>CM076600.1:40137500-41387500 GCA_038502835.1 Octonoba sinensis
TTTTGTAATGACTTTGACTCTAAACTACTTTTTATTAAATTTCTTAATCCTGTCATAAAACATTGCATAACTATAATTGTTTATGTATTTATTTCTTTTATATTGCAGAAAAAAAGTTGTCAATAAAATGTAAACTCTAACTATCTTGCCATGACGGCCACGCAATATCCTGTTCCTGGTGGGCCTGAAGAAAACATCAAAACCCTAGAGATGAGGAGGACACCTATCATTCATCCATCTTCTGATGCTCCTTTATGTAAAAGCTGTCATCAGTTGGATCTTCCATTTTTCGATCCCAGCTGTCCGGGATGTATGGAAATTTTACAAAGCTCTGAAACAACAATACCTCAAATTTTTGCTATTATCAGACAGTGGATGCCCCAGACACAACAGAACATTGAACTGATTGTAAATGAAGTAAGAGCATTTTTAATCCTGTTGGTGAGCTAAATTTATGAATGATTTTAGTACTTGTCGGTTGAATATACTACCTCTTTTTGCTCGCCAAATGAAATGTAAACAAAGCAGCTTTATGAGATTTAAATAACTCTCACTGATTTTCTTTCATCAAAATTTGTATTAATTTAGTCACTTGTTTTAAAGGAATTCTAACTGCCATAAGTTAAAGTGTCTAAATAGATTTCATTAAAATGTTATATTTGTTTTGTATTTCATTTTTATTTAAATTAACCTTATTAAACTAATTATTATGTAAATTTCTGTGTTGAAAGTTTACGTCTCTGTTCAATGTAACTTTCAACACAGAACTTGACCGTTCAATTGCTTGTAACCGTTCAATTCATGTTGGCGACATTTCTAAAACCATTGCCTAGGTAGGGCATCTAACCGATAAGTACCATGATTTGAAACTGGCATATTAAGCTATCACCTAGATTGAAAGAAATCTTGTATTATGGAAACATACTATTGGTTTAATCAGTAATTTAATACTGATGGATGCTGTGTGGCGTCAACAAAAGCAGTGCGAGAAATTAGTCTGATTGATTTTGCATTTTGTATTTATTAGGACTGAAACTGAAATTGTGTTGGGCAGAAATAGTCTTATTTAACTTTCAAACTCTTTCTAGTATTGCATAAAGTCAATTTTCTGTAGAGTATTGTGAAGGCCCTAACTCAAATGTGCGTTGTATGAGCTCCAAAAATATATATATAAATATATTTGATCTGTGTGTGTGTATATTGCAAAATAATGTTTTTAAACATCTAGCCTACCTTGATTTGAATTACTTTTTCCTTCCTTTCATATGCATAGCTGCCAACTCTTCCTCATTTTGCAAAAGCTTTCCTCCTTTAGCCTCCGTTTTCCGCTTTTTTGTGCTAATGATCAGATCTTCCTCATTTTTGTTAAGAGTAATAAAGTATGACACTCAACTCTTAAGGCACATCCAAATTAGGTTGCACACATGCGTTGGAAAACCAAGTTTGAACCGAGTTTTTCGACCAATAGGTTCAGAACCCGAACTATCCTCGGAGCAGCGTCTGGTTTACAGTGTAGCTATATTTTCTCCTCTTGGCGATATATTTAAACATGATGATTTTTTGCACAAGAAATAAGAAAGATATTTGTTTGTTTACAAGTATTTACATTATAAATTTGCAGCATTTTGTTTCATAATAGATAAACGTGTTGGATTGTCATATTAAGGCAAAAAATGTTTTTATAATATAATTAGACCAAATCCCTCATTTTATAAGCATGTGTTTCGTTGAAAATATCAACATAAAATAGCTAAATATTCAGTAATGATAATAAAACTTAAATTTTAGTTGCTTTAATCATCTATGTTATAATTTGGCATTTCATCAAATTTTCTGTATTTTATGTTATTTCTTCTGCAAATGTTTAGATTCTCTTCTGCATTTTTCAAAATAGGGGTTGGCAGGTATGCATAATAATTGCATTAGAAAGAAAATTGTTTCAATAAAATTATTATTATTTAGTTTTAATCAATTTAATTTTTCTCTTAGGTATTAAAACGTGGAGCTAATGTAAATGACAGGGACGGCTTAACAGATATGACTTTGCTTCATTATGCTTGCAAAGCTGGTGCTAATGGTGTTGGGAATGTAACGTCTGCAACGAGGACTGTTGGTATTTTATTAGACAAAGGAGCCGATCTGCATCTTAGGTGTAGATGGACAGATATGGCTGCAATACATTATGCTGCATATTTTGATGTTGCTCCAGTGATAGAATTATTGCTGAGAGCTAGCAAAGGTTTAGGTATGTAGTGCTTTTTAAAATTTGGTTGAATATTTAATCAAAAATAAATTTTTCATTTCTTTGAAAGAATGAAAACCTGAATTACATAATGTTTCCATTGGTCTGGCAGAGCAAGACAGGAGTGCCATAGACCTCTGGTAGCAGTGCATGGTCCTTTGGAGCCCCCTTTCTTTCATTTCCATTCAACACCAGGAGCATAAATGATTAGCACCAGGCTTGGAGTCGATTACAAAGAAACGTAATCGATTACGATTACAAAGGGAGAAATTGAGAGATTATGATTACGATTACGATTGTAATTCGTTGCCAAAAAGTAATTAGGATTACGGCAGCGATTACAGTCGTTGAAAAGTGTAATCGATTACGATTATGACATCCGATTACGATTTTGATTACGATTAGATTTGCATAAAATTATCCGATATTATGCATGCAACTCTCATTTTTGCAATAGTGTCACAAATTAAAAGTTTTGATTTAATAAGAGATAACTGAAATGATGATGAATGCAATTATAATGAAATAATTTCAACATCACAGTTCTTGAATTATGACGTCGTTGTAGAAATGAGAAATTTGTAATAATATATATATCTTTATATATATAAAATCAGGAAAGGCACATTCAGAATTTTTCAAATATTTAAAACTCATGAGAGGGATAACTACATTGATCGTATTTTGTATATAAACAAAGACGATGCATAAGTGATTTACCTGATTCATTGTTATTTTGTGTGCATATAATCAAAATTTTAGTTGGCTGCAATTTCTGAAAATGTGGTATATTTCTCCATTGTATTTATTTTCCAGTTTAAATTGTGCAAATATTTCACATAACACCAATTAGTTTACTGAAAATAATAATTTTGTATGATTCTTTATGAAATCACTTATAAGATGTGTATGAATTGCACAGGATGATAAAATATTCAGATAGTGTAAAACATAAATAGTCCTTTGAAAATAAATGCTGCATTTTAGAATAATTTCAAAATTGAAACATGAACATTCAAATAACTCTTAACAAAATTAGTAATCGTTAAAAAGTAATATGATGAATAATTATAATATGAGTGACTATAATATTTTAATATGATTTCTTGTGGGTTTTTCTTTAAACATGCACGAGCACATAATTTTTTTCCATGTAACTGTTTTAATTTAAAAAAAAGTGCAAGTAGTTTTACAATACAAATTTAACGTACAAGATTAAACTGAAATAAAGAATTCTGTTGAGGTAATTCTAAGAAGAAAAAGATAATTAACTGTTTAAAATAATTGCTAAATATTAATTCATGCATGTAAAAAACAATTGGGAGAATGAACATAAATCACTTTTTCTTTTACATACCTATTAATTAAAAAGAATATTAGCATTAAAATATAAATAAATTTAAGATTTAAATGTATATAATTTTTGAAATATTTGAAGAACATATTTTAAAAAAGTAATAATAATCACACGTACCAGGGTTAAGATTTCATACATCATGTAACGCCTGTTCCTAACTTGCTGAAGTGTAAATGTGCTATTCTTTAGAAAAATTCTTCACTTCTGCCGTTAAAGAAAGGAGGAAAACTCCAAAAGGCATTTAGTGTCTCTTTATGTGTGTAGGTGATAGTACTCTTTCCACTAGATTTTCGGGGGCAGTCTGCTTCGATTATTGAAAGGGAAAATGGGGCGTCCATTCTATGCCGGGGCCAGACTCTCGCCTATTGCCCAACCGTTTGAATATGTTTTGAAGGGATAATTAGGAAGCAAAATGACTGATGCATTTGGTCCTTCTATAGACTGTATCTTATCTACCCCGAAATCTTTTTGACTTGCGGACAGATTACCGCTCTTTTACGAAACGGACGACGCGAGGAGACCCCCTTGAGAGCGCCAAGGCGATGCGAGTGATATATCCACACTCTCTTTCTTCTCGTGCTCTCCAGCCATTCCCCCGTGGAGAGTGGAGCCGCAATTAAGAATTCTGAGAGACCGCAACAATCAGGACAACAAGCGTCTATAGCAGACTATATGGTCCTGCCATCAAGGCTCTGCGACGCACACAGAACCTTTTGCTTTTATATTATGATCGCCCGTAAGTTACAAACCACTTAGGATATGACTTCAGTACACGGCTTGAATCCTTTTTCTTGTAATCTTATCTCTTTTATTCAATGGTAGAGCTAAAAATTTCAGCTTTCAGCAGGTCAAGATTACACGATTACAGGACAGCAGATTACGGATTTTTTCCTTAAGATTACGATTAAAATTACGGGAGAAAAGGGATTACGGGATTACGCAATTTCGATTATGATTTTAAGAATATGCCATTGTCAGATTACGATTACGATTACGATTTTGTCAAAATGTAATCGATTACAGCCGATTACGATTACGTAATTGCGATTACTCCAAGCCTGATTAGCACACAAAAAAAAAAAAAAAAAAAATCTATGGAACCTGTTGTCTAGACATTTCTTAATTATAAATTGTATTAAACTAAGTGCAGACACATTTTTCAGATTTGCAAGGATTTTCTACACAGTGAAGAAATGCTAATCCTTTAAATCTATTTATATTTAGTCCAGTCAAAATGTATAAAAAGAGGCTAAAATTGCAAAGAATGATGTAGTTCTTGTTTTTTAATATGTTGTTTGGGTTAGTTATGGGGTAGTGTAAATCTAAGTTTGCAGTTTCGAAAAACCTATGCTCGCTGCGTAACATGTGAAAAACTGCAAGTTTTTAGAACTTTTTTCACTTATCACCTTATAACTCCTAAACTATCCAATTTTTAAAGTAAATTGTAATTACCAATCTTAAAGTTTATTACATTTGCATCATTTCAAAAGTTATAGTCATTTTTTTTGGAAAAAAGAAATTTTTGAGGTTTTAGAATGTTTATGGCTGGAAATACACAAACCTCTCACCTTAAAACAAAATGTTATAAAAATTTAGAAATTTAATTGGCTTTTATTTAAGCACAAAATAAAACCTGTACACCCAATAGCTCTCTTGCAATCTTTAAAAACCAACTAAGCAAAAAATTTGATTTTGGAAGAAATGAGCCAAATCTAGAACTCTCGTGACAATTTATGAGTACAAAAGACATAGAAAAATGTGAAAATACTGAAGTATTTCTTTGAACTATGTATCTTATGACAACATGGCTAGTTCTTTAACTTAGGTTATAGGGAACTTTTATGTTCTGGTGAAGGTAATTTTTTTTTTTTTTTTTTGCCAAATCAAACTACTATACCATTTTGGGTTGCCTTTGGCAATGTATAAATAATATTTTTTGCAAAAACAAATTGATGATGGGGGAAAATGTAACCATTACCAGAATCAAACAGAAAAGTTCCATTTATTTTACACATTTCTGCCCTTAAAAGTGCTAATGTATATTTACGAGGTATGATTATTCTGCAGCAGTGGATGGTTCCAAAGAAATTTATTTACACTACACGAGACTTCACCATTCTCAAAACTGATAAATTTCCATTAGCCAGTTGTCATTAAAGAGGAATTACTTCGGCATTAAACAGCCTCTGATGAAATCCATCAAGATCCAGGGATGATTAACCCATGAGCATAGAATAACTATAAGTGTGTTTTCTTGGTAAACCAGTGGAAATGTGTAAATTTAAAATTTTTGCAGACAAATGGAACAGTTCTAAGGCATTTCTTGTCCAATATTTAACATCGGACCACAAACAATTGGAATCTCCAATGCATTTGCAATCTTCGAAATAAAAACCAGACATGACTATTATACAGGGCACTTGAACTGAATATGTGTTCTCCAAGGAAGCCTTTTCTCAAATAATTGCAATCTTCAAAATAAAAACCAGACTTGACTGTTATGCAGAGCACTTGAACTGAATATGTGTTTTCTAAGCAAGCATTTCTCAATAGGTAACTATGCAGAATATGCATATAATATTTGTTTCGATATTTCGGACTGGATAAATATGCTCAATGAAAAGGAGATGTGTTTGAACTATATTGTGATGCTAGGAGTTAGGAGTCTCATGGACTAAAGAAAGAAGTTTTCATCCGCTTTTGCCATTTGCTTCCTTGCACTTTTTATTTACATAGGAAAGAGTTATTTAAAGCAGTAGTAAGCAACTGCATTATTGCTTACCATTGTTCTTTATGTTGCTTTGTTTGTTCATCTTTTGTATGTGATGGGATCTCTTAATGTAATAGATTAGTTATTTAACTCATGTGTGTTAGTAAGATATTACTAGCATATTACCTACTGGTTAGCCAGCTTTTTTGTGAAGCACAAAAACATGTTTCTTATATATTTTTATGCCATGAATATTTAAAGAAAATGAAAACAATGTAATGAACTAAGTCTGAAGTTTACAATAACTGTTTCAAAATGTTCTGAAATCAAGCATATACCTTGTTTGAAGCTTTGAAGCTATAACATTTAGTGTTGTTTTTATAATTTATGTGTAAATCTTATTTTATACTTATATTTGAAATAATTTGCTTTAGATATTGACAGCCCGTGTAGAGAATTTGATGGTGGATCTCCTTTGCACATTGCTGCAACTAACTTATGCACTGAAGCTGCAAAAATTTTATTAGAGAATCAAGCAGATGTAACTCTCAAAGACTATGTTGGAAGGACACCTTTAGGTAGGATTAGTTTTGTTTTTAATTGTATCTTTCCCATTATAGTTTTTAATTGTATGAAAAAGAAGTATGAAGAGTGTAAATATGAATTTCTAGATGCGTAAACTTTGTAAAAGTTACTAGTTTGAATTTCATGCTAATTCAGTTTCCAGAACAACTAGATTTTGATTTTGTTACTATTTCAATAGTTTGTTTCATTTCAACAGCTTAACAATAGAAGCATCAGTAATAATCAGGCTTGGAGTCGATTACAAAGAAACGTAATCGATTACGATTACAAAGGGAGAAATTGAGAGATTATGATTACAATTACGATTGTAATCCTTTGCAAAAAGTAATCACGATTACGGAAGCGATTACAGTCGTTGAAAAATGTAATCGATTACGATTATGACATCCGATTACGATTTTGATTACGATTAGATTAGCATAAAATTATCCGATATTATGCATACAACTCTCATTTTTACAATAGTGTCATAAATCAAAAAGTTATCTCTTATTAAATCAAAAATTTAATTAAAAATCATAACTGAAATGATGATGAATGCAATTATAATGAATAATTTCATAACAACATCACAGTTCTGGAATTATGACGTCGTTGCAGAAATGAAAATTTGTAATATATATATATATAATCAGGAAAGGCACATTCAGTATTTTTCGAATATTTAAAACTCATTTGAGGGATAACTACATTGATTGTATTTTGTATATAAGCAAAGACGATGCACTAAATGTATATATAATGCATAAGTGATTTACCTGGTTCATTGTTATTTTGTGTGCATACAATCAAAATTTAGTTGGCCGCAATTTCTGAAAATGTAGTATATTTCTCCATTGTATTTATTTTCTAGTTTAAATTGTGCAAATATTTCACATAACACCAATTAGTTTACTGAAAATAATAATTTTGTATGATTCTTTATGAAATCACTTATAAGATGTGTATGAATTGCACGGGATAACAATATATTCAGATAGTGTAAGAGATAAATAATCTTTTGAAAATAAATGCTGCATTTTAGAATAATTTCAAAAAATTTGAACATGAACATTCAAATAACTCTTAGCAAAATTAGTAATCGTTAAAAAGTAATATGAAGAATAATTATAATACGAATGGCTATGGTGGCTATACGAATGGTGTTTTTTTTTAACATGCACGAGCATATAATTTTTTCCCATGTACTAACTGCTTTAATAAAAAAATAAAGTGCAAGTAATTTTACAACACAAATTTAACGTACAAGATTAAACTGAGATACAAAATTCCCTGTTGAGGTAATTCTAAGAAGAAAAAAACAATTAACTTTTAAAAATAATTCCTAAATATTAATTCATGCATGTAAAAAAACAATTGGGAGAATGTCTGAACATAAATCACTTTTTCTTTTACATACCTATTAATTAAAAAGAATATTAGCATTAAAGTATAAATAAATTTAAGATTTACATGCATGTACTTTTTTAAATATTCGAAGAACATATTTAAAAAAATAATAATAATCACACGTACCAGGGTTGAGATTTCATGCATGTTAAGCATAGAGCATCATGTAATGCCAGCTCCTAAATTGCTGAAGTGTAAATGTGCTATTCTTTAGAAAAATTCTTCACTTCTGCCGTTAAAGAAAGGCGAAAACGCAAAAGGCATTTCGTATCTCTTTATGTGTGTAGGTGATAGTACTCTTTCCACTAAATTTTCAGGGGGCAGTCTGTTTCGATTATTGAACGGGACCCACGCGGAGAGAAGAAAGGGGACACTCTCTTTTACTCGCGGCGATCCCGTCCAGACTCGCCTATTGCCCAACCGTTTGAATATACTTTGAAGGGGTAATTAAGGAGGCAAAATGACCGATGCATTTCAGGGCCTTGTTCCTTCTATAAACCTTAGAACTCTCTAGCTATAAACACCTTCCCCTCTCTCTACCCCGAAATCTTTGACTTGCGGACAGATTACCGCTCTTTTCTCGAAAGAACCGCTCGCGTCTCGAAACTGGACGACGCGAGGAGACCGGAGAACCCCCCCCCCCCTCCCCCGTGAGAGCCCCAAGGCGATGCGAGTGACATATCCACTCTCTTTCTTTTCGGGCTCTCCAGCCATTCCCCGTGGAGAGTGGAGCCGCAATTAAGAATTCTGAGAGACCGCAACAAGTAGGACAACAAGCGTCTCTAGCAGACTATTATATGGTCCTGCCATCAAGGCTCTGCGACCGCCCCACAGAACCTTTTATATTATGATCGCCCGTAGGTTACAGACCGCTTAGGATAGGACTTCAGTACACAGCTTCAATCCTTTTTCTTGTAATCTTATCTCTTCTATCCAATGGTAGAGCTAAAAATTTCAGCTTTCAGCAGGTCAAGATTACACGCTTGCAGGACCAGCAGATTACGGATTTTTTCCTTAAGATTACGATTAAAATTACGGGAGAAAAAGGATTACGGGATTACACAATTTCGATTATGATTATGAGAATATGCCATCGTCAGATTACGATTACGATTTTGTCAAAATGTAATCGATTACAGCCGATTACGATTACGTAATCGCGATTACTCCAAGCCTGGTAATAATATCATTTGAATAGGGCATGTAATTTATATATTCAGTATGTTATTAGCCCACATTTCTGTTTTTATGTCTGTATGTTTTGTATATGTATGCTTAATTTGTCCAGATTTTTCTTGCGGGCTATTTTAAAACAGAAGCTATTACAAAATAGTTATTGTACTATAGGAAAAATAGTATATAGAAACTCTGTTTAAACATTTATCTATTTAAAATAGTAACAAAAAGTAATTTTAACTTGTGTAACAATTATGCCAAAATCATAGTATCAACTAATTTTAGAATGTATTTAATTGAGAATTTTTCATAAATTAAGCTAATATATAAAGCAACAAATCTTCATTTATTGGAAATTTAACTACAATTAGTTGGCCTTTTTTTTAACAAGGAAACTAGAATTCTGTATTTGTTTCATCAAATGTTTCCATGTTAGTAAACATCTACACTGTTTGGAAGAACTGTGATTTTAATATCTGTAGTTATGTATTACAATTTTTATTATTATGTGCAATATCTATATCTGCTTAACTTTCATAACTATTAAAAACAGAAACATTTCTAGATATTATTGATTGTTACAAATTAAGAGTTACATTGAAGTCAAGGTTTCAAAAACATCTTTTAATGTCTTTTCCCATAACTTTTTTTATGTTATATATTCCTTGTATACATTGTCAAATCCAGTGGTGTAAATACAAATTTCCAATGAAAATTTCATGCATGCGCAGAGGAACGCTCTTCTTTGGTATATAAAAAAAGGGGGTGGAGCTATAACAGAAATAGAGACTTTTTGGAGGTCTTTTCTTCTAATTTGTGCCTAATAATGTTGGGTTTGCTAATAGGTACATTGTTGCAAAGCTAATAAATCATAATTTTATGCAGTCTTGTCCATGTACTCAGTAGAAATGTGTCTTTTTCTAGAATGCATACCGGATTTTCCTTCCTCACAACACACTCCTGATCTTAGTGAAGTTATAAGCAGCTTAAGACAACTTCTAGAATCTGCCATGCCAAAGCATTTGGTACAGGAGCAGCCTCATTATGGCAGTATTGGTGGAAAAGCAGTTCTAAAGTCCATAGGAGTTCAAATTGGTGATAAAGTTGTTGTTGGTGGAGCTAAAGTAAGATTGTGGTGTTTTTAGAAATATTATTGTAATTACTTCATTTTTGTTTTTCTCTTCAAGTTTAAAAATTCAATTGATATTGTTGGAATCTTTTCCAAAAAAAAAAAATCTTCAAATTAGAATTCTAATTTAACATGTTTTGCATTTTATGTTCTTCTGCCTGTCATGTCTTTCTTAATTTTTAGTGACTTTTTTTAATCATACATCTTCTGCTATGTTATGTATTCTCTGTTCAACCATTCTTGCTTTTATTAAGCTATTTCCTCTGAAAATTCCATTTGTCAATTCTCCAATATTTTTAAAGATAGAATTCACTTGAAAATTAAAATTTTAAACAGATTTAAATAAAGGCCTAAAAATATTGAATTGCATTAATCAGTAAGTAGAATGTTCCATAGTTTAATAATGAATAAGAAATGCAAAATTTTAACTCGGAATAATCGAAGAAACTTGATTGCCAAGTTTGGTGATAATACAAAGTTTAGTATTCTAATCATAAGAAAGTGAACTTTTTTTTTCGAAAAAAATGCAATTACCAGCAAAATTACAGACAATACTATCAACTAACTTTTTTTGCAAGTTTTAAATCAATAAAATTCGTTTAGTTTGTTAAGAAAAGATAACCAATAATCCATAATCTGTGTTACTTTCATAATCCATGATACTTAACGCGATTGAAGTTAGCATGGGAAATGTATACAACAACATTCTAAAACTCTCATTGTAACTGCTACGTTGGCTTCTTACCATGGTAAAATACCTTAAAAAGCATTCCACACGGCCAATATAGGAAACTCGACTGTCCACAAAATACATAGCATTTTTATGAATTGTAACGACCGGTGCTACTGCATTGAGTGAGGTTATGATACGAGATACAACCTTTAATCACACTTTTGATGCAATGTGCTCAAAAATAGGGTAATGTACTGCATTCATATAATTAAAGAACATGCCCCCCAGCTGAAATATAAAACAAATGAAAGGGCATTAACAATAGCTACTTAACTAGTAATGACATTGTAGATTGAGCATTTGCAATCTACAATGAAAAACCGAGAACTTTAACACGGAAAATTTAAGCATTTTTTGTAGCAGTGGAAATAAATGCAGGTATTATCTAAAAATATTAGCTATCTTAATTCATTGCAGAAAAAGTTTAACATATTTTTTCTTTGCTTATTGTAGTGAATGGTATAGGATAGGCTTTGCAGATATTGGCAGCTTTAAATTGTGAATGTCTATCTTTGTATTAATGAACAAAACAAAGTTCTAAATCTCAGATATACAGGCAAACCTTGATATAAGGTAAAACTCTCGGGACTTTGCAAAATTGACCTCATAGTCCATTCATACACATTTGTCAGAAAGGGCCCTGCTGTAAGCGGGCGTGCTAGAGAGGGCGGCAAATTCAGCCCACAATCCAAAATTTCATCACAGATTTTTTCCAAATATCAAAAAACTTTTTTGCCTCGCATGAGATTTTCCTCTCCGCTATTTTCTCCAGCTGTGACACTTGATAAGCTTCTTTTGTTCTCTCAAAACTACGCCCCCCCCCCCCTGCTCTACAAGAAAGATAACTCTTTTTAACTTATTGGCGGACTGTTGCCGAAATCTGAACATAAGGCGACCCCACCTCGGGCTCAAAGAGGACACACTCGGAGATTATCCTTCACTGACCTCTGAGCGATTCTTTTGGTGTCCATGGTCATTCTAATTTTGTCTCTCGGGATGTCCAATTTAAGATTAGGGGTATATGGGATTCCAGTGTTCTTGAGGATTTTATCAAGACCAGTCAACTTCGCCAGGGTGGTCTGTCAATTTGCCGCCCCTTCTTTTTGGGAATTCAGGAAAAGGGTAGTAAAGTCCAAACAGGTGTGTTGTCCTACAGAAAAACTGATGTCTTCTTCTTTGTATGACGATAAGTTTATGCCAAAATCAGGAAAATGCAGTGTTAAGCATTTCTTTTTCTAAAAATATAAATAAATGAATAAAGCGTACTCTCCGGCGCAGAGTGCAACTTCGCCACTAGTGTAACTAAAGATTCAATTTAAAATATTGATGTCTTATTGATCTCCATTTGCATTCATTTAAAGAGCATAATCATTATTTTATTCCTCTTTTTTTCGATAGGGCGGCTTGGTGTTTTTTAATAAAGATCAGAAAAAGAAAAGAATAAAAAAAAAATAAATAAATCTTAGATTGAGAATTTTTTAAATGTAAAGGGAAAATTTTGCAATTCAAATGAGCACACGATTCACTAGCATTTCAATGTAGTTTGGTTATGATTCAAAGCTTAGGAGCCATATAGAAAATACTATTAGTTTAATGCTATATCGAGTCTCTCTTTGAAAGGAATAGGGGTCAAAATTAAAAGCATTATAGAACTGTTAAAGTTACACAAACAAATAAATTTCATTTACCCCCATGGTGATCTGGGAATAGTCCGCAATTAAAAATTTTACCACATTCAAAAATAGCTTGTGGGGACCACCTTTTGCGAGGTTTGTGCTCATTTCTCCCCAATTTAAAAAAATCAACCAAAATATTTTATGTACCGTTTGAAATGAGAAATAAACTAAATATTTTTGTGCAAACTAAAGTAAACGATAAAACCAAACGCAAAATCTGCACAATTGGTGCATATTATGTGCTTCGAGAATTACAAGGAATCCCGTTTTTAGCAAAGAGGAAGAGATTCCTTGTAGTTTCGGAACACGTGTACGTATGTTTTTGTAATTTTGTGCTTTAATAACGTAGAGTTTCTCAATTAGTAAAATTTTTTTCCATATTTTTCATTAGTGTGTGCAGTGCGTATAGTATGTACTTTTCATTTTGAAAATTTGGACTTGTCCCCATTTTGGAATTAACAAATTTGGCAGGCTTAAGTCATCTATTCTCTTTCTCAGAGACCAGCGCGAAAATTCTATAAATCTACATTTTACTTGGATGTGCTTAAAACACTTTTTTAATTTGAAATAATAACCGTGATCGAATTTTCTTTAAATTTTCTATTTTATTCATTCGGGTTTTTAATTCGTCTTATGTCGTATATGAGAAATAAAAATGTAGTTCTATAAATTAATTATTTTAAACTTTTAGCGAACTTACTGAAAAATTATGTTCTAAAAGAATGTTTTTGTTCTTGTTAGATTGTTTAAAGAGTAAATAAAACGTTTTTAATTTATTAATTTAAAATAACAAACATAAAGAAACATTTTAAATCTGCTTTCTTGGCAAAGGAAGGAAATGGCTCCTGTAAGGAATCCATATGATTTCGAGACATTGTTTACTCACCATCAAAACTGTTTTATTTTCTTTCACTCATACGAAAAAAAAAGGAAGCAATTTGATACAAAATATATTAATGAAGCAGTTTAGTATAAGAGGGGGGGGAAGGGGGGATAAAGTAGGTAACGTAAAAAGTATGAAAATGGTTTCAATATATGCCTGGAAAACATAACAGATTAAAAAAATACTAAGAATAAATTAAAAAAAGAAAATGGCAATGAATAGATGTGCATTTTCCTTTTCAATATCAGCTCATAATCTAAATTTGGTAATCCAGAGGTGCCCACCAGAGGAGGGGGGGGGGGAGGTTCATGCCGCAGAATGCACCATTGAAATTTTTAGGGGGGTTGTTTTCATAGGGTTTTGGCCATCCGTAGCTTTTTAGGGAGTACGCCATCACAAGGGGGGGGGGGAGTCCTCCAGGTAATCAATGATACAGCAAATATCTCACACGAAACTCATTTTCCTCGACTGACGTAAGACGAGAAATATCCGTTATTTTTTCGTTGTCTTTAAAAATAGCCGATTATCTGAACATTTACTTGATTTAAAAATAGGCGCAACGCGATGACCCAGCCGAAATGATACAATCCAATCATAGATTTAATATACTGACAAATTAATATTGAATGCTTTGCTGAAGCTGGAAGAATCAGAAAGTTCTTTTGATTGAGATTGCAGCTGGTTTGTAACCTCAAAATTAAAGTTATTTGCTCCTTTATTATTTGGTTCGATAGTTTTAACATACAGATGCGGGGTCGGCATTGTAACGAATATTTAGTTCGTTCAGATGCAAAACCCTTCAATGCGTACTATTCAAGTACCACTGTGCATATATTATTAGATAAATCATTTGATTAAAAAGTTTTCAGAATATCACACTTTGAAAGAAGCTTCCAAATTAGCTCATGCACTCAATATTAAAGCAGATTTGTGGGTAGAATTTTATGAAATATGATGCTTAATAAGTTCACTGAGCCGTAAAATATATCAGAATTACCATTACCTGTATTAAAATCACGTTTTCTGATTGAACTTACAGCCAAATTTTTATTGTCCCTTTTTCAAATCTTTCGTTTCGGGGGCTGCTCATAAATGAAACGCTTTTTTCAATAATATTGGATCCCCTTCCCACCTTTTTTCATAACATAACTGAAAACAAAGCGTTCTGAAGGCAGGGTCGACTCCCCCGATACCACCGAGACCCCCACTCGATCTTGCCCATATTTAAAACTTTAGGTCAAAATTTTCTAAATTCTCTTATGAGAGCGTCAAAATACTCAATTTTGAGCTGTGTTTTTCTTGTGTGCATTGGAGGTGCGATACGTTCAATGCTTGATTCACGCAGAGTAGGTAAGTGCCACCAATCAAAAAGAAAACAGGTGTTGGAAAAAGGTATGAATGCGGAGCATTTAAATAACATTTAAATTCTTTTTTTTTTTCTGTCTCCAACAAACTACACTGTTATCTAGGGCTCGACCGATGGCATTTTTTGACCGATGGGCCGATGCCGATTGTTCCGAGATCGGCCGATGGCTGATTGCCGATTATTCTCCTCTTCCATCGGCCAATGGCCGATGGAAAAAAAAAGTCGCTTTTAACCATTAAAACGTGTAGAATGCTTGTCAAAAATGTCCTTTAAATCATATACTATTTATTTTTATGTTTATAAAAGCATAAATGCATTATTCAAGCACCGTAAAACTGTTTAGGAGAAGTTTACATAATTAAAACTGAAAGAATCACTCGCGATTCTAGTAAAGTAATTAAACTATTTGGAAGTTAAAAAAATTAAAAAATGCTATATGAGAGAATTTTTAATTCTTTTTTCTTATCTTTGCAAAAAAAAAAAAATACTCAACAACTATTGAATCGACTCGGGACTAATTCCCTTTCCTTCAACATTTTCTCTTTACATTTTCTCTTCCTGCACTGCAAATACCAAGTGCAGCTGCCTTTATTTTCTTATTTTTTTCATGGAGAGGAATGCAGATGTTATGACACAGACTAACAAATAATGTGGGTTTGTATTTTTAACGAAAGTGTCAACCCCCTCCTCTCATCAGATTTTTTTCATGATCCCCCCCCCCCCCCCCCCCCCGTTTTTAAAAGAAAAGCGGGAACGATTACTTATTTATTTTTCATTAAAAAAGTTATTTTAAGCTGTTTTTCTGAAATAAAAATAAAATATTTTAAAATTTCGCTCGTAGTATTATCCTTTGTTCATAACCAAGAAATACTGGATATTGCTTTAAAAACATAGGCGTGATATTTTTTGTCATTGCAAATGAATGCTGGGTCTTGAGAACTAATCTTATTAGATTTTTTTTTCTTGTGAGATGAAAATTACACTGAAATACTTTACATGTTCTTTATATTTTCATGAGCACAATGTAAGGTCACCGAAATAAACCAATATTTTGAGCACCAGCAGTTTTCTGTTGACAAATAATCTTCTGAAAACACGTGATCGTTTATAAAAATTAAGATGTATTTTGAAAAAATATAGTATATATATTTATATACGTTGACAATTTTTGAAATTAATGAAATTGTAGCATTTTTATTAAGCTATTATTCCACCCTGTATCCCAAACTCGTTTTTAAAGAATTAAATTTTTGAAAATTGCAAGTCGAACTTAGACACATAAAATGTCGATCAATAAACATTTATACTGAAAAATTGATTCTTATTTTTTATCAATATGTTCTATGTTGTACAAGAAATATTCTAAACTGAAAGCAGATGCAACGAGATTGATGTATAATAGCAGAAAAACTGTCAACTGTCTAACACGTGGCATCAAAGAAGCAAAAAAAAAAAAAAAATGCGCTAAAAAAAACGAAGTATAAACGGAGAAAAAGTTAAATACTTATCGTATAAAAAATGATAAGATGTATTTTGAAAAAAAAAAATATGCATTGATCAATTTTTGAAAATAAAGAAATTTTAGCATTTTTATTAAGATGTTAGTAAATCTTGTCGCTCGAACTCGCATTTTGAGAATTCAATTTTTAAAAATTGCAAGTCGGACTTGAACACATAAAATTTTGATCAACAAATATTTATACTGGAAAGTGTTTCTTATTTTTGACCAATCTTTTCTATGTTGTAAACTAAAAATGAAATAATGAGAACAATCGCACAATAAAAGCAGATGCAACAAAATTGCAACACAATTGCAGAAAAACTGTAACACGTGGGATCGAAGAAGCAAAAAAAAACGCAAAGAGAAAATGTTTACGCTGGTAAAAATTAAAATTATTATCGTACATTGATTGAGTTGACTTTTTATTGTTTATAATTTCGGCATAATGAGAAACATGACAAACAAAAAGCAGATGGTATAATATTATTGCACAATGACATCTAATGCACTAAGTCATTATTAAAAGAAAAACGGACAAAAATGAGGCAACTAACCTAGTGCGAAAAACAAATAGCACTCATAAGACGCCTCTATGACTTTTACTTAAACATATTCTATTTCGCGAGCATTCTGCTCAAAGAGAACTATTTTAATAATGAAGGTTTTCGGGCAGCGATCGCTTAAACTAGTTTTCCGAATTTTTTATCAAATACTTTGTAGAATGACATTATTTTTGTGTTTTTTTAAAAAACTTATGTGCTGCCTGTTATTGTGTGGAAATAAAAATTGAGCTATGGAGAAAAAAAAGAAAGTGAAAGACAGAATGTTTTCTGGAAAGTTGTCACTGCGAAAAACATCGGCCTTGCATCGGCTTTTAGATGTTTTTCACGGCCGATGGGCCGATGTTTTTCTAAAGTTAACATCTGCCGCCGATGCCGATGGCAGCTTTGTTGAACAATCGGCGCCGATGCATCGGTCGAGCCTTACTGTTATCTATATGAAATAGTAGTAATAATGATGGATAAAATAGTAATAATGGAGGCAGCCCCCCCCCCCCCTTCGTGTCGAAGGGGCGGCACGATAGGTTTTGCACGCGGGCGCTCAGATGGCTAGAAGCGGGCCTATTGCTTGTCAGTAAATGAGTATGGATTTGAAGATTAAAATTCTCTGAAATTTAATAAATTCAAAAATATCATTTACACAGTTACAAGTTTATAATTCAGCTAAACCAATTAAAATTAATGGAATTGATGAGAAATTATGAAATTATTTTATAAAAATCTTAATTCAAAATAAAGTTGTCCACAAATACACTCAAGCAAAATACTGATAAACAACTTGCTGTCTCATTTGGCTTCATTTTCTGTACAATGTTTC
Source organism: Octonoba sinensis (assembly GCA_038502835.1). Classification (NCBI taxonomy): domain Eukaryota; kingdom Metazoa; phylum Arthropoda; class Arachnida; order Araneae; family Uloboridae; genus Octonoba; species Octonoba sinensis. The sequence continues at coordinate 40,155,625 of CM076600.1, forward strand.
TCAGTTTTGTACTTTCTGAAAATGTTCTTCAGCTCCCTCTTGGATTGTAGAAACATATCTCACGACATTTAATGATCTGAGCACTTCTGATTGTATCAATATCACTGTCATTATCCTCACTGTCTACTGCATTGTAAGCTAAAACTTCGGAAATCGAAGCTAGAGAAGAGGTAGCAATATCACAGAAGTTTCTTGGAATTGAATCAATGGCATGAAAATCTCCCAACCCAAGTCAGCCAAAAGCAACTTTATAAGTGATTACAGTACTTAAGACCTGATCATATATCCGATAATTTATAACATAAAATTCCTACTCCATGACCCGGGACTTTAGAAAAGTGACCTTGCGAGACTATGTGGGATGACTTTATATCGTGGTATGACTGTATATTCAGCAAAGCTGCAAGAAGACTCCTTCAGTGCAAGGAAATGAAGCTGTTTGAAGAAAATTGAGGAAGGGATCTTCAGTTTCTGTATTATTCAAAACAAGTGTATGGTATTTTCATTGTGAATATATGCCTTACATAGATTTCATTCATCCTTCGAATATCTCAGTCGAGGGTGTTTTAGTGTTTTTAATAATCATTCTCAAGTTTCCTCTTATATTTGCAGTTCTTTTCATCATACAATCAAAAACCAAAGGCATATTTTGTGGGAGAAAAAATTCCTGGAGCACTTGCAAAGACTTTTTTCTCTTATATGCTTTTTTATTTCCCTTTGTTTTTTTTTATTTATTTATTATTTTTTTAAATTTATTTATGGAAACATCTGTTATATTTCTATTTCTTTCACTTCAAATTAAAATTTCCTTACAAATATGCAAAGTGACTTGTTTGCATCAAAATGTAATTTTGTGCAGTTAAAGCACGACTTTTCATTGCACTTCCATGTTAAGGAAGAAAGTAATAATTATTTTTAAAGTTCTATTTTAAAAACATTCCTTTGTGAAATTAAATTGTTATTTTCATAGTTGCAAAATTATTTAAATAGGTTGGCATATTAAGATATTGTGGTGCAACTCAATTTGCTCAAGGAATTTGGGCTGGTGTAGAACTTGAAGAAGCTCTTGGGAAGAATGATGGAACCTTAAAAGGAGTTTCATATTTTAAATGTCCGAAGAATCACGGTAAAAATAAGTATAATTTTCATTTTATATTCAGTAGGTGTTAAACGGAACGAACATTAGTCCTATTTGTAATGAGTCAAACAATTAATCTTACTTCAGTTATCAATTACTATATACAGTTGATCGCCATAAATCCGCCGACCTGAAATCCGCCAACGTCCGAAATCCGCGTTGATTTTGTCCCAAAATGGTTTTGCAGAAAAGTCATTTTTACAAACGTAAAACTAATATATTTTTGGGCCACTATCGGCCGATGACGAATTTAGGCAAATTTAAATCCTCAGCAACAGAGTAATAAGATACTCCCAACGTTACTACAGTACCGAACCCCAAATTCAGAATCCCAAAAATCGTAAAATTCAGCACTTTTCCCAAAAAAAAAATTTTTTTTTTTTTTTTTTTTGGCTAATTCAGAAAAATATTAATCTAAGAAGCAATTAAATTAATAAATACCAGTAACTTTTATTCAAATAGAAGCAATATTGTAGATATGTTTCTGATTTACATGAACTAAACTCAGGAAGCTAAGATGAAACCAGACAACTCTACTATGTTGAAAGATGAAAATTGATTTCTTGAGCTCAGTTAAATATCTTTTTTCCCTATAAAAAATTTATTATTATTTTCCTTAAGTTCCTAAAAGTTCGTTTTTCAAGTTTTATTCACTTAAAAAAGAGAGAGAAAGAAAGATAAATGAATTTGCTCTATTTGTTTCTCTGTGGTCATAAATGGCACCCAGTAACTTTGTATTTTGTACAAATGGCAGGCATTTTGATTCGACTTCTCTGTTAATATTTTTTTAGATGTTGATGCAGCTCCTATTTTCTTTCTCATGCAATTGCAGGTGATAGTGAAATGGTGAACCACCATGTGGGTATATGGTTCTTTTTTGCTGAATTGTGTTGTAATTTGGAGCGTTTCACTAAAATCCATGAATAAGTTTTTTTTTTTGGTTTGGTAAAATATGTTAACACATGGATTTCCTTTTATTAACTTTTCAAAAAAAAAAATTACTTATTTATCAACCTGTTGAGAAAACTACAATTTTAAGTAAAATGCGTATATCAAGGTTGGTGTTTACGTAAATCCGCCATTTTGAGTCGGGCTCCAAAATTCGAAAATTTTGAAATAAGGCCTAGCGCTACCTTGTCGTTTAAAAATATAGTGTTCTTAAACATGTTTAAGGCTGGGGGGAACAAAAAGATATCACATTATTCGCATATAATTCACACCTGGGAAACTTGTGAACTCTTTTTAACATAGTTAACTAAAGTGACCTGAAATCTGCTAAATCTTGAAATCCGCACAACCACTTCTTTCAAGTTGTGCGGATTTTTGACCCTTGACTGTATTTCAAAAATATTTAAAGTCTCCTTTAGAACTAAATCAATCGCTCTTTATTCATTTGTAGTTAAAATTTATAACCTGCTGCTTAGATATCATAACAAAATATATGTATAACTTTATTTAAAAATTTTTTACAATGCATAATTATGTTATTTTTACATGCCTGAGGCATGTAAAAATTCCGATCGGGCATGAAGCTTCTACCCTTACATGCTTGTTAGGGCATGTAATTTTTAAATCAAATATTTCTTTCTAAAGCTCTCTTTTCGTATTTTATTGAAAAATCACTGCATCCTTACCGCGGCTCAAAATTGACATGTTGACGGACATGCAGGTCAGCAATACAGTTGGTAATACAATTTAAATTTTGAAAATTTTGACTTGTAACAACTTATTCTGTAATATTTATTTGTAATGTAATTTTTTGATGATTTAGATCAATGTTTCCCAACCTTTTCCCCGATGCGAACCCCTTCTAAGATCCAAAGAAAATGGCGAACCCTTTCTGTAGTCGTTAGTAATGGGTGACAAAACTAAAATTTTTTAGCTCATTTATTTTCCATATTGTACAATATTTCATAACAAGAAATGAAAACATATTTATTGTAAAACATCCAAGTTTAAATAAAAACTAGAAAGCAGCTACAAATACTTTTTATTATTTGTTCTTCTTGAATTATTATTAGGGTAGTAAACATGCGTATTTCTAAATTATTTTAAAAGTTACTTTCCCGGTGGGTTCCACTTTCCGGATGAAAGATACAAAATTCGGAAAAGTTTTGGAAATTCAAACTAAAATTAAAATTTGTATATTTTCAAATTTCTAATTACAATCTTGCAATAATACAGAAAAGTTGGAATAAAGTGTGATAAATGTGAGTCCAAATTTGATATTAATGACTAAATATCTTCTGGTTTGTATGTTTGTATACCGTAATTATCTGTGTATAGCCCGCGGGTTATCTACGAAAAACTCCTTTTTTTACTATCTGCGGGCAATGCAATGATGCGGACAATACACGGAATTTAAAAAATAATAATTATTGATAAAAAGAAAATTAAATTGATTGTTAAATTGAAAGAAATAAATGATAGGTTTCGAAACGATGATTCAATTTCACCCATCCCTCTTAATTTCCCCATGCAATCCTTTGCTTTTACACCAATTACATCACAATAGGAAAGTAGGACCAGAGCAGAGGTCCCTGTATAAACAAAATATGATAAAATGTAAACTTTTTTCAATATAATTTTAAATGTTAAAAGTGTGCTGTAATTTAAAATTGTTTCCTTATAATCAGTGTACCTTACATAGTGATTTGTTCATTGTTTTTGAATTGGGTGCGGGCTATACAACAATGCGGGTTATACACCAAACTTGATTGTTTTAGGATGACAACAATGCGGGCTATTTACCGATAATTACATTAATGAAAAATTAGCCTGAAATAATGCAAAATTTTATTTTATGTAGTAAAAATTCAAATTTTAGATTCGTTCTTCCCACTTGCAAAGAAAAGTAGGAAATAATAGGAGAAAAATACGTTCTAAAATTTAAAATACATCAATAAATATTGTTCGGTACTAATTTATGACGCAAATCGGTACCGAAATGATAAATTTTGTTGAAATCCAAATTAGAAATCAGGCAAAAGTAGAAAGAAGTGTGTTTCAAATTTTGTGTGTATCCCTTCTATGCCAGTCCACTACTTTTCTGCATTATCTGGAAGACATATAAAAAAAATAATTTTTGCATGCCTTCATACGCTTGTGAATTTATTTCGTTTTTTCTTTTACGTTAGCGATAAAAAAATTCCGCCATTACAATATTATTTTCGCAAACCCCATATCATCCCCGCACGTACCCCCGGGGGTTCGCGAACAACCGGATGGGAAACGCTGATTTAGATTAACCTTAAAATAATTCTTGAGTCATATATGAAGCTGTTAATGTAATTTTTTGTCTGATTAATGCAAAACGGCAAATTCAAATGTTTTTATTAATATGCTGGGGGTATGTGAACATTTCGTTCGGGTTTGTATTTTTTATACGAACGTGCCGTCAGGGCATGTAAAATTTTTAAGATTTTTCGAGACCTGACGTGTAGGTGTCTTAACACCAAAAAGTTTTTAGGTTTGTTAAAAATTAATAGAAAGTACAAGGATATATATACATGTTACAGACTCTACATAATGTCCCAGATACTGTGAAATAGCCCTGTTTCCCAATTAGGAATTTTTATAGAACAAATGCCAATTTTCAACCAATATTGTATGCAAGATTTTCTCATAAATTTGCATCATAATGTTAAAACAACTTGTCCTTTTAGGTATTTTTGCTCCAATCAATAAAATATCCAAGTATGATCAATCATATGAGTCACGGATGAAGTCGCCACATATCTCTAGAAATTCACCTCCCAGAAACATATCATTTTCTAAAATAAATGTTTCTCATGTTACTTCTAAAGTTGAAACAGGTAAGGAAAAATATTAATTGATTGTTGTTATCTTACACAACCTCTTTCTTTTTAACCCTTATAACTTTCTTGTCACCAAGAAAGTTTTTTTAGAGTGCTAAAATAATCACCTATTGAAGACTCTGCAAATAGAAGTGCTTTGTGTAAAATATTTCTTCACTTTCATGTTTTGATGTACGGTATTTTGGTCTTCAAATTAAAAACTTTCCCCCTTTATTCTGGAATTTTTTTTTGTTCTCTAACTATACTCATAATGAAAGCTATAATTGATTTTAAAAGTTAGCTTTATAGTATGAGTTTATTAAATATAAGCCCTTAAAAATTATAATGAAAATTTCTAATTTGGTTCTATATTTTTTAAAAATTAAAGAAAAAAATTGAAAACCTTCAAAGATAGTTTGGCTTTGTTTCATTTTCCACATCTGTATTTGTACCTGGAAAGCAGGAGGACACAACTCACTTTGCAACCCAATTTTTGTTCGCTGAATTTGTACACTTTAGGCGTATTATAAATTAAACATTTTTGAAAAGTGATTCTCATTTTATTTCACCACTGTAATGCTTGTAAAGTTAGAAGTTGTAATTAGTTTGCTAATATTATAAGTATGCAATATTAATTGAGAACATTGTACCTTATTACACTCAAAATAACTATAAGTGACTCAAAAGCAAAGAGCTCAAACAATATGAGATGCAGCTTCTAATTGCTGGTAATTTTTATCTTGTAACTCGAAGAATTATTTTAAATCTGTAATTTTTACAAAGTTAAAGTAAAATAGAATAACAGATAAATAATGCTTAATCATTAATGGATATATATTTCTCCTGCTTTATTTAAGTTTATTTCAAGTTAAAATTTGTTGTACCATTTTTTTTACATAGTGCTGATGTAGTTTATTATTATTAGGGAAGATTACTCAACCTTCTATTGTCTTCGTAAATGATTTTCAATTTTTTAAGCTTTGAATTGATGACGAATTAAGATTTTTTGAGCTTCATGTGGGACATTTTTGAGCATCTTTTCCTTCTTAGTTCATAAGTTAAGATTCTAATAATCTGTTGCTAAAAATTAATGACTCAGTTACTTTGTTAATCTTTGTAGTTACTTTGTTAATCTACTTAATATGAGAAAAAGGGTTTTTACTCTCTTCAGGGCTCTCAAGTCTGAGACGACAGAATTCTCAGGAATATGTTGCTGGCGATAGAATCTTGGTATCTGGCCATCGTAAAGGGACTATTCGCTTTGCTGGAGAAACAGAATTTGCATCAGGTTGACCTTTTTCTTCTACTTATGTGTATTGTATGATTATAAAAATGATTTTATAAGTATTAACGCATAAAGAAATTATTTTAAAAATGGATTTTTAACATTTTTAGGGTTTTGGTATGGTATAGAATTGGATAAACCTCAGGGCAAGAATGATGGCTCTATTAACGGTATTCAGTATTTTTCATGCACACCTGGTTATGGTTTATTTGCTACTGCTCACCGTATAAGTAGGTAAGTAAAAAGAATGGATTTGCAAATGAAAAATATTGAGTAGATTTCTTTGCATTTATAGATGCTTATGATGTTCTACTTTCTTTGTGAAGCTCATTTACAATACAAAGAGATTATGATTTGAACATCACAAGAAAAAAAAAAGATAATTTCAAAAGTACTGATTAAACCTGAAGCTTAAGAACAAAGCAAGCTCTATTCCATGTATAAATTTGAAATTGCTGTAAATCCCCACCTCCCGTCAGAAATATGTGCACTAAAAAGAACAAAATAAGTAATTTGCTATTGTAGCTTTCAGCCTAAAGTAGTAATGAATCATTGAAAAAAATATTTTTCGTTCTAAAAGTCTGATAAATTAGGGTATGAACAGTTGCTGTTAAATATCCTGTTTTTCTATTTTAAAGAAATTTTTCATGCATAGTCTTTTGCTTACGTGTTTTTATTTTTGAACCTGTAGTTTTTCTCTTTTACATATATGCATGTTTATATGCATTATGTGTTTAATGCGGCTTAAATGCAACACATCTACAATTGTAGTTTTTCATTCCTTGCTCCTTTTTACCGTAATGTTCCACAATTTCTTATTTTGTATGAATTTTTGTGTTTGAATTCACCAAACAAGGAAAGAAAAAATTTTAATTAAAATAAAAGTTTCAATGTATGGTTCTAAAAAATTTTTTTGAGGAATTAACAATAGTCTGAACAAAAAAGAGTTCATTGTATGTATTTTTTCTGTAAGAGTTTGCTTAACTATGTGTAAATGGATTTAAATGTGTATGGATCTCATACTGCCAACAATGCTTGTTTTCATTCCTCTGAATTGTGTAAGGAAATTTGCATAATTGAATTGAAATACCACATAAATTTGTTTCAAGTAGTAGTCTCGCATTTTATTCCATGTCACTTTTAAATGATTTTTTTTTTTTTAATTTAGATTGTTTAAAAATTCTGAAGATGAATCGTCTGACCAAGACTCTGCTGATTTAAGTCTTAGTAAAAGCTCTACTGGTGAGTAATCTTAATACAGTGAAACCTCGATAACTCGACACCCCAAGGGGACACAAAAACATGTCGAGATAAGCGGGTGTCAAGTTACCGAGGTTCCGTAATTTCGATTGCTAATATTGGTTTGCATTGTTATTTAATATTTACCATTCAAGTTATAAAATCCATTTCCAGTGAATAAATTATCCCCGTTTATTATTTATCTATTATTATTATTTTTAAAAGCTATACATTACAATTAAATTAATATATAAACATATAGTAGTACATCAACTCAAAATACCTCATGTGAAAAAATCCATAATTTTGGTTTGTTTTTAACAAATGTGGATATAGTGTTTCGAGCTATTCCATATTCTTTAGCTAGATCAGTTTGAGTCCTATCCGTTTCAAGTTTTTCTTATAATTTCTACTTTCGATTTCAAGCTTAAAGTAGTCAGTTTACAAGGAGCCATTGCGGACACGTCTACTGATTGACAAAGATAAGAGCAAATGGCAAAAAGCATAAAACACGGCTATTCCAGCTTTCAGTGATTGTAAGTGTTATCGCATGAGCGCATGCGCGAAGCGTGTTTGCACCTTTTCATAGACTGGAGGGAGTCTCAAGCAGTGACTGACAAGATAAAGAGAGGTCACCTTGACCACCTCTACGAAGAGCATGCTTATTGTTGGGTGTTGGGTTTCTGACTCCCCAGAGTACAAGGGGAATCTTCCAGGAACACTTTCGATAAAAGAATTGATTTATGGACAAAGAAACATCACTGTAAAATTCTGAGAATTGTACACCGTGAAAAAAATACCGGAAGAAAAAGTAAATAAGAATACAAAATGGAGGTTGACTTATAGGGGTTCCTTGAAATTGTGTGTCAAGTTAGAGAGTTTTTCCCCCATTAAAATTAACATTGGTCTAACCATAAGGTACTGAAATGTCGACTTACCGAGGTAGTCGACTTATCCGCGTGTCGAGCTACCGAGGTTCCACTGTATTTTAAAGCTATATTAATGTATAAGTATGTTATGTTGTCAAGGTAGCAAGACTGCTTATTATTTTGCTTGACAACTTATGAATTTCATATTGTTCCTGGCATTGTCAAGACCTCATGACTGCAATGAGACTATGGAATTGAGCATGAGGGAAAAAATCAAGTAGAGTAGAATCTCAAAGTCTCCCTATCACTCATGTTCCAAATGTCTGTTCAAAACAGTAATGTGATTGAGCAAAAAGGAAAATTGGAAATCCAAAAAGGCAAAATACAATATAAAACAATGTACATAGGAGAAACATGCAAGAACTATGAATTAAATAATGAGTGTACAGAAAAATTATCAAAACTACAGTCCAATCAGGTTTTATATTCATTTCTAAATATCTGTAAAAATAAGAAATCAATAACATATATTTTTTTTTACACTTAATAAAGTATATTATCAATTACAAACCTAAATCTATGTAGGATAACAAATCTAAGGGGTAAGCCACTACATTATTGTAAATATGCCTGGAATGTTTTATCCTACAGATATCAACTTTTTAGATCATTCTTGACTCATATTTCTAAGAAACTTTTATAAGCAATGTTGACGTGAATCAACTTGAATGCAACGGGATTGAAATTTTTGAGTGGGTGTGGCAAAATGATGAGCCCGCAACTCCTTTTCTATAGTAGATGAAATATAAGAGAGGTGGAAAATAATAATAAACACAAAATTATTAACATCGAAGCAACAGGGTTACATAATACAATAAAACAAGCGAATTTTACAGAAGCAAATGCAGCGGGAGCTTAAAATGACTTATATATAAGAAATTGTTAAAAAATATAAATTTTATGCCTTATTTTTCAAATTTAGGAACTATGCTGTGTGATAAATAGTAGATTTTTGATGTTTTATGGTTAATAAAGCCAAAAAGCAGTGAAATAAAAAATTCTTTAAACAATAGGAGAATATCATGCACATGCAGTGCCGGATCTAGGGTGGAGCAAGCCGGGGCCCATGCCCTGGGCGACACTTCTGGGGGGCGGCAAATTCAACTGTGATGCACCAAAAAAAAAAAAGAAGAAGAAAGAAAGAAAAGAAAAAATATTTGATAAAGAAATTTAACTTTTGGAAGAGAATTAAAATCTTAGTTTGGCGCTACGATCAGCTGTTTTGCTAACGATTAAAACCGATTAATAGAAGAATTTATTTTATTAACTGTTATTATTATTTGTTTGTATGAACTGTCGGAAACTCTAAAATTGAGGTTATGGGGCGACAAACTTCGCAATGTCAATATTTAAAACTTTAACTTTTAAAAAGTCAAGTGTTCTTCCCCTTATAATAGGTCTACGTATAAATTATGGTATAATACATATAAATTATGCTATGATCAGACAATACCCGATAGTTTTCTTTTACAAACCCTCAAAGAATCCTTTTGGTAAGAGGGGGGAAAAACTTGTAAAGTGTTGTGTGAGAAGGCAAACATGTGGCTCTTCGATATGAGCGTTAGTAAGAAGGAGAGGGGGAGGGATCCAGCCCTGTATTAAAAAATAAAAAGCCAATTTTTCTCTGCATTTTTATGAGTAAAAGTCGTTTGTTTTTTCCTAAAGTTTTTGACGTCCCAAAAGCGTCTCCTATTGCCTCAAAATACATCAGTTTGCATATAGTTTTCAAAATTTTCCCGGAACCCCCTTGACTGTCTGAATTTCATATCTCTTGTTAAGGGGACCTCTTCATATGGTTCGAACCCCTCCCAAATGTTGAGTTGAAAGGGCCATGCTGTGGGAACATTAACAAAAGTTCTATCTGTTTATCAGTAGCCAGAAATGAAAAAATTCTTAAAAATAAATTAAAAAGATCAGCGCCTAAAAGTTATATGAAATATTGACAATAATTGGATGAAGGGGGGGGGGGCATTTTTAAGTTTTGCCCCACTTCGGAGAACTCCAAGATCTGGTACTGTGCACATGTTACCCGTACTGCCCTTTGAAGTAAAAATGGCATAGCTTGGTTGTTTCTTCAGGCATTTCTTTTTCATCTAAGGATAATTTACTAAACTAATAATATAATTATAGATCTGTTAGATTCAGCTAAATAAGAGTTAATAGAAATATTAACTGCTAGGAACAAAAATGTAGCTATTAAAGGAATGCAAAACATATATACAGTGATCCCTCGGTTTTCGCAGTTAATGGGGACCAGAACCTTCCGCAAAAGCTGAAAAACCGCAAAGTAGGATTTGCCCCTAGGAATTTCCGTATATGCTGGTACACAAATGTTTTAAATATGTAAACAGTATTTATACTTTACACATTTATGACAAAAATTGCAGCAGTATAGGTATTTACTTAAATGTGTCAGTGCTAATTAATAAGGTTAATTACAAAACCTTATACAGTAATAAACATTAATCAGCATTATGAAAGCCCATAGTGTGTACTCTGAGTCAGCTCATCTCTTTGTTTGACATGCAGGGATCCTTCTTTCTTGTGCATCAACATGAAACAACGCTCCTTTCCGCAATGTGGCTGCTGACATGGTTGTATTTTTCATTTTAATTTTTTGACGAGTATTTTGGAAAAACCTGCGAAGCACTGAAGTTGCAAAACATGAAGCGCAAAGTGGCGAGGGAACATTGTACAGCAAGTTATTCTTAGCCAAAATTTAACTTTCTGTGACATACTTTTCTTGTTTAGGGGATAGTATCTGTCTTGTTGTGTTTCGTATCTATGTAATGTGACCTGAATCAGCAAGTTAATTGCTATTTAGTCCAGTTTCAAATAGCCTGAACCAAGAAAGTTTTATATTGTGCTTGTAATTTTCATTTACCTGTTTAATGCTTGCATCTTGTTGTTGGTCCATGTGAAATGTTTTATAAAGTACTTCACATCCCCCATTCCCACTCTCCCTAAACTTATTCATAGTTATAATTAAAATTCTTTCAACTGCACTCTGAGCCAGATTAAAGGTGGTATTTCTGTCAGAAATTGCTCCCCATGCTGTTTTCTGCAAGCTTTGTACCTCGAAATTACATTTAGCTGTAGTAATGATTGGCATTTTTCTTCCACTTTGTTCTATGTGTAATTGATGTAATTCTTTTTTCTTTTCATTACAGGTATAATATTTTAAACTTTCCAGAATATTAATACATATATATTTCTTTTGATAATTATATATTAGCAAATTAATCCTCCTTTACTTACAGATGGTGAAAATGGAATTCTCAGCCCTTGTTCTCCACGGTCTCTGTCAAAGAACCGCCATAGCATAAGGTTTGTTTCTATTAAAACCTGATCTGAATAGAAATTTTCATTGGTGACCAAAAAAAAAAGTTGTTGGCAGCATTTTGTGTTTACTTAAATGTAAAAATGCCTTATTTACATCAATTTTGAAATGCATTCAAACTTATTAAAAATAGTACAAAATATAACTCGAAGCAGTGTATGAGGGCAGGGCCGCTGTAAGCGGGCGTGCACCGCACGCGGGCGCCATGCGAAAGGGGGCGGCAAATTCAGCCTCACAATCCTAAATTTCGTCGCAGATTTTTTCCAAATATAAAAAAACTTTTTTGCCTCACACGGGATCTTCCACTCGGCTATTTTCCCCAGCTGTGACACTTGATAAGCTTATTTTGTTCTCTCAAAATGACGCTCCTCTGCCCCTCCCCTGCTCTACAATAAGAAAGAGTACTCGTTTAACTTATCGGACTGTTACCGAAATCTGAACAATCCGATCCCTGCCTCGGGTTCAAAGCAGGGGAAGGGGAGACACTCGGAGATTATCCTTCGCTGACCTGTGCAGGGCCGGCGCTAGGCTGAGGCGGTGAGGCTCCTGCCTCGGGGCGCGTCGTTCCTACGGGCGCATTGGCCATAAATATTGACCGCATCTTTATAAGTAAAAAACAAGTTTTTATCTCCAAAAAATTAAAAACCGATGTTACGTTCGCTTTTTATGCGGTTTTTGGCCTCTAGACAGTTAAGAACCGATTTTTCTCAACCTTGTACCACCTTACCGTGGTGGATGGGCTTCCTATGTTAAGAGTGCCACAACTTCCGAACGTTCTAACAATGATTTTTCTAAGTAATTAAATTGTACTGTAATTGAACAGTAGAATTGGTTAACTTTCCAACTCAATAGCCGTCCCAGCTGGAGTTCAAAGTTAGTGGTAGTCAAACCTATCTATTTTATGACGTGCAAAACGCAATTTATTGCTTTTTCTCGTTTTTATTTTCCCCTTCTGATCAGCGATTGTTTCCCTTTAGCTTTCTGAAAGTTAAAATATGTATAATTAAATTTTGTGTTGATAATTTAGAATGTATATTCCTTCATAATATAGGGGAGGGAAAAAGTTTTTTGCCTCAGGGCGCCATTCGTGCTAGCGCCGGCCCTGGACCTGTGGTAGTGGTTCTTTTGGTCTCCATGGTCATTCTAATGCTCTCCCCCTTGGGATGTCCAAATTAAGATTAGGACCAGATGGGATTCTTCGGGGATGGGTCAGTTGCCCTCAAGATAACGCAAAAGGGTCGAGTTGCCCTCACCACCCAAATTCTAAGCGACCGAGTTGCCCTCAATCCCCCTCTGGGACCACTATCTAGGAATATGGGATACCTGCATTATGAATGACAGGTTATTGCTGGGTTTAAAACGAGAATGCTTTAAAGCACATTCAAGAATGTCACATGAAAAAGTAACCGAAGTATTCAGTGAGTAACTTGATTAATTGATGATTTTTTTCTCCTCTTTGAGTATAATAATATTTGCATAATAATAATAATAAAACTTCCATGTTTAGTTGCTCATTTAATCCATTGAAATAGTATAATGTACAGTACACCAACATGTTATATCTGAAGAACTAGAGCTGCTAGATAAACGCAATGCCATATTTGAATTCAGGGCTTAAAGTTCACACATAATCAGCTCCAAAATTCTTGGCACCTTAATCAATTTTGACCAGTGTTATTTTTCTTCCGTTTATTAGCGTACTTTAAAATAATTATTATTATTACTAGTAAAACGGCATTACTTAAAGCATTATAAAGAGGTTTAACAACCCCTTTTGTTGGTCAAAGAAAGAGCCCTCTTATAGTTATGATAAAGAATCTATCTTCCCTCCATCCCACCCCACCCCCACGTGAGAGGGGGAGTCGCGAGTGCAACTGACCCTCGCCAGTTTATTGATAAGAAATACTTTGAGGGCAACTGACCCTCGCCCGATTCTTCTAATGTTCTTGGGAAGTTTATCAAGGTCAACTTCGCCAGGGCGGTCTTTCAGTTTGCCGCCCCTTCTCTTGGGAATTCAGACAAAGGTAGTAATGCAAACTGATGTCTTCTTTTGTATGACAGTAAGTTTATACCAAAATCGGGAAAATGCATTTTTACGCATTTCTTTCTCTAAAAATATAAATAAATGAATAAAGCGTCCTCTCTAAAAATGTATTGCCCACTGCCCAGCGCGGAGCGCAAATTCGCCACTAATGTAACTAAAGATTCAATTTAAAATATTGACGTCCTTTTGATCCCCATTTGCATTCATTCAAAGAGCATAATCGTTTTTTGGTTCCTCTTTTTTGTTTTGACAGGGATGCATAGTGTTCATTAAAAGAAAGATCAGAAAAAGAAAATAAACAAAAAAAAAATAAATAGATAAATAAATAAAAAATAATTTTAGATTAAGAATTTTTTTTTAAATGTAAAGGTGGAAACTTGCAATTCAAATGAGCATACGATTCATTTGCGTTTCGATGTAGTTTGGTTATGTTCCAAAGCTTATAGAAGCCATACAGGAAATACTATTTCTTTAATGCTATATGGAGTCCTTCTTTGAAAGGAATAGGGATCAAGATTAAAAGCAGAGAACTGTCAAAGTTATACAAACAAATAAATTTAATTTACCCCCATGGTGGGGATAACCCTTTGTGGGAACAGCCGCAATAAAAACTTTAACCACATTCAAGTATAGCTTGTGGGTACCATCTTTTGCGAAATTGGTGCTGATTTCTCCCTAATTTAAAAAAATCATCCAAAATATTTTAGATACCCTTGAAATGAGAAGTAAACTAAATGCTTTTGCATAAAAGTAAGTAAACAATGAATTCAAAACAAAAATCAGCACAATTGGTGCATATTATATGCTTCAAGATTACAAGGAATTCCGTTTTTAGCAAAGGGGAAGACGTGCCTTGTAATTTCGAAACACGTGTATGTATGTTTTTGTAATTTTGTGCTTTAATAACGTTGAGTTTCTCAATTAATAAATGTTTTTTTCATATGTTTCATTAGTGTGCAGTGCGTATAATGTACTTTTCATTTTGAAAATTTGGACTCGTCCCCATTTCCAATTAAAAAATTTGGCAGCCTTAGTCATCTATTCTCTTTGTCAGAAACCAGCGCAAAAATTCTATAAATCTACTTTATACTTGGATGTGCTTAAAACACTTTTTTAATTTCAAATGATAACCGTGATCCAATTTTTTCATTTTTATTTTATTCATTCGGGTTTTTACTTCGTCTTCCGTCATATATGTGAAATAAAACATGATTTATCGTACGTATTTATTTAGATATAACCTTTACTAGTGTAATAAAAATGTAGTTCTATAAATTAATTATTTTAAACTGTTAGCGAACTTGTTGAAAAATTATGTTCTAAAAGAATGTTCTTTGTACTTGTTTGTTATATTGTTTAGAGAGTAAATAAAACGTTTTATTACTTAATTTAAAATAAGAAATTTTTTAAATCTGCTTTCTTGGCAAAGGCTCCTGTAAGGAGAATCCATATGATTTCGAGACATTGTTAACATCAAAACTGTTTTATTTTGTTTCACACATAAGAAAAAGAAAGCACTGTTAGAAATTTCAACATGAAATTACGGTTAAATGACCGGCAGCAGTCTGTCCATCTAATTCACCGTTAAATTTACGGTTTGGAACATTTTTCCATCTTTACGGGACCTAACCATTTCCAATCAGCTTGGTTAAAAAGCCGTAAATACAAAAGTTTACGGTTTTATATCCATTTAAAAATGGTTTCTTTCCCTTTTTGAACCATTTAAAGGCGTCGAATCTTTGAGGCGTAGAAACGGTAAACGCAGCTTGCGGGAATTGAACTTGGTTGTTTGCCATACCAATGTTGCTCGCTAACCACTCGGCCAACGGCACCACACAAAGCGGCTTTTTATTTATCAATAAATCTTCCTTTTCAACAGGAAAACTGCATTAAAATTGAGATTTCATTTTTTGATTGGATCCAAAGTCATTTTTAGTCTAAATTTACTGTATATTGACGAAAATCATTTTATTTGCTGCAAAAATTGAAATACAAATTAGTTTCAGCAGCTCAAATTATGGGTTCGCTCATTCGCAAACAGTTCGGAAATCCGATGGCTCCCATTTTTGATTTACGTGTGTATGGCGTTTCTATTTAGTATCCACTGCTTAAGTCACTTTTTTTTATCTTCTTTTTTTATATACTCATGCAGATTTGAACTGATAAATCTTTATTCATATTTTAACAACAACGTACGACCGGTAAAGTTTCGCAAATAAGATGGACGCCCGATTCTTATTGAACGCTTGAAAATTAGGGTTTAAAGTTAAACGTTCTTTAGGATAAACAGAGAATAAACGATTTTTTTCGCAATCGGCGGTTTGAGTACCATCTTTTTAATGGTTATTCAGCTCTTGTAGTTAAATATGGCAAAATAACAATCAAATAAATGGTTATTTTACTATTTTGTTAGGGAAATATTTTTAACAGTGGGGAAAACCCGTGATACAAAATATATTAATGAAGCCGTTTAATGTAAGAGGGGGGGGAGGAGAGGATAAAGTATGTAATGTAAAAAGTATGAAAATGGTTTTAATATGCCTGGAGAACATAACTGATTTAAAAAATACTAACAATAAATTTAAAAAAGAAAATGGCAATGAAGAGATGTGCATTTCCTCCAGGTAATCAATGGTACCAACAAATATCTCGCACGAAATTCGTTTTCCTCGTTTCACGTAAGAGAAGAAATATCCGTACTTTTTCATCGTTTATAAAAATAGTTGTAACTTCAAAATCATAAATCTTGTTGCTCCGTTATTATTTCGTTCGATAGTTTTAACGAACAGATGCAAAGTCTGCATCGTAACGAATATTTAATTCGTGAAGATGCAAAAACCTTTAATGCGGGACTATTCAAGTAGGCATACATTAGATAAATAATTTGCTTAAAAAGTTTTCAGAATATCGCACTTTGAAAGAAACTTCCAAATTAGCTCATGCACTCAATATTGAAGCAGATTTGTAGGTAGAATTTTCTGAAATATGACGTTTAATAAGTTTACCGAGGCATAAGAATATATCAGAATTACCGTTACCTGAATCAAAATAACGTTTTCTGATCGCAATTACAGTCGATTTTTTACTGTCCCTTTTTCAAATCTTTCGTTTTGGGGGCTGCTCATAAATGAAACACTTTTTTCCATCATATTTGGGATCATCCTCCCACCTTTTTTCATAACATAACTGGAGGGAAAGCGTTCTGAAGGCAGGGTCGATTTCGCCCATATTTAAACTTCAGGTCAAAATTTTCTAAATTCTCTTCTGAGAGAGTCAAAATAGCCAATTTTGAGCTGTGTCCTTCCTCCGTGCATTGGAGGTGCGATACGTTCAATGCTTGATTCACGGCAGAGTAGGTAAGTGAGTGCCACCAATCGGGAAAAAAAAAGCAGATTCTGGAAAGGTATGAATGCAGAGCATTTAAATAACATTTAAATTCTATTTTTTTTGTCTCCAACGAAATATGCTGTTATATATATATAAGAATAACAATGATAATGATGGAGGCAGTCCCCACCCCGCCTTCGTGTCGAAGGGGCGGCACGATAGGCTTTGCACACGGGCGCTCGGATGGCTAGGAGCGGGCCTGTACGAGGGGGCGGATGGTCATGCATGTATTAAATATATTTCATAAATTCTTTTAGATAGAAATGAGATGTTAGAAAGCCCCGTTATTTTGCTACCGTGGTTTTATTATTTACATGAATTTTGCTGATTTTCTTTTCCAGGAAAAGTGCAAGATTCTTCAATCAAACTGCAAGTCCTACTAATTCGAAAAGAAATTGTTGGTTGACTCTTGGCATTAATGTATTTGTGAACAATGAAATAGGTAATGTTTTTACTTATAATATTTCACTTACTTAAACCACTGTTGACACCATTGGCAGATTATTATTATTAGTAGTATTAGTATTTCTATTTTGATTATTCTACCTTAGATTTATGTGCTTTTGAATGGGGGAGATGTTGGTTCCCACATTCTTATATTATCCAGATAAGCATTCAATTAAAATTAATAACATTATTATTCATTAAGATGAGTTAATATTAACATTTTATTTTTATGTTTTTGAAAACCTCCGAGCGTGCTACGAGGCAAAATGTTTTGAGAAGTGTACCTTTAACTTCTCCATTCTAATTGCTACTTAAGTACACTGCAATAGAACATGAAAACTGAAATCTTTGAACAACATTACCATTGGTTCCTAAATGTTATTTGGAGGGCCTGAAATTTGACGAAAATAAAAATTTGGCATTTTTTAAATGCCTTAAATAGCAGATATAAAATAATTTGACAATCAGGTTTATGCAAGTTTTTATTTTTTACTTTCTTTTTTTTCTTTCCTTTGTTCTTTTTGTCTATATCAATTTCTTTTCCAACATGCATTACATTTTGAAAGATAGTGATATTTTCAATTGTGATCTTTATTTTAAGAGTGCAAGTTTGTTTCACTCCTTTAATTTTGTCTTCAATACAAAGGTTTTAAGTGGTTTCCATAGCACTAGAAGCCATTTTAACCTACAATTTGCCAACCACTTAAGTAGTAAATCATCAAGGTTTTCATTTGAGTTTTCTGCCTTCACCTTTAATATTGAGATTTCTATTGGGGAAACCTCCCTTTAATTTGATTTTCTTTTACAATAAATCCACCACATCAATATTTATGTTATTCAACAAACATTGAAACTTTTTTTTTTTTTTTAATTGTCATCATTCAACTGAAAAATTTATCTTCCAATCTTCACTCACTGGAAAAGACCGTTGTCCTGATGGAAAAAAAAAAAAAAGAGACGAACTGTTAAATTTAAAATCCGTATTAAATGTTAAATTTAATAATGTTATATGCAACATCAGAAAACGACCTTTTGTAAAACTCTCAGTGACATGAATATGTCCTAAAGCCACTTCTCAGCACAGGGGAGCTTATTTCTTGAGCTGAAGGCTGCTTCTCTTCTGTCATAGATGAAGCCACACAAAATGCAGGGTAGAGTTCTAGAAATGTTGATAATAGTAGCAAGTAAAAAGCCCTTTTTCTATCTTGTTTGCAGATGGCTAACAAGACTGAAATCTATTTAAAATTGGAAGAATTTTAAGATTTTAAATAACTACAGTATTAATGTAACTCTGTATAAGTCATAAAGCAATCCAACTGAAATGCTTTTTTTTTATTCTTTGTATTTTTATTACCTGAGAAAATGTAGTGTTATTTACTTAATAAATTAATTACAGTAGTGCTTGTTTATAGCGAATTTACGCTCATAATGTAACATTTTGAATTACCCCTTGTTTTGCCGTTTACTATTCCTTATGTTTTATAACGAAATTTTCATTGGGTCCCTTTGATTTCATTATAAATGGGAGAGATTGTATTATGATATTATTATTATTATATTTATTTATTTTCAAGTTACAGAAAAGAACTTAAATAACTAAAATTTGAATGCCTCAAAATATTTTTTTTCTATATTTTTTAAGGAGCTGTTCGTTACATTGGCCCTGTAGACTTCGCAGATGGGACTTGGCTTGGCATTGAACTTAGAACACCCAAAGGGAAAAATGATGGCACTGTTCAAGGGAAAAGCTATTTTATTTGTAAGCCTGGGTATGGACTGTTGGTTAGACCAAATCGAGTTACAGTTAGAGGTATTAATGGTGCTAAATTATTAGAAGAATCATCATCTTGACAGGTAGTGTTATGAAGTTGCAAACATTCTTGGATGGGAAGTGAATTTTAAAAGAATGTAAATATAACTTTTGTTGGTTAATATTGCTCTTTTTTAATTTAAACTTTTTGTTTAAAAACAGAAAAAAGGCTGAAATTCTTCTTTAAATGTTTGACAAAGTTATATTATTTTTTTATGTGACAAAAATTTTCAAATTCAGTTATGCTTTTTAAGGCTTTTCATTCTTTTGTATATAGTTTTTGATTCAACAATGTTTTTCTATCTAATAAATTCCATCTTGTCCATTTATTCATACACTTAAAACCATTTTGTATATATGTACATTTTTTTCTTTTTGGCACATGTTGTTGTAAATAATATTTAATTTAATTAGTTGTCATTTTGAAATAGACAATGGTTAAACATTAAGCATTCCAAAATTTACTTTTAGTAAATAAAAGTTTTATGTAAGATTGTCTTTTTATGAGTTAGAATAATATGTGAGATCTATTTAAAGTTTGTTACTTTGTAAATATTCAATAAATGCGTCTTAAAAAGATTTTATTTATTGAATTTAAAAGTTTTCGCCTTTTTAAATATATAGATCAATGATGATCGACTGTTTTGACTATCATGCTTCTTTATATTTACTTTTATCTTGCTTTTCTTTCATTGGAAACTAGTGCAGTGGTTCATATAATATATCAATTTAATACATGTATCTACAAATCACAGCTTTCAAAACGGTGATCCAGTTTCACCCATCCCTCTTAACTCCCCCATGCAAGCAGATTGGGGATTGGGCGCTAGGGATAAAAGATTTTTATGAACGGACGCAGTCCGGTTTAAGGCGCCTGCATTGTTTTCTAGGGGTGTATCTCATGTGAAAAGGGGGCTTGCACGGGGTTACTTTGTGGGAGACCTTTCCTTATCAGCGAAGTTGTATCAATCCAAATGGTCTTGGTATCAATCAATTTCAACTTTTCCCTTCGCTAACGACCAAAAAGGTAATTCTTGATGCTTCACAATTAAACAATGCTGTGCTACTATTATGACAGTTGTGTATGCAGTTTCTGAAAAAGAGAGCTAATCTTAAGTGGTTTCTTGTATTGTTCTTAAATGAAATGTAATGCACAAACAAAAGAAGACACCAGGGAGAAGGATAGAGATAAGCAGTCTAGCTTTCATGGGAGCCTTTTCCTCCCCTAACAATTAAATCACAATAAGAACAGTGGTGTAGTCCTGAAAACAAAAAGGGTGGAGGGAGGTCGCTTATACATACGAAGATAAGAAGTTGAAATAAAACTTGGGGGGGGGGGGGGATGCTTTTGTTAAAAATGTAAAAAATTTAGCGGGACGCTTGTATTGAAATAAAATTGTCGGGGGACCCTGTTCCCCCTCGACTACATCATTTAATAGAAAGGTAGGATCAGAGCAAAGGTCACTGTCCATAAAGAGATATGCAGCCGTGCTCTTGGTAGCCATGTATAAACAAAATGTGGTAATATATAAACTTTTTAAATGTTGCAAGTGTTTTGTAATTTAAAAGTGTTTCCTTATAAACAGTGTACTACCTTAGAAATTGATTTGTTTATGCAATTATTTTTATTCTGGGTGTGGGTTGTACACCAAACTTGATTTTTTTAGAATGAATTTTTTTTCCCTGCTGACTATACAAAAATTTCGGGCCATTTACGAATAATTAGATAGTTACAATATTAAATCTTGTTCCTGTAAGACGACCACTCTACTTGCCACAAAACAGACTGCTGTTTTTCCTATCATTTGCCACATTACTTAAACCTCTTCTGGGTACCTCTTATGTTAGAAATGTATCCTGTATTGTATATATGTTTTATACATTTTTAAATGAAAATTAATCGCATCTATCTGAGCATTTTTAAAACGTTTCTTATCCAGAGATGGAAAACTGCGTTTGTGAAGTGATTTTATGGTATTTCCTTTCTGTAAATATAGTGCAACGTTTTTTCGAGAAAAAAGGCTGCATTTATTACTCTTTTAAAATCGTAATCTCTTAATCTAAATGCATTTACAGATGCAAGTGTATTGTTAAAGAAAGAACTTTTTAAATACAGTTGAACTCTGTTAATACGAAATATCAAAATTTCACGAATTTGGTCTTATTAGCCATTATTTGTAACAACCATGAATAAGTAAAATTGTGGGAAAAAAAAGAGAAATGCATGTCTAGTATATTTTTACTAATATATGCATTTAAATCTAATTACTAGTACAATAAGAAAAATTGAACTTACTTATTAAAATTTAAGAATTTAGGAAAAAAGTTATTTTGGAAAAAATTCTTAATGGTAGTTGCTATTTAGGCGCGTTTAATTTTACCCGATGCATATCTCGGCGCAAAATACCTAGTGGATATTGTCATTTTGACAGTTCTTATTGATGATAAGCACTTGAGATTAATAGTGCTTTTTTTTTTATGCTTGCCATCATTCGTTTTTAAAGGATTAGAAAAAACAACAACATTGGATTTATAGGAAATGTACTGTTGTCCTGAAAGATTACTTTTTTTGTGCATGAACCAGAAAAATCTAATGAATAACTGATTTACAAAATAAAGTTACATGCCTTATCAATGTTCTAGAAAAGGGATCATTTTCGATGTGCGAACCTGTTTAGTGACACCTGCTGAAGAAACCTCTTTAAGAAGGAGGATAAAAGAGAAACAGGTGGTCATCCACAATGGAAGAAAGGTGGTTTTATCACCAAGTAAACTGACCTGTCCAAGAGTTAACAGGTGTATGAGCTTCATTCTCCACACTGTTGAAAAAATTTACATATGAATCACAATACTTGGTGGCTTTTGACAATGACACAAAATGGTTAATAACTTCTAAAAAAGAAAATTACAGCATGCAATTGGAGAAATTTTTCCGGGAAAAAGTCAGAAATTTTGTTCGTCTGAGCCGAAATTTTTATTTTAATCTTCGTGATATGAGTGAAATACTTAGTGTAATTAAATAGTAAACCAAACTTAACAAACAAAATATTTGTATAAGCCGTGATTTTATATTAACCATGGTTGAATTAAGAGAGTTCAACTGTATTTTATTATATGTGCAATAAAATATCTATGTACTGTACATATTGTATTTAAAAATTATTTATCAATTTTATTTATGTTTTTGAACAATTTTAGTGTAAAGAGAAAATAAAACTCTAAAAGTACAAAATTATCAAGCTGAATGTTATGATTAAATTATGAAATGTGTTTAGAAAATTATAAAATGCAATCTCTTAAAGGGAACTTGTCAATCCATTAATAATAAATGACATACTTAAATTAAAGGAATACTATTAAATCTTCATATTATTTTGTTTCATGCTTTTGACCTAAATTGTAAATTAGTTCTTAAAAAGAAATAATAATAATATTAAAAAAAAATTAAAAAGATACCTAAATAAAAAAATATAATAAAGTTCTGTGAAGATTTTTTGAGCTTTTAAATTTAAATATTGAAATTCTTTCATATTTAAACTGCAAAATAATTTTTTTTGAATTTTAAATCTGTAAATACTTTTAAGCTTAAAGATATGTTTGTGATAATTTATTCAAATATTTTGTGATTAACCACATTCCATGTATTTAAAATTTCCATATCATTACATGTTCCTATACCATGTGTCTGTTTTTGAAATCCAATTGTTGTATTATATTTTTTTAAAAAAAGTTTAAAACTGCTTCTTTACAGTTTCACTCGAGCTTTGTTTATTTATTAGTTTAATGAGCTTGTGTTTATAAATTTGTGATTATTAGAATAAATATTCACACCTGTGATAGCTATTGGTATTTGATTTATAAATTGCATTTAAGATGCAGCTATTTATGTAAGTAATAAACATGTATTGTTCCCTTTGTTTTTTAATTATTTTATCAGGTTGTTATTGTTCAAAATCAATGTAGAGCATCTGAAATTGAAAATGAATTTGAATGTAAACCATAACAGATTTATTTATTCAGAATGTGATACTTTATTATCTCAAAATTTTTATTGTGTCACTGTGCATTATACTTTTTGAAAGCTTTCCAGTGAAGGGTGCATATTTTCCTTTTGTTTATTTGTTGTCATTAAAATTCCTTTAATCTTAAAAATATTATTTATTTTTTTAATTTAACGGCTATTTCTTTAAATATGTATTCCAGTTATAATCAAACACTTTATCATTTAGAATATTGTAAAGAAGATTCACTTTTTCATTATTTTGATTCAAACAAAATTGAACAGAAGAAGCATTTTAGACACTCTTGTTGTAAAAAATATATGCAGATATTTTAATAAAATATTCTTTTAAAAAAATAATATGTTTGTGTTTTTTTTTTCTTTTGTCTACTTTAGTTTTATTAGACCGGCCGCACACTGAGAATGTGGGGATTAAGCTTGGAACCGAGTTAGAAAATCGGTTTTCTGATTGCAGGGAGTCTATCTTAGCATGTAGAAAGCTTTGAAACATTTTTCCTGCATTCAAATTTGTCCCAACGTTCTCAGTGTGCGATCAGCTTTACACATCTACAAAAATAACTCTTGAAGATGTTTTACTCTTAATCTTAGCGTCATCCACAATTTTACAACTGAAGAAAGATGTGAATAAATATTGCTCAAATGCATATTATTATATGCATGAGAAGCATCTCAATGAAATAGAAACATATATTCAGATCGTTGTTAGAAACAAAAAAAAAAACCTCCAGCATCAAAATTTTAATGCAGCTCTACCCGAGTCATGAGACCTTTAAAATAAAGACAGAGCTACTACAATTACTTCTTATGGCAAGTGACCAAATCACAATGACCTTTCAGCTTTGATCGGCTGTGTATAACTGGTATAAATGTTTTAATCTGAATGCCGATTGTGTTGAAAAAAAAGTAAGATATCAATGTATGTTGTAAATAAAGTTTTATTTCATTATTTTGAATAAACATGTATAGAGAAAAAACGTTAATTTAAGAATGACCCTTGTATATAAAATAAAATTAATTTCATGAAGAAATCCAAGTATACATGCATTCTATTTATATGAACATATGGTTCACACAAAACATATTTTTAATGCACACATATTAGTTGATTTTGACCCACAGTCAAATAAAGGGGCCCAGAATTAAAGTGCTTTTGTATAAATTCTAGCAGGAAAATGATTCAACATTTTTTTTAAGTATAAGTTAAACAAGCTTACAAACCTGCTTTAGCATGTATATATTCAGCAAGAGCTAAGTGCCTTGGTCCTCTTTTCTTTATCCTTTTCTAATTGTGCTATAAGTGCTGTTGGCGACTTCAAATGGTCAACAGGACTATGGGTCCGTCTTGCCGCAAAGCAATTATTATTATTTTTAAAGCATATCTTTTTCTAAGCGCCCATTTTGATTTCTTCATTTTTTAAATCATGAACTCGGTAAAGATCTTGATGACATTTCACTAAAACCAGGAAAGGAAGGGGTGTTCCGAAATTGCAAAAAAGTGGGAGCCACACACCAAAACTCCCCACCATGCCTCACAAGTCAAGGCTGGCTCTGAAATAAAAAGATACTGAGACCTGTGTTAAGATCGGATTCCTGTGAGATTGCTTAAATTTAATTATTCTCCTTCAAATTTCATATAAAAAAATGCATTGAGAAAAATACCATAAAACAATTCAAATTTTAGGAGGGGGAGGATTTCCGAATTCCTGTAATTAATGGACCACAAATGTATTAGGATAAGCATGTTTCACACCAAGTTTGAAGTTATGTTAAATTTCAGATGCATTGAAAATATCAGACATTTACTTCAGTAAAATGCATACAAATCACTAGTAAAGTTTAGATAAACCATTTTTCTTTAGAAAAAGGAACTTTTTATGACAAGACAATTCATTACTGACTACGATACTTGTCAATTGCACATGTGCGCTTGTTTTAGCTATCAACTGTTGCCATGGTGCCTTGACGTGAAGACGTCCCTCTTCTTTAGTTTCTTTAGTAGTTTATTTTCCGCATATAAAAAATTGCCTTAAAGAATTTTTCCCAATAAAATCAGAAAATATGGTGAGTTTATTTTTTGATTAATTACTATTGCTGTTATTTTCATCATTTTTTTTTCTTATTTTTTGGAGTAAAAAAGGTTAACTGGCAATACGGAAAACCGGGAAGTTTGTTTTGATTTCGGTTCGGATTTTATTGGGCGAACCTATTTCTTCTTTTTCATTCTGCCTTGTCTTAATCTTAGCTATATCTTAAACAAGGCACGGAAAGTAAAGAAATAACAAAACAAATGGATTTCAAATCTTCTGTTTTTGAAAGTCATCCCGAGTTTTGTCCAGAATGTGGAACGATATTGCCTCTTCCTGGAACCGAGCCTTCAGTGGTGTGTGTTGGGTGTAAATTTAAAGTTGGTGTTAAAAGTTAGTGTAGTATTCTTTCTTTTTTTGTCTTTTTCTTTCTCTACTTTTTGAAAGGTGTTACTATTTTACTCTGAACTTTTTCCAATGAATTCCTTTTGAATATTTGCAAATTAATAGCGATAATTTGTGGCATGACTAGTGGAAGCACGTTGAAGAGTAAGAGCAAACTACACCTGCTGTTCTGATGACATTAACAAAATAGCCTAACATTGCAGCAAAAGAAAACTCGTATCATCCCTTAAAAGAAATACCGCTAATGACTTCTTTATTCTTTATTTTATGAATTAGTAATTCCCTATTTTTTAAATAATAATTGGAAGAGTACGTCATGAGTACTAAATTCAAAAAAAGTACAAATAATTATGTGTAACCTTATCTTTTATCTCCTTAAATAGTGAAAATTTAGAGAAATCCCAACTCTCCAACTTTTTTGTGTATTCAAATTTCAAATCGATAGTTCACATTAACTCATGTAATATGGTCTCAACTACTATGCTTGTTGAGTGTCAGCTCAAATTTGACACAAAAAAAAAACTTTTGTGAATCATTTGTTTCAGATCGGATATTTTCATTTTTAACACTTTGAAAACAGCGTGTAACACAGTGGCTCACATGTGAACAGTTTATCTGGTGGGCCCACACATGAATGGTTCATCTGGCGGTGTGCACCACTGGTGGATTATAGCAGCTATAGTCTTATAACACAGTTTTGTTAGATGAAAAAAACATGTTTTTAAAAATAACTTTTTTGCTGAAAAATTGAAAAGCTTATTTTTGCAAATAGCAAAAATCTACACCTTCCTCAATGTGTTAAGCTATGGAAAAAGCATGTTCTTTCGCTTCTTATGTAATAATTTGCATCTTATGCTATTCTGAGGTGCGGGTTTAAAAATATAGTACCCAAGTTTTAAATGATCACATAATAATATTAAAACCATGATGTTCTGCAATTACCTTTACCCATTACCCGCTTGTGTTGCGTTGACGTAATGGCTACTATGAAAAATCATAAAAAAATTCATTAATAAAGTTATTTTTGTATCGATTGCAGTTTTAGATTTAGTACTATCAATAGAAGTGCCACAACAAAAAAAAATGCTTCGAAAAAATTGTTTTACTTCTAAAAACAAGCGTTATTTTTGCCGATTTTTTTTTTTGACCGAATTTGAGATATCGGAAAAAACAAAAAAATAGGGCTTGCAACTAAAATACTTTTGTTCAAGGTCACAGCTTATCAGCATATTCCACAAATCAACTGTTTGTATGGGGAAGGGGGAAGCGCTGAAGTTGCGCTCGCGCAACGTCAGCGGAAAAGAGCTAAAAGGTTTCTACTCATTTCTAAGTAAAGATTTCATTTCTATTCTGTGCAATTTGAATGTGTGAATTTTAGTCTCTTCTCCTTTTTGTAAAAAATGCCTAGAACAATATATCTTACATTAGAAGAAGCGTTATCACAGATTTTAGATGAAAACTCCGAGGGCGATGCAAACGAGATGGAGGATATTGGAAATATCAAACCTGTAAAAAATATTTCTCGCTACTTCAAAATCGATTTGAAACGTTTTAGTTCCCCAGCCTCATATCATTGAGCAATAAAAGCTGAAAATGGGGAGGGGGGGTGATTTGTGTGAAAACGTGGTTTCAAATTACAGAATTAGAGTTTGAGGTAAAAGTGGTGGTGGTCAATATAAAAATTATATCTATGTTCCATTGACAAAGGCTTCGAAACTTTCAAGATTATTTGAAGAAGGAAATAAGAAGGCTCTGCTGGATTTTAGGCGGGAGGTTGCTCTTCTTCTTTTACAGATCCCCACCCCCTTGATAGTGATGTAAATTAGAAAAAAAATCAGCGATGGGACAGCCAAGTAAATTCAGCTTTTCAAAGCCAGTAACTGGGAAAGATTTCATTGTAAAGTCAACCGACAAGAAAAGACTACACTGCAAGCATTGCCACAGCCAAACAATTTATCGCTGCAGTGTTTATAATGTTGCTTTGCAAGATGACTGCAGTGAAGCATGTCATGTATGACAAATAGTTACTGATTATTTTCTCAAATGTGCTTATACCCTTATGTTTAATAAATTTTAGTATCCTCTAAGGCAGGGATCGGCAACCTTTTGAGTCGGAAGAGTCAAAAATTACAATTTACAAAATTTCAAAGTTTTTAAAGAGCCACAAAATTTTTTCTTGCCAACAATAAATAGTACTTGCATAAATAAAGTTTTATAATGCAAGTACTATTTATTTAATTTGTAGAATAGTTTTATTTATTATTTATAAAAAAAACTAGTCTATTTATGCATAAGAAAAAATATCTATTTATTCATATATAAGTAGTGTTTTTCACAACAAATTAGTTAATATATATATGGGCATTATTTGATAATTACTCATTATTTAAGTAAAAATATTAAAACAATTCAACATTTACTTACAATACTAACTTGTACATTAATAACAAACAATTGAGCAAAGAAATTCAATGGGAGCGATGGCTTTGCATGGTTATTCAAGTAGAAAATTTAAACTTTACTAAACAATGTAAGTTGTACTTAAAAATAAAAAAAAGTAACATACATTTGAGCAAATTAAATGGGAGTGTTGGCTTTGCATGGTTTTAGAAAGTTTGGATAAATTTGACTCATTACTTGTTAATTTAAGTTTCAAACACAACTCTAAATTTTCATTTGTTAGTTGGCTTCTTACTTTACTTTTAATTATATTCATGCAAGAGAACGCTTGCTCTGACGAATATGTCGATCCAAAGATAGTCAGCACTCCAAATACCAACTTCTTCACCTCACTGTAGCAATCTGGAAGACTATTCCATGTGTCGAATATAAGTGCTTCAACTCGCGGCCTTTTTTTTAACGCTGTCCACTTTTGTTGCGTTACGTACATACATTTTCTGGATCTCCAACTCTTCCAACTTGCTTTTCAACTCTGTAAATTTTCCACTCAACAAAGCTTTACTTTTTAAATCGATCAATTGCATTTCTAGAGATCCAGTATCAATTCCAAATGGCTCAATGTGGATTTTGTTACTATTTGTGTTGAGAGAATTTACTATGAATGCTAGAGTGGTTTTGTTGGTTTTGAATTGCTCAAATCTGTCAGCAAATTCATGTTTAACTTTTTTTTTAACTTAGCTGAAGTAATTCTTCTCTACAGTTGCACTGGTTTTATCCCGATATTGCTTTAGAAATTGAAAATGAAGTAATTTACCGCTCTGAATATCTTCTGTAAAAAGAATGAATTTTTCTTCGAAACAAACCAATTCTTCTACCAAAACATAGGCTGGGTTTCCCTTTCCTTGAAGTTTTATATTCAGCTCGTTTAATTTTGCTGTGATATCCACCATAAAGTAACATTTTTTCAACCATTTGTCGTTCTCTAATTCAGGGTGATTAATGCCTTGTTCATTGAGAATGTATTTATTTCATTCAAGCACAAAGCAAAACGTTTCCTTACCTTTGGAAAGCCATCAAACTTTATTGTGAAAAAGGAAGTCAGGATACTGAGTCTCTATTTCATTTAAGAATTCTTTAAACTGACAATGGTAGAGTGCTTTTGACAAGATGCTGTTAACAATCTTGATTACCAAATTCATGACCTCCACTATTTCGGTC
Organism: Octonoba sinensis; assembly: GCA_038502835.1. Lineage (NCBI taxonomy): Eukaryota > Metazoa > Arthropoda > Arachnida > Araneae > Uloboridae > Octonoba > Octonoba sinensis. Next base: position 40,185,109 of record CM076600.1, read on the forward strand.
GGAAATGTTTGGGCACAAAGCGCTTATTGGTGTATTATGTAGTGAAATATTTCGTGGTTTATTTTGCTCTGAAGAATCGTTGTTGCCCCTTTATTTTTTTCTGTCATACTTCTGGCTCCATCAATTGCTATTGAAAGCGAATTAAAACCTACATCAGTGCTTCCCCCAGGCTTGGGCGGGAGGGCGCCGCGCCCTGCCCGCCCTTGGATTCGGGAAACGCGCCCATCTTGCCCTTTTGTTAGTGAAATTGCGCCCTTCTTGTAGAGCTCAAAACTCGCGATCGCCACTCGCCAAAGGCGACCATTGTTTTCATTGAAGTCGCCAATGTGGCTACCCATTTGCTAATCCTAAAACCCTTTCCCGAACTTTTATCTTGACTCGTGACCTTTTCCTAAATTCTCTTGTCCACTAAAAATTAAATAAAGAAGAAAGAAATATTAGTTAATTTTTGGGACACACGGAAACTAGTTTTTTCTCCGATTTTTACCGGAAATTGCTTACCGTGTTTGAAATTTCAATCTCTTTTCATCCTGGAATTATTCCAATTATCTTGAAAGTTGTAAGATAGTTTTTGCATGCACTACCTTAAATCTGCTTATTTGTCGTTTCATTTTAACAATTAAAAAAGAAAAAAAGTATAAAGATAGAAACAGCCAAAATCGTGCACGTGCTTCGCCGAAAATTGGATTCTACGTTAGAGATTTAATCCGTTTGCATCGGGTACAAATTTCAATTATTTTCTAAATTAGAAGATATTTTTCACATATGCTACCCTAAATCTGCTTATTTTGCATTTCATTTTAATAGTTTCTGGCTTTTTTTTTTTTTTTGAACTGTGCCGATATTGAACACGTGTTTGTCGAAAATTGCGTTTATCACTAATTATTCACCATTATTAAATCACTATTATTGTTTCATTTATTTATTTACTTCAAAGTTGATTTTAGTATTGACAGCTATTTACTTTTTAGAAAATACTACATTGTGGCTAAATAAGAAATTTTTATATATAGAAAATTTAATTTACCTGGAACTTCTTTAAAAAACAATAAACAATTATTGAAAACTGTTTGCTACATAAACAATTATTGAAAAGTAGTATTATCACAAATCATAAAATAAATAAGGATTTTTTTTTAGCTTAAACATTTTACAAAATTAATAATGATAATAATGATCTCTTTTAGGGCCGTCAGTTGTGAGATTTTTCTGGCACTTTTTGAGATTTTGGGGTTTCTTTTTTGTCACATCATTTTATGTCTCATTTTTGGCTTTGGGTAATTTTTTGTGTGTAGCCTGAAACTTTTCCAATGATTCTGTGCTTGATTATATTGCAACTCTTAAAAACCCTCTATCTCATAAAATTTAGAACAGTAGGTTCCCAAAGACTAATAAGAAAATTCTTTTTTTCATCTTTATAAGGGACCCATTTGGGTCAAATATGCATTTATTACATCTGTAGACGTTGAGAAGACTAACCAAAATATAAGAATGCTCTTTCAAACAAGAAACTATTTACTATTCAAAATATGAAAAAGCATTTAATAATCCCAATCTAATGGTGCTTTCTAGTTATTTCAAGAAAGAAAAGTTTTAAAATGTAATAAAACTTGCAGGAAAAAAGATGGCTACGTGTGAGGAATCCATATATTAGACATTTCCTTTTTCTCTCCTTATTTTAATAATAATTTATTTCAATCTTTAATGAAAATGTATTGTATTAATTTTGCTTCTTTTAAATTAAAAAAAAATACTATTGTCATTTTAAGCTAAACCTTTGTTTTCAATTGGTATTCTTGATTAATTATAATGGCATTTTTTGCAATTTTACTGTTTTTAGGACATATTAAAAACTTTAAAGGGCGTTTTCAGTGATCGTTTAGGTCATCAAAATCCGGGCTCTAATTATTATTACTGAAGCTTTATTATATTAAGAAAAGATATTTTCTTATTATTCCTCAGAGGTGATCAGATCTTCAGAAGTACTGGAATGAACAGAAACACTCTCATAAATTAGTAAAAATGTATAACTCGGAAAATCCTTGCTAGATATTTTATTGAATTTAAAATCATTATTGGTTGATATTGCCTTGAATATACAAGCAGAATTTTTTCATGCTTTACTTGAAATATTGAAAACGATCTTAAAAATGAATATTGTCAAATTAGTTTATATATCTTTTTCAATGTTCAGTTTCACTGTGATGATGTTGATGTTTGACTAAAATGTTAAATTATGGCAATAATAAAGTAATTACTACGGGAGAATTCATAAATGATGTCGTGCTTCTAGGGGGAAGGGGGGTTCATGAAATTGTGACAAAGTGTGACGAGGGGAGGGGTAACAGGAACTGTGACATTCTGCTTGTGTAACATAGCATAACATGTGACAATGGGGGAGGGCAGTCTAACATGGAAAAAAGTGTGACATCATTTATGAACGGTCCCTACTTCAAATTAAATGTGCCCTTTTTTCGGTAAAATGCCCTAAATTTGGAAAAGTGCCCTTTTTTTTACAGTAGCACCCTGCCCTTTTTCAATCCTGGGGGAAGATTTGCCTACATAGAAACATCGACGTGTGTCATGGGGGAGGGGTGCGGTGAAAAGCGAGTACAAGTGGCTGAGAGATAGAAACTGAAAAATTCCCCAATCCTCGTTAATCGATTCAGAATTATTTTTAAATTTTTTGTTGATAAAATAAATAATATTTGCGTATGGAACTAAAGAGCCACAGCTTCACATCCAAAGAGCCGCAGGTTGCCGACCCCTTCTCTAAGGTGTAATGCATGTTTTAAAAATATAATAATGATCATAAAATTTTCAAATTTTAAAAGCACATTGAAATTGCAGCATAGTTTTTGACTAGAATTCTTTGCATCCATACTCCTTTTCCGCTGACGTTGCGTCAGCGCAACACCCCCTATTTCTAAGGATAATTACAATTTTCTTTTTTTTTTTGCAGCAAATTACTATTGTATGTGACCTATATAACTACTTTTGTTAATTGTATCGAAAACAAATACCGATTTCGATTTTTGGTGGTTAATGGGTTATTGTTTATAATAACCAACTGATGTGATCAAGTAGTAAATCATAGAATAATCTAATTATAAATTATTTACTGTTTATATTATATCCATAATATTATAGTACAGTAGAACCTCGGTTATCCGAGCCCCGACTAACCGAGTTCCTGTTTAACCGAGGTACATTTGCCCTTGAAAAAAAAAAATTTGGTGGCCGATGGCAGCGTCACTGACTGACGTCAGTCATCCAGTTATTTTCTGGTGATATAAAGACCTAGCACTACCATTAAACAGAAAACAATATATATATACAGTGAAACCTGTGTAAGTTGACGACATGTGGTGAAGCACTTTAGTGGTCTTAGACAGGTGATCAACTTATAGAGGGTGGAGATTTTTCTTTTTCTTTTTGCCATTTTTTACATTATGTATTAATTCATTTGTAACTATTTAAAATATAGCTTCACGTATTAATGTTACAGTTAAATAGTAATTAGCTATTTTTTTCAATTATCCAAAATATCATTAGTGTAATATAACCTCGATGACTTACAATGTGTTCTATACATCTTTAAAATTAAATCACTTAGTTAAAATAAAGATAAATATTAATTATGTAAATTACTTAAATGATGGTAAAGATGTCCTAAAGTATATAATTATTCAAAATGGCTATAGAAAAAAGAACTTATTAGAACTTATTTAAAGAATAAAAGAGGGCTCATAGTATTTTTCCCATATGGTTAACTTACAGAGAGGTTTGGGCAAACTTTATATTGCTGTTTCATCCATCCAGACAAATACTGGTTTAACATTATAGCATAAAAAATATCCTGGAGAAGTTGTTTTAGTTTTTTTTTTTCAACTTTGTAAAAATAGATAAATATAGTAATAATTATGCGGTCAACTTACAAAAAGCTTTTTACAATACTCCCACCCAAATTTGGCGTACATAAGTGGTCAACATAGACAGGTGGCCAACTTACAAAGGTGGTCAACTTTACAGGTTTTACTGTACTGTATATATAGACTTCTTCAAGAGACAACTTTAACTGGAAGTACTCTACTGATGTGTACATATAAAATTAGATATTTGTATGTATGTAACGTCATTTTTTCAGTTCATAATATGTACAGTAAATGTCTTTTTTTACATATTTGACGATTTTTTCATTCATTTCAACCCATGTTTCCCTCTCGATTTGGACAGAGTCCGTGTTATCCGAGTTTTTGATTATCCGAGGTACCCTTGGTCCACATTACCTTGGATAATCGAGGCTCTACTGTAAATATCTGTGCATTTTTAACAGGGTTGGAAAAAAACCGGGTTTTTTTTAAAAAAACCCAAAAACCAGGTTTTTTTGGTTTAAACCGGGTTTTTTTGGTTTAAACCAGGTTTTTTGGTTTAAACTAATGCAGCACTTTTAAAGCTTAAAGAAATTATTTAAAAGATTAGTTATTGTGTGTTATTGTTCTATTTGTCACTATTTAAAATAAATAGTTAATGTTTCTTTAAAATATCAATTAATTTTAATTAATTTCTTGTCAATATAGTAAAAAGAATCAACTTTATGTAATACCAAGCCAAAAATTCTGTATAACAATGATAGCTAATTTTTAATATTTTAAAAGTGAATGTTGATTAATGAAATTGGGAATAAATAAATGATTATTCGTTATTAAAACTTCAGTTTTAACTATAGGGATGTAACAAATAGTGATTTGGCCGAATACGGAATATTAAAATTTCTAGAAAATCGTTGTAATAGAAAAAATTTGTCAACTTTAAAAGTATTCACAAAGTCAAACACCCATTCTACACATTAATTTGTTCTTGTTTGTTAATAATCTAAAACTATCTAAAATTAATGTATTTTCTGTATTGTTTTGAATGCAATAAAACTCGGAATTTCGCCCACAAGTGGAATGGAAATGACAGGTTTTAATGTAAGCATTAGCATTACTGTACTAATTATTTAATTCAAATTAAAGAAATACTATTGCTTAGTGAGCTTTTACCTTGCTCAAAATAGTTTTATGAAAATATGTTAAAAGTTATAGAAGTTAATATTTTTATTTTATGGAGATTTTTTACATACCTGTTCTTAAAAGTTTTTTTAAAATTTAGTGCATTGAACTGGAAAATACTTTTATTTACAAAAACACCAGTAACTTATACTATCTTAATATTCATGATACATTCTAGGCTTTTCACATTTCTCTCTTACCCGATATTCACAATAAATCAGTCTACCCAAACAAAGTCGGACTTCCACTTTCTTAAAAATGACATAATAAAAATGCTAGCTTTTTGGAGCGAATGTTAAGTATAAAATACAATATTATAACTTTAAAATCTGTTTTTGTTCAATCAAACCAAAAACAAAGCGTTAAAAAAGTAGTTTTTTATAATAACTATATACTCTTATATTTTTATAACTATTATTTTTATTTACTAAAACTATCTACTAATGCACGCTTTTGCAATAACTATAACACAATTTTAAAAGTTTACAGTCTACTACTTTCTTTAAGTTTTACATTTCTACCGTAGCAGAACTATTCTGCCGAAAAGTCCATCAATATTTGGCCAGGCCGAATTTAATCTTACCGAATATTCGGCTTGGTGATGAAATGACTATTCGGCCAGGGCTGAATATTCATTACATCCCTAGTTTTAACTTGCATTTTAATATTCATTCAAGCTGGAATTATCAGGAACATAACATTTCTCCATGTGTTTCTTCATTCGCAGAACCTTGGCCTTCGATTTCTTTATAGCATATTTTGCAAATTGCTGTTGTACGTTTCCTCTTATCTGATTTTATTTCAGTAAAATTAATCAAATTTCATGTTTCTTCCTGCCTGACCCAGACATTTTTATAATTTAATCTTTGAATTTAGCTATTTGCATGGGTGAAAGTAAGAGGATTTCAAAGGACGGAAGTTAAAATAAATTTCCGCAACTCCAAAAACATACATTTTCTAGAAATTTTGTTTATGCATTGCATGTATAAATTAATTATCTCCCCCCACCCCCGTATTAGCAATAACAATATTTAATAATTAAGGTGGGAACTCTAGTCGAACATTTTAAAAATCCTTCCTCAAGTATTTTAACAAATTACTAAATTTATTATAATTAGCAACATCATCACATATTAAGCTTTTAAATGAAGAAATCGGAAAAACATTTACAGCACATTTAAATCTGTATTAGAATACTTTAGTTCTAAGTATTCTGTCCTTTTCTATCTAACAATTTACAAAAACAAAAAAGAGACGGAAATCCGTCTATAGACCGAATACTTTACTCATGGCTATTTGATTCAGGACATTCAGAACATAGAATGGATGGAAATTGTTTGAAAATAATACTACATGTTCTTGTAGAATTGAGATGTTTCATGAGAGTAGAAGTTCATAAATAAAAAGGTTTTACTTAAAATACCAAAACTATTATAAAATATTTTTAAAATAAAAGTGGTTTTTTTGAAAAAAACCATGTGGTTTTTTTAAAAAACCATTTGGTTTAAACCAAATGGTTTAAACCGTGCCAACCCTGATTTTTAATGTATTTTTTTTAATTTTAGGGTTAATTTGTAAATGTAATATGCACATGCATTCCTTTTTTATTAGCAATTTTAAGAAACCTTAATATTTATGTTAGTAAAAGAATTAGTATGTTTCATTTTGGAACTTTTTTATTTGAAAAATATTTTAATAAAAAATTGGGCTTTTCTTTAAAGTAGCAAATGATTGAAAACTTTAAATCTTTCACTTGTCCTTCATATTCTTATATTTGTTCATTATGAATAATCAGGGGTCAATTGAGCATTTTTTAATAGGGTTCAGTTTTTGTCAATTTGAAAGAGTTTTTGAAAATTCAAAATTTAAACATACAGTGGTAAAAACTTTTATTATTTTTTTCCGCTTATTTAATAAATAATTCTGTTAAAAGTAAGATTTGATAGCTCAAAATTTTGCAGAGGGTTCGTTTTGATTTATTCGAATTTTGTGAAAGGCCTGTTTTGATGAACTAGAATTTTGTGAAGGGTCCGAAATAGTGTTGTAAAATGCCCAAAATCCATAAATGCCCGGGCATTTATGCATTTTTTATAGAAATACCGATTATTGTTAAACGGTCAAATTAATAATTGGAAATACTTCAAACCTGATCTGCAGACATAAAATGTTTTTTTTTTTTTATATATTTTGGTTTCGAGTAAAAGGATTTTAGTTTGAATAACATTTGAAGTTGGTTTTTTATATTCCGTTATAAATGGGCTGACAGCTAGCCCCAAAAATATAATAGGTTGCATACCACTGCCACTTAATAATAACAATAAAACACACACACAAATGAATTGAAATCTGTTAGTTTTTTCTTGGCTTCACGTTATACTGCTGTTCTCTGAAAAAGTGGCTTTGACATTCAGATCTGCCCATGCCCAATTCATCAAACTCTGGAATTTCATTTTCATTTGTGACAGGGTTTTCTTAATTTTTCAGCCATTCTGAAAATTTCATCGCAAGCATCAAAAGTATCTTCGTTCTTCTTTAGGGAGGTTTCTAGAGCTATTCCCAATTTGCCATATTCTATTCTTAGTGGAATTTTACACCTCTGTAGATCAAAACCGAGCATTGAGGTTTCAGAAAAATTTCATATTTTCCAAAGTATACCAGTAGTACTCCGCTGTTAATTTTCAAGAAAACATGTCATGGTGAGAGTTTGGCCTCGTGTTGAATTGACATAAGCCGCTCACAGACTAGAGCACAAATGGGCGAATGAGCAAGATTAGCTCAGTGAGGGGAGGGGGTTGATGATGGGGGTTTGGAGTCTCCGGAAAGCCCCTCTTTCGCAGATCTATTAAGGGGTTTGAGTTAGTCCAATTTGCTTCTTTCCCTGCAAACAACCCGCCGTTGGATCACTAGGAAGCACTTCTTTCTTGCACGTACATTTCGAATTAAAAAAATCAAGTTCAAACTATGAACTTCTCAATGCATTTTAAGTAATGCATAAAATTAATTAAAATTTCAATTTAAAATTACATTTCAAACTTGGCCCTTTCATGGTAAGGACATGGCATGCAACTGCAACTATGTTTAATAACAATTCAAAAATTAATCCGCTAATTAATGCCAAAAAAAACCTACATTGAGTTGCATTTTATTACAAAACATTTTTCTAGTTATTTTCAACATGAAAATAAAATTTTCGATTATGGAATTAAAGTTATTGAAATCGCATAGTAACAGAATGACATCCATTACCTATGAATAACAAATAAAAATTAAGGTTCTTGAAGATACAAACATATCACAATATTTTAAGCTCAAAATATGCTTTTGAACCAAAAGCTTCAGTTTAAATTGTTGTATATTTCGTTTTATATTTGCCTAATATTTTCTATTTATTAATTAACGTCTGCATTTCGTTAACATTTAAAACATATGTTCTTTAATTATTTTAACTTCCAATGCTTTAATACTACTATATTTAATGGTTTGTTATTACTTTTCTCTTCTACTTCAAAGTACAAAGGCAACAGTTATGCTACATGTATATAATGCTTATATTTATGGGAGAAAGTGTGATAAATATGAAAACCAAATTTGAATTTAATCAACAAATATCTTTCAGTTTCACTTTGGGTGTAAACTTGGGGCAAGACTTTAATTTTGAAATTGAAATGACTTTCCTACTTTTTTTTCACAATTTTCTTTGCAGCTATTTAATTGCTTAGATATTGTAATGAAAATTACTCTCATACCTAAAGTAAGGCTTTAATACACAAAATGACACTACATATTTAAACAAAAGAGGAGCCGTTCTTAAAACGGATTTTCAAACGAAAGACGGATATTTTTCGTAGCATGTTGCCACTGGAAGGAAACAAATGTCAGAAATTATAAGAGCATTAAAATTATACCACAGTCACTCCCCTCTAAAAATCTGTGACATAGTCTGATAAGTAAGCTGGTTTTCTTTTAGAACGGACTGGACTGGAGGCCGAGTTTGGCACTCGACCGTCTGAGAATCAAACGCCTCAGGATTCGAAAAAGAGAGATCAGAGTGCTCTGCAGGCGAATTTTCTTCCTCTATTGTGACGTTAGTATCTTCTGCTGGTAACTCACCACGGGGAGCTAACCGTCTAGTTGATACAGTAGACTCACGTCCATCCTGAAAGCGAATATGGGCATAGTTTGGATTGGATTCTATGAGTTGGACCTCCTGCACGAGTGGATCAAACTTACTCGTTCGCAAATTATTTTTCATAAGGACTGGACCTTTTTCCATCAACCAAGTCGGCATAGATCTTCCGTTTTCAGTTCTTCTGGGATGGTTGAACATACGTTCATGAAGAGTTACATTGGTTGAGGTACAAAGGAGAGAGCGAATGGAATGTAGAGCTACATCTAGAACTTCCTCCCACTGGTCGATCTTCATGTCGTTTAACCGAAGCGCTAGAGTTATGGTCTTCCATATAATACCGTTATATCTTTCGACTTGGCCGTTTCCTTGAGGATTGTAGGGAGTTGTTCTGCTAGTTGCTACACCTTTGGAATTCAAGAAAGTTCTCAGCTCTTGAGACATAAACGAAGCTCCCCTGTCTGTATGCACATAAGAGGGAATTCCAAAAATACTGAATAAATATTTCAAGTGTTTTATTACAGTAGCAGCAGATAGATCTGAGCAAGGAAAAGCAAAAGGGAAACGAGAATATTCATCTACTATCGTCAAGATCGTATTGGTTTCTGTTTCGTTTAGGTAACGGTCCTTTAAAGTCTAAGTTTAATCTCTCAAGCGGTGTAGTCGCTTTAATTAATTTTCCTTCATTTTTGTGAAAACGAGGTTTTAATTCTGCGCAAATATGACAAGAATTGATTACCCTTTTGACGTCCTCTACAGAAAACGGTAAGTTTTTCGCCCGTACCCAGTGATTCATTCTAGTCACACCGGGGTGGCAAAGAGCGTTATGCAAGGTCTTTAGGTCAGCTGCATGGTCCATACTTGCACTTATCCGAGAAAAAGTATCGGCAGATGCATTTTGTTTACCTGGTCGATAAATGATATCAAATTTGTAGCAAGAGAGTTCTAAACGCCATCGCAGGATCTTTTCATTTTTGATTTTGGCAGTGTGTTCTTGATGAAACATAAAGGAAACTGAGCGCTGATCTGTAACTATCTTGAAATGCCTCCGAATTAAATAGTGGCGCCAATGTCGAAGTGATTCTACTATAGCATATGCTTCTTTTTCTATTGATGAATGCCGCTGTTCTGACTTATTTAGAGTGCGTGAAAAGAAAGCAACGGGTCTACCTGACTGGCTTAGAGTTGCAGCGATAGCGAATTGGGATGCATCAGTTTCAACAGTGAAATCAATTCCATCTTCGATAGCAGCCATAGATGTATTAATTAACTCTGTTTTCAATGAGTGAAAAGTTGAGATCGCTTCTTCTGATAGAGGAAAAGCTTTTTTCTGCAGTAAAGGCCGTATTCTCTCGGAAAATCTAGGTAGCCATTTGCTGTAATATGAGAAGATTCCAAGAGCTCTTTGTAACGAAGCTGTATCTTCAGGAATGGGTAAATCAATGAGTGGTTGTAAACGATTTGGATCAGGCCTTATAGTTTTGTCCGAAATAATATAACCGAGCAGATTGATAGTTCTAACAGAAAATGAGCATTTTTCTTTGTTCAGCGTTAAATTATACATCTTAATAGCAGATAAAAAAATTTCAAGGTTTCTGTCGTGATCTTCTTGACTCTTCCCACAAACAGTGACATCATCTAAGTATGGGAAAACACCAGTGAGCTTCTCTTCATGAATTATTCGGTCTATAACTCTTTGGAAGCAAGCCACTCCATTTGTGACACCGAATGGAACACGATTAAATTGATAAAGCTGTCCACAGGCTTCGAAAGCAGTATATGGTTTTTCAGATTCCAAAATTGGTATTTGGTGATATGCGCTTTTTAAATCTATGACACTAAATACTTCAAATTTCGAAACCTTAGAAATTATTTCATCTATTCTCGGAAGCGGATAAGCATCTAACAAAGTGAACTTATTTATAGTTTGAGAATAATCTATCACCATTCTTTCTTTTTCATTTCTTCCTTTGACAACAAAAGCTTGCGCACGCCACGGAGAGTTACTAGGCTCTATGATGCCTTCACATAGAAGTCTTTTTATTTCTAACTCCATGAAGCAGTTATCCGTGTTGGAATGCCGTCTAGATTTCGTTGCAATAGGAGCGCAATTTTGAGAAAGGTTAGCAAAGATAGAAACAGGCATAACTTTTGCAACAGCTAAATTACAAATCTTAAGAGGTGGTTGTGATCCACTGAATGTAATTTCAACTGCAGAATGATGCTGTAATACGTCATGTCCAATTAAAACATCCGAGCAAAGATTTTTCATAATTAATAGAGAGACATTATCGTAAACATAACCTTGCATTTTAATTTTCACTTTGCACTGACCAACTACTTCCGAAGATAATGAAGAATTTGCCATAGTAATTTTTCCATGGTATGGTAAGATCGACATGTTACAGTTCTTCCCAAAGGTATGATCAATAAAACTCAAGGAGCTCCCAGTATCAATTAATGCATTTGCTCCGACACCATTTACTTCTACTTGAATTATAGATTTCCGAAGACAATAAAGTGATGCAGCAGAGACTGATGCGATACAGTCCGTACAACAAGCAACAGTATTTCTTTTTGCTGGAGTATCTCGAGAAAGGCAAACGCGTTGAAAATGTCCCCGTTTAGAACATAATTTACACACTGCATTCTTGGCAGGACATACATTTCTTGAGTGGCGATGACCACCACAAAAGTAGCAGCCGCCTTTTTTTGATAAGGAAGCAACTGTTGACAGAGAAGTGTCTGAGGCTTCCTTACTTTTATCACTGATTTGAGCTGTAGTACTATCAAAAGAAGTGGAATAACAAGTTTGTTTAAAACAATCAGAATATGCTGATACACCAGAGTAATTCGCAGACTGTAGTTTCACCAACTCTAAAGAACGAGCCTGATTGAAAGCGCTTTCAAGAGATAGAGATACGTTTTCCAGCAATCGTTGGCGAATTTGGCTGTCATTTAATCCTCTGATAAAAGAATCTCTGATATAATCGTTTTGATTTTGATCAGCAGTTACAGCTTCGAAATTGCAATCTTTGCTCAGTTGTTTCAAAACAGAGAGATATTGATCAACAGATTCTTCAGTCGATTGGGTCCTTGTCGCCAAGCGATGTCTGGCGTAAATAACATTTTTAGGCTTAACGTACAATGAATTTAAAATATCGATTGCTTCTTTAAAATCCTTACAACCTTCTATGTACTGATATACGTTCGAAGAGACATAATTTGTAAGACGTTGCTGCTTATCACCGTCAGAAACCTCTTTTATATGTTTTAAGAAATTATCAAAAGTCTTTCTCCAATGTATCCATTGCTTATCCGCTGTCGAGCTGGTCGGATCTAGTCTGTCTGGCTTCAAGTATTTTTCCATTACTTAAAAGGAATTCCAGTTAGAGATGATTTCCTTAATGTTTGTGTATTAAATTGTAATGAAAATTACTCTCATACCTAAAGTAAGGCTTTAATACACAAAATGACACTACATATTTAAACAAAAGAGGAGCCGTTCTTAAAACGGATTTTCAAACGAAAGACATATTTTTCGTAGCATGTTGCCACTGGAAGGAAACAAATGTCAGAAATTATAAGAGCATTAAAATTATACCACAGATATTTCATTCCATGCATCCTCTTTTTGTATCGGTCGAAGTAATTAGAATCTTGAGGGTTCCAAAGTATTTGGAACTATCTAACTATCTGTATTCCTCAACGAGGCCAAATTTGTCGGCTTGATTCCAGTCTTCCATCTCTGCACTGTTTACCGGAATTCATTCAAAGCCGTCCAAACTAGAGCAAAGGATTCATCCAAAAACCGCTCTCTGAACGATGGAGGGGTCATTCGCGCCACAGTGGGGGGTTCCCTTTCCCGGGCGCCGTCCACACTAATCATTATGACTCCGAGAATGCTCATTTGTGCTCTAGTCTGTACACGGCTATAGAATGACACCCATATTTTATGATCGATACGGATAAAAATGTAGCAATTTATTATTTATAAGCCTTTATACTTTTATCAGCAAAATGTATATTCTGAAATAATTTAATGTTACTTATAAGCTGTAATACTCATTAAAAATGTCAAGATATAAAATAAAATATATTTTTACAAATGCACAGATTTTAGGTGCTTAAAAATGCCTTGGGCAAATGCCCATTTATAAATGTCCTGCCTAGTGGACATTTGCCGACCCACATCACTGGTCTGAAAACGGACCTGAATTTCCTCTGACCAATCCCTAATGATAAGAAATATAACATAGGCCTATTTTTTGTAGTAGCTATTGTAAATACATACTAAAAAGGCAATGTTATATTTTATTAATTAAAGTACTTACTACTTATTGTATGATAAGTTATTTAATAATTCGGTCAAATTTTTTAATATCGGTTTTTGTTCACCTTTTTAAAAATTCTTAACATAGTAAAAAGAAAATCCCACATTTATTTATTAGATATAACTTAAAAGACAGTACATTATAATTATAATAAATGTAAAAAGAATATTTGCGACATAAATTGTCATAGGCCAAATCAGTTTATTATTCGGCCAGGCTGAAGCTTCGTTCCAACTCTTGTAAAAAATCAATGTTTGAAAATTAATCTGTAAAGCTCTGATAAATTTGTATCTTTATTTTTCTATGATGTTTTAATTAATATTACATGCAATATTTTCTTGCAGAATTCGATGGAATCACTCTTACGTATGGAATCAAATATGATAATGCTGGTAAATACAAGAAACGCAAAGAAAAAGAAAAGGAAAGTGAAGAATCTAAGTCCATGGGACCACTTGTGAGTATTATTTGTCTGTAAAAGAGCATTAAGAGATAATAAATAACTGATTTTATTATAGTGGCCGGCCTTATGACTGTTTCGATAGATCAAGTCCTGCATAATTAGTAAAACGGGCACTTGTGTATAACAATCATACACAAGAGACTCATAAATAAAACATGCATGCACTTAACCCAGCGTTTCTCAACCTTTCAGTATTCGCGGCCCAATTTTCTATCATAATTTTCATCCCCCTTACCGTAAAATCTAAACAACAATAATGTATATGAGTACTGATTCTGTTTCTGAATTATTTTTAACTAACTGCCAAAGCAAGAGTAAAAACAAGTAATTTTAGTAGTAAATAACTATTTGAATTTTGGGCAGGAGTAGAGCATGATTTTTCTGCATTAAAAACAAGGGCATTTCGCATTCTATTACCATTTTCAACATTTTAAATTCATCAACTCAACTCGTATCCTCAGCAACTTTTGTAAAACTGGATTTTCTGCTGTGGTTTCTTTAAAGACAAACTATAGATCTCGGCTAAATATAGAAACAACTGAGAATGGTAATTTCTAATATTAAGCCTTCCTTCGAAAAACTTAGCTTTGAAAGACAGGCCCAAGGAAGTTACTAATACTTATTATATATGTCGAAATGTATTTTGTGATGTCGGACGTTCGGTTCAGGGGTTGAGTATAGGGGAATGTATTGGAGATAGTGATCACAATACTATTAAGTTTTGGACCATCTTCGATGCTCACAAAGGTGAAAATTTCAGATCTGTACCTAACTTCAGGAATGTTGATTATGTTGCACTTAGGCAGGGTTTAAAAGAGGTTTTTTCTTCTGGGTTGGAAAATAGTAAAGCTGATCTTCAGTGGGAAGAGTTTAAGAGGAAATTGGAGAAAACTGATGGATTATGTTCCTTTTAGAAAAAAAGGGGATTTCACGAAAATTTGGCCCATGTGGTTCTCTAGGAAAGTGATAGAAGCTCTCAATTATAAGCAGGCTACTTTTCGGCGACTTAAAGAGAATGGGTGCCATGCTGACAGGATTTTGTATTGTGAAGCTACCAGGCTTGGAGTAATCGCGATTACGTAATCGTAATCGGCTGTAATCGATTACATTTTGACAAAATCGTAATCATAATCGTAATCTGACAGTGGCATCTTCTTATAATCATAATCGAAATTGTGTAATCCCGTAATCCCCTTTCTCCCGTAATTTTAATCGTAATCTTAAGGAAAAAATCCGTAATCTGCTGGTCCTATAATCGTGTAATCTTGACCTGCTGAAAGCTGAAATTTTTAGTTCTACCATTGAATAGAAGAGATAAGATTACAAGAAAAAGGATTCAAGCTGTGTACTGAGGCGACCTATCCTATCCTAAGTGGTTTGTAACCTACGGGCGATCATAATATAAAAGGTTCTGTGTGGCGGTCGCAGACCCTTGATGGCAGGACCATATAGTCTGCCAGAAACGCTTCTTGTCCTGCTTGTTGCGGTTTCTCAGAATTCTTAATTGCGGCTCCACTCTCCCCGGGTAATGGCTGCTGGAGAGCCCGAGAAAAAAGGGTCTAGATACAGGACTTCTGGATATGTCACTCGCATCGCCTTGGGGCTCTCAAGGGGGTCTCCTCGCGTCTTCCAGTTTCGGTTAAAAGAGCGGTAATATGTCTGCAAGTCAAAAAGATTTCGGGGTAGATAAGAAAGGGGAAGCACAAATTACCCCTTCAAAACATATGCAAACGGTTGAGCAATAGGCGAGAGTCTGGAGCCGGCATGAATGGACGCCCCATTTTCCCTTTCAATAATCGAAGCAGACTGCCCCCCGAAAATCTAGTGGAAAGAGAATGTCACGAAATGCCTTTTGGCGTTTTTCTCCTTTCTTTAACGGCGGAAGTGAAGAATTTTTCCAAAGAATATCACATTTACACTTCAGCAATTTAGGACTAGGTGTTACATGATGCTCTATGCTTATGTAGGAAATCTTAATCCTGGAAACGTGTGATTATTATTGTTTTTTTAAATATGTTCTTCGAATATTTAAAAAAATACATACATTTAAATCTTAAATTTATTTATATTTTAATGCTAATATTCTTTTAATTAATAGGCATGTACAAGAAAAAGAGATTATGTTCAGACATTCTCATAATTGTTTTTTACATGCATGAATTCATATTTAGGAATTACTTTAAACAGTTAATTATCTTTTCCTTCTTAGAATTACCTCAACTGAATTTTGTATTTCAGTTTAATCTTGTACGTTAAATTTGTATTGTAAAATTACTTGCCCTTTATTTTTTTATTAAAACAGTTGCATGGAAAAAAAAAATCCCACAAGAAATCATATTAAAATATTATAGTCATTCATATTATAATTATTTTCATATTACATTTTAACGATTACTAATTTTTTAAGAGTTATTTGAATGTTCATGTTCAAATTTTTTGAAATTATTCTAAAATGCAGCATTTATTTTCAAAGGATTATTTATCTCTTACACTATCTGAATATTTTGTTATCTCGTGCAATCCATACACCTCTTATAAGTGATTTCATACAGAATCATACAAAATTATTATTTACAGTAAATTAATTGGTGTTATGTGAAATATACTACACTTTTAGAAATTGCGGCCAGCTAAAATTTTGATTGTATGCACACAAAATAACAATGAACCAGGTAAATCACTTATGCATTATATAAATTTAGTGCATCGTCTTTTTTTATATACAAAATACGATCAATGTAGTTATCCCTCACATGAATTTTAAAAGTTCGGAATGTGCCTTTCCTGATTTTATATATATATATATATATTACAAATTTCTCATTTCTGCAACGACGTCATAATTCAAGAACTGTGATGTTGAAATTATTTCATTATAATTGCATTCATCATCATTTCAGTTATCTCTTATTAAATCAAAAATTTAATTAAAAATCATTACTTTTTGATTTGTGACACTATTGAAGAATGAGTTGTATGCATAATATCGGATAATTTTATGCTAATCTAATCGTAATCAAAATCGTAATTGGATGTCATAATCGTAATCGATTACATTTTTCAACGACTGTAATCGCTTCTGTAATCGTAATTTCTTTTTAGCAAAGGATTACAATCGTAATCGTAATCATAATCTCTCAATTTCTCCCTTTGTAATCGTAATCGTAATCGATTATGTTTCTTTGTAATCGACTCCAAGCCTGGAAGCTACACGTACTTTCAAGTATTTGGTACGGAGTAAAAAAAGGGAATTGGAGCAAAAGCTTGCAGATAACATTGAAAGGAATCCTAAGAAATATTTTGTTTATGCTAATTCAGGGAAAGCTCCTAATACTCAGGTAGGCCCACTAGTTGATGAGCTTGATTCCAAATGAGGGGGATATTGCTGATATTCTAAATATTTTTTTTCCCGTGTATTTAACAGAAACTGTAACTCAACAGTTCACATAAGCGAGACGCAAGCTAATACACAGCTTGAGGATTTTGTATTTTGTAGGGATGATGCGTCGTTTCATTTGAAAAAGATTAAAGCAAAATAAGGCTCCAGGACCTGATAATGTTTATCCAAAAATTTTAGTAGTATGCGCAGAGGAATTAGTGGATGTTGTCTTGACTATTTTCATACCACCTGGGGACTGTGCCAGCAGATTGGAAGCTGGCAAACATAATGCCGCTCTTCAAGAAAGGGTCTAAAGCTAAGGCAGGAAATTATAGGCCTGTGAGTCTTACTTCAGTTCCTTGTAAAATTTTTGCAACACTGATCAGAATCAAAATAGTGAATTTCCTGGAGGCAAATGGAGTGTTGACTGGTTTTCAGTATGGTTTTAGGAAGGGTAGGTCCTGTACAACTAATTTGTTGCATTTCTATGACACGGTTACCATGGCATTAGATAATAAAAAGTGCGTAGATGTTGTTTACATTGACTTTCAAAAAGCGTTCGATAAAGTACTGCATGAAGCTCTTAGCAAACTTGCTTATATTGGTATTGGTGTGAAAACTTTAATTTGGGTTAAAAATTGGCTGACTGGGAGGAAACAGAGAGTAGTAGTGAAGTACAATGAAGTTATTCTCAGTGGATTGATGTTTTGAGTGGTGTTCCACAAGATTCAGTTTTAGGGCCTATATTATTTATTATTTATATTGTAGCATAGCAAGTAAAAAAGCTTAACAGGATGCTTGGGTTTATTAATAAGGCTATTTCAAACAGGTCTAAGGAAGTTGTGTTGCCATCTCTACTAATAATAAAGCAGCAAGTATGTGTGTCTGTCTGTCTGTCTGTGTCCGGCGTAGGGCCCAGACCGTCCGGCGGATTTTCATGAAATTTGGCACGAAATTAATTTGGAACATGGGGGTGTGCACCTCGGAGAGTTTTTTCTGAAATTCGAATTTGTTCTTTTTTTATTCCAATTTATAGCCGAAAGTTTAATAAAATAGTCGTTTTCTATGGGAAGGAAATATCGCATCCTTTCGAGCTTAATACCGTTGAAAAGCGCGTAAAAAACTGTCCCAGAAAGAGTTTTGTTCTTTGTGCTAAAATTCAAAGCCACTAAATTAACCTGAAAAGAAGTTATAAGCGTTTTTCTCTGTAGTTCGAAATTATTTTTTCACGGTAATTAACTTTAATTTTAGTTGAATGGTTATCATGGCGACTGGTTTATGATCCTTTTCTTTTTTAACGAATTAATATTTATTTCTTGACGTTTTTATCATTTTGTTTTTATCAGCCGATTTTTAATTAATTAATCAATTAATTTATTTTTTGAATTTTGATTATTCTTTTTTTAAAACGAATTAAAATACTGCACAAGGTTTTTTTTTAAAATGTTATCCTTTATAGCGATTTTTGTTACTCCAACTTATTATTACTATTTATATTTTTATTTATTCAATTTTTTTCTCCAGTGAATTAGCAAACATGTTATTTGTCTATTTGGGCTCAGATGAAAGGTTTTTACGCTTTCAAAGCTTTTCTTGCTGCTGTTAGTTTCTGCAAGCAACAAAATTTCGTCTTTCTGTTTTACTGTCAATGAATAATAGATAAAAACTAATTATAGTAAAAATGTATTAATTAAAACTATTGCAATGGATTATAATCGTCCTTTTTGTGTGGGTACTTGAACTAAACAAACAGAATGCGTTTTCTTTTAAATGTTTTCTTTTTCGTTTCTTTCTTTCGTTTTTCTTTTTTTTATTGTTTGTTTTGTAAAAACCAATGCTTAAATGTGTAGGATCGCTGGTTGATTGTCATGGGCGGCTAATTTTTATTGATGTGGAATTCATTTTAATAAAATAACATAATTTACACTTTAAAAAGTTATAGCTATATACACAATGGCGAATCGACTGGTCTTTTCATTTTTTAACACGTGCATAGCCGTGCGGGTACCGCTAGTTATTCATAAGTTTGGTAAGACCTCATTTGGAGTATGCTGTTCAGTTTTGGTCTCCATACCTAAAGAAGGATATTACCTTATTGGAAAGGGTTCAAAAGAGGGCTACGAGATTCGTAAGTGGTCTTTCAGACTTAGATTATGAGGTTAGGCTTAAACGGCTCAATATGTATAGTCTTGAGCAAAGGAGAGTTAGAGGGGACATGATTCAGTTGTTTAAATTCATTAAAATGGGAAATGTTGATGGACTGCAGCTATGTGCTGAAAGTAGAACCAGAGGTCATTGTTTTAAGCGTTTTCAAATCTTAGGCTAATCATAGGGTTGTAGGCAGTTGGAATAGTTTACTGGAATCGACTGTTAATCGCAGTGGGGTAAAAACTTTTAAGAAAGCTCTTGATGTTCATTGGGGACCGCTAAATTGACTGGGACCAGCCTAGCTGCGCCCTGAGCCTGTTGCTGGTCGTCACTTTTGTATTTGTATTTCTATGTGTATGTGTGCTTTCCTTTCAGTCAGTTAATCAATTTTTTAAAGTAATGTTTTCTCTTGGATATTCTCGTGCGCCCCCCCTCCCCTTCTTGTGTGCTCGCGCCCCACAGATTGAGAATCGCTGACTTAATTTATATGTCACTGGAAAATTTTTAATAACATTTAAAGGGAATGTACAACTATAGTTATTATTCTTTAGTTTTTTAACACCTTTTCCCATTGAGATTACACTTACAATTTTATTTGAATTGTTGAATTCTTGAGATATACGCTTGGTAAGAAAATTGGTTGATTGCTCCACCTCCCTTGGAGTGAATGGGGCAAAATTTAATCAACACCACTTCCTATCAGAATGTATGTGTGTACTAAATTTCGTTTAATTCTATGCATTATGTCTTGAGTTACAGTGCCCACAAAAAACTAATAAAAAGTTTCATTTATCCACCCCCCTCGAAGCGAGTGGTACCAAAATGTAAGCAACTCCTGTTCTTATTAAGGTATCGTAAATACCAAATACCATATTTTGAGGTCCTGTAGAAACAAATACCAAATTTTGTTTGAAGTCTTCCATTACTTCTAGAGATATGACACACACTCTGATCAAGAAAAATTCTCAGCACCAGTTCCCCTCATGTGTGCACCAAATTTCGTTTGATTCCATGCATTACTTTGTGAGTAACAGCAGTCATAAAAAAAAACAAAAACCGCATACACAGTCGGAGCAAAAATGATCGAAATGCGTTCTTCACACCTGAAAACGTGTAAATCTTTCGAAATTCAAAAATTTTTACAACCCCAATGCTTTTTTCTATATTTTGGACATTAGAAAAAAATTAAAATTGCTCCCCAATGAGAGGTTCTGGGCCGGGCTAGGTGGGTTCTGATCAGTTTATCAGTTCCCAATAAAAATCAAGAGCCTTCTTAAAATTATTCACCCCAATACAGATAACAGCTGTTTCTGGTAAACAAGTAACTATTTCAAATCCTACAATTTTTTTGAAGTAGTTGTGTTTTTTTTTTTTTTTTAATTTCAAGGTTTGTTTGGGGTTTGAACATCTTAAAACAATCACCTCTGGGTCTGTATAAGAACATAGCTGCAGTCTATTATCTTACACTTAAAGGAAAATTTAACCGCTCAATGGAGGCAATTCAAGCAGCAGCATTGGTCACGTGGCAGCGATGAATGCAAAGTAAACAAAGGTAGCTGTAGCATCGCTTCACTTCGGGTTCGACAAATCTAATAAAAACTAGGTCTAAATAAAGTTCTACATTACATAAAATTAACACTAAATGAAATTTTATAACCCTTGTAATAATTAATAAATTTCTTGAATAATGATTAAATTAAATGTAAATACTGGGTTATAAGCAGAAAAGCTGTGAAAATAGTCTAATTAATTTTAAGATAACTCATTTTGCCTAGTGTACTCTATGTAGAACTACTTTGAAAATCTTAGTAAACAAAGAGCGGATATCACGTGACAATGGTGATCGTTCATGAGTCCTTCTGGCGGTGAATTGCTTCCATTGTTCCTCTCCGATTCTGTTCTACTCGGGACTATGAGCATTAATCCTTTTGGGCCTTGAATCATAATCTATATCTGAAAATATCCTTACCAGCCTAGTAGCCCTTCTTGAACCCTTTCCAATAAGATAATCTTTCTTAACTAAGAAAACCAAAACTAAATAGCATTCTCACAGTAATGTCCTACCAAACTTCTGTATAATGGCAGAACTTCCTTAGCATTATTCAAAGTGGATCTATTGATAACTATCCACCATTCTGTCAGTTTTGATACTTGCTTTGCTATGCTCCATTCCTGGCTAAATTTATTAGTCCTGATTAATTAAAACTGCTAGATTAACAACAGTTTCTATTTCACAAATAATGGATCCATGTAAGCATGTATTTATTCATTTGCATGCATATTTCCGTGATCAAAATGAAGCACTTCACATTTCCCAACATTGAATGACATATGCCTTTGTATTGCACACTTAGAAATGTAAGCCATGCATATATAAATAGGGTAGCTGGGCAAGCTGCAGTGCAGATCCATAGTAGACTTTAAAAACCTACCTGTGTAGCCAAATACTAGTACACAAGTGGTCGGCAGTGAATGGCAACTAAATAATTATCATAAAATGTCATTACCTACCCTCTCCCCCTTTTTTTTCAGTTTTTAGAAATCTGGAAGTTATTTGAGAAAAATATTTTGCCTGCTAGTTTTCCCCCCTCTTTAACAACTTATGATTTCTGTACTTTAGTAAGGATGGTTCAATCCAGCATTTTGAATAAGTTCCTGTTTTTTTTTTGTTTTTTAATCTAAAAAAGTTTTTTGTGAAAATTCAAAATTTGTGGTGCAAAATGTTGCTATTATTTGCCTCTTTATTTAAGAAATAATTCTGAAAAGTACGATTTTGTTGCTCTTAATTTTTGGAAAGGTGCGAAAATGTTTTATCATCCAGCTGAAGCCAAGGCCATATCCAGAGGGGGGGGGGGGCCTCCCACCCCCCGAAATCCCGAAAATTTTCGCAATGTAGCATATATTCCTCCCTGAAACTTTCCTCAACACTAGTGTCTCAAAGTCAGCTTCCCCCCCCCCCCCCCCCCCCGAAAAAAATTTCTGGCTACGGCCTTGGCTGAAGCTTCAGCTGGATGTTTTTCATCTAGAAGCTCACTCTTTTGCATTGAGAAAGGAGGTCCCTTGTAACCTTGAAACACATCTGAATTTTTTCTTATTTTGTGTTTAATTTTAAGTTGATTTTTAATTTTTAATTTGTAACAAAAAGTAAAAATTAAAAATTAATTGTATTAATTGTTTACATTTTATTTTATTACTTAAATGTTACAAAACTCGCTCCGTGAAATTATGTTAGAAATCTGAGATAATCAAACAGAGCCCGGAAACCATTTTAAAACTTATAGGTATAACTTTTATGTGGAAGCATCAACTGTACGATTTTTTGTGATGGCTTCTAAAATGAAATATCATGTTTACAAAGGATTTTTTTTATCAAATAGGAAAGCACATAATTTGTATACCTAGTGATTCTTATTTATTTATTCATTTTGGAATATACTATTGATGCTAATTTTTAAACTGACCTATTTAATATAGGAGACAAACGAGCAAGCTATTGGCCCCTATTTTTTAAACTTAAAATAGGTGTATAGATATCAGAATTAGTGGTTACTATACTTCAACTATCTTAGTTGGTGTGCTACAATTCAGATATGCATAAAAAGTATTTGCGTGTTTTAGCTAGTTATACTTTTGTCTCTACCATTTTATATTTTTGAACTGCTAAGTCATTACCTAGAATCACCTATGCCTTTTTTTTTGGGCCTCTAAAGTGTCATTGCTGGTTCCTGCCCTAACCAATAGTAGATATTAATTGCATAAGTGTAGAAAAAACATTTAATTATTTTATATCTCCCTAAATTTTAATATTACGGGCAAAAAATGAACATATTTTTTGCATGTTTTGAAAACCGGTCTTAATGTGTAGAAAAGAAAAACAATCAAAACAGTAAATTATTAAAAGCAATTTGATAAGTTATGTATTTAAAAAATTATAATCGAATTTTCAAATTATTCTGCTTTTTGTCCTTCAGGTGGATCGTCAATGTTCAAAATGTGGCCACCAGGGTATGACTTATGCTACACTACAAACTCGTTCAGCTGATGAAGGTCAGACTGTGTTTTACTCTTGTCCTGAATGCAGGTAAGTGTTTGAAACATAAAAATAATCACCTCTTATTGAATAGTGTGAAGTGCATCAAAATAGACTTATGTACTCGGAGTTGGTAAAACATTTTTGAGTCGGGGGGGGGGGGGGGATGATACTTTACAAAAGAAAATTATTTATTTTTATCATATAGGAAATTTCTATAGGTATCTCTATTTTACCATGCTAATCACAAGAATACATCTGCACTTTTTGGCAAAATTGATTTATTCCCATCTGGTTGTTCTTTGTAAATTGTTGTATCTGAATAGTGGTTTTGTGGTCAGTGAATGGGAAATATAAAAAAAATCTGAAAAAGTGATGTCTGAACAGGGCCGGATTAAGGATTTGGAGGCCCATAGGCATTAGAAGTGATAGGTCCCCCTCACATTTGGATATTATAAAAATTATATTAATTAAAATATGACGTGTAATTATTTCATGACTATAATAACTGATCATATACAATGTTATTGTGAGTGATACAGCAGAAGTTAGATGAAAGTACATGCATTCACTTAAGTTTGAGTACATGTTACATCAAATGATGTTATACTCAATCTGTTTGGGAACCCTTTTTAAATAGTAATTGAATATAATTTTAATTCATTGAAGCTTGCTATCATAACAATAGTCTTTAAAAAAGAAACACATAATACTAAAATATGATAAAATATTTAATTTAAATTAAAATTTTGAGCCATTTCACTACAAATTCTGTTCAAATGAATATAAAGTTATACTTAATAAAATGCCTTAAGGGATAATTCATAAATGATGTCACGCTTCGAGGGGGGAGGGGGTTCGTGAAATTGTGACAAAGTGTGTCAAGGGGAGGGGGTAACAAGAAGTGTGACATTCCTACTTATGCAAAATAGCATGACACGTAACAAAGGGGGGAGGGGGATCTGTTGAAGTGTGACATTTTGTGACAAGGGGGGAAGGGGGTCGAATATATGGGAAAAAAGCGTGACATCATTTATGAACGGTCCCTAAGAGCATTTATAGCTAATTTTAGAAACAATTTAAACATTGACTTGTCTCAAAAGTGTTTAACACATCTTCAAAGTTTAACCGTCTAACAATATCATTCACTGTAAAAAATGTTTGCCCGAAAATACAAAAGAATCTTCAAAAAATCATTTATCCGGAATCTAATGTAAAATTACAGAGAAGTAAAAACAGGAAACTATGAAGTCTTTAATAAAGCTAATTATGGTGAATAAAAAACAAAGATCATTCTGTAAATTGATAGCAAAAAATAATGTGCAGCAATTATCATCTGAGTACGCTAAACTACTATTTCTGGAACAAACATAGGTGAAGGTGAGTTTAGTGGAGCTCATGCTGTTGTGATTCCTGTGTTTTAGCCCCCCCCCCCCATCCATCCAATTATTGTTCATATTTCATAAACTATTATGCTTGGTCATTTTATGTTTTTGAGGTTTTTTCACTTGGGAGCGACAAATAAATTCATAAAACTTTCGTTAGTAGTCCCACGACATGGCCCTTTGCTCAACATTAGGGGATAGAGCCATATGAAGGGTCCCTCCTTAACTTAAGATATGAAATTCTGACAGTTAAAGGAGGTCCAAGGGAATATCCCCCAGGAAAAATTTGAGAACTATATGCAAACTGGTGCATTTTGAGGCCTTAGAAGACGCATTTGGGACTGCAAAAATATTAGGATAAAGAAAACAAGAAACTTCTTAAAATTGAAACGTTTTTACTCGTTAAAATACTCATAAAAATGCAGAACAAAATAACATTTTTTTTAATAGTAGTAGTACCCCCAAAGAGTAGTACCCATCCCAGCCTCTTCCCAAAAGGATGCTTTGAAAATTTGTAAAAGAAAAACTATTGTATTGTTTGAACATGGCATGATTTATGTTTCACTATCCACAAGTTCCCCCGCCGCTTCCCAAAAGCATGCTTTGAAAATTTGCAAAGAAAAACTGTTGTATTGCTTCAGCATAGCATGATTTATATTTCACTTTTACAAGGGGAAAAAACCTCGACTTTTTAAAGTTTTTAAGTAATTATTTTTCTTGCTAATTAGGCTGCAGTATTGGTCTTCAACCATTTCAGACCTAGTGTGTTCCCAGAGATTGGTACCAACTCTTTCAGTGGCACCACAATGAGTGTGGTACCATTGCCGCAATTTTTTTGACGTTCAGTTTCCCCCTAGATGGCGGCACCTGAGCTCTTGTTGATGCAAACAGCACTAGGAATTTAATTTAGCCGAGGACTATCTATGCCAAACGGATACTGAAGGGATCTTTAACATGCCGCATAATCATACGACATGGGCCAGGTTTGAACCTGCGATCTTAGGCATACCTGCGCCTTACCACTACGCCACCCTGTCAACTGTTTAAATTTTTAAATGTTGCAAAATTTGCTGTTCCATAAAACTGCCTCCCTAGGAGTCCTTTCCTGCCATAGGAACCGGCCGACTGATCAACGACGCAACATATTCAGTAAAAGTACAACTCAATTTATACAAATAAATATTTATCGAAAGCGAAATATCCGATCAATGATCAAATGGGAGCGAAGAAATAGGATTTCCATTCTTTTTTTCCAAAAGTTAATTTTTTTAATTGAATATTTTTCATTTTTTATATTTCATTTTCTTTATTTCTTTTTTTTTGTGCATCACAGCTGAATTTCCCCCCCCCCCCCCCCCCCCAGATTCGGCACCGAGTTTTCATGACTTTTATTTCGAGAAAATTCCACGAGAGAAATCCTGAACCCCATCTCTTAACCCATTTTCGATCATTCCCTTTATCATTGCCATTTGAAGGTGATTTCTTATTTAGAATTGCAAACAAAGCCAGTCTGAGCACACTAATGGACGAGGGTCAACTGCACTCCCCATAATACCTGTCAATCAAAAAAGGGTGAACTGCACTCCCTGATATTTTTATCAATGGTCGATCTGCAATGTAGTGTCCTTAGGGAGGTGGAAACACCTGTTCCTTGGCTCCAGTTTAATAAGACACAGATCATCCACCAGCTTTGGTCACCTTTACTGAGCTTTGCTTCATCACGTTGTGGTTTCGTTTAATTAATATATAATTAGATTCTCAAAGGCTACGTTTAAGAGTAAGCAGTAAGATTACGTTTAAGGAAAATTTAAGAGTAACAAGACATAAGTTTTCTTTTTTAACTTTTACCCATAAATGATACTCAGGGTGACCTGGAAAACCTTGAAAATTTTTATAGTTATCAAGTATGAAATAGCTATTTCAGTTTAGAGTGATTCCATACCAACTCGCCTAAAAAAAGAAAAGTTGGTCACATGACCAACTCGGATTTTTTTCAAATTTGGTACACAGATTGATGATATAGAGTCATGGAAAATTCCAAATTTTTAGCTACCTGCTCCTTTTATTTTTAAATATACAGGTCCTCGAAATTTGTGTGCCACCTCAAAATACTGAGAAATTGATGCTTTTTTTTTTTTTTCTCTAGGAAACTCTATTCATGCAATATGAAAGTGTTAGATATATATGGAAACTAAATGTTTCAGGCATTCAGAAAAAAAATACTACAATGTTCATAATGAAAATTGTTACGGTACAGTACTCTTAGAAGTTGCAACCACAAAAATTCAATTTTACTGATTTTACTAAAGTTGAGGATTTAATTCCAATAAAAGGAAAATAAAACCAAAGGTTTACTGACTTTCTGGTCGAGTTCATGTATTCACCATAAATTTCTACACAATAAATTACTTGGGTTTCTCACTCCTTCCTGGAAATATTGCAGCTTGAAAACAAGCCATGGGGCAAAAACATGCAATTTTGGCCAACTTGTCCATCAATTTTTCTCATAAAGGGCAAGCACTAGAAAATGTTAATTTTTTTAAAAAATAAGCTACTGATGTGTCAGCTATTCACAGGAAAAGAATTTTCTTTTGGTTATATTTTTTGTAAAGAGATATCCTGCTGATAGTATATGCATGTTTTTCTCTAATACCATATGCCTGTGTTTCCCCTCTTAATCTTAGCATTAATTTTAAAAAAAACTTAATGAATATTACCTAAATATTATGCATTAAATTTTATTTACCCTTTGAACTATTATTTAGTTACTTTTAGAAATAGTGTTATTTGGGGAATGAAGCATTGAATTATGGAGCAACAGTTTGCTTTTACTACGTTCTGGCATTAAAACAAAACTAAGGTTATTTACTCAATTTTTGTAATTTCTTAAAGCAAGATCAACTAATAAAGCACCAAGTATAACGCTATTCCCTTTTCTTTTAAGCCAATAAATGAACAGGAAATCGCCTAGCTAATAACAAGGGGATTTCCCACCCAGATTCTATTTATTTTTGATTAAATAAACTTTAACCCATTGAAAGGCGAGTTTCAAGAGTAATAGTTTTTACTTGATATATTTACTCATCGTACAAAATGAAACTTCATTTTGTTGGATGATTATATACAGGGTGGGGCAAAAATAGTGACCCGGTTTTGAAGTATTATATAATAAAACTATTACAACTGGAGACTTAAAACTTTTTATATTTTGATCTGTATTTAATACCATTTTTTTACATTAAGTTTTGAATTCCACTTCAGTAAGGTGGTGACCTTCTGCAGTAATACACTGATGCAGTCTATTTTTCCACGCAGAAAGAATGGACTACATCCTTGTGGGCATTCAATATCCCGCGTAATGTTACGGTCCCTAAGATTTTTTTTTTTTTTTGTGGGGTTATATAAAAGAGAAAGTTCTCCATACTTTAGAAGAGCTAAAGGCCGAATCATCGAGGAAATATCCATACCCTTGAAACGTGCAGAAAAGTCTTCCAAAACTTCAGAAATGGACTGCAACAGTATATTGGTGCTGAAGGCCTCTATCTTGCTGAAGTGGTATTCAAAACTTAATGTAAAAAAATAGCATTAAATACAGATCAAAATAAAAAAAGCTTTAAGTCTCAAACTGTATTAGTCTTTTTATAACACTTCAAAACAGGGCCATTACTTTTGCCCCACCCTCTATATCCAGAAGTATTATTAATTTAAAAAAAAATAACAATACTGGCAACTGTTATAATCTCTTTTATTTGGTTTAGAGAAAGGGGGGAGGGGGCCTCTATCCGTTAAATATCATATTTCTTCACTAAATACTAACTTATTTTTTTTAAATAAAAAGGTTTGTAAGACAAATATATTTCCTAGATCCTACTTTAAGACATCACAAAAAGAGAGTTTTGCTTTAATGCCAGAACGTAGTAAAAACAAAATGCTGCTCCATTATTCAATGCTTTATTCCCCAAATAACTACTTCTGAAAGTAACTAAATAATGTTCAGAGGGTAAATAAAATTTAATACATAATATTTAGGTAATATTCAGTAAGTTTTTTTTTTAATTAATGCTAAGATTGAGAGGGGAAACACAGGCATATGGTATTAGAGAAAAACATGCATGTACTATCAACAGGATATCTCTTTACAAAAAATATAACCAAAAGAAAATTCTTTTCCTGTGAATAGCTGACACATCAGTAGCTTATTTTTTAAAAAATTAACATTTTCTAGTGCTTGCCCTTTATGAGAAAAATGACTGACAAGTTATCCAAAATTGCATGTTTTTGCCCCATGGCTTGTTTCTAAGCTGAAATATTTCCAGGAAAGAGTGAGAAGATTTTATTGTGTAGAAATTTATTGTGAGCACATGAACTCTACCAGAAAGTCAGTAAAACTTTGGTTTTATTTTCCTTTTATTGGAATTAAATCCTCAACTTTAGCAAAATCGGTAAAATTGAATTTTTGTGGTTGCAACTTCTAAGAGTACTGTACCTTAACAATTTTCATTATGCACATTGTAATATTTTTTTCTGAATGCCTGAAACATCTAGTTTCCATAGATATATAACACTTTCATATTGCAGGAATAGAGTTTCCAAGATAAAAAAATTTTAAAACATCACTTTCTCAGTATTTTGAGGTGGCAAACTTTGAGGATCTGTACATTTAAAAATAAGTGGATTAGGTAGCTAAAAATTTGATCTTTTTCATGCCTCAATATCACTAATTTGTGTACGAAATTTGAAAAAATTCGGAGTTGGTCATGCAACCAACATTTATTTTTTTAGGTGAGTTGGTATGAATCACTCATATGGCATTAGAGAAAAACATGCAT
The DNA here is from genome assembly GCA_038502835.1 of Octonoba sinensis. NCBI lineage: Eukaryota > Metazoa > Arthropoda > Arachnida > Araneae > Uloboridae > Octonoba > Octonoba sinensis. Next base: position 40,214,857 of record CM076600.1, read on the forward strand.
ATACTTTCAGCAGGATATCTCTTTATATAAAAAAATAACCAGATGTAAACTCTTTTCCGGTGAATAGCTGACACATCAGTAGCTTATTTTTAAAAAATTAATTTTCTAGTGCTTGCCCTTTATGAGAAAAATGGCTGACAAGTTGGCCAAAATTGCATGTTTTTGCTCTATGGCTTGTCTTTAAGCTGAAATATTTCCAAGATGGAGTGAGAAACCCAGGTAATTTATTGTGTAGCAATGTATGGTGAACACATGTACTCTACCAGAGAGTCAGTAAACCTTTGGTTTTATTTTCCTTTTCTTGGAATTAAATTCTCAATTTTAGCAAAATCGGGAAAATCGAATTTTTGTAGTTGCAACTTCTAAGAGCACTGTACCGTAAAAATTTTCATTATGAACATTGTAGTATTTTTTTTCTGAATGCCTGAAACATTTAGTTTCTATAGATATCTAACACTTTCATATTGCATGAATAGAGTTTCCAAGAGAAAAAATTAAAAAACATCAGTTACTCAGTATTTTGAGTTGGCAGGCAAACTTTGAGGACCCGTATATTTAAAAATAAGTGGAGTAGGTAGCTAAAAATTTGGACTTTTTCATGCCTCTATATCATCAATCTGTGTACCAAATTTGAAAAAAATCCGAGTTGGTCATGCGACCCCCATTAGGTGAGTTGGTATGGAATCACTCTTTAAGAAGTTATTTTATTGCTCAGAAACACTTTTATTTCTTTAAAAAATGCCATGCCACTTCCACCTTTTTTTCTTTTTTTTTGGTTAGACATAATGCCCCAATCATTTTTTATATTAAAGTAATGAGTTGACTTGCTTAGTATTTAATAATTCTATTGCATAGTAATTTATGCTTGTAATATAAGACTTTTTAATAAGCTCTTACACAGCGTTACGTCGTGATTTTTCAGTATTTTTTTTCTCTCAGTAAGGCACATGTCTGACATGACAAGCAATTAAGCTATGGCTCGTTACATAATCTGGATACAACACATATTCTGGTAAATTTTTAAAATTTTTATAGTGTTGAATATGAAGTTATTGTATTACAGTTAGAGTGCTCTAAATTAAGTAGTTTTAAAGTAATCTTTCTGGCTTGTGATGTAACTTGTATTCGAATTGGTTAGATTTATTTCATTGGAAACACTTGATTTTTGCTATGAAGAGTCCTGGAGAGTGCTTGATTTTTACTCAGAGAATAGTGTACGTACCCTGGAAACCCCCACCCCCCCTTGTTATTAAAGCTTTATTGTACAAAGGTATTTTATTCCACTCATTTTTTACCCCAAACATTTCAAATATACGATTCACATTTAGATGGATGGATTATCAAAATAATATCAGTTACTATACTATACTAACCAATCAAGTATCTTAACTAAACAACGCATTAGATTTAATAAAATAAATAAAAAATTGTTTATCTGCTTTACAATGAAAACGAATGTAGTTAATACATTTGCACATTACAAATTGGGATAAAACGAATAGTGGTTTGGCTGAAAAGCCGAATATGGAATATTCAACCTTTTCTCCCAGACCGAAGCCGAATATTCGGCCGCCGAATAATAAAATCTTTAAAAATTAATTGTAATTGAAAGTATTGATAAATCTAAAAGAAATTGCAGTGTCTTTAAATATTTTTTCTATGTTTTAGTTAGATTTCTATAAAATTTAAAAAACATCTATAATTAAATGTATTTACATCACTAAAATAAATATTGACTCAAAAATAAGACACTATTATTTAGGGAACTTTTATCTTGTTCGAGACAGTTTTATTCAACTTTTTGAAAAGTTGTGGAAGTTAATATTTCTATTTTATGAACTTTCTGAAATATATTTATTTATTTAAATGTGCAGACCTAATATTCATAACTTCTGCTTTAAAGTGGGTTAGCATTTTTTTCTTTCCAAAATTAATTTTAATACTTATTTATTTAACCTATTTCTGATTTTTGAGCACTATTTTTACAATGCATTTCAGATATCTTTCAGGCTTCTTATTTTTATAACTTTTACAAAAAAGTGGCCAAAAATTGCTGTACCTAAGTTACACCGACTGGCGTTTCCGGGTATTTTAAAACATCAAAGGGGGGAACTTCCGGTGTAATTCGAACAATTTTTCCGGAGGCATGCCAGTGCAGCTCGCACATAGAGATAAGATCACGGCAGTGCAGTTAGGACGCCCCGCCGATCTAGCAGTGCAGATGACCTATACCCACACAAATATTCGGTTCATCCCCCGTTTCGCCGACACTAAAATTTCCTTCCCCCTTCCGTTGACAAAATCCCTCGAAGAGGGAAAAACATCGCCTGTTAACCCCCGTTTCGCGGACAGGAATTTCCTTTCACAGTTGGGCGAAACTGATTACTTTTAAATATTTGCCTTTTGTTGTTTTCTGTTAGCAGCCATTTTTGTTTCCCAAAATATTATGTGTTTTGCATTTCACGGTTTCGAAAAACCATACCAAATAGGTAGAAAGCGTAATTTCACAAAAAGACTCAATTTTCGTTGTTTCAGTTGGGTTTCTAGTACCGGTCAAACAAGTATTAATTATACTTTGCAGCTCAATCAATTTCAAAAATATACACTATGAGACAGAATGAAATAAATTTTTTGATGATAAAAAGTTGAAGCAGATAATTTTGACATTAAAATTAGCTAATCTCTCTCAGTATACTATTTTTCCTAAATAGCCAGCAATATACTTATTTCAGGGCTCGGAGTAGGCTGGAAAAAAGAAATGGAAAACAATTTAGGACGTAATATGTACAAAATTTGAGACATTTTTTAGGACATTAAATGATGCACTTTCAACAAGAATATTTTATGGCAACAGATGCTTGACAACTAAAATAGTTATATCCAAATAGTTTGACATTAATTTTAAAATAACAAGCGTTTAATGTTCAAAATAAAATTATTTATAAATTTGAATGTTTCTTTAAAATATTTTCATTGCATGAATATCACTCCCATTCCCCAAATGCTCCCTATTTAACACCTTCTTCGCACAATACTTCAATTTTATATTTCAAACAAACATAATTTATATTAGTTTTTAAAAAATATATAGTTTAATTAGGGGACTAAACAAAAGAAAGTTAATTCAATTCAATAGTTCAATTTTATATTTTAAACAAACATTATTTACATTAATTTTTTAAAATATTAACCAACCGCCTGATTTCTTGTGGATAATAATGCAAAGTTAATCATTTTAAAAGTTGAAATTTTTTGCAGTGTGTATCATACTCTTCAGCAGATCATATGAAAATGTTTTGAAGTTCAATTATTTAAAACGTAGATTTTCTAAAAACATCGGTTGGGGACATAGTTGATGTTTTAAATATCCGTTTTAATAATAATAATAAAACTTTATATTTTAAAGTACTCTACTAAATGGGGGAAAAATAATTCCTTCAAAATGCCCCAAAATCATTTAATGGAAACGAGGAAATATTCCATTAAAAGTTGAATAGGAAAGTTTTGAAAATATTTCATAATTAAAATTAAAGCTTTTAGCTCTTACTTTATGTGTGATGATTATGTCACAATACCAAAGAAATTGATGCGAAATAAAATTACAAGTCACCATGTGCTGCTATACCTGGGAGTGAGTTTATACTGATAAGAAGGGGAGGACAAAGGGATTGGGGGGGACAGTGACCCAGAATCAGTGCTCATCGTTTCGCTGATTTGAAATCCTTAAAAATCCCAAAATATTTCGAGAGGGAAGTTTGAATGGGGAAAAAGTGGGGAAGGAAATTTTGTGTTGGCGAAATGGGGGAGACACCAAATATTCCAGCCTAAGAGCTCCCATCCCCCCGTCACAAACACTAACAGATAAAAAACCCTTTTGTGACAGGCCTGATGTACATCTTTTTTATGCTTTTTCTGTCTTTCAACCTAAGACACTATATAGCTTGATGTCAAAATCGGGTGCAATCGCCACGACTGGCTCCGACTTGTTTCTCTTAACATGGGCGGAACTCAATCGGCGAGGAACTGTTCAGTTCCATTTTTAACTTATTATTCTCCAGTGTTTAGAATAAGGCGGTTGCCTTATTTAAGGGGTTTTTAAAAATTGAACAACTTGCAAAGTATGTAAGAACATAGCAGTTGTTCTGTATTAAACTAAGGGAGGAGGGGGGGGGGTGCCTCAAAAAGAACTCTTGGGATTTCTTTTGTAATGTTTGCTTTGTTATTTCCTTTAGTTCATTTGTGTTTTTAAATTTTATTACATGATTTTAGTTTTCCACAGCATGTATAAGTAGGGTTGCAAGTTCGTCGCGACGCGAATCCCCGCGATGAGTTTCGCGATTTTTAAAGCTTTTTCTTAAACTCCGCGAATTTTTCTTTTTATTTTTTTTTAAAATTATTGACTGGAAAAATGTCCGATTTTTTAAAAATTTTAGAAATCAAGTATAAAATCTGAACACCCAAAGTCTAAAAAGGCTCTAAACTTGTGCCAAGAAAAAATTCAAAATTTTTTTTGACAGTAACAATAAACGTAGATTTTGCCAACCAGCCTCAAAATTTTTTAAAGCATGCTGAGTTTTTGTTCCTAGTTAATACAAATATTTAAATGTTTTTAACGAAGTTAATAATCCTTCCATTTCTAGTAGTAATAGCCCTATATTTTAGTATGAAGAATAACTTTCAGTGCAGATATGCTATGTTTAGTTATATTTGTGTTCTCGCGAACGTCCCGCGAATTTCGCGCTCTTTTTTTCCGCGACAAAATTGCAACCCTAGTAAGAAGTAAGTTCTTTAGCTAGATCCTATTTTCAGTTTTATTGTATGTGAAGAATGAAATCCCATCATGTTAGATGAGCAATTTTTAAAAAATTTTTTGTTTGTTTTTAGGCATCAAGAGCATGAATATTCTTAAAATTTCCCATCAAGAAATCATATCAAAGGATTAACCGATATTTTTGTAAGTGTTACTTATATTTATATTGTAATACTTGTATGTAAATTGTTTAATATATAAATCACAGAGTTAAAAAGTAAAAAAATGATTTTATTTACACTGATTTCAAAAATATGAATTCATATCACTGATACTGTACAATTTTTTTGTTGTCCATGCCCCAATATTTACATAAAACAGCCCAAAAAAATATATTAATGATAACTTCAGCTGCCATTAAAAATGCATAAAAAATATTTTAATTATGACTTTAATAATTACAGTCTGTCTGCTTACAAACATGATCAAGACCAAGTTACTTATTTTTCAATACTGAATAAGTTTTTAGTGCATCAATAATTTTTATTTATTGGGATATAATTTGGTAAAATGTACACTAGCTATTGTGTAAATTTAGATAGTCAAATGCAGCTATGCTAAAAAAGTTATGGGATCAGAAAATTCTTGTTGTACTTTTAATTTTACTATATTCGAACAATTTTCAACATTACTTTAAAAAATACTTCCTATACAATTTTGATAAATATACAAGTGACGTTTATACTATCAAGCATAGTAATTTACAACTTTTGATTAATTTAAATTTTATTTTAATTATAAAAATTGGAGAAGGATTAAAATCTCGCTACATCTGATTTTGTTTGAGCAGGTTAGATTTAATTTTTTTGTTTTTCGGACATGCATGTTTGTAAAAAAAAAAAATAAATTTTTTTTTGTTAATCTTGCTTTCATTAAGATCTATCATTTTTGCATAAGTAGTAGGTTTTATTTCTCGTGATAGAGATATGAATGCACGAATGAAAATTTTGATTCAAGCTCAATTCGAATCATTCATAAATAGTGTAGTTCAAAAAATAGTTCAAAAGCTCATTACATAAAAAAAGAAAGTAAACAAGTGCAATAACTTTAGAAATAAAATTTCATATTTAAAAAAAATCTGCCATAGCTGTGTACTGCAGCTAATGTTTTTTGATTTTATAAAATTGCACACAACATGAAACTGAAAAATGGCTTCGAGCACATTTTACTTTTGTACAAAAAGCAATTTCTTTATAAAACATTTAAATTAAAAAATGGAATGTTCACATAAAATAACTTTCAAAGCATTTGTTGGAAAATAACTAAAAAATGATTCAAATAAATTTGATCTGTCATTTTCAACATACAAGAATGGAGTTTATGTATATATGAAAAAATAGTAAAAATATGAAGAGTTTAAAATGTAAAAAGAAAAGGTACATTAAATATGCACTAAGAGAGATATATTAATGGGAAAATGTTTTGGCACAAATTATCATTCTTATTTTCAAACTGTTCATATTTTATATAATAGAATCCAATTAAACTACAGCATCAAACTTTTCGCATTAGATAATTGAAAATTATCTAATAGGAAAATTACCATGATTAATAATAAGATTCAAAAGTCAACTAAAATGATGCGTTGACAATTATATATTGGCACGATGTTTTGTTGCCAGTTCTTCGTCTCGTTTCAGAATTTAACACTTTTATTTAATGCTTTCTTTCAATTTAACTAGAAAAAAAAAAGAAAAGAAAAGTTTATTTAAATAATAAAATATCCCTTTTGTACCTTTGTGAGCTGCTTAAGAAATTCTTCCATTTTAATGCATGCAGTTTTTAACATTTGCAGTACTTATTTTTGGCCTTACTTTTTTCATTTCATGCCATTTGAGAATAGTCCAAAACTTGCCTTTCCTTACAAATTCAGTTCAGTTACGTTCTAGTTTATTTGTGAAAAAAAAAAAACATTTTTTAAAGTCAATCAATCAATTTTTATAATATAGATTTGTATTATGTTTAATCTGTATAATTGTCAACTGCATCATTTTTGTATCAGTTTCCAAACACAAATTTTTACTACTCCTATGTCACATATAAAAATGATTATAATACCATTTCCCACAGTATAAGTATGAAAAGTATGTTATACAAAAAACAGCTGAATAATAAAATTTATAGAAGTAATGTATTTGATGCTGCAGACTTAGGAAAAATAAAGAGTTTAAATAATATAGACATGTAATCATAATTACACAAACAAATTTGTAAGAAGTACCTTACCCAAAGCATAAATTATACAAGAAAATAAAATTTAATATTTGTCCCAATATATGCTTTGTATTACAAACCATTATATGAATGATTCCCTACAAATATAAAAATGAGAGTCTAAAAAGTGGTAAAAAATAATGCTGAATATCAGCAATGATATTTCTCAGTACTTCATGGTATCAAATACTGAATGATGGCAAAATATATATAATTTGTGTGGCAAAATATTGCATCATGCTAAAGTTCGACCAGCGTAATGTCATATTTATTGTCTTCTGTTTTGATCATATCTAAAATAAATGTGTCTTCATTGCAGTAGAGCCGGACTATATCATCATCCATCACAACAGTGATCCTAAAGAAAACAAGCAAAATTAATATTACCAAATAACTCGATTATTGGATTTAAAAAAATCTAATGATCCAACTTATAAATCTAGAAAACATTTTCTGTTTTAATCAACTTATTACATTTTTAATTAAATGTTAACATTAATCGCAATTTCGACTTCATTTTCAATTGGGGAAAAAAGGTTTTATCATAATGATAATGTTTCCGAAAACATTCATATGAATCAAATAAAAGCAAATTTTTATTTTTCGTAGGTGATCCAGATAGTTACGAACAGTTACATATTCCTGCCTTTCCAGCTCATTCCTCTTCTACTACTCAAAGTTTACTGGTAACATCTCTGCTCAGTGAATTTTGTTTACAACATGCTATTATTGTGTACTGTGAGCATTCAAAGTGAACTCTGCGATACCAAATCTCGCAACTGAAATAAGGAATGTCATTCAATTTTTGAATGAGAATCATAGAGAATGAAACCAGCGGGGTGTATGGCGAGACAGTTATGAACAAGAGAAATGTGAGAAAGTGGTGTGAAATGTCTATCAATGGACGAACAAATGTGCATAAGGGAGTGTTCGATTTTCTAATGCACCTGTAGAGCTTCGTCATGCACATTTGTTCATCCATTGCTGAACATTTCACACCACTTCCTCACATTTCTCTCATTCACAACTGTTGTACCATACACTTACCTGAACCGAGGCCGACTTATATATGCCCCTCACTATGGCGATGCATTAACTTCCCCTTGGCGTATATATACGCTTTCCCGAAGTACGATTCTTTGTGTTGCTATAGTAAAATTATAACCAAGGCTGTGGTAATCGCACTTTGTGAAGGCGTATATATATGCCCAGGGCAGTTCGCGCATCGTCATAGCGAAGCATATATATATACTCCTGCGGCAGTGCATTATTGTCAATAAATTTCGATTCAAAAATTGAACAACTCCTTTTCTCACAGTTGGCAGGATTTTGTTAACAGTGCTCATTTTGAATGCTCACGGCAGTGGCGCACCTAGGATTTTGCCCTGGAGAAAAAAGTTCCTTGGCCAGAATTGGGGATAAACTAGATATTGAGCCTCTCATACATCATGTATAGAGTAACTCTTGTGCATCGGATAGCCTACTCTGATGTTTAAAACCTGTAATGTATGCCAGATAATCTCATTTTTTGTGCATCGGGTTCTGAATATTTTCAAAAAATCAATTCAAAGCTGGATATCTGATATCTTTGCAGAGAGGAGAGAACTGCCCCCCCCCCCCTCCTGTTGGTACCTACCTGCTCATAGGTCATTCCTTATAGAATCTGCAAATTTTCAGAAGAAAATGTACCACACCATTTGATTTTGATGAAATTTGGTGAGTACCTATCTTCTATGCTCCAAAACAGAGTTTTTTTTTATTAATTTCCTAAAAGAATTTTATTTCTGAAATATAGCCACTTGTTTACATAGAGTAATCATTTTAGACTTTTTTTTAAAAACTCAAGTACATTTATTTAAATTAGTAGGAAGATCTAGTATTTCTTGTTAGAAAAGTCGAAAGAATAAACTTTTTTTGTGAATAATCAAAGCAAGATTTAAGTTAAGCCTAACTGAAGATTTTTTTTAAAGGTCAAACTGTCGTTCAGAAACTGCTGTTTTAGTCACTTTAATAATAATAAATCGGTAAAGGGCTTGCAGTAACAGGCTAACGTTTCTTTTTTTTTTTTTTCTGTGGCCCTTATGCATGTATAGTAGAAGCATGAAACAAAATTGATTCGCTACTGGTAGTTCCACATTATAAGCAACTGTTTAAAGGTTTTTAAAAAATGCAAAATCTGCTTTTTCACTACCAAAAAACGTCTGGAAGAAAAGGCCATAAAATTTGAAAATTTTAGGGTAAGAATCTCTTACATAACACCTTATACCAAAACAAATGTTGTCTTGTTATTCCGAAGAATGGAGGAAATACACACCCTTGAAAATTGAAAATTTGGTCGATTTTTTGCTCCCAACAATTTGAAAGAATTATGAATATTAAATGAGAAAGCTCTTTACAAAAGGGTTCCAAAACGAACTAAATTACGCACAGGCATAGTCAAGTAACAGGAAACAATTCACCCTTTTATATATATTTTTTTCCCCGATGAGAAAAATATGCATTCAAACAGTCACGAACTAATTTCTGTAAAGCATGGAAAGCTGTAGTTATATGTTCATGTGAGTTGCTAACTACTCAAAGTTTTTAAATTTTACATTTTCTCTGCAGAGTTGCATAAAGGGATGAGTTGTTGCCTGGCTACTCGACTACTGGTATGCCTGTACGTAATCTAGTTTATTTTAGAACCCATTTGTAAAGAGCTTTCATTTAATATGCATTATTCTTTCAAATTAATAAGGAAAAAAGCTACTGAATCTTCAACTTTGTCAGGCTTGTATTTCCTCTATCCTTTGGAATAACAAGACAAGTTTTGTTCTATTTCAAAGGGGAAGTAAAAACCAGCATTTTCAAATTTTTAACAACAGTCCCACTGAACTTTTTTTTTTTTTTTTTCAGGTTAAAAAGCATTTTTCTATTTTTTCATAATGAAAAACTAACAGCAGTAGCTTTTTTTTTGTGCTTGTACTAGATATGCATAAGTCCCACATAAAAAAAAAAAAAAATGCCTGTTACTACAACTCTTTCATTGATTTTCTTTTTTTTGGCTTAAAGTGACATAAACAGCAGTTTTTAAGCAACGATTTGACCTTGAAAAATCTACAATCAGGCTTAACTTAAATCTAGTTTTTTACTATTCACAAAAAAAAATAATTCTTTCAGTTTTCTAATAAGACATAACAGATCCTCCTACAAATTTAAATAAATACACGAGAGCTTTTAGAAAAATAACTGGTCTGAAATGGAGAGTTTTACTCGTCCACGCAGCAAACAAGTGGCTATAAGGAACAAATTTTTTTCAAGCACTAAAAAGAACTGTTTTGAAGTATAGAAGATTGGTAAATAATCCACCTTTAAGTTAATCAAAATCAAGAACAAAAAACCGTCATACAATGTACAATCATGCAACAAAACTTACTGAGCAGAGATGTCAGGCAAAGTCTTATTCCTTGAAAGATGGAGGGGGAATGAGCTGCAAGGCAAGAATACACAAACTGTTGTTCCTTTCTGGATCTCCCTCGTAGATGTTGCAATATTTAGATTTAAGGCATTCAAGATAATTCAAATTATACTTGGAACTGAATTATGGGATGATTTCATGATTATCCCAAGAAAAAAAGTTTCAACAACTTCTACTGAAAAGATATTGAATTGTAGATCTCTTGTATTGGATGTGCAATAAAAAGACTACGATAAAAAAAGTGGATGCTTTCAATTAAAAATTAGAAACTTTGCAATAAATTTAATTTTAAGCCTGCAAGAAAGTGTATTTTTTTTCACAGATTAATTGCTGGAACTCTGTTTTGGACACTCCTGTTAAACGATTGGACAAAAAAAAATTTGAAGTTTTTGATAGTAAAATAGTTGTTTGGGCAGATATAATAAAAAATACCTTAATGATAATAAAAGATTGTTAAGAACTGTACAAGCTTTGAGTAATTGCTAACCAGTACCATTTAAACATGCAAGATATTTTATGTTGTGAAGTACACTAACACCCATCATGCTGAAGACGTCAGAATATCTAGAAGTGATTAACTTATAAAAGTTATCAAACTGATATCCCCACCCTCCAAATGTTTTTAGAAAGGCACGGAAGGCAAATACTTGAGAGCCTGTCCTGTGCTAGTCCCGTGTGAAAGTACCGGCTGCAAACTCTGTCCCTTTACCCTCATAATCGAAACTTCGAATTAAATATATATATTTGAAAAGGTTAAAATATTATCTTGCCAAGGAATGAGAAATTGCACAAAGGCAATCTTTTATAAGCATATGAGCACATAAATGTGCAAGTATTTACTTGCTGAAATATAAAAGTACTAAATTGATATCTACATAAGCCAACATGTGTTCCCTTTGCCTAGTGCTGTCAATTTACCTTGATTTTACTGTATGTACTAAAATGTCTTTGGAATATCACTCATTGTAAAAAAAATGAGAAAAGTAGATAGTATGAAATAAAACATATATAAGGCACAAACAATAATGAAAAGTGCATACACATGTTTTATCAATAAATAAATATTTTTAAATTACATTTAATGAAAAACTTACCCCTTTTTACATCTTTTATAAAAGTTTCTTATTAAATCAGAACCAATATTGTACTTATTTTCAAGCTGAAAAATAGGTTTAAGCATTTATTATAATGCAATGTATATTTTACTAACTGCAATGTTTAGCTAATAATTTACTGTGCTTTTAAATTTAAAAAAAATGGAAATATATCATAGATTTTATTAAAAATGTTCTTTAGTTGAATGTGCTTAAATGCTCTTTTACATGTTTTTATAATTTAAGGAATAAATATTTTCCAGAAAAACATTAAAAAAAATTACAGAATGTTTTCTTTTAATGCTTCCATTCCATAATTTTTAAATAAGAACCTTATCCAATCGCATCCATCTTATTTTATATAAAACTAAGCATGTCATAACTGTAAATTATAAAATGCTGTATCTTTTAAATACTTCTTTGCATATTAATTTAATAGCAACACTTTCAGAGTTTTACTATTTTATTGAGTCACAAATATAAACTCTGAGAACCTTTAACATGCAATGGAAAGAAAAGTTATTTGCTTACAGGTTGTCATCTTTTAAAAATTTGGTTTTCACATATTTAATACATTAAGGGTACATAAGATTTTTTTTTTTTTTTTTTTTCTATTTAGCTCCCATTTTTCTTCAAGCAATGACTGAATGAAGCCTGATCTACTGAAAATGAATTATTGAAAGAAGATAAAATAATTTCTTATGTAAAAAAAATATTCTGTAAAAACTATTTTGCTGTATAGATTTATGTAAATTAAAAAATATTTTTTTATAATGAAATATTCTGTGTTTCAATGTAACAAATACTACAAAAATTTCCTAAACATTTCACTAAGAAAGTTCATAGTCATATGTCAGTTATTTTATATAACAGGTAATTTTTTTTCTCATGTACTCACTGAACACTAGAAAGTCTCATCATTGTTGTACACTACTAAATTTCTTAATTTTGCTCTATAAAGTAGCTTTTTTGATATTTTATCTTTCATTAAAAAATTTTTTTTTTTTTTTTTGGGGGGGGGGGGGGTTATGCATGTAATGAATTTTAACCATGTAATGTTTCAGTATGTTATCAGCTATAGTGAAAGGAACAGTAACTTCAGTGGTGTAATTTAGTGATATAAGAGACTTCAAAGGGTGAACTTACACTTTCTACGCATTGTAACACTCAAACAAGGCATGTAATTAAATTTTCAATTTGAAAAACTGAAAAATGGACATTCAAAAATAAAGTTCTTTTTTTAATATGGCTACAATAATATAGATAATTATGAACGTCATTGTTGAAGCTTGGGGAAAAAAAAATTTAAATCTGCAAGAAAACATTAAATCCGTTTGAGAGTGTTTTTGAAAAAGTAAAGCTGTGGAATGGGTGATTCTGATCCAAAAGTTAAAAAAATAATAATCCAAACTTTTAAACTAATGAATGTAAAGATCTCTTTGACTAATAATCTCGGTGCTTTTATTTCTACCTTGAAAACTGCAACATATTTAGTACTTTAATACAATGTAGTGTTTCTGGAAAAAATAGACCTCTGGAGTTAATTATTTTAAATTCATGGTACACTTTTTTTTGAAAATTTACTGCAAAGTTCCAAAGTTCCAAATTTTTTTATTCAGAATCACCCATGAATTAGAGAAACCCTGTGAGAGATAGCTAAAAGTCATAAGGACAAATGAAAGAGTTTTTATTTAATTTTTAATTTTATTCAATTTATAAAGTGAAACTCTTATGTCGTTCAAGGGACCGGACAATTATTGATGCTATAGCCCAGTGACGCTACATGCGATACACATAGAAGTGTATGGGCAAATTTCATGACGTCATAACAGTTTTCACAATAACTAAGTTCAAACATATGTATATATGTCCTCTAATTTTGAACTAGTGCTGATTAAATAGGGACTAGTCATATTTTATTGAATCCTCAATTTTGATGAATGTCTTAATATTTAAAATATATTCCAATTCCTTCTCATGTGTGAGAAAATCTTCCTGTATGTTCTATTTTAAATTGGCTAATTTTCTAATACTTTCAAAATAAATTTTTAAAAATATATAGAGAGCAATCTGCTAATACCTCCTATCTGATTTTAATGAAATTTACAGGAGCCACAAAAAACTAGTGCAACCCTAATAGCAAGCAATTACAATAAGGATATTTCGTCATGCTTTTTTCACATGATATAAAATTTTTGCATTTATGAAAATTCTAGCGTACATAAAGCGAACTAAATAAAGCTAATAAAAAAGAAAATCTGAAAATAAAAAAAAATTGTCGAAAGGAGGTATTGCATGACTGCCCACGATATCTTTCATAATTAATGTATTCATTTATTACACTTTTATAACACAATCATTCCAATTCTTACAAGGCTAATTATGAAACATCATAGGGAATAAATACTTACTGCCTTGGCAAGACCTGCTAGCGATGGTGGCATCAAGTGTAGGGGATGGAAGATTTCTTCATCAGCCCTCTTCACATATAGCAGCACTGGATCCCAATACGAGACTGTTAGTTCTAAGTGTCAGAAGTTACCATTCAACATGCAACTTGCTACTAAACACATATTATGCAACCTTAATCTAGACCAGTTATTCACTAAAACATATTTTATAAAACCCTCCTCCTTGATTTTTAAATTACTGATTTATATCAACAATGACTTACATTGTAATTATGAATTCAAATCAATAAAAGTTTTTTGTAAGAGATCAAGAATATTCACTCTTTTATAATAATTGTTACAAAAGTTGAAGACTTAAAATTAGATTTCTAGATTGAAAAAAGAATGGTATTTCAAAATGTGTTTAGTAGTTGCTGCATTATAGTACTATATCTATAAACTTTTCAAATTTTGTTGCAATTATACAGCGTGTCCATAAAGGAATGTCCCAATCCCATACAATGCTCAATGGTATATTATAACAGTTTAATTTAGCACATTTACAACAAATCATGTATCAAATTGAAGGTAAACTAACCTAGTTTTTCCTACAAATGTTCAATATGTGCACCTTTAGTTACATAGCACACATCCAACCTATAGTCCAATTCTTCCCCTACTTTGGTTAACAATAACAAATCCGATGTAATGGAAGCTTTGAACCAACACTCTACAATGTTTATAGTTGATGCTATTGAAATTTATAACTGGGACATTCTTTTCTGGATACACTGTATAATTTACAGTTACATATTTAAATAGGCATTACAAGATTCACTAAACTGAATATCTGGCCTGAAGCATGCAATAAAAGTTTCAAAATTTCAATTAGTGTTTAGTTTTAAAAAAATAGTTATTAAAGCATGTTGCCTAATTTACTAAATATAACATTTCCCGACAATTCTATTTCAAAAACTATGCAGCATTGGTTTCAGCTAATTCTAAAGTAGCTTCTTTCCACACAACAAATCCAATAGTGCAATATTATTAAAAAATAATGCAGTGAAAAGATATTTTTTTAATGAATTCTACTTGATATCTTTCATAGACTGTATATATTTCAACATGATAGCTAGAATTAATGTTCATTAAATAAAAATTCTGTGAGGAAAGAAACTACCAAAATTTAAACAATAACAACATTCATGCATTACATAAATTCATATTTCAAAAATTCAAAGTCAAAACATGCATACCTCGATCAGCAGGGGCTAGTTTGAATTTCTTCATAGGTGGAGTTACAGGAATGTCAAGCGTTTTCACTTCCCTTGAAAAGATAATTATAAAACTTGGCTCAAATGAAAATGCATTTTAAAATCAATGCAAATCAATTCCATTTTATTTTGAATTAAGTTCATTTCTTTGTTTATGTCAACAAGAAATTATCATACAAACATAACTGAAGAAATTTTACTTATCTAAATCTTAGGAAAATGATAATATTAAAAGCATAACATCAAAAAAAATTATGTTCTCTTGAAAATTATGTCAGTACTTGTTAAAAAAATATGTATGATACCATTAAAAGTTCAAGTTTCCTTTGTAATTTAAAATGTGTGCAGATATAACTTTCTTAGTTTCATTTTTAGTAAATAGCATTGAGACGTTTAAGTTATTAATGTGTGAACTATCTTAAAGATTTAAAGTACATCACTAGAATTGAACGTTTTGCATAATAAAGATATATGACATTTTCTAGTGCATTAGATAAAACTAATATTTGAAACATGATTTGGAACAGGTGTCTCCAAACTTTCCAAGACTCCGAATATACAAGACCAAAAACTCCAAATAAATAAAACAGTTACTACTCGTGTTTTTTATCCAACTTATAACGGTAACAAAAACAACAATAAGCCATTAGCTGTTGCACATGGTATAAATTAAGGATGCTGGCGGGCCGTAGTTTGGAGACCCCTGATTTAGAAAGATGCATATAACAGTAAGTTATTTTAAATAATAAATTGATTTTTCAGAAGCCTACTAAATCCATGTTACTAGCTGTCATCTGACTTTTTCCTACTGTTTAATTAACTTCTCTTTTCTTCCTTTTCCGAATCAGGATCTTTTTTATCAAAGCCATTGCTAATTCCATATGTCAAGAAAGAATTAACCAAGTTTATTCATTCAGTCAATATGTCATAACCCATTTGCCAAATATAAAGTGCGTATGACCTTGAAAAGACTATGGCAATTTTTACCTTTATCTGATGCATCCGATTTATTAAGATGAATTTTCAAGCTGGGAAAGGTTCTTTCTGATAAACCAGAAAATAGGATCAAAATAGTTTCAATATAAATGAATTGTTTTACAGAAGTGCATTGTTTGCTCCTATGTATTTGTTTCAGGTTCAAAGTTCAACATTTTTGTTTAAAGTACTTACGTTACAGCCACTGGAGTTTCCTCCTGTGCTGCAGCAGCAATGGTATAAAATGCTAATTCTGGGCCATTTACCTGTGGGAAGAAAGATTGCTGAAAAATAAATTTTCAAACAATTGTTTATAGATAAGTGAATATTTTACATGGTAAATACAATATACATTTTACATACATTCAAAATATAGTAAAAATTCATTTCAAAATGTTAAGTTTTAAACTTAAAAGTAATGTACTTTATAAATCTTTACTGATATTACACTTGATAACTTTTTTTGCATCAATAAGAAGTTTTTTTTTAACTGAGCAAATAAAATACAGTTGTCAATATAGGTTTTTCATGAATTAATAATTTCACCATAATAATATAATATAAAAATGTCCAATGATTAATTACAAATACTGCACTGAAGTTATTGATGCTTTGCTGCTTTTTACACCTAACCGTTATCTAAATTATTATAGAACTTTAGTGAGCTGATAGTATAAAGAACTTATTCCAGTTGCTTGCTGTTGCACATGAAGTCTCGAAAGTTTTAACGTAATGATAAATTGTTGTACATTAAATTAATGATTAGCCAATGAAGGTATATAGACTATAGGAAATCTTACAAAAATAAAAGGATCATTTTAACATATAAATTCTTTTCTACCGAAGTTATGTTCTGAAGATGAATTATGGATAGAAGTTTTAAAGATTTCATTAATAAAATTTGATGTGTTAAATTTCTTTAAAAAATTTAATTTGCTACAAGTATTGTCCTTTTTGTTCCAGTCATGTACATTAATTTGATTTTGCATCTTTTGACCATAGGACAACACTTAAAACAAATTTAATATTTTCTAAACAATTATTAAAAAAGAATATACTTTAAGAAGTTGAGTAAAATGAAATAGCACACAAATCTAAGAAACATAGAAGCCAATTACCTTTTCATTATCATCATCAGGTGTGAAGAGTATAGGTGGTTTTGTTAAGTCACTCATTGAATAAAATTCTGATCTTTCACAAGGTTGATGATACATTTCTTCAATCTTCTTACGACTAGCTGTTGGAGAATTAGAAGAAGAAAAAGATTATTTATCATTTTCTATTGCTTAAAGTTTGAAAATAATTCTAATGTACTAATGTACATATATCCCTTATAGAAATGAATAGTGTAATGTCTGCAAAATGGACAATTTTCAGGAGAGGAGTTTGAACTTTTTACAATTTGTTTTATTTAATTACCTTATTTGTTTCAATGATTATTATAATCCATTTTGTTCAGAAAATAGTTATTGTTCTACTTTTCTTTCACATGGTAGGGTGTTAATAATGCCAAAAAAATTAGAAATAACTATAAAAAGTAGTTATTACACTATTGCACCAAAAAAAATACAGTTGCTCTCTAGCCTTAATTTTTTAAACATTTACTTACAGAAGTATTCCCAATATAAAGAGTGCAAAAATTTTGATATAAAACCCAAAAAAAATGATTTTTTGCAGCTATGACACTGTTCATTTCTAAAGCGATATATATAAATCAAATAATAAAAGATATGCTGGCTTTCATCCATGCAGAAAATTACTTACTACCTGTTGCAGAAAGCTTCCTTTTGGCAGCTCTCCTTTCCTCATCTCTGGTTTTTCTTTCAGCACCCTAATATAAATACATTTTGTATGATTAATATTTTAAAATTTTCTTTTGAAAATCATTTCAAAAATTAAGTGAAATGCATTAGAAACAAAGAACAAAAAATTAGGGTACAAAATTTGTGTTTCAAATATACCGATTAGTTAAATAGACATTGAAGAATGCAGTGAAAAATATTTACAGAAGTATCAAAAAAAAAAAAAAATGTTGGTTGTAATCATTGAAGAAGTAATAAATGTGGGGTGAAGCATTTTATATGTGTTTCCATATTTTTTTTAATAATATTCTTCTGTCACATGACATACTGACATTACTTTAAAATAAATTTTAAATTTTCACTACTTCCAACAAGTGCATCCAGTGTCAAAACTGGAATTTCAAGATTAAATTATAGCTACATGAGTTATTGCAAATTAAATTAATATCATTTTATAATAAAATATAGTAAAAATAGTAGAAATTTTCCTCAACTCAAAAGTTGTGATGAAAGTTTTATCAGAAATTTTCCAAATGGTACATGGCCGTACTGTGAGTATTTGGAAGTATTCATTTGGAAGAGGGACTTTGTCTACCCCTTCCCTCAGCAAAATACACGTAACATTCTGAATTTGATCTGAATTTAGTATAACTGTACCTTGTCGCAGAAAACCTTGATTTGACAATAGCCTCTATGAATCGGAGGAGCACCTTCCCTTAAATCATCAGTCGTGTCAATTTGTATGTGCAGTGGGAATCCCTAAAAAATAACAAATTTATTATGAAAGCAGAAATTCAATTGTATTGCTTTTTTTTTTTTTTCTTCAAATACACGTAAAACTATAACACAATCACTTACTTTAACTCCTTTCTGATTGCTGAAGTCTGTACTTAGGCAATGGACAGATACATTTATCTACAAAAAGAATAAAATTTATTATTGGAATTGCAAGTAATACAAAGATAAGGGATTTATATGGCTTTAAAATAATTTATTATGCAGAAAAGTTTTAGTCAATTCATGTACGTAATTTAAAAATTTACCTTGGCTTGTCCTTCCATGGGATTCCAATAAAAAGCTATTGCATTGTGGGTTACTTCTTCTATTTGACCAATAATACCGCTACTGTTTTTTGTATCTGGAATATTGGAAAACATTAAATCAACTAATGGCATAATATAGCTACATCATATTTTAACAATATATAATGAAAGACGTACCATATTAACTCCAAGTGAAAGATTGGGAAAGAAAAAAGAATTTAGTCAATGTTTTAAACTATGCAATCTAGTAATTATTAATAGATTATGCAAATTTATTTTGATGCAAGAAGTGAAGCTTAAATCTTGCATGCAATAAATAAAATAAATTGGTAAAAAAGACAAAATTAACATAATTAAAATTTAAAAAAACCTTGCAATCTAATAAATTAATGTTTAATACATCAGGGGGTTATAGTTCATATTATCAAATCATGTAATATAATGAAGAGTATATTTTAATGATTTTTATTTGTTTTAACTTGTCTGGAAGTTTTGTTACATGATGCATGTTTGTGTGAGTACCAGTGCAATTAAAATTTTGAACAAATAGTTTTTAAAAAAAATGATTTGCAGTTTGTTTTTGCAATGAAAAGTTAGTTTTCATACTGTACTTTGATATTAATGAGTTACATAAAACTCTTCTGAATAAATATCCCTGTTTAATGCAATATATCCTACTTGACAATGATGTCTAAATTTTCAATTATGTGTTTAATTCCATTATTATGACATAATTAAGAAATTGGAAATTAAAATCAATGATTAATTTGCCTCAAAAAAAGTTGTAGTACAAGCCCATGTTCAATTATTGTGCTATAATTGTGCCAAATTTGTCAAGTCAAAGGAAATTCTTCCTAACTTGGGGAATGTTTTTATAATATGAAGTTGAGACAGGTGGACTTCTCAAAATTGTTCAAAGATATAGCAATAGAAAATATAATACTTATGTTTGTTTATATTTCTTACAGAAGGAATCCCTTTCAAAATTTATAATCCATTATGTTCCCCAACTAGTAAGAAAATTTGCGCATAAATCTGTTACTAAAAATTTAATTTTATAGTGTAAAGATTATATAACATATTTTTTTATATCACCATGCATAGTTTTCGAAAACCTTAAATCTGATAACAGATGTAATTTGTAGGGCACAATAGGGGGGAAAACAACCTTTGTTTTGCCATACTATTGACCTAACATGAGCATGAATGAAATTTCAAATTCCAGTTTTGTAAATGGACTTATAAATAATTTTCACTTTGCAGCTTAAAATAAGTATCATACATATTTTGTAAACCAGGTGTGCTCACCTCTCTTTACGGCAATGGTGCAACCCCTTTCCCGCAAAGAAAGTTTTAGATCCCTTAGAATGATGACCACCATGAAAACACACACCCCCCTAAAAATTTCAATGGTGGAGGCTGTGCTATGACCCCCTCTCCCCTTGAGGGCGCCCCTTGTTAACTGAAATTTACAAGGGCAAGAGCAGCTATTTTTATTATTTTTTAATTTGGTACTTAGTTTAGAATGTCAAAATTACTGAAATAACTATGCTTTAAAGGTAATTTTAAATTTTGTACATGTATGGTAGAATTGATTTAAAAGTAAAAAGTTATAATTATTTAATGATTACAGCTTGAGGAACAAAAAATAAATTTCAACAAACAATGCTTAAAAATTTGATTTTTAAAATGAAATTTTTTTAATAGTTCAGAACATTCATCATGCATGAATTTTGCATAGGGAAAAGTTTTTCCTATTTTATACCGTTAGGGTTGGAAGCTGAAAATTCCTTTGTACGCTTCTTACCAGCATCTAATATTCGCTGTTTCACGCTATGCTGTCGCCCGTGCCAGAATTTCCATGCTTTAAGCTCATCTTCTGGGCTTTTTTCTTCGCGGAATACGAGCATCACAGTTGACTGGGGGCAGAAAAACAATTATCAAAAAACTTTTGAATGAAATTTTTCAGTTATATATTTGTTTTGTATAAATAAAACAAGAAATATATTAAAGTAATGGGAGGACAAAATCTGTCCTTAAATAAAATTTTTACACTAAACTTGCAATGCTTGCAAAAAAAAAAAAAATAAATTAGGAGGAATATAAGTAGATATAGTAAGTACAGTAGAGCACTGTTTATAGGACAGTTGTTGACATTTATACTACGTTTTAGTGTGGTCCCAATTCTTGGATTTAGTCATAAGGGTAAATCGATTATGAAACATCGTTTATACAACAATTTCCGATAGAGTCCCTTCGGGATCGTATAAACAATACTCCACTGTAATTCAGTAGTGTGGAATTTGCAATTAATAAACTTACAAAAAATAGTTGAAGTTCAGTTTTACTGCAGGGTATTTTTTCCAAGAATTTCTTACTAAACGACACTTTCTGTACTTGCTGTAGTATTTATTCATAAATATTTTTTCATTTCTTATATTTCTTCTTTTCATGTTTTTCTTAGCCAAATACATTGCTCGATTAAATTCTCAAATTGATTTCCCAATTTTTTATAATATATTTCACAAAAATTTATCACTTGCTTTTACAGTGATGTTAAGATCTTGTTCCAGTACATTGCTTTGTTTTAATTCTCCTCGCTTTAATATGACCAGAAAAAGCTGAAGAATTCTGTCTACTAACTTATGGGTTTACTTTTGTAACAGCTTTTATAATTAAAACCATCTGTATCTAAAAATTAAATTTATATTTCCTTGTTTATAAGAGAATGGAAGCATATTTTTGTAAATATTTTTAAACAAAAATGCGGTTGTCAATAAAAAAGTATATTTAATAATTTCTTTAAGCTTTTAAAAAATAATGTGCTCATGCAAATTTCGTCAATAAAAATAAATAAATAAAAAGTAAGAAATAGAAACACCTTCTAATTTTTTTAGATTTGTGTAAAAGTTTTATTTGGAATAAATTTCCAGTATTATAATACATTTGTGTAACTGTACCATACCATATCACATCATGAAAACTACAACTACTTCATTAAAAATCATTATACTTACTTTTACAGTACAGCTTCTTAAGGGTCTATCTGGATCTTGACTATATTCCAGTGTGATGCCATAATATTGTCCTAAATTATATTAGAAATTAAAATTATATTTAAAAATTACGTTGGACAGTTTTTTCATGAATTAAGAAACACAAAATGCATATCATTAGAAAGTAGTACAGTTAAACTCTGTTATGAGGTCAAGAAATTTTAGTTCCTTCATTTGCCTTTAAAAGTAATGATGATTTGTTATAGTACCGTAAATATTTCGATCTCAAGACACGATAACAGAGTCAGTTTCATTTGTTAGAATATGCATACATTTTCAAAATGGTTTGTAGGTATAGTTTTTCATTGGAAAAAAAGAAGACAGGTGTCTAACTATTTTGTTGTATACTACAGGGAACACATTTTTGTGTCATAGTTCTAGTTATTTCAGCCCTATTTCAGTTTACTAATTATTATCTAATAGACATTTCTCACTGTATAAACTTGTAACTCTATTTGAACTTATCAGTTCCTTACAGAAAAGTTTTCATCATATAATATATTGACTTAGTATAATCTCTTATTAAAAGTCGAGATATTATTAAAGATTCTAATGAATGAGTTTCTAATACTTTATAAGTTTCAAACTCTGGAAGAAATTTTCATGGAAAATAGGTAAAAGCACAAAGATACCCTTCCTCAGCACAATCCAGTATCTACGCCAGTGCTGAAGATGGTTTGCTGGCACTTTGCCTTAACCATTAAAAACACTATAAGTTGCAAATTTGCCGACTTTTTAAAATGGCCTTATACGAGATTATATATGTAATTAGCAAAATGAAATATGTAATTAGCAAAATAATTTTGTATACATTGAATGTTTTTTTAACAAACGTTAGATATTATTGAGTTTTATAACATTAATTGCATTTAGAAAATCTTGCAATTTACACTCTTAATTTATTTTACCTTTGTTAATATAAGTCATTCTATCATCTTCCCTTCTCTGACTCGTTGAGATGGGAGAATCTAAATAATAACGGAATCCAACATCGGAAAATCTGAAAAACATAGAATGTTATTATATATTTTGCATAAAAAAATAGAGATTATTTAAAAAACTGATTTCTTGAGCAGAATTAGTCCACAGAAAATTTTTAGCATTCAAGAGCTTCTTAATCCCCCTAAAAAAAAGTTTTCAAAAAAACTATCGTATAATTGTTTCTGAAGTCTCTCCTCTCTCTTTTTCTGGAGCATCTTGTGCATGAACTTTTGAGGTAATTAGTCTTTAAATCGCTAAAAACTACTTTTTCAATTTGGTATTCAACTGCTTGTATGGTACACAATACAAGAGCTTAAACTTTTTGCCAATTTGCAGCACCCATTTGTGTTGATAAACACCAATATCCAATAATCCATCTGAGCTTCCCCCTTCTAAAGCTAAGGAGCCCCCCAAAATTGGATAAAAACCAATGAAAAATCCTCCTCTAATAATTTCAACGGTGCAATCTGCACCATGCCTCCTTTTGCCCCCTGGTATATCTTACATTCATTGAATCAATCAAGAATAATGTAATGCAGTCGAGTCTTCCTACAACTAAGACTCTCTCCAGCGAATTTCCCTCTATAACAAAGCAAATTTCCGGTTGCTCCACTTGTAATTTATTTAATGTGTTTGGCAGAAGTGCCATGTATTTGCCACCCTTGATGGAACTCCTTTTGCTTGGCAATATAGAAATTAATTTTAAAAAGATGTCTGGTATCACGGTTGTTTTCACCCATGAGTTAGAAAATAAAAGAAGGTTCTGTCATCACCCTGCATCATGTGCATGTTTTAGTAAATATACAAATGATGCAGTCATAAAATAATAAGAACACAGCCTAAAAAGATAAACACAGCATCATAAAAAGATGCCCATAAATTTTTTATGTGAAAATTTTCTACTCAAAAGGACTTCGAATACAACAAATATTTGGAATTACATTTTAGGAATTTGCACTTTGTCCAATTCGGCATTTCTGCCATATTCGTGATTCCAGGAATTTTTCCTAGAAGGAGATGGCACCGGGGTAGTTCTGGAAGTGGAAGAATCTTCGTCAGTGGGTTGTAAAAGAGGTTGACCAGGCATTTCATAATCAAAGATCTGAAATAGAAAAATATTTGTATAAGATTAAAAATTAATCGTATAAGTATCAAAATATAGAATATTGTATTCTTAACAGAAATTGCCAAAGAGAGTGAGAAAAAACAATAGAAGCAGTGCAATACCAAATTCTGAAAGGAAAAAAAATAGTATTTAAATGCTAAATTATATAAAAATGTTTGCAATCATTGTGGCAGCTCCTGCTGTGGAAAACTCATCCATTCTTTGTTTTCTAGTTTACCCTTTCTCTTCTTGCAATGTTGCTATTATCAACTGATCACAAAAAAAGTTTCTATGCACTAATATTGTTAAGTACAAGTACTCATCTGTAAAATATTATTTTTGACCAACTGTGATTATTCTAATATTTTTAGTTTTGATAGCAGCAGCAAAAAAACTCTTCATGAAAAGTTTTTAGCCTCTGGTTAAGAACTGGGTTCCAATAGGTAGTTTAAAGAAAATCCACCGGATTTTATTCTAGCTGCCCTGTGCACAGGATTTCAAACAAGAGTTCTTTTATCTTTGGTCAAAAAATTTTTTAAAAAATCACCATGCATGTTAAACATACATTAATTTTGATTTGGTACCAAAAGTGTTTATTTATTTACTTTTTTTTATCTTTATTTATTTATATTTTTTATTTATTTTATGTAATAAAACCCTTTGATCTATGCCGTTTGTAAGAACTGTAACAAAAGTAAGGGCACAAACATTATATAATACCTGTATTAAGTTTTATTCTATGAAATAGCACTTAAACAGAAATTTATTGAAAGTAAAAATTATAATAAAAAAACTTTTCTCCTAATTAATTATCAGTTAGTTTGAAACTTTAAACTTAGCATTGTATTTATGGTCCTTCACCTAAGAGAAGTAGTTTATGGTATTTCCCATTCCAGGTATTTAATTCTACATTGTCATAACATTCTCTGATTGTGTAAAGCAATAAATTTCTCAGACTTCTTTATCAAAAACTCGCTATTTTGCCCTGGAATTTTAGCACCTCAGGATTCTTTCTTTCTTCTCGAAAGTTCTAAAATATAACTTTATTTAGCTACGAAAAGTAGATTTTTATTGAAAATATTTGCTGGCGCCATCTAGGAACTTGCCGATCAACTATACAAGTAAATCGCCTACTACACGAATATGAACAACCTTCTTCTGATGTTGTATTGCATAAAATATGCGAAGTATTAGAATACGATCCATTTATCAAACTTTTTACATATATTATAGTGAGAAAGGTAAATTGTTCAATAGCATTCAAAAAGAGCTTGTAAATTTAAAGCAACTTCTGTAAAAGTTTGTTCATAAATTTTCAACTCGTTCTGAAAACATATTTCACTAACGTTTTTCCTTTTATTACAACAAGTTAATAAGTGGCTTAAATAACAAAATAATTGAATCTTTGACACCTACGAATGCTCTAAATTTAAAGTTAAAGTACTCCGGATCCTAGAAAAGCTATCGGCAACTTGGCTTTATGTATCGTGTTGGCGGGAAAACTCGCGTTATATTTCCACAAAATCCAATTTACACGTGCATCGTATCGTCTACTGCAACGTTCAAAAAAGAAAAAAAAGAAAGCAAGAAAAGAAAAGTGAAATTTAATTTTCTGAAGCTTTAAAAGGCATAATAAGTTTATGAAAGTAACTACTAACTAGCTATAAAATTTAACACAGAAAGTTTGCCGCCCCCCCCCCCCCTCTAAACATAGGTGATAAAGGAATTATTTCAATTGATGAAATGTGTTCTATTGAAACGCTATTACGATTTTTGCAGAATAGGACTATTATTTCTAAAATGACCTGCAGTGACATAGCTAAGCTTAGGGTACGAGTGAACAGGGCAGACGCTCTGTGCGCCATTTGGGGGAGGAGAGGCGGGGAGCGGAACTCTTCAGCTCTTACAGTGTACAGCCAATAAATTATTCTACATGCTGAATTTTCATTGCAAACAATTTTTATTGCTTACAAAATCTTTAAAAGTAACACGAAAATTTTGCAGTGGCTCCGTAAATTACAAAAATTTTGATATCCCCTCCCATGACCGTAAATTATCTTAATGTAAGTGCTAATGAAATGAGTCCAGGGCACAACCTGCACGGGGTAAGTCACAAAGGGCAAAATTTTTCAAAATTACTTTAAAAGAAAACAAAATTAAAACTGCTGACAACTAGTTTTTGTATGCCATCAATTCTCAGGAACACAATCATGAGTTCGTGCCATAGTCTGGGTCAGCAGTAAAAAAACGGATAATAAATTGTCTAATCTTTCCCTCCTTAAAAAGGAATGAAATAAATAATTTTCTGGTTTTCTGAATAGCTTGAAATGTTTAATGGCTTCTTCTAAATTGTGAGTTAATATATAAACACCAATATAAGGTCGAAAACTCATGCATCTTAAAAATGAACCCTGTCTTAAAGAACTTCACAGACTTGTTTGTGTAACAAGAAATTTGTGTAACGGCCCTTTCTTAGAAATAAATTTTCTGCTAGGAATAACGTACGATTGGTGTTTAAAATATTTTTTCTATGATTCATTTTAAAATCACAATGATTCCCCGACTTTTTATTTCAGCAATCATATCGATATTCATGGGGCGATGTAAAATGTGCGATGCTTGATCTGTTGCGTTTGCCTAATCACATGTCCTTCCCGAAATGGAAAGAGGCAAGTTTCGTTACAGTTGCTGTTGTCAAGTTGGACAGAGAACAGCGAGCAAAAGCAATGAAATGTATGCTCTTAGTTCAAAAATACGTAAAGGAACACATTTTCGTGAGGAGTTTGTCCTCTTTCAGATACTAGACACACGATTCTAACCCAGACGTCGGACATGAGAGAACAATAAAAGCCCAACTCGACTCGAGTTTTGTTGAGGAAAGTTTTAGCTCACAACCCACGTCCCTCTTTCACTTGACGAGCTCTTATCCTCGACTTGACCTGTGATCCTTTAATGATGTACATGAGGATATCGCCAGAGAAATTTCAGTGCCTCGAGCGAGTTCATTGACGGGAAGCTCACGTAATCAGAAAGCATTTTTATTCTCTTGATGGCCTTCCACGGTACCCTTTTGGAATTCATAACAAACAAGCGAAGGGAATGATAAAGTGGAAAAAAATGAAAGCCTTTTCTGAAGACCGACGATTTAAAAGTCACCAGTTCATCAGTGACAACTCTCATTCTTTGAAATGTAATTAAAACCGAGAATAATCAACTAAAAAAACTCTATTCATGTAAAATATTTAAAAGATGGACAGCAAACCCTGCGTATGTTTAGAATAACTTGACGGACACACGATAATCTAAGTAAAGTTCCTTCATGTTGAAGGAAGAAAACTTCTAACCTTATTTTCCATTTTAAAAATATAATGTAGTTGTTGACGTAATTGTTGATAATAATTAAAATAATGTAAAACTAAAAAAAGAAATTGAGAGTGGGTAGCTATAAGTGTCGGCAGAGTTGCTGTCATTTGCTCTAATGCACAGGATAGTTATAATTAAAGTGACCCTGTTTAGACCTACGCAGAACTCGTTAGACGTATGTCATTGAAATTTGGTATCTGCCCTAACTGAACCAAGGGGAAAAGTTTCGCAATAATTTTTAAAAAGTTTTTACCACCAGATGAGAAACTGGCGCTGATACGTATTTGAAGCAAAACACTTGTCTTACTTCCAGAAATGTCCCTCTTCCAATAATAACTAACTTACTTCCAGAAATAAATTATTTTAAATTTTCGAAATATTGGGTAACTTATTTGTTATCTTAAAAGAAAATTTTTAATTTTTGCGAAAATATCCCCCCTAAAGTATCTTTACTTGATTCTACTTACCTTTTATTTTCTTTATACAGACTTCGATTAATTTCCTCCGGTTTTTTACGATTCACGAGAAATACCAAAAACATTTATACAATTATTTTTATCGAACCAGCCGATTAGATCCTTAACAGCTCTGGGATTAAAATCGTGACAGAACACCTATTATTTAACAGCTAGGAGAAAGTCAGGTGACGCGGCCAAGAAAGAATGTTATGCTTGTTATTCACGAGCTAGTTGAGTTCATAGTTCTAACTAGTTTAATGATTTAGCGTTGAGTTGAAAAAGTTAAGTCAAGTACAATAGATTTAAAAGTAAGATAGATATATTCCTATAAAGTCAAACTTTTTTGGCAGAATTTCTATGATTTCAAAAAACTTCTACACTGTTGGCAAAATTAAAATCACCACGCACAAGGGATAAGCAGCAACTTACTTCGATAATATGAAATTATTCGTATGTTGTATTTTTCCATCAAAAGTCTAACCAGCTCTTCAAAATATAAGTTTGGTAATAATTTAGATCGAAATGTTGAATACTATTCTTAAAGGATTTTTTTTTTTTTTTTTGAAAGATAATTTAACATTGCTTTAAGGGTGCATTCACACTAAACACAACAGCTTTGAAGCATTTCAGGAAGCTTCATTGGTTCTATATAACTTAATAACCCCGCCCTCGTATTGAGTGATAGGCGCTTTTTACTGCGTCATTAAAAGTGACTACTTTAACTCGGACTGCCGTGATTTCTTGATTGCACATTGGAATCCTGTTAGTTTGACAAAAGTCTTTCCCGATGAAGGCAAAATGTCGCCGTCGTCCTTGTGGTGAATGCACTTTAATTCATTAGTCCAATTTAATATTAACGATGAGTAATTACAAATATATTACAATATCAAATAATGCAGTGATATTGTAGATAATGGTGTAAATCGTGACTATAATGTTAAAAAACATTTACAAAAATGGAGGTTTTTATATAATGCTTCAAAAGAGTGCTTCAAAAAATTAAATAATATACGAGGGTCATTCAATAATTAAAGAGAGAAAATGGAATGGGGGAAAATACTGCTGGTACTACAAGTTTGATAAATTTAGGATCTTAAGTTGGCATCACTGGGATGCGTTCTATTCAGCTAATTGATCAACATTGCTCTGTTTATAACCTCTAGATTAAGTTAAATAATGTCGGATCTTCTTGAAAATTCCATATTGGTTGAACAACGTTCTGTGATTCGTTTTTTGATTGCTGAAGGGAAAATCAGCTAATGTATACTCTAGAATGACTGAAGTGTATGGTGAAAGTTGTTTGAACCGTGGAAATTTTTACAAGTGGTTAGAAGAGTTCAAAAGTGGTTGAGAACCAGGGTCTGACGAACATTGTTCTGGCCGGTCTATTAAAGTTTCAATTTCCTCACTTGAGACCCGAATTGATGACATTGTTCAGGCAGATCGTCGTGTCACAGTGGAAATGATTGCAGAAAAAGTTAGTGTTGGTACAGAGGAGAGGTGTGATTCTTCAGCAAGCCAACGCACGTTCTTATGTTGCTCAGTTAAAAAATGAAACCATTGATAAAATGAGCTGGGAGGTACTGCCTCATCCTCCTTTATAGCCCCCATTTAGCACCCTCTGATTTCCATTTGTTTGGTCCACTGAAGGAGGCATGACGTGGGAAGAAGTTCCAGGACAACGAGGATATCAACAAATTTGTGGGAAATTGACTCGGACACCAAGATAAAGAGCTCTTTGCAGCTGTTATAAAAAGCTAGTAACCCGTTGGGACAAGTGCATAAATCTTGTTCGGGATTATGTTAAAAAGTCTAATTGTGTAGAAATAAACAGTTTTTTCTACTGGTCAGCTTGTTTCTTTAATTGTTGAATGACCCTCGTATGATAGTTGGAACAGAGATTTAAACCAAGCACCATTAAACCACGAAAACTTTCATTCATTCATTAGTTGTAAAAGCATCAACGAAATGAGTCAATAAAAAGTGCTTTCGTCCTTTCTCCTGAATAATAAGGATTTTAGAGTTGTTTGACAGTAGACAAGAGAAAAGTAATATTTTGACAGCAAGGTTTCTTGCGATTTGTTTCCCAGTTTCCTAGCGTATCTTTAGGGAAATCACACTTGAAAAGCCACGTGATTACAATGTCACTTGCGTGAGAGATTTTTAAGATAAACTTAAAGCACGCAAACTGAAATAGTTAATGTCACTGGAACCTCTTGTGCCACGGCAGACACAAGCGATTCTAATCGGTTGTTCGTTGCGCGTACAAACACGGATTAAAATAAGACAAACCTGGGGTATGGAATCTCTTGGGGTGACTGTAGTTTCGCCGATACCAGAATCGGGAGATGGTAAATCAACTGTAAGACCATGAGGAGATGGCTTGTAGTTCTGTCGGATATACCTCTCGACGTAGGCGACATTATCTACTGTTTCTGGATACGTAGCAAGATGCTGCCTTACTGCTTGAGCGTACTGATCTGTTGGCTGAACACATAACTATGTGTGAGATAGATTTAGGTAATATCAGTTCTAGAACAAGCATAAGCACGCATTATTTGCAGTAGGAGCCAAAACTGTGGACACTTTTGGAAATGTTTATGTTTTTAAAAGCTTTGTATGCTTAGGACCGTTCATAAATGTCAAATTTTTTTTTTCTATATATTTGACCCCCTTCTCCCCTTTGTCACAAAATATCCCTATTTCGTCATACTCTCTACCCCGCTTTGTCACTTGTCACGCTATATTACATAAGCATATGTACTTGCAGTTCGGGAACAAAGCACACTGTTAAAAAAAAACTGAATTTTCAGAGTGTTTGTTGACTGATTTTAACGGAAGATTACCGTAGTGCTTCAATACGTGGTTTTTCCTTCCAAAAACGGAAATATCACGTACCCTCAAGATGCTGAAAGTACGAGAACGGAACTTTTCCGTTTTACGATTGCTGTATTTAAAAGGATCAAAGGAGAAAAAATAAATGGAACTTCTGTCAAGTCACGTCAAAATACTATCAGAAACGGAATGTTTCCGGCAACTCTGCTGCCGTTCTTTTTCCGTTATTTTCAAGAGATTTTATTTACAGTGCACTGCGTTTAAAGATCCCGTTCCTAATTTTATTTTTGACCTTTTAATGACATTTGTGAGCATAATAATAATAATGATTACATCTGTGCTTAATTTGTATAAAATGAGGTTAAGGTTTACAACACAAAAGATAATTAGTATAGAACAGTAAAATATATTAATCGTTCGAATTCTGAAAAAAATGACAAGTGCTATTTTATCTTAAAAGTGTAAATGCCTAAGAAAAGTTCCTTTTAAAGAGAAGTACATTTGAACCCTAATCAGCATCGGTGTCCACGAAAATGATCAATGTAACTTTAAAGGCTAATTAGGAAAATAAAAAAACTTTTAAAATAAATTTAATTTGCTGAATTTAAATGTTTTTATAGAAATCAAAATGTGTAATGTCACACTGCTTGTTACCCCTTCCCCTTGTCACAATTTCCCGTTCTCCTCCCCTCGGAGCGTGACATCATTTATGAATGACCCCTTGTGGAAACCGATTCCTCGTAACACAATAATCTTAAACCTCTTTCTAAGTGTCCAATCTACAATTTTATTTAGAATCATCGTTTATTGACTAAATATTGCAATTTTTGCAAAAATTGCTTCTTGTAATTTGATTGCATAGGAAACTTTCTTCCTTCTATAGAAGGAAGCACAATGATGACTTGACCCAACTGTCAACATGATGTCAGCTTCTGCTGGCAGTTATTAACATATGACTAGCTCCCAAAAGTAGAACAGTAGTTGAGCAGGAACGTTAGACATCACAAACCACTTCCTAACTGCATCTCCTTCCTTGATTAAAGTACTATAACTTTTTTGTATTGCAAATATTTTAATTTTATTTTTTGTATTGAATTCAGCCATTAAATTTCCTTTAAAATGATATATTCCAATTTTCATTTGTGAAACGTAACATTTTCCATCAGCATAAACTTAAAAAACAAAAATTTCCAAAAGTGTTCACAATTTTGGCCCACCACTGTATGTAGTCATTTGACAATTCCAAATATTTCAATAATGCTCTAACTGCGATCTAAGTTTCTTAAATATAATTAACTAAGAGAAAATTTATCATGATATTGCAAATTAGTTTTATTAATTGCCCTCTTAGAGCTATAACTTAAAGCTGCATTCCTTCCTGATCTGGAAATGAGTGTAAATATCGGCACACAATTAAATAAATAAGAAATAAGAGTAGAGTCTTATTTTTTCTTATTGTTTTGTTTTTATAATACGGACTGTTGATGTTAATTTCTTTAAAGTGTTCTAACTCCTTATAACTGTATCGAAAAAACTTCAAACTCTGAAAAGGAAATTGAAGGCTTTTACGGAAAAGTTAAGCAGACAAGAGTAACTATATGAATTTTTTGTGTTTATCATAAAAAACGCCCAGCTTATAAAAATCATGCATGCGGTCTATTGGCTAATTTTTCAGCCTTTTTTTACGTTTTCCAAATGGTAGAAAAACTACTTTTCAAAGACTTTTTCTTTTTCTATGAAAATACACTGTTAAAAGAAAAAATGCATTTCTATAACTGATAGTTCTTAAAAGTTGTGGTATGCTGCGATCTAATAAGTCTAAGATCTTGATGCAGTATGAACATACTATTAATGTAATTTTCATTTTTTCGTACCTCTCTGTAGTAATCTCCAGGATTCAGAGTGTAGACATTGCTGGCTGCTGCAGTTTGAGCTCCGTACTGTGGCGGTGCAACAGTCACGACTACATTCGTCAATACACTGTACTGTCCAGTTCCCAGAGTTTCGTAGGAGGATGGAGAAAATTCTCCTGTTGGATATGTTGCACCTTCCAGCGGTAGATCGGCTTGAGCAGGCTCGGGCTAAAAATAATTTTTTAGATTCAAAACAACTTGAAAGAATAACGATCAACATTTTTTTTTCTTGTTGTTGTCCTAAATTAAGTTGCAGGGAAAGTAAACAAAACGTGAGTTTATGAGTTATTTTTGTTCAATTACACTTGTCTTTAATTCCTCTCTTACATAGACTAAGGAAACAGCTCAGAAAATGGAGCGCTTGTGTGTATGTGTGTGTGTTTTAATTAATTTTATTCCAAGTTCTATATTTATTTGTCGGGTGGTGATACAATATTAGTTTATACTCAGTGCCACAACGTAACTAAATATCTGCTTTTAAGTGTTTGCAACGGAACATGTTGTCTCTCCCACGTTAGTTGGCGAAAAATTGAAGAATGTTCTTTATATAATGTCTGTAATTTGTGGCCATTTGTCATTAAAACGTTACATAACTTTTCGGAACTTGGATCTTTTATCAATAATATAAAAGTTAATATTTGAATATCTAGTCAGTAATATCTTAAGATTTTGCCTCGATGTTTGCGCTTGTCGTTTTATTGTACAGTACAACTTTTTTAGCTTGAGATAGTACAGCATTTGTATCCAATGTGTTTTGTCCTCAAAATAGTGTAAAAGTCAGTCCTTTGTCAATTTTCAGCCCTTTTAACTGACAATTTCTCAGACATTTATATTGCGCAATATTCCAAGAAATCATTGACCCCAAGATCCACACCAATACAGTTAAAGGTCTCAAGAACCAAATACTTCTGATACAGCTGATGTGCCAGCATAGTTCCAAAACTTAAAATCAGAAAAGTCTATTTTATATTGCTAAGGCCCGAGAAGGCATGCAATAGCTTGAAATAGAGTTCTTGAGTGTAGAAAAAAGGAATATTTCCTAGATTTTTTATTTGAACAACAGAGTCAAAATTTTTCAACGCATCAATGAGAGTGCCGCTGGTGAAGACCAGAGTGAAGTGTTCGTAGAATCTAAGTGTTCGTTAATTGAGGTTAGTTAAAATGAGAGAACGTGTTATGTGCGCAACTTCTGCTGATGAATAAAATGAGCTCCAGACAAAAAGAATAATAGACAGTTTAATTACCGAAGACAGTACTTGTATCTCTCTGGACCTGACAATGTCCCCTGTGATTTCTTCAACTTCCCCATCAACAGTCTGTTTCACTTCGACTGCTGCGGGGGCAAGTAGGGGCAGAGCCTGCTGTTCACTTCCCGGATCTTTGTCCTCTTTTCCGTCCTGCATGGTGCCGTCAGGAACAGGCTGGATGACGGAGTCCTCGCGGTCTCCCGGATGCAGGATATGCACTTTGCCCTCCCCTCGATGCAAGTAAATGGCTCCGTTATTGGTCAGGTCGCTGGGCTGGACGGGGCTGGGCACAGGCGATTGGGAATCTGTATGAGCAGTGATAATTTCTGGTTCAGGCGAGGCTACGGCAACACTGTAAGTAAAATTCAATATAAATATGTTACCGGCAAAGTATGAAACCTCCGGCATTTTATGAAATGCGTAGGCATTGTATATAATGCCGGACGTTTTTAGGTAAGGAATGAAATATGTGAAGTATTACATTTACTCTAGCGACCCATTTAGGCCGCCTAGGCATTGTATATAATACCTATAGATTCTATAGAATGACAAATGCTGTTTAAGCAACGTATAAAAACAACTTCCTGAGGTGCATTTTTCAAAAATAAAAATGTCACTCTGAAAAAATGATGAGAGTGCCATTAAAAAAAAATTATTTTTGTTTTCCACAATCATCACATCGTAGCGATTCCCCAACCAGTAGTCCCTGGGTTCCTTCTTAAGTAGTCATTTTGGCTTTTTGTACATCATTCATTAACTTTTGGTAAGTAGTTTTGGTTAAGAAAACTTATTTTTTGCAGCGTCATCTCTCCTTTTGCACTTACGGACGGAGTTCTTACCGAATCGGAGATGTATTTTATACTTTGCCGGTTTCCCATTTGGCATTCTATAGAATGCCTAGGAAATGTGTGAAATATAAATCGTTTCATACATTGCCGGCTAGTTTAAGGCATTATATACAATGCCTAGGCATTCTATAGAATGCCGGATTTCAAACTTTGCCGGTAACAAATACATCAAATATAATAATGCGAGGGAGAAAATGCCGGTAAACAAAACTTATAGGCCAGGTTTCCGGTTTACAATTTATACCGAATGTCTGTGAATGGAACGATTTTTTCCTTGACCCATGGCTAAATAACTTCAGTTCCACCAGCTATTCTAAAATTATACAAGTTTATTGATAATCATTTGTGGTATCAAATACAGCTTTAGAGGTTGAACAAAAAGTAATGAATATGATGATTTTATTGAATTTAATGTTGCTCATTGGTGTTAACCCCTTGAAGCACGAGTTTTTTCCGGAAAAACTGGTATAAAATGATAGAGTTTTTTTGACAGAATTAAGAAAATTAATATATAGGTATAATATAAATGGTTTTTGGCAATTTCAGTTGTAGGGGGTGACTAGAGAGCAGACGGATCTCAGACGGGCATTAGAAATAAAATAACGCGAAATACAAGATCGCCCGTGTGAGACACGGGCAAATTCGTTAAGTGGTTAAAAGAAGCTTTAGAAGAGTTAAATAAAAACGAGAAAAAAAAAAAAAGAGAAAGAATGTAGTGATACCAAATGACATACTAAGATTGAAAAGCTTACGCATAGTTTCAAAATATTGACTTTATCATACAAAGCACGTTTCATAGGCAGATAATGATTTGAAAGCGGCGATTATTTTCCTAGGCCAGTGATCTCCAAACTGTTGACTTATGGAACCCTAACTAAAAGACTACGACTAAAAGACTAGACCTTTTTCGAAAATATCTTTAAAAATATTTCAACTAGTATTCATTCTTCTTTATATTTTTCAGTTAATAAACACTGATTAACTATTACGAATAACTTCATTCATTCATTCTTTCCATCTCTTTTTGACTCGCGGAACCCCGAGATTCCGCAAGACATGTGATTAAATTTTTGTTAATTAAAATTTTACCGACGCGCAATCACATTTGAAAAAAAAAAAAAAAAAAAAACCCGAAAATACTTATTAACTTGTGTGAATAAACATCGAGACTGAATAACGTAGGAATAAAAAGCTGAATTTTTTTTAAAAAATCAATTTTTAAAACTTTAAAATGGCTTGTTGGTATGAAAATTCTCTTGAGGATAACGATATCATTTCAACCGCTATGAGGAAGTATTAAGTGTTTGCTTCCAAAGAGAATTGTGAAGTTTGAAAATAGAACGAAAATAGGTTCCCCCCCCCCCCCTCCAAGCACGAAAATACGTGAATAATGAAATCCATTAAAAAGTTTCTACTTTTGCGAAGATGCAATATAAATCTTCAGAAAGGTAGAATCACTTGACTATTGAACTGGAACGGCAATATTTTATAGCCAACATAATTTATTGAATGCGCTTTGTAACTGCAGACATTTAACCCATTTATTAATGTGGCTATTCTTTTTCTTTTTCGCAACCAATAGAAGGACATCTAATTTCGCCCTTGACCAATTGCAGGCTTTCTTGCAACGGCTTCGAATGAATGTCATTAGAACAGGAAGGACAAAGCGGTCAATAATAAAGACATACTGTTGCAACGTTATTAATGATAATATCTTTTCAAAAATATACATGTGATTGCGTTCTTAACTCAAAAATACAAGTCTTGTTTTTTAGAAACACGGTAGAGTTACAAAAGCTGCAATGGAATCGACGCATCAATGACTAGAAGTATCATAACGAAAAACAATGTTTAAACACTGTTTACATCTTACTGAAAACTAGGTTGAACTTAATTTTCTTCAATTATCGCGTACAACGACGGAAGAACGACAACAAACTGATTTTACAAACAACGCCCTGAAATTTCATTCAGCCTAATCGCAATTAACAAGCTTCAGAATTAGTTTTGCTGCACTGTTGATAGACGCCGGAATGTCTACAAATATAAAAGGAAATGTCTCTGCGTGGTGTGTGTGCGGATTGGTACAGAAGAGTATCGCAACTTACAGACTTGAAATTTGGTATACACGTAGTTTGAAAAGTTGGAAGATGCATTTCTAGTCATGTTTAAGCTTGGAGGATTTTTTAACTAATTTTTAAAAGCAACGTTGTTTCCAATTATCCGAAGTCCGCCATCTTAACCCATTCGAGGTGACGATTTTTTTTTTTTTTTTGAAAGCGGTCTCCAGGAGCGAAACATTTAATAAGAAAACATGTTTACTATTTAAATCACCCAATTCATAAGTGAATTCACATAAATGAGATCATTGCACACCGT
Organism: Octonoba sinensis; assembly: GCA_038502835.1. Lineage (NCBI taxonomy): Eukaryota > Metazoa > Arthropoda > Arachnida > Araneae > Uloboridae > Octonoba > Octonoba sinensis. The sequence goes on from CM076600.1 coordinate 40,252,101, forward strand.
ACAATTTTTCTGTACATATTTCATTAGTTCAAGAGAAATCTTATTTCGACGACTAGTTTACTCAAAATAACTGATAATTAACTCTGATATGATCAGAATAACTTATTGTACACAAGGTGTGCAGGCCGTCTTATAGCCTCGGAAATCAATTGCACACGGTGTGCAATCGTTATCGAATGGGTTAAGCAGTACACATGCGCAAACGGCAACGCAATGACGTAAGTACCAGTCAACGTCGGAGGCTCATTTTAAATTTTGCCAAAGGTCATCGCAGGTGATTTTTTTTAAAGTTTATTTTTTTAAGTTAGCACGAGCAACGCCGTGCGAGTGCTGCTAGTCTCTCATAAAATGCAATGGATAGGTTTTTTTTCTATTTTTTTTAAGTGAGTTCAAATGGCAATTATTTGAAGAGATCAATATTTCTCTTTATTAAATTATTTTCTCTTACGAAACGTTCCGAAGAACTTGGTCGAAAAGTTGTTGCAAGCAATGACAACATGCAAAACTTTTGCAGTGTATTGAACTGCCAATTAATATTTACATTTAGAATTACAGAGCGTGATACAAGCATGAACGCTGTTACTTGGTACTTATTATAAGCGCAATTATAGGGCAATTTTAATTTTTCAAATCAAATGTAATTGTGTCTAAAATGATTTATTTCTTCACGATTATTACGAAATACGGAATTGAAGTTGTATATTTTTCCTTGGATTAGGTATATTACAGAGGAAACATTTGAAATGATGAAAGAAATAAACCGGAGCTTCATTTTCTGAAAAACTAAATTATGAGAAAAATGTTTTTCAAACGAAATCTTTCTAGAAAAATTTTAAGACTAAATCGGGTAAATTTCTAACTTTATTGTATTATATTCAACAAACTTTAATCATAATTTCTGACTTAAACGGACGTTTTTCTCCTAAGTGTGACAAATCATTTCGCAATATAGTGGCGAAAGGGTGTGTAACCATTTTCAATAATCCAAATTAAGGAACTCAAGAACTTTTTAAAGTCCTCTCAAAGAAAAAGAAAAAAATTAATTACGAACAGCAAGGGATTTTCGTACTTTTAAGCAGGAAAATTTCATACATGGAACATTGTTAAGTAGAAAACAAAAATGTCTTCAATGAATGATATACCAAACAAACAGAATAAGATTTCAATGTCAAAAAATTTCGTTATTATTACTTAAGTACGGAAAGGCATAAAACAATTAGCAGATAATTTTTTATTATTATTTAGCGCTAATCTTCGCTCTAACTCTCCAACACAGCAGACAACGCGTGCTTTCAAATTTCTAATAATAATAGCAATAACTTTACAAAAAACAAAACAACAAACAAATAATCATTTGAAAATAAAAGTGTAATCATAAACATGTCTATATTCAAGCGATAAATTAAAAAAGCCCAGAGTTTATGCAATCAAATTTCGAAGTTATTCACAACGGTCGAATTCTAGTACGTATAAATTTTCACATATAAAAACCTGCTTATGACAGGTTCTATTATGAGCAGGTTTTCCCATGCAGAAATTTATTACGTAAGAAACTAACTTTTAAACCCTTTAAAAACATTTTTAAAAAATTGCTATTTCTGATAATTTCCCTTTAAACTACTCCGTCAAAAGCAAGATAAAGGTTAACTATATTTCCTCGACATTTCAGCATCGCCGTTTAAAGAATTGCGAAACTGCACCTGTAACTTTCACGGTAACACTTAATAACAGGCAAATAAACAGAAAACTCCCCCTCTCTTTGTATAGAAATCCCCTTCATTTAAATTCACCTTGCACACTTTTATTGTCCGGATGATTTCAGCCGTGAACTCACCCTCCAAAAGCCATGAATGACGCGCACAATTCACGTGATCTTTTCACTCCTCTTCTTCCTTCACGCCCCGGTGAATGGGACACCCGCCCCCGTATTCCCTGTCCCGAATTGATATTCCTGTGTCTTTTATAAGTAACAACAATAGTAACCTTTTGCACAGCTGACCAAAGTCGGCAAACTCAATGGACCCTGTCATGGCTTGCAAATTGAGAGAGGATAGCATTGGCGATGCTCCTGAAAAATGCTGCAAATATAATTTTCTTTTTTCTTTTTTATTGTGCGGCATCTAAACCGGTGAGCCGGCTAGCTGTCCGATGTATCCGCATTTAGAGCATTGTCCTAGCGGTATCACAGGAAGTGACTAATTGCGCCGGTGGTAGTTAGTTGACAGCTTTTATTTTGACCTTGGCGTTTCCTGGATATAAGGACGATCCCGCATTTTGGAACTGCGCCGTTGTTGGAATGAGCAGGGTTAACAAAAACAGTGAAGGTAAAAGAATGATAATCACATGCTTGCTAATTACCATTTTTTTTTTCTTTTCTTTTTTTTTTTTTGCAAAGCAGTTCAGAAACCAGATGTTAAATCAGGCAAAATCTGATTACTTGGAAAACGCACAGTAATGAAAGACGGATTTAACGAGCACTGAAATACAATTGACGCTCGATTTTACGAACTTCTAATTTACGAACACTCAAGATTTTGGGAACAGTTTACCAGTCCCGAAAACTCTGCTGAAAGAATACTTTTCGATTTTACGAACGTTAACTGAGGCACGCAGAAGCAAAGGAAAGTAAGTGACAAAATAGAAAAGTTGGAAATAACTGGTGAAAATGATAGGGAAAGCACTATTCTATATTGTGACAAGAAATGTTAGTGATAGATGTAACAGGTGCTTCGCCCCAACATTATTTAGAAAAAAATTAACAAGAAATGTCTCGTGAGATCCAAACTTTGAACGCGTTTTTCTCAGAATCGTTTTTCTTCTACTTACATCCCTTTGCTTCTCATTGCCTCAACTGTAGTAATAACAATGAAACAAAAAAAAAAAAAGAGCTTGATGAGCTGATTGAATCGACATAATCTGTTTCCTTTTTTTCCCCACTAGATTGATAGCATTGCACCAGAACATCATGCAACTAATTCAGAATGGCTGAGATTATTATTAAGATTACTTGTAAAGTAGACAACAATTAAGCGTTCATGTTGCCAATCGACGATAACCAATTCATTTTTTCATTAATTTTATAGCCTTCTTTCTCAATTTAAACGCCTTAAAACCATGTTTACTTAGAAACAATGCAGCCATGGAAAACAAGGCCACAGAGAGCTAAGCCGGTGGCAGGGTACCCCCCCCCCCTCGCCCCCCCCCCCTGGAGTTATTTTCACAATTCATGACGGGCTCCATTTATCACGGATGAAATATCAAAACTTACCCTGTAAAATTAAAATGAATGAATTTGTTCGCATCCAAGGCCGACGGGATCTTCATGAGCCTACGAGCCAGGGGATTCTGATTTTCCAACCTTGACTTCCTCTCCAGACGGCCCCGGTGAAAATTGCATGGTACAGTATTTGAAGAAAAATAATAATAATAAATTTAATCTTCCAGACAACCAAATGGATTCGGTTTTGAATTTGAAGGAAAAATCGTTTGACAAACAAAGACGTTGTACACAGTTCGACTACGACTTATGATATTTAGACGCTTCTGCGAACGAATCCATTCGAGTTTTAGGGAAGCTTGTTTTGCAGGTGCGTTTGCTTAGTACGCGAATCAGAATGTTTGCTTCTCTGTTTGTTGAAAGCAACTAAATTTATTAAGTGACGTATAGTATCAGTTCTGAAGAAATCATGCTTGCTAAACGATCTAGAACGAGAACAAAAACGGTACATTCCTTTATACCAGCAGTTCCTCCCTTGAACATGAATAGATTTTTCTTGGCACGCTGCCAGGCAGATTGCTCTGGTAGTTGGTGTTTGAACTGTATCTAGGATTAGATCTGAAAATAATCACCCGCCGTTAGACACAGGGTGACTAAACTGTGTTTATCAGAGATTAAATAAACTTCCTTCCAGCCGTCTATACTTTTATTTTACTTATTTATTTTTTAATTATTTTTTTATTTTATTTTTAGTTATATTTATTTTTACTCATTCCCTTTCCGTGGCATAATGAATGAACGTAAGTTCAAACGCGGTATTTTCTATTTCACCAACTCATAAGTAAAATCCTGATTCACCACCTCATAAGTAAAACCCTTTTTTAAAAGTAAAATCCTGATTCACCAACTCATAAGAAAAATCATGATTCACCAACTCATAAGTAAATCATGATTCACCAACTCATAAGTAAATCATGATTCACCAACTCATAAGTAAATCATGATTCACCAACTCATAAGTAAATCATGATTCACCAACTCATAAGTAAATCATGATTCACCAACTCATAAGTAAAATTCGGATTCACGAACTCATAAGTAAATATACCTTACAAATCCTGATCACTATTTCCCCCAGTAGCTGAAAGAATTTAAAGTTGCGTTGCAATGACATTGAATGACAGAAGCCTTTCAACGCAAAAACAGAGCTACGGTAGAAAATTGTTTCGTTATAAACAGGCGCCGAAGTTGATAATAATGCATTTTTAATTTTTTTTTCATGTTTTTGAGCATTTTTTAAAAGATTTTTGCAGAATTTTAAAGTATTTTTCTCATTTTTTAGAGCATGTTTTAGGTCTTTTTTTTAATTTTCTAATTAAGACTTAGTTCGAATAATTCATTAAATTTTTTGAAACACTAAAAGAGTTGGTCGAAAGTAGAATTGATTGTAAGTCTATTGCACAAAACTAAATGAAGACAAATTGAAAACAAAGTATTTTTGTTGAAAAAAGTTGCTGGTGTTATAATTGAAGACACAGTGTACGAGTTCGAAGAAAATTGATCCGTGAGTGATCCTGTTTATTTCAAATTTACTCAACTATGTCTGAATAGAATTTTTCTTGGCAGTTTCATAGTTTTAGCACTTACACTACATTTATGTATACTTTCTCCTCCCACCACCTTCCCTGTTAGCACTAGTCCTTAGAGATGCCCTCCTCCGGGTAGTGGGGGTACTAGGGTTCACGGATTTTACATGCACGTATCACTGTGTACCTGGTGGGTCTTCAGCGGGTCGGGTATCAAACCGTCCGACATCCTAACCACTAGGCTACCATAGCCCACATTTATATATACTACTACAAATGACCCTAAAGGAAGAAACTAAAGTTTTCTGTCTTCCATAAGAAAGAGCCTCTAACTTGATAAGGTAAATGTTAAAGTTTTTAAATTAAAATATTGGGGAGAGGAAAGTTACTAAAGTGAATAGCTTACGCAATTTTAGATTTCGCCTTGTTAGCTAAGAGGATATCGAACTTAAAACAAGAATAAAATTAATGTCTTCCGCCGATAAAGATTACAGACACATTACTTTATACAAGGTAAGCTGTCAAGTTTAGAAAAACTGGAAGACGTTTTTTATCGAATTTTCTTTTATTTTCCTCGTAGCAAGCTTAAAAGAAACTAAGAAAAAAAATCGTTGCAGATTTCGACAGAGGACTAATACTGCGACAAGAATTTCGATCAAGGGGGAACTTAGGGGAGTAAAGATAAAAAATGAAGAGGGTAACAAAAAAAAATATCCCAAGTCCTTTCAAAATGTTCAGGGAAAGAAATGACAACGAAAATCGCTCAAGATCAGTAAGGAAACTTGCTTCGGGGCTATCTGAGTTGCAAAATACCTTTCGATGTGAATGTTGCCCAGAATGAAATTAATGTTAGTATAGGGTTATTAAATGGAGATTTTTTCCCCTTCTTCATTTCTCTTCCTTCCAGGGCTATTAACTGTTTAAAAAATAGATAAAAGGATTTTTTATTTTAATAAATAAAATACTTGAGAAAGCGAAGCATTAAAGATTTCGTATTCTTGGACTTGTTTTTTGTATACAAATGTATTTGTAGTCGTGATGCTAAGGGGAAAAATTCTACCTATTTTTGCGACGACTAAGAAAAAGAAAAATTGTGTAGAGTAAAAATAAATTGTGTACGCGCAACTGCAAATATGCACATAAGAACGCACATATTTGCCACTGCTATCATCGTTTTTTTTTCTTTTGTCATGATTTCACTTCAGTAAAAGTCCTGAGGTTAGGAATGCAAAAATGTCTTCCTTTTTTTGAAAGACAGTTTCTGCATCAATACAAAAAATATTTGATTAAGAATTGGCTGATGCACGAAACAAGTCACAGTCAATAGGCACCAAGTCTTGAGAAAAGGGAGGGTGCAATAAGACCTTTAAAACTCCATTATTGACGACGGCAGAACCATGGGGCCGCTCCTGATCTGAAGCCCAAAGATCCAAATTTGAGGCAATCCGTGACGATTTCAGCAATAGAGTTTAATTCTCAATTAATATATCATACCTGCCAACCCTGAGAGACAAAAAATAGGAACACTTCGAGGAAAAAATAGGAACACTTCATGGGGGGGGGGGGGGGGCATAAAAAAAAAGCTTTAAAGAAGAGTCATGTAAGATTATTTAATACAATATGTCTTTACATTCTTTGGGAATAAAAAAAATATGTTTTTACTATCTTTTTTTATTCTTTTGGAATAAAATTTATTTTGGGAAGGACATTAAAAAAAGGAAAAACCCAAAAGCCGTTGCAGCTGTTAAATGGATATCATATATATAAATCACTCTCATTCATTCTTAGTTAGATTTACTATTGATTGAGCTAAAAAGCAGTTTGCTATGCATAGCTTTTCCCATGGACTGCTTATAAAACATTTTTTTCAGTTTAGATTGAAACCTTTTGTTTGCTAGATTTAGAAAATCCCTTAATTGTTTCGAATATTGTAATTTTTATTTCATAAAAATAAAGGATGAGTAATTGACATAAAATAAAAAACTCTGTTACTAAAGTGGATAAAGTGTATTTAGAAATAGGTATGAAAATATATAAAAAGTGGAAAAACAAAAACTCTTTTGAGTAAATATTTTTTTTAACTATAACATTAATAAGGCTCTACAATATTTAACAAGCACAATAATTGACATGATTACCAAAATTTTACGAAAGACTAAATAAAATGTCTAAAAACTCTTAATTGTAGTAACTCACACATTATAGGATTCCCTGATTTGTAGACTAACATCATCCAAAATGTTTTTAACAACTTTTTGGATCAATTTCTAAATTCTTCATTAACCAAATATAAAGCCTGCTAAAAATTAATGTTAATTCTTACAAAGTGTCGGTTTGAATGAACTCAGATGCACCTCGATTGCAATTTCCGAAAGGGGGCAAAAAATAACTCCTCTATTATTTAAAAGAAGAATAAAAATAATGGTGAACACAAAATTATTGACGTCTAAGTGGTCGAAATAAGTAGTAAGAAAAGGTTAGATTGTTTTACAGAAGCGGATGCAGTTGGATTTCGAAATGCGTAAAAAATCGGTAGATTAGAAGTATTTCCTTCATTTGGTGCAGTTTCCTTAAAACATCGCCGTTTTGGAGCATGAAACAGCAGAATTTTCGTTTTGGTGCGAAAAGCGCAGCTGTTTTATCACAGCATGAAAAAAAAAAGTACAATAATTTTCCTTTTTTTTTTTCAAAAGATCGGATTTTTGGAACACGGTAAAAAAATCGGGACGAATTCGGAAAATTCGGAACAGTTGGCAGCTCTGATATATGTACGGATGTTTTCTATACGTTATATAGGTACTCCTTATAGTAAACTATATAAAAATACATTTAGTCTTTATAAATATTTTACTCCGTTAATTTAATCTGGCTAAAAGTAATAAATTAAAATTTAAGCAATTACAGAATGGATGTCATCCGCCATGGGCGCATTCAGGGGGGAACTTACCGGAATATTCCAATACATAAAAAAAAGTCATCCCTCTATAATTCCTATACATAAAAAAAAGACATTTAGTCTTTATAAATATTTTACTCCGTTAATTTAATCTGGCTAAAAGTAATAAATTAAAATTTAAGCAATTACAGAATGGATGTCATCCGCCATGGGCGCATTCAGGGGGGAACTTACCAGAATATTCCAATACATAAAAAAAAGTCATCCCTCTATAATTCCTATACATAAAAAAAAGACATTTAAAAACCGGCCCCCAAGCAATATCACCCAGAAAACGATTTCTAGATAAGCTACCCGTCATCAGCTCGCATAATTTACAAGCATCACGCTTAAAAAATGCTACGCCATCAAAAGTTAGAAAGCTTACAAATACGTTCTTTAAGAATTTTCTTCTAAGCTGATTGAAATCAGTGAACGGGAAAGAATTAATTACAATTAATAGGTATCCACGGAGAGATAACTGATTCAATACGACATAACTATCCTTTGAACAAATCCATGCGCGATCGATTCTAAGCCAACGTTGGAGGTTCAAGGCTTTTAAAATTACAAATCTCGCGTAAACATTTGTTAAGATCTACAAAAACTCGGAGAATTATACATACTTAAGAATTTTTCTGATATTTCAATTAAATTATCAATTGCAATGCCCTTTCTTAGCTCTTTCTTATGCCCAAGAACAGGGGAATGGACATAAGAACGTTAAGGTAATAAATTAGAACTTGCCAAAACCTTGAGTTGGCCTAAATGATAGTTCTTGAATCAGTTCTTCCAAATGTCAAGGATGTCCATCCACCATAATAGCAATGGTACCTCCCCTAAAAAATTACGGTGACCCTTCTCCCTCTCCCTCCCTCAAAGAACTATAAGAGCAAAAAATTACCCCTAATCTGCGCCATGACCTCCTGCCCCTTTCATGGGCAGCTCTAAAAATGAACAGAAGATGTCCTTACCTCCATATGGCAGCGGGCAACTTCCCAACGAGCCCCTTGCCGAACTTGGCCAAGGATGGCAGTTTGTAGGTTTCGTAGATGGCACTGACAGCATCTTCCGCGCCCCCGTTGAGAACCACCAGAGGATGTTGGTAGTAGGCCCTCCAGTTCTCCTCCGAGATCGAAGGCAGGGGCGTCGTCTGGCTGGGGCTGATGAGCACCGTTGGGGTGTCATCATCCGGTTCTTCTTTCACAGAGATAATGCTAGAAAAGAAATAAGATTGTCAATACACATTATACACATGCAACAGCACGTCGATTATCCGAAGGAATTCGTTCCTCCCTCTTTTGGTCCAAATCGAAATTTTCGGATAATAGAGAATGCTTCAATTTTCAGATTACGCGTACATTACCTTTTATATTCCTTGCTGCAAAAACGTTTTATAAAAAGTAATATTGAAAACTGTAAGCAGGAATAAATTAGTACACTAGTAGTTACCGAAATTCAGATTTTGAAATATATTCTATACGTAAGTAGTAATAATTGTAGAACAGAAACAAAGAATTTCGTTTAACAAAGAGTTTTGCATAGTCGAAGTTTTACTGAATAGATATTGAAAAGATTCATTTCAAAGTAGGAATGCCGACTGTCTCCAGATCAGAAGGTTGCGGGCTCAAACACACTAATTTACCCCGCCCCCAAGAACAATCCCCCCCAAAAAAGACTAAGAAACCTAAGACCCCCCGAAATTTTCAGTATACGCTATGAGGGCCGTGGTAGCCTAGTGGTTAGCACGTCAGACTTCCACCTGGAAGGTCGCGCGTTCGATACCCACTGAAGACCACCATGTATACTTGGGGATATGTGCATGTAAAATCCGTAGACCCCACTACCTCTCCCCGTGCGTAAGCAATCCTAAGGCCTCGGCTAACAGGTAGGGGTCTGGTGGAGAAAAGTATACGCTATGATCCCCGCGCCCACCCTTATAGGCAGCTACATTTATCGAAAATAGACTTGTATACGGAGAGGGAGGGAAAGGGAAAATATTGAAAATTTTCAACATTAATGCATTTTAGTTAAATTTACTATGTAATTAAAATCAATCTGTTAATAATTATGCACCTACACAAATAAAATAATTTGTGTCATAAGTATGAAAAAAATATTTTTCATACTTATGACACAAATAATTTATTCACACATTATATTTTCTTAAACAATGTGCTCCGTCTTTACCGTGGAGAGGATATTGTATAGTATATCTAATTAAATACCTTTCATTTTATTTGTCAGCTGAAGGGTTTTTTTTTTTTTTTTTTTTAAGCATATTAGTGAGCCGTATCGATTGTGGGCATAAAGGCAAACTGAGACAACAACACTATGTTTTCCTTATTTTTAATGGATTTATTCAAACAATTCATTTATGTGGAGAAATTATTTTTTAAATACTCTTTTCTTCAAAAAAACAGGATAGTTCCTTGAGACCGACCTTTAAACCTTTATTATTAGCCTCACTCGACAGCGAAATTGGTATGCAAATCAGGTTTCGTCGAAGAACTAACAACAAGAGGTTGGAGAACAATTTGACCCGATGTGTATTAATAATGGAAAGAAAAATTCTTAATAGAATCGAGTTTGTTTACAGAACTTAGGCCCCAAATCGCAGAATGTAGTTCTTACATTGAGAACCGATTTTATATTCCTGGCGCTCCCTTCAACGTCATTACTTGGGCATTGTTCTCGGAGAATTGGGCGTAGCCTTTTTCTCGGATTTAGGCTACAGCTGGTTCTGGATAACGCCTAGACCTCGAATATTACCACAGGCACTCGACTGGTTTTGTTTTCTTATCTGTTGCCACTTCGAGCATGGAAAGTATCAAATCTGTGCAGTCAATTGTTTGCAGGGTGTGTTGCATTTTCCGCTTCTGAACTGGGGAAAGGATATATAGGAAATATGAAACATTATTATATTGGCAAGGAAATAAGGTTTTTCCTCAAAAAAACGCATTCCGTAAAATTTCATGAAAAAAGCGTTTTTCATAAAATTGTAGTTGTCTTTAGCAATCCAAAAGAGATAAAACAACTGTACAAGAGCAAAGGGATAGTTATTTTTCATTAAAACTTTGTATCAAATATATTTCTCTAATGGCAGTTGTTGGCCCTCTACAACATACAAGTACGAAATGTATTTTTGCCTTGCAAAAGATTTTTTGAATATTTTTAGCTGAAATTTTGGATCCGTACAAAAGCTTCTAAAGATTATTTTTTTTAAATCAAACTATTACATTGTTTCAGCTAAAATATGTTAAAACTTTTAATTTCATAATTCAAGGGAAAAAACAGAAAAGGTAATACTTTTAGTCACATAAAGCATGTATTATTGGTTGGTTTTAATCATAGTTTCATGTAACAAAATCAGCACCCCGTACTCACACACTTTCAAACAAGTATTTTGACACAAAAACTATACGTTCGATTCCAAGCTGTCTTTGAATCCATCCCCAATATATATATATATATATACAGTGAAACCTGTGTAAGTTGACCACTTGCGGGGCAGCACTTTAGTGGTCAACTTTATAGACGGTGAGGTGGAAGGTGAAGGGCTAATTCTGTTCCTGACAAAAGTGAGCAACTTAAGACAGGTTGTCAACTTACAAAAGGTGGTCAACTTTACAGGTTTAACTATATATATTTTTACTTTATAATGTTCAAAGACACTTTAAAATAAACAAATTTATTGTAGGGTTGTACTGAAAGATTGTATTTGAACTTCAACACTTTTTTGTGTACCCTCTAACTGAAAATATAATGCTTGGAATGGAACTAAATTTGGTACTCGCAAGAACTCTAATGGAAAGTACTGCTGTTTAGTTTTTGGCGGTAATCCCGTCAAGTGAAATAGCTCAGTTGAACGTTTTACTCGTTATGACCCAAGAAGAAACGGAAGGATTCAAACTGAATTTGACTGCTGCCATAAAATGGAAGAAACACTCCGTTTATTTGAAAATTTCTGAAAAAATTTTGAATTTATTAAAATTTTATGTATCACTTGAATATTTTTCATATATTATTTGCATATTTCTCTATATTTTTTCAATATATTTTTTATACATTTCTTTCTTTTAAATATTTTTGATGGATTTTTTTTTTTTTTCTGGTCAGATATGATAAAAATTGCCATGTCTCCAGACAATTTCCTTTGTAATTTATGCTCTGAATTTTAGCACAATTCAATTCAAAATGATATTTAGTTATAATAAAGTATTTTTATCTATGCCGGTAAGTTTTTCTTATTTAAAATTACTGATTATTTCGCGGCCCAGTGAGAAGACGCACTTGTTGGGAACCCCGGATCTGAAGAAAAAAAAAAAAGAACCCTTGCTTTCTACAAACACAATATTTGTTGCTCATTCTTCTTCATTGGCGCGCCAGCCCAGGCACGACCTTCTTCAGAATAGAGTTCCAAGTTGCCCTCTTCTTGAATAGATTCTTCCAATTTTGCTCATTATAAAACTATATTTGTTGCTCATTATAAAACTCAAATATTTGCGTTTCGCATGATAAGACTACAGTAGAACCGCGGTTGTCCGAGTCCCGACTAATCGAGTTCCGGTTTAACCGAGGTACATAAGTCTTTGAAAAAATCTTCTTTAACCATTAACGCGGGCCATTTTTTTTTTTTTTTTCTTTTTGGCGGGATAATGGCGCTCCTGCCAAACATAAAACTTTTATGAACTTCTTCAAGAAATACCTTTTCAGAATGAAACATGTACTCTACGTACGTATGTATGTACAATTACATATTTGTATGTACGTAACGTCATTATTTCATTTCATAATATGTACGGTAAAATGCCTTTTTCGCCCTCTTTGACGAACCATTTTACCAGTTTACCTACGTTTCCGCCTAAATTTTAACTGAGTCCGTCTTATCCGAGTTTTCGATTATCCGTGGTACCCTAGGTCCACATTTCCTCGGATAATCGAGGCTCTACTCTACATTTGTTTACACATCTTTATTACAGAGAATTAGAAGCGTTACATGTCACTTTGTCTATAGGTAGGTATTCCTTAGTGAAATATTAAAAGGATCCCTTATTGAAATTGGGGAACACACACAGAACCAATAAATCAATAAGAATAATTAGGAAACAATTTGTCAAACACATGAATATTTGTCACAATTCCGAGAACTACTTAAAAATTTGAAATTCCAACTTCCTTTCATCCCCAATCCGCCAATAAGCGCATGTAAAAGTAAGCGTTATGCACAAAAACACGCGAATAGCATATTTTATGAAGACATCATAAATCACGCAGCAAGTAACTTTCAGACAGATGTCGACTAATGGAATGAAGGTCAAATTGAAAATTTCCAGCTCAAGTAAAGACTCCGGGCGTCTTCAACCAAAGCAGGTTTATGCGAGTTACGAAGAAAGGCGACCAGCATGATACAACCGAGTGTTCATTCATAGACGAGTTGGGAGTTCCGCTCGCAATTCCTATGGTGATTCACCACGCTTTGACGACTTTCATAACAGGTTGCTTCTAAATGTGGAAGAAGAGTTCATCCACGGGAGAGAATAGTACTCTTGAAGAAAGGTAGCGAAAGCTGTGCTACCTACATCCATTTAAAACAGATAAATTAGAGCAAAGGAAGAAAGAGAGACGAAAAGTATGTTGTCCATAAGAAGATATATACAGTGGAGTGTCGTTTATACGATGCCAAAGGGACTATCGAAAAACGTCGTATAATCGAATTATCCTTCTGGTTAAATTCAAGAATTGGGACCACACTAAAACCTCGTATAAATTATCGTCGTATAAACGATATTTTACGAGGACCTTTATTCGGACAATTGCCTTCGCATAGCTGAGACTGTGTGGACCGTACATGGCCTTATTTGATATTCCAAATCTACTATCCATCAGACACGACAACAACAACAAAAACTGTAATTCTTATTTAAAGACAAATTTAACCTAGCTTTGAAATTTCACATGACTTATATAATATCCTGTTGCAAGAAAACAATTTCATAAGAGAACTAAGCAATCGGGAAGCGAATTCTTCGCTTTTTTTTTAAATTTTGGTTTGCAAAAGAATTTTGTTAGGAAGGTGTTGCAAAACCAATTAGCTACCAAGAAACATGGCTTCAAACGTAAATTTATAAAAGTTCAGTGCTAATGAATGACTCAAAAGCCCTTCGTGTCGAGAAATTGCAACCAAGGAATGATGACATCCATATAATGAAGGTGCTCCATGGAAGCTGTGCACGTAGTTCCACTCTAAGCTTTATTTCACGTACATGGTTTTGTTTAGTAAACCACGAGTCTACCATACAGGCAACTTTATCCAGCCTGTAGATGAATTCTTAGTAGATATAGAAGATATTCTTCTCTTCGGAAATGCGCTCACAGACTAATTTTTCAATAAGTACATGTAGAAGCTCAAGATCTGTGGATAACTCGGAATGCGTTCACAGGTTGATTTTTCAATAATTACATGTAGAAGCACAAAAACTGTGGATAACCTCGGAATACGTTCACAGGTTTATTTTTCAATAAGTACACGTAGAAGCACAAGAACTACAGATAACCTCGAAAATGAGTTCACAGGCTAACTTCTCAAAAAGTACACGCAGAAGCACAAGAACTATAGATAACCACGGAAATTCGTTCATACACTAATTTTTCAATAAGTATACGTAGAAGCACAAGAACTGTAGATAACATCAAATGCATTAATTAAAATTGGGTACGAATTATAACTAATATGTTTGCAAACCTATCAGGATCATATTACTTCAAAATACAGGACTACCTTCATGAGCAATTGAACTTATTGCTTGTAATTGCCGTTTCAGAGTCGAGTCTTTTTAGGCGTAAATTTTACGCCTAATCCATAAAAGTTGGCAAGCATGCAGTGTAAAAGTTAAATAGCAGGAAAAAATTCTGCTACAAAGCAGAAAAAAAATGAGAAATTTTAAAAAATGGGAAAATCGCGGATTCGTGAAAGAATCCCATCCCTGTTATATTTCTCCCATAAATAATACTCATGGTATGAGCATTATAGCTCATGTTCACACCATTCTCATACCATGAGCTCATGGTATGAGCATTATTTATGGAATGGAGCTTCTCTTTATAAAGCTCTTTGGAGCATAGCATGCAAAGTGTAGATTTAAGGGTGAGGGAAAGGACTCATCTTTAAAACTACAAATTGCCAAATTGTTTGCAAATGAGATTTCTAAAATCTCTAGAAATTAAGAAATGTAGTAGATCATGCAGAAATTAAATTAGAGTAAAAGTTTCCCCGTAATTATATAGTTTCTTACGTAATAAAAGCCAGTTACATCTTATACGCCTTCAATCACTGCTTTCTTAGTGGTATATTTTGGTTCCGTATGTATAAAGATTTTTCACAAACGATTTTTATAATAGTCAATTGCACCACAAGTCAGCTATACTGAAACCTGTTCTTCTGGAAAGTGTCGAATGAAAGAAAACTAAAAGCACGACAAACCTAATTTGTATTCAGAAAATGAACGCCAAGTAGTAAAAGTAAAGCGACATACACATGCTAACCATAAAAAGATCAAAGAAACACATTAAAAACCTTGACACCGTCCCCATTTTCCATAAAATTAAATATGCAAAACACCTTCAGTAATCATTTTTTTAAACATTTGTCTTCAATCTAAACACAACTGCGTTTTTCTTCTTTTTAATTATCTGACTGGATTAAATCTTGATTTCTTGATTAGTGTATACACAGTTTCTTGGCGTTCCAGTTTTACTTTTTCGATTCACTCAATGCGATGGAAGGTTTCGACTCTTGGAAGCGAGTCCTTGAATGTTCTGTGCGTTATAGATTTTAATAACAGATACCATTAATATTCACGGCAACACACGAAACTATAACAAAAGGCAATCTAATATCAAATCGAATTACTCGATTCTCCGTTGAGTAGAGTTAAAATGTGAAATCGACGCATCGTCACTTTGGTCAGAGATTGAAATACTCATGAATGTCAAATTCATGAGATATTTCTCCCCATTAAGGGGGGGTTGCTATTATTGAAGGCTTTATCATCATAAGCTTAAGTACGAAAGTCACCAATTACCGGTGTAGCCCCAATTAGCTTTAAAAATTGCAATAAAAAAGACCTTGTCCCGCGGAAAAGACCGCTTGGTCAAAATCCGACGAAGCACTTTTGCTCAGGATGACGATAAAATCGAGGGAAAAAAAAACAAACAATGATATTACAAACAAACAAACGAAAATAATGTTACAGTTCAAGATCAAGGTTTAGTCGAGTCCAAAAATGTTCAGACAATGGATGTCACGACGGTTACTGACGCATCTATCAAAGTAAAATGGCTTGAAATGTTCCGTTGGCTTAAATACAATATGGAAAAGAACGCTACTTTTTGTTTTCCTAGTCGATGTCTTTTAATTAATGATTGCTCAATAACGAGTGTAACTGAAGAAACGTTAAAAAAACCTGGGGTTTATCTTTCGTTCTTGCAGAAAAGTCGTAAATTTTAAAGTACATCGAAGCAGCTAGTGTCACCTTTCAAGCACTGTTGGTTAGAAACGTTTTGATTTAAAAAATCAGTAGATCTGATTTTGGATGAGGAAGAAGAAATTCAACTGAAAGAATTAGGGGGAAACACGAATTAAAAGATCACGACTTGTCTTTTTGACGTTGTCCGTACTTTGACCAAAAGTGGCAAGTCACTTCAAGGACATGACAGAAACCAATGGATCATTGGGAAACTGTTGAAGAAGTGGGTAATGTAGCTTTAGTTTTGGTCGATATGAGAGATGATGATGCTGTGCTTGGATCTAGAACAAAACGTGTTGTTGCTCAAAAAACGGCCATTGAAGCCTGTGCCAATGTGAAGAAGAATCTATGTTCTTTTGAACAATACTTCTAGCTAGACAAAATTTTTATGTGTAAATACTAAGAAAGGTCGAGCTCAGACATTTTGCATATTATTTTATTATTAGTGTTTTAACCAAAGGACTAAATAAGCGGTTCTCTCAAAAAGCGAAAAATTATTTTGAAACTGAAAAGGTAATTAAATCTTGGACGAAATAAATAGATCAGCAAAGACTGATTGGACACTATTGGCAAGCATTTCGGTGTGACCCCACCAACTTAAAGTCGAGTAAGATATTAAAGTCACTCAAAGATGTGGCGTTCCCAGCAAAAAATTGCTCGGGAATGAGAACCTATGCTGGGGAAGACTCAAAATAATTTTCATGTTGCCCTTAAACTTCTGCTGCACTTTCAGTTACCAGTGGGCTGAAAATGCAGCAGACACATCAAAAGCCTCGCTCACAGGAGAACGAGGCTTTTGAAAGCTAACTGAAGTCAAGAAAAAAAAAAGCTCAGGCTGACAATGGGACAAGACCGGTTAGAAAACTTTCTGTAACCATACACTTTACAGCAACTTTCCCTTGTAGAAAGTGATGAGACTTCACTGATAAATTCAAAACGTTTGTTCCTCTCAAGACAAGAATGGCTCAATTGCAGCTACGATTATAGTGCTTTTACGGATTAATTTAAACCTGACAGCGAAAAAATCATCACTTAAAAGAGAGAGAGAGAGAGTAAAAAGGAAAAAAAATAGAACACTAGATAAATCTGATGGTACTTCAATACTTAGGGACAGGAAAGTCTTGACTATCCAAAGCTGGATGCAAGTGAAAAAAAAAATATTTAATCCCTTCATTGGCAAACGCGAGATCAAAATTTCATTTATTTCAGAAATGTATAAATAATAGTAATAACGATAATAAGGATGATTTACATACGATAAAGATTTATTCAAAAATTTAGCTTTTCTTTTAAGCAGTACTACAAGTACTTAAGGCATAGAAAAGTATACGAATTTGATACGGAACGGGGGATTACTGCATATCATGTGTTGCTTCCTTGTTAAAAAATGAGGGCATGCATATTCACCGATGTTTTGCGTTGATGTTTCAAGAGTATCTCTTTTC
Organism: Octonoba sinensis; assembly: GCA_038502835.1. Taxonomy (NCBI): domain Eukaryota; kingdom Metazoa; phylum Arthropoda; class Arachnida; order Araneae; family Uloboridae; genus Octonoba; species Octonoba sinensis. Next base: position 40,269,812 of record CM076600.1, read on the forward strand.
TAAGTACCGGAATGTAATGTTAATTCTGAAGAAGTACCATGCTGAAGGACGGAATCAACAAACAAGCTTTGGGATATGGGAAAAAGGTTGTGTTTCGTGTAAGATGAATTGCATGCGGCATTGCTTCAGAGGACTACAAATGAACTATGTGAAATGCAAATAAGCTTTAAAATCATGTTACTGAACAAAGAAATTTGCGGAAGGAGAACAAGTGGTCCTTATGCATTCAAAAGAAGGGCTGAACAAACATTATAGTATGTAAGAAAGTATGTGAATAGGGCCTTTTTTTTTTTTTTCGTTTTTTCCCATTAAAACTAAGTAGTTGCTGAAACATTCTTGAATCTATTTTTCCCTTAATTATTGCAGTTCATAAGTTTGAGGAACATTAAAGAGTTAAAACAAATGTCAACACTTTTTAATGTACTATTATTAACCCCTTAACTAATTTGCCCGTGCGGCGCACGGGCATTGATATTTCCGCCTTTCTTGATTTGATTTGCCCGTATTTTTAATAGATTGAAAGTGAGTCTTGACTAGTAGCCTAACACCGTATTTCAAATTGTACCACACAAGAAAGGACTGCTAAAAAACAGTATTGAAAAGTATTTCTTAATGTATGGTAGGTTTTTTTTTAGATTCACAGTTCGTGAAATCCGTAATACAGTCTTCACTATATATACTCTGTGATTGCAAAAAGCCAACATTTAGGGGCATTTGTGTTTCAAAGTTATTAAATAAAAAAAAATGCCTAAATTCATTATTTATAAAAACTTTTTAAAAATTCTTTCATTTTCCTTTCATAGCAATTTAATTATATGCAATATATGCCTTGTTTAGGAGCGTTTGTGGTAAAAAAACTAACCAGTTAAGGGGTTAAAGGCGTTGCAGATTGTCCCATTTTGGGGACACTGTGGCGGTCTAAAATATTGTTACTACAATTTAATTTCGTTTTCGATGCAAACATATCAATATATATATATATATATTTTTTTTTTAATGTCAAAGGGCAACTTGTGGATACTGCAGTCGAGCTTTGGAATTAATCAAGGTTCAAAATATATTTTTGCTGTTTTTGTTAAAGTTCAAAATTAAAGATACATTAATAAAAATAATATATTTGCCACTTATTTTAAAAATTATTCTGTAAAAAGTAGAATTTGGTAACACGGAATTTTGAGAAGGGTCCGCTTTAAGTGATTGGAATTTTGTGAAGGGTCCGTTCTGCTCGATTCGAATTTTGTGAAGGCTCCGTTTTGATTAATTGGAATTTTGTGAAGGGTCCAAAAACGGACCTGAATTTCTTCTGGCGCGATCCTTTTTATGTAAAATGTTGATCTAAGAAGGACAAATTCTTATCGAATTTTCTGAAGGTCACCATTTAATTTCAAAATAATGTAAGCGTTCAATTACATCGAGTTCAAAAGGTATACAGTGAAGTATCGTTTATAAGAAGACAAAGGAACCATCGAAAAACATCGTATAAACGATAACGTCGTATCGATTTATCCTTCTATCCATATCCAAGGAAAAGAAACTAAAAGGCAAGTACAGTAAAACCTGTAAAGTTGACCACCTTTGTAAGCTAGCCACCTGTCTAAGTTGACCATTTTTGTCAGGAACGGAATTAGCCCTATATTATATAATGAAGAGAAACTTTTGCAACTTGACCACCTGTCAATGTTGACCACTTATGTATGCCAAATTTGGGTGGGAGTATAATAAAAAAAACTCTTTGTAAGTTGACCGCCTATTTATTACTATATTGATTTGTTTATATATTTTTGGAAATATAAAAAAAAAAAAAGCTTCTCTAGGATATTTTTTATGCTATAATGTTAGACCAGTATTTGCCTGAATGGATGAAACATCAATATAAAGTTTGCCTAAACCTCTTTGTAAGTTAACCAAATGAGAAAACTACTATGAGCACTCTCTTATGCTTTAAATAAGTTTCTTCTTTTTCCTCTGATCTGTTATAGCCATTTTGAAAAATATATATTTTTAGGAAATCTTTAGCGTCATATAAGTAACTGATATAATTAATATGATCTTTATCTTAATTTTAACTAAGTACTTTAGTTTTGAAGTTGTATGGGATACATTGTAAGTCATGCGGGTTAAATGTTTTAATGATATTTTAGATAATTGTGGGGAAAAATGCTAATCACTTATTTTAAAGTAACGTCATTACATAAAACTATTTTTTAGTTGGTTATGAATGGATAAATGCATAGTCTAAGAAGTGGCAAAAAAAAAAATCTCCACCCTCTATAAGTTGACCACCTGTCTAATTTGACCACTAAAGTGCTGCATCGCAAGTGGTCAACTTACACAGGTATGTTGTCCATAAGAAGATATATACAGTGGAGTGTCGTTTATACGATGCCAAAGGAACTATCGAAAAACGTCGTATAAACGATAACGTCGTATCGATTAATCCTTCTGACCATATCCAAGAATCGGGGCCACACTAATAAAACGTCCTATAATAAGTGATCGTCGTATAAAGGATACTCTACAGTATTCCCCTCCCCCTCCATAAAAGAACAAAACGAAGTAACAAAAGCCAGAACAATTGGTTGAAAAACAGCGTCAGCCTGGAGTGCTGTCGTGTCGATAAAGAGATACCATAAACACTAATCAGTTTCTAGGAAAATAAACCCACGTGGAATAAGCAGAACTCAGATCCCCAGAGATAGACCTTTTGTGTTCGAGTCGTTTGCAAACCATGACATCTGCTGCCGTAAATAGAATTGCTCCATGGTGTTGAAATTCTGTGGAAAATTCAGTTTCCTGAACCCTTCTTCAAGGACATGGCTCGTCTCACGCAAATAGGAAACGCATGGGGATACTTCCTGTTTGTTTCAGAATTATAAGAAACTATCAAGCGACATTTGTTTGATATCGTGAAAGTTTGCCTAGTGAAGGCAACCATGGAACTACGGAAGGAAGGACTTTATTATTTTACGAAAATATGGATGAATCAATTACTATTGCCTCTGGCCAATCAAAACGTGGTTCTAGATTTTATAGCAACATTTTTTGCATCTATCTACATCATTTTAATTGGTTAAAATACGTAGCACTGCAAACTTAATTGCCTTCCTATTGTCAGCATTTTATACTGCATTAGGATTTTCAGAACTAAATTCATTTACAATTCTCCGTCCCTGCCTTAGTATAATTGTTAATTTTAAAAAATTTTGTTAACGCCTTAACTGGTTAATTTTTTACCACAAATGTTCCTAAAAAAGCATATTTTTTTATTGTATTAATTAAAGTCCTAACTTGGTATAAAAGGAAAAGGAAAGAATTTTTTTAAATTTTCATAAGGGGCCGTTCATAAATGACGTCACGCTTTTCCCCCACATATTTGACCCCCCTCCCCCCCTTTGTCACGCTACGTTGCATAATGCATGATGCCACACTTCTTGTTACCTCCTCCCCTTCCCTTGTCACACTTTGTCACAATTTCACGAACACCCCTCCCCCCCTCGAAGCGTGACATCATTTATCAATGATCCCTAAATAATGAAATTAAGAATCTTTTTATTTCAAAACTTTGAAACACAAATGCCCCTGAATGACTATCTTTCAATCTATTAAAAATACGGGCAACTCAAAACAAGAAAGGCGAAAATTTCAATGCCTGTACGGGCTAACCAGTTGGAGCCAACTTTGGGTAGCCCGTTCGCCGTACCGGCAAACCAGTTAAGGGGTTAATGCATGCAACTTTTTAAAACATTCATATAGTTCATATTATTGCAGTCGAGCTTTTTATATTAAGATTCATGGTAATTTTTCCTATTTTTTTAAGTAAAGACCAGGTTACTGCAATTTAATTTAGTGTTTAAGAAAATGGAGTTTTTTTTTTCTTATAATGGGCTGCATATATTGATCCTAAGCCTTTGAAGACCTAGCGCGTTCACAGAGATTGGTACCAACCTTTTCAGCCGCACCCCAATGAGTGTGATACCATTGCCGAAATTTTTGACGCTCAGTTTCACCCTAGATGGCGGCACCTGAACTGTAATGAAACTGCACTAGGAATTTAATTTAGCCGAGAATATCCACTCCAAACGGATACTCAAGGAATGTTTAACATACCGCATGATCATACGACATGTGCGCCGTTGATCTTCTGCATCTTAAAAATCCACCAACTTAGGCCAGGCTTGATCCTGTGGGCTTGGGCTTACGAGGCCTGTGCCTTACCGCTACGCCACCCTGCCGGCATTTTAACAAAATGTTTCACTTTAAACTTTACAAAATCGTGTAACATTCAGGTGCAAATACAAAGGGATTTTGTTGCCCCCCCCCCCCCTTTGTATATGAGGCAATAAGGACAACTACCCTCCGCCTAGGGTAGCACTTAAGATTATATAAATAGCGAACAAAAACTGTGCAACTTTCTCCTTTTGGAGCAATTTTTCGAGAGATCGCAGGTAAAGTCACAGCAGAAATTGCCTCCTCCTCAGAAAAATTGTGTATCCGCTTCTGTTAACATTCTAAAAAAGTGTGTCCAATTCAGCCATTCCAGCTCAACCCTCCTTTTTCGAATCGAAAATGACGCCGCTTCAATTGACTCTACGCATTTCCTGAAGTTGGCCATTTCGCGCCTTTTCTACTGATGGACGCGATTGACAAAAACTTGTTGCCACAGAGAGGAAAAGGTTGAACACAAGTTTGCGTTCTTTAATTATCGAGTGAAAGTCATTGCAGTCACGCCTGAAAGATCATATGCGAAAACAATTTAGATTCCTCGGGGCCTTGTATGTACGTCACTCATAACGAAGGAACAAGGACTAATGATAATTGTAAAAAATTCAAAAGAAGGTTTTCTATCACAGCGTTTTTTTCCGTCTGGATTAAGATATTTATCAATGTATGCGCAATTGTTTCAGAGGAGTTTCTGAATAATCCAGTGAAGAAGTGCTATTGCACGACTGAATGAAATTTATCATATGAAAATAACTTCTGATAATTCTTCCGAACGTAGTCAAATTACTTGTATGAACACTTTTAAAAATAGATATACGATTTTCAGTTTCGAGTCAGTATTACATCGCAAGTAGCAGTGGTGTAGTCAAGGGGGGACGCAGGGGGACGGCGTCCCCCTACCTTTTTATTTTAATACAAGCGTCCCTCCAAACTTTTTACATTTTAACGTAAGCGTCCCCCCACTTTTGATTTCAATTGCTTATCTTCTTATGTATAAGCGTCCCCCAACTTTTCTTTCAGGACTACACCACTGGCAAGTAGATAAATTTTATCAAATGTGATATAGTTTTTAGGACAGCTCCCTTTCAGAAGGCAAAGCGAGCTCGAATCCCAGCAAGAAACAGCAACTACTTCCCTTGTGCCATGCGGAAATGCGTGGTAATCCTGAGGCTTCACACTAACAGGCAGGAAGTTATGGAAAAAAGTAAATAAGGTGTAAGGACTCATGTCCAGCTGCTAGCTCATTCTACATACCAACGTTTTATAAAAATCGGTGTCATATTTTGATTATAAAGGACTATTCCCTCAATTCCTTTTTAATATTCATACAATATTGGTATGACTTTAGATAAGTGAATATATCTCTGATTAGTAGAATACCTTTATTTTAACAAAGACCCACGCACGTGAACAAAGCAGGCACGACACAGTAATGTTTCGCATCTAATCTACTATTGCATTAACTGGGGATCGGAGTTGCCCTACAATTGTAAGAATTGTAGGATTTGTAGGACCACATGGGTTTACTTCTTAGAAAAAAAAATCTATAAATACTACTACTTTTACGAGCCAACGCTCGCCCGTCGCTGTTCTGCCATAGAAAATCCATAAATTGTAGGAAATATTTAGGACAAGTGTTTAAAAAGTAAGACATTATGCGACTCTTTTTTAAAAAGAAGGAATTGTAGTACTTGTAGGATAACTCCGACGTCTAATTAACACACCCGGAGTTCGCACGCAACGCCCTTCCAAACTTAACAATTGATAGTAATAGTAATCCTATACCAACAGTGATAAGTCTAAGTGAGAAAGAAAGTGCCTGGTGATCCAACTATGATTATTATAGTTACTTTATTTTCTAACAGAGCATGTCAACTCATGTCATTATGATTATTAAAAATTAAATAAGCCTATAGATAGATGCTCAATGGAACTGGCATTCAAGATGGGAAAAATCACATAAACGAATCAGGGGCGGACTGGCTACCCAAATAGGGAATCGACCTTTACTTCCTGGATACTACCTCCCCAAGATAATACCTCCTCTTTAAAAAAGGAATGTTCGTGTTGTCTAAAGGAAATCTTTTAAGAAGTAATATTTAGAGTTGGACGCTTTTTTGCACATGCACTTTAGTTATAATTTTTAAAGAACATAAAAGATAACGGTTTTTCTGATTTCTATACTCAAATGCATACATTTTCTTTGTAAAGATGCTTACAAGGGACAAAAGGGTACACACGTAAAAGTAAACAGGACGCATCAAAAGGGCAACAGGGCGCTGCACCCTACAAAAAACCCTAGGGTCACCATTAAGAACGCTTAAAGAGCATTCCAGAGAAGGCGCAGGGGCGCATGGATGGCCCGTGGGCCGTCGGGCCAGTCCTCCCATGTAAACTATTGTAGTTAAGTTGTAAGGAAAATTTCGTCGAACTTTTCGCTTTCGTAAATGGATACTATTCTCTCTTCACTTGAAAACAATGTCTGATTCTTAGTCCCTTCCCTCTCTGTCAAGAACAAGAGAAACAACATCCTCAAAGGCTGGACATCCTACTTAGGAAATCCCGAAATCTATGCTGGCTGCATACCACTTCCTTTCTTTTCGTAGATAGTGATTAATGTTCTGTCATGAAATGGGACAATGAATATAAATCCTGCTCGTTTGAGGAAATGCGGTTTTTTAAGTTTATTATCTCCTCAGACAGATTTTTTTTCACCTTTATCTTCACAAAGAATTCTTTCTCATTACAAAAAATGTCTCTCCGCGCCCCCAAGCTGTCTTCGTGAAAAATGCCTTTTCTCTGAAACAAGAAACAACCTAAATTTTTCCAAAGATTTCAGGCCGAGCGTCAAGCAAAAAAGTAATTTAAGAGATGGCATAAGGTAAAACGATTGTATTACTCTTATTCAGTCAAATGGTTTCACTACAGGAAAATACTGAATAAAGGTGAAATAGTTTCGCAGGAATTTTTGCGAAAGAGACGGTTACACGATTTTTTTTTAAATTCTGACGATAAAAATTATTTGAAAAAATTCTGTTAGGTAAGGCAATGATATTCATACGCGTGTACATAACTTAAGCAATCATTTCTTTGACGTTAGATAAACATCAACATATTGAACGAGATGTCAGCTCGTCGCTCTCTTCACACAAGGATGTGCTGTCAGTATGAGGAATCAGCGAAGCAAAGCAGCCGGTTTTCGATAAGAACACAAATACAAAGAAGAGTAAATATTTTGCTTTTTGAAATTCGAGTGGTTTCTGGGAATAGGTAATGACACTATTATTAAACTGAAGGACGAAAGAAAATGCTAAATAATGATGAAAGAAAGCATAACCGTTTTCTTGTACTGTTTCGTCTCATTTTTATAAGAGCAGTTCCAGGGTTACCTGCTAAACAACCTTACGCACAGTAGTGCTTTTTTCACAAATCAATGAAAACTAGCTTTCAACAAGTAAGACAACATTTCATAAATGTTAATTATAATTTGCCATCTTGTGCTGCGTGATGTAGTGTGATTCCTCAGTACATGTGTTATCTGTAGTTTAATCACTATGCCCCATTTCAACTTTAACTAAAACGGTCATTTTGGAGATGAGGATTTTGACGGTTAAACTTCGACTTCACTCCTTTTACCAATCAACACAGAGCTTGGAACCATCAGGTAAAACCCGCATCAGTTACTCCTAAGCCAAATTTTAAATGTTGCCAAAATACTTATTCATAATTTTGCCTACTATTTTTCCTCAAAAACAAAGTATCTTTTTTTCTCTACGAATTGTTTAGTTTTTGTAAGCAGTTCTTAAAAGAAAAAAATTTCTGGCTACAGTGACGCATAAGAGAATAAACTATTTTATTTTGAGGGAAGAACCTCTTGTTTAAAACAGAAGCTTTAAGTGGTGCAAAATACTATAAGATTTGTGTTAACTCAGAAAATATCAATGGTACAATTCAGGCCCGTCATTTCAAAATTTCACAGGGTGGTGGCAAAGAGTATAAACTTAACGTATATTTCATTTCAAAAAACAAAATACACAAACATACATTTAAATACACTATATTTCTCAAGCTCCTGATCCCCCTAAATGACGGGTCGGGTACGATTCTGCATTTATAGTAAAACTAGCTAATTCCCCGCAGAACATCTGCGGGCTATAAGTTCATCATTCAAAATCGCGCGATATAAGCAAACTAAAGTGTTGCCACTGTAAAGGATTGTAAATTTCAAATTGAGTTTTTAATGAAAATATTTAAAAAAAAAAAAAAAAAAAAAAAAACGCTTTAAAATTCGAAAGGCTTAAGAAAAGATCGCTTGACATAAACAAACTAAGGTGTTGCCACTCCAAAAAATCGGAAATTAAAAATAGAGTTATGAATGGAAATACTTTTTAAGAAATAGAAATAAATTTGTTTAAGTCCACAAATATTTTGTTGCTTTTCTACGTTAATCATTAAACAAATTTTAAATATCGTTTTACCATAGTTTGCTTTTTGTATGACGTCAGTATCGTATCTTACTGAAAAATTTAATCGTAACTGGTCCACGTTAAGTGAAATATATATATGGATTTCTGATGACTAAGGGAAAATTCTAGTACCCTAGAAATTTACACGTTTTAAAGGAAAATATTCTAATGAACTGAGGAAAATATTCTAATGAACTGAGAGAACAACTTTTCAGAAGCAATTAAAAAACATATTAACCAAAAGGGTTTGCAACTCAACAGGCAAGAGGCATTGTTGCTATAAAAAGAGAGCTCACATCTACTGATTCAACTACACTAAATAAATTTTTCAGCCTTGTCCTCTTTCTAATTTCAAGTATTATTCATTCACAACACAAAAAACAATAGAGAGAATTTGTATTGCAGTTTTGCAAATGGATAAACAATGCATAAACTAAAGCATGAATGAATGCGCTAATTATTTGCGGAACATAATAAGGAATGATTACATACTCTAGTAATTGTTTTTTGAACTATGAAAAACATTATTAACACAACAATTGGAGATTTTATTGCTCGATTAACGAAAGGGTAATTTTTTATCTCTGGAGATGAGAAAAAGTAAATGTACAACATCAAAGTATTTAACATTGAGAATGAAAACTATGATAACTCAAAACGAACTCTATAAGGTTGCAGCAGAAAAGTAGTCCAAAGGAAAATTTTAATGGAGAACATTTGTTCCATAAACAAACATAGTTTCGAAATTAATTTTGGCTTTTGTTCATTCTCTGAGAACAAAACAACGATATTCATTTAACTTTTTAATCTAAAATAGATACGAAATTGTTACGAACATTCTTTAAAATGTTAATCTAAATCAGAAATGAAACTGTTCATGAATCAGTGGTGATTATAATTAAAGTTGAACTTTGAAAAGTTCTAAAAAATTCTAACAACTGGTTAGAATGACCTGAATGTATATGAAGAATGTGGAGAGTATGGCATAAGAAAAGAAGTAGTTGAAAATTTTCTCATCTTATGTGACATCATTTATGGCATGGATATGCTTAATTTTAAGAGTACAGTTTGACAACGAAGTTCTGACACTTGGATGCTTCTACGCATGGCAAAAACGGACGAATCCATTCCAGTTTTAGGGAAGTTTGTTTTGCAGGTGCATTTATTAGCATGCGAATCAAAATGTTTGTTTCTCTGTTTGTTGAAAGCAACTGCATTTATGAACTCAAAAATAGCATCAATTTGGAAGAAATCAAGTATTCTAAATAAACTAAAACGAGAACAGAAACGGAATACATTCCTTATACCAGCAGTTCCTCAATAGTTGTTGTCGTGTGCTCGCGCGTGGCGAGGAAGAATGGGTACGCTGCTCCTGATTGTAACGGTGTCCTTGTAGGCAGGAGTTCGATTTCCACCCCTTTGAAAGGTCACTTAATTTTTTGAACCAGCTCCCAGATGAGAGACCGTCACCTGGGATTGGCACCCCCAGAGGTATCGGTTCACTTGGAGGACATTGGAGGCACGACCTATGTAACTTGCACCAGCTCCCTTTAGCGTACGCGGGCCTACAGGAACCAGCCGCGAGAATTTGTCACCCTCCCACACACTGACCTCAGTCGATGTTGCTTCACTTTCGGCGTTCTGCGGGAACCGAGCTTCTACCGACTGGTCCACTGCGGGACAGCAGTTCCTATCTTGAGCATGAAATGGATTCTTTTTGGCACTCTGCCAGAGCTTTTTTTTTTTTTTTTTTAACTGTAGAAGTGTATCTACGTTTGTCTCAGAGGGCAATATTGCGAATTTCTAGGAAAACCTCTTCCGTGGGGATATTAAAGCACATCATAATGTCGTTTCATAAATTATTATGGGTTACCCACTTTGCATATTCTAGTGAAATACTAAACCATGAGCGTTGAATTTTATGTATTTCCGACCCCTTCAGTCTCAGGTCCATAAAGGCAGTGGTGGAGTATTTGTGGTGGTGCCATATGGTGTCATCCGACTCCAGCGTATTAGAGTTCATGCTGGTCGCCTATCAGGAGACCCTTTACAACGGGCCAGTAATTCTTAGGACTTTGAACAGGATGAATGCTGACAAGGCAAGTGCCGCCACATTAGAAACAACAACAACATTTTTAGATTATCTTCATCTATAGATTAAATATTAACCAGAAATGAAAATTTAGCGGAAGTAGTGTATTTTACGGACTGCAAGACGCATATTTGTTTTTCGAGAAATTACCTCAGAAAGTCAGGTGCGACTGATATTAATATGTCCAATGTTTGATTTAAACTGCCAATTTTTAAAATGTCAGGAAGAAGAGGAAGACAGATCACATGACGATTTTCTGGGATTTTTAAAGTCAGTCCGGTTTATTAGACTAATGTAAAAAATTTCTTTAGTCTGACTGAATTCTAATAATAAATTTCAAAAGTTCTCTTTCAGAAAGACTGTTTAAAAATGCGTCTTATAGTCCGTAAAATACAGTAAGTACAATAGTAAAACGGTTTTTCACTTACTCATTGGCACAACGAGTGTAGATTGGAGAGTGTCTGAAATAAACGAAAAAAAAATTAATGTCATTAAGAAACAAATCAATGCAGCATTAAATGTTTTACAAAGCAAATTCATGAATACTTTTTAAATGTGAGGTTTTATAAATAAAAGTTGATTTATTTTTGCAACAGTTTTTAAAGCGTTAACCACAATAATAAAATATCTGAACTTGGTCTAAGAACAGATATTTGTTGGCATTCTCCCGTTATTGCAAAGGAATTCTTGTTCTTTGCAAATTAAACAACGAAGTGAGAAATTTTCGAATTTGGTGCTTAAAATGTTTGATATTTAGATTTAAGCACATTACAGAAATTATATTATGTTAGGAAATTCACAATATTTTCCAAATTGTCCCTTTGCAATAGCATGAAATACTGTCCTGTTTCATTAAAACGAAAAACGTATGGAATGTTCCCCTCAAAACTTTCTCTTTTCCCGTAGAAAATTTCTAAATTTATGCTTTGATGTATTTTATGACTAAAAGTAATAATAGTATTAATAATAATTGATTTGCAAGCTAGAAAATACATGGTAGCAGGAAACGTCACAGAGAAAAATTTATATTTAGGTTTCTCTAGAAATATTAAAAGCAACTCATTTCTAAAATTGCCTAACCAAAAGTATTACCTAACGAATAGTAAAAATAGTATGGTAATCCAACTAAATTTAACAGCCTTTTATTTATTTATCTATTTCCCCAAAACATAATGGAATGACCAAAACACGAAATTAAATTCAAAACAAAAAATTAAACTCCGAGACCATTTCTATATTTTTTCAAGTATGAGATTCAAGATGACTCTAAAAGCTATTTGCATTACTTCCGACTTCAAAACAGGAAATTAAACAAATTCATTTGAAAAAAAAAAGTTGGACGAGTTCCTCCAAAACCTCATTTGCATAACAAAACCAGAAAAAGCATTAACGGCACCTCTCAGAAAGCAGCCCATCAAGCTACCCGTATCGAAGTGAATGGAAAAGCAAGAAGCAAAAGACGATATATTTGGCCTTCTCATCTCATTTGGCTGGCAGTGACCACATGTGTCCCATTGTTCGAACAGTGTAGAGATCATTCAACCCCTGAGGAACGAAGAAATCGTGGATTAAGTCGGTTGCTGGAACCTGATTTGGTAAGGATTCAACAGCGAGAAGTGTTTTATTTTATCATCTGGAGAAATCTACCGAACTCCATATCTATTGTTATGGTGAATTGAACATTCCGTTCTTAAATGATCGAAGAATGGAGATTTTTCCACAGAATTTATCCTTGGCGGTGGCAACGAAACCGGGTTAAACAGATTCAAGTGTTTTTATATAATCAACCATTTTCACATCATCCGAAAACTGTAATTTCACTCACTTATTTTGCGTCTGCGAAGGAAAATATGTTAACGGATACTTGCAAAATTTGTTGTGAGAGAATAAAGTTCTTAAAAATAATAATTTCTTAAAATTGCTTTCAACATATTTTTGGAATATTTATCCAAAACTATGCATTCAGAATGTTTTAGAATTCACCTATTTAGGTTGTAAATTGAAAGGCAAGAACAATCATGGAATACATTTCAGCTTGTTCTTTTGAGATACTACTTGGTCAATTATTTTTTTAAAAATACTTTGTTGACCCGGACATGATGCCGATAAAAAGATCTTTTCTATAAAAGTAGTTGAGTGAATTGAAAAGACTTGAATATGAAAATTAAGAAATTTTTTGACATTTATTATAAAACAAAGATATAGCTGTAGGATGTTTCAGTGTCCAGCACAGCACTTAAAAAAAAAAAAAAGAAAAAAACATTTTCTTTTAGAAGAGCTTGTGTTACTTTTACACCATAATGTCTATTGAAATTTTAATATACTTAATGGAAGAAAAAATTTTTTTATTGCATATGAATGGAGCCTTTCAGCTAAAGGCGTAACAAGGCTTCTAATTTCACCACAGAGTTCTGTGTCAACTATTAGGTCGCTAAGCGAATTCGTCAATAAGCGAAGAACTTAAACCCAAGAATACGGGAGCGTTAAAGAATATAGAAATTATGCAACAATATTCAAGTTTATTAAGTCATTAAAAATATATTTTATGCTCACTATATACAAAACAGGTTTAAAGTTTGTTATTGGCTACGACGACCCATCTCTAGAAATTCTTTCTACCTAAACTCGGAATCGCAACTCACAGATAAAAAAAAATCAGATTTATTTAAATAACCACTAAATAAATAAGAACGCTTATTTTCAAAGCTATTCCTGGATGGATTTTACAGGAAACCCAATTATTGTGCAGCATGCCAGGGAGTACTTTGACTTTGGGATTGGTAGAAGGCTCAAAACTCGACAGGAGATATGAATTGAGGCTATTATTTCTGATAGATTCCAGCATCTACGTAAGTCCGACCCACGCAAAGTCTTGCCCACTCAACTTCTTCGACTCGTGGGAAATTCCCAATCGAATTACTACTGTGGGAGGACGGTGTTTTAAGAAAATAGATGCTGTCAATAGGCTCTTAAAACACAGTAAATTTTTCCCCTAAGTGTTATTTGTGTTAAGTAGCTATAAAATGCCATAAACACGAGCTAAAGACATTTATAAGAGCTTTCAATTTTCAACATATAATCATTTGCTACAACAGCAGGTTTTGAAAGCAATTGATTTTGGCTCTCTTTTTCTCGTGGAAATGAATTTTAATTATTACTTCGTATTTCGAATAGTTTTAAGAAGAATCATTCTATATATTTTTTTAAAAGATTTATTATTTTTAACATTTCAAAATAATTTTTATACCTGGCACGACACCAACAATGTTTGGAATAATCATGCTAGTTTCAAAACCCACTATGCATTTTTCTCTGATTAATTTCTTGTATCTTAACCGATGAAAGCACTTTCTGCACAAAAAAAGATTTCTAAAATATTTTTAAAAGATACGTTTTTTATGTCAATAAGTGTTAGTATATCAACCGAAAGTTTCTGGGAAACATCTATCTGAGAAAAATTTATGGAGTTTTTATTATCATTTTCCCGATTTATATCAATCAATAAGAAATTAAACCATGTAGGGGCGCACCTACGAGGGTGGGGGCGCTCGCCCCCATAAGTCATCGGATATATGGTATCCAACCGATGTTTTTTTAATATCCTGCTCCCAATCCGGCCCTCGCTCGAAAGATCTTGTCTGTTTAAAATCTAGTCAACATTTTGATAAATTTTCATTTCCTAGAGTAAACATCAGTATATTACATTACTCTGTATAAAATATTAATAAGGGTCTATAGATGGATACTGTAACAAAAATATAACTTATTTTGAAGATTTAATTTTTTTCCTTAATTGAAAATGAATTTACCTTAATTTTCTGAGAATTACATACTCCCATTAAAGTGTTTTTTTACATAATAAAAAATACGCAATAGATGCGGCAGAAAAAAAGGAAAGCATAAACAGTTCTATATAAAAAGTTAAGTGCTACAAGTTGAAAAATACATTACTACTTAAATTATAATACTTAGTATTATCGTAATAATATTAAATAATGAGCATTTAAAATGATACAAAAGCGACATAAGTACAATGCAAAACGCAAACAGACATTCCGATTTTGTAAGAAGTGTCAGTAAAAAAAAATTGACTCGGAGTCGGAGTCGAGACGTTTTGAAGCGACCCAAAAATCAGCCCTGATTGTAAGTGAAAACGCTACTCTTTAAAAATAACTCACTCCCCCCCCCCCCACCATAAAAAATTCTCGCTACGCCACGGCAGTTTTAATAAACAGAACTTTACTTTACCGGGATAGATAACTAAACGAAAATCCGGCAATCTCGATCAAATGCAAACGAGGGAAAATGACATGTATCGCGGTATTTACAAATCGCTCACCGTGAAATGTATAGAATTCACTGCAAAAACTTTGACGCAACGGCGTGGCCCTCGAACTTCCAAACACGGTACCCTCGCTTTCCATTGTCGCGGTCACCGGTATTCTCAAAACAAGGTTAGCGTCACTACATTTCAACGATTCTCTTGGAAAAAAAGAGAAACGACCATAGTGACTGTCCATGCGCATCAAGCAAGCAGTACTTAATTCGCAGCCAAGAACTTGTCAGGGAACAAGGTGCTTGAACTGGCTTGATATTCTTTTGTTCTCGAGCGCACTCTAAACAATGTTTTAATATTAGCTTTCGTCTTTTTTTCCTCCCCAAAAACAGCAGCTTTGTTTTCGTTCGCCTGACAATAGAAGTGTGGAAAAGAAGTTCGGGCTAGCCAGTTTAATTTGCGTGATGTAATACATAGATGAATCAAGAAAAACGAATGGGGCTTTAAAACAGCACCAGCAAAGGAAGGTTTTTTTCGGGTTGTTACTTTGGTAAAATGAAACAGGAATCTAACTATGGGGCCTGCACGGAAATTTGTCCAGGAGTTTCCTTGAACAACTCGTATGATGCTTTTACTGAAGTTTTTATTTCTAATGGGCTGCTGTTGGCTTCTGCAAATTGCAGACCTAGTGCGTTCCCCAGAAGTTGGTTCCATCTCTTTCAGCGGCACCACAATGAGTGTGGTACCATCGCCATATGAGAATTTTGGAGTCTACCCGCTGAAAGGGCGAGCAGCAGGACTCGGTTGATGAGAAATTGCACTGTTTATTCATGGGTTTCCTACATACAAAATTTTGATTAGGAGTTTCTGTTAACTACGGTGCCTATACGGACGTTTGATTGGGTGTTTCTATCAATTATAAAGCCTATACAGAAAATCATACGTCTAAATCCATTTCCATTTGGGTCACTTTTTTTGCATTAAAAAAGTGATATTTATAGCCTCGAATTTTTTTTTTTTTTATTTTTAGAAGATTTGTCAAAATTTTTACGTTTTTTTTTTTTCCCCTTTCCAATTTTTTTAAACAGGAATTTTCAAAAATTTCTTTTTAAAAAAAGGGGATTTTGTTTGGGAAAAAGTCTCCTTACAATTTCCAATTTGTTTTTAACCCAATTTACACCCAAAAGTTTATTTATTTTTAAACAGAAGGGAATCCTGGCAAAAATAAAACTGCTAACAAAAAGAATACATAAATACCCAATTTAACCCAAAATTAGTAATTAAATTTTTTTACAACCTTGAAAGGGAATTATCCCTTTTTAACCCCACAAGGTGTTAAATATAATTTACAAATTCTCTAGCAAAGGAATACATCCCTTTTAAAGAGCCCTAAAAACATTGTTAAATTTTAATTTTGCACAAGTGTCTCTTGCAAAGTGTATTTCTTGATATCATGCCCTTTTTAAGCGCCCTACAAGCGTGTTAAATCTAATTTTGCACAAGTGTCTCTTGCAAAGTGTATTTCTTGATATCAGCCCTTTTTAAGCGCCCTACAAGCGTGTTAAATCTTTTACAGGGCGTTACTTTCTTATAACCCAACCCCTCACTGTTAATTGATAGTATGTAGCTCTAATTAACCTACAGGAAATTGTTTATGAAATATATAGTCTATACTAGGGGTGGGCAACTTCTGATGGCGAGAAGAAAGATAGGATATAAAAAAAAAAACCTTCTTTTAGTAGTAGATTTATAAAATAACACAGAGGAAAACGAGATCCCTAATTGTAGTTGTGTAAAGAAGTCAGTATGTAGAAAGATAGTCGTCAAGAACTTATGCTGATCGACTAGAAATAGTTCTGCGATAGACCTGCTTGACATACCTTTCGTCTATACAATAGGTAACTTTTATAGAACTATTGTTGATGTCGAAATAATTTATTTTATTTTACTTATTCATTTTCTGACAAAAGTTATAGCAAAGTGAGAGAGTCGTGGGCTATACTAAGACTAATTACACCTACTACACGTTCAGAATACATTGAAGTTAAAACAAGGCTTAAAAGGCAAAGTTCAAATAGTCAGAAACGTTTGCATAAATACTCCAAGCACTATAATAAATCAAACAAAAAGTTTTCTGAAGTCATGTGTCCAGTTCACAGTAATAATTATTCTTTTAACCTACTAAGAACAGACGTAAATTGACAGGTTAACTTCGCAGGTTAGACCTAACCTCTGACAGGCGGATATAGGTATGAAGAATCTTATCTACGAACATCACACTTACCCTCATTGCGTCAGCCTATTTGCCTGTTATACGGACAGAACAATTTCAATCAGCGGATACCATAAAATGATTTTATCTATTTTTAAAAGTTCCTCGTAGATGCACGATTGTGTGATGAAACAGTTAAATGCGTATTTGAATTTCCTTTGCTCTTTACGTAAATTGAGATTAAATACGCCTGTATTCTTAATATTTCAGAACAAGCTTTCTATGGGAACAAATGCATCACGCATCAACAAAAAATGATATGTTAGTTGCCTCTAAACTAATTGAATCACCTTTCGAAAAATATATTACACCAGAATTTCATTGAATTATTTAATTATATAATTTTGAATTCGTAAAGGAATACTGAAATTATTTTTTTTTTAAATCAGTTCTGCTGATAGAGAAACGTACGCTGACAGTAGAAACGAGGTACTGGAAAAAAAATTTAACTATTTTCCTTCAAATCTTATAATTACCAACGAAACATGAACGTTCTTTTCTAAAAACTAATCTATTTTTGCTTGCCTTACCTTTAGTTATATAGATGGCAATAAAATTCATTTAATTTATTAAGTTTTTAAAACACTAAGCGTGCTTGCAGTAGGTCAATTTGCTACATATGCGACTCACCATCAACCAGCGCTATGACGTATAGCCCCGGCATGTGGATTTAAAATCGTTTAATTAAAATGTTCTAAACACTAAATTTAATTTAATTTTAAATTCTATAATGTTTTTCTTCTTCGTAAACAAGCTCAAAAAAAAAAAAAAAAAAAAAGAAAGAAAGAGAAGAAAAAAGAGAACAGAGATTGTTTTGTAAACCTTTTGCTAATAGTTTCAGGAGAAAATATTCTATTCCACAATTTTTTTTTCCGTTTGACAGATATTCAAGCCCACATTCCACAGCATGTTTTACTTTTGAATTTTTGAAGTTTTTAAATTCATTTTGAACGATTCAAAACTGCCTACTTAGGAGAGAAAATAATTAAAATCTCTGTAGCAAAATATGAAAAGTTTTGAGAAATTAATTTCTCTTCATTTCTGTAAAAATAAGGAAAAAATATTAAATGTGCATAATCTCTCCGGGATTTAATTGCTTTAGTAAAAATTTTAATTTATGTATTTTTCCGGATAGCGTTTCCATACGTACATAATGAGAACCTTAAAGAACAGATACGTGGAAGGCTACATTTCTGCACTTTCCTAAGGATCTAATCCTGTTCGAATGCAGTGATTATAAAACTCTGAAAGCTGTACAAAGTAAAATGCATGGTTCTTCTGTATCGAGAGCTACAATATGGCCATTTAGACACGCGAGCGAAAAAAAAAAAAAAAAAAAAACGGCAATGTCTGTCTTCAAGCGGGAAAAATTGTTCAAAATATGTACCCAAGGACGGCAAAGATTTCTTGACATGCTTTCTACATAATGCACAAGAAAAAGTTTAAGGAAAGGATTCATGATTGTTTTTGTTGCTTGTTTTGCATGTAATAGCAAGTTAAAGAAAGTAAAGAAAATGTTAAGATAAAATTCCATATACTATCAGAAACATATCTCCCAATATTCAAGCGTGAAACTCCGTCTCTTTACCCCCTTTTACCAATCCATTGAATTCCTCAAGATAAGATATGACAAATGGTAATGGCATCCACCGGTAGTGGTACCACATGAAAAAACAGTTGCCAGCTCTTGAGGAATGCACTACGTCTGCAAATGGTAAGGAACCAATATGCAACCCCATTATAAAAACAAAAAGATAAGGCAAGCAGCCACACATCAATCATAATTCTGTCAATTTCCTGGTACAAGGAGAGAGAAAAATTGGGTATCCGGACAATATCCTTCACCGATATCCCTACTAAATCTGTTGACTTATCCTTCGGCCCATAGAGTTTTGCGCTTTTGGACCTTCAAATCGTGCGTTATCCAGACGCCCATTCACAGCCTTTCGGACTTATTCACCAGTCGATTTGAAATTTCGAACAGCAGATCAAATCCTTCCTCAACCAATAACAACGCTCAAATCGGCGGTTCAAGTATCTGACAAAGATTCGAGTTGTTTGGTGAATAAGGTCATTAACCCTTCCTCAACCTTTTAGAACGCTCAAATCGGCGGTTCGAGTGTTTGACCGAGGTTCGCATCCGCTGGTGAATAAAACTGTTATTCACTAACTGAGGCGAACCTCTGTCAAATGCTCGAACTGCTGATTTGAACATTCTGATTGGTTCAGAAAGCCTTTGATCTGCAGTTTTAAGATTCAAGTTACGGTGAATAAGGCCGCTACAGCCCTTCATTGAGTTTGGAAAGCTGTTCAAGAGTGGGCCAAAATATCTCTTTCGATGCGATGAAAGTAATCATTTTCATTTGACATCACCTTTTATAATGTGGCTTAGAATATAGTTTTTTAAACTGAACGTTAAGACACCAAAATTAAAACCCAAAAATTTTAGTAATTGTGTTCTGTAGTGAACACTCGACTTATTTCCAAATTGAAATTTTCATCAACTATTTTTAAAGGCCATTGAAAAAATAATGAAATAAAAAGGCCAATTTAATGAGGTTTAAAAAATTTGTCTGCAAAACTGGGACAAGAAGCTGATACCAAAGTGGCGTAAGAAGAACTGTGCGAGTTGAAACTTTCATACAGATTTGCGAAAAACAATGTTATCGCAAGGGACAAAACACGCTAATTAGAGTTGGTAGTCGAGGAAGTAGTCGATGTAAATAAGTTATCTTACTCAAATCCTAATATTAATTCTTTGAAGTCCAATCGAATCTTGAAATAAATACCATTGTCCTGGAGATTCTCCCCCCCCCCCTTTAGTACACATACAGTGAAACCTGTGTAGTTGACCACTTGCGGTGCAGTGCTTTAGTGGTCAACTTATAGAAGGTGAGGTCGAGGGTGAAGGGCGAATTCCGTTTCTGACAAAAGTGGTCAACTTTACAGGTTTTACTGCACATAGTCTAACCGTTGAAAAGTCTCCTAGGGTTCAAGAATATTTCTGACGGCTGTATATACAGTCCCCAAGAAGTAACAATATATGTGTCATCTTTATATTGTACACAGGCAACAGAAATGACACAACTCAATAAACATCAACTAAGCAGTTGTCCTACAAATCGACAAATAAAAATCTCGTGAATTTGTATTGCATATTGTAACCAATTAATAGGTATTATTCTTAATATTTTAGCACCGCTTTTATTCTTAAATGTTTTCATAACGATATCAAATTGTTTTGTAAGAATTTCACAAACTCAGAGTCTTGAGCTGCGTCACTGGTTGCCTGGTATAATGACTAAATATTTTGGGAAATATTAAACCACAATCTCTTGGTTTGCATTGCACCAGTATTTTGCGTAACTACACAACAGAATGAACTTACATCATTTGTTGACCGTG
This sequence comes from Octonoba sinensis, assembly GCA_038502835.1. Taxonomy (NCBI): domain Eukaryota; kingdom Metazoa; phylum Arthropoda; class Arachnida; order Araneae; family Uloboridae; genus Octonoba; species Octonoba sinensis. The sequence continues at coordinate 40,290,544 of CM076600.1, forward strand.
CTTTTACAAATTTTTTTCAAAATAATACATTTTGGAAATGGACATCACGGAAAGAGAAAGAGTTTTGTGTGTGTGTGTACCAGTTACAGGGTCACACCGCTTTTATTTTTTGTCCTTAAATTTCAGTGAACTTGATGGGAAACGTATGCTAAACTGCATCACCAGTACATGGTCAAATAATTTTCCTTAACATTTGCTAGGTGGTTTACTGTGAAAGTAGATTTTCGATTTAAAATCGCCCAGACTGTCGTAATGCACTGAATCAAAACATTCGGCAAATCATTTTCAGGTACCAAAAAGCATTCCCACAATAGATCCTGTACGTGTGATTGACATATCATAGCTCCTCCTAACGGACAGTCCACTTACAACCACCCTCATGGGAAAAGTAAAAGCAACCAAATGAACAGGAATAGAAGCTCCAACTTTGGACAACAAGCAGAAGCAGTTGTCTTTCTACCTGTCTACCACATTGAAAGGATTTCCGAGAATAGAAGGAAAAGAGAATGATCTGAACAAACTGGAAGAGGGAGAACGATTCTTTTTTTTTTTTTGTTCTTTCTTTTAACAGCACTGTAAAATCAGAATTCTCGCTATTGGGATAAAATGGCTTATTTTCAAGAGCCTCACGTTCTCGGAATAGCTCCGAGTCAAAATGACTTAGATTTGAAAACCCGAGCTCTTATTTTAAGTAGCCCTTAAGCGTTAAATATCCATCGGTCCATTCTGTTTTATAATTATACTGCGTCCAATCCGACGAATAATTCATCTTGTATTCCTGCTCTGAAGAGACGAACAGACTGCGCACATTCTTGAATCGTTCTGGCGTCTCGTGCGGCAAATAGTTCCTTAATTCTTTATACAAATACCATTGTTCCGAAGAAGTAATCGTGAAAAAAAAAAGCCCTGTATTCATTTTGAATGTAAAGTTGCTCCATATTTTTTTTTCTTTGCAGTTAATACCATGCCTTTTCTATAACTATAATTTCTAACTAAGCATCAGGTACTTAAAACTGAGAACTGATCTTGATCAATTTTAAGTTGAAATTCCATTAAAAAAATAAGAAGGTATATAATATTTTTGGACACGTTATTTTTAAGTGTGCTCCTTTAGGATTTTTGTTTAACCCAAGACATTCTAGCTGTTTTTTTCTACCCATTTTCATAAAAAGCACTATTTAGAACAATTTCTATTCCTTGGGGATCTTTCCGAAGTAGGGACCCCAAACAGCAGTTCTTTTTCTTTTGCCCATGCGATGCTCAGGGCCTTATTCCAATAAAGATCAGTCAAAAAGGCACATTGTTTATTTGCGAATGGAACCGTATCTCTCTACCTGCAGCAAAAATCATTATACCGAAACACTCCATACAAAACTCTTTTCTAGAGCAAAACTTCAAAAAAAGATAACGGTAGGTGATGAAAAGAATAAAACTCGAAGACGCCCGAGGGCCGACCCCCAACTAGCAGGTGGGAAGTTCACGTGGCTTCAATTATTAACCCCTTTAGCTATCATCATCTATTGTCGAAGAGATTCAAACAGATGGACCCCCAGAGTTTAAAGTTTCTTTTGATGTTGCGAAGAAAATAGGCACTCATTCTGGTTTTCAAGTACGCTAATAAGCATTTCCGAATAGTGAAATACGTTTTGTGCAGTGAAAGAGCCAAGTGTTCGTCTACCACGCGAATTAATACCTACAAAAATACCTTAATAAAGAAAAAATGCAGATTTAGGTGCAAAGCGATTAATGAAAAGGTGAAATAGTATTGTGTCACATTTCCTAAACAGCTACTTATGTGGTCAAATAAGCAGGGCCCGATTTACATTTTGAATCACTATAGGCACAACTCATGCTTGGGGGCCCCCTCACGCAACAAAGTTTTTTTAAACATAACATTCAGTATGTGTTTGTAAAACTTGCCAGTCACACCAAAATTTGGGGGCGCCCAAAGCACAAAAACTAATTTGTTTTTCAAATGTCAAAGACTCAGACTAACATTTGGGAGCCCCCAATGTGCAAAATGATTTTGTTTTAAAATTACAAAATGTTTGAATAAAATATGGGGGCCCCCAAAGTGCAAAATCGATTTTGTTTTTTCAAATTTCAAATTGTCAGACAAAGATTTGGGGGCCCCCCAAAGTGAAAATTCCTTGTGGTTTTAAAATAATTTAATAATAAATATTTTCTGTGAAGCAACAGAACACTAACTGTTTTTGAAAAATGCTATTTTTAAATATTTTTCTAAAAATTTTAAATTACAAAAGAAAATAATAACCAAAATTAGGGGGCCCCCTCAAAGTGGGGGCCCTAGGCCCGGGCCTCACGGGCCTATTGGTAAATAAGGCCCTGCAGATAAGTTCGTAACAAAAGCCTATTTACAATTTTTACGGGGCAGTTTATGGGCAACAAATGCAACGGAAAATCAGAAAGTATCCAAGGTAGATCTTTAATTTAACCCCTTCAGACCCCAGAACTAAGCCCAAACAATTTTGACGCAATTTTTTGGTCCGCTGATTCAAAAAATGATTACAAAACAAAATAACTAAAAATATATATTTTAAATTTCAATTAATATTTAGTTAAAATAATAATTAATCCTCAATTTCCATATTTTCTATGTTTTAAACGAAGTAAACTATCTGTTGATTAATTTCAAAAACAATTGAGTGTTTTCGCTTTCAAATTGCACAAACAGTTGTTAATAAATAGTATTTTAAAATGCACCCAATTGGGTACACTTGGAATGAAGAGGTTAAAACCGGATAATAGCGGCCGTGTTGTGTATGAGAAATATTTTAAATGAATGTTAAACTCCTGTTAATGAATGTAAATCATTAACAAGCATGCAAAACGAAAAACGAAAAAATGCAAAAGAACGATGAATTCTTATCAAGTTTCCATTAGACAGCTTTCTAGCTTCATAGAAGATAAGTAATATTTTGGAGTATAACGTCCCTTTAACGTTAACAAGGCACAAATTGAATGATTTACCACAAAATATTATGCTGAAGCAGAAATGATAATATTTTAGGTGCATTCGTAAAAAATAGATCGAAGCGACGTTGAAAATATATTTCATAAAGCAACGTGCCAGATTGCTGCTTTAAGGGGCATAAATTTGGAGGGTGTATGTATGCAACATTACTTTCGACGAGGCGAGACCAGTTATATCATAGGCTCTCAACGTGGGCGATAACGCCCTCTTGTGGGCGTTTGAGAGTTTCAGGGGGGCAGTAAAAGACCTAGAGAAAACTAGGGGGCATTGAGATGACATGGAGGGGCATGGGCAGATTTCATTTTTAGTCTAAAATAGACTAAATACACTGATTATGTACTAACAAAAGAATTAGGTTTATGATCGATTGTTCAACGATTTCTGATAGCATTCCCATCTTCATATTTAGCTGAACGTGGCTATAGTGCTGTAGCAACATTGATAACCAAAAAGAGTATTCGGCTCCATATTACTGAACGCTGCGACTTACGATTGTTTTTAAGTAAAATCGAGCCTGATATTAGCAAACTCCTTAAAATGCATCAAATTCAACCTTCTCATTAGTTAAGTTACAAACTCAATATTTGAAAATTTTAACAAAAATACTTTTTAATATAATTAAGTATGCGTTGTTTTGATTGCTCTCATTATAAGTCTTCCTTAAAAACAGAAATAAGATAGGGTCATATCCTATCTGCAAATAAAATGTATAATATTACACATTTAAAAGTATATTCGTGGGAATAGCTATTTCAGATTCGCAAGTAAAAAAGGGGGGGCCTTTAGAAAAAAAATATTCTCAAAGTGGGCGGTCAAAAAAAGGTTGAGAACCTATGAGTTATATAATTTTATCCTACTTGACTTTACTTGTTTTCATCCGCAGTGAACTACTCCCTTCTCAAGTCATTTTTTTTCTCCCTGATTCGGTTAAAATATATCTTAAAGCTCTAACATTCACGAAATAGCAAAAAAGAAAAATTGATTTCTCTCATTATTTCTTTCTTTCTCCTTTGCTTACTTGCGCTGGGGAGGATTTTACGAGATGCTTGAACGCCTCCCACCTCCCCTCATGAAGTCAACGCCTCTACTAAGAGGAATTATATTGCTCAATTGCTGCAACAACATTATAACTCGAGGAATTACAAATTTTTAGTCAACATTATGAATAATTGCAAATTATGTTTTGCAATATTAACTCAAAATCATAAATTTCAGGTTATGACGTTGTTTCATAACAAATGAGAGATCTGTAGCTTTTATCACTATACTGTGTGGAGACTACAGAATCTGTAGACGTGGGATTTATGGAGAGTACCTGCAGATTCTCAGTCTGTAGCACTTTTGAATCTCTTTTAAGGTTATATAGAGACTATTCCATACCATGTACAAAAAATGCCGGAACATTTCAAGAAGAGTATATGTAATATTTAGGACAGGTAACCTCAGAAACTTTGGATGAGTGATTTATTAAATGGTCAAATAGAAAACGCCTGCATCTCTTGTGTTATGTCTAGAAAAAGTATCGAAGGTCCATGCCTGAACTATAGAGTTTGTCAGTCTATGTTCCTTGTAAATATTCCTCAGGATTCTCCAGAAACTAACACAATTCTGTTTGTGGAAATAAAAGTATATTTTGCAAGCACCGAGCTGCAGATAAGAGACTGTCAAAAGCGTGAGAGAAAATTAAGAGACAATGTCTTTTGTGACGAGTTACAATTGAATATGGGCTCTAGGTTATAATAACTTCCCGAATATGGCTTAGATCTAAAAGTATCGAGTCATTGCTTAAACTTCATGAAGTGCTGTTGACGCAAGACTATTATAATCATGCGATAACTTCAAGATTCTCTAATGCTTTTGACAGTTCAGAGCAGAACAAAGCGACATTTCGATAAATGGCGTAGAACATTTTATGAACAAAGGAAAATGGATAGTGGTCAATATGCTGACCTCCTTTTCATTCACTAATGAACATTTCTGCCTGCTTTGGCGAAGAAGAAGAGAGAAAAAATTATCCTACCGCATCAGAAAATCAGTGGAGCAGTTCGAGTTAGGGCTCCATAATGAAGCAAACAGCAATAAAGGAAGAAATTAAATTACCGGCCATAAAACTGGAAAGCGAATGGCAAACGGAAAAAGAAATTGTTTTCAGGTTACACATTTGCTTTGTCATAAACTTTCGCTTATCACGAGTTGTCTGTGCACTGAGCATGAGGTGCGTTTGAAATTAAGCTGTCGACGATGGCTGCTAACAGAGTAAGAATGTAAAATCGGGAGCTACATTTCTGGGAGGGTTGAAGCCAGTTACAAAAATGACGTCATAACTGCTTCTACGAAATGTTATGGAACTATTTTCAAAGCTTATTGAAAGTAAACTCATATAACTCAAGCATTTCTTAGGGATGAAAAGCATATTATTGGAAGATTGTATTGATATAGAATCTCAGTGTGTCGAAGAATTTTTAAATCTAGGTTTATAAAATAAAGTAGTTATATTTTTTTAAGTATTTTTATTCAAAATAAGCTCCTTCGGCGTCAATACATTTGTTACAGTGGATTAACCCCTTCCCTCTCGTTCCCGTGAAAATGCCGGGCTGAGGTTTCGCCTTCTATTTCTCGCTCCCGTGAAAATGACGGGCTGAGGTTTCACCTATTTCTCGTTCCCGTGGAAATGACGGGCTGGAGTATTTAAAATTTCGAAATAAAAACAACTCAAAAATTAAAAATGAATATATATATATTGTTCATACACATATTTTTATATACTTTTCAGTGATAAAAAAAATAGGCACTTTTATGACCGTTTTCTTGAAACTTACCCGACCGTTAAGGGGTTAACAACGATTCGAATGCCTATATTCCAGCTCACTTTGTGGGACTGACTCCAAGGCTTCGAGTCGAAGCTGTTTGTATAGTGTCAACGTCATCAAAGTAAAAAAAAAAGTACGCAAATGAACTGAGGTTTTGGCAGTGGATCCGCTGATAGTTAAGGAGTTTCACGAATGCTCGATAGCACAGATAGCGCCACTGTAAGCTTAGTTGTAGTCTTAAATATTCTTTGACACACTGTGTACAAACAGCTTCGACGCGAGCTTTGGAGGCAGTCCCACAATGTGAGCTGGATAAGCATTCGAATCTTTGTTAAACCTCTGTAACAAATGTATTGAAGCCAAAAGAACTTAATTTGAATAAAAATACCTTAAAAAAAATATAATTACTAGTTTCTATTTTACTTTATAAACCTAGTCATAAAAATTCTTTGACACAGTGTATAAAACTAATCTAACAAATAAATCAATTTAAATATGGATTTAAGTGCATCAAATTGATAAAATATATATTTTAAATGAATAAATTCTTTACCATAGACTTTCGCTTTGAATTGGCTGTGGCCTGAGAAGGAAGAGAATTTAAAATTGTTAAACTGTCAACGATGGCTGCTTACAGAGTAAGAATGTGAAATCAAGAGCTATAGAGGGATGAAACCGGTTCAAAAACTTACGCCACAACTACGTCAATGAAATGTTCTGAAACCATTTTATTTTCCCACCTAATACCCATTACTTCTTGAAAGCAAATTCATTTTCGGGGATCAGAAGCATAATATTGCGAGATTGTGCTGACATCTAAAACAACCTGAATAAATAAATCATCTTAGGTATGGATTTAAGGGCCCAAAATTGATAAAATAGTTTATACGATCGTTTTTAGGCTAAAAGATACTACTAGTTGATTGAGCGGTCAATCAAAAGGAGAGGTTGTAAATGTTTTGTGTTTGCAATTACGAAATCCATGAAGGCTTCGATTTTGGAATCTTGAATTCTGTCCGTTTTTGTATTCAAAAATGATCTTTAGAAGAGGAAACATAAATAAAATAAATCGTTAAAAATGATGAAGTTTGCTGCTTTATTTACTTTTCAAATGAATTATATGATTCGAAAGATCGTAAAAATCAACCCATTCTGTTGTAAATCTGCTGACATTGTTTCGAAGCGTCAAGGGACTTTTTCTTAAGCAGAAATGAAGCAACACAAAAAAAGCACGATTAAAGAAAGGCCAAATCAAACTCAGTGTGACATCGGGAGAAAAGTAATATTAAATTCTAATATGCATAAAATTTATTTGTAATTAAAATTCTTAAAAAACTAACTTTTCAATCAAACGATACACCAGTGTTCATACCGTAAGATTCTTGATTGATTTTTATTTTTTTGGAAGAATAGTAACATAACACACATTAATCGCTCCGTTTTGCAATTTGGAAGTTGAAAGTATGAATTACAAAAACGTATTTCAGAACATGATCAAATAACTTTGACACTTTATATTCTTAGATCTTATGCACCCCCTTTAAAACTTAATTGCTACAATATTTGTTTCTCCCCATCTTTTTTTTTTTTTTTTCTCTCTCTGTACGATAGTAGAAAAGATTATGAACAGTGGTATAGTTCTGGGGGAAAAAGTGGGGTGACTCGTGCAGATACGAGCACAAGTTATTAAAATGAACAAAAGGGGAGCGCAGTGTTTGAATATAGTATATAAAAAGATGGGGAGACGCTTGTGTTAAAATTTAAAAGCTCAGTGGACCCCGCCTCCCCTCGACTTTACTACTTTTCTCCACCAGACCCCTATCTGTTAGATGAGGCCATAGGATGTCTTGCGCACGGGGCGAGGTAGTGGGGTCCACGGATTTTACATGCACTTATCCGCAAGTGTACATGGTGGGTCTTCAGCGGGTATCGAACGCGCGACCTTCCAGGTGTCAGTCCGACGCTCTGACCACTAGGCTACCACGGGCCTTTCGTCATTACTACTGATGCAAGCGATGCGAGTCCTCCAAATTGTGTTCCACCCAACGTGGGAAGATTATACATGAGTGGTAAATGACCCCCCCCCCCCCATAATCCACTAAAACATCTCTCTACATCTATCAAAATAGTAATCGTAAGAAAAGAAAAAAAAAAGACTTCCAAAACTACAAATGTCTGCATTGCGATTAAAATTTGAAATGGTACGTTTTGAGAAACAATAAAAACGGCTGTAAATAGGTATCAAAAAAGGCCAATGCAAGTTTGCTTCTAAAATTCGTCATTGGAAAAACAAAATTGTTGATTAATTCACACGTGCCAAAATTGTTAGCGTGTCTGCTTAAATTTTAGTGAACAAAGAGGGGGAGGGGAATGCAAGTTAAAGAGTTGCATGAAAAAACATTGCGTGAGTAGAGCCAGGCAGCCGTGGTAACAAGTTATAATTTCGATGACATTTTGTCATAAAATACTGATGCAGCCGAGCATTCATTTTTGGATTCCAGCAGTCTGGAAAAAAACGCAGCAGGGGATGTAACCTATTCTACCCACCCACTAGCTCTTTTCCTCCCACCTGCTAACGCATCATTTCCGGTGAGGATGAATTATAAAAAAGGAATGCACAACTCATTTGCATTACGCAGATACAACGGTAGTACTCCGAGTAATGATTGCTTTATGTGAGGGCAAGCTATTAATAAGAGAGTAGGTGATGAAAATCATTAGAAGTTCAACTTCCTAATAACGTACTGGAAGAATAAACATGTTACCGTGAGAAGAACAAGTAGCACCTTGCGCTCTAATAAATATTTTCACCCCTTTCCTTTAAAACTAACTACATAACTCCGGTCTATGTTGTTAAATGAAACTTAACCCCTTATGATCCCTTGGTACCCAATTGGGTACCTCTGTAAAATGCATGTAAAACTAAAAGATATTGTCTTATAGCAACCAGACCAAAGGTACCTATTTAAGGAAAGATCGTTTTACTAATTCTGCAAAGAAATGGCTGGAGATAAAAAAAATTGTCGATGACCAAGAGGTAGATTTTGTTATAAAACGAATATATTTTATGTATTTTCAAAGTTATTTTTGATTAAGATATGTACATTTATTGCTTTAGAAATAATTTTAAGAATGTTGCGTGGTATTTTGTTTTAAAAAAAGTGTATTTGAAATGACAAGTTACTTTTTAGTTGCTTTCTTTTTTCTAGTTCTCTAAATTAATGTCTTGCTTGCACGAAGTGATGAATTGTCATAGAGGATGTCACGCTTCAAGGGGGTTTGGGTTCATGAAATTGAGACAAAGTGTGACAAGGGGACGGGAGAGGGTAACAAGAAGTGCGACATCCCTGCTTATGCAACATAGCGTGACATGTGATAAACGGGTGGGGGTACGTAGAAGTGCGACATTTTGTGACTAAGCGGGCAGAGGGAAGTCAAATATCTTGGAAAAAGCGCGACATCATTTATGAACGGACCCCAGATAATCATGTCTTTGAAAATCTCTAAATGCAAAAATTTACTGACAATGAATATAAAGTGTATATGAATATAATTGAGTGGGAAAACTCACACACAACCTTGAGTGGGAACACTTTGGTGAAGGGGCAATCATGTATAGTGTAAAAGTAAAAGCACAAACACCACTTCATTTGTTTACTGAGAGGTATTTCACAAGACACAGAATCCTAGATTACCTGAGAGCCAACACTGCCCAATCAGATAAAATGCATTGATCCCGAATGTCGTGGGGAAATCTCGCGTAAGGCGCATAAAATGTGACATCTACCCTGTTTTTGCGAACTTCACAGTAAATAAAATAATTTTCTTCATCATTAGGCACTATTTAAAATGCATACGTATTTTAGCTTTTGGTCCTGAGGTACCTATTTGGGTGCCACATAATTTAAATATTCAAAAACGATAAAAACCTTATTATTTTAGTTTTAGTCTTGATATTTCATCACAAAATCTAACTTTTAGAAATCATTTTGATTATTTTCTGGGGTCTGTTAATTTTCATGTACGTATCGTGTGAACGTACCTAATAAATTGTGTTATATTATAACATTAACAATGCTTTTATCAGTTTTATTGCAATGGAGTATATTAAGCACAACATACTGCAGGAGAAGTTGCAACATTAGAACAGCCAAAAGGGGTTTGTAAGATAGCAGAGCAAAGAAGAGTCGGTTGGAACAGGGCAACCGACTCTTCTTTGCAGTTGATTAAATTTATTGAAATAGATGTTGATAGGCTAAATTTTTATACAGGACAGAAGCAGAGACTATTGCATTGTGCTATTCAAATCCTAGATTTATCTGGAAATTAGGAAAAATTATTTACATCAGTAGGGTTGGGGAACATTTGATCCTACTAGTACGAATCGCGATATCATGTACTGCCGTGCTAAGTACGAACTTCGTATCTACAGCTGAGTTGAAAATGAGATATCGACGATTTAAGTTTTGCCACTCCATGCAAAAACCCCGTTTTGGGATTTTTTTTGAAAAATGTTTCCCATTCACTTATGACCACAAAACATTGCATTTAGGCAAAATAAGTGACAAAGAGCCACCTGGTGGCAATAGCTCAATTTGGCCAAAACGTCCAGATATTACTTTTGTGCTTAGCACGGCAGTGTACCCATTAATCCAAAATGTTTGAGTTAAATGAGCATTTTCTTTCTTTACCAGACCAAACTATTACTCCTATGGCATATAAGGCTGAGTGGCTGTGATTGCTGAACTAAAATGACTTTTTTTTTACATTAGTTTAAAAAATATAATATGTGATATCAATAAATAAATGAAATTATTTCATAAGTTGAATCCAATTTCTTTCACCCTTTTGGGAGGCGCATGTGCATCCCAAAAGATTTACGTGCCTCTTTTCCCTCCCCCCTAAAGTACGCCACTATCAATTATATAAATAGAATTTACGTCTTATCGTTAGCACTAATTAACTTCAAAGGAAACTTTTTCAATCTTGAATCTTCGTGATCTGCTTAAATACTCCTTTGTTATGTCCTATCAGTAACAAAAAATAAAACTTAGGACTTATAAACACAACATAAACCAGGAATTTTTTCAAAAGCATAGTATTGCAACTTTTTACAGATAATAATCATTGAAGTTTTCTACTTATACAGTTGTCTTGATATTCTGATGAATCATAACGAATTCAAGATCAAATCTAAGTTGATTTCCCTAACGGATTAACGATCACATTTTAGTTCATTTACAACGAATTGGAGATTAATTTTAAACTGATTTACAACGAATTAAGGTCAATTTTTAGTTCATTTACAAGGAATATAACATCCAATTTTAGTTGAATTACAGCAAGCGATTACCAGAGGCGCAGCTAGGGTTTTCAGCGCCCGGGGACAACTAAAGATTTTGCCCCCCCCCCCCCCCCCGTGCCACTGGGGGTCTAGAGGCGCCCCTATAGGAAATTCAAAAAAACTTTTATACTTCCTAAACGATAAATAGCTCTAAAAAGCAGCCCTTTTAACTTTCATTTTTATTAGCGACCATTCACTTTTAAGGGAAACAAATGGGACATTTTGGCGTTGCAAAATTATTTGTCTGATTTCCTACGCACTCCTGTGCTACATTGCTCATTCCCGATATGATTTGTGGTGCTCCCACTTTTTTATCGAACATATTCACACCTCTTCAAATTAAATAATTTTCTTTTCCCATTTTAAAAAAAAATAAATTTGCGTTAATTTGGCGCCCCTTGACGCTGCAGCGCCCGGGGACAGCTGTCCCTCCTTGTCCCCCTCTAGATACGCCTCTGGCGATTACCTAAGTTACCAGTACAAAAATTTGTCTATTCTCCCTGTAAAACACATTTTAAGGGAACGTTTTAGGTTTAATTTACAATTAAAGCAACAATCAATTACAGTTGCTTTAGCAGAAGACTAAGGACATGCTAGAAATGTTATATTTAGCCAATTGGAAAATGTATGGGTAGTTAGATTATATTCTTTCGAGACACAGAAATCATTAACTTTTGAAAAGGTAGATGTGGTCATTTGGACGATGTCAGGCACTTACCGGAAACTTCTACACGCTAAATTCACCAATGCGTGATGTCATTCCGATAGTGGTGCGGATCATTGTCTAAGTTACTTGAAGTGTACAATTTTTGCAATTTATTTTTGACGTCCCAAGCTAAGAATGATTTCCTGTAAGCCGGGATTTTTTTCCCGTACTTAAGCTGCATTTTAACTCAAAAGAAAGAAATCAGTTGCAAATGTCAACAATGATTCATTGCACCGATTTCGCAATCATCAAAACGTTATTAGCTGCCAGTATTATTCAAAACAATGAATTTTGTTTCGTCTAAATAAAGATAAAGTTTTAGTTAACTTGCATCGAGTTAAAGATGAACTCTTGGTTCATATAAACAAGGAATTAAATATAAAATTCCAGTTGATTTGCAACGAGTTAAACATTAACTTTTAGTTTAATTAAATATAAAATTCCAGATGATTTCAAGCGAATCAAATACCAAATTATACATTTAAAATAAAAATTAAGATCTACAACGAAGGTCTATGATTGCGTTGATTTACTAGCGAATACTTTAGTTGACGGATCTGCGAGCAACAAAAATCCTTTTAAACGAAATTTTGAGTAGTCTTATAGTAAGATAAAAGCAAGCACCCTTCCACACCACTCCAGATCGAAGTTCAAACTGAATAATATATAACCATAATTTCTGATCAGTTGTTACATTGCTAAATCATTACTAAAACCGTGTGGTGTTCAAACCAAATTAAAAATGCGAATAGTTTATTATAACTATGCACGATCACGAGACAAATTAAATATACAGCAAATAGAAAAACGTAAGCTTCATGGTAAACAAATATTGCTTCCCGATTCCTTGGAATCTTGAAACAAGCAGTTATGTTTAGTAATCCTGTAGCCAATATATTTTTTTACGCTTACACTGCAATCAATCAAAATCATTTGCATGCAAAGTGTAATTTAAAAAAATATTTTTTAGGGCATTATTTTTTGCAAGATTATTTTTAGAAACGTGGAAACTGAAAACACACGTGTTTACTTCCTTGAAAATGACAGCAGTCAACCAGCTAAGTTTGCCAAGGCCCAAACTTGCGGGTGATTGTGGAATTTCACCAAAACAAGTTAGAAAATGACAATCTGCACGATTGTTGGGGGTATGGAAGATACTGCCCCACAATAAATAGAGAAAAAAAACTTACCTGTTTGCTGCTCCAGGGGTTGGGGGAGTTGAGTCCCCGTTGTTTGCTTCGTCGTTACAGGTTGTTGAAGCGGTAGCCGCTACACCTGCTACGCTGGACGGCGGCGAACCCGAAAAACCAGTCTGATCTGCTTCCATGGACAACCTTCTAGGGAACCAGTCCTCCCTGTTTGCAGTGCAACTGGCTTCTCCTGTGCTTCTAAGTTCTAAACACCACACAAACCTCACGCTGCTCCCAGAACGCCTCGGATTTCAACTCTTCGGACACTTCCAAGTGTCCGAACGCAATGTCCGAGTTTGAAAATGGCGGAATTCGGTGCGCGCGAGGTTGAATCACCTCATCGTGGCAGGTATGGAGGGAAGCAGGCAAAAACCCACAGTCAAGAACTTTCTCTTCAGATACTGACAGAGTCAAGGAACTCTTTTTCCTCGGCAAGTTGGCGCAACTTCTTTCTCCCGAGTATTGCCGCCGGGATGACGTGGCTTCGTCTATTAATCGCCGATTGCAGGTAGAATGCCGGCCACCCCTCCGTATCCAGGAATGGCACCGTCCTGCGGTTGCCACGGCTACGGGACCGTCCCACCAAGACAGTGCAAGGTCATCAAATCACGGCGGAGGAAAAAGGTGAGTTGTGGATGGATGCATGTGTGATCGCATGGGGAGGAGGGTAGAAAAGTTGTTTTGTCATTTTTTTTTCCTCTCTCCCTCTCGTGCAGGTGAGTGAATTGAGGTATCGGCATGCGGTCTTTCCCCCTCTCCCGCCTACCCGTAGGAATACCCCTCGGGCCATTGCTGTTTTGTAAGCTCGCCGCAAATGGTGGACGATAAAAAGTTTTTCTCGACTTGTTGCATTTCGTCGAGACATAGAAGAGTCTTTGCTTGATTCTGACGTTTGAATTAAGACCAACTGGAACTGCATTAATTAAATTTTTAAATTATGAATGCTGTCAAATGATGAGCCCTTACTCTTTTTATTTATTTATTTTTTAGTTTTTCTGCAATTTATTTATTTACTGATTTTGGATGCGATTAATTTCAGTTTGTTGGCGTACTCATTGCTGCGTTGAAGTGAGTCGTTTGTATCAAAGCAAGCAAGATAATTTTAGTTACTAATTTTTATCACATAAAAAACTTAATTAACTAAAAAAGAGAGATAAATAATGTAATCGATTAAAATTATTCGGAGCACGGAGCCGAACAGGAGCAAGTATTCAGAAATTGCAGCGGAGCAAAGAAGTTTGTTTTGTTCCACTGCTCCAATTCGATTTTTTTTTTAAATTTTGTATCTTATAAAAAAAATAATTAAAAAAGAGATAAATAATGTAATTGATTAAAATTATTCGGAGCATGGAGTGGCGCCGGAGCAAATATTCAGAAGTTGGAGTGGAGCAAAGACATTTGTTTTGCTCCAATCCTTCATTTTGATTCTTTTTAAAAAAATTATCGTATAAAAAATTATTTAACTAAAAAAGAGAGAATGTATTCGATTAAAATTATTCGGAGCACGGATCCGGAGCAAGTTTTTAAAAGTCAGAGCGGAGCAAAGAAGTTTGTTTTGGTCCACCGCTCCAATTTGATTTTTTAAAAATCTTATAAAAAATTAATTAATTAAAAAAGAGATAAATAATATAATATATTAAAATTACTTAGAGCCGGAGCAAGTATTTAGAAGACGGAGTGGAGTAGCTCAAAAGAGTGGCTACTCCAGTTTTTAAGCACTCTGGTTAATTGAATTATATTCCGCACACATTTTCTTGTCAATTTCTAATATAAATTATTTACTTTTGTATGCAGCATCCCTGTGCACGGCATTTTCTTTTATGATACTTGTACTTTATCTTTATAAACTTACATTCAAAAATTATCTGCACATTAAGTTCAAAAATCTGAAATACTACTGAATTTTCAAGTACGTAAGTAAAGGATGTTCTGGGAATTTATAATGTTTTTTAATTCACTAAAAAATGCAGACTGCGTCGTTCACAGTAATAAAACTACATTTTTTTTTTTAATTTTAAAACTAAAGTAATATTGATTAGGATCATTATAATGTTTAAAAACCGCTTGGTAGAATTGTTTGTTTACATTTTTAAGATAGATCTTGACTGTCATAATAGATGAAAGAAAGTGCGAAACAGGTTTTAGCGATAGCACGAAAGAGACGCATTTTCTATTCTTTCTCTCCCCCACCTCCTCCCCCCTTTATTTTTCTTCCTCGCTTCCTTTATTATTATTATTAAGTATTTATACACTTAGCTCTCTTATTTATTTATTTTTTAACACTCGACACATCGAATTTTGCACTTTCTATTTTGTTATATAGTTAGAAAAAATTTATAGATATAACGGAGGCCTTCACTTAAAAATATAAAAGGTTTTCTTCAAAATCGTAAAATTTTAAATCTTCGTCTTCTAGAAATTATAAAACAGCCTCAAAACAGGATTCAATTTCAATACACATGAATTTAAATACAAATTTATATTTCTTAACTATTATCTTTATTATTTTTCTAATTTTTTTATTTCCATTTTAAGCTCTTGATATTTGATCGTGGATTTACTAAAACCTTTCTTTTTCCTTTACTTCAAGTAATATGCTTTCAGTTCAACTTTATTTTATGTTATCAGTGTGATGCTTTTACTTCTGCTTTACTTATTTTAATTCGTTGCATAAATTTCTAGATTTTATTTCAAATTAAATATTTTGCTTTCGCATTAACTTTATACTTCGTCGTATTTTGGTACGTTTTCTCCCTCAAGATGTTATTCCCACACAAATTTTACATTACTCTATTTTATGTCACCCCCCCCCCCCCCCCACCCTCCTTCTTTTATTTTAAATTCTATGCTGCTTTTACATAGACCACCTTACCTTTATTTCCTAAATGCATGCACATATTTAAACAATAAATATATCGCTGTTAAAAGTGGGACTTCCAAAAATAATTTAATGCACAAATAGTGCTATAATTTACCAGTTTTTAATATTTTGTACCAAAAAATCGGTGTACCTTGAAATGCTCAGTAGAGTGTGTCATTATTCAATACAGATGCGTTCCACGTGAAAACTCCAAAGAAATTAATTCTCTCTCTCTCTTTCTCTCATCACATTGTGATAATATTTTAAATTTGAGACACAAGGCGTATCGAAAGATAAAATTATTGCTCTGTAGCTGCCATATAAAATTGTGGAGAGATATAGTGTCCCAATTTAGACAAATTGCATTTTGAAAAAAGAATGGTAGATACAATTCGAAAAGTTATATTTCGTCATAATTACTGTGCAGTACTTGGATTACATAATTTAACTAACTGGATCTACACAGCTTTTGAAGGAGTGAGATCAGCGCAGGCTCCTCACACAGGTCCTGTATATGCAGTACTTTAATATTCAGTACTTGCATTACATAATTTAACTAACTGGATCTACATATAATAAGTGGAAGGAGTGAGAACATGAGCACAGATTCCTCACACAAGCCCTTGCAATACTTGAATTACATAAGTTAACTAACTGGATTTACATAGATTTTGAAAATGGGTAAAGAAGAGTACAGACCCAAAAAATTCCATAAATTCTGGAGACAGCCCCTAGATGAATTTACGGAACCACTGCAGTCATCAGGAAGCTAAAAATAGTAAAAACTTTCTTCGTTGATTTTTATAAATATCCTCCATGAGTTACGCAAATGATTTTCCGCAACAAAGAATTTCTTTAGTTTTTGGACTCAATAGAAAATTAAGCAAGAGATCTTCACGGATTCACAGATCCTTCTTGTGACTCTACAAATTATAGAGACGGTAACTATAACTAACACTAAAATCATAGTTTTTATAGGCATTATCCAGTGATTCGATAAACAATGGCGTGTTGCGTAGCTTTTTTTTTTTTTTTATGCCCTACTAGAAGTGGTGTAGTCCTGGAAAAAAAGGTGAGACTAGAGTCCCTGTATCTTAGCGAGAGTAGCGTCAAAGCGGTATCATTTTCCTATTGGTGGAAGGTTTGAACCCTCCGCCCGAGGCAGTGCCTTCTTTCGTCCCATAGCTTTAACGTGGAGACGATTAAATGCCATGAAAAAACACGGGAATCCGTAAAATTAAAGGCAAATACATTTTTAAAATTCTTTTATTATTGTTCTAAAATGTTTAAAATATGGGAATGTAGCTTTATTTTGGGTCATATGCTCCTATTTATTTAATTATTTCTTTGTTAAAATAAGTGCATGCTTTCTTAATGCTAATATTCCATGTTGACCCGCTATTTTTGGCCCTAATTGTCATTTTCCCTAATAAATAAATAGCTAGTATCCTAAAGTAATTAAAAAACATCGCTTCAAGATTAAGAAAGTGTTTAAATTTAGTAAAATTAAGTTATTTTAACGAATACTTTGTATCTTCGACTTGGCGTGATTTGCTTATGCTTGGCGACTATTGGAATGTAAACATATCGGCCGCTTCCACACATTCTTGTCAGTCAGTTACGAATGGATTTTCTTATATATAAGCGGCTTATTCTGCCGAATTTTAAAATAGGCAGGGTAGTTAGCTGTGTAGGAGGCCAAGTTTTACTGCCCTTCAAAACCAATTAGCAATTTCAAAAATGTTCTATAATGTCATCTTCATTTTCCTACTAAATTACTTGGAGTTAGGGAGTTACGAGGGGGGAGGGCGCATATGCGGAGCTGAATTCGGCCTCGGAGAAAGTTTTCCGTATTTGCTCTTAATTTAATGAATACCTTCATGGGGAAATGTATTTTTTCACATAAGGGGATCATTCATAAATGGTGTCACGCTTCGAGGGGGGTGGGTAACAAGAAGTGTGACATCAGGCTTATACAACATAGCGGGACAAAGGGGGGAGGGGGTCAAATATATAAAAAAAAAATAAAAAAACGCGTGCATTTATGAACGGTCTCTAAGTAAATTCTTTCTTCTTAGAACATTTTTTAACATAACTTTTACATAACGAGTTTTATATAAAAATATCACTGATTAAATAATAATTCCAATTTTTTTTTTTACCAATTCATTATTTTACCATTCATATATTTCTAGCATTACTGCTTTAAATTTTCCTTTAGTTTCCCTAAGAAATAAAAAAAAAAAAAAACGAGTAATCTTTTAATGATTTATTAATGCAATATTATCAACACACACACACAGACACAAAAAAAAAAAAACCCTTCAGAATTAAAAATCCAAGAAATTATATTGAAAATAATAAATTTAGAAATATGATTATTATTTTTGAATCAATTAAAGAGTAACAATTTCCATGTTCTCATATTTAACATAACGTAATTTACAGCTGCGAATGATTAAACTATCCTGGACTTGTTGAGACCAAAGATATTTTTAAAAAACGTTTGTGGCTTACGCAAAAAGTAGCTTTTAATTCAAACAGAAATTTTGCTTTCAAGTGGACAAAATTTCCCGTTAACGATTATCGTTTAGCGGAAATCCTTGAGCGAGTATGAAGCCAGCCTTGCACTCGGCGGCAACCCTGTTTTTCGTCCGAAGGCAGTTTTCCCCCGATCTGTCGTTACTCTGAAGACTACGTCTTATAAAGGAACTCTAGGTGAGACACGCTTAGCTACCAGGATAGATTATTGAAATCAAAAAGTGGAAGGCGGAGGGACGCTGGTATAAAAATTAAAAAGTGGGGGGAAGCCATGCCCCTATTATGACCTCCCGCCCCCTTTGACTACACTACCAACCAGAAATAATCATTCTTCATATAATTAACCTCAGGATTTTATGGAACATTGTAAAGAGTTCCACAAGATATCAAGCATCTGGGTCGTACTAGTTCTCTCCAAAACAATAAATAAATTAAACTATTGGTAACTTTAATTAGAGTTAACAATGCGTTAGAGTTTAACAATTCGGCGCCTGATTTTAACAACCTATACTATTTACATTAACTGTTAAGACATTACGTCGGCATTCTTTATGAATTCCACCAGAAATCTTCAAAGCTTTTGCATCTCTTCAGAATAGAACCAGCCAGAAATCTTCACAGGCTGTTAAGAAATTCTTTGAACCTTAGAGGCACTTCAATAGTCAAAGTCTGAGACTAAAAAACATGATTTATATGGGCTACACAAAATATCAATAATTCATGCGGATAACATTCATGCTCTTCAAACAATCTTTAGACAATCTCAATGTAAAAAAAAAAAAAAAAAACACTGTGAAGACATTTTCTTTACATTTGTTTGTCATCAAACACGGCCAAAGCTTCCTATAACGGTTTGCTATTATAAATTCTCCGTTACAAACAAGGCAATGTTCAACCTTAAAACACATTTTCCATATACACTCTAAAGATGTGTTCCACACATTTTTAAAGCGTCATCATTCTTTACAGATTCTACTAATCGCAAGCGGTTAAGGTACACAGTTCGCTTTTTATGTGAAGCAACCGCCTTCGGCGGCTGTTTTGCATGGCTTTTAAAAGCTACACCTGCATAGCAAGTATCATCGTTATAGTCATTACCGCTTTTTCTCAAACAAGCAAGCAAACACACAAACTCTTTCTATAATATGTAAGAACAGACCAAACTCATGGATTCTGCAGTTAAATATCTGCAAAAGACGAGAAAGTTTGTATATAATATGTAATACATCAAACTTATAGATTATGCAGGTAAATACAGTGGTACCTCCTTTAAGGGACACCTCTAATTAAGGGACATTTTTTCTGGTCCCAGTCCTTTTAATAGGGACGGCAATGTATTTACCTCTGAATAAGGGACACTCTATTTAAGGGACATTCTTGGAGAAAAATTTCCAAAATTCAAGTTATATAGATAAGAAAATTTACTGGAAGCTAAAGTTCTTTTTTTTTTCTTTTCTAAAAATTAACTTCTGAAAGTTGGTATGAGTCCTAGAAGCGTGAACAAAGAAACAAGTGTATTTTAAAGTACTTGACAAAACGTACTTGTAAAGCCTTTTCCCTCTTTTGTACAGTGGAATACATATGCGTGTTCAGCAAAGACCGACAGTACCAACAAGTTTTTTTATGCAAGAATTGTAAAACGTGCACTGAACGTAATTTCTACTGTTGCCCAAATTACGTACTTTGAAACAAACCCATTTAACAGATGACTTCGAATAAATTTCTGTAAGTTACAAAACTTTGCCATTACGACATTTATGCTAAAATTTCAGTTTTTCAATTAAAAAATTTTAAATTTCAATAATTTCAACTTATATTTTGTATGCATGAGACATTTTCAGTATTTAAGCTTAAATGGTAACGCATGTTTACTATTAAAAAGTTAAACTAAGTTAATACACTATATGTGTATGCATCAATTTATGAACCTCCAAGGAAGGGACACCTCTATTTAAGGGACAAAATTTCCAATCCCCTTAGTGTCCCTTATTGAGAGGTTTTACTGTATCTACGAAAGACAAGAAATTTTGTATATAAATTCTATACGCTCTAAAGACGTTTTCTATGAATTTCTTGATTTCGTATTACTTGAACACAATCGGAGATTTATGGTCGTTTTGTAAAAAACCTAGTTAAACGGCAAAAAAAAAAAAAAAAAAAAAAAAAAAAAACCCTTTACACTCTATAGGTAATTCCTATACTCTCTAACAATGTTTTCTGTACACTCTGAAAACGTTTTGTATTCATTCTAAAAAGTTTTCTATAGGTTGTAAAAACGTTTTCTATGCATTTGTGTAACAACTAAACATAAAGGGAACGGATGATTCCATAGGACCATTGCAACGGTTCAACTTTTGTACCAAATGTTGGTTGCAGCTAAATTTTACCTTTTTTTTTTTTTTTTTTTTTTTTTTTTTTTTTTAGTGAAAGGTTGCACTAGAATTTTTTTCAGTGCAGAAGCAAAATAATACGATCGTCAGAATGATACGCCCTTAGGCATTAGCCTCATTTAGCGACATTTATCCGTAAATTATTCTCGATTCATATTTTTCAACATTCTTCTGTAACTAAAACATGTAATTGAAATCGTGCTAAAGAACACATAAAAAGAAAATGTAAGAATAAATAATCGAATGGGCTACAAAGGGCTGAATAGCAATGCAGATTGATAAAAATGCTGTTTATTTCACAGAGCTGATGGTAAATAAAATAATAATTTGCATCACAAATAATTAATGACTTCGAAATGATATTTATTCTTATAATAAAACAAACAGCTATGGGCGGGAAACAATTTAAGGAATTCGAAAAATATTTCACGTTTTATGAAAACTTCATTAACATCAAATTCTTATCGTCGGTTTCTTCTTTTTTTTCCTATCCTTTCTTTTTCCTAAATTTGCAATAAACCATTTCGCACAAAGATTTCAATTAACTACGAGAACTAAATAGGTCACTTCCTCTATGGAATTAAATTTCTTTAATGTAAGGTTTTAAAATATTTTGTGGGGTTTGGTTTCATTCGCGCATCTGTTCATTGGTGAATGGCTGACACATTTTATTTGATGGCTTCTTTTCGGAAAATTTAGGTCATCGATTGGACAATACAAACTGTTCCTCATATCGAGGAGGATTGTCGTTTAGTATCACTTTTTCTCCACGATATTTGAGACTTTTGAAACGCTGTCGACAAAAACGTCTTATTTTATTTCAGAATTATAGTTCGAACCTTCTTTTCTCTTATTGCAAAGTGCAGAATACACACAATCGCGTAATGTTACATATATTATGTATGCATAGGATATATCTGTAAAAAATTCTAATTCAACCTTTCAGCAACAAAATGAAAAAAATGGTGAAATCTGGCAGCATCCAACATTTGGTTCTAAAGTTTAACCATTATAATGGTTCTTAATTTCACATTCATGGTGAAACTTGAAGAAACTGCACATTTGGTACTAAAGTTGAACCATTTGGGTACTAAAAAGGGACCATTGTAAGGGTTCCGAGTTTCACATTCATGGCGAAACTACACCACACTAAAAAATTCTAGTTCAACCTTTCACCAAAAACATGGTGAAAATGGGGAAATTTAGCAGCAACCTACGTTTTGGATAAAAGTTGAACCATTATAATGGTTTCTTGTTTCTCATTCATGGCGAAACTACACCACACTAAAAAATTCTAGTTCAACCTTTCACCAAAAACATGGTGAATATGGGGAAATTTAGCTGCAACCAACGGTTTGGATAAAAGTTGAACCATTATAACGGTTTCTTGTTTCTCATTTATGGAGAAACTTCACCATTTTAATGGTTCAACTTTTATCCAAAATGTTGGTCGCAGCTAAATTTCACCATTTTCACCATGTTTTTTGTGAAAGGTTGAACTAGAATTTTTTTAGTGTACAGAACAATCTCGATAAAGCGAATACCGATGTAACGGAAAATTTGTTATAACGAAACAAGTGTTTAGCTCCGTTTTAAACGCCATTGAAATATCGTACATTCTGTTACAACAAAATATTTTGCGGTCCCCATGAATTTACATACAATAAATGAAAACCGTTCTTCAACTGTGTAGTTTTCAACCTCTTAATATTTTTCAAAGAAATTATTATTGTTTATTTCCTCTCCCTCTGCAGTGAAAATTCAGTTTCTATTATTGGTAAAAGCAAGGATTTTAATGTTATCTATTTATTTATTTTTCAATTCTACCCCCTATAGTACAGTTTCTACCTCTACGGTTTACTAATATTATTTTCAAATTTGTTTTTTAAATAAAAATATATTGCTTCGCGATATAAGGACATATAGCTCTACAGAAACAGTTGTATTCGTCCCCTAAGTATTGTTGCATCAAACTTATACACTGCAAGTATAGCCAAAATTTGTGGGACATTTACTATTTCAATTTATTTATTTATTTTTTCAAATTTCCAGAAAAATACATGACAAAATGTTCTGTAACTTAGGTAATATAAAAAGTATGCTTTAGCCCACACTTTCCTGTAAAATTCCAGCATACTGATCTGCTGTTAATTATTATTATTATTATTAAGATAAATTTTTCGAAAGATGAAATGGCGCTCCCCTGTGAATCTTTGTAGTTTTAAAGGTTTCGTAAAGCAAACGAAGTTTAACGAAAACACCCCTAGAGGCTTGGGGACCTGTCCCCTATATTCTCCCCTACATGGGGCACTATTTCTGGTTTCATATCTCCAAAACAGGACACGGAAGTAGCAGATTAATTGCCCCACAGAATTATTATCGTTTATGTTCGAATTCCCTTGCTTCCAAAAGCCACAAATTTAGTTTCTAAAATTAAATGCCCTTCGCCTAGCTATTTGAATACAATGCGCCTCAAGGTCGTTCTAAATACCAAGCTTGTTACATATCTTAACTTAGACTGCTTAAAAGAAAAGTTTCATTAATCACAAGGACACACAATCAAAGCTATTTGTTTGCTTGAAAATATCTGAAAGATTTCATAATTAGACTTTTATGTAAACGCAAAATGAGGCCATTAAGAAGCGCTTGTCAAACATAACATGCGTTGTTCCTTTTGAATTTTTGCTTCAGATTATATTTATTGACCTAATTGTAACCATTATCGAAAATAGCTTTGATAAGTTATTACTGTCTCATTCGTTGAAACATAAAATCAATCGTTTATAGCAGTAATCGTGGTAATGATACATAGAAATATGAATGAGTACTGTAATTCAAATTTAAAATGAAATTGGTTTAAATGAGAAGCATTTCACTACGTTTGTGTTTTCTCACTTTAAATAAGTTGCTCAGCTATACTTTCTGTATATACGCTTTTGTATACAAAACAAGTAACGAGGAAAAGTTTCCAAATTCAATCTAACAATATAAGTGTTAAAAATCATCTCTGGGGCCGTTCATAAATGATGTCACGCTTTTCCCCCATATATTCCCCCCCTCACCCCTTTTGTCACAATATGTCACTTTTCATCGGACCCCTCCCCCCTTTGTCACATGTCACGCTATGTTGCATAATGCATGATGTCACACTTCTTGTTACCCCCTCCCCTTGTCACAATTTCATGAGCCCCCACTTCCCCCCCTCGAAGCGTGACATCATTTACGAATGATCCCTCTATCGTGACAACACAAAAACAGACATTGACTTTTATACAATAGTATAAAGATTATATTTCGAAACAAATCCTGCGGCACTGAATATTCTGAATATATTGAGTCCTTTTACAATTCGACCACGTAAGTTTGACATTTAGATGCTTCTGAGCATCTCAGAAAAGGACGAATCCATTCGAGTTTTAGGGAAGTTCGTTTTGCAGGTGCATTTATTTAGTACTCTAATCAGAATGTTTGCTTCGCTGTTTGTTGAAAGCAACTAAATTTATAAACTGGCATATAGCAGCAGTTTGGAAGAACTCAAGTATGCTAAACGAACTAGAACGAGAGCACAAACGGCTTTCTTATACCAGCAATGCAATTCATCCCTTGAACATGAATGGATTTTTCTTGGCACTCTGCCAGGCAGATTGCTTTGGTCAATGGTAGAACTGTACACCTTTCACGACTATTTTATGAATACGGCAAATTCAAAGCAATTATTAAATAAAGTTGTCCTATTCTCCTTGATGTGGTTGAAACCGTCCTCAAATATTAGATGTACCAATGCACTTTCAAATAATCCGATATAGCTGGAAATTTTCAACAGCGTTATATAATGTATAAAATTTCACAATGCTCTATACTCATTCCGCCTATAATTCCTAAAAAATTTTGCTGCAACTAGAATTTCTAAAATTATACTAAAATTTTGCTCATGTTCCTAAATAAATGCTTTTCCTGCCTGTCGCTGAAGCAGGACTCAAAATTTTCCTGCATTTCCTACCTATTTTTCAAAATCGGAAAACACCTCTTACATTATTAGTACAAGGGAAAAACAACGTAAATAAAGCACAAATTGTCAAATCAATGAAGCAAATAGCTATTTCGAAGCTTCTTCATCAGTGCAAGGAAAGAAAAGTCCTCCACACACAACAAGAAAGTTGCGACTGAACAGGCCGCTCCTCACTAAAAATGTTCAAGAAAGAAAGTTTTTTAATTTTATTATATTATTTTGTAAAACATATTTGTAAAATATCTCAAATTTAGGAACTCTGTCGTGAATGAAATTAACTTGTAGAACTATCTTAGAGAGAGAGAGAAATATTAGGTGAAAAGTAAACGCTGCATGAATCTTTCAACGAGCATCGAATGGCCCTTCACAAAATACTCAACAAACTTCCTATTGCAAAATAGCTCAAATTTAGGAACTCTATATCCTAATGAAATTAACTTTTACATAAATAAATATTTTAGAGTGTGAGAAAAAAATATTAGATGAGCATCGAATGCCCCTTCATAAAATGCTTTTAAAACTTTCTTTAGTAAAATTGCTCAAATTTAGGAATTTTATGTCGTGAATGAAATTAATTAACTTGTAAATAATTAACTTATCTTAAAGAGAGAGATATGTGTTATGCTAAAAAAAAGTAAACGCTGCATGAGTCATTCAGCGGGAATCGAATGTCCCTTCACGAAATACTCAAAGAACTACTTTTTGTAAAATAGCTCAAATTTAGGAACTCTATGTCGTGAATGAAATTAACTCGTAGATAATTAACTAGACAGATAGAGAAATAGTATATTTCATGAAATGCTTCATGATTCATTCAACGAACATCGTATGCCCATGCCCCCGACAAAATATACTAAAACTTCGCCTCCTTTCAAAAATCTAAATTACCTAGTTCCCACACGTTTTTTTAAGAGGAAGTTCTAGCGCCATTTTTAAAGATTCTCCTAAGCCCACGAGACATTTCAGAACGAAAGCACACTTTCCGCGATTCCTCGGAAAAGATGAAAGGAAAAATTTGCGAGAAATAATAAACATAATGCCGGGAAGAAGACGAACCTAGAAAAAGTTGAAATAGGAGCGTAATATCGCGCTCTAGTGCGGCTCGAAGTCAGGTATATCGGTTGAGGGAAAGTAGATTTTTGAGTTTTTTTTTTTTTTTTTTTCTCGTCATTGGAGCCTGACGCAAGACAATTATTTAACCGTCCATTGCTGGCGCAGAAGGAAGTGGATGGAGCCCAACTTTTTTCATCTCAGTATCATTCCAAAGCCGCTGTTGATATGTTTGTGTTCAAGCACAGTTTGAGTGAAAGTTGTGTACCTATTTCCCTTAAAATTGCATGTGTTTGTCAGAAATCCTGAAAATAAAGTAAAAAAAAAAAAAAACAGAATTTTCTGACTAGCTTTTCTGATAAAGGAATGCGTATGTTTTTGTGATCTCACAATTCATGTCAAATTTTAAAAATGATAATAATAAGTTTTAAAAAAAAAAGAAATAAATAGGTAAATAAAAAAGGTAAAAAAAAATCCTGACTAAAGTCGCATGAAAAATTTGTTATAGTTTTCCAGTCAAAATTCAAAATGTCGCTTTTGATAATAGTTGGAATATGTTTTAGTTCAAAATAAAACAATGGTTTGAAAGTAAAAATCAGACGAAAGAGAGAAAATAATAATAATAAATGAATAAAAAGCTTTCAAATAATCTTAAAAATTAAGTGCCTGATTTCGTTTTGTGTCTTCATTTATTAGCTCCAATAAAAAAAAGTTTCGTAGCTTTAAAAATTTCGTCAAAATGTCCTTAACAGAAGTTCACTTTTTGTACTATTGTTTTCATGGATAAAGCTAAAAACTCGTATGTATTACCAATAAACAATATTCCTCATTATCTCACTCAAAAGAAGTTAGAATGAGCTTTTGCAATGCTCTCATTCTAGCTATTTCAAAATCACGATCTTGCGTCACAAAACTTTAATTTGCTTATTTTTTTTACTTTAATTAAATTAGTATTCATGCTGAGTTTTATGCGTAACTGCCGTCCAATTGAAAATAATCCTTCATTGTCTACTACATTACAAGCAAAATTTTTACCAGGTGTATAGAGAGTCTAAGGAATTGATGTAAATACGAAACCGTAATAAATTGAAGATAAATTTTTAAAAATTAAGGATCAAATGTCAAATTCCTTAGATCCAAATAATCAGACCTAAAGAATTTAGGATTTGATCATTCTTGCGATTTTCTTATGAAAAGGCAGATGAGATGTACGATTTAAATTGACGTTCAAAGAATATCCATAGGCGTAACTAGGGTTGGTGAAAGGGGGGGGTCACCCTAAATTGTACAGACTAAACACGAATAAGAAGTGTAAAAGAGTTGAAAATTTACTAGTCATAAGTACTTGTCTCTGAAGATATACTCCTTGTTTATTTCAGGCATATTCCGGGGGGGAGCTACCCCCTCGGAGCAAGTCAACTCCGCACCCCCCCCCCCCCCCCCCGGGAAAAAAATTCAGATCACAAACTTTAAAAAAAGAAAGAAAAGAGAAATTACGCTTTTAAGACACTTTACCTTCAGAAACACTTTCAGAGAAAGGACATTGAACACTATCACGAGCGAAACCAAAAGTAACTTAAAAGACATAAGACTTTATTTTGAAAAAAATTGCGGGGGGAGAATAACCAAACTCCTTTCTGTTTCCTCTAACATCACCAATGTATCCCGAAATTGTATTGCTAGGAAGATTTCAAAAAGTTTCCTGGGAAGAGCCCTCGGAGTTAGCCTAAGCATTATACATGTAAGACCAGTTACAAAAATTTAAGTTGCAGATGCCCCAAATACCCACTCCTCTAACTTCACCAAAGATCTAAACATACATCTACTATATATACATCAAAAAGCTATCATATATGTAATACAATACATATTAACATCATTTCTAGTCATATATATCTATATATATGTGTATATAAAGGGTATGGTTTTGAAGCATACACTGCCCTTCCTAATTCTTAACATGCCCCCCCCCCCCCTGCTCCGGAGCCAAGGCTGTATCCAGAATTTTTTTTCGAGGGGGCCCAGACTTCGACACACTTATGTTAAGCAAAGTTTCAGGGAGGAATATATGATACATTGCAAAAGATTTCTGGGGGGAGGGGCGGCCCGTGGGTCCCCCTTCCCCTCTGGATACGGCCTTGATTCACAAAAACATTAAACATTCATTACTAGATCTTAATTCAAACGCAATCGAAAATTCAATATTTAGCGCTAAGCAATCTTCTATGTCCAGGCATTCATAATATTAAAACTGGGAAATAGTGGCATTTTAGAGAAAAAAATCCAAATTCCCCTACAAAAATGCTCATCCCCACAATAAATTTCTAAAAATTTTGTTAAATTTGTAACAAAACATACCTCAGAAGTGGAAGCGTCTTAATCAAATTTTCTTTTCTTTTTGGATGACGAACGTGTCCATCGCTGGAGTGCAAAAATTATTATGTATCGAAAATAATTAAAAATTTAGCTAAAATATAAATAATACTTGATTGTAAATTAAAATGCTGCATTAAACGGTAACAGTGAGATTGGAAACGTTGAACGGATGGTTTCCAGAGTCGTAAGGCAATCAATGATGGACCATAATAAGAAAAAAAAAACATTTAAAATATAAGAGATGAGAGAACATCTATAAATGAGAATGCAATGCAAATACAGTTCATCAGTGTTCTAATCGGCTCATCTACAAAAAAAAAAAAAAAAAAAAGATTTCACCAAAATGCGTTTTTGGACAGGAAGTCATAAATAAATACAAACTGCTCTTTAAGTTTCTTGATGAGCATCCCTTCCTTTCTTGAGGGTTTAACCCATTAGGACATTTGGCCAGGGGTCCTTCATTTTCAGACCCCAGCGCACAACATCGGTTTATCAGAAAACAAAACTCCATCACAGTAGAGAATATTTTCCACGAAACTTATTACTTGTGTGATTGAATTCTCAAATTGCTGCCTTTGGGTAAAAAAGGCATCAAGAAGGAAAGAAAACCCTCTGGAGTGATAGAACGGATCTCTGTTTGTATGTGTGTGGTATGGTGATTGAAGCCAACATTCGCAGTAAACCCCCCCCCCCCCCAAGGTGATAAGGGGGTTGATTATAACCAGATGAAAAGTCCTCTTTGTTATGAGCTGCATACTTTGGTCATGATCACAACCCTTCAGAGAAAGAGGTAATAAAATCATATGCATAAGTGTTTAATTTTCTTAGGGAAAAAAAAAGTGCTTTGCAAGGCCGTAGCCAGAATTTTTTTTGTGTGCCTTAATGTGCCTAAATAAGTAAATAACCAATGGGAGGGGGGGGGGTTAACCCCCCCCCCCTTCTGGTTACGCCTATGAGAATATCCACCCACAATTTCATCTTCAACACAAAAGGCTTTGCAAATTGCATTAATCTCACCATCCAATCAAAATCGTTCTGTTGAACATTCAATTTGCACTTCTTACCATGTATAAAATAAGACAAAGCGCAAAATAAATATGATGTTAAGCGAAATTTCGTTCGAGTATTCAGGTGAGAGGCAATCCCACGAGCTTCCTCCTACCTTCCCCATTAACCTCCCCGTTCTTTCGCCCCTTGAGGAGGAACCTCGTAAAGAGGGGAATCCACCCGTGGCACCTGACCCTAAATTCTTCTTTGCACTTTCTCGCCCTCCCTCTCTCTTGTTTCATTATTCTCCTAGTAAACCCCTCTGGCATTTTATTCTGTTCTAGAGGGGCAATACGGGGCCACAAAGGGGCGCCGTCATGTCTGACTGGGAATCTTGGTATTTCCGATTAGACTATGGATTAGTTTCGTTCTTTTCCTGCTCAGCAACAATTCCAAATCTCGAGCCACGCGCTTGAGTTATCTTTTGTTTACGTTTTTCTTACAAATGGGAGAGAACAACAATGTCATGACGCACAAAATTTAGAAATAAATCTGTTTGCGTTTTGCTGTACTAAATTTAAAGATAAATGTGTTTGCGTTTAGCTTATAATACTTATAAATAATATGAGATAACAACAGCACAGTAACACAAGTTTCAAAATAAATTAAGACTCCAGGATTCGAAATTAGCGGTCGTTAGTCGTATTTTGCAATTAAAAATCACTGTTTGACGACCGTGATTTCACATCCAGTCGTCACTTTTGACGCCTAACCTATCATAAAACTTTTAGCTTGACAGCCAATTTTTCCTCTAGTCGTCATTTTCTATTTATTTATATTTTTTAATCCAGTATAACTTTGTACAATTATAGTTTTATACACACATTTCATCTAATCTTCTGTATTTTGAGTTTTTACGATACCTAGGAAGCCTATCGTAACTTCTTGACTTTCAAATTTTTTATCCGTGAATTTTTACTTACAAATGCAGTTTTGTGAGTACCACTAAATTGTAAATAACACTTGAAAAAATAGTTATGCCATTTAACTCATTTTCTTTGGCACTGATTAAAATAAACGCTTGTATTGGACCACGAATTTAAACAAGATTACCAACTTCTCAAAAGAATAATTTTAAAATTACGCCTAGCAGAACGTTTTTGGCAACTAAAACAAAACAGCCAGGTGCCAATGACGCCTATCTTTTGCATCCTAATTTCGAACCCCGATTAAGACACGTAATTCAGGGTTATAAGTTCGGGGCTGTACTCACAATGAATTTCTGTACTATGATTTGCTTCTTGTATAAATCTAAAAACAGTATTGAAACGTACACTAAAAAATTCTAGTTCAACCTTTCCCCAAAACCCAAAACAAAGAAAAAATGGTGCCAGTTAGCTACAACCAACATTTGGTACTAAAGTTGAAAGATTAAAATGGTTCCTAGTTTCACATTCACGGTGAAAACTACACCATTAAAATGGTTCAACTTCGTACCAAGTAATAGAAATATAATTTCACGTTAATTTAAAGCACAAATGAGCAATTAAAAGTTAAATTATTATTATTCGTACCAAGTGTTGGTCGCAGCAAAATATCACCATTTTCCCCATTTTTTGGGGGGAAAGGTTGAACTAAAACTTTTTACAGTGTACGAAATTTGAATGTAGGGTAAGTTTTTTTTTAGATAATTGTTCGCAAGATCTGTAATACAGTCCCTTAATGCATATACTCTGAATCTGACCAATGAATCATCTTATATTCCTGCTCTGAAGAGACGAACAGACTACTGATATTCGTGAATCGTTCTGACGTCTCGCGCTAATAGTTCCTTAACTTTGATACAAATAATTATTGTTCTGAAGAAGTGACCGTGAAAAAAAAAAAAGCCCTGTATTAATTAATTTTAAACGTAAAGTTGCTTTATAAATTTTTCATTCATTGCAGCTAATACTTGCCCTTTCTGTAATTAGAATTTTTAAGTAAGCATCGGTACTTAAAACTGAGAACTGCGCTTGCTCATTTTTAGGTCAAACTTACTTAAAAATAGGAAGGTATATTTTCTCATTTTTAAGTATAGTGGAGTATCCCATATACGACGCCGAAGGGACTATCGAAAAACGTCGTATAAACGATGACGTCATATTACCTTTATGGCTAAATCCAATTATTAAGACCACATAAAACGTCGTATGAGTGTAACGTCGTATAAACGGTCGTCGTATAAACGATGACGTCATATTACCCTTATGGCTAAATCCAATTATTATGACCATATAAAACGTCGTATGAGTGTAACGTCGTATAAACGGTCGTCGTATAATCGATACTCTACTGTACATCATTTTTAACAGTGCAGCTCTCCATAGTGGTGCATTTGGGGGGTGGGTGCACAGGGGACACGGACCTCCTCCAAAAGGAATTTTTAAAAAATTGCACTTATGCCATTAAATAATCTTTATTAATTTTTCTGCACCTCAATGCAGTGCAGATTAATTGGTTTTAAGAGGGCCTGAAAACATAAAAACTCTGGGGGAAACTTTATTGAAAAAATCTTTGCGAGGGAGAAACACTTTTACTGTCTGGAGCCCACTCCAGAAGTTATTCCTGAATCCGCCCCAGATACTATCTGTGGGTGTGGCACAACATGGGTATGGGTACACAAAATGCACCTCTCATCACTTTGAATCACTTTTATAAAGATTTCAGGAAGGAAAAGAAAAAATCTTTAAATTTATAAGGAGCACATATTTTCTCTTTCTATTCTTCTTCTTCTATTCAAATAAAAATATACTCATGCTTAAAAAAATTTTCTAGGCACAAACAAAATCAAATTCGGAATATTACACATATATGCAAGCATTTTCGTACGCCAGAAATTTTACCAATTGTACAAATTATAGTGTAAAAATGTGGATGACGAATATTTTTCTCTGCAACTTTTTGCGCACCTTTGTGATAATGAGACATTAAGTATCTTTACTTTTAGTAATTGGATTTAAAAAAACGCGTAGAAATGAACACATAAAAATCAGTTTTAGATATTCTGGACTCTGGAACAATAGAAAGTATACAAACGAGAGAGAAAGGGGGGAAAAACACATTTCAATTGTCGGATTGGTTCCACAGAAACGTACTCGAAAAAAAATTGTGTCGTTCAAAGTTCGATTAACTCAACGAGTTCTTTTTTTCCCTCTCTTCCACTTATTATGCAATGGTTACACTCATTGACATGCGCAGATGCATTTAACTCCAGTAGTTTTGTTAGTGAAGCGACTGATAAATTGAAAAGTTATATAAAAGATTCGTTGTGGACCTTAGCTGTTTCAAAATAATCGATTGTCACAAAATGTTCCGTGGAATAAAGATTTCATTTATAACCACATTCAGGTATACATCACATTTTCAGTGGTGGGGGGGGATTATTTATGACAAAGAATGACCCTAAAACTTGGTGAGTCTTTTTTTTTTTTTTTTTTTTGTTTTTTGTTTTTTTCATCCGTTTTTGAAGGTCTTCAAGAAAACGAACTTTTTCAGTAATAATAATTAGCACATTATGAGCGGGGGGGGGGGGGATGCCAGGTACTTGTGCATTGCCGTTTAAAAGCGGGGGTGGTATTTGTACCCGTTTAAAATCACCACTTTTAAGTCACACAAGGGAAAAAATTATCTTTCATATAATGTATGAATTAGTGTATTTTTTAGAACATTTTTTAACTTAGTCAACTTAGCCCGCTACGCAACATACTTGCGCGTGCAACGTAGCCCGCTCATAATGTCTAAATTATTCTTTAAATTTAAAGAAAGTTAGACTAGCCTTCGACAGAGTAATGTGTTCCCCGAAGCTTCCCTAGTATTTTTTACTCATCCAAGAAATCTCTAGTTTATGTTCCTCCATTCATCTGTTGATATTTTAAATTAAGCACAGCTTTCGCACAGACCAGCACCGGAGTTTTAGGATATCACGAAAGGCTGCAATCTTTGGAACTCCTCACACTCTAAGCCAGGATAACTGCCGAGTTCAGTAGCGCATTATAAAAGGGTTTATATAATATTATTATTTCTACACTAAGCATTTTGCGTTTAATTGCCACCATTTTTGGTGCTCGGTTGGTGTAAAGTTGAAAATTATTCATTTTTGATGTATTTTAAATTTTTTTATGTGTCTGTCTAAAAATATAGACAGTATAATGTCTTTTAGCACATGAAATTTGTTAACTCCGGAACGAATCGACATTTTAAACGATTGCTCATTTCAATGAAAAAAAGCTAGGAGCCCCCAAAATGACCGGGACCGGAATCGCCCCTGTCGGGCTCTCGGCGGCCCTAGTTCAGCAGGGCTTCAATAGGTTGTTGTTCATTATGTTTCTTTCTTCTTTTTAATTACTTTTTCATTTATTATTTATTTATTTTTAAATTACATAACATAATCCCTGCATTGTTTCGTTATTTTTTCCCTCCTCATGTATGCGTGCAACTCACATTTGTCATCTTTGGGCTTAATATTGCAAAGTATTTTTCCTTGCATACTCATATCATGTTCAATAATTTTTTTGTTATTTTTCCTTTTTTTATTCATAATACTCTCCAGCCTGCTTTTTCTGTTTGCTCGATATTATTTTGAATAAATGAAATTTGCAAGGGAAAAAAAAAACCCTTGAATTGCCGAAAAAGTAAACAGAACTGGCAGCAGCAAAAGTTGAAATATCCCTCAAGCGTTTAATGCGCCGCACATGATCTAAGAAAGTAATTCCCAAAGAAAAAAAAGACTCATCAAAAAATAATAAAAGAAAAAACAACTCGAGAGGGGAGAGCGGACAGCTCTCGCTCTGAAAAGGGAGGAGGGAAAGAAGCGAAATAAGAGAAGGGAGCAGAGGAGGGGGGTAGTAAAGAATAATGCTGGGGGACCAAAGGCCTCGCGGGGGGTCACTCAATCGTGTGTCCGCCGCGGTTCACTAAACTCAAGGTCACGGCGCCTCTTCAGCAGGTACAGGTAGGCCTCTCGTGACGTCATCGGACACTCGTGCGCAGAAGACGGAAGATCCGGGATCAGAAGAGCTGGAAAACTTGGAAAATGTTTTGCTCCCCTTGAGTATGGGGGAGATTTTAATTCTTCTCTATTCTTTTGTAGCGATTGGGATAAAGGTATTAAAATTTATAGAAAATAAATATTATAAAGGTCTTCTGAAGAAGATCTATAACTCAGTGAAATCTGAGTGTACAAAGGTATCTACATTAAACGCGAAAATGGGATTTGATAAGTAACGGACCTGCGGAGGACGGATTTTGAGTTCAGAACCACTTAAGATCAATAAAAATACATAATTTTATTTTTGTTTGTAAGTTTTTACATCTACCTTTCAGTGGAGATTGGCCACTGTGGGAAATAATAAATAAATAAAAATAAGAAAATAAACAATGTCAAATTACCGTGCCCCTAAATGTTAATTCAATGAATTTATTGTTATGCATTGAAATAAAAGCTAAATATCCTTGGATAGAAGATTAAAAAAAAAAAAAAAGAACACGATTTTTCAAATATTTGATTTATCGAATAGGTGTGTATGCTAGAAGAAATAAATCTTTCTAACAACCCCTAAAATTAGAAAGTCTGGTGTCGCTGAAATCAGACAATTTTCAACGTGTTTGTTGACGAAGAGGGAGGGGTGCATCCAGCATCCCTATAGAAGACGTCCCTTTCTTCGAAATTTTAATAAATTGATAAAACCTTCATCAATATTCCAACAGTATTAAGTAAAGTTCGTTATCCCCCCAAAATTTCCCCTATATCCAAAAACTAGAGAAATTTATCATAGGATAACCAAATAATCTTATGGTAGAGTAGGATTATCATTATAGTTAGGGTTCGTACTAGGGGTTGTATAAAAGATACATATTTGCTATTTTGAGCTATACTGCGAGAAAAACTTGTAGCAAACAGGGCTCTAAAATTATATTGCCCGACATGCCTGGGGCATGTAAAAATTCCGATAGGGCATGAATCTTCTACCCTTACATGCCTGACAGCAGTGCCTGATTACTGCAAAGGTCAACTAGGCCGCGACCTTGGGCCCCCAAATTGTAAGAAAGATTTCTGAAAATATCTCTTAAAAGGTAATTTTTCACAAAATGGAACTATCTTAACTCATTTAAATGGAAACCTAAAAGTATTTGAGTAAACAAGGTAAACTATGCACAAGTAAATCAATATCTTCATTGACTATCATGCTAAATGGTACTCTTTAATCGCTGAGGCATCTCACGAAATGAATAACACAAAAATCATATTGAATAAAAACAATATAGAACGCAGAATAGTAGGATGTCGTGTCAGTAGGTGCTTTCCCCCCCTGCCAATCGGGTATGAACCCAGTATTAAAAGAATAATCTCCAAGCTCATTCAACTTTATACATTATACCCAGTCTTTTTATTTTTCGTACCATAGGGGGCCCCAAAATAATGTTGTGCCTTGGGCCCCCGACTGTCTTAATTGGGCCCTGCCCTACAGGACGTGCAATTTTTTAATCAAATCTTTATTTCCAAAACTTTATTATTTCAATTTTATTGAAAAATCACCGCATACTTACCGGAGATCAAAACTGACATGTTGACGGACATGCATGTCAAAAATAAAATTGGTAACACAATTTAAATTTTGAAAATTTTGACTTGTAATGACTTATTGGGTAATACTTTGTTTGTAATTTTGATGATTTAGACTAACGTTAAAATAATTCTTAATTCAAATGTAAAGCTGCTAGTTTCATGTTTTGTCTGATTAGTGCTAAACGACAAACTCAAATGTTTTTATCAATGTACAATAAAACAATTTATTGTAAAAATTTTGTTCGGGCATCTATATTTTTTACACAAACAGGCCCAGCTAGGCATGTAACATTTTAAAGATTTTAACAGTCCTAGTAGCACAGCGTTATTCTTTTTCCTTAAAATTTTCACTTTTTTTATGTAACACTTAATTTATTACATCCTTTAAAAAAATGTCACAAAAAAATTGTAGTTTCTCACGGAATTACGCTATTGTTAGGAACTAAGTAAAACTATTTTCCCTTGAAATGCTCTGCGTCCCTCAAATGCGTACAATCATTACACTCAAAAGCTTCGGTTCATACTCAGTTTTTCTATGCACCATTTTGTTTCGCGAAAATTTGTCTCAATATTTTCAAAAAAATTTAATGATTCTCAAACGAGTACCAAGCTTTAGTAGAAATAAAATTTCACGTTAAATTAAAGCACAAATGAGCATTAAAACGCAGACATATGTTTCGGGATTGCTTGGAATCCCTTTTTCAATGCGACAGGGAGCTTCTAGATGCAATGCATCCAAATGAAGCAGACAGAACAACAAAAACAAAGCTTATATAGCCTAAGAATTAACTGTAAACCAATGAGAATAAAGGCAGTGTGAAGTGGAAGTAGAAGTAGTAGGAAAGGCACCAATAAGAGAGCAAAAAACGAATGCAGTTGGAAGTACAGAAAGTAAAAAGGAATATCAATAAAAAGAAAGCAAAAAAGACAACAGCGTGCATAAAAATGCTTTCTTTTTATTGATATTCCTTTTTACTTTCTGTACTTCCAACTGCATTCGTTTGTTGCTCTCTTATTGGTGCCTTTCCTACTACTTCTACTTCCACTTCACACAGCCTTTATTCTCATTGGTTTACAGTTAATTCTTAGGCTATATAAGCTTTGTTTTTGTTGTTCTGTCTGCTTCATTTGGATGTTTTGCATCTAGAAGCTCCCTGTCGCATTGAAAAAGGGATTCCAAGCAATCCCGAAACATATGTCTGCGTTTTAATGCTCATTTGTGCTTTAATTTAACGTAAAATTTTATTTCTATTACTTTGCACAAAGTTTAATCATTACTACCAAGCTTTAGCTCAAGCTAGCTTGAAACTGTATACAAAGTAATGAAACTATTTTCTAGCATCCGCTTTTGAGCTATAAATCGACATCATGGTAGAATTGTTTTGAAAACGAAACTTGCAAGGAAAATCGGCCTCTCGCGTAATAGTTAATGGTGAAACAAGAAAAATTGGTGTATCTGCGTGTTGTTAAAGTTGCGAAAAAAAAAGCTTAACCCATCGCCATATAAGGAGAAAATGCGTCACGCTACAAGCAATTACTCATTATCCATCATTAATATCAAATCTCCCGTGGCAAAAAATCGAACTGCGAAATTCTGAGCATCAGTTCCCCTTTCGAGAGAGAAAATTCGCCGGCAGACAAAACAGCAATTTAGAGCGAGCAAAACGAAAAGAAGAGAGAGCTTGTCATCTTCCAATCAAACTCCCTCTTGCGCAAGGAGGCGTGACGAAACAATGCTGGATCCCCATTGGATGAGCGAATCGGCTGGGAGGCCGAACTGCTCAGCCCCCGCCTAGGGCGCTGTATCAAGGCTCCTGTTTTTATCTGCGGCCAGTCTCTGGAGGCTTCTCTGTTTCGTTTCGTTATCGAAGACGTGAGAGTTTTTTAAAGAATCGCTTATCACTGGAATTTTCTAGATACATGGAGCGATTTATTAGCCAAGATGGTTTAGGCCCGTGAGTCAGTGGGTTGATGATGCTTTTTTGATTATGAATTGCTTCGGCGCCTGGCATGAAGCCTTTTTTTCGGCAATAAAATAAAGGACTAAGTAAAATAAATGTATGTGATTTATGTATATGTGTTTTTTTAAGAAAAAAGAAAGAGTTGTGGAACGTCAACAAAATGTCATTGAAACCATTTCGCTTTCTGCCAAGCTATTTTTTAACTAAAAGTAATTGAACTTTTGGTATAGTAAGATAACAGTATTTTTCTACATTATTTATAGCAATGATGTTTGGGGCCTGTGGCATCGTGAAGCGCCTACAACCCCAATGAAGAAATAAAACTACGTATATATCTGTATGCATGTGTCCCAACGCAATGCTTCCAGTCCAGTGTATGTTCTTTTTCTGGCCTGCATGAGTACTACTGGAGAGGATTCGCGTACCACAGTTTGGGAACCGCTGGTCTAGCGTAGCGCTTCCCAACCGGTGGTTCGCGAACCCCCAGGGGTTCGCCCGGTGTCGAAAAGAGTTCGTGAAAATAATATTGTAGTGGCGGAATTTTCAATTGCTAACATAAAAGAAAAAAAAATAACCGAAATGATAAATTTACATGTGTATTAATTAGGACGGTGTGTAAAAACGAATTCTTTTAAACTGACTGTCTTCCCGAAAATGTTCAAAAGTTGTGAACTGGCATAGGAAACATAAATACAAAATTTTAAAATGAACTTATTTCCACTATAGTCTGATTTCGAAAATTTCAATCACAAAGTGGATCAGAAGAAATTCATTCATGAATTTTAAATTTTGACCGAATGTTTTTCTTCCCATTTTCCACTGTTACCTCGCTTGTGCGAAGAAAGAGTCGGAGATATGGAAATTTACTTAAATGTTAAATTTTGCATTATTTTCGGCTAATTTCTCACATACAATTACCCAGTGCCTACACTCTCAGAAATAGAACTCGCACTTTTGACGATTTATGAATCGTCCAGAAAATTTCGACATTTACAACGATTCTTTCCTCAAGCGATCACGTGACTTTAAAAAGTTACTACACTAAATTCGCCAATTTGATAAAAGGTTTAGTCCTAGCATTTTTCACGAAGCTATTTCGTCAAATACGACGAAAGTTTCGTGAGATTGGAGCATTCGTTTCTGAGAGTGTAATTGGAAACTTTTAATCATTAATTTTTAATTTTGTATCCTCATTTATCACAGTTTATTCCAACTTTTCATCATTTACGCAACGAGAAATGTGAAAACATATGAATTTTAATATTGTAAATTCCCACCAATTTTTTGTGAATTTTTAACCGAAAGATATTCATTGATTGGTTGATTAAAAATTTGCACGCATGGTAAGTTCTCATGCCGTTCTACAATTTCTTCGCACTACCGGGAAAATAACATTTCTTTTGCGAATACATATGTTTACTTCCCGCTTAATAACTCAAAAAGAACGAATAAAAAGTACTAATTAAAAAACATAACTTTCTTGTAGCTGCATTTTTTTTTTTTTTTCTGGTTTAAAATTCGCCAGCAGGGGATTCTCCGCATTCTTTCGGAACTTAGAAGGGGTTCGCACAGGAAAAAAGGTTGGGAACCACCGGTCTAGAGGATGGAGGGGTAACAATTAGTTTTAATATTTTTATTTAATAATGATGAAATAATTCCCAAAAATAAATTTTAGCTGGTATAAAGTTTTATTGCTGCAGATCAAGGAGTATCGAGAAGATCAAAGAGTGTCATCGAAAGCTAAGAGTATCTAATTATCATACGTTTATAGAAGGTAACTACATTTATTAATTAAGAATTAACCTTCATGGAACTAAAGGGTATAGGCAATTTATTTTCATACGTAAACCATAAATAAGACAGAAAAAAAATCTGATTCTTTTCTTTGTTTCAAAATGGTGGCTTCTGATAATCGCACGGTCTTGCAAGTGTGAACTTGCTGACTACAACACTAAAAAATTGGTGGGTATGTTGCCCAAAAAAAACGGTACCAGTTTGCTGACTGCCTGATTCAGTTATGTTTCGGTGCAACCGTGCAACATAGGGAAGTAGGCACCAGAATCTAGTCAAATTAAGCAACATCCTTTGT
This sequence comes from Octonoba sinensis, assembly GCA_038502835.1. Classification (NCBI taxonomy): domain Eukaryota; kingdom Metazoa; phylum Arthropoda; class Arachnida; order Araneae; family Uloboridae; genus Octonoba; species Octonoba sinensis. The sequence continues at coordinate 40,330,459 of CM076600.1, forward strand.
AGTTAGCGAATTGACATCATTTTTTGGAGAACATAGAACTCGGCTGGCGTCTATGGTGCTTCTGTGCATTCAAGGAAAGGACGAACCTATTCAAGTTTTAGGGAAGCTCGTTATGCAGGTACGTTTATTATATACGTACGAATCAGAATGATTGCTTCTCTGTTTTAAAAGCAACCAAATTTATAAACTGGCATATAGCATTAGCTCAGAAGAAGTAAAGTATGCTAAGCGAACAAAAATGAGAACAGAATACGGCACATTCCTTATACCAGCAGTTTCCTCGACTATGAATGTATTCCTCTTGGCACTCTGCCAGACATAAGTCCTCGTTTGCCAGTGGGACTGTAGCAGCATTTTTTTTTTTTTTTTTTGCTTTCTCTCTCTTTGTAAGAATGAAAAAGGAAATATAATGATTTTGTTAAGGGCATGTGAAAATAAAAGTCTCAACAAACCTAGTGCGGCCCGCAAATTAGTTTATAAAAACCCTAACCATCAAGGTTGGGGTTTCTGTTCTCTAACCACCAAGTGATGGGCTGTAATAGTACTGCTCAGACTACAAGATTATAGATTGTTTCAAGAGGATCTGAAAACAAAAATTTGAGTGATCAAAGTCTTCAGAATAAAATAACCTCTATTTTATCGTTCAACAACTCTACTCCAATGGCAGACAGATTGAGGTCAGTTAACTCATTGAAAACCTCTCCCCACCCCCTCATTCACAATATGCGGTAAGTTAATAAGTACTTCATTATTTAGCCAATTCTTATTTATTGAAAGTTTTTGTAACTTTTCGTCTTTGTTTAAATTATGATACCGGAAGTTTCCAATGAGTTTTTCTTTTAGCTTGAGATACAGACATTTCAAGTAAAGAGAAGGGAAAGAAGTCAGGTTAAGTAAAACACGATTTTTCACAGAAGGTGTACATCCTCCCCCCCCCCCCCCCCCTTCCCAAAGCTGTTCATTTTCTTTCGTTTTTAACATTAGATTTACCAGGCCGTTTCCAACCCTTCCTAAACATTCATTTTACACCAAGTTGCTACTAATTATTATAAAACTTTCCGTCAGATTAATTTATCCTACTTACCGTGTATGCGGAAAAGTCAACGCAATTGAAAGTTGCACCATAATTAGTAACAAATTATGCAAAATGGAAGATTCGAAACAGTCAAAATGACTGGTCTGGTAAATTTATTGCTAAATGAATATTTTGCTGTGTTTATGAGTTTGATGTTTTATTATTCATTTGCATTGTGTTCAATTGTGATGACATTGTAACTGTTTAGTTTCAGATTTACTAACGAGAAATCGAGGCTTTTATGATGAAGTCAAAATCTTTACAAAAACTGTTTCCATAGACTAGTTGGCATGCACTTTTGGGATGGCTTCTTTTTATGTCATTCCATTGCTGTTTGCTTGCTAGTGCAAATCAAAATTAAGTACTATGCCACATTTGTATCATGGAAAGCTTCTTTGAACTGATGTAAAAAAGTATGAAGACAAAAGTAGGTTTGTTTGCAATTAGAATTTAAGTCTTGTAGTAAATTTAGTATTCGAATTATTAAGTGATTTTCAGTCTTCTTTAGACAATGCCCAAGTTCAAGGGAACACTAATGTCCGTGTCTAACTTATATGATATATAGTAATACTATGGCAGTACTATTGATAAGTACAACAGTGGCGGAGGAAAGTTACAAAAGAGCTATTATAAATGTCAGAATAAGGAACCGTTACAAGTTTTTAGGAAAAAAGACAATTGGCTAACAAGTATCATCCGGAGAACTCCCACCAAATTGACGAAATAAACAAGACTGGACAGTTTTAAAATGAAATATACATGTATGATGAAAATCCTGTTAAGAAATTAACTTTTCAAACTCCAGTGGGGAAATGGAAAAGAGGAAGACCGAGAACAAGGTGAATGGATAGATTGGAAAAGTGGTTGGAGGCCTTAGGAGTTAACCGCTGGAAGACTATAGCATCAAATAGATCTAGATGGTGTAAGGCTAATGACTGAGACAGCCTTGGCTGGTAACCGGCTGTAGTGCTTGGGAAGAAGAAAAAGAAATTATATGAGTTATAATTGTTATAACCAGTTATAGGCTATCAAAAAATTTAAACCACAGTGAGAACTGTAGCCACAGCTAAATGGGAGATGCTGTACCAAAACTAAGACCAATAACTTTCTCTGTCAGTATACAGAATATATCCGTTCATGTTATCGATTTAAGATATTTAGGATTTGCTCTTGCAATCTGATTTTTCTCATTTCCCCACATGATGCTATTAGGTTACTGGGAAAAAAAGGTTGCAGGAAATTCTACATAATTTGAATTTCATTTACAAAGTGGCATCCATAATTGTTTCTATCTCCTGAAATATAGGAACCACTTGATGCATGTTATTCCATAATATTTCCAATTGTGGGTTCAAGGATTACAGGCAACTACATATTTGTTGAATTTTAAATCATATCCATTAGCTATTAAATTAAATACTGTTGTTTATCAATTGAAATATATTGTTTCTAAAGTTAAACACATTACGAACAATGATTACTTAAGGTAATTTAAAATTGAAAAACTTCCTACTTTATTATTCATTGACAATAAATCTTTAAAGCATATAAAAGTAGATTTCAGTAGAAATATTTATGAATTAATTTCAGATCCAAAGGGAAGACAGGTGCATTGAATTGTCACAAACGCGATTTCAAATTCTGTCAACACTCAATTTCAACGGCTCACTTTCCGAGAAAAAGTATATCATAGCATAAAAAAGAAATCAAAGCACAGGCAAACGTTATCGCACAAGAGGAGGAACGTTTGACACTCATCCATTTTCCTCGCCCCAGAAAACTGCTAAAAATTTTTCCTCGAGTAAAAACAAAATCAGGATACGTGAAAGAAACGCGGATGGCGCTTCGTTGTTCCGATCGTTACACATGACGACATTCAGAAGCATTAACATTCGTCTTCCGTTTTCGTAATGTCGACGTTCCCACGCAATTCTGGCGTTGCCTTGAATTGGCGAAGAACGCACATTAACCAGGAGTAGCTCTTCAACTCAACACACCTCGTACTGATCGGGAGAGATCTCGCCACCACGGCCAGAAGGAAATTTCGGATTAATTCACACAAAAGCAGGGAGTGCTACAGCACTCGGGAACACTTAAAATGTTGTGTGGGGGGGGGGGGGGGGGGAACGCACATTTAGCGTACATTTTCACAACTAAAACATCGTGCAGGGAAATTCCGTTGCAAAAACTCAAGGGCTCAAGAAGATATTTCGTTCCAAGGAAATGTTCGTTATACCGGAATATGCGTTGTACAGGAATATGCGGTATCCTAATGTCGTTTAACACTAGATATACCAGTCCGTTTTCAACCATTTCTAACTTTCGTTTTACATCAAGTTGCTATTAATTATAATAAAATTTTCAGTCACATTAACGTGTCCTACTTACCCTGTATAGGAAAAGCCAATGCAATTGAAAATTGCAGTGGAATGAGTAACAAATTCTGTAAAATGGAAGCTTCGAAACTGTCAAAATGACTAGTCTGGTAAATGCAGTGTTAAAGTGTGACTGAACATTTATTTCGCTAGAATGATAGTTCGTTGTATGGGTGTTTGCCATAACCAGATCTCACTGTATTACTTTTTGTGAGTGTGTGTGTTTTGTTCCTAAACTCATTATTACAGAGAAGGACAGCTAACATAAATATGTTTGATAATTTTCAATTTCCATATTTCTCAGTAAAAGTATCCGAAATATTTTTATGAGGGTTAAAATTAGAAATTCACCTCCTTTCTGACCCGCAGCTTCCATTTTGTACTTCAGTACTTCCACTAACTTTCCCTGTGCAAAGTTCAGTGCAAAAAAAAAAAAAATATCATTTTGTCAATGCAGATGTGAAAATCTAGATTATTGACAAGATCATTTATAAGTTAGCATTAAGTTTAATAAATTGCAAGCATATTTTAGCATAACTTAAAGGTCTACGATTCGCGCACATGACGGATGGTATTTTCCATTATGAAAATTTACTCGACTCTGCTAAGTCATTGAATATTCCGTTAAACATGGGATGTGCTTAAAAATTCGTAATTTTCAAAAACACGAAATAAAACTTATGGCAAAAATGTCAGGAAAAAAAAGACAAGACGTTTCTGCCTTTGAACACAAAAATAAATGCTTAAAACCAGGATCATTAGAACATAAAATTCAGATTATTGCACAAATGTGCTTCGGGGTAAGAGATCATTCATAAATGGTGTCACACTTCGAGGAGGGAGGGGGGGAGGGGGTTTCGTGAAATTGTGACAAGGGGAGGGTGTATGTTGAATTGTGACATTTTGTGACAAAGGCGGGGAGAGGGTCAAATATGTGGGAAAAAAGTGTGACATCATTTATGGATAACAAGGAAGGGCTTTTCTTCAATGCAAAAAAATTTTCGAGTTTCCGACGCTAGCTGTAAACAGCAACCTTCTTTGCGGTGACTCTGACCGTAGTTTAGGATCTGGAAGCACACACATTTTTCAGCATGGAATGAGGAGTTTATTGGTTTATTGAATTCCCGAAACACGTGTCTTTTTTTTTTGTAGTTTTGTACAATTTTGAAATCTTCTGCCTCGTTAATGGTAGTTTTTATAGTTTAGAGAAAACACAATTGAATACGATCTTTCAACGATTTGACATTATACTACAAACTACACAATAAATATGCATAAGTTCATGAGTTCCTTTGGAATAAAATGAAAATATTTTGAGGTAGATATTCGTGAAATGTCTACAACCACATGCATTTTGCTGGTACCAGTGGGACAACCAGAATTTTCTCCTGGCATTGGAGCCGATAGCTTTTATTTCTAATTTGCTGAAACACGGGCATCGAAAATTCCTTGTCACGTACAGATTAAAGTGGTGAAATAAATCAATAAATAATTATTATCTTTATCACTTGAAGTCAAAATTCGAAATTAGCGCTCGTTAGTCGCAATTTGCACCTAATAATTTTCGTTTCACAACGACGATTTTACATCCAGTCGCCATTTTGAGAGGTAGCCTAGTGGTTAGGATGTCGGACTTCCACTCGGAAGGTCGCGTGTTCGATACCCGCTGAAGACCCACCATGTGCACTTGGAGATACGTGCATGTGAAAAACGTGGAGCCCACTTACTCGCCCCCAGGACAGGGCATCCCTAAGGCTTGCAGGGAAAGCAGTTGGACGAGAAAAGTGAAAGTCACCATTTTGACGCCTGACTGTTAATACAATTTCCGACGTTCGAAGACCACAACTTTTCTCCCAGTCGTCATTTCATTTTTTGTCTTTTAAAATCAAAGTTTGAATGGAATGTATAGAAATTGAAATAATTATTTAATCTGTTGTTTTGAGCTTTTACGATAACTGCGAAGACTATCGTAACTTCTTGAATTTCAAATTCTTGAACCGTGCATTTTTCTTTACAAATAAAATTTGAATAAACAGTTAAAAAGATAAACTCATGTTGTATTTTATAACTTTTATTAAAATAAGCATTTATTTGGATGCATAAACTTAAGTAAAATTACTCACTTCTCAAACGTAACTAAAAGAAATTGATTTTCGAATATTATTTTTTTCAGTAAGGTTGTGATATTTCGGGATACATTTTAACAATTGCATAGGGGATTTAACAGTTTTCATTTGATTTCTCTGCTTCGCAATTTGAATTATTTTAAAATTACGACTAGCAGAACATTTTTGGCAACTAAAACAAAAAAGCTAGGTCCCAATGACACCCAGGGCAGGCGCTAGTACGAATGGCGCCCTGAGGCAAAAAAACTTTTTTCCGCTCCTTTTTTTTATTATGAAGGAATATAGATTAAAAATGATTGATACAAACTTTAATTATACATATTTTAGCTTTCTAAAGGCTGAAGAAAACAATCGCTGATCAGAATGGACTGAATAAGGAAAAAATAAAAAAAGAGAAAAAGCAATAAATTGCGTTTTGCTCGTCATAATATAGAGAAGACACTTTCTGTAACTGCAAACACTTATAAAGTACAAACTCCGGATACAGTGAGGCCGCCTCTCCCTGTGGAGAAGAAAAAAATAATGTGCAAAACAAGAAATAACCCAGTAAAAAATTTATTCTTTCAACAAAGGAAAGAAAGAAACGGAAACTTTTCAAGATGTTCCTAATGTGTTTCTGAGTTTTATTTTATCCAAATTAAACGTGTGATATATATTAATGCAAAAATGAAATTAGATGAAGTTTTGATGCATCGTTTGTAAAACTAAATAGTTTAAATATTATTTATTGCTTTTGAAATAAAAAGCTATTGTTTGTCACTTAAAACGATGCAGTAAATATTTATGGCCAATGCGCCCCTAAGAACGACGCGTCCTGGGGCAGGCGCCTCACCGCCTCAGCCTAGCGCCGGCCCTGACGACACCTAACATTTGCATTCTAATTTCGAACCTTGCTTGAAGTAATTTATTGTTCTATCATTAAAACAGTAGCACAGTGCTCGAAAAATCTTAAAAGTTTTGCTGGCCCTACCGTTCATATTTGTCGAAAAAAGGACATGCCAGAGCAAAATTTTTACATGCCCAGAAGTTTTATGGCACATTAATAAAAACATTTGGGTTTGTCGTATTGCCTTAATCAGACAAAAAATTAAATTAATAGCTTTATATCAGAACCAAAAATTATTTTACCGTTAATCTAAATCATTAAAAGATTACATTACAAACAGGTAAAGATGCGGTAATTTTTCAATAAAATACGAAATAAAGTTTTGGAAAGAAATATTTGATCAAAAAATTACATGACTTGCCGGTGCCGCATGGCGCATGTAAGGGAGCGATCGGAATTTTTACATACCCCCGGGCATGTCGGACAATATAATATTCGAGCTCTGTAGTAGCATAATTACTCACACAAAAGTGAAAAAAAAAGAGAGAGAGAAAAGACAAGAAAAGAAGAAAAAATGGTAGGTCAACCTGTTTCTTAAAATTAGTTTTAATAATTGAATATTTCTGCTAATCTAACTCCAAAACAACCACAAAATCTTATTTTCTCGCTTCAAATTTGCGGCTTTTAGATTTGGTTATCTTTTCTTTATAAAGCGTGAAACAGCAGCAAATCAGCTCGGAATGTTTTGAAATTTTTCAATTATTTTAATGAAATGTTTAAACAATTACAGAACTCGACGTGCTAAAACAACTAACTTAGTGCAAGGGAATTTGGGACAGAAAAGCAAGAAAATTTAACCCAGATCAAAGCATAATTTAAAGTTTCACAGTGTTAACGGTATTATAGTTCAGACATAAACAAAAATTGAGCTCCCATGGGCTTTTAATAAGGAAAAAAATTTTTCTCACGTTCTTAAAACGAAAATCTATATCTTTCTGTGTTTTAGTGGTTCAATAAAATAAAGTTAGTTTTTTATATTTTCTTAGAAATTAATTTAAAGTAGGACACGTTGGAAAAGGAGTGTGAGAATGCTTTATTACATTAAAAATTCTTCAAAATCCTGTTGTTTTTTAAATTGAAATGATGCAAGTTAATGATTTTATGACTGTTATATCTTATCATTAACACTTAAAGCTTTCAAATCTATCCATAACGATTTATTTATTTATTTATTTATTTTCCCTAGATTTTTCCTACTTTCTTTCTCTTTTTTTCTTCTTCTTTTCCCCCCAAAACAATGAAATTATTAAATAAACACAATGTGGGATTGTAATAAAATAAATAATTTACAATGAGAAACTTTATTTTGATCTGCTTTTCGTCTGATCTTTTATCACTATGATGATTCAAAAATAATTAAGAAAAAATTTTCTCAAACTTTTTTTTAAATCAAAATAAAATAAAAGAGAAATAGTCCATCCAAAATCTAGAACGGTAAATATTATCAAAATACAAACCTTTAATTTCAACCGTAACTTTAACTATTACGCATTATAAATATTAATTGGTTGTTACTTGTTTCCGCAGGAGTGGTTCCGGGAAAACATGTGTAAAGCTTCCCCTGTGGGAAAGTGCTAACCTCATTTTTGAAAGAGCTGAAAAATTTAAACTAGTAGTAACTGACTTTAACACCGGCTTTGGCCAAGTTTGATCCTGCGAACTTGGGCGTAATAGGCCTGCGCCTTATCACTACGCCATCTTGCCGGCATTTAACTCAATGATAAGAATACTTATTTGACCGTTTACTATACATATCATGTGAAATTCTGCAGTGAATTAAAGCAACTATGGCAGTTGTTAAAGCATAAAAAGTTAAAAGACGCATAGTGTGTCTAACATACTTCTCTCAATTTAAAGTTCTTAGCAGGAGACTCGAACTCCAATCTAGATGTCAAGTTAGTAGGCTAGATTAAAGTAAAAAGAGCGTAAAGCTGTTTTTGATTCTCTTAAATATATACCTCAATCTAAACGTAAATATCTTCCAAAGTACTCATTCTTATTACCTTTATATCAACGTTTCTCAACTTGGGGGACCGGGACTCCTAATAGGGGAGTCTCCTTTTGATATGTGGGGGGGGGGGGGGAATCTGACCAAAAATGTAAAAAACATCTTAAATAATAAAGTACCTTAAAATATAAAATATAAAACAGTGTTTCAAAATATTGCAGTGAGGAGTCTCAATGATATTTACATGAATATTTTCGTCTTTTATGGGGGTTGAAACACCAAGAGCACTTCATTTGGCGTGCATTGAGTTAAGCTCAGGAATGTTACAAATTTAGAACGTTTACAATTTCAGTTCTAATTAAATTAGAAACTTGAAACAAACTTAATCTTGGGCAGAAAGAAAAATGCGCTTTCGGATTGGTACATTTAGTCAAGGTGTGCAAATATTTCTTCCCTCTAGAAGGATACTTATGGGAAACTTTTGCTTAAAATTTGTATTTCAAAAAATTAAGAAACATTGAAAATCGGTGCAGACTTTGAGCGTCCAAAGTGATATTGTATACTACATTTAAAGACTATAAGTGCTTTAGAGTCTTCTGAGCAATGCGGTATGAGGAAATCGCCTGTTTTATATATAATGGTACTTATTTATCGTCTCAATTGAATTTCCAAGTATTAATTTCTAACAATAAAAAGTTTTAGTGTTACTCAACGCAATTTTTGGCGTTCAGTTGGTGTAAAGTTGAAAATTATTCATTTTTTGATGTATTTGAAATTACTCTCAGTATCTGTCTAAAAAAATACAGACACCAGAATCCTTTTTTAGCACATCGCTTATAGAAATGAACAGTGTCATATCTGCAAAAAATCATTTTTTTTTTATATCAAAATTTTCAGATTTTTGCGCTCTTTATATTGGGAACACTGCCGTAAGCAAATGTTCAAAAATTAAGGTTAGAGGCCAACTTTATATTTTTGGTGTTGTAATAACTACTTTTTATAGTTATTTCTAATTTTTTTGACAGCAATAACATCCATCATGTGAAAGAAAACTATAACAATCACTAATAATAAAACAAATTGTAAAACGTTCAAACTCCTCTCTTGAAAAATGTCCATTTTACAGATATGACACTGTTCATTTCTATTAGCGATAGGATGTCCGTGAACGCGTTAACCCATCTACTTATCAAAAATTCATTTCGATTGTTCATTGAGAACACTGCCGTAAGTAAATGTTCAAAAATTAAGGCTACAGGCCAACTTTATTTTTTTGGTGCAATACAGTATGTAATAACAACTTTTTATAGTTATTTCTATTTTTTTTTTTGACATCAATAAAAATATTGGGATACGCCTATTTTCATAGAAATGTGCAATTGCAATGAAATTTCGATACATAACGGAGTTGACGCATTTAATGTGCGAAGAAACGTTATACTGTCAATATATTTTTTAGACAGACACATTAAAAGAATTTAAAGTAAAGGATGTTCATTAAATATTGTCAGGGTTTCCATACCTCATAACTTTCGAATAAAAAATATTACGCAAAAACCGTTATGTATTCGTCAATTAAAACTCAGAGAATTTTACGTGGCAACAGTGCGATCTTAGCGCATCTGCAGTCTGGGTAATTATGACGTCATAAATAAAAATGCCAACCGTGCAGAAAAAGCAAGGTGTGTATTGTGGTTTTTCGAAACTAAATCAGTCATAACTACTCAACGTCGCTTCAGGACCACGTACATGAAAGATCCTATTTCAAATAATTCTATCAGACGCTGGTTAACACAATTTCAGGAAACTGGTAGCGTTTTACACCGAAAGCGTTCTTAACGTTTACTCGCAGTCCACGTAAATTAACGAGACAAGCAGTGTATGTATGTACGAGGCAACATTGTGTACAAGACCCCTGTGCCCTCCCTTGATGAATTGTAGCGCAGAATTGTTACTGCGATCCAGAATGTTACCCCACAAATGCTGGAGAGCATTTGGAGGGAAATCGAATTTCGTCTCGATATGTTACGAGCCCCGAAGGGCAGCCATGTTCAAATTCATTAATCTTCTTAATATCATTAATAAAATTCTTTGAGTTGTAATTTACAAATACGTAATTGGTTTTTGCGTAATATTTGTTATTCGAAAGTTATGAGGTACGGAAACCCCGACAATAATTCATGAACACCCTGTATATCAAAAATGAACCATTTTGAACTTTACACTTACTGAACAAAAAAAATCGTTTTCAGTAACACCAAAAAGGGTGACAACTAAACGCAAAAATTTTTACAGTGTAGCCTTAGAAAATGTTTCAATCACATGAAAATGTAGAAATGAAGAAAACTGCAACTAAACACATCATGTTTGCATTTTTCCCACTTGTATTCAATATCAAGGTTGTCGTTCACGAAGATGACTGTCAAAGTCGTTCCAGAAGGTGAAGGACGCTTCTTCTTCTTTCCTTTTCTCAGATCTAGGATGGGATTTTAAACTGCAGCTAATAATCGAGGAAGAATAAAGATAAAAACATCAACGGTATAGGTCTATTTGAATGATTTTCGAATTTGCAAAAATGCCTGCTGAGTCCAAATGATTGGTGTTTCCTATTCCAGGTTCTGATGATTGAGATTTATGGGTTTACCCGCAAATAATATGCATATTTAAACCTAAAGATTAGTTTCTTTTTTCTTTTAGTTTCTAGAGAGTGGGCCACGAAAAAGCAGATCGAAAAATAAAAGTGTATAAAATAATTCCAATACACTAACATAAAAACTACTTTTACATATCCATGGGTGTAATATGAAGGAGCGTAGGGGTAAGTTAAGTGCCCCCTACGGTTCCTAGTTGCACCTGGGGGCTTTTATCATCTTAAGAGCTTCCAAAGTTTGAGAATTCAATATGAGTACCCCCTCTCCCCTCCTTAAATATCGAAACACCAGGTTTTATGAATGCGATGTCCACCCTATTCAAACAACTGCCTCTATAATAGAAACACGATGTCCTGCGACTCAACGCCATGTTGTGAACTGGAAAAAACAGCATAATATCATACAGCTGTCTAAACACGCATTGCCATCACACCACACAATGCTTATCCTTACATTATTCTAAGAAGCACCACTTCTAAATCGGATTTTTTTTTCGAACAAACCTGCACGATGCAAACAGAACCATTAGAACAACAGATGACACACTAGATTTTTGCAATTTAATCAAAATAATTTCACTTGTGAAATGGATGGCTAGTGGAGCATTATAGATACAATGTTATGAGATTGGATCCCGGTCCAGACTTCAATATATGCAGGGGTACTTACCTACTCAGCGCCTGAGGGCGACGGCACAATAAGCTACGGAACCCCCAAAACGATGAACCCCCCCAAAATGGCCAAATAGTCAGCCAATTCCCCCGTCCCAAACTCCTTGAAAACAACCTCTTAAAATTTTCAATGACACAGTCTGAGACATTACCCCCCCCCCCCCCACCCCGTTGAGCACCCTGATATATAAGTTACCGTACTGTAGCGTTGTCCCCCCGCCCTGTGAAAAGAAATCACTCATATATAGTCTCCTTTTGGCAATGCTCAAGTTTCAAAGAACCCTCAAATCCGTGCACTATATTTTAAAAAATCCTAGTTCAACTTTTCACCAAAAAAAAAAAAAAAAAAAAAGAAATGGTGAAATTTAGATGCAAACCAACATTTGGTACTAAAGTTAAACCAAGAAATGGTACCTAGTTTCACATTCATGGAAACGAGGCGAAATTATACCCTTATAATGGTTTAACTTAGTGTACCAAATGTAGCTTGCAACTAAAGTTCACCATTTTTTGCTGAAAGATTGAACTGGAATTTTTTAGTGTAGGAATTCTTCAAAATATATCTTTTTGAGGTCAATACTGTCGGCCCCGCTTAAAGGAATACCGTTGGTTCCAGCATATTTTATTCTATTAAGCGGGGTATTCGATTATGCAGGAAAATTTTCTTTACCTTACAGAACTGATAATATTGCCAGAAACGTAATAATGAATCAGTATATCTAATTAAAAGAAGTTGTTATTGTTAGTGTTTAAAAGTTCTTTTAAATAAAATAAATAAAAACAAAGTAATTAAATAATTAAATACATTATTATATATTTTTAAGTACAAATTAAAATGATGAAAAGTAAGGAGTAGCTGAAAGATCAATTTGAAAATTCAAAAAATTTTCTTATTTACTCATTTCTTTTTGAAATTCAATCAATTCTTTTATCAAAAGTATTTCAAAAGCAGGCCAATATTATTGGATTATCCGGGGAAAATATTCGATTAAACGGGGATCTTTAACATTGCGTATATGGGGAAATATTCGGTTCCGGAAGGTATTATTCTTACAAGCGGGGTATTCCTTTATCCGTTACCCGATTAAGGGGGGCTGACAGTAACTAAGTTAAACTACAATGAATACAATAATGACCTTTATTATGAAGCGTTTTGAAAGCAGTAGTTATTATGATGACATACAGGCTTCCTTTTCTTTCAGACAGGTCCTTTGCAGAACAATTTTGATTTTAGTAGAAATTTTATGGTGACTTCTTCTAAAGATTTTAGAAGACACAGATTTTTTATTTACTCTCAAAAAAGCTTTTTGTGACCCACACAAATTCCTAAAGTGGGTAATGATCCAGTAATTTTTCTCAAGTCGACATCTCTTAACATTCTCTTTTCCCCGCGCATTAAGCATCAGGGAAAGTATTTCTTGTGATCATAACATGATCTTTAGTAGCTAAACTGAATTATTTTGTAAATTTTATTGCCGACTTTCAATGCATCCTGGCATAAGGTCCAGACTGTCGCAGAAAGCGAAAAAGTGCCATCTTTTAGACCTGTTGTGCCACCTAAATACCTCATTTAGTTCACTGAACATTTTGCGTTTAGTTTCCACCGTTTTTGGTGTTACTGAACACGAGTTTTGTTGTTCAGTTGGTGTAAAGTTGAAAATTATTCATTTTTAATATACTTTAAATATTTTTTTATGTGTTTGTCTAAAAAAAAAGTAACGTTTCATCGCGATTGCTTATTTCCATGAAAATAGGATAAATGAGCAACCGTAATGAATTTTAATGCGCAGATGAGTTAACGAACATCATAAGATAAAAAAACATTCTGGTGTCTGTATTTTTTTTAGACAGGCGCTTAAAAGAATTTCAAATACATCAAAAAATGAATAATTTTCCACTTTTCACCAACTGAACACCAAAAATGGTGTTCAGTGACGCCAAAACTTTTCACATGACGCACCCTCAGTCAGGGCCCGATTAAGACAGTTGGGGGCCCAAGGCACAACATTATTTTGGGGACCCCTACGGTACGAATTATACGGCCCCTATGGTATTTGAGGCCCCCTATTTACGCAAATACTTTTAGCTCGCCATTTAAATTAGTTAAGATCTTTCCATTTTGTAAAAAATTATCTTTTAAGAGATTCTTTCAGAAATCTTTCTTACAATTCGGGGGCCCCTAAAATTTGGGGGCCCAAGGCTGCGGCCTAGTTGGCCTTTTGCGGTAATCAGGCACTACCCTCAGTGCTGAAGAGAAATATCTACTTCTGTTTCTTTAAAAAAATCGAAAAAGGGTATTTTTGGTGGCCCTATAACTCAGAGTGCACTAAGGGTCAATATGGAGCTTCATGTATTGCTTAGTGTGAGGCTTCTCTTTTAAAGCTTTTTTTAAACCCATTTGTACCTGCTATCTCAATAAAGGGACGGTCCGTAAAATGGCAATAATTTTTATAGTTGTGGGAAGAAATTTTTTTAGGTAATGAACTATTCTTTTAATGCTTGTTTTTTAAACTATTTGTGCCCACAATCCCGAAAAAGGGACGCTCCTTAAAATGGCAATAATTTCTATTTTTGTGGGAAGAAATGTATTTTTAGGTAATGAAGTATTCTTTTAATGCTTGTTTTTGAGCCCATTTGTGCCCACTATCCGAAAAAAGGGACGGTTCTTAAAATGAACCTTAATTTCTGTATTTATGGGATGAAATTTGTTGGGGTAATGAACTATTCCTATTTAATTTTCCTTCAAAGTTGAAACACATTAATTACATTATGCAATTGAGAGATGGGAGGAGTTTGTAGCTTTAATTTTATATTATTTCACAATGTTCAGGAAGAAAAGGTACATCAAGAATGTCATTTTTTGCTATGTGTGAGTGATCTTTTGTTTTTGAGCTTTGCCACTTACTGAGACACATATATTCCAAAAGTTATGTATTTCAGTACCATTCTTCTTCATATTTCAAACCCTCCAAAATGGCGGCGTTTGTTAGGACGTCTCTTGTTTTTTAATATTAAAAAAAAAAGAGCTGTTTAATTTATTTATTTATTTGTATTATTATTTTTTCTTTTTATTTGACACTGTTTCTACCAATATGCAGAGATGGGGACTTTTCGAAATTATATTTACCCTATCATTTTTTGCTTTCGCCCCCCCCCCCCCCCCGATGATGATATATTCTATTTCCAATTTGAATCTTTAATACAAAAGAGAAAAGAATAAAACACAGACAGTTCATTGTTCTTCATAAAAACTAAACATTTCCCTAATCTTTATTCATCCTGTTTCGATGAAATAGAAGCAGACCGGACGCATGCGCAAATTCGAGGAAAGTCTCGACTAAGTAAAGCAAACAGTAGCTATGGCTCTAACTTTAAAAATGCAACACACACATACAAAAAACAGTAAATATCTGTCTTAAAAAGAAAAGAAAAAAAAAGGCGGGGATCCAATTACATAATATTGGTTCTCTGCTAATTTTACGAATTCGACGTCTTTTTTCTGCACACATCGACGCAAAATTCGAAGCGCATCCTCCATCTGAGCAGCTAAATACCTTTTTTGACCAGTAATTTCAGAATATAATTTACAAGCAGAAAAAAATAGTTTATTTTTCTCCAGTTTTTATTGGTTTAAGAAAAATAATCTCCGTAACTTGATAACAGGAAACGATGTTTTGATTACAAAAACCGATGCTTTTTCAATGCATTTTTATACAAGCGAACGGGACTTGGCGATTTTGATAACATTAAACGGCTGATAACATTAACCGTGATCACATAAAACGGCTGTATTAATTTCTTAATTTCGCTCTCTCACACTGACTTAGTTTTAGATTCGATAGGTTAGTGGTGCTTCATTTTCCCGTTTCTTTCACCCTTTTCACGGTACCATATGCCAATACAGGTGCAACAGAACAGGTGTCATCCTTTTATGGAGTTATGCACAATAGATTCCCCCACACCATAGCGTAACAGCTGTTGGTAAGTTGCAACTGCACACACAATAAAACGATGACAGCTGTGTGGTAGTTCGAGCTTTTGACATTACGTATTATTTGAGGGTTAATAACTGTTACACAGTTTCATTTACGGAGAGAGATTTGTTCATAAATCATTAAAAACTATAGGATTTTCCAAAGTGATCTGACATTTTAATTTTTTAATACTGTTCATATTTTGCTCGATAGTTGATAATATTTTTGTTTTATCACGCAGAACTGACGTTAAAACAGTGGCGTTCCTAGCATGGGTGTCACCCCTGGAGGAGGAGGTATTTTTAGTGTCATCTACCCCTCCCAATCTCAAGAAAAAAATCTTGATGTTGCGTAGGACCCTCAACAGGCGAGAATATGCAAATTCCGCCAGAAGAACTTTTGTTTTCGACTGATTGGCAACACCCCATGAGTTCTATAAAACCACTGAATGTGGTGGAGCAGAGAGAGAAAAGGGCCAGGAAGGCCAGACTGCTTTAAGTTGATATTGTAAGTTGTGATGTAATAATAAGGTAATAATAAAGATTGTTTGTGTGTGATAGTAATAAGGTCTCATGTCTGCACATCGTAAGTTACAACGTCAAAGTTGCTAAGTGCTATTTTTCAAGAAACCACCAGTTTAGCATACCGACAGAAAATTTATCGCACACCTGCATTAAACCTGGATAAGAATAAGTATAAGAACTTTAAGTTACGACACTTGAAAAATTCTATTTTATTTATTTGTTGTATTTTCAGTTACCCACATGTATTTTCAGTTCTACGTTTAAATAACATCAGTAAAATTGTGTAATTCAAGTCTTTCTAATGGGGCTGCGCTAATGGGAATGCACTAACCTTTGCGGACCTAGTGCATTCCCCGGAAATCGACATCCATTCTTTCAAGTAGCACCACTGTCGGCGGAAGCTCTTACCACTTTGAGAATTTTGACGCTCGGTTTCCCCCCCTAGGTGACGTAGAGCTCTAAATGTTGCGAAACTGCCCTAGGAATTTAATTTAGCCGAGAGCATCCAAGCCAAACGGATACTTAAGGCGGTATTTAACATGCCGCATAATCATACGACATTGGCGCTCACGATTTTCTGCATTTTAAAAATCCACCGACTTGGGCCAGGTTTGATCCTGCGAACGTAGGCGTAAGAGGCCGGCGCCTTACCACTACGCCATCCTGTCGGCCGTATAATTCAAGGATAATGTATTTTTCGAAAAGTCTTTTTCGTTTTTTGGGTGAAATATTCATTAAAAAATTAGGGGGGAAGAAATATGAAAACCGCACTTGAGTAACTTGTCAGTCTTTTTTTTTTTCGTACTGAAAACCATGATGTTTCTTCTTCTACACTCAATTTAGGCTACAAAATTTCAATTTTTTTTAACCGACTTCACAAAGGAAGGAGGTTATACATTCGTGCTGTATGTATGTCGTTATTTTTTTTTGTTTGTCCCCTCATAATTTCTCACCGGATGAACCGATTTTCATGATTTTTTTTTTAATCGATCGAGGGTGGTTATCCATAGGTCCCGTACCTTTGTTTGACCATATTCGATAGTTATAAAAAGTTATGGGCTGAAAAGTGGTCATTTTTTTGTTTTTTCATCCATACCTTTTTACTATAACTGGACCGATTTTGATGATTTTATTTTTAATCGATTGAGGGTCGTCTAAATCATCGTACATCAATTTGAGTACATTTGTTTTTTAGAAAAAACGTTATGAGTGAAAAATAAGTATTTTTTAAATTTTAACTGAAAAGGCTTGGTTTTATTTTTCTTTGTTGGAAAAATTGTTAATAAACATGAAACTCATTGTTGAAAAAGAATTTGTTGCCATTAAGCTGTAATATTAAAATCAATTATAAGAAGAGTTTGGCTGAAGGCCTTCTCTGAAGAAAAAGTTAAATCCAATCGGTTTGTTTGCTCTAGTGAAATTTTTAACATCGATTTCAAAACGGAATTTATTATACAAACGGTTAGTTTTTAGTTCCCTCAAAGAAGGTTTCCCCTTTGATATGGATTTTTTAAAAAATAGAGTATTTATATAAGAATGTATTTATACTTAAAAAAAATAAAATATTTTTTGGAAAAAAATAGAACCGACTTCCAATTACAAATTGCGCTAAAAAGTGAAAAATTAATTAACTCTTTAAACAACATCGATACGACTTTTAATCATAATTTTTGAAGTCGTGCAAAATTATTACTCTAATTATCATTACACCATGCGTTATTTTACATTGAAACTGTTGCAAACTCTAGGCCATTTATATTTGTAATTGATTTATGGTTGCAAAGGTAATCATGAATCAAAATCCATCATAATTTTGCACTGACATGAAAAATTATGTTTAAAAGTCGTATCGATGTAGTTTGAAGAATTATTTTATTTTTCACTTTTTAGCGCAATTTATAATTTGAAGGTTCTATTTTTTGCCAAAAATTATTTTTTTTACCAATTCAAGTCTCATTTTCGATCCGAAAACCGAGCTTCGAGAATAACTTCTAATAGCCATTAAAAACCACAAAAGACTTCTAGTCGTCATTAAAGACCACCATTAAATTTTAAACAATTAAGCACGTGGACTGTTACGGGAAAACACTCCAAAATAAATTAGATTAAATTAACCTCAAAGTTCATAGCAATCTTTGTATATGATTCATAACTTCCTGTTTAGTTTCAAGTTCATACATCAAACAGAGACAGGCTATTTTGGGAACGGTGAAGAAAAATAACTGTTATTCTTCGCTGAAATGACCGATAAAGGAAAAGTTCAGTTATTAAAACCAAGAAAGTTGTTTTTGATCCTAATTGTTATTTTTGAAAAAGAAAAAAAAAACAGCAATAACAATAGTTATTTCAAAACCATAGATGTAAGACCTTTTAAAAACAAAACAAATATTGCATTTTAATGCAAAAATGTGATGGATTTTACGCTAATTTAAAATTAAATGGTTATTTAAGTCCGTAGAAGGGGTTAAAAGTTCGTCAACCTCCTTGAAAATCAATACAATAAATATACGGTGTAGTCTGTATAAGTTGAATACGTTGAATCTAGGTCATATCTTCTGAAATATACTAGCGAAATGGGTGGGAAAAATATAACTGTTATTTATGGAGTGATATTTTTTGGAGAAACAAGAATTTAAAATTTAATGAACAAATTTAGAATGCAATATGAGTAAAGCAGTTTTTCAACATTTATCACAAAATATTGTCTTGAAGGAATAGCACGGTTTTAATTTAAATCTTTGAAACGTTGCCGTAACAAACAAGAGCTTTTCCACATAAATATTAAAAATAATACTATTTTAAGAAATATCAGTCTATCAAATTTCCTTTCTTTTTTTCCTTTATTATTGTTTTCTTTGTTACTAGGATTGATAATATAGAAACTCGAACTTCAGTAGTGCTAGTTTGAGTCAAACATTCTGAAATTTTCCCACAGTCATGTGTTCCTGCGAAATGAACTTCCGATTTTTTTGCTAAGTACAGTGAAACCTGTGTAAGTTGACCACTTTCGGTGCAGCTCTTTAGTGGTCAACTTAGACAGGTGGTCAACTTATAGAGGGTGGAAATTTTTTATGCGTTTATTCATTTGTGACTAATTAACGTAACCTCAAATAACTAATATAACTTCAATGAACTACTTATAATATAACTTCATGTATTAACGTTATTTTAAAGTCAGTAATTAGCTATTTTTTACAATTATCTAAAGTATCATTATAAAAATTTATCCTGAAGGACTTAAGATGTATCCTATACAACTTTAAAAGTAAAGCACTAAGTTAAAATATAGATAAATATGTTATTTTACTTATTTAATGGTAAAGAATCCTTAAAAATACATAATTTTTCAAAATGGCTAGATCAATTAGAAGAAAAAGAAGAAACTTATTTAAAGAACAAAAGGAGTGTTCATAGTAGTTTTCCCGTATGCTTAACTTATACACAGAGGTTTAGGCAAACTTTATATTGATGTTTCATCCATCCAAATACTGGTCTAACGTTACAGCATAAAAAATATACTGGAGAAGTTATTTAAGATTTTTTTATCTTTGCAAAAATAGATAAACAAATAAATATAGTAATAATTAGGGGGCGGTCAACTTACAAAAGGTTTTTTATAATACTCGCACCCAAATTTGGCGTACATAAGTGGTCAACTGAGGTGGTCAAGTTACAAAGGTTTCCCTACATTAAATAATGGGCTCATTCCGTTCCTGACAAAAGTGGTCAACTTAGACAGGTGGCCAACTTTACAAGTTTTACTGTATTTGGTCATTACGACGCACAGGTGTGAACGAAACTATCGCACTACCAATACAAGAATGCTACAACTCAAAATCGACCACTTTTTCGAAGAATTTTAAGCTAAAATCTAATTTTCATTTTATCCGAGGTGATCGAGGTTGAAAAACATTTTGAATCATGTAATCTTATGTGGCCTATCCTCCAACCCCCCCCCCCCCCCCGAGAAGAATTTGAAATGACAGGCCTGCTATTGCAAATACAAATATGCTATTCGAGCAGAAAAAATAATAATAACAAAAAGTCAGTTAAGAATACGCAATTCCGAATTTACATCCATTTCAACTTTTTGGCTTACGGCCCTCTTATATTGGGGGTGCGATATGATTATCTATGTCATGGCCCCCACATGGGAGCTAGGAGGTGCTTGAGGGAGTTACCAAAGCCGAAAAGGGGCCCGTATTGAAAAAAAAATAGGATTAAAACTAATTTTTATATATATGTAATTGGAAGAAGGCTCTTGAAAAGGGGGCCCTGTAATAAATATGGGATTCCCTTTTTTTTTTTTCAAAAATAATAAATTAGTAAAACTTACAGCTGGCGAGTTTATTAACTTGTGGATATGCAAGAATTTATGTCAAACGGGCCTAAGGCAAACATTAAGAAAACTTTTTATGTAGAAACTTCAAAATATTAATATTTTTCTTCAAAAACGGTGGTAGCTTTGAATGTGTTTCGGTAAGACGGAGGCCACCTCGACCTTTCTACTCCAACCCCCTCCCCTGTTAGCACGTGGCCTAAGAGTTGCGCTCTCCCTGGCACGGGGAAGGCAAGTCCGTCGAACGCTCATAACCGCTCCGAGATAGGTTTGCTGGGCACCAGCCCAGCCTGACTACCTCTTGCTGTGTGAACCTGGCCCTCCTTGATAACCCTATGCTAGAAGAGTATTATTTGGAGGGTTGTGGTTGATAGGCCACATCGACCCCTTTCAAATACGCATTCCTTGCTGGGAATCATAGCTCCCTAAGTTGGTCAACAGTAACTGCAAACAATATTGATAATTCAATAGCAACAGTGAAGAAAAATATTTTAGTATAGAGGAATTTGGACACTAAAACTGTATGTTCTATTCATAACATTGAAATAAACATTTAAATAAAATTAAAACCTAAATGAGAGATAGAGAGAAATTTGAGCAACAAAAACCATAATTTTCAATAGTAAACCAATTTTATTTTACATGTGACTAATATCATTTCGGCATTCTAGATGAGCTCAGGAAGCCTTTCCGTTTGCTATCCCGCACAAAATGAGTAGACATAAGGGACCGTTCATAATGATGTCCCGCTTTTTTCCCACATATTTGACCCCTCCCCCCCCTTTGTCACAAAATGTCACACTTCAACGGACCCCCCTCCCCTCTTGCCACATGCCACGCTATGTTGCATAAGCAGGGATGTCACACTTCTTGTTACCCCCTCCCCTACCCTCCCCTCCCCTTCTCACACTTTGTCACAATTTCACAAACTCCTTTGGCAAACCGTATCGCGTATCTTTTGGCTAAGTCTTTACTCCCGCAGCAATCAGGGAGCGTTTTCCTTCCTCAACCCCAGAGGAGACTTTTTGTAAATCTGTTCTAAATCATTTTTATCCTGCTCCTACTGTTACCCCTAAGTCACTTCAACCAGAAATCAACACAGCGAGGGTATCCGCACCTTTTACGCAGCCCGAGGTTGACAGGGCGGTCCGCCTCCTCCCCCGCAAGAAGGGCCCGGGTCGTGACGGCTTGGACGGAGTTATTTGGTCAACTTTCCATTCGACTTTCCCTGATTTCCTTTGTACCTTATTCAATTTATGTTTACAGCTTGCCTATTTCCCTCCAGCATTTAAGGAAGGTGTTCTCATTTTATTTTTAAAGAATGGTAAGGACCCTTCGAGCTTTGCCTCCTACAGGCCTATAGTCCTTCTCCCCACAATCTCAAAGATTCTTGAAAAACTAATGCTTTTTCGTCTTCAGAGCCACTTATCCCTTAATAACCTACATCATCCACTGCAGTTTGGCTTCGTACCTCGGCGCTCGACCGAGCACGCCCTTCTTCACTTCTACAATAACCTATTGCAAGGTATCAGCTCTGAATCCCTAATGGCGGCAGTGTCGGTTGACATTGTGTCGGCTTTCGACAATCTCCCTTGGGTTAAAATTCTACAGTATATGTCTTCGTGTAATTTCGACCCGGCTGTCTTGAACCTTTTTGCCAGTTTCTTATCCGAACGCACAGTTTATGCTCAAACCTCCTCCGGCTGCGTTTGGACATCACAGTGGAAGGGTTGCCCGCAGGGTTCCTGTAGTGGTCCGGAGCTATGGAACTTGGTGGCAGCATCGCTCCTTTCCATTGACTGGCCCGGACACACTAAAATACAGGCCTTCGCGGACGACTTTCTTCTGCTAATTCATGGCCGCACGAACCAACTGCTGGAGGCTAATGGTCGCTTTTCTCTTTCTTTACTGGATGCTTGGTTGAGGGAGCACGACCTCGAGGCCTCTGGCAGCAAGTCAAGGGTATTGGTTAAAATATTTGGGCTTGGTATTTAACCAATTTTTGACTTGGGATGCACACATTGATTACATAAGGAATAAAGCAATTTTCATTCAAAGTGGTCTCCAGCGTCTCGGGGGGGGGTAACTGGGGCTTGAAAATTTGCCAACGGGTTCTCATCTGTAAACAGGTCTTTGAGACGTCTCTCCTTTATGCGTAGGGACTGTGGGGACGCACTCTAACAGTCCGCCAGACTAAAAAGGTTCTCACTCTCCAACGCAGAGCACTGCTCTCAGTAACCGGGGCGTACGCAACGTACCCCCACTCAGCACTATACATTCTGGCGGGAGTGCCCCCTATAGAATTGACGATAAGGGAGAAGATCTGGCTCACCCAGTTCTATGTAGAGAGGAGGACCATCGTTTTAGATGGGGTAACATTCGATCCCTCTTTGTATGAACACGCGGCACCAAAATGGTTTCAGCGTTCGTGGGTGCAAATTTCTAACTATCCTTGCAGTGTTGACCGCGACCCCCCATCTGTATCATTTAATCGTTTTTATACCAACGGATCCAAAACGCCCGTCGGCGTGGCTTCGGCGGTGGTTCAGTACAAGGGACACCGTGCAGTGGGGGAGTGTGCAATGAGGCATGCTGTTGGTAATTCAATTTTTCAGGTGGAACTTTTTGCTATTAAGTCAGCGGCGAACCTGTCGCTCACAATTCCATCCTCTAACGTTCAAATTTTTTCAGACAGTCAGGCTGCTATCCTTTCTATCAAAGACCCACTTCAGCGCAGTCCTCTAGTAAATTCAGTACAAAGCATGCTAATTTCGAATACTAGAATTTCAATTAACTGGGTCAAGGGTCATTCAGGGAATGTGGGAAATGACAAAGCTGACCAATTAGCTCGTACGGCAGCCGAGGATCCCGCATTTTTACCCTACACGGCCCTTCCCCTTCCTAAATCCAATTTCATACAACAAATTAGAGCCAAAACTAGAGAGGATTGGCAGTACCGCTGGAACGAGGCGGATACTGGTCGCCGGGTTTTTGAATTCTTTCCAATCGTTCGTTTTTCTCCAAGGGTCAGCCAACGTTTTGAAACAATCCTGGTTTCTGGCCATGGCCCTTTCCCGAGCTATCTTCATCGCTTTGCTCTTTCTGATTCTCCTTATTGCTCCTGTGAAGCGATGGGTACACCTGACCACTATGTTTTTCATTGCCCTTTAACCAGTAAGTATCATATTCGGGCTAGCAGCCAAATTTCACCCATTCAAGCTATTCGTAACGCGTTCCAGCATCCCCCCTTGCTTCTTTGTTTTTGCATTTATCAAGCGAGGGGTATCTATTTCAGGGAACTTAGTGTTTGCCTAAGTTTTGGCTATTATCTTCCTTTGTTTTTGTGTATATTTTTGAGTGTACCATTTCACATTGTTTTGATATTGTATGATTGATTTTGGTACTTTTTTATAGTGTTGCACGGTTTCTCATTGTTGTCTCATGTCATATAGCGCTTAATGCATACTCTTAAAGTTTTGCATTCTACTGTGTTTTAGTGTTTTACAATAACTTGTATTTTTTATGTTTTTTTTTTTTTTTTTTTTTTATGGTTTTCATAAATTTGCGGTTGGTCGAGCTCTCCCGGAACCCCATTTGCTCCCGAGGGCTTGCACTCGGGGGCATCTAAAAATACGATAGGCCAGAAAATGGCAGGTGCGGGGGGTTTCTGGGCGCACTGTCACTGCTCAGGCAGGGCGCGATCCTTTGGTAAATAAAGCAGTACCCAGTAGTGCGTTTTTTTTCCTGTGTAGACCTAATATTAATTATTCGGCGGCTTTTCTTTGTAGATAGACGTTTACCGTTAATTCCGCTGACTGTTAATATTTCCCTTTTCTTTTGAAGGACGATGTGTTTTTTTTTTTTTTTTTCAGTTATCAGACGTTTGTTCAGTAATTTAGCGATTGCAAACACCAAAAAGACAGGCAAGGGGAGGAGGCGCTGATACTCCGTGCCATCGTTTGAGAATCTATATGTTGAAAAATAATTACAACCACTGATCATCACCAACATGCAGGGGCACCCAACATCCCTCCAAGCTCAATGGCACTAATCCCCACGGATACCAATATCCCTTTCCTGGGCCGTGGTGGCCTAGCGGTTAGAGCGTCGGACTTCCACCTGGAAGGTCGCGCGTTCGATACCCGCCAGGTACACTTATGGATACGTGCATGTAAAATCAGTGGACCCCACTACCTCGCCCCGTGCGCAAGCAATTCTAAGGCCTCGGCGTACGGGTCTGGTGGAGAAAAGTATACCTTGCTTGACGAATATTTACCGGATATCCGCCCTTGATGTTTGAAACAATTAAATTCTGTACTAATTCTTCAACCAGATCCCGCAGCTTGAAAATACAGTTGAACTTGTTTGGCTAAAACGAACATTCTGTTCGTTAAGTTTGGTTCACTATTTATTGACACTAAATACCTCACGCATATTACGAAGGCTAAAACACAAATTCGGCTAAGACGAACAAAATATCTGATCTGTTCACGAAAAATTTTCTCGATTGCATATAATTAATTCTTTTTTTTTTTTCTTTTTACAAATTGTTGGTTATTTTGAGTCATTGTAAACCACCAAGTACGTATTTCGAAACATACGTCAAATCTTTCTAAGTAGAGACTAAAGCTCAAGCACGTGTTGGCTTTCGGACTGTTCAGTCTGATCAGGGAACAAACCCTCTATCTTCAAATCATTCTTAAACAGTAGTAATTATTTTTAAAATATAAGCGTGCATTTCTAGTACATTTTTTCTTATTCACGGCTGTTACGAATAACAGCCAACACGAACAAATTCGCGAATTTTTGGCATTTCGTATTAAGCGAGTTCAACTGCACGTAATAAGTTTGTACTATACTTATATTTTCGAAATAGGCAGTTAATTAAATTTTAATTATCAAATTTGGCATGCCGGATATTTTGTGCAATGACCGAATCTCATTCCGGATATTTAAAAATTATTCAACTGACGGAAAACAAAGAAAAATGATAACATTATATAAAAAAGCAAAATTGAAGCAAAATATAAGCAAATTAAAAAAAGTAAGGGGACACTGACGGACGGCGTCCCCCCTCGAATAGGCCATTGGAATGGCCTTCGTACATTTTGTAAAATAATATTTAGGCAATACTTTCATTAAAAGTTCGTTTATGAAAATACAGAGGTTTCAGGGAATAATACCTGGTTATATAATTGCTATTTTGAATTTTGAAATGTTGAGAAACTCTCGTGCATTACTGAAAAATATAAATTTCTGATTCCTCCATTAATTACGTAAACAACCCCCAATAGCCACCGTATTTTGCTCGTTTTAGCACCATAACAGAGCAATCACTGGGAAAAAGATCTCAGTTTCTTACGCCTTTGCAAAAATAATTAAGCACACAGGTTGCATGTTAGCTCACGAAACCATATTTTTCAAGGTTTATGCATAACAAACATATAATAAACACACCAAAATAAGGAATGCATAAGCAACCATAATTGCCTCGTCTTTTGCAGAAAAATACTACTATAAGGTCAAAGAATGATTATGTATAACAGGGCAATAACGTAATTGCCTAGGTCAAGGTTACTCGCTAGTACAAAAGAAAATTATTAAAGAAACAACTCATTATCTGTGAAATTCAGAATTTTATATCATTTGTTCGTTGAAGAAATCATTTCGGTTTTAAAGTTAATTCATGTTATTAGATTCGGGATGGCAACACCCTACGAATGTAGCTGAGGTATTTAGTCTTCATTGAGGTGCCATCGATATTATTCAGTCATAGTGTTATGCAATGACAAAAACACTTTATAAAAGCATATTAAAACTCTGCGTTTGAGTCATTTATTAAATTAACTTTTAATTGTTCACACACATAGGCTAAGGAGTTTTACTATTTTTCTTAGTTGGGCGACGAAATACTTGGAGTTAAAATACTAGATAGTTTTGAATAAAATCTTCGGGGATTTCCCACATAATTGTGAAAATGAATAATATTTATAGGAGTTTTTTTTTTTTTTTGAGGGAAGAGGGGGGGGGGGGGGGAATGTGTTGTTTTACGATTATATAAAAAAAGTCACCATTGTATTCTTATAATTACAACTGGAAAATTATGATACTGAAACTAACAAAATAATAAAAAAAAACAATCGTACTAGTAATTGTTCAGCCATCGTGGGTCCTCAGTGGTGGATACATAGGGGGAGGGGTGAGGCTATTGGGGGCGACCGCCACTCCCAACAAAGCCCAAATGAGATCCAAGGTAGGAGTAATAGTTTCTAAACAAGTAGAATGAAAAAATAATAAACACATACAAAAACAGAGAAACTGAATCCTTGCTAGTCTACCCATGAACACAAATTTCATTGTTCCACGGAAGGAGATGGAATTTTTCTTTAACTAGCGTAATTGAAAAACCGGTAAGCTAGAACCCGTAGGTGATTAATTCTTCATATTATTTTGCCCATATCAAAAATTGTTAAATAAAGAAAAGCCATAAACATAATGATTCTTAGTAAGAGTATCGGTTATATGACGATCGTTTATACGACGTTTACCAAAGCTGGTTCAGAGCCCCCAAAAATCACCACCTCTGAAAACAACACTCCCTAACAATTCCAACGGCGCAGTCTGTTCCATGACTCTCCTCCTCCCGGTTGGCACCGCTGATTACTATATAAAACTATTCGGAGCAGGAAGGTGAGCTGGAGCAAAGACTGCGAAGTCGGAAAGGAATTGCAGCGGAGCAACTCAAAAAAGGAGCTGCACCAAATCTCTGTTTAATCCGGTTAGATCAAATCCTGTTAATACGATGTCTGATGAACCGTATATGGTGTGGGTCCTGTCGTGGCGCGGACTGAGTCCCGCTAAATCCCCCATGCTCCTGGTGGATGTTAGGCTCTCTTTGTAGAGAGACTGCGGCACCGGGACAGTAAAGCAGGTAGGCAACGCTCCTCAGTCCGGTCCCTATGGCCGGTTCTGGTTGTTAAACTGTCGGAGAATTTGTGGGAGGTTTTTGGACGAGCGCTGTGCGGGGTAATCTGTGAAGGCCTAGATGCTACGTACAGTATGGTCGCAGTTAGCCAATATTTACCAGATATCTGATGTCTTCGGGAAGGGGGGAAGTGTTGTCCCATTCGTCCTGGTCTGTCCTCGTTGATGCGCCCTGCTCTGCGAACACTCTTTTAAACCAATGCTTTGTAACCGAAATATAGTTCTGCGGGGTCCGTTAATCTTAAATCCCTAATCTATTTCCATCGGATGATTCGGATCATTAGAAGATTTAATATGCAAGGATACTCTACAACAATAACAATCTTTAATCATATGCATTTCTATACCAAAGTTTTGACAAAAGCTTTTCCATTGTGGAGTGATATTCTAAACAAAGCGCTTAATTTATAAATTAGCAATTAAAAAGAATTTCTACAGTATAGAAAGAAAAGTTTGTTGTAATTTGCAGTTTTCACAATTGGTTTCAATTGTCAATTTTCAATTGTCATTTTTTACTTCTCTCTTTGATGGTTACTTTGTAATTTTTCATAATTATAAAAAATTAAAACTTTAGACTGATAAAACTTATTAAAAAGTTGATGTGCTATTTCCATTTCAAAATTTAAGCACTAAAATATACCACCTATAATTTTTTTAAAAAAATGCAGGTTAAGAGTTATGAAAAAAATCTTGGAAGTACATGGGGTTTTAAGAAGAGAAAAAATGGTTCGCGAGCGATCACTGTGGGATTTAAAAATATAAAATCGAAAAATGACAAGGAATTATTATTTGATTTCGCATAGGCGTAACCAGGGGGGGGGGGGGTTTGGGGGTTCAAACCCCCCCCCATTGGGTATGTACTTATTTAGGCACATTTAGCCACTCAGAAAAATTTCTGGCTACGGCCTTGCAAAGCACAATTTTTTTCCCCTAAGAAAATTAAACACATATGCATATGAATTTTTTTTTCCTTTTTCTCTGAAAGGTTGCGATCATGGCCAAAGTATGCAGCTCATAATAAAGAAGACTTTTCATCTGGTTATAAGGTTATAATCAACCCCCTTATCACCTTGGGGGGGGGGGGGGTTAACAGCGAAAGGTGGCTTCAATCACCGTACCACACACAGACAGAGATCCTTTCAATCACTCCAGAGGGTTTTCTTTCCCTCTTGATGTCTTTTTTACCCAAAGGCAGCAATCTGGGAATACAATCGCACAAGTAATAAGCTTCCTGGAAAATATTCTCTACTGTGATGGAGTCCTAAAGTTCAATTGTCCTAATGGGTTAAACCTTCAAGCCAGGAAGGGATGCTCATTAAGAAACTTAAAGAGCAGTTTATTTATTTATGACTTCCTGTCCAAACACCCATTTTGGTAAAATCTTTTTTGTAGACGAGCCGATTGGAAAACTGATGAACTGTATTTGCATTGCATTCTCATTTACAGATGTTCTCTCATCTCTTATATTTTAAATGTTTTTTTTTTCTTATTATGGTCCATCACTGATTGCATTACGATTCTGGAAATCATCCGTTCCACGTTTCCTATCTCACTGCTACGGTTTAATGCTGCATTTTAATTTACAATCAAGTACTATTTATATTTTAGCTAAACTTTTAATTATTTTCGATACGTAATAATGTTTGCACTCCAGCGATGGACACGTTCGTCATCCAAAAAGAAAAGAAAATTTGATTCAGATGCTTCCACTTCTGAGGTATGTTTTGCTACAAATTTAACAAATTTTTTAGAAATTTATTGTGGGGATGAGCATTTTTGTAGGGGAATTTGGATTTTTTTCTCTAAAATTCGACTATTTCCCGGTTTAATATTATGAATGCCTGGATATAGAAGATTGCTTAGCGCTAAATATTGAGTTTTCTATTGCGTTTGAATTAAAAAATAAACTAATAGATCTAGTAAGGAATGTTTAATGTTTTTGTGAATCAAGGCCGTATCCAGAGGGGAAGGGGGACCCACGGGCAGCCCCCCAGAAATCTTTTGCAATGTATTATATATTCCTCCCTAAAACTTTTCTTTAGATAAGTGTGTCGAAGTCTGGGCGCCCCCGAAAAAAAATTCTGGATACTGCCTTGGCTCCGGAGCAGGGGGAGCATGTTAAGAATTAGGAAGGGCAGTGTATGCTTCAAAATCATACCCTTTATATATACATATATATAGATATATAGGATTAGAAATGATGTTGACATGAATTTTTTTACATATATGACAGCTTTTTGATGTATATATAGTAGATCTATAGATATTTGGTGAAGTTAGAGGAGTGGGTGTTTGGGGCTTCTGCAACTTAAATTTTTGTAGCTGGTCTTACACTTACATGTATAATGCTTAGGATAACTCTGCAGGCAAGGTTTCGAGGTCTCTCCCCAGGAAACTTTTTGAAATCTTCCTAGCAATGCAATTTCGGGATACTTTGGTAATGTTAGAGGAAACAGAAAGGAGTTAGGTTACTCTCCTCCCCCCCCCCCCCGCAATTTTTTTCAAAATAAAGTCTTATATCTTTTAAGTTACTTTTGGTGTCGCTCGTGATAGTGTTGAATGTCCTTTCCCTGAAAGTGTTTCTGAAAGTAAAGTGTCTTAAAAGCGTAATTTCTCTTTTCTTTCTTTTTTTAAAACTTGTGATCTGAATTTTTTTGCCGGGGGGGGGGGGGAAGGGAGGAGTTGACTTGCTCCGAGGGGGTAGTTCCCCCCCCCCCCCCTCCGGGAGATGCCTGAAATAAACACGGAGTATATCTTTAGAGACATGTATTTATGACTAGTAAATTTTCAACTCTTTTACACTTCGTATTGGCGTTTAGTCTGTACATTTTTAGGGTGACCCCCCCCTTTCACCAACTGTAGTTACGCCTATGTGATTTCGTATCTTAACTTTCAGTGCTTGTATGACTCGTTTTTTATTGGAAATTTTTAACAATTAAGCCTCTCCTTTTACCTCTCTTCACAGAAATAGCGCCATCTAGTATCGTCATTTGAAAGAATAAAATTCATAAAATTTAATACGTTATATTCTAAATTAAAAATAATTATTTTGAAAATAGAAATTTATTTACTAAAAATTGCAAACAATATTGTTTGTAATTTCTTCGTAAATAATTACAAATAGTATTGTTACATATCAAATAGTTTACACTAATAGATTATAAAAGAAAATATTTCGGTCACAGTCAAGAAATTCAATAAAAATGTCGAATTTCAGCTTTAGTCTCGTAGTCTTCATAATTTAAACGTTTAAATACAAAAATAGAGTAATATTATTGACCTATCTTATAAATATTCAATTGACGCACAGTAAACAGAGGCATCCATGACGAACGAAAAAACACCACCTCCAATTTTCAACAGGATTGCCAAGATGGAAAATTACGAAAGTAGGAAAAGGAAAGGAAAGTTAAGAAGAATGAAATAAAAATTAATGCTTGTGTGAACTTTTTAAAAAAAATTTTAGTAAATCAATTCCCTGTTAAATTTACAATAAATAAATAATTTAAAATAAAATATAAAATAAAATATGAATAAGAAGAAAATTTGAAAATTTTTCGCTCCCCTTCCCGACCTGCCCTACTAAAAACTCCTTTTAGTGTTCATGAATGTAAATAGTCTTCGATACAAAAAAAAAAAAATCTATTTTTAGTCGGTTTTCTGGTACATAAAATGTTTTTTTTTTTTTTTTTAAGGAGCGTTACGTTGAACACAGTCAACTTGGCTCACCAAAAATCTCAGTTGAAGTTATTGCAATGATTAAAAATGAATAAATAAATAAATAAAGTGAATTCTAGAATATTTAGAAAGATTTTTAATGGAGTGAATCCTTAAAAAAATAGCATTATTTTACGAATGAATAAAGAATATAAGAACAAATTATTATGGAAAGATTCCTTAAAATAAATCAAATGGAAAACGATAAATTAAAATGTCTTCTATATTTACTACTACTTCATTTCATTGAATAAATTGAAGTTGACAAGCGTTCTATGACAATGCATTAATGGATAAAAATAATTTAACTTTGTGCAAGAAAACAATAATAATAAAATTACACGTTAATTTAAAGCACAAATGAGCAAATTTGCTCATTTGTGCTTTAAATTAACGTGTAATTTTATTATTAATGCATTAATGTTTAAATTAAACTAACAGTTTTTCAATAGATGGCAGCACATAGGTTTTCTAAATCGATATTCTCATTCTCAATTCTCAACGTTTGATTTTCTTGCTTTCCGCAGCAAGTAGAAAATTGCGTGCAGATAATTTATTCTGAAAGCAGGATAATAGAGGAAGAAGTATAATTTATTCATGTGGGTTATTGAACCTAAATTGTACTATGCGCTGTTGACGACTCAAAAAGAATACAGAAGAGACTTTTCGTTGACAGACTGTATTCATTCTATAAGCAAGCGATTGATGTCTATTTGATTGTTGACATGTGACAACCAACAGAAAATCGTTAATTGCTTTTTGCGATTCAAAGACAGAGAGGATTCCAATTCCAGGTTTATTTTTTGAATTGTAGAGTGGTTAAAAAGGAAGTCATTTTGGGCGACATTAACTGCAACTGTTTGTCAAGAGAACGAGCGTAAATTATTCTTGTTCTTATTTGTTTTACCTTTTGTCCATTTGTTTTCCTCTTGAGAGATATCGATAAGGAGACTATTAATGAAATGAATAAAAAAAAAAAAGAGGGGGAGATAAACAAAGAAATGAAAAAAGAAATAAAGAAAGAAAAACTGCTGACAATAACATAACTAGTTTGACTTTCGTCTAATATGTTAAACTTCAAATAAAACTGGAAAAAAAGCTAAGTTGCCGTGAGCCCCCATGCAAATTAAGCCCTGCTTTGTGCATAATGTATTTTATGCTCTGAGATATTACGAAAAATTGTGACAAAATTGTTTTTGTTTCAAATATAAACATTTCAAGTTAGAGATACTGTGCACAGGGTGGCGTAGTGCGTAGTGGTAAGGCGTACTCCCAAGATCGCAGGTTCAAGATTGGCCCAAGGATTTTCAAGATGCAGAACATCGTCTGCGCACATGCCGCATGATTATGCGGCATGTTAGAGATCCCTTGAGTATCCGTTTGGCTTGGATACTCTTGGCTAAAATAAATTCCTAGTGCAATCTGCATCAAATAAGAGCTCAGGTGCCGCCATCTAGGGGAAACTGAGCGTCCAAATTCTAAGGGCAATGGCATCCACCGACAGTGGTGCTACTTGAAAAAAATGGATGCCGATTATCGGGAAACGCACCAGGTCTGCAAAGGTTAGTGACCATATGCAGCCCCATTAGAAAGAAGAAAAAAAAAAGTTGGAGATACTTGGGCGAGGCATGTTCACGTTCGTCTTAGCTTCATTTGCATAAAGTCATTATAAACATAGTACGCCTCCTCCATATAATTTCTTCCTCCAAGGCTAATTAACCTTTTGTACTCAGCTAAACGCGACAGCACTGATTGTGAAACAATGCAAGACTGATTATCTTGCCTTATGTATTTGTAATTTTAACATATAATTGCTCGATTAAATGCCGAAACTTCTTTTGTAATGTATTCGTAAGTGACCACAGTTATTGTAACTGGTATATAATTTGTCTAAACACACTCTGAAGTTGTGATTTAGCTGTAATTATTTTTAAATGGATAGAAAGAAAAGTATTAGGGCAATGAAGAAAAGAAAAAGTACAGAATGAACAGGTCCGCGCCATCCATGTGTGCAAGGTCGTGCAGCGCGGTGTCAAAAAAGGTATCGGGCCGACGAATCAAAAGGCACCCTTAAAGAAAGCACACAATGAAACTCGAAAAAAACGCAGGAAAAGCCGAAAAACCATTAAGTAGAGTGTTCTGCAAAAAAAAAAAAAAAAAATAATAATAATAATAATAAAAAAATAAATAAAAACGGGTTTTTTCCCCCCAACCCTAAAAACGGATTTCAGTAGGAACTCGCACGACGAAGCGGAGCAGGCTTGTCTGAGAAATATAAAAAAATCATTGCGGAAAGTTTTAAAGATTGACGATTTTGAATATTTTTTCAGAATAAATGAAAAGAAAACAAAGATAGTAAACAGACACGTTCTTTGCGTTTGCAGTTACGTATGACTAAGTATGAATGTGATACAGAAGTTCATCTAAAAGCTCAGAAAACGAAAAAAGATAATGCTAGAAACAATGACACTTCATCATAGCTGACCTTGAGATTAAATTTCAAGGTCGTTCTGATACGGACAAACGATTATTCCATAATGAATTATCACAAACGGAAAAGCTCATTTCCAAAGTACAAGTAGAACGTTTTAGCGAATAATATAAAATATGGTCCAAATATCAAAGTATGATTTAATTGTTTTAGAGGTAGCATTTTGTCCTTCATTTTACTTCCTTTCAAATGTTTCGGCACATTGACCTAGTAGTGGTCAGGGGCATGAACCCCACATTTATTCCGGGCCTTCTTTTATATTTGCCAAAACTTGAATAGGTAGGGGAGAGCGGGGCTGTACCGTACACATAAGGGAGATTCGTCGATACATAGCAAATTACAAAGTAAAGGTTATATGAACAAAAGCAATATATAATTTGATTATTCGGCTACTGGTCATACATAAACATTTTGGAACTATTCCACTTTTTACATATAAAAATTGGTGATTAAAAAAAAGTTACCTTGTACGAAATAGCCCCGGGGGTCGGGGCTTTTATTTAGTGCTGGACGAAAATTAGAAGAAAAAGAGTAAAAACAGGTTTTTTTACTGAGACACTGATACTCATACGCATAGCGAAGCGATATCTATACTGTAAACTTGCGCGATATGGTGCTAGACTGCAGCACTTGACGGGATCGTCTAGCTTGAAATCTAGGCCAAAAAAAAAATGGGTGTACGGTTTAGCCCCGCTCTCCCCTACATAAAAGAATGTTTTGCTCTCAATTTTGTCAACCTGGCACTTTTTTGACTGGTCACCCATTGTTGTGGCATCCCCTACGAGCAGGGAAAAGCAACAATTTTAGCTTTCAGAGTAAAACAAGCAGTGTTTCCCACGAACACGTTACTGCATGTGGTACGCTAAAATTGTAGAAAACAAATGAAGCTAAAGATAAAGTAAGGAACAAGAAATTCGGTACTTGGAAAATAATCCGTATATTTTGTACCATGTTTGATGTTGTTTTTTTTTTTTTTTTGTAATTCATCTGTTGTGAACAACCCCTTCGAAAGAATTTAGATAAACTACAACAGATTTTTTTTTTAAAATAAAGAACCGTATTGTTTTCAATTCATACGATTTGGAATCCACTGATTTTTCGTTCGGAACGGCAAACGGTTTGGTCCTTTCATTTTCCCCGCAAGATTTGTCGAAAGAGTAGCTGCAACAGTTTTTCAATAATGGTTCTGATGTTGATGTACGTGTACACATTTCCTTTTTCTACTGATCGAAATTAATTGACGATTTTTTTTCGTTTGGACAATTACTTATATAATTCGCTCTAAAAGTCAGCATTTGCTTGTGAAAAATATCTCCTCTTTTTTGGAAAGAAATAACTTTTGGTAACCCTTTCGTAATCGTTTCTATAATAAGCCCCTTGTGCTTTGAAATTTTGTAACGATTGAATTAAACATTGACAGGGACATCCCCAGACGATACGATAAATTGGACAGCAAATTAAGAGATACCAGTGGCGTACGCAGAATTTTTTCAAGGGGGGGGGGTTCATAATGTTCTGAAACTACTAAAAGAAATTCGAGTATGTTTTAAACACTATCATTTAGGGCTCAAGGGGGGGGGGGTTAAACCCTTAACCCCCCCCCCTTGCGTACGCCACTGAGCGATACGAGAAGCTGAACAGGTAACTGAAACGATGTCAAAAGATACAATAAACATGGATAGGGAACTAAAAATGCAGCAATCGCTTATAAAACGAGGATAAGATTTCCAATTACATTCAAGCAAAAACTTACAGAGAGCTAAATATGATACTACTCAGGAAAAAAATAAAAAGAAGGAAACTTGTTCCGTTTTAACAGCATAATAAACATGATTCAACTAACAGCCACATAGAGTTGTATTTGTTTACCATTGAAAGGAAGACAAGAATAAAATGGCTTTGATCTTATATCGTCCCTACAATTTTCATTACAAATAAATGCATCGCAACATACAAATGAATGAGTTGAACATTTTTTTTAAAAAATTGCGTTTCAGTGATTCGATTAGAACAGTATAACGACACCACGTATAACGTTTAAGAGACAAATAAATCCACAAATTTTAAAGTTAGGGGATTCCTTCTAGTGAATCTATAGACTCGGAATTTAAGAGCATACAACAACATAGGATTACTAAAAGATGTACAAAACATGTTAAAGATAACTGCATAGAAAATTACCTCGGGTAGAAGAAATTTCTCACACATACCGCGCAACTGCAAGGATTCATTTCTTCATCAAGAAGTTGTTTAACTTGCGGCAGGAGTGTTCAATTGCTTTTCAATCAAATTTTAGGTAAAAAGATCTTATTATCACTAGCCAACCATTTTCCCTTTGATCTACAGTCACAGTTATCTTATGAAAAACCGCGAACGAAATTTTAATTTTGAAAGTACCGATAGTGAATAAAGCTGGACAAATGCTGGGGTGTAAAATCTTACATTTTGCGGTTTTGGATTTGGAACTATAATGAGTTTATTATTTTCATGTTCCTAAACTAAATCAGAGTTCCTTAAACTGTGGGTCGCGGAACCTGCAGCAAGACTCTCAACCTGCTTTATATATGTATATATATATATATATGCTACGGCGTATGTCCGAAATTGGAGAATGTCGACAATCACCGGTCTGATAGATGGTGAATGTCGACATCCTCTGCTCGTTGTATGTTGACATCCACTGGTGATTGTCGACATTCTCTACTTGGTGTATGTTGACATCCACCGGTGATTGTCGACATTCTCCGATTTCGGAGATTCACCGTAACATACATATATATGTGTGACTGTATGTATTATTCATTGTCATTTAATATAAAGTTTTGACCCAAAAATATATTTTAAAATGATAGTACATGGATGTTTGCATAGACATTAAAGAGTTGGATACCACAACACATCAAAAGTTTTCCGCATGGAGTAAAAAGGTCGAATGCTGGAAACTGACGTCATTGTCTATGTCAGTTGAGGGAACTAGAAATTTTAAAGCTTCAAACAATTAGCTGTTTGATGCAGAATGTCGAAATTTTTGTTGAAAAAGCAGCAAAACTAACTCCAAAAACCAGTTCTTGATTTGATAATATTTTATTAACTCCAATATT
Source organism: Octonoba sinensis (assembly GCA_038502835.1). Classification (NCBI taxonomy): domain Eukaryota; kingdom Metazoa; phylum Arthropoda; class Arachnida; order Araneae; family Uloboridae; genus Octonoba; species Octonoba sinensis. The sequence goes on from CM076600.1 coordinate 40,367,321, forward strand.
TTACAATTTTTCTTAAAACTGTGTACAAATTTAACATCTTTAATAGATAGAAATAAATGACACACAAATTCAAATTAAATATGAACAAGAATATTATTTATTATATTTTTACAGGTCTATAATACTTTTCAGTTGAGTTTCAAAACGCGTATAATATATTTGCGTTGGAGGCAGCTGTATATGGTATACTATATTTTTGTACTCAGTTAAAGTTCGATTTAACACTTTACACAGAGGACAAATCACAAATCAAGCTTTTTCAGACTACCTCATTGAACGAGGAGTTTCTAACAACATTTTTCTTGCATATTTATCTGGATTGTAGAGTCACAGGAACAAATGGGTGAAGAACTATTACAACACGTCCCCCGCTGTTCTTCTAAGTGGCATGGTTGCCCAGTTTTTTTTTTTAAAGACAATTCATACATAACTTTGTAAAAATATTTAGAAAAATAAAAATAATAATTAACTAAATAAATATTTTTAAAAATAATTAATTAATTTAAAAAACGCACACAATGGATTAACGTAAATACGAAACATGTGAGGGAAAAAAAACATTTTGTTTAATGTCGTTTGGGAAAATATCGCACAGAAAGATTTTTCACAGATCTCACTAATATAAAGCGGCTATTCTATGGCATCGTTTCTCAACCTAGTGGTTGTGACCCCTACACTGTAAAAATTTTGAGTTTAGTTACCACCATTTTGGTGCTACTGAGCACGATTTTTGGTGTTCAGTTGGCGTAAAGTTGAAAAATTTTAATTTTTGACATATTTCAAAATTTTTTATGCATCTGTCTAAAAGAACATAGACCGTGTAGTGTTTTTTATATGAAGTTTATTAACTTAGCCACGGAACGAAATGTCATTACGATTGCTCATTTCTATGAAAATACAGTAAAGCCCCGTTAAAACGCGGGTGTCGGGGGACATGTCTGGTAACCGCGTTATAAGATAACCGCGGTATAGTGGAACTGTACCGCGGAACCATATTCACGAAATAAATTCGCTCTTGTTACACCACTTTTAACTTTATCAATTACTCGAAACTTTTCTTCTATTTTATAATTGTTTCTTTTCTTGTTTGCTGCCATTTTATTCGCTGTAATGTAATTGATAAGCAAGAAGCACACTTCTCAACTGAGCAGTTAATCTACGAGTGATAGGTTATTCAGATTAAAGTTTTCTACACTTTGAGGTCTCCTAAGCTAAAACCATATCACCGGCAACGACACCGATTGTGTTCTGAGAAAATGGGGGCTCGTGAAGTTCTCAACATGAGATTATGAAAGGGGAAAGATTCTAATTAAAAAGTGGATGTGTGAAAGGGGAGGAACGCCCTTTTCAAAGAAACAATGTTTTAAGTATTTATACTCTCACTAGGACTAGAAAATATGTTCAATTTCAAAAATTTTAAAGAATCTGGAATATAAAGGGAAATATCGCTCTAACCACTCGGCAGAGACTTTGTCGGCTGGATGTTTTTGCAATGGTATATAAAGGAATCGCCTTTAAATGGCAATGATAAAGGGTAGTTTTACTGAGGTGAGGTATTACGGGGTTCTACTGTATGATAAATGTGCAATAGTAATGACCTTTTGATAAGTAAACGAACATTACATTCTAAAAACATATTAATGCTGTCTGTATTTTTTTTAGATAATTATAAAAATTTAAAACCAACTTTACACCAACTGAAAATCAAAAATGGTGTTCAGTTACACCAAAAGTGGTGGTGACTAAACGCAAAATTTTTAGTGTAGAGAGCGTCTCAATCAACTCGAAATAGTAAGACCCGTTTATGAAACATGCTTTTATTATTATAGAGTACTTTTAATTGTAATCATACGCTATAAAATTTAATAATATATTTTTAAAATATTGTGTGCGTGTGTGTGTGGGGGGGGGAGATCATAATCACCATTTTTGTCATTTAAAGGGGTGGAAAGATTAAAATGGTTGAGAAAGGATGCTCTATAGCAGGGGTCCCCAACATTTTTGTACCTAAGAGCACATACCAGAATATCGGTCGAATGGCGGGCACCATTTATTTGTTCAAGATAAATTTGTAGTTGGCGGACATAGTTAATAATACACACCATATAATGCACAAAAAATTTAATTTCAAAAATTAATTTAACATATGAAGAAAATTAGTATTATTATTCCTGTGTAAAATAAATGATTACTAAATTGCTTGCAAAACATACGAAATTATTTATAAAATATATAAAATAAAGTCAATGTGATCTTTGGCATTGCAATTCATTGGGCAGCGCTTCATAATTGAGAGAATATGATGAAATTCCTGCTCGCAAACAATAGTCAATGTGTTTCTCTGTAAGTAGTGATATAAATGTTGATTTTATGATATTCATTGTCGAAAACAATGATTCACACAAGTATGGAAAATCGGTCAGCTATATTTTGCTTTGTACTTATGTCTGTGGGGATGAAGGTCGTTTTAATGGCGATTTCTATTCCGGTTGTGCTTATCATTATAGGGTTATTCATAGTTATATAGCCCTTTATTCATATACTTTTAAATTCTAAATTGGTTTAAAATGGAAAATTGAAATATTTTATCGTTGGGCTCAAGCAGCGGGCACACCTAGACCGATCGTCGGGCGCCATGGTGCCCGCGGGCATAGGGTTGGGGATCGCTGCTCTATAGAATGCCCAGGTATACTATGGAACGATGGCATTTCATACCATATTTAATGTGTTCCCTGACACTACCTTTACAATAAAGTGTTGAAATAAATGACAGGTACAAAAGAATGATTCAAAATTTTCAAGATATTTATGGATTAGCACTTTTATTAATATTCCAAATTACTTGATAGCAAAAAAACTTTTTCCGACTTTGCTTCTAAATATGTTCATAAGTATGATGTTTACAATTAAAAGATATTATCATAATGTCAGTGTAAATGCTAATCATCAATCTTATTCATCTAAATTTTATTCGTGAAATTAGTTTCATTTTGACTTGACTTCAAAAGTGCAAGAATATTAGGATTATTTAAATTTTTTAAATGATTTTTCGATCAATCATATTGAATGAGGACAATTAATTTCATCAAGGTTTACAAAGGAAAAATACAAAACCTAATCAGAAAATAAAACAATATTAATTTTGAGAGGGAAATTAAAAACAAAATATCTTTCATTAAAAAGAAAATTAAGATATACGCACTTTGAATTTCAGAAAACATTCTGATTAAAAAGTTTAAATCTCGTGACTCATATATTGTAGACTGATAAAATGAATCAATAATCCACTGTATCTAAAAATAATAATTTTACCCAAAATTTGCATTACAAAACCGATTCTATTCCAAAAATTCCAAAACTAAGCATGTGCGTAAACAGACTATTTTCATTTTAAAATGCTTCAAAAGATACATATTAGTGTAATAAACTACAATAAAATTTACATTCATTAATATGTTCTATTAAACATGAATAATTTTTATGTACATTGCAACACGCAACAATTGAATAGTTTCTTTTATAAATTCTATTGGAAAGTTACAATATTTTTTCACCTGCGCCTCTGTAAAATTTTATACTAAAATCTATGTATAAAATTTTACGGATATAGGTAACGCATTGCCATTTTAATATTTATTGAGGTCATAATTAAATTTCAGAAAATTTTTGATTTTTTGTCCAAAAATAACTTTGATTTAAATGTTTTTAAAAAAATTAATTTGATGATTTTTTAAAGAATTACTTTATTTAAAAATTTTGGACTTATGAGCAAGGAAAAAAGTACTTATACACAGAAATTCGTTTTTGAAATGGGTAAATAAATAAATCGATTAACTTTAGCATGTAAGCATTTATTAATAATCCAACTGCATTAAACGAAGCAAAAATGTGCAATTGTTCCTTGGATTCTTCGATTCCCCCCCCCCCCCCCAAGTCCCTCAGTTTTGGCTTTAAAAGATTAAGGAAATAATTTTCTTCAAGAGAAAATTTTAATTGTTGTTACGCCTTGTGTATATAGTTCCTAAAATTTTCAGTTTAAAAGAGCAAAGAGTTTCCAATTTGTTCTTTAAAAAAAAAAAGTTTTTAAAAATGAGTTGTATATTATTTACTTTTAAAAGCAATGATAAGTAAAAACACAATTTTTTTTTCTGCAAATTTTCATAAATTGAAATGGCAACACAATTACTACGAACGTATTCCTAGTTTTGCTCGTCGAGGTTTTGTCATTGATAATTTCGTAAGATAGTTTCAGAGTGCAGTCGTACGAGAATCGCATGGAACAATTTTAAATAACCTACGGAATTTTGCACATTATTTTGTGATACACATTTTACGAACATTATTTTATAAAATATAATTTTACTTGAGCCATAATGAACATAAGTACCGTTCTACCACCAAAAAAAAAAAAAAAAAAAAAAAAAAAGGCCTCTGACTGGCAGAGCGCTAAGAAGAATCCATTCGTGTTCACGGGAGAAACTGCTGGTATAATAAGGAATGTGCTGTAATCTGTTCTCGTTTTAGTTCGTTTAGCATATTTAATTTCTTCCAAACTGACGCTATGTGCCAGTTTAAAAGTTTGGTTGCTTTCAACAAACAGAGAAGACAACATTCGCGTGCTAATAAACGCACCTGGAAAACGAACTTCCCTAAAACTCGAATGGATTCGTCCTTTTCTGCCATGGGCAGAAGCGTCCAAGGGTCAGAACTTCGTGATCGAACTGTAGTTTCTTTTTTGCGCTTTTTTTCTACATCAGTGAAAATTTAAAAACAGGGCATGGACATAATTTTTTTCATAACTATAATGAGGTCCACATTTTACAACTCTGCGTTCAGACAGAGTTTCCGCCATTTGTGGCAAACGTTTTTTTGATTTAGGGAAGAATTTTTCCCCTACTCACTTATTTTTAAATATATTTTCTTTTTCTTAAATTTTAAATACTCTTTAAAGTTTTTTTTTTTTTTTTTTTGACTCTTGACAAAACATACGTATCACAGATGGATCAAGAATTTCTCAGCAAATTCACTACATACACATAAGTACATTTTTCAATTTGTATAGCATTTGCATTTATATACACATAATTATATGACTAAAATTTGATTTTATATAAATAAATAAATGAGTTATAAATACATATAAACCAGATTTTTTTTCTATTTCTTCTTCTTCTTTTATTTTTTTCTGAATCGACAACCAGTTGATTGCGTTTAAACAACTATTAAGCGTATTTTTTTCAATATGCCAAATTTAGAAGCTACTATTTGCGTACTAAAATAGAGAATTACTATTTAACATAGTTCAAAGCAGCGATTCTCAGACTTTTCCCTCCCAATTACGCTTTGCCGAAACTGAACTCCCAAAACGAAATTTTGTCACGACTTACAGAAATTGATAGTTTTTAGTGTTAAAACAAATAAAACATTGATTAAATTTGTAAAAATAGACTTTTGGTCAAAAGTGAGTATTTTTGCCGTTAAGTACAATCCCTCTTTCAAATCTCCCAACTCTCAAAAACAAATCATATGACCTGGCTTGAAAACTTTTATGTAACCCATTTTTAATGAAATTTTCCCATTGCTTAATTTCCAATCTGAAATTTTCTTCCAGCTAATTATTTAAAGGAATTTTTACACTTTTCAGCTCCTACCACGAAATGTTCTAGATTATCCGGCTTTTATATTCAAATTTTTTTGCACTCGTTTTAATTAAAAACTGAATTGCTAACCAGTTCCTGGAGAGCAATTGCGGACATACTGGGCTCCTAAACGTAACCACTTAATGCATTTGCCCGTGTCTGATACGGGCGATCTTGTATCGCGGTATTTTATTTCTAATGCCCGTCTGAGATCCGTTTGCACTTTTGTTTGCATAATAATTTTTTTATTTAACTTTTACCCCACCTCCCGCTCTCTAGTCACCCCTACAACTGAAATTGCCAAAAACAATTTATACTAAACCCAGTGCCCGATTTACATTTTGAATCACTATAGGTACAACTCATGTTTGGGGGCCCATCACACAACAAAAATTTTTTAAACATAACATTCAGTTTGTGTTTGTAAAACTTGCCAGTCACACCAAAATTTGGGGGCCCCCAAAGCGCAAAAACTAATTTGTTTTTCAAATGTCAAAGTGTCAGACTAACATTTGGGAGCCCCCAACGTGCAAAATGATTTTGTTTTTAAATTACGAAATGTTTGAATAAAATCTAGGAGCCCCCAAAGTGCAAAATCGATATTGTTTTTTCAAATTTCAAATTGTCAGACCAAAATTTGGGGGCCCCCAAAGTGAAAATACCTTGTGGTTTTAAAATAATTTAATAATACAAATTTTCTGTGAAGCAACAGAACACTAACAGTTTGTTTTTGAAAGATGCTATTTTTGAATATTTTTCTAAAAACATTTAAATTACAAAAAAATAACCAAAATTATGGGGCCCCCTCAAAGTGGAGGCCCTAAGCCCGTGCCTCACGGGCGTAATGGTAAATAAGGCCCTGACTATACCTATATATTCGTTTTCTGTCAAAAAAACCTCGATCATTTTTTACCCGTTTTTCCGGAAAAAAAAAAAACTTGTGCTTCAAGAGTTCTAATTGCTTTTCGATAAAAAAATACGTGATTGCCACCGAACTGCCCAAATGACGATTATGATTTCCTATTTCTATGACAAACACTTTGACACTAGTTTAAATGACTCATTATATTTTCTGAATAAAAAGACTAATAAAAACCATTCATCTCGTTATTAAAGGAATTTTGCAGTTTTCAAATTCCTACAATAAAATTTTGTAGTTCTAAAATAAGAACTCATTTTTAACATGAAATTGCGTTCTGACCAAGTTGCTCAAGTGCTATTCAGTTGCTAAACCGAAGTTTTGTCATATTTTAGCTCAAAGAAGAAAATTTTTGGTTTTCCTTCACGAAAATAAATATTTTTGAATTTCAAATTCCTATTTTTGGAAAGTAGTTTGAGAAACGCTGTCATGTTAGGAAGTAAAATAGAATAAGAAAAACATTTATTCCAATCCATTTTAAAGAGCCAAGTTTAATATCACAAATTTATAAAAAAAAAAAATTTAAACCTAAATCACTAATGCTTTTCTTTGAAATTTCAAATTCCCATTTTTGGAAAGTAGTTTGAGAAACGCTGTCATGTTAGGAAGTAAAATAAATTACTTCCTAACATTAAATTCATGCATTTCTTTGAAATCATTGCGTTGCAATGAATTAACAACTAATAAAATATTTCAGTAGTTTTAGAAAAGAATAATTTCATGTTTCACGATGTTTGCAGCCATGTAAACAGAATTTTAAAATGAAATTTTATTTAGCTATGCATCTCCTATAACTTATGAGCGATTTACAATTTTTTTTACAAAGCATCAAGAAACTGTGAAAATGTTTCTAAACTAAATATTCTACCGTAATTTTTGGATAATCAATTATTTATAGAAATTTCTTTTTTTTTAAATACCATACATGTGTTGAGCCTGGTTTCTACCACTTCTGATATTTACTACTTCTGTCATTGAACTAATTATATATGCATAGTATTCACGATATGATATCATAACACATCGAAATATCAAAAGAATACAAAATATTTCTATCACAATACAGCTGCTCTGTTTCGCAATTGTAGAAAAAATCTCCTTTTTCAAGTCTATTAAAACTATAAATGCGGACAGATTTAAAATTTGTAACAATAAAACATTTTCCTTTTGTTCGTTTCGATGGTAATTTTTTTTTTTAAATATGATCTGTTACAGGCAAATTCTCAACCATTTAAGTCAGTAATTTTAGCGAAGTCAGAAACTCAAGAAGGAAAAAAGGATTTGTTCAGAAGAATATTGCTGAATCATTGCAATAAAAGGTAAGCAAGCTAGTTAAGATCAAATGATCATATATCAGCCAATGATACTATAATCTTACATACAGATATTAGCCAATCGTTGGAATACAAATTAATTTAAACAAAGCTAACTAAAAAATAATAATTGCATGCTTATTTAAGCACAAATGAGCATTAATAAGCGTGCAATTATTATTTTTTATTTTACTTGTTATTAAAGTTCCTTTATTATTTAAAGCTGAATGATCAGATATTGGTCAGTTTGTTGCAGTGAAAGTTAGCTTAAGTTATTGTAAACGAAGACAGAATGATCAGATATTGGGGTTCATTTCTAATGAAAGTTAATGCAATCTAAGCTGGTTTAGGTAGATTTATCGGTAACTTCCGAACTTACGTTAGTAAGTCCGGAATTATTGGTCAGTTTGTTGCAGTGAAAGTTAGCTTAAGTTATTGTAAACGAAGACAGAATGATCAGATATTGGGGTTCATTTCTAATGAAAGTTAATGCAATCTAAGCTGGTTTAGGTAGATTTATCGGTAACTTCCGAACTTACCTTAGTAAGTCCGGAATCTCGGGGGTTTTTTTTATAACTTGGTTTTTCGAAAATTGGGGGCCCGGGGTTTCAAAAATGTTATGAAAGGAAGCATTTTGCTTACGAATTTAGTCTTATTGCATTTCATCATGTACCAATATTTATAAAAAAATGTCGAGTTTGCAATGTTTTGGGGTGGAACAACTGCTGCAGTCGAGAAAGTTTTTTTTTTATCATGATTAACTTTTGAACTTCCAGAAACTTTTAAGTATTCAGTACATACTGTTAAACATTGGTTGAATGTCGAAGTTTCATATTTTGAATTTTATGATGAAATTCATACATAAAAAAATCCTCTTTTGAAAAAAGTTATATCTAACCAAAAGTACAACTAAATCATTAAATATGACGCTTTGAGTGTAATACTTCAATAAAAAAATTAAGGTGCTGCTTAAATTCAGTTCATTTTTGTAAAATTGAGAGAGATGGAACAAAGAATACAGTAGTAACGAGTTTATCGCAAATACATTCTGGGTTCAACTCACAGAAATATGGTAATCCCAGATTTAGGTGAAAATAATGAGATATTTATCAGTTATAAACAGTTGAGAATTGCCTTCCCAGATCACTTGACGCATTAAATGAAAGACAGAATCTGTAAATGAGTACGGTTATGGAAATTCTGAACTACTAGTTGATTCATATTCAAAGAGATAAATGATGAAGAGCATAGCTTTGAGATCTAAAGGTACATGAATTGGGAAGTAACGTAAGATATGACACAGCTGATAAAGAGTAAACATTTAATCTACGACAGCAGAGAGGATCGAATCAAACTTCGTCTGAAACGCAAAGTTTCAAGTACTTACTCAAAGTGGACAACTACGTCTTTGCAAAGTTATCTAGAGAATTTGTTTTCGCATTGCAAAGACAAAGAAGGGGTATAAAAATGCTGCAAGCAATTGATGCGCAACTAGTTCGTCTGACAAACTTTTCAACGTGTCAATTATTATTCGTTTGAAATACCAAGTTGCTGCAATCAATTCATTGGATGTGTCGGAGAGAAGAACGATATAAAGGCAAGTATGATTGGTGGTTGGATAAGGTACAGCTGATTACGGGGTGTGGATGTTTAGCAATAGGCATTAGCGTCTGCCGAGTCCGTATAATTCCAATCCGGCATGTGCAGAAACCTGTTCAGAGTATGCAAAATCTATTGTGAGTTGTGTTTTTGCATGCGAAGATTTTCAATCGATGTGGAATATTTGTGATATTACTAAAACACAATAGTAAAAAATTGTTGCATAGTGATCTAATTTTAAAAAAATAAAATTGCATAGTCATCTAGTTTACAAAAATAAGAACTCACTTGAAACCAATTTTTTTTTTTGTGTTATTGTTAAGCGTAATAAAATTTTTACAAGGATATAGAATTTAGACAGATATTTGCTGACATCGTTCTTTGTTTTTAAGGCGGCATCGATTAAAAATATTTACATTTAAGTAATTATTTTTAACGTAAAGAACACTCAATGTTCTGCTTTTGTTAATCGTGAAATAAAAGAGAAACTTAGGAATTTTTTAAAAATAATACATATTACTAAAAATCACCCACTGAATCAGCTTCCCTGTCACAATAAAAATATTTCTTCAAGCCGAACCTTACAAATGGATATAAACACATGAATCTTTTAAATATTTTATATTTTCCTGAAATAAAACGCGTTAATTTGAATTAATAAATAGAAACACATGTAATAGAAACGTGTACAGTTGAACAGAAAAAAAAAAGACATCGTTAAAGAATGTACAAGCTGAAAAAATGAGCATTAAACAGATCACTGCCTTAAGAAAGGTAAAGGTAAAAAAAGAAATATATCATAGAAATAAATATTTTTACAAATATATTAAAAATAGTGCTTGTCATATTAATTTTTCAATTTTCTCCACTTTGAATTATAGTCCTTTTCTACCTCAACTCGCCAACGGACAAATCATTGATGATTGAAGAAAGGTTCTTAGAATAATGATGAGCATTAAAGTGATTGCAGCAAGCATCAACACGTGCAACGATAACAATTAGTGTGATCCCAATAGACTTCCAACTCATTTCAAAAAGAACTGAACCAACTTTTCAACACAGCAATTCATGAACTCCGTGTGAGGAAAATGCGTTAAAAATATGCAAAGATATCAGTTCTCTTGATGTCTTTCTAACTAAAAGGGTAGATAAAAATAAAAACATTTTACTTTATTTTTCACGGCTGTCATGCCGGCCGCATTTCATTTATTCCACACCTCTACCCATGATTGTTTACAAATGCTAGGCCAATTGTTAATGTAGCTGAGCTGAAAGATATTTATTTACCCTGGACTTTGAGTGCAGCATGTTCAAAATTCATGCTTTAGTAGATTTATACTTTATTATTGCGTCAATTTTTTCCCGAATACAAATGCATAGTTTTCTTGCATCTTCGGAACTGATATTTTCCATACGAAGACATTTGCAACACAAAGTAGAGGAGACAGTCTCGATTAGTATCTATAAGCGGGACGTGTCTTAAAAGAATTAAGACTACACGAGATGCAAACCACAGGTCGACGTCTTTAAACTAGTGACTTTGATCATAGTTGGTCTCTTTTGGATCACGTCGATTGGAATGTGTAAACTTCAAGAATAGTAGTCTCAACGGAATGTTTTGAAGAAACAGACAGAGAAGAAAACTCAAAAAAGGTCTTGCTAAGTTGTAAGTTGAGAGTGTTGGCTGTTCTTCAACCCAGTTTTTAATCGAATGGAATTGATGGATTTTTTTTTTACTCGGGGTGATTAAGTACAAATGAGATTTGTTTCCAGTTTTGTCCTTACATAGCCAACGAGCTTTGTACATAGAACTGACTAGATTCGTATTGTCTGAAATAAGACAAGCCATTAGTGCAAAATTTCCAAAACATTTCTAAATTCTCCTATGCTTTGAGAAGAACAATTAACGGTTCGTCCTTTGTATTGTTATGTACAGTTTCTGACAAGAACCCTCGGAAGAAGTATTGATCCATAACCAACTGTCGTTTAGTGTGCTTGTGAGATAAATACTGTACATAAATCGCAACAAGCATCAGAGAACAGTTCTCAAATACGCCACAAACACACAAGATGCAACGTAAAAAACTTTTCATTCTTTTCGATTTAAACATATAATTTTCACCGATTGTGTTAGCTATTGATCTAAGTGATTGAAACCATGTTTGCTTCTACAACTTAACTCTTCACGGAGAGCTCTTGCATATATAAATTCTTTCCTATCTGATTGATTTGAAGAATTGATGATATATTTTATACACAATGTAAAATTTAAAATATCAATCACATTCACTAGTCTTTCGTTGATATATCATCTTACTTTCAATAGCCCCGCAAGCTCTGGAAATCAGAGCGGTACTTGAACAACGTATTCTGATTTTTAACTCTTCTAGGCATGGAAGTCGACCATTCCGGTTGTGCAGGACAACTTCCGTGATGAAGAGAATGATGACCCCAAATCTCTGCACCGAGTCCATTGAAATTGCACTGAAATCTTCCCCGTTCTTTCTGGGATTGTATAACGTTTCGTATAATTTATATTGATGCATCCGTTTATGAGTAAATACATAATGTGCATATATCGGTAACATACGGGTATGTATGTGTACTTATATATCGAACGATGATCTTAGTTTCGGGATGACAAAGAATAGAAGTAGCAGAGCAGCCACCGTCATCCGACAGAGATAGAGGTCTTGCGGGTGGGCGGAGTCGGGGGTGAGAGCTGCGCCATCTGACGATAGAATGGGGACATTACAAACCTAGGGTAGGAGTCCCTGTGCATGAGGGTATAGATTTGCAACTGAGCTTCATCAAAAGTGGTGGTCGTTGGGGCCATCATGTTTTTGTTGACGATTTCTCGCACTTTGGAATCTAGGCTTACCTGTAAGACATAAATTACTTTTTTAAGCATAAATTTTATAAAAAGGTAGAATGCTTCGAACCTTTTTCAAATGTTCGAAGTAAAAGCATAATGAAGGATATGTCTTTAAATATTGACGGAATGGACAATGCTCTATATTTAAAACCTCACAGAGTAGTAGGTGTTTATGTAGTAAGCAATCTACCTGTGTTGTTAGTCAGCTCTTAGATGGCGCCACTTAATGTACTTCACTGAAACGTTACAGTGGCGCAGCTAGAAACAAACTGACTAACTACACAAGCGAATCGTCTACTACACGAATACGAAGTAAATCTGCGTACCGAGACAACATTAAGTATAAGACAGCGAAGCATTTAAACAAACCAGTTTGTTTACAAATTTAAAAACTTCAAAGTAATGGTAACAATTAAAAGATTTTTTTTTACATTTAATGCCGAAAATTTTAAAGAAACAATAATCATGCACATTCTTCTCGAGAAGAAAAATGCTTGGGTTCTTGAACTGAAAGTCATCGAAATTCATCTAATGTTTTGCCTAGATTGCAATTGAAAACGATTATTGATTCTTCTCTCGAAATGTTGTTCAAGCTCTTCTGCTCATATTTGCCCTAAATGGAAAATGATGAGCTACTCTTGTCTGAAAAATCCATATCTAGAATTTTGAGTTGCATATAGAACCGATATTGGTTGTTTACATGATATAGGTAAAAACAATGAGTTAAAAAAAAGATTCATAAAATAAAACTAGAATAAGTTTTGTTTAATGTATCAAATAAAAACATTAATAGAGTGCCCAAAAAATACCTGTCATTTATAATTTTTGCCATTTTTTCCGTAGTACAATTAGAGATAACGCTTTTTATGGTACATCTCTTATGGGCTATAATTATGAAATACTGAAGTTGCAGTATGCAAAACGATTTAACAGTATTTTGAAAAGAATTATTAAAATATAAAAAAAAGTGATTGGAGACTACGGACTAGCGTGGAAGGATTTGCTTGAGCATTATCACTTACATTGGCAGTTATAAACCTGCGTTGAACTTTAGAATTGAGAACACCACCGTAATCGGGGGTTCAGGGATTTAGATTAGCCCCAGAAAGTGGGGACTCTACATGGAGAATTTTGAAGATTTAAAGCTAAAAACACTTTTACGGCACCTGAAGTAGGGAATCAGCGAATGTAAAACGCAAAATTTTTGCCAGTTTCGTATTAGCGTTCGTTTTTATGAGTTATAGGGGTACCAAGGTATCCCTGGTGACACCGTTGTTGTTCGACAACATTATTTCGGGAAATTTTAAACTAATCTTTTAGCAATGGCCACACGTAAATGTCTCTATATTCTGATTTTATTACGAAAAAATAAAAGGCGGCATATTAAAATCTCAGTTCAATTTTAGATATCCTATACTAATATTTTGCTGCAGATATAAAACTGACAAAATGTATCACAATTTTAATCAATAGTTGGAGGAAAATTGGAGAAAATTAAATTCAAGGAACTTAACCGAATTTGGAGAGTAAAATGAAGAAAAGCCTCTTCGCAAACCTCATTAGCGAAGATTCATAATATGATAGTGTTTTAATGACAAAACGGAAGTAATTGATTGATAGATAGATACTATCAACTAATGTGTTGGTTTTTCGATTGCATTATCTTGATCCTTTAGGATCAATAAGCAAAATTTAATTTAAGCGTACGGAAACTTTGCTATTGTTCCAGCAAAATCATACTTTTACTTTAACGAATGCATAGTCGGTAATGTGCAGATTAGCGAGTTTCTAGTAGGTAATGGGCCGATTATCTTGGCAAGGTGCAGATTAACGAGTTTCTAATAGGTTATGGGCAGATTAATGAGTTTCTAGTAATACGTGATGGGCAGATTAACGAGTTTCTAGTAGGTGATGGGCAGATTATCTAGGTAATGTGCAGATTAACGAATTTCTAGTAAATAATGGGCAGATTACCTAGGTAATGTGCAGATTAACGAGTTTCTAGTAGGTAATGGGAAGATTATCTAGGTAATATGCAGATAAACGATTTTCTGGTAGATAATGGGAAAATTATCTGGGTAATTTGAGAAATGAAAAAACTTTCCGCAGTTTAACGGATCATTCTAGTTAATGTGCAGATTACCTAGCATTACCTAGCAAATTTACAGGTCAACTGATTTCTGCACTTTACCGGTAACATAGTCAATAAGATTTCAGCCTGCTTTTGTGTGATTAGAGATTATCTTTCAAGAGACGGGTATCAAACGGAATCAAAACCAATTCATCAACATTCGAAGCATTTCTCAATCAGAGAAATCTTTGAGATATTCAGCTCAAAGACAAAAACAAAAGGGACAAATTATTGAAATTAAAAGTTGTTCACCTCCTTCGGCGAGAGTATAGAAACATAATCTTCATATATGAGCCTGGCTTTCTCCTCGACCAGTTCAGGATTCTTCTCCCTCTTCAGATCCTCGCACGCCAGCCAGAACAAAATGTTCTCTTCACTGTATTCGCAACGCAGGAATTCTCGGAACACCCTGCGGCCAGCTATACAACAAAAAATTAGAGTCAAAAACATTTTAATGCTAAACAAATTGCATACACATGTTCTGGCGTCCAGGGAGCTTCTTCACCAGTGCATATATCTGTGAGTTTTCTAGACGCAAAGATAGGAATGACCCCTCCCTCTTCTTTCTTTTTTTTTGCGATAAGGTAAAGCCGGTAGAGTTGGCGCACAATTGGAAAATATGATAAAAAGGAATGATAACGTTACTTTCTTGCCAAACGTTTGGTGAATATTACAGTTTGCATTCTTCTTGTATGCATTTCCATCCCCATTTCCTATTTATTCTTTAATTTAAAACGACATCAGACCTAACGCCAAGACAATGCTTCGCTTCTCTCCTTATAGGTCGGGTGAGATTGCGCACATGGGCGGTTTACGCACATGGGAGATGGCTTTCAATAATAAGTAGATTAACAATAACTGCAATCAAATTGTCAAAATAGCTATAAAAAAAAAAAAAACGTTTGCCTAAAAAGTTTTTTGCAGCTTTTATGTCACAATGAAAATCAGAGCAACAGTAATGATAATTCGAGTCTAAACATTTGGAAAGCAAGGACTAAAAACGACGTTGTGTCATACATTTTCAGAGAAGAAACTTATGAGTTCAAGTAGACACTGCTGTTGTGACTGTACAGCTGCCTGAGATCACAGTGCACTCACACCTCCCCTTCCCTCCAAAAATTCAAATGCGCCATCTCTCCGACCGCGCAATCTCCCCGGGTTTTACTCTGAATATAGCGACCTCTATGCACTGCGTGAACAAGTCTTCCCGCCTACTTAAAACTAAGTAAAGCTAACATTAAAGCATTTTAGAAAAATGCAGCGTTTGAAAATAATTTTAAATTACAATTAACTTCTTGATGTTGTAGTGGGAGAAATGCGAGGTTGTATAATTATCAAGGTTATTAAAGAAAAAAAATCGACTCGACATTTTTTGATTTTGTACATAATAAACGTATCGTTTCTCATTCCAACCTAAGAGACGCGAGGTTTCGTAATCATCTCAAGGTTTTAAAAGAATAAAAATGAAAGTTTTTAATTGGAACAAGAATTTTCCAATTCCTATGGGTAATATTCATTCGGTCCATTATTCCAACATAAGAAATAGATTTCCTTCTGTTTTTTTGTTTTTTATATTCAGTTTAAGGTTACTCAAAGAATGAAAATAAAATTACAGCAACTGTCAAAAATTCAATTTTCTTCATGAGATTTGCTTTTATTTTGGATAAGATATAATTTTCCCCCCAAGAAATAATCGTCAGAAGATTAACATAATGAAAATGAAATTGCAACAATACGTTAGAAATTCTAAATTTTTTTTATAATAGGAGTTTTGGTTCTTATTCCAGCACAAGAAATGAGAGATTTTTTTTTCAATGACCAATCCCAAGGCTATTAACCCCTTCCTTCTCGTTCCCGTGAACGTGACGGGCTGAGGTTTCGCCTTCTATTTCTCGCTCCCGTGATATGTTCGGGCTGGAGTGTTTAAAATTTCACAATAAAAACAAATCAAAAAATAAAAATGAATATACATATTCATTTTTATTTTTTGTTATATACATTGTTCATACACATATTTTTATACAATTTTCAGGGATAAAAAAATAGGCACTTTTATGACCGTTTTCCGGAAACTTGTGTAGTCAGCACAAAGCAATCCAAGAACAAAAAAAACAAAGAAAAGTCAAAAGTTTTTCAATTTTGTATGTAACCCGTGTTATCTATCCTTTATTTTCGCCATAAAGCGTAGAGAAAATGCTATATCTCTGCACGTTTTCTCAGCACTCCACTGTTTCTGAAATATGTATAAGCACGAATCGACGGAGAGGAAATTTTCGTATATTCTATGATATACAAGAAGTTCGCGTAAAAAGAATTGCTTTCAAGTCCTGTCTTGACTATAAACGAGGAAGCTCCTGACCTTTTGCGCAAACTGTGATCAAAAATACAATTTTTGGTAAGTTTGAATAAAACAAGATAATGGATATAATTTTAGTTCTTAGTTTTCCATAACGACTCGTGGCACAGCAATAATGCGTTTCACTCGAAGTCAGTATATTTTGAGTTCAGCAGAAGGTTCGCCGGTCGTTAATCCCGGAGTTGTAGTCGCTGATTTGACAAGCAACGAGGTCTGGTGGTAGCTGGGACGTTCTGTTGAAGGGTGCTTTCACACCAAAGGTTGCACCATGCTGACACGACGTCACAGCTGACACAAGTTGACACGATGCCACAGTTGACACCATGACCCAAGTTGACACGATATCACAGTTGACACCATGACCCAATTTGACACGATGTCACAGTTGACACCATGACATATGTTGACACCATGTCACAGTTGATGCAAGTTGACACCATGTCACACTTGACACAAGTTGACACCATGTCGCAGCAACACATCATCGTTAGGGTGCTTTCACACCAAAGGCGACAAAGACAATATTTCTGTTCGAAGCCAACATCTTACTGCTGAACCACCAAACGATCACTATAAATCTTATAAAACTAATCGGGAAGTAATGAACAAAAATGTGTTATTAATTCATGAAAACCTTTTTGACTTTACTTAAATTGCATTAAAGGTTATTTAAATAAAGCTATATCGACCTTGGCAACATAAATGACGTAAAGAAAAAAGGACACCTCATTGAATTATAGATCAAAACTTTCTTTTCGTTTTAATGAGATATCAATGTCAGTTCTGCGAAAAACAGTCGGACAACTGTGTAATTTTGGAAACGAATGTTCCCTCATCTCTGTCACGTTGATAACTTTAATCACCCTGAAAATATATGGGGACGCATAGAAATGGAACATTTAATGACATCTTCCACTTTGACTTATCTGGAGAAAAATGTTCTCCGAAGCATTAATCAATAGACACGCACGGAATAGTGAATTTAGTCTTCCCGCTCGTATAAGTCGTAATATAAACCCATAAATACTCTAACCTGGAAATATTTTAATATTTAATTTGTTTTTTGTTTATTTTGCTATTTAAGGACATTAAAAATGATTGTATGGAAATATATTTACTCTGTTTGCAGTGCCACCTATTTATTTACAATTTAACTATGTTACATAACATGTAGCGGATTCCAGTCAAAAACTATAAAAATCAAGCTGTATGGTGGTACAAGACATTTCCAAAATGTGATGCTCATGTTCTTATATTTTGTGCTAAGTTAAAAGTATTTATTGCCATTAAATAATGAAAAAATCCCGTAATTAGTATTTTAAATATTGCTTAAGACATATTAATGTCCAGTGGAGTGTTAAATTATTTTATGTCAGGCTTGTTTTAATTTCAAATGTTTAGTAAAATTTGTCACGTGCATCGGAGGCAAAGTGAAATATTTCTTTTGCCCCTATAATCAGTCATCAGACAACTAAGTTTGCCATTCATTTAATCACTTATTGATTCATTTATTTTTACACTTATTAAGTAGATTTTTTATTTGTTCATTCACTTAATCATTATTTTTTTATATTCATTAATTTATTCGCTCGTTTTATCAATCATTCATATTGTTATTCATGTTCAAAAAAAATATTGTTACGGATTCGCATTGTTACTTTACTTCAATGACTATGACTCCATTTAGAAAACACAGAGAGCAATTTATTTTACAAACTATTTACACTATATACAAATTTCACATAAACATATCTCTCGGAGTTCACACATTACCTCAAGACCAACGGTAATCCCGTATTTCTTAACCAAAATACGAAAAGAACCGAGCACGAAGCTTGCAGCACAACGGCTCAGACTATCAGGCACTCGACCAAAGTCTACGACGTAACTGAACTCTCTGAACTCTTCTAAACTTCTCGCCGGAGCTATTTATATACCATCGCGGATCACGTGACAGGAATGTTCCAGAAATATCCATCAAAGACTGGAATTTACTGGCCGCGATCCGAGACGGCCCCATGCTTAGCGAGAAACAACTTCGGTACCCCAAAATTCGTAACAATATATTTTTAACTCTCTGTACTCTTCTAAACTTCTCGCCGGAGCTATTTATATACCATCGCGGATCACGTGACAGGAATGTTCCAGAAATTTCCATCAAAGACTGGAATTTACTGGCCGCGATCTGAGACGGCCCCATGCTTAGCGAGAAACAACTTCGGTACCCCAAAATTCGTAACAATATATTTTTAACTCTCTGTACTCTTCTAAACTTCTCGCCGGAGCTATTTATATACCATCGCGGATCACGTGACAGGAATGTTCCAGAAATTTCCATCAAAGACTGGAATTTACTGGCCGCGATCCGAGACGGCCCCATGCTTAGCGAGAAACAACTTCGGTACCCCAAAATTCGTAACAATATATTTTTAACTCTCTGTACTCTTCTAAACTTCTCGCCGGAGCTATTTATATACCATCGCGGATCACGTGACAGGAATGTTCCAGAAATTTCCATCAAAGACTGGAATTTACTGGCCGCGATCCGAGACGGCCCCATGCTTAGCGAGAAACAACTTCGGTACCCCAAAATTCGTAACAATATATTTTTAACTCTCTGTACTCTTCTAAACTTCTCGCCGGAGCTATTTATATACCATCGCGGATCACGTGACCGGAATATTCCAGAAATTTCCATCAAAGACTGGAATTTACTGGCCGCGATCCGAGACGGCCCCATGCTTAGCGAGAAACAACTTCGGTACCCCAAAATTCGTAACAATATATTTTTAACTCTCTGTACTCTTCTAAACTTCTCGCCGGAGCTATTTATATACCATCGCGGATCACGTGACCGGAATATTCCAGAAATTTCCATCAAAGACTGGAATTTACTGGCCGCGATCCGAGACGGCCCCATGCTTAGCGAGAAACAACTTCGGTACCCCAAAATTCGTAACAATATATTTTTAACTCTCTGTACTCTTCTAAACTTCTCGCCGGAGCTATTTATATACCATCGCGGATCACGTGACCGGAATATTCCAGAAATTTCCATCAAAGACTGGAATTTACTGGCCGCGATCCGAGACGGCCCCATGCTTAGCGAGAAACAACTTCGGTACCCCAAAATTCGTAACAATATATTTTTAACTCTCTGTACTCTTCTAAACTTCTCGCCGGAGCTATTTATATACCATCGCGGATCACGTGACAGGAATGTTCCAGAAATTTCCATCAAAGACTGGAATTTACTGGCCGCGATCCGAGACGGCCCCATGCTTAGCGAGAAACAACTTCGGTACCCCAAAATTCGTAACAATATATTTTTAACTCTCTGTACTCTTCTAAACTTCTCGCCGGAGCTATTTATATACCATCGCGGATCACGTGACCGGAATATTCCAGAAATTTCCATCAAAGACTGGAATTTACTGGCCGCGATCCGAGACGGCCCCATGCTTAGCGAGAAACAACTTCGGTACCCCAAAATTCGTAACAATATATTTTTAACTCTCTGTACTCTTCTAAAATTCTCGCCGGAGCTATTTATATACCATCGCGGATCACGTGACCGGAATATTCCAGAAATTTCCATCAAAGACTGGAATTTACTGGCCGCGATCCGAGACGGCCCCATGCTTAGCGAGAAACAACTTCGGTACCCCAAAATTCGTAACAATATATTTTTAACTCTCTGTACTCGTAAATATGAATCATATTACATGTTATTTGGACTACCATAATGATATACAAAAGGAGACAAAGATCCCATAGAAAACTATTTCATTAGTAAAATATTTCAAATTATCCCTTTGCCCCTCACATGGAGCAAAGTGAACTTTTACTTTTACGTACAAATTTAGTGCGTAAAATGGAAACAAAAAACTTCAATGCAGTGTCTATTATAAAATTCGTAGTTCTGTCTTTATATTATACACGGTAATTTTCAAAATAAATTTTCAAATTGCTCATTTTGAAAAATGTAATTTATCTTAACTATTTCACTTTACCTCACATTCTCATAAATATTAAATTTTATTCTTCAACCTGCTCGACAGTTACAAGAAGCTGTCTTATTTACAGTTAACCTATCGAAATATTCTTCACAAATTAATTAGCTCATGAAATTATGGAAGCCTTTTTAAAGTTCAATTCGAATAAATTCACGATATGCTTGTCCATTAAAACTAACGCGTTTATAATTAATGAACTTGTCCGAACTAATCATCATGAAGTCATTCATATTGAATTCAAAAAAATTAATTGTGCAAATTAATAAAAATTTGGTGCTAAAACATTAAGAAAAGTAAAGCACTTTTCTGGACTTTTTGTGTTTTGCTTCACATTTCATTTCTTTTTCATTATATTTTAAAGTTATATCTTCATATAAATAAAGTACTGGCGGTCGAAACCGGACTCGGCCATCGCTAAATCATCTACAGTTCTACCATAAAAGGGGCCGTGGTAGCCTAGTGGTTTGCACGTCGGACTTCCACCTGGAAGGTCGCGCGTTCGATACCCACTGAAGACCACCATATATACTTGGGGATATGTGCATGTAAAATCCGTAGAACCCACTACCTCTCCCCGTGCATAAGCAATCCTAAGGCCTCGGCTAACAGGTAGGGGGTCTGGTTTAGAAAAGTTCTACCATAAAAAAAAGCTCTGACTACCAGAGCGCCAAGAAGAATCCATTCGTGTTCAAGGGAAGAACTGCGGCTATAAGGAATGTGCCGTTTCTGTTCTCGTTTTAGTTCGTTTAGCGTACTTGATTTCTTCCGAACTGATTCTATGTGCCAATCTATAAATTTAGTTGCCTTCAACAAACAGCGAAGAAAATATTCTGATTCGCACCTGCAAAACGAACTTCCCTAATTAAACTGGGATGGATTCGTCCATTTCTGCCATGCGCAGAAGCGTCAAAGTGTCAGAAATTCGTGGTCGAACTATAGGTTAATACTAAACGTATTTAAACTTAATGCACGACGTTTTCTATAACATATAACTAAGTAGCTTTTAAAAAGTCGTGCAGCAAGTTCAATAAAAATAGAAACTTGGAACTCAAAAATTTTGATTAAAATCTCAAAAACTGTCATTTGACCGCTCTGGTAGGATTAGTATTATAAGAACCATCGCCAAACTGGTAACGTTACGGTTAAGTAATAGAAAAATCTAAGATTTTGCAATTTGAATCATCGTTATCTGAATACGCGATGCATGAAATTGGCAATATATGAACTTTTTATAAGTGACCTCTTCGCGAGTCTAGAGAAACATGTGACGAAGAGTCCGATTACAAAAACGTAAGCCATAATAATTACTTTATGTTCGAAATTCGTAAGTATTTCATTTATTGTGTCCATCCTAAAACAGCAAGTTTTTGACTTTGGAAAATCATTGTGATGATTTCTTCGACTTATGTTGTACTATATAAAATAAACTTGGATTTGCTGCCATGGCGAAGTCCTGAGGGAAAAGGGGGGGGGGACGCTTTTAATTTTTGAAATCAAGAAGTAAGGGGACGCTTTTAATAAAATTTTCAGAAAGTGGGGGGACACCATACGTTAACCCTAGAGCTGTCACCTATCAAGACATCACACAAATCGTCACGTCGGGTCATATCGACCAGAATTCAAAATTTAGTAAATTGGGTATAAAAACATGTAAAACATTGTGTTTTAATTTCAATATAATGTAAGAATAAGTAACATATAAAAAGCATAGAAAAAAAAAAGAAATTACATGAAATTCAAAGATGTAATAAATTATCTAAACATAGGAATCCTTAAAAAAAACTACCTGGGTCAATATGACTTGACATGACAGCTAACGGGTTAAAATGCAAAAGCCTTTTCCCGACTATACCCCTGCTTGCTGCCCATTACTCGTTTCACCATGTTCACTACGCTAATGTCGAAATATAGACATAGCCTTCCCTTTGGCGTTGCGTGTGCTGTCATATTATTATAATTTCCATATCGACCACCTTTCTACCGAACTGGAGTTTGTTATGCTGATTGCTGCAAAACTTTCCACTATTTCATTTTTGCACGAGTGTTTCGTCCTTAAGTATTTCATGCTAGTATGTTCTTCGTGTTTAAAATTGCCCAAAACGAATTATATTTGATTTCAATAGCCAACTAGAAAAGCTACTAAAATTTGCACTTAATTAAAATATTACTTTTTTACACGAAATGCAAGCAATAAATAGTTCTTTTTTTTAAGGATTGACAAGAATGAAGAAAGGATCTATACATATGTTTTCAGCTTTTCCTTTATATTGTACTTCACAATATTTCATTTTCCTTTTCTAAGCTGCTTACCTGAGCACTTCATGAGCCTTTCGAAAGATTCGCCCCAGGAACGAATTTCATCCAGCGTAGGCCTGAAAAAAAAAATAATTTACAGAATGAATTTGATAAGTAATAAATAGTATAAATGCATGGAAAACAGAACTATTTTTTTTTTAAATTTTACTACACTAAAAGCTAAAAGTTTTCTTTTAAGAACAACACTGTATTTTAAAATATCTGATTCATGTTGCTTACATTTTTTTAATAACGTTAGTTTTCCAATAGTGGCAATAGCTTGAAATAAAAGTCATAACTGTAACTATCAAGATCTTATCGATTTAATGCTCGAAACATTTTATCATGATAAGGTATTATACGTCATCAAATTTTATTATATGTGAAATAAATGTGCTTGTTTTCAATTCCATAAATCTCTTTCATTCTATTTTACAGAGAACCGAACACCTTCCTTCACAATAAACAGAAAGAGTTCCATACAGTTCAAATATCAGAAGTTTATAGCAGTGGTTCCCAGCGTGGTCTGTGTGGACCCATAGGGCTTCTATTTTGTTTCTAAAACATTTTTATCATTTAAAATAATCAGCAATTTTTTTATTTCAGTAGATAATAAACGAAGAAACAAAAATAGAAAAATTGCATTTCTATCTGTTAAACAGGTGCCCGAACATGCAACGACTGCAAAAAATGAGTTGTATGTCCTTTTTACAAGGTACCAAGATTACCATGTGGGTGGCTTGTACTTTAATGCAAATAAATAACAGAAGTTGCATTTCAGTATCATAATATATGCATTTATATATTACATATATATGGTGTAAAAAAAATAATAAGAATTTAACAAATCTAACCTCTTACGCACGTATTTCTTGGGTTGTTAAAATGCATGCATTGCTTAACAGGTGTACAAGTATAGGTGAAAATTAGAGGTCGCCACTCGCCGCATGGCAATTTAAGTAGTAAAAATGAAGATTAAAAAATGTTAACGATCGCCACACCTGCACGGCACTGTTTAGCACATTATACAGTGATCCCTTTTCTTTCCTTTCTTTTTTTTTTTTTTTTTTTTTGTGTGTGTGAGCATATCACCTTTTTTTTTTTTTTTTCCCTTGGAAACGTGCCAATATTGAACACTTTCTTCGCCGAAAATTTCATGCCGTATTTCAAGCTTCAATCCTTCAGCATCCTGCATATATTTAAATCATTGAAAAAGCTCTAAAATATTTTAGCATGTGCTAATTCAACTCTGCATATTTCTTGTTTTATTTCAATAATTTATTTATTTTCTAACCGATTTTCGAGTTAGTTTTTAATTCTTATTAGCAATTTTAAAAAGTGGCTACTAACAAAACGGAGTCTAGCGGCCACTGGCTACTAATGAAATTTCCCAGTTTTCCACTATATGGTGCACACATCAGGTGCCTATGCGCATTTAGGAATGGTCGAAGTTAACATTGAACGAAGAAGGAAGCCCGCTTTTCCATAAATGACAAGTCAAAAAACAAACACTTACTGCGTGTCGGACTCACTGCCATTGAAGAAATTGTCTGCCTGCGAATTAATCTGGTGCATCTTATTGGTGTTCTTTTTCATTTGGTTGTGCACAGAGAGGCTGCGGGAAAGAGCATTAAGACACCTAAAATGAATTCAGTCGGCATGTGATGTTCTCCTCCGCTACAACACTGCACTTAACCAAAAGACATACACAAACATATATCACAAGTTTCTCTCTCTCTTTTTTCATACGGCACTACATATAGGCACACATCAAGACGAACAAAAAACACTACAAGCACAATGGAGGCAACTCAAGCAACGTCGTTGGTCACGTGGCAGCGATTAAGCATTTTAAACAAAGGAAGCCGAAACATCGCTTTACTTTGAGTTCGACAAATCTAATTAAAAAATTAAGCCTAAATGAAGTTCTTCTACATTACATAAAATTAACACTAAATAAAGCACTAACTATTGTAATAATTAATTAATTTAACTATTATAAAAGAAATTTAATGTAAATACTGGGTTATAATCAGAAAAAGCTGAGAAAATAGTCTAATTAATTTTTAGATAACTAATTTTGCCGAGTGAACTCCACGTAGAACTCAATTGAAAATCTTAGTAAACAAAGAGCAAATATCACGTGACAACGATGATCACTCATGAGTCCCTCTAGCGGTGAATTGCCTCCATTGAAATTTAAAAGTAGACAAGAACAGGGATCTGGAGCGGAGTAGTGGAGCAATAAGATTTTGCTGGGAACTGAAGCGGAGTTGGAGCAATAAGAAAAATTGTTATGCTCCATTGCTCTGACGTTTGCTTTCCAATTTCGACTTTTTAAAAATATTTCTAATGGGCTGCTGCTGGCTTCTGTCAATTGCAGACGTTGCGCGATCCCCAGAGATTGGTACCATGTCTTTCAGCGGCACCATATTGAGTGTCGTACCATCGCCGCATGAGAATTTCAACGTCCAGTTTCTTCACCTGAAAGGGTGAGTACCCGGACTCTGTTGATGCGAAATTGCACTAGGAATTTAATTTAAGCCAAGACGAATGTCTACTCAGGGGATCTTTTATATGTCGCATAATCATACCATATGGGCGCAGATGATTTTCTGTATCTTGAAAATACATCGATACTGCCAGCCTCGATCCTTTGACCTGGGGCGTACGAGTCCCGCACCTTACCACGGCTTTTATTTTAACTACATTCATAAACTTAAAAATTAATAATTGAGTTTTTTTTTTTCGCCACATTTTCACAATACAGTACATATAAAACATTATATATTTTTTGATACTTAAATAATTGTAAATAACTTTTTAAATGATCTATCACACAGAAAAATAATTAACTAAAAGAGATTTAAACAAAATAATTTCGATTGAAACTAGTCAGAGCGCTGAGCAAAGCTGTGAGTGTAGCCGGAGCAGCTATTTAGAAGTCGGAGCGGAACAATTCAAAAAACATTCTGCTCCAGATCCCTGCACAAAACTTTCAAAACCAAAATTTAAGTAATAGTTCAAGCAATAAAAAAGTTAAAGAGAATATTTTACTGCTAGATGAATATGGTTATAAGTTGGAATAACTTCTACGCTAATGCTAAATTCAAATTTCACAAGTCATTGATATTTTTCTTAAAATTTTGACTAGCAACAATGCATGAGAATGTTATTCCAAAACTTTCTCAATTTGTTATTTAAATCAAAAGATTCTTCGGCGTTGAATGAAGATTGAATACCTGGGTGGATCTAATACCTGGAGGGGGGAGGGCGATAGCCTTAGTCGTTCTGTCATATCTTTAAATAATATTAATAACAATTATTACTGTCATTATGTTAAAACAAAATTTTAAAGGGTATAAAACCAGTGGTTTTTCTTAAAACCTTTCGGGTGTTACTAATATTTTGTGAAATTAAATGCAATTAGAAAGAGCATTTGTGAAGCATTCTATCTTTTAAGACGTTGTTTAACCTTTCTTCTAATTGTTTTCAGGATCAAATCAGCCGAAAGATATGTTTTAATTCAAAAAATGTTTGAAACTCTAATTGGTTGGAAGACTTTAAGTGTTACGAAACATTTATACAAAAAAAAAAAAAATCATTTAATCCTTATTCGAATTAATTTCCTTTAAAAAAAAAAGCTTTTTCAGAAACTATCAAAAAGAAAAATTTGCTTTCAAATGAGTAATTTCTAAGAAAAAAAGAGGAATTTGAAAAGTAGTCACAAACAAACTACAAAACACACATAGTTTTGAGAAAAATTGGATCATTCAATAGCTCTACAAAATTTGCAAGGGACTTCATACAAACCGATACTTTTTTCACTGAAGGAAAATCTATTGTTGAAATACTAAACATTGACATATAGAAATATGCACTGACGCAAAAGCATATAATCTCACATATAGAAATGTGCACTGACGTAAAAGCATATAATCTTACTTAAAATGGGAAAAATATATACTTCTCTGTAAACATTCTTTGAAGCAAGAAAAAGTTCTTAAATAGTATAATTAAAAATGGCGTTAATAACTTCAATTTAGAGGGAATTCTCATTATAAAGCCTTTTTACGCAACTAATAGACTTTAATTAATAAAGTAAATTCGACTAAAATTAATACGCACCAAATTTACAGTTTTAACCAAGTCTACTGCAGCGTTTCTTAACCTTTTAAATCTTGCGGGACGCTTTTAACAATGGTCAGGTCTTAGGGAGCCCTAACGTTCGTATTCTAATATTTCTTAAAGATTTTTCTTGAACTCTTATATTAAATCATGATGAATACCAAAAATGATCTTATTTTCAAGAAACAGTTTGAAAGCAATTGTAAAAATCTGGCTGCACTCCAGCTTGCAGACCAGGCTTTCTTTCTTATGTCTGGGATAACAACACCTCCAATAGTCAACAAATGACAATATCAACTCACCATGAGCAACTGCAACAGCAGCACCAACAGAAGCAACAGGATTTGTCTTTGTTACTGTTATCCTTCTGGTTGTTACGGTTATTGTTGTTGTGTGCAACCGGCGTTGAGCTGGAGCTCGTCGTGGTACCGCTGCTCTCCTCCTTGTTCTCTTTTTTGTGCCCCTTGGGGGCCTTGGAAGTAGAAGGGCCAGGGCGGCCATCCCCGTCCACGACGGCCCCGGAGATAACCACCTGCCTCTTAACGTTGGAACCGGTTTTCTGGTGCCCTGGATTGCCTTGAGTTGATTTACTGGTGCTATCCTTCGATGGGCTGGACATCTGAAAGACATTTGACTTTTAGAGTCGCAAAAGCTATCGAATACATCATTAATAACAACATTTGTTTCATTTGGGTTTGCAAGCCGGGGTCCAAAAAGAAACCTATCTATTATCAAATGCCCAATGAGGATTAAGATCAAGATCTACAACTTTGTGACCAAATTTCGTCTTTGAACTCGTTTGTGTTGTAAAGAAGTTCTAAGCATATTAGAGGAAACATTAGCCAGAAATATAAATGATGCCCTATACCAAAGCCTATATTCCCCGAAAAAATGAACTATTTATATGAAAGTCTTTTTTTTTTTTGCATTGGAGAGTCATATCTTGAACTGGAAGAAGCCACCCTTCCGTCTAGTATGCCGCATTTAATTTTAAATAACATTATGAACAAATGCTTAACAAATTATATAAAATTAAAAAAAAAAAACTGCTCGAATAGTGTTAAGTAGCAAGAAATGGGCGGCAATTAACGACAGCAATTCTAGAAATCACTTGACTAAAACACGTTCTTGGGCGATGATTAATTCGTTGATTCCTTTAGTGTTTGCCACACATGGACCATTACGTTACTGAAAATATACTTCTTTGTAACGCATATCGTCCAGATGACAGTTGTCAAAAAGTTGAGTTTCGATTTTAAACATATGAAAAGATGCTGGAAAATTCAAATCATTACACCCGATGATTTCTCAGTTGAAATACGTTTTATAAATTTAATTATCTATTTATTTATTTTTTAATGTTGGAATATAAGCGATTCAAGTTCTTTTCTAAAGAGTTAAAAAATAATGTAGTTTTTCGATCGCTTGACTTGTTGTAAATGCAGAAAATGTTTACTCTGATAATGTCACCGAAAGTTTGGTACTTTGATAATTAAATAATGAATAATGCTACCTCCCGTGATGGTGAAAAAGCACTGAAGAGTTAAAAAATATAATTAATCACACAACGCTACTATAACTGTTTCCGTTGATGAGCAAGTAGTGATTACAACTTCAGAAGAAAGAAAAATTATTGGCAATGCCAGTTTTTAAACTCTACTGATTTTTTTCCCTCCCCCTGAGTACGGTTTTTTTTTGCAATGCATTGTATATATGAAATATTTATTGAAAAATTAATCGTAGTTTTGCATTTTTAAATTTTTTTATCGCACATATATCAACTATTAATAAATTGAATAAACAAAAGCAATTAACAATTATTCCTATTAAAAACTATTCGGTGCAGGGAGCGTTGATGAAGTGGAGTGGGAGCAAGCATATTAAATGTCGGAGCGGAGCAACCGAAGAAAGTGACTGCGCTCTAGTTCCCAGCCCAAAATTAGTGCTCAGTCTAGTTCATCGTTGGCCTGAGATTCTGCCTAGAATTACGGAAATAATATTTTATGATAAACCATTTTTTGAAAAAAGTAAGATCGATTTTGCAAAAATTTGTTCCGAACGATCAATCATTGAGTTACGGCACGAAAACTGCTTCTTATAAGAGAGCTCGTCGACTTCTATTCCTTATTTCTCGGACTTGGACGCTTCAAACTTTCAAGTTGGAGATGGTAGATGTTTAATTTGGTGATATAACAAGATTTATGTCCGCAATCTATACAGAAAGAAACACTTGTCAGAAACCTTTTAACTTTCTGTTGATTCACATAAACAAGCATTACTCTTGTGTTATTTAGGAGGTCAGCCTTGGCCTCTTTGGAAGAAAAAGTTAACGCTTTAGGATTTGGATTTCCTATGGAAAAATGAATTTTGTGGTTGTTAAAATGTTTTGTGGTTAATGTAAGGCGGATCCGAAAATAAGATTTAATGATTTTTAGATCAGTAATGATTTTTAGATCAGTAAGTTCTATTCAGCAAAACCGTAGCTAGGGAGGATATGTTAGAGACCAAGCACTCCGCGAAATAGAACGCGAGGTTATAGTTAATCTCGAAATAAGTTTTTTTTCTCAATTTTCATTTGATTTAAAACATGTATGGGCATAATTCTATGAGGTTAAAAACTAATGGCACTTTTTAAATAGTTGGAAGGAGTTTTCGAAGTAAAAAAAAGGATAAAAATAGTAATATTTAAAAAATACAATAACGTCAAAACTAGTCTGTTGTTGCCATCACGGAACTTTCTTCTGCATCCTCATATAAATATTACTACTCACCAAATATCCCTATTAAGGCACGCCTTACTTCGCCAAATATCTCCATACAAATCTTTATTGCAAAATAATAATAATAATTGTATAAAAAGAATGATTTTAAACCAAGATAAACTAATTAAAATGGGTGTCTACTAGCAAAGCCTCAAAATGTTAAAAATATTCATAAGCATTTTATTTGTTAACGTGTAGGTGAAATGGCAACAACACAATGCAAAACAAAGTATCTGTTCTCTTGGGGCCAGAATATAATTAGCACTTTTTTCCACTGAGAAACATTCATAATTTTGTTTGAATTGTTGAATTTTTGAGATATACGGTATTTTTCTCGCCGGGGTCGTGCAAGCAGACGCTTTTAACGCAATGCGTTTGTCAGAAATTTCTAAGAATAAATAACGCACGCATTTCATGCAATCAACTTTAAGGACAAAGAGCACTTTAATAACTGTAATCAAATAATTTTTTTTCTTTATTTTTAATAAAACGCTTAAGAAGCTTAGTTTGCATAAAAAAAACGCTCAAAGGTTTACTATAACTAATTAATTAAATAAAGTTAAGATCCTTTTTCCCCCTTTAACTACCGAAATAAAGCAACTTCTTTGAACAGAGAACAATAGCATTGTATAAAAACAGTTCACAAGGAATTCGGAAACGAAATATGATCGCATATTTTATGTTATGTCACTTTTATATTTGTACTCTTCCTAGAAACCTTCACCCGCATTTACTTTCTAAGAAAATAATAGAAACGTATTTCATTTTTTTTGTGTAAAAAAGGTCTTTTTCTTTCGAAGAGGTAGGGGATTGTTTGATAAATCCAATTTCGAGAAGCATTTCAGGAATTTATTTTCTATTTTCGCAGTTTAAAAATTATACTTTAAATTGCTTACCGCAGTAATCATCAAATTGTGTTTCTAGGAACCTTGGGGTTTAGGGGTACATCTCTGGGAATTTATTTTCTGTTTTCGCAATTTAAAAATTATACTTTTAATTGCTTATAGCAGTGATCCTTAAACTATTTCCTAGGAGCCTTGAGGTTTCGTGGCGAATCTTTGGAAATTTATTTTGTACATTCGTAATTTAAAAATTATACTTTCAATTGTTTATGGCAGTGGTCTTCACTAAGTTGCGGGCTCCTAGGAGGCTTGGGGTTTCATGGCGAATCTGTGGAAGTTTATTTTGTACATTAGTAATTTAAAAATTATACTTTCAATTGCTTATATCAGTGGTCCTCACTGGGTTGTGGGTTCCTAGGAGCCTTGGGGTTTCGTGGCAAAAAAAAAAAAAAAAAAAAAAAAAATACAAAAGAGAGAAAGAAGGAAAGAGGGAGTGGAAAGAAAAATTATAAAGCACTGACAACAGTAACCAAAAGTATAAAATACAATACATTTCTAAACAAACTGCAATGGTTTATGATACCTGTAGCACGAGTAAATACTATTTTAAAATAATTTTATGTTAAAACTTGTAATAAAAAATAGAATATTTTCGTTTAGTTGTCTTCGCATAAAGTAGTTCATAATAATTTAATGTAATTTAAAGAGATATTTTTCCAAGGGTGAACTGGGGGTCTCCAATAAATTTTAGTCTTAAGGGTTCTGTTAGTAAAAAGTTTGAAAATAACTTTCTTGTGGCATTGCACACAGGCATTTAAAAAGTGAAATTTTTCATGATGTGAGTGATGTGTCAACTGCTATAAAAATAAATCTCCGCCTTTTTTGCTTTTCTTTAATTTGATTGAATAACTTCTACAAAAATAACCATACAAACCTGGTTTGTTATTGGTTATTTTATGATTTTAAGCCAAAATAGGTTTATTATTGGTTATTTTATGATTTTAAACCAAGATAAACTAATCAAAAGGTTTGTGCTACCAGTAAAGCTGAAAAATACTAAAAATTTTGATAAGTGTTCTATTTATTAGCGTGTAGGTGAAACGACAACAAAACAATACAAAACAAAGTCTCTCCTTTCTTGGCGCCGATTGGCGCCTGAATATAATTAATACCTTTTGCCATTGAGATACACTTACAATTTTGTTTGAATTGTTGGATTATTGAGATATGCGTTTAGCGAGAAAAACATTCGATTGTTCCACCCCTTTGCTATGAATGGCGCCAAAATTTAATCAACACTTCTTTTTGAGAAGTATGTGCGTACCGAATTTCGTTAAATTCCACTCATTGCATCTTGAGTTACAGCGCCCACAAAAATTTACAAAATGTTTCTATTGCTACACACCCCCCCCTTAGAGCGAATGGTGTCAAAATGTAATCAGCACCTGTTCCTATTGAGTTCCACTTGTATACCACATTTTGTTCGAATTCTTCCATTACGTTTTGAGATACAGCGCTCATGCTTATTGAGAGAAAATATCCGATTGATCAGCCCTCTTAGAATGCATTAGCACACAAAACTAATCAGCACTAACTCCCATTAGGGTCCATCCGTGCACAAAATTTCATTTGATTCTTTGCATTACTTTTTGAGTTACAGTGAGCACAAAAAACGACTACCTACAGACACACAGACATTTTCCAAAAATGTTCAAAATGGATTCAGCACACCTCAAAACGTCTGAATCCGTCAAAATTCGAATTTTGAAAATTTTCACGAATCAAATAATTTTTTCTATATGTTAGATATAGAAAAATGTATAGAAGAAAGTAAAGGAAAAACTTTTCTTCTTCTGAATTTTTATTTCTTTTTTGCCTTGCTTAAAATTCGATTACCGTGTCTTGAAAGGAGCACTTTCTTTAATATTCGGTACAATGTAATTTACTAGACTCATTTTCTTAAACACGTTTTATAATTTCGAATACGTTAAAAATGCAGCCATAAAAAAGCAGCAGTACGACCACTGCCTTTTACTCGTTAGTATTAACAAAGTTCTAACATGCAAATCAACTCCACGACAAAAACTCTTAATAATTTGGCATCTAGATTTATTCGATTTAGACGATAGTAAATTTATTTTCTGGTCAAATTAATTCTAAAACTAGAGAACGCAATGGAATTGCACGATAGGAAAAGTTCTTACCGATTCCACTGCAGTAGAATCGACAGCAGCAAGCTGCTTCATATCCAATTCTTCTTCAAAAATATCTTCGTAAAATTTCATAGTTCTATCAATAATGCGATGCGAATAATATATATTGCCCCCGAGAAGTGGCAAAAACTGAATTTCTTTTGCGTTACCATATTCGATAGGTTTATTTTCAGTCATATTTCAGTTTTATTCCATAACCTGCGCGTTGTGAAGGAAATAGCCTTTAGTTCCGTGTCCTGTCACGTTATCTATGACCACTTTCCGTTTTGAACCATCTGCACAATTTGTGGTTCGCTCTAGATATTTCATTAGGGAACTGCATTTTGAAAGGGAATCAGATGATATTTGTCGCAATTTTTAGAAAATAATGATTTTATCAAAAAAAAAAAAAAAACACACAAATTTTTTTTGGGAAACAAGAAAAGGGTTCTAAATAATTAAATTGCATAAATTTAGTAAGCAGGAACATTTTTTTACAGAACAAACCGACACATTTAATATTAACCAAAATATTTTTATGCATTCCCAGCACTAGTGCAACCAGAATTTTCTCTTGGGAAACTGGTTCATAACTGTCGTTACCCATACATATATATGTTACCGTTAAAGTATATAATGCAGTTATTTCATAGAATACCTAGTTAGTTCATGAAATAACTGATCGTGTCCGGTTAAGTGTGTAATATGTTATTAATTTGACACTTTAACTAGTTATTCTATGAAATAACTAGGTATTCTATAAATTAACTAATGAGAGAGAGTTAAAATGTAAAATAAACAATTTATCTAAAATGAAGTAACTAGGTGTTCTATAAATAAACTAATGATAGACAATTAAAATGAAAAAGGAGCAATTTATCTAATTTATGCAGCGTATAAATGGTATTTATGGAGACGTACCATAAAACCATTTGTTACAACACGGATTACTAAAATGACACTTGGAATTACAAAGAACATTATTTCTAAAACAAAAACATTTTTTGTTGACACACTAGGTTTTACACGAACATTTTTTAAATCCCTGACCATTACCTAAACTTTGAGCTGTAACAACCGACCGGAGCGATATTTCTACATCCGGTACTTTTTCCATTTTAATTAATTTTTGTTCGCAGACACTGAACTGGGATCGGGAATATAATTGTTTTATGCGGCCGTTTCTTGTGCCCAATTGGAAAAATCCTTCTTCGGTTATTTTTATGATGATAGCTAAAATAGATTTGGCATCACTTTTTCCTCTGTCAACTTCAGGCACTGGGATAGGGATGGTAAACCCCACAGAGGCTTCAGAATGAGATTTATCCGACAATAATTTCATCTTTTTCGCTTGAATTTCTAAACGTTTTTTAGACTTTTCTCTTTTGCTTTGAACATTAAGTTCATTAAAACACAATGTGCAGATTTTCTGCTCAACTTCATCTTCTGAAACATAATCTTCCAAACATGATATATGGACAAGCTCCATACATTTAAAGCAAACTATATCTTCACTGCATTCTTTTAAGATTATTTTACACTTTAACGGGCTGCTGATCGTTATTCTATGAAATAACTAGTTAAACCATGAAATACAAGAGAGTTTTACACTTTAACGGACACGATCAGTTATTTCATGGAATAACTAGGTATTCTATAAAATAACGGATTTCATACTTTAACGGTAACATATACATTACCATGCTCTAGGATTATCAATAAGGTTAAAACCAATATACATAAAAGTAGAGTTGTTGCAGAACTAAGAAAGATTTAAGAGCCACGATTCCAGACTCGAAAATGTCTATCTAGGAGCACATCCTTTTTTCTAAATTCTTAAAATCAGAACTACTGTATATTAAAAGTTAATATTTACAGCTGATAATTTTAAAAAAAATATTTGCTATGCACACATAGTTATAATTAAATACAATCCCATCGGCAATAGTATAAAATAAAATGATTAAAATCTGTCAGATGGAAAAGTTTCAAAGAAAGTTCACAAAAGACCCTAGTAAGAAAACCTAAGATCAGCAGCTTTTACTTACTTAAAAAAAAAATCTGTTCAAATTAAAAAAAAATAATCCTGAATATTAATAATAATAACAGTAAAATGTTTAAAACAAATTCTGGGGCAAAATGTAAACCTATCCCCTTCAAACACTATCATGCCAGTTAATAATAAATTTTAAAAGAAATCTTGACTGAATTAAAACGTTTCAGATAATTTGCGCCATTTTCTTCCATTTCTAATGAAAACAATTTCCAGTAAAATATCAATTTAATGAATATGATTGCAGCTTTATCCAGGTACAAGGCAATTACGCGGCCTCCTCTACAAGCTTGGAGATTTAATTAAAATTGTCTTCAATTGAAAAACGGTCGCGGAAAGGATTTATTATTTCTCATTCAGGACTACATGTTATCAGGGGTCAATTCAGCATTTTTAATACGGTACGTTTTTTGTGAATTAAAAAAAAAAAAAATTGAAAAATAAAATATTTTTGTGACAATTCAAAATTGAGACATAGTGATACAACATTTTTATTGTTTTTTGCCGCTTATTTAACAAAAAATTCTGTAAAAAGTGCGATTTGGTAGCTTGGAATTTTCTGAAGGGTCCGTTTTGATAGATTGGAATTTTGTGAAGCATCCAAACACGGACCTGTAGTTCCTCAGGCGTGATCCCTGGTTATCCAAAAGTATTATGTAATATAATTGAAAGAAAAGTATTTGTCTTTCTTTTGAAACTCATTTGAAGCAATGAGTAACAAAATTTTACTTCAGACCAAATAAGGGCTTTTAAAGCTTGTAACCGATTTATCCTACAAAATTTCAAAACTTCTGCCAAAATAGCAGCTGTTTTTGACACTCATCCAACTAAGTAATAAAACTTAGATTCAAATAAAGTGAGGTAACACTAGAAGGTACAGAATGGACCTTGGTACACAGGTTTTTCCATAGTTTTGAGACATTAGTTTAAAAACATTTTCACGTCCGAAAATATATTTTTAAATTCAGCAATGAATAAACAATTATCTTCTCCATTTTTTATGAAATAAAGCAATGTAAATCAAATTGAAATAAAGGTATCATACTCTTTTGCTTCTTGCTAATATTATTTAGTACAAAGCAATAGAAAAATGAAGTACAGTAGTTCCAGAAAGTATTTTTTAAGATTGATCACTTAATTTATTTGCTGAGTTAGTTGAGGCCCATATAATTCAAACCGGTTCACCCGATTTTTTTTCAGTTTATATTTCAAGCCCACTGGTTATATATATATATATATATATTATATTGCTTATTCTTCATGGTATAGATACATTTATACATATGGATTTAAATGCATGCAATGCAACTTTTATTTTAAGTATCTATATAAACAAAACCGAAAGTTTGTGTATCAGGTTGTGTGTTTGTGCGTGTGTGTTTGTCGATCGCCTTCTGGCGAGATGAAACGGTCCAGAAGTATGACATTTTGGTTACAGGTAACTTGAGTCAGGTCCTCGTGCACCTCGAAGCGTTTTACCTAAAATTCGAATTTGTTCTAATTTTATTCCAATTTTAAGCAAAACTGTTAATTTTGGGGTTACCTCATCGAAGAAATGTCTCACGTTTTACATTTTTGCAGCATATTAGTGCCCGTCAAAAACTGCACAAGTTGATTTTTTTCTGAAGTTCGTAGCACAAATAGAACACGCGGAAATATTCATTTAAAGTAGTTTTCGAATTTTAAAACGAGGCTTATACCTCTGAATTTATCTACTCAATTTGCGTGTTTTCGCCAAAATAAATAGTATTTTGTAGCCAACTAGATGATTTCTCTTAACTTTCTTTCTTTTTCGGCGATTTAGTGTTATGGTACCAATTCAACAATTTCATGAAACATATTGCTTATTATGGCGTAGAATGTCCGTTTTATCTGAGAAACAAATTCTAAAAATGGATTTCATTTTTATGCATATTTTGTGGATTATTAACTACAGACGATATTGAGTTACTTTTTCTTGAGGTTGATTCTTCTTTCTTTTTTGGTGATTTAATATTTACTTATTCTATAAAAACTAGGTTGAATGATTTTCGATATCCGCTTATTTTCAATGAAATTTAAAATTTCGTCAAGTGGTGATAACTTTTTTCGACCCCCATTCATTCAATTGTTCTCCAAGTATAATCTTTTCCAAACCGCGCCAATAATCCTTATTAGTAAAATTGTTTTCATTTAATTCAATACGTGATTTATACTATAGGATCATGGCGCATTTCTTATGCTTCCATTACTATAGAGTAATTTGGCGATCTTCTGCTTCATTTTAACTTTTTTTACGTAGCGGTTTTGATTGATTCCTTTTTTTTTTCTCACGTGATTTTTTTTATTACATTTATTTAATTTTTGTACTGTCTTTTTGGCGCGATTTGGACAAAATTTAGTTATTTCTTTCTATCAACTTAAATTTCACGCGTTAGTATTGGTTCAGTACTGAACATTTTCTAACTCAAATGTGCCTTTGGAAATATAGTGCTCGTCTTTCTTCCGTTTTTAGCCGAATTTTATAAAAGTGCTACTTTATTGAATTTTCAGGAAATGTTTTGACGATTTTGCAAGCGGAATTTTTAGGAACTTTTGTCTTTATTTTGATGGGGAATTTAAGATGGACTGTTGGTAATTTTAGGAACAGCAGCTCTTAAAAATCTGTAGTCTAATGGATATTTTTAGTCACTGACATCTTTATTTTAATGGAAGTTTTGTTTGGGACT
Source organism: Octonoba sinensis (assembly GCA_038502835.1). Taxonomy (NCBI): domain Eukaryota; kingdom Metazoa; phylum Arthropoda; class Arachnida; order Araneae; family Uloboridae; genus Octonoba; species Octonoba sinensis. The sequence continues at coordinate 40,405,149 of CM076600.1, forward strand.
AATGTCCTTATTCAATTACTGACGTTTAGAAATAGCTGTCTTTATTTAAATGGGGGCTTTAGGAATTGTTTCTTTATTGTAGCAGAAATATTCAGCGACCGTTGTTTTTCATGTGATCCTCTGAAGGGTATTTTTAAAGAGAATACTACTCTAATTCTGATGGGAATTTTTAGATGTATTGTTAGCTATATTGTAATTTCGATTTTTACGGACTCTTAATATCATTTTAGAACATAACTGATGCATATGTGCATTTTAGTTATTGTTGCTCTTACTTTAATGGCCATTTTTATGGACTGTTGTTGTTATTTTAATGTGGATTTTTATGGACTGTTATTTTTGGTCTAAAGGGAATTTTTCGAGGCAGTTGTTCTTAATGCAATTGTGATTTTTAATGAGTTTTACTGTTTAAATGGGATTTTTAAGGACTGTTGCCCACCTTCTACTTGGATTTTTTAAGAAAATTTTTCCTTATATATTAACAACAGAATTTTGGACATGTGTCACTTGGCCTGCGAATGATGCAATATTAGACCACGCAACGCCGGGCAGGTCAGCTAGTGTAAAATAAACACAACTCTTAGTGTAGTAATTTGTTTATCAAAGCCCTTCAATGTTATTGTCATTATCATTGACGAGAATGAATTATTGGATTCATGGAAAAAGCATCAATGCTGCTAATTATTCTAATGTGATAAAAGCGACAGACTAGCAGATATTGTTGCTCAAACTTTTGTGTGAAACAAGATGGCAGATTAGGTAAGTCTTTTTAGATCTTCGTTGCTTACAGAAACCAGTTTTTTAAAAGAATCTTTATTAAATTTATGGCCACGAAAGTAAACTTACGTTTTTTAATAATGTTTACTTTTTAAATTAACTTGGAAGAATTAATTTCTTATTTATTTATTTTTATATTTTAATCTTTCCGAGTTTTAATTAAATGTAACATTTTTTAAAAACAATCTTTTATATGAACTTTAAAAAACTGGCAAACTGTAAAGAAGCCGGGGGCTGAATGACGATGGGGGAAAAATTAATTTTTTTACATGAAGAACTCGGTTTTGAAACATAATTTACGTTTATGAATAGTTTGACTTCGTTGTGCCCTGCACAGAATGGTTTTCCTTACAATTTCAATATTTTAATCAACATCACTACGGTGTTTCTGCAGTTAATGGCATAAAATGAAATTCTTTCTTTCTTCCTCAAAAGAATATTATTTCCAATTCAGAGCTAAATAGTACTGTTAGTTACCAAGAACATTCTAAAAATTGTAAAATTGACTGTAAACGTTGCTGATTAAACAATGTTTTAATGCACAGTATAAAATTTAGATCAACGTTGCCAAAAATAGCAATACAAAATTGCATAAACGTTTTCTGGGTTTACAAAGAACATTTTTTTCGTTCAAAAAGGTGTGAGTTTTTGAATTTAAAAAAAATTGTCGCTTTGGTACACGAGTATGTACATTGGTATTGCTATTTTGTGCTTTAAAAGTTTTTTTTCTGTAAAATATAAACAAATAAATTGCAAAAAATATTAAAAATACAAACGAAATTTAATGTAAGCTTAGAGATTCGAAAATGTGTTTACCGCAGTCTGTTGTATATAACGAAATTTCAACTTCAAACATTTTAATACCAATTGAACTTACATTTTTCTATTTAGTTAATTTTCTATTTCTAGAGATAATTTCTATATTTTTATTTATAAATTTATTGTTTTTTTTCATTCATTTATTTATTTATTCAAAGACACTTTCTGATATTATCATTTACTAATTACATTTTATAACCTTGCATTATTATAATTATATCTGAACATTTATAATTATAATAAGGCAAGAATAGAATAGAAATTTGTATTTTTTTTACACCGTTTATTCATGAATTCGCTTTATCTGGATATGTTGTTGTCTATAGATCTATAAGAAAAATCTTAATTTTATCACAATTAGAACCAATCGTTTCCTTCTACAATAACGAAAACAATTATCATCAGCCTCAAGTCAAAGCGGCAAGAAAAAATTTAGAATCGTCTGGAAATTAAATGAGTTGAAAATAAATAAATAAAAAAAGGTACATTTTTCTTCCGATTACTTTTATGATTAAAATATAATTACAATCACGTAGTAATTTTTCGCAGCAATAACGTTTCAGCGTTCTTTTTTTAATAAATAATGAACGATTGAACAAGTAATGAAGTGATGGTACTATCTTTTATAAATATTAGAATTGTATTTTTAATTGTAATTCTATATTTAAGTAATAAAAAAAAGAGAAACAATTACAGGAATACAGAAATGTTTCTCCTTCGTCACTTTAACAGAGTTTTTACTGGAAGATTATTTTCCCTAAGTAAAAATAATAAAAACAAAATTGAATAAAAGAAAGAAAAAAAGAAAAGGGGGATGTGTGAATGAATTAAATATAGAATTTCAGCTTCATACAGCATTTGTCAAGGACACTTAGCGAGAAAAACGTTCGATTGCTACACCCCTCTTAAAGCAAATAGCGGCAAAATTTAATCAACACTACTTCCTATCAGGATGTATGTGTGTATTGAATTTCGTGTAATTCTATGCATTACGTCTTGAGTTTCAGCGCAAACAAAAATCAATAAAAAGTTCGATTGCTGTACTACCCTTGGGGTGAAGGGCGCTAAAATGTAATCAGCAACTGTTCCTCTTAAGGTCCACTTGTACACCGAATTTTGCTCAAATTTTTTCATTACTTCTTGAGATATATAACTCACGGTAATCGAGAAAACATTCGATTGCTTTGCCCCTTTTGAATGAATTCGCGCCAAAAACTAATCAGCACCAGTTCCCTTCAGGGTCCATGTGCGCACTAAATTTCATTCTGTTTCATGCATTACTTTTTGAGCTAAAGCGGCTTTAAAGAAAAAAAACACATAAAGAAGCACAGACATTTTTCAAAAATGGTCAAAATGAGCTCAGCAATCTCAAAACATGTAAATCCGTTGAAATTCGAATATTTTCACGAATTCAATTCTTTCTTCTATATATTGGTTATAGATTATAGAAGAAATTAAGATAAGTTAAATTAACTTCAAAATAATAATAATAATGAAATAGTAATAGTAATAACAAATCTTACAACATTTTAATCTTTATAATTTGAATCTTATCAAGCCTTTTCTTCTCCCTTTCTTTTTCTTTTTTTTAAATGTTACTTTCCGTAGATAACGCTTTTGAGGGGGAAAAAAGCTGGAACATTGAAAAAATGGTTTAAATTAAAATAAATACAAAAATTTGGATGCGCTCGAATATTGAATCCGCTACCAGCACCCTTGAACTTGCATTTCAATGCATCGCACGCTTCTTATTCTTATCCGGTGCTACTGATATTCTAAAAACTATTCTCCAGAAGGTTATGAATGAAGGAAATAATACACCAGTTCACAAATCATTCTAAAACTCTCCAACTTTCAAAGGGGTGATAAAAACAATAATGCCGACACCAAAATACTTCCTATGGAATTCGGGAGCGAATGCCATAGATTATGAGGAAAAATTAATAAGGGCAATAACTCTTCCCTTTAATCTATAAGTCTGACGTCACCGGTGACGCTCACAGACCTACTAGAATGGAAGAAGAATGAAGAGGCGTAGGTGCCAATATCATCATAAAAAGGAGAATTCAAGACGAAAAAATCTTTAGCAACTAATGGTTCTTTCCTGCGTCATTTAATAAATTAAAAGACTGATTAATCGGCCTGCCTTTTGTCTATCCTTTTTACGATTTTAAAAATAAATTGGCTGGTGTCGCGTTTCAGGTTCTTTAAAGATGTATTGTGAAAGCTCAGGACGGCGTTAAAGATTTCTTTTAAGGCTGCATCTGAGGGTTTCCGGGTTCGTTGCCAATTTTTGACAAAAGATATTGATGCAAGAAACGGATCTAAAAGAAATAAATTGAAAAAATAAGGTAAATTGAGTTCATTGAAGTGTTACATGATTTGAAGAGCAGTTTCGTAAGTTTACATAACCAAGACAATGAATTGAAGGGAAAATCAGTTACGTCCTTTTTACGCCAGCAATACTCCCACTTACAGTTTAAGCACAAAAAAATGCTAATACAGCAGTCTCTCTGTAATCCGGCACTTCACTGGTCCGGCATTGCCAGTCATCCGGCGTTTCATAAGAATATAGTAAATGCGTGGTAGTAGAGTTGAAAACCTGTTTCTGCGCAGCTATTGTGAGTGGCTTTTGTGCTCTGTATGCGCGCGTATCTCAGGCTAGCGCCAGTCTGCTACGTGATACGCTTGTACGATGTTGTGATACGATACTACAATACCACACGACGCAGCCGCTCGTTCCTTCGTTACATCTATTACTTGGGCAGAAGAAAATGGCGTCCCTGCTCGTGACATTTCAGTGTTGAAGTGTCTTCAAGAAAACGCATTGAAAATGTCATTTAAAGTGAAAAAACAATCAAAAATAGATAACTATTTTCTGCCTTCAGCTTCAAAGGAATAATGTAAACAACACTACGTATATTAAAATAAATAATTTGTCCAGGTATTTATATGCGTATTTTTAGTACATTCCAGTAATCCGGCAGTACCCTGGTCCGATATCTGCCGGATTACCGGGAGACTACTGTAATAGTTACTTCCAGTGGAAATTTAGAATGCAGGGATAAGTTATAAATATTCCTTACTCTATTAGAAAAATTTGATTGTAAAAGAGAATTTTACTAAAATGAAAGATCACAAGAACAGGAATTAAGTCTTAGATTTACAGCAAAATTGCACATTACAGGAAACTCTATTTTAAAAAAGAGAGAGATAGAGAAAGAAGAAAAATGAAAAGGGAAAATGCCAGGATGTCAATTCCTAGCGAGCTTTTAATTTGTTTCCAATGTCTACGGACTGGATTGTCAACGGATCCCCTGCAAAGCGTGAAAATCCGAATTCACTCTTTCTTAAATAAATTTTGTACAAATCCCCTGCCCAGTGTCATATTTCTAAAATTAATTTGCTGACGGATCCCTTTCGCAGTGACTCTTGTTATTTTTTTAAGAGCTATTATTCCACGTTATTGGAATAAGTTCAAGGTAATAAATTGCGAACAGTAATGGAGGTATTTTTCATACTCATAAATTTACAAGAGAAAAAATTTAATGCGGTAAAAAATTAAAAGAAAGAGAGGAAGAAGAAAAATAAAAAGAAATGCTAGGCAGTCAAATTCCTAGCGAGCATTTCATTTGCTTCCAATCGATAGCGTTCCGCGATGAATAAAAGTGCCGCACAGGGGGAATAAAATCTCGCTGTGATTAAAAGTGTAGTAATGAAGGATAGAGTTTCGTTAATATCAAAAGACAAGACTGGAAAAAAAAAAAGAACGAAGGAGGAGGAAGAAGAATTTCACGTGTTTCTCTGCAAGACTCGAATGAATAAAACTTTCCCGTAGAGAACCCACTATTTTCGTCGGTGCTTAACTATTTTGGGAAACTGCAATTTTTTGTTGTTATTATTCTGAGCCTCATTTGGCGGCTGTTGGCGATGTCGTCTGCCAATATCGATTCCATCTCAAACGGAGATCGATAACTGGAAGCTTGTTGATTAAATACTACCTTTCTACCTGTGGGTTTGTGGAGCACCTTGAATTTCTACTTTCTTATCTTCGAATAGTGTTTCATCAGGTGTTTGCAATCTAGTGCCTTTTTTTAAGTTCTGTCTATATAAATCAGCAGCTGTCGAAAAAAAGAATACTGCTGGTGTTGATTGGGAGGGGGCTATGAAGCTTACTCCCCGCCCTCTTTAGAGGAAGCTTAAACCAAATATATATACACAGTCAAGAATTTTAGATTAGTCACAGTGTCAAAGAATTTTAGATTAGGTTTATAAAATAATAAAAAAAAAATAAAATGACAAGTTTTCATTTTAAGTATCTTTTGCTCAAAATAAGCTTTTTCGGCTTCAATACATTTGTAACAACTGTTCGAATGCCTGTTCCAGCTCACATTGTGGGACTGACTCGAAGCTGTTTGTATAGTATCAATATCATCAAAGTAAAAAAAAAAAAGTTAACAAATGAAGTGAGGTTTTGTCAGTAGATCAGCCGATAGTTAAGGAGTTTCACGAATGCGCTATAATACAGATAGCGCCACTGTAACCTTAGTTATAGCTGTAGTCTTTAAAATTCTTTGACATTCTGTGTACAAACAGCCTCGACGCGAGCTTTGAATGCAGTCCCACAATGTGAGCTGGAACAGGCATTCGAATCGTTCTTAAACCACTTTAACGGATGAACTGAAGCCGAAGGAGCTTATTCTGAATATAATACTCAAAAAAGTATAGTTACTAGTTTTATTTTAGTTTATAAATCTAGTCTTAAAAAGTCTTTGACACACTGTATGTATATGAATGTTAAAAACTTAAGCGTGGCTCTTAAGCTTTTTATTTTAAATAACATTCATTCATACACAAATAAACACACACATATCAATACAACCCGCTTATAAAGTAAAAATAAAAATTGGAAATGAATATTTCCAAACAATGTACATTTCGAAATTATGTATATTACACATTTTGAAAATATTATTAAAGAGCAATTTTGTATTTGTATTTCAAAATATACTTCCTTTCAACTAAGAATTATTATTATTTTTTTTTTGGATAGAAACCAAAAAAAAAAAGGTTAAAAATCAAATTAGCAGAGAGATATTACTTCGACGAAGGCGGCGCGCGAAAGAAAACTAATTTCTTCCTTCGAAACATGAGGCATGAGAAAGATTTTACATATCAGAAAAAGGCAATAAATGTGAATAGAGAAACTATATCTCGGATAGTCCTTTTGTGCTTGAATAACTGTGATGGTGCTAAAAATGATTTTGATTTGGTGTTATCGTTTTGAAACGCTCCATGAGCATGATGAGCTCTGATGAGAAGAGATGGCTCCATGAGCTCTGATGAGAAGAGATATTACTTCGACGAAGGCGGCGCGCGAAAGAAAACTAATTTCTTCCTTCGAAACATGAGGCATGAGAAAGATTATACATATCAGAAAAAGGCAATAAATGTGAATAGAGAAACTATATCTCGGATAGTCCTTTTGTGCTTGAATAACTGTGATGGTGCTAAAAATGATTTTGATTTGGTGTTATCGTTTTGAAACGCTCCATGAGCATGATGAGCTCTGATGAGAAGAGATGGCTCCATGAGCTCTGATGAGAAGAGATATTACTTCGACGAAGGCGGCGCGCGAAAGAAAACTAATTTCTTCCTTCGAAACATGAGGCATGAGAAAGATTATACATATCAGAAAAAGGCAATAAATGTGAATAGAGAAACTATATCTCGGATAGTCCTTTTGTGCTTGAATAACTGTGATGGTGCTAAAAATGATTTTGATTTGGTGTTATCGTTTTGAAACGCTCCATGGAATAAGTTCCTGACCCTGTCTCTTTGTTTTTCAGCCAACCTCCCTCAAAAATAAATAAATAATTAGATGAAATAAAAAATAAATAATAAAACAAGAGAGAAAGATTAAATGCCTTTTTAAAATATTTCCGAAGAAGAAAGAAAGGAAATGCTTTAATTTAATAAGTATTTAAAACTAAATTTTGAAAGTAGGGTTATGAAATGGGGGAAATGTGTGCCAGTCGGTTTACGTCTGTCTGTTCCTTCAATGGCATATGAAGGAATAGTCCGATTCAAAGAAACCATTTTTTACTTGTAAGGTTTTCGACATGTCACCTCATTTCTGTGCTTTATTTTTTGATTTGAACATTTTGTTTAAAACAGTGCAAATGGAAAAAAAAAAAAAACTGTATTTGGGTGTACGAGGATATTTGAATCCTAGTCGATCTTGATTTACTAGTAACTGGCGGATATGCTTCGAAAAAATTTAATACAAATGACTTTTGCTGTAAAACATGTATACAAAAGCATTTTTTAATTCGATTTAAAGAGTAATTTTAGAACCCTTCAAAAAATTGGAATAGCACTTTCGGGAGGAATTGAAACCATTTAAATCTGATAAACCCCCCTTAAATAAAAAAAAAATATATCGCCAAAGAAATTGAGATACTTTAAGTTTAAATGTAGTTTTAGTTTTTTTCCCTCCCAAAAGAAGTCAGAAAACAATTATTGCTAAAAACAGAAAAAAATTCATGGGTGATGGTGAAGACATAACATTGACGAAGACAAGGGATTGATTGAATGATCCATAAAATAATAATAATAATAAAAACAATTAAAAACTATGCCAACGGTCCACGATTTCCGTAATTAAAAAATTGTCACATTATTTGCCACATTATATATGTCCTTACTAAGGCTCGACTGATGTCGCCGATGCATCGGCGCCGATTGTTCAACAAAGTTGCCATCGGCCATCGGCATCGGTGGCCGATGTTAACTTTGGAAAAACATCGGCCCATCGGCCTTAAAAAACATCTAAAAGCCGATGCAAGGCCGATGTTTTTCGCAGGGACAACTTTCCAGAAAACATTATGTCTTTAACTTTCTTTTTCCTTCATAGCTAGAATTCTATTTCCATTACAATAACAGGCAGCCCAGCAGTTAAAGAGCACAGAAATAATGTCATTCTACAAAGTATTTAATTAAAAATTCGGAAAATTAGTTTAAGCGATCGCAGCCCGAAAACCTTCATTATTAAAATTATTTCTTTTTGAACAGAATCCTCGCGAAATAGAGTATGTGAAAGTAAAAGTAATAGAGGCGTCTTATGAGTGCTATTTGTATTTCGCATTAAGTTAGTTGCCTCATTTTTGTCCGTCTTGCGTTTAATAATGACGTAGTGCATTAGATGTCATTGTGCAATAATCTTACACCACCTGCTTTTAGTTTGTCATGTTTCTTATTATTCCAAAATTGTTAGCAATACAAAGTCAACCCAATCAAAGTACAATAATACTAATTTTAATTTTTTCCGCGTAAACTTTTTTCTCTCAGCGGTTTTTTTTTTTTTTTTTGCTTCGATGTCATGTGCTAGTTTTTCTGCAATTGGGCAGCATCTCGTTGCATCTGCTTTCAGTTTAGAATACTTGTTATTATTTTATTATTAGTTTACAACGTAGAACATATTGATAAAAAATATGAATCAATTTTTCAGTATAAATGTTTATTGATTGAAATTTTATGTGTCAAAGTTCGACTTGCAATTTTCAAAAATTTAACTCTTAAAAAGCGAGTTCGCGCGACAAGGTGGAATAATATCTTGCTAAAATTTCTTTATTTTCAAAAATTGACAATGTATACAGTATGGGACCCCAAATTCGGAATCCCGAAATCCGTAATTTTTTCGAATAAAATCGGCAGTTGAAAAAAAAAAAAAAAAAAACAGCTATTGTTTTCTGGAAAGAAAAATATCGGGAAATGCTTGCACCGTTTGTTTGGAAATAGGCGTTTTAAAAAGAAGGAAAATAAAATGTAATGAAGATGTAAATCGGAAATGTGCTGTTTCTGAAAAATTTATTTCGCGATTTTCTGAAAAGGGTTCGTTTTTGCGATTAGAGTTTTCATTAATTGTAGCTTTAATTCTGAGTTAAATAATATCATTAAATTTTGCGTTTTAAAAAATTTCTTGTAGTTTTGTTATATTATTTTTTTTTAATGAGCTCTAATTTTCGCACGATACAGAACATTCGCGAAATTGCGAATCATCGGTTCTCGTATTTTCCTGATGGTCTTATCTTTAACTGCAATTCAGTGGCTAGAGAATATAAAATCACATCAGAATTTGACGGAATTCTTTTCTTTTATTGCTTAATTAAAGAGGCTAAAACAATATCGGGAAGAGTAGATGTTTCGATGTTTTGCCACGAATGGAAGCCTACTCCAACTTCGTGTTTTGTGCTATATTTCGTGACTCTTAGGCGACTATATACGACAATAAAAATGCTATAAATGAGCAAAATGCTGATAAAATCTTTCAGAGCAAATTATATGGGCTTTGATGCTACTTACAAAACTTTTTGAATGAGGACCCAAAATCCGGAGAATTCCGAAATCCGGAAAGATCACGGCCCCGAGCTTTCCGGACTTCAGGTCCCATACTGTTTTTTTTTCTTTCAAAATTCATCTTAATTTTTATAATCGATGACGTGTTTTTGAGATTATTTGTCAACAAAAAACGGCTGGCATTGTGCTCATAAAACTATAAAGAATATGTCAAGTATTTCAGTGTAATTTTCAATTCACAAGAAAAAAAGCTAATAAGATTGGTTCTTAAGACCCCCATTATTCATTTGTAATGAAAAAAAAATCTCACTTCTATGTTTGTAAAGCAATATTCGGTACTTCTTGGTTATGAAGAGGGAGGGGTATGCGTTACTGCCTGCGAAACTTTTAACATTTTATTTTTATTTTATAAAAAGAGCTATTTTTAGTTAAAATAACTTTTATAAACAAAAAAACCATAGAAACTTTCCCACTTTTCTTTTAAAAACGGGGGGAAAATCCTAGGAGGGGGTTGGCATTTTTACTACAGTTACAAACACACCCAAATTATTCGTACCACATTGGTCTGTATTATAAAATCTGCATTCCTCTCCATGAAAAAAATAAGAAAATAAAGGCAGCTGCACATAGCATTTGCAGTGCAGGTGTTATAAAGAGAAAATGTCGAAGAAAAGGGAAGGAGACTCGATGCCATCCAACAGTTGTTGAGATTTTTTGCAAAGATAAGAAAAAAGAATTAAAAATCCTGTGATATAGCTTTTTTTTACCGCCAAATAGTTTAATTACTTTACTAGAATCGCGAGTGATTCTTTTAGTTTTAATTATTATGTAAACTTCCCCCAAACAGCTTTATGGTGCTTTAATAATGCATTTATGTTTTTATAAACATAAAAATAAATAAATGATTTAAATGACATTTTTGACAAGCCTTCTACACGTTTTACTGGTTTAAAGCGAGTTTTTTCCATCGGCCATCGGCCGATGGAAGAGGAAAATAATCGGCCATCGGCCATCAGCCGATCTCGAAACAATCGGCCAACAATCGGCATCGGCCCATCGGCCAAAAAATGCCATCGGTCGAGCCCTAGTCCTTACTCTAAAATTACGTATTTTACTTTCAAAGCCTTTACTCTAAAATTAAAATAATTACAGACTGTTAGTACTGTGTACTAACTAAACACATTCATATGTCTTTACTCTAAAATTTTTATGAAAGGAGCTTTCGGAAAAATTTCAGAAAGTAGCCCAACTTTCAAAACCGCAATTGTATATGTAAATAATATATTTCATAAAAGACTACTTCTATAATTACATGGAATATAAACAATATTTCTGTCGAAATAAAGCACAACATACAGCAAGCTTCCCCTACCGCCATTGTTTGTTGTCGTGAATGAGTCTGCATTTGTTGCATAGAAAGTTCCTCTGTTGACATGACAACGCAAGTGAAGAAACATAACCTGTTGCTATCTTTTATTTAATAACTACTTATCAGTTATTACGCCTAAAGAAGGTATTTATTAGTTGGGATAATGTAACGGGTTTATGTTTAAGTTAGCAAGCGATGAAAAATGATTGCAAAATCAATAAAACCTATGCTTAATATCAATTTTCTATGCTGTCACTCTGTCAGCTCTAACTGTTTTTAAATTAAACCTTCTTTGTCACTGCATTTTATGTTCAAAGCATACAGTTAATACAATTTAAAAAGTAAATCTAGAGTGAATTCCTGACCATTGAATTAATATCTACTTGTCTACTGGCCATTAGCTAACAATGAAATTTTGATACATTTCAAGCACGAAGTTGGACACTTCTATGCATCACAGAAAAGGACGAATCCATTCGAGTTTTAGGGAAGTTCGTTCTGCAGGTGCATTTATTAGCATGCGAATCAGAATGTTTGCTTTGCTGTTTGTTGAAAGCAACTAAATTTATAAGCTGACATGTAGCATCAGTTCGAAAGAAATCAAGTATGATATACGAACATAAACGACACATTCCTTACACCAGGAGTTCCTCCCTTGAACATGAATTCATTCTTTTTGGCACTCTGCCAGGAAGGTCGCTCTGGATGATGGTACAACTGTAACTACACTAAAAAATTGTAGTTCTACTTTTAACACAAAAAAAAAAAAAAAAAAGAAAAAAAAAGGAAAAAAATGGTGGAATTTAGCTGCAACGAACATTTGATACTAAAGTTGAACCATTGCAGTGGATCCTAGTTTCACATTCACGCTGAAACTAGGTGAAACTACACCATTAAAATGGTTCAACTTAGTAACTGTTTGTTGAAGCTAAATTTCTCACTTTCCCCATTTTTTTGGCAAAAGGTTGAATTAGACTTTTTTAGTGTAGATGAAACAGAAGTGGAAGTAAATACTGTGACACGTAGACTAATTTGTTCTTAAAGCTGTAAAATCGGAATTTTCCTGGTTTTCTCGTACTCAATGTGCAGATGCGAGGCAACCAACCTTTTAAAATACTGCATCTAACATTTCTCAAAAAATAAACTCACAACGTGAAATAGGGCGGAAGAAAATAGTTTACAAAGCAACTACCAAATCGTTCTACTAAAACCAAGTGAAAAAAAAAAAACTAAGCAACTTACACATGGGATACTTTCCATGGAATGTCAAAAATGCCATGGAATGCCATAATAAAGTGCATTTCTATTTCCATTAACAGTATTAATAGGTGTAAAAGTTTCATGTCTGACGAATAGAAGTTTGTTAAAACTGAAGTTTTTCAAAAACAGATGTGAAACAATTCTATGCTTGTGGAATTGAAATTTGCAATAAAATCCAGTTCTCCATAAACGCATGTAAAACAGTCTTCTCTATGCAGAGAAACTTTGTAATTGTATCCGTTTGTATATGGACCTTTAATCATGCTCTCATTTTACCAATATCGTGCTGATTGGTAATCATTTATTCCATTATCACGAATTAGGTTTCGTACAGTTAATTGATGAGGTATATGCGAGCAATATCTGGCGACTTATCGTTAATTTATCTCGCCGTGCTGTCTAATCTTTGCTTTCATATAAATGTATCATGGTTTGATCACACTAAAAAATTCTAGTTCCACATTTCACCAAAAAAAAAAAAAAAAAATGGAAAAAAGGGTGAAATTTAGCTGCAACCAACATTTGCTACTAAGTTGAACCATTGTAACGGGGTATTTTGACCTAGTTTCACCATGGAAGTGAAGCTATACCATTATAATGGTTCAAATTTAGTACCAAATGTTGGTTGTAGCTAAATTTCACCAATTTCTTTTCTTTTTTTTTGGTAAAAGTTGAATTAGAATTTTTTACAGTGCATTATAAAAATTGAGTCCGATACACCTCTCGAACGCATGTTTTAGCTGTCATCCACCCAGCTCTTGTTGGCCCACAGTTGAAAAAATCATGATAATCCAACGTGGTAGAAAAGAAAACTTTACTAGGATAATCCTCTATCACTCACAAACACGGATTTAATTAATTTCTTTTGGAATAAGAATAAAGAAAATAAATAAATAAATGATATATGCACGTATTTCAGGATTTAAAAATTTTATTTATAAAACAAACTATCGATTATGTTATAATTAGTTTATTTTTATTGTTTTTTTATTTAAATAAGCTTAAAAAGTAAAAATAAAAATTTACTTTTTAAATAAAAATAAGCTTCAAAAGTAAAAACGAATTTTTATTTTTACTTTTTAACCGGGTTGTATTGATATGTTTGTGTATGAATGAATGTTATTTAAAATAAAAAGCTTAAGAACCACACTTAAGTTATTAACATTTATATACGTACACAGTGTGTCAACTAATTTTTAAGACTAAATTTATAAAACAAAATAAAAACTAGTAATTACATTTTTAAACTTATTATTTCAACAATCGAATGGCATCTTGCCTATAGTCTACACTATAATACAGACGGATGATTGGAGATATTTCTTTCTTACCAGGTTGTTCTGGTAGATTTACCAGAACAACCATTTCTAAACTTTCATTTACAACAAGTTGTTACTAATCAATATAAAACTTTCGGTCACATTAACCTGTCCTGCTTACCGTGTGTTAGGAAAAGCCAATGTAATTGAAAGTTGCACTATAACTAGTGACAAATTATGCAAAATAGAATCTTCGAAACAGTCAATATGATTGGACTGGTAAATCTAGTGCTAAAGCAGAAAAATTTACCAGAAAGAAACGAAAACGACTTTGATGACTTGTTTCTGTCTGATTAATATTTGCATAATAGAATAACAAAGATTCCATGTTCATTTTAATTCACTTTATCCATGGATTTAAAATGAAACAGTGTCGCCCCCCCCCCCCGTATACTTTACTAAAATATAATATCTTAGACATTTGAGCTAATAGAGAAAAACTAATGTCATATATAAATTCAGGGCATAAAATTCACATGAAAACAGCTTTAAGTATCGCGGAACCAAAACAGCTGTTGGTTTGTGTAATTTTTAAACACGACGTTCTGAGATAAACTGGAAAAACACAATGTTGAAATTGTAGCTGGTTTTAAGCTTATGATGAAGGAGAAAAAATAATCCATTTAAACTACGCAATTAAAATTTTGCGTCCAGTTGCCAACATTTTTGGTATTACTAAACACGATTTTTGGTGTTCAGTTAGTGTAAAGCTGAAAATTATTCCTTTTTGATATACTTTAATTTCTTTATGTGGCTGTCTAAGAAAAGCTAGACAGTATGACGGTTCTTCGCACAATAAATCTGTTAACTCCATTATGTATGGAAATTTCATTGCGATAGCGCATTTCAATGAAAATAGGATAAATGAGCAATCGCAATGAATTTTTGGCTTGTAAGTGAGTTAACGAGCATCATATGCTAAAAAACATTCCGATGTCTGTATTTTTTAGATACACATTTAAAAGAATTTAAAATTCATCAAAAAATGAATAATTATCAACTTTACACCAACTGAACGCCAAAAATAGTGTTCAGTAACAACAAAAATTTTTACAGTGTAGGAAGCAAACGGATTGAAAACATGTAGGCTTATAAATCATTATGAGTAACATTAAGGCAAATATTGAACACACCTCATTTTAATGAATTGTGCTTAAAATATCTTTTAAAATGGAATAGATGACACCCAATCTACGACTACCTGTAGAATGAGGGTATTATTTAGTTCAAGTAGAATGAAGGTAGATTTTCAACTTCATCTGTTTTGAAAAATCAGTTTCATTAGTCTCCGTCCCACAATTTAGAGATAACAAGAAGTCCCTCCTAGAACTACATGAGCCTGCTTTCCCGTATACGTCAATATCCAATTGATTATCTAGTTTTCTCTCTTTCTCATTCAGCTTTAGTTTTCAATTACTTCAAAAATACCTTTCTCAACTGTTTATACATATTCATTCCCCCATTCTTTTATTCATTCACTCACTCATTTATTCATTCATTCATTCGGAAATATTCTCAAAAAACCTCAGATCAAAAAGGTTCGTAGGAAAATGGCTCGTTTAGTAATGGATGCACTTCGTATCTGCACACGTTCTGCGTCATAACAGCTTTTCGATAAAGTTTATTCCAAGCAAATCCGTCTGTTAGAACAGGATTTATTATACGATTGAAATTTCCCCGTAGGCGCTGTGATTTCTTTTTTTGAATTGTTCAAATCAAAATATGTTTCCCGTTGAGGGCTTCCTCCAGCAAGCTCGTTCAAAGGACCTTGGATTTTATACCCACAGTTTACATAATATGCTTCATTTTTGCTCATAGGCGCTATTATCATGAACCTAAACTTGTTCAAATCAATAAGTTAAGTATGGAAACGAGATGTGTCCACGCCGTGATCTTTCGAATGCAAAAGAAAAAAAAAATCTTCAATTTCTTCAAAAGCTATTGGGGGGAGGGAAGACACTTACTAACAGACACACATTTTCCCCATCTTAAAACCCTACTTTCAAATTTTTTATTTTTCAATATTTAATTACTTCTCCTATCTTTAGCTTTTCTTTATTTTCAACGATATTTTTGCGATACATTAGGACTTCTTTCTAATTTTATTTATTATT
Source organism: Octonoba sinensis (assembly GCA_038502835.1). Lineage (NCBI taxonomy): Eukaryota > Metazoa > Arthropoda > Arachnida > Araneae > Uloboridae > Octonoba > Octonoba sinensis. Next base: position 40,421,165 of record CM076600.1, read on the forward strand.
ATTTTTAAACTTTTACTGGAAAGTAGGCTAAAAAAGTGCATAACTAATTTTTCAATAAATATATATGTCGACGATAATATTTATTTCTATATATTACAATATTTTCACAATAAACTACAATATTTTCACGATAAATTACAATATTTTCACGATAAGTGAAGCCTTCTTTCAATCGTTTTTCTACTTTTAAGGAAAGTTGGCTAAAAATGGCGCTGTACAGAGACCCTTCTATAATTATTTCAATTTTGCTCTATTTTTGTGCAAGAAATTTACTATATCACAACAGCATAATGTTTCTATTTCATGTTTCTATAACTTGACACTTGACGTGTACTTTCTCTCACGGTTTGTTCAATACTGAACACTAAAAGGCAAAATAGAGACCATACAAGAAAGGCTTGGAATAACGCTCTTCAACAGCAATTAATAAACATTCACCAAGTACTTAAAAAACACTCGAAAAAAGCTAAATGCTTTCATATTTTTGCTAAACTCATTTAATTTCGCCAGCCAAATCCAAGAAAACATATCTTGCCAGATAGGATGAAATAAATTTGCGCGGCTTACAGAGAGCAAAACACCAATGCTGCGAAAGAGAAGTGCTTCATAAATAGAATTAGGAGGCAGGGAAATTAAGAGGGCTTTGAAATTCAAAAGCCCACTTGACATTTACTCACCCTCTCATCTTTGATAAGGAAATGTTATTCATTTATTTATTTAAACGGATTTAAGTTGCTCACATTTTTCAATGAAGTAAGTCGTTCCTTTTTGGAACATGAATACTAACAAGAAGTTCCGTCTAGAACAGGGTTCGGCAACCTTTTGAGTAGGAAGAGTCAAAATTTACAATTTACAAAATTTCAAAGTTTTTAAAGAGACACAAAATTTGTTTCTTGCCAACAATAAATAGTACTTGAATAAATAAAGTTTTTTAATAAAAAAACTAATCTATTTATTCATATATAATAGGTGTTTTTCACAACAAATTAGATAATATATATACGGCATTAATAGATAATTACTTATTATTTAAGTAAAGTATTAAAACAACTAAACATTTACTTACAACACTAACTTGTACTTCAATAACAAACAATTGAGCAAACAAATTCAATGGGAGCGATGGCTTTGCATGGTTATTCAGGCAGAAATGAATTCAGAGCGATTTTTTAATGACGTTTTTTGATAAAATAAATAATATTTGCGCATGGAGCTAAAGCGCCGCAGCTTCACATCCAAAGAGCCTCATGTGGCTCGCGAGCGGCAGGTTGCTTTTTTTTCAGTATATTTGACCCCCTCCCCCCTTTGTCACAAAGTATCACACTTCAACATACCAACTACCCCCTTTGTCACATGTCACGCTTAGCTTAAAATATGTTTAATTTGCTGATTTCAATCAGAAATCAAAATGTACGATGTCACACTTTTTGTTACCCCTCAGCTCCCCTTTTCAAACTGTCACATTTTCTTGAACCCCTTCCCCCTCGATGCGTGACATCATTTATGAATGACCCCTTTGAGCCCTATTTTCCCCAACTTCAAATTTATAATCTATCTCTCTCTTTTAGCTTTAGTTTTGAATTGCTTCAAATATACACTTTTCAACGGTTAATACATATTCATTCATTTTCTCATTCATGTACTTATTCATTCATTCATTTCTTAATTCTGCCCCTCATTCATTAATCCATTTAGAAATATCCTTAAAAATCCAGATAAAAAGAATTCATAGGGAAATAGGCTCGTTTAGTTTCAGTATACCTTAAAATCTTTCCTATTAAGTTTGTTTCAAACAAATCCATCTGTTAGATCAGGATTTATACAGGATAGAAATTTCTCAGTCGGCGCTAATGTTAAATTTCTTTCAAAATTGAGCAAAAATTGTTCCAATCAAAAAACATTTCACGTCAACAGCTGATCGAATAAGCTTGTTCAGAGGAACTTGGATTTTTTGTTAACGGTTTATAAAATTTGTTTCTCATTTCCCCAATACCGCTAATGTTAAGATTTTTTAAAGCTGTTTAAAATTAAGCGAAAAGTTGTTCAAATCAAAAAACAAAATATGGAAATGAAATGTTCTTGCCGAGTTATTTGGAACGCAAAAAAAAAAAAAAAAAAAAAAATCTTTCGAGTAGGCCAATTCTCTTAAAAGTAATTAGTTCATTAGCGGGGGTGGGGGGGGGGGGGTCAGACAGACCGACAGACACATTTTCCCCATCTCAAAACCCTACTTTCAATGTTTTATTTTTTAATCTTTATTTAATTGTTTCGCTTTTTTTTTTTTTTTTTTTTACTTTTTTATTTTTACGATACAGAAAGCCTTCTTTCATACTTAAATGCTTTTTTATATTTATTTTTACTTTTACTGGAAAGCAGCCTAGAATTGCTTTATTCTTCCTTAATGGCTAATATGATTTGCTGCACAGCTCACTTTTTCAAAACTGCTTGAAAGATATTGCGTTTACTTCCCGTTTCCAAACTTTCCATTTCGCGAACACGAACGTCTCATGAAATAATGACTGGTTCCAAACAAATTCCAGAGAGATAGGGTAACACTCAGTTTACTTTTTAAAAAATTATAAATCAGAGTTACAATTTTTGGAGCAAACTTAGTTGTAATTTGTAAAGAAATACTAAACCAGCCAGCTTACTTTTCAGAAATTTATGAATAACTTTCAAGAGTCTTATTTAAAACAGGAAGGAATAATTGGGAAAAGATAGGATTAAAATGACAGAGTTATTCAAACTGTGCTTATGAGCATGAAAAATAACAGATTTTCACTTTCTTATAAAGGAAAAAACAGTAGGGGTTAATAAAATAGTACGATGTATTTACTCGTTGCTTCACGGAGTATTGAATACATTTCGAACATTTTGGAAAATGTTTGTCTCTCTGTAAGTGTACTTGCTTGTGTCTGTATATAAGTGAACACCTTTTCCTGTAAGTTTTAACTCGAAAAGTAATGCAACGAATCGAACAAAATTCGGTATACAAATGATCCTCGATGGAAATTGGTGCTGATTAATTTTTAGCACCAATTGCTGTAAAAAAGAAGTATGCAATTAATTATTTTTCTCGTTAAACCCTTGGAGCACTAGTGTTTTTCAGAAAAACTGGCAAAAAATGATCGAGTTTTTATTTTTACTGTAAATAAAATAATTTTTGAGAAAAAAAATAGAACCGACTTCAAAGCAGAGCAACTATAAATTGCGCTAAAAAGTAAAAAATAAATTAATTCTTTAAACAACATCGATGTGACTTTTAAACATAGTTTTAGAAGTCGGTGCAAAATTAGGACAGATAAAATTTTTTGTAATGATTAATAAATTACAAATATAAATTAGCAAAAGTGCCAAGATGAAGTAACACATGATGTAATGGTAATTGGACCCATAATTTTGCACCGAATTTTAAAACTATGTTTAAAAGTCACATCGATGTTGTTTAAAGAATTAATTTATTTTTTACTTTTTAGCGCAATTTATAGTTGCTCTGCTTTGAAGTCGGTTCTATTTTTTTTCTCAAAAATTATTTTATTTTATTCTTTTTAGTGCAAATATTTTTTCTATAAATACTTTATTTTTCAAAATATCTATATCAAAGGACAAACCTTCCTTGAATGAATGGGTCTAAAAACTAATCATTTGTATGATTATTCCCGTTTAGAAGTCGATTTTAGCAAACAAACTGATTGGATTTAATTTTTGCTTTAGAGAAGCCTTCAGTCAAACTGTTGCTACAATTGCTTCTAATATTACAGCTCAATGGCAACAAACCCTTTTCATTTAACAATGACTTTTATATTTATTAATAGTTTTCCCCAACAAAGAAAAATCAAGCCAAGCCTTTCCAATTAAAATATAAAATGCTAATTTTTCACCCGTAACGTTTTTTCTAAAAAAACAAATATAGTCAAATTGATGTGCGATATTTGAGCTAGACGACCCTCTATCAATTAAAGAAAAAATTATAAAAATCGGTTCATTTAGTCAAAAGTTATGAATGGAAAAACTAAAAAATGACTATCTTAACTTTTTTTCTAATTATCGAATATGGTCAAACAAAGGTACGGTACCTATGGGAAACCACCCTCGATCGATTTAAAAAAAATCATGAAAATCGGTTCATCCGGTGAGAAGTTATGAGTGGAAAAACAAACAAAAAAAAAAACGACATACATTCAATACGAATGTATAACCTCCTTCCTTTGTGAAGTCGATTAACAAATATATAGGTATAGTATAAATTGTCTTTGGAAATTTCAGTTGCAGGGGGTGACTAGAGAACGGGGGGGTGGGGTAAAAGTTATATAAAAAATATTATACAAATAAGTGTATACGGATCTCAGAGGCATTAGAAATAAAATAACGCGAGGTACAGGATCGCCGGAGCGAGCCACGGGCATGTGCGAATTTGCCGGTGACTTTCGCCCGTGTTAGACACGGGCGATTGCTGTATTTCAAAAAGTAATTCAAAAAGCGAGCAAAATTCGGCGTGCAAATAAACTTCATAAGGAAATCGTGCTGATTAGTTCTGGGGGCCAATTGCGCAAGGTAGTTTTTTAACTAATTGACAAAAAGCTTTTTATTTTTCTTAGATTTTTACACTTTACAATTTATTCTCTGTAATTACGGTGCCGATTTAGATTTTCTTTCAATTTTCATTCATGATCGGGAAATTTAAAAAAAAATTAAATAATGAAACATGTTTTAGGAATGAATATATTTTAACCCTACGCCTAAAAACACTATCTCCAAAATACGTGCTGAATCGAAAAAACGCTTTGAGAGTTGCTTGAGTTTCCCATTTATGAGTTTCGCGAAGAGAAATGAAGAAATGCCACACTATCTCCCATTCGAAAGTTCTTCCAGCTGATTAAATGAATTTTCATCAAAGACAACGGACATTAAGTAAACAAAGAAGAGAAATTTCAAATTGCTGAGACTATACTCGCGTCGGGATCTGAATGCCTAATGAAGGAAGAACAAGCTCACATTTCGGATTAATTTAAGAGAGAATGAGATTTCAAGGAAAAGATTAACGCTAGGATGTCCGACTGTCAGTAGTAGAGACTGTCTGTTAGTGGAGTGGTTTTGCGAAGACCACTTGTAAGACATGATTGAAAGGTTCTAGAAGAGTCCCCTTTAATATGGTATAAAACAGTGTAAAAATGTTTTAAGATACAAGGTTTTATTAAAATAAAAAACTAAAAAATGTCGCCATGATTTGAGTATTTTAAAACTCAAAACATCGTTGCATTATCCAAACAATTCCAAACAAAGCTATCGTTGCCATTCGACAAATAATAATTCTGATCATTACCTCAGAGCCAAAATTATTAATTTTTTTCCTAATTAACGTTATAATAAATTAGAAAATGGATGGAATATTGTAGTGTTATCGAAGATAAGCTTGTGTGCAATGCAAAGCTTGAAGATAACACTGTGCAACACGAAAAATGTCTTTTGGATAAAAATGTCTGTTTCTTATGTATTTTTGGCTGAAAATTACGAATCTGCAATTATTTTTTGCTTACCACGTACCATTTTCCCAAAATTCCACATTTTGCTTTTTACGTATTTTCTGAATAAATGTGCATCTTTTCGTAATTTATCGATTTAGTTTACTATAAATTATATCTTACTCATTGAAAGTGAGATCATTGCCATTCTAGAGACCGTTTTGGTCTCTAGAATGGCCAACTTGTGTTACTTTAGCGACATTTTTGGCAACAAAAGCTCTATCTACTTCTTGGAATTTCCAGTCTTTTACAAGACGACAAAAGCATTTTGTAGACTATTTTGCGGAGAAGCAAAAAATAGTATGCTGCTGTGATGTGAATGTACTATTTCAAGCATTAAGACATGAGCACAATTCAGCAAAGTTTCGCTTGTTTATCAGTGCTCCTCCATCTAAGTATTTTTTCCCCTATTCATTCCTGTAGCATATTCTGCAAGCACAAAGGAAATTTCAAAATTATGAGTGGAAAAAACATATCAAATGAGCCACTTGCAAATCTACAATGTGCTTTTTTTCCAGAATTGCACATTAAACTTGGTTTATCGTAATATTTGTAAAGGGACTGGACAGAGAAGGAGTGGCTTTCTTGCATCTCAGGAACAAATTCAAAAATTTAAGTGAGGCAAAAGTAAAAGAAAGGATTTTTATTGGCCCACAACTTAAAGAAGTCCCTTCATGATGAATAGAATGGAAACAGAGACAGTCAGAAACCAAAAAATTCGCCTGGATGGCCTTTAAATCAGTGTGCTCACGTTTCCTTGGAAATGAGAAAGCTGAAAACTCCGAAGATCTTGTTGATGACATGATAAAATGCTTTTGTATTAATAGGTTGCCATATGTCAATAAAACTACACTTTTTTTATTCCCATATGGACTCAAAATCTTGGCGCAATTAGTGATGAGCATGGGGAACGGCGTCATCAGGACATCCCTGTGTTTGAAAAGCGTTTCAGCGTTCGATGGAATGGATGTAAGGAACTGAATAGTGCTGATCTGTTATCAGGGCACACCATCAGATGCCCACAAAATGAATCGGCCCCCAAAAAATCATTTTGGTGTTTGTGTTTTCAATAAGTAAGTCTCAGTTACATTCTTCTAGAACCAAATTGTATAAATATGAGCAGTGGGTCTCCAGCAAAAACGGTATGTGATGGACCATTTTGGTTTGGATATTTGAATCAAGCACCTTTTGTTTATATAGAATCACAGAGTTTCATCTAAAGGACAAAAAAAAAAGTTCAAATTTGTTGCACAGTGATAATTCATGCAGTAATGGGGTCGAAAACCGCGTAACATAATTCCGTGACAAATCCAGTTAAATAAAACCGTGTAATAATAATAAAAATAAACAGAGCTTCATTGGACGTCTTTAAATTTCATAAAAACAAACTTTTTTTAAAAATTACTAATGGGCTGTGTATATACTGTTTCTTAACTATTGCAGACCTACTGAGTTCCCAGAGATGGGTACCAACTCTTTTAGCGGCACCACAATGAGTGGTACCTGTGCCACATGAGAATTCTGAAGCTCAATTTCTTCACCTGAAAGGATGAGCACCCGGACTCTATTGATGCGAAATTGCATTAAGAATTTAATTTAGCCGAGAGTACCCATGCCAAATGTTTACTCAAGGGACCTTTTACATGCCGCCTAATCATACGACATGGGCACAGACAATTTTCTGCATCCTGAAAATCCACCGACACTACCAGACTCGGTCCTGTGAACTGGTGCGTACGAGTCCCGCGCCTTACCACGACGCCACCGTGCCGGCTAAAAACAAACTCTAACCCTCATGAATTGTTCTGAATTATTATTTGTAAGCCCGATCGAAGGTTCAAAAGTAGTCAATATATTAGAATGGAGACTGCATAAATTTTCACTGAAAGCTTCAGACATGTGTTTTGGATTAGCAAGAAATACCTTCCTCAAAGTTTGGGAATAACGTTATGTGACACATACACATATATGTATATGTATATAAAACTAGAAAATTTTCTAAATTGTATAAAGCAGTGGTTCCCAAACTTAACTGGTCTCCCAACCTATCTAACAAAATTTACAATCTTGGGACCCTTCTCTTAGCTGTCTTAAGGGTGGAGATACGTGTAAAGATATAAATCGATTCTATAGCTATTCAATAACACACCCTGAAAATTTCAAAGCAAAACTCCAAGTCGTTTAAAAGTTATAAGCATATGAGCGAGCGCCCCTTTTAGAGCAGTTGAGCAGGTAGTCACTCATGAATGACCTGAAGGGTATTAGAAAACGTTAGCAGATGTCCTTTTATTTCTTTTAACTATTGAGACCTCGGATAGAAATTTCTATAAGGTTTTGTATCTATAAGTATTAAAAAAAAATTGATTCATTACTGCCAGGTTTACCTTCAATACCACTCTTTTTTTCAAACGCGTTTTTCTCGAAACTACTTTTTTCGAATTTGCGTACTCTAGCTCGCAGAGTTTTCGATCAAACCTTATCAAATTTAGCACACATTTTCTTTATATATACACGCTGTAGTTGAACTAGAATCATAAACATATCTTTATTTTTACTTTTTTTATCGTAAAAAAAGAACAGAAAAAACGGTTAAAAATCGTATTTAATTTTCCCATTCTAAATATAAAAAAAAAAAATAGAAATTTTCCACTTTTTGTGATGATTTTAGTTCAACTAGAAGAGACATTTATTAAAAAAGTAGATTTAAAAAAAAATTATTTTAGACAAAAATTGTGACCTCCAGGATGTACGCAAACTGCCGACCCGGGTGGCGACTTACAGTGTGCAGTAGCCGATATCTCCGGGATTTTTCAAGAAAAATGTTTGTAAAGTTCAGTAAATGTTTCCCCTTCCACATATCTATAAAATAAATTCAAAATCTCAATAAAATATATTTACTCTTTACACGTTAAAAAATTAATGAAAATTGCTCTTAATATTCCGTTTTACACGTATTTCCCCCCTTAGGAAAAGAAGGCATAAATACAATCGAACCTGTGTCTCAAAAACCTCCCTATCTCGAATTTCTATATTTTCCCTGCATTTATACCCTAAATTCAATGTATTTTCCATGTTTATCTTGAAATCCCCCCCCCCCCCCCAAACCTCTATATCTCGAATTCTGGTTTTGCTGACATTTTGGAATTCGAATTCGAGTGACCTTTCAGCAGCAACAAAAATGATGCGGAAATCGTAGAGAACGTAAGAGGTGATTCGGAAGAAGAAGAGGAGGTTGAGGAAAATAAAGATGTCGCGAAAGTCACTGTAAGAAGAAGCAGAGAAGGCTACTGAAACATTAACTTTCCTCGAATTTCAGGAAAATTTCGGTCAAGGTGGATTTACAGCAATCGCTACCTTCAAAAATATAATCGAGCTTAAAACAAAAAGACAACAAAAAACACTAAAAGACTATTTTTCTGTTACTTGTTAAAGAAAGTAGTAGTACTTGTCTTGCTTTTTGAGAGACTTTCAAAAAGGTATGCTGAATACTATTTCTTTATAGTCGATGTTATTTATACGAGTATAAGTTTAGAAAAAGTTAGTATAACATTGCAGTAAAATGCTTAATAAAACTAATACGGGAGCTTTTTAACCTACAACATATAGTCTTTGTTCCAATTGCAAATTTTAATAGTTTTATCAAAACCTCTGTATCTCAAAACCTCTTCATCTCGAATCTCATTTTTTTCTTCCCTTGAAATTCGAGATAGACAGGTTCAACTGTATTTGTAATGCCCTAGTGGAGAGTTGTGAAACTACTTAATCCTGTCTTATTTGTTCTAATTGAAATTTAAAAAAAAAAAAAAAAAAACAGTGTTACCAATATGAATGAAAAACTCTTGAAATAAGAAACACAACTTAAATATTTTTTTTAATTACTTAAATACCGACACATGCAAGGCTTTTTTCCCAAAGTTATTTCAATGGGAAAGATATATTTGTTTCTCATTCATCTTCATTTAAGTTTTAGCATCAACCTCCACTTGAGTTACTTTTATTCGTAGACTTCCTATTTTTTTAAATTCATATGTACAGTGGTGAGGGCCCACTCAATATTCGTTCGTGACCCACTTGTAGGTCGCGACCCATAGTTTGGGAAACATTGGTATAAAGAAACAGATTCTATATTGAATACGTAAAATATGGCAAAGTACAGGGTGTTATAAAACCATGGGAGGTGTTCGTTCATTATTTAATGGGCTAAAAGAGGGTGGGGATGTACATTTTGATTGTTACGAAAGTATCTATACATTTACCCACAAAAATTATAGGAAAGCTACACATGTCGAAAGTTTGGGGAACACTGCACTAGAGCATCCGGTTTTTATTTCCGAAAATGAAAACAGTTGTTCGTCGCCCAAACAAGTCGCCCGTTGGGGAGATTTTGGTGGTGTACTCAAGAAAAAACTCCAAGAACTCTGAACAGCTCTACCATTAACCAGAGCAAGCTGCTTGGCAGAGTGCCAAGAAGAGCTCATTCATGTTCAAGGGACGAACTGCTGGTATAAAGAATGTGTCCTTTTTCTTCTTGTTCTAGTTTGTTTAGCATACTTGACTTCTTCCAAACTGATGCCATATTCCAGTTCATAAATTTAGTTGCTTTCAACAAACATCGAAGAAACCATTCTGATTCTCATGCAAATAAACGCACCTGCAAAATGAACCTTCCTAAAACTCGAATAGATTCGTTCTGCTCTGCCATGCGCAGAAGCGGCAAAGTGTCAAAATTCCATGGTCGAATTGTACAGTTTAAGGACTAACGCTGGTTTCATTGCGATTGAGGGATTTAATGACTTTTTTGTCTGACTGAGACGTTCTGCGTACGTCATTTATTGGTTCTCCAGTTCTGCATAATTTGACCAATACGCCCTCAGGTTGTCAATGGCTCACTGATTGGCTGTCATTTTTGCCATTATCAACGATCACTTTCACTCACGCGGCTATGATTTGTGGATTGCGTTATGAGGAGAAAATGAGCTATCATTCATAAATGATGTCACGTTTCGAGGGGGAGGGGGGTTCGTGAAATTGTGACAAAGGGAGGGGAGGAAGTATTAAGAAGTGTGACATCATGGTTATGCAACATAGCGTGACATGTGAGAAAGGATAGAGGGTGTATGTTGAAGTGTGACATTTTGTGACAAAGGGGGCAGGGGATCAAATATATGGGGAAAAGGCGGGACATCATTTATGAACGGTCCCTGAGATCACCCATATTTCGATTGCAATCACTAACTTTCCTGTTGTGGCAACATGATACTTCTTTTTTTATTCTACCCAGAAATCGAAACCTCAAACTTTACTGAGCAGATAAATTATCTTATGTTGCTTCGTCGAGGACAATACGCACTACAGAACCATGAACACTCCACCCCACGTCATTTTATGCTAACCCGCATAAAAGATTTATGGCAAAGAGTATAATATGCATCTAAGAAAAAAAGAAAAAAAAAACAAGTTAGGTAAGACAATTAGACCAAGAAAAAACAATTTCCAATGCATTTTTCTTCTTAAGAAAGCAAAATAATCATAATTTTTAAAAAAGGATGATAAAAGTTAAACAAATAACATTCAACGTAAAAATTCAAAATAATAACAAAAGGTAAAAAAAAAAAAAAAGAGGATGACAGAAAGTTTTAAAAATAAAATTCAACTCAAAAATTCAAAGCAATAATTAAAAAAAAATAGGCTTTCAGAAGTTTTACAAATGAAATTCAACTTAAATCTCAAAGTTGCTAACGTCTCGTAATTGGCAAAACATCTATTAACCGTTTTTCAGTTGAAGTTTTTTCGAAATATTTCAAGATATTGTATTTTAATTAATCATTTCTTTTTGTTTCAATGATGATTTCGTTAGACCATAAGTAGGTCATTGCTTCTCAAAAGCAATTATATTTTAAAGGCAAAACTTCTTTTTAATGAGCATCACGTGTAGATTTTAAGCTGGTTCAGGGTTGCTAAAAATAGTTTCACTGTTTGCATTATTAGATGAAGTCACTTTTTTAGTTTAATGTAACATTTTTATTTCTACTTTTAAAATTTTTGAAGCTAATAATAAGTTGAGAATATTTTCTCCTTCTGAATTAATCAGTGTTTTATAGAACGGGAAAGAAAAGAAAATGTATCTTCGAAGTCGTACAGTGTGTATATTCACTTTAAGGAAAGTTATTTAAAAAAAATACATAAATAAAAACAATTTAATAAAAGCAACGTTTATCTTGCGCACTAAAAATATAGAAAATAATATTCTTATGAGCCTGGCAGAATTGCTGAATAAATTGGTCACATTATGGTAACAGAGTTTTTAATTCTTATAAAACGAAAAACGTTGGGCCGTTAACCTGCCGTTAAAATTTATATTATTATATGTTATGAAAGTTTGTTTTACAGATCATTGATGTATATATAAAGTCTAAGGAGGAGTCTTGATGTTTGAGTACATGCTCCCAACATTTTTCGTTTTATAAGAATTAGAAACTCTGTTACCATAATGTGACCAATTTATTCAGCAATTCTACCAGGCTCATAGGAATATTATTTTCTACCTTTTTAGTGCCCAAGATAAACGTTGTTTTTATATATGTAATATTATTTTCTTCTTTTTGGTTTTTGATGGGTGAAATTTCGTAATCGTAGAAATTTATTCAGAACCTCGATGTACAATGCAATTATCCTTACTTCAAAAGTTAGCACTCGAGATTTAAAGACAAACCAGATATAAACTTTTATACAACATAAAGTGACTTATGAGACTTTTATTTCAATTTTTTTCTGATATGGAAACTAAGCTAACCCGGAGTTGAGGAAACTGCTAATTATTATTTTTGGATCAAGGTAAGCCTTAAGAAATCGAACTAAAAAGCTCATAACTGGCGCTCTTATTGACTTAGAAACTTCGAACAAATTCCATCTTGTGCGGAAAAATCAGCGCTTTCGAACGATATATTATATTAATATGTGCAAGGTTTCTTTCACCCCCATATTGGGGAATTTATGTGGAAATTTGCGTAAAATTGGAATTAAAAAAGGAACTACCTGTCGGATTTTTTAGGCGTGGTAGAATATTGCATTGTCATCTGGTTCTGAGCTATATGTAAAGTTTCAGAACAATAGCTTATCGGGAAACGGTTTAAAATTTGATTGCAAAATTCCGCGGACAGACAACAAAGCGAGTTAAGTAAAACGTTGTAATTATACAGAAAAAACACGTATTTTTTAAAAGATTGCTTAGAAAAATGTTGTTGGTGCTGAGTAAATGTAGCTAACGACCAAATGAAGCTGGATGTTGCTTCATTTGGATGTTTTTTCATCTAGAAGCTCCCGCATCGCATTGAAAAAGGGATTCCAAGCAATCCCGAAACATATGTCTGCATTTTAATGCTCATTTGTGCTTTAATTACATGCAATTACTTTTACAGTTGGAGCAAATGCTTGCACCATAGCTGATATTTTCAAAATTGCGATGAAAGCGGCGTGAACTTGAAATAGGTGCAGTTAGAACTTCGATGCATTTAAGATGGTGTGCACCATATGTTGGCTTAAAGTTTACTGGACTTTTTTTTTTTTACAGCGCATAGTCAATAGAGACCCAAAATCACTTGTAACGGCTATCTGAATATGGAGCCAATTGCAATTTGGCTCAATGTATTTGGTAAGAATCAAAGTATTTGGCTTAATGCAGGGTTCACACTGGGGAAAAATACAAGGTGGGATTTCTCACCTTGACCAAAATTTTAAGTGGGATTTTTAAAATTGAAGCTCAAACAATTTTTTCCCTGCTTAATGTATTTGATTTAGAATGCGTATTTAACTTAGATTTAAAACGAAATTAATTTAAAACGATGGGTATTTAAAGTTAAAACGAAAGATATCATAAGCATCTGATTCATTTTTTTATTCTTATTTCATTCATTCGTTTATTTATCTTAGCTGTCTTGAAAACTTTTTCTCCCACAAAAATATCTGCAGTCTCTTTCAATACGAAAGCAATTAGAAAAAGAAAAAGATGCAGCCAAATACTTTTGAACCAATTTGTTGTTAAGCACGGCAATTAAGGATCCCTCCTTTCCTTTACAAATGAGCCATTGTGAATAGCAATCTTTTATGCAGCTCTTAGATAAACTATTATGTAAATTTATTTCAATCTAGTCTAGTTAGACAACCATTGAGTGGATTTTCTAAAATTTTATTTGCTAATAAGATTAGGAATAAAGATAAGGAAGATGCGATGTCTTGAAATCCCTTACTAAAGTTGGGAGCTGCAATTCGGGAATTTAATTTGTATTTATTCGTCTTCGTTGAACATTTGTGTCCTCATTTCGGAATAAAAAATCATTTCAAATACTCTGGAAGTTCCGGTTGTAAAATGAAGTTTTTGAAACTACGAATACAGTAATTTAAAGGTCGTTCAGTAAACTTATGTAAGCGTTTTAAAAAACCAAGCTTTCTGTTTTCTCATTTGCAAAAGATTTTGTTAAAATATTTCTCAGGAATTGGGAACATTCATTCGAAATGTTTAACTTTTTTATTTCTCCCACCCACGCATGAGTTACTTTTTTGACGAAAGTTTAATCTAAAACAGAGGTCCTCAAACATTTTCCGTCAGGAAGAAGCTTTGAAATTTTCAATGTGAAGAAAATTCTATCTTCTCTCTCTCTCAGCGGTTCCCAATCTTTTTTTTTTTTTTTAACGTACCACCATTTTACTTGCAAACCATTTGCGTACCACTGACAATATAACTTTAATATATAGAATAGAATATTAATGGATTATAGAAAAATACTGGGACGACTAGGCAGCATAAATTACACCATTTTTGATAATTATTAGGGCAGAGAAAAGCATTTATTAAAATAAACCTGCATACATAAATAAAATATATGAATTATATTTTATTTCATATATTTTATGAAGTGCTTGTGATTTAATTAACTCTCTCGTGCATGCATTTATTTATTATGTGTGTACTTGTACGAGGACGTTTTATGTTTTTTGCCATATTTATTCAAAATAATAATAAACATGACAAAACTGAATATTAAAACTTCATTTATAAGGAATAAGAAGCTATAAAATAATACGAAACTTCCCAGCAATGTAATACACGCTTCAAAATAAATAAGCAGAATTTGATTGGAAACTGAGATTTTCTCTTCTTTCTTGAACCCTCCATGGACTTCTAAAGAGATCTTAATCTTTTAACTATCTCGAATACCCTATGAAACTTTTTGTGGTTTCCGAGAACTGTTTGGAGTTTCCAGATGAGGACGACATGAAAATTTCAGCACAAAAACGAATCTGCATAAGTATTTGAAGCAAAAATGTCTGTCACTTCATATGAGGTTTACATGCATGAGAGGGTTAAGTTGAACACCTTGACAGATTCCTGTAAAACACATTTAAATGGCTCAGGCAGGGCCGGCGCTAGGCTGAGGCGGTGAGCGCCTGCCTCAGGGCGCGTCGTTCTTAGGGGCGCATTCGCCATAAATATTTACTGCATCGTTTTAAGTAACAAACAATAGCTTTTTATTTTAAAAAAATAAATAATATTTAACTATTTAGTTTTACAAATAATGCATCAAAACTTCATCTAATTTCATTTTTACATTAATATATATTACACGTTTAATTTTGATGAAATCAAATACAGAAACACATCAGGAACATCTTGAAAAGTTTGTTTTTTTCTTTCCTTTGTTGAAAGAATATATTTTTTACTGGGTTATTTCTTGTTTTGCACATTATTTTTTTCTTCTCTACAGGGACAGGTGGCCTCAATGTATCCGGAGTTTGCAATGTATCCGGAGTCCGGTTTTTATAAGTGTTTGCAGTTCCACAAAGTGTCTTCTCTATTTCATGACGAGCAAAACGCAATTTATTGCTTTTTCTCTTTTTTTATTTTTCCTTATTCAGTCCATTCTGAGCAGCGATTGTTTTCTTCAACCTTTTGAAAGTTAAAATATGTATAATTAAAGTTTGTATCGATCATTTTTAATCTATATGCCGTCATAATAAAAAAAGGAGCGGAAAAAAAGTTTTTTGCCTCAGGGCGACATTCGTGCTAGCGCCGGCCCTGGGCTCAGGTATACCCTTTGCTGCCAACGGATGTTTGTTAATGCTGCAATGAACAAAGGTAGTTCCCTGTCAAAGATTTTATTTTTGCAGAAACTCTTCTGTGTTTCCCTGTAATTGTCCGATCACCATCAGAGCAGAAAGCAACGCGTGCTTTCAGTTCAGTCTATCTCTTCTCTTTTTCTTTGCCTGCACGCGTATCACTAGTGGTACGCGTGCACGCCACTAGTGGTCTGCAAACCACTAGTGGCCGGTTCCCCTCATCTTTCTAATGAGGCTGAATGTGTAATCACACCAAAATTTATTAAGTTATTTCATTATTTAGAAACTGAAATGAAACAAAAAGGCTGTGACTGACATAACAAAGATATATGGAATTAACATACAGTGTTTAATTGCTGGGAAAAGAGCCAAGTCCCGTTTATCCAAATACAAGCAAGCTTTAAACAACGATTGCAAAATGTTTGAGCCTTAAACTTACAATGCTCGTGCCTTCCTGCCGTACATTTACTCTTACCAAGGCTTGGGAGAGACTTTGAAAATGGAGGCGTTCTTGGTTAGATTAATGATTGGTGATTGCTTTCACCGTAACTGTCATCATTTAAAACAGTTTCCGGTCTCATTATTTCATCCGTAATTCAGCTTAACGCCTGAGAGATGTCTTAAATTCCTGCACCACCCAAAATTACTTCCCTCCGTGGAAGACTATATATTTCATGGATTCATGATAAAATAGTGATCCGATAAAATTTAAGGACCCGTTTAAAAGTATCACTGTGTTTAACATTTTTGCTACAGTTTAAGGACTAATGCTAGTTTCATTGCGATTGAGGGATTTACTGACTTTTTTGTCTGACTGAGACTTTCTGCGTACGTCATTTATTGGTTCTCCAATTCTGCATAATTTGACCAACACGCCCTCGGGTTGTCAATGGCTCACTGATTGGCTGTCATTTTTGCCATTATCAACGATCACTTTCACTCACACGGCTATGATTTGTGGATTGCGTTATGACACATAATAAAACAGGAGAATGATCGCTGTTGGTACAAAGCGAAAACAACACCGTATAGCAAGAGTTCATTCTCTTTTTTTGGCCCCCTTCACAAGTCCGAAATCATTATTAAACTTATGACCATGGTCTTTTGGAGTACATAGCATAATTTCTATTTTTCTTAACGGTTTTTTTTTTAATGAAATTACATCACTCTTTTTCTTTGCCTAAAACAGTCGATGACGGTGCCCATCATTCTTCAATCAGTTCATAGCGATATACCTCGTCACTTAAAAGATATCAACCAAGATTTCATCCTCACGGCTAAAATAAAAGCCACGATAATGATCCTGGGACAGATTTTCCTAATTTGAGCAACCAAATGAGTCTTGAATTGGGTCTAACCTTTCTAGGGAAAAGTATTTGATTCCACACTTCTAAAAAGTCACAGATAAATTCCAAAAAAAAAAAAATTTGCTCACCATAATTTAATTGACACGTCTTGTGCCAACTCATTGGCCTTTAGTATTCCATCGTTAAAAATTATTTTTACTCATAGGACCGAAATTTGTCGATGTCATCATAAGAGCAAATAAATCCTCGCTGTTAGTTTGATAATAATCATTACAAAAGTCTTTTACAACACATATTTTGAAGCTGTTGCAATGGACTGGAATCCACCATTAAATCTTACTTCTTGTGTGGTCGGGACACTACGTACTGACTGTAATATATTTTGAATACATTTCTCTGAGGATGGATGAACCCCGATTTAAGGTTCAAGACAATGAAATACTGCACCCAAGTCTATCCTTTAACTAGGTCTAGGATTGAGGAAGTTTTGGACGTACAATTCAAACGACAAAATTAGCGCTTTAAAATCAGGAATACACAAAATTACTGCATGAACGTGTTTTGGGAAGGCAAGGAACTACTTTGCTGTGGAAAAAGCGAGGAAAACTCGACATCTTTTTCTGCATTCAAA
Organism: Octonoba sinensis; assembly: GCA_038502835.1. NCBI lineage: Eukaryota > Metazoa > Arthropoda > Arachnida > Araneae > Uloboridae > Octonoba > Octonoba sinensis. The sequence continues at coordinate 40,438,738 of CM076600.1, forward strand.
AAGGGTCTCCTCGTAACCCCTGAAACACGTGTATGTAATATTTTTTGAAAATTTATTTGATTTTTTTTCGCCGGCAGGGTGGTGCAGTGGAAAGGCGCAGGCCTCGTATGCCCAAGTTCGCAGGATCAAATCTCACCCAAGCCGCTGGATTTTCAAGATTCAGCAAATCGCCAGGGCCCATGTCGTATGATTATGCGGCATGTTAAAGATCCCTTGAGTATCTGCATTTGGTGTGGATATTACAGTAAAACCCCGTTAAAACGTGGGTGTCGGCGGACATGTTTGGCACCCGCGTTATAGCTACATAACAGCGGTATAGTGAAACTATACCGCGGAAAACATATTTAAGAAATAATACTCGCTTTTGTTGCATCATTTTGAACTTTATCCCCTTGTTTCACCGTAATTGCTCTGCAAAAGCACATCACGCCTATCCCAATAGGGCTTTATCTGTTAGTGTGTTTGGTGGAGGGAATGGGTGCTCTTTTGGCTAGAATATTTGTGTGCTCGGTCTGGCGTTATTTACAATGGTAAATAAGGAATTGCCTTTAAATGGCAATGATAGTGGCTGCTTTAAACGTCGGGGGACATGATAGTCACAACTGGATATCCGATTCCGCGGTATATTGAGGCGCGGTAGGACGGGATTTTGCTGTATTGGCTAAATTAATTTCCAAGTGCAGTTTGATTAATTAGAGCTTAGGTGCGGCATGTAGAGGGAAATCGGGCGTCAGAAATTGCTGCAATGGTACCACACTCACTGTGGTGCCCCTGAAAGAGTTGGTACCAATCTCTGGGATCGCACTAGATCTGCAATGGTTAAGAACCAATTACGCAGCCCATTAGAAATTTTTAAAAAAGGTTGATTTTTATTATTATAGTTCAACAACGTTTATTAGAATTTCGGGGACATATATCCCCCTCTCCTCGATCCACATTTCATCTACTGATAAAGAGAAAATTACTTTTTCCCCCTTAAAAAAGAAAAAAGAAAGAAAGAAAATTGTGTACACCACACAAGTACCTCAGTTTTACTTGTACATACGATATTCCAGAATTTTATGATAGTTTGTTGCTTCTGGAAGAAGAAGAAGAACACTTGATAAATCTGTTTGTTGCTGTGGCAGCAGTTGCGTTCTGGTGAGTGATGAGGAACGAGTGGCAGTTTGGAAATAGATCCATTTTGAGCAGAAGAAGCGGGATTAATGCTTACGGAAATTCCATTTCTCTTGGGTTTTGATTCAATATGCCAGATAGCATTTTATAGCAGAATTTTTGGGGCGAATAGTGCCTGTTCTGAGAGTATGCAATTCGTTTTTTTTTTCGGAGCAAAGTGCATGCATAAAAGAAGAAATAAATTAGTGGGGTCTTTGATTGATTTTTTTCTCAAATACATCGTTTATATTTGGAGAAACTACGTACTACATAGAGGTGGTAGCTGGACTAAGTTCTTTTTTGCAGGTAAAGGTTAAAAAAAAAAAAAAAAAAAGCATCTTTTGATGCAAAAAAGTAGAAATTGCGATCATAAGAAAATATTCTTATGATATGATCTCAAATGCAACTTAAACTTTTAACGATTTTTAACCTGAGTCATGAGAAAACTCAGATTACTGCTTCAAAGAAATTTTACCATACTTTGTTAAATCAGAGGAAATATCAAGAATTTCTGTAAGGTGGGATTAGGTCAAAACATTTTGAATTGTAATGACATTTCGGTTTCTGGAATGAACGAAGGTATTTAATTAATCTATCATCACTAGGGGCGTCCCCCCGCTCGCAATCGCTCGCCAACCCCCAGAACTGCTTACGCAGCTCCTTCGAATTGTTTCGCGAGTTCGAGCTCGCTTCGCTTGCTCATTACAAACTGAACTATTTTAGAGTAGCTTAATGGGAAGAATTGGTTCTCTGTCAGAAATGATGTTCTATATCGCGCACTCTGTATTAAAGAAAAATCAATGTAACACGTTTATTCTGTACATTCAATGTGTATAAATTTTACACATAATCGGAAGCTTGGCGAGATTACAAATGTCGCTATTGATACCCACAATTGAAATTGTATATAAAATTACGAAGTAATATGCTCACTCTGAAGTATAAAGTAAAGTGAATCGTGGAATTAAAATCTTTTGTAATCACGAATCAATTAGAAATATGAATGGCATAAAGTTTGCTGCAGTTCCTCGGAAACACATGGTGTAATGCTAATTATACTTCCATAATTTTGTGCCGACTTCAAAAATTTTTTTAAAAGCAGTATCGATGTTGTTTAAAGAATAAATTTATTTTTAAGTTTTTATCGCAACTTTTAGTTGCTTTGCTATGAAATCGGCTTTCAAAAATTGTTTTATTTTACACAGTTTAGTGTAAATTCATTTTTCATATGAATACTTTTATGTGTATATATATTAAAAGGAGCACCCACTTTTAGTGACTGGTCCTAAAACTAATCATTTGACTGACAAATTCCGTTTTGAAGTTGATTTTTAAAAAAAGTCATTAAAGCAAACAGATTATTCTCATTTTTGTTTCAAAGAAGCGTTCACTCAAAAGTCTTATTATAATTATTTTTAATATTATTGCTTAATGGCAACAAATTCTTTTCAACAAGGGGTTTTACATTTATTAATAATTTATTTAACTACGAAATGTCAAGCCGTTTCCAAATTAAAATAAAATACTAATTCTTCACAGATAACATCTTTTCTAAAGCAAAAATATAGTCAAGTCGATGTGTGATGTTTGAGTTAGACGACCCTTTACAGATTTTTAAAGAATCATTAAAATCGGTTTATTTAGCCGAACGTTATGGATGAAAAAACAAACAAGCAAAAAAAAATTGGTTAATTTCCATCTATAACTTTTTTTCTAATTATTGAATGTGGTCAAACGAAAGTACGGGACCTATGGGAGACCACCCTCGCCGATCGATTAAAAAAAGAGAAATCAAAATCGGCTAATCTAGTGAGAAGTTATCGATAGACAAACAAACAAAAAAAAAAAGCATACATACGGTATGAACTTATGACCGTCCTCCGGTTGAAAGTCTATTAAAATTCAGAAACAAATGATCTAGATGCAAACTCCAGAAGGAGCTGAGTGGAAGTATTTCGAACACTCTGAAGCAAATAAAATTGTAACCTAAGAGAACATGAATGTTAAAAATTTACCAGTAACCATTTTTACTTTTCTTTTTTCTTTCTTTCTTTCTTTTTTTTTTTGCAGTTTGCATCGATTAGAGTTCAGGTGCCGCAGACTCGGGGGAAACTGAGCGTCAAGAATTGCGGCAACGGCACCACACGCATTGTGTTGCCGCTGAAAGAGTTGTTACCAATTTCTGGGATTGCACTAGGTCTGCAATGGTTAAGGGTCCAATACTACAAAGCCCATTAAAAAAAAAAAAAAGAAGTTCCTTTCTTTTTTTTTCCCTCTCAGAAACTAAGTATTGCAGAGTGGTACTAATTAAAATAAGTTCCTCCCAGCTGTTAAAAATTGAACTTAAAGTTAATACAATACACAAAGTAAAAATTGCAATTTCTTTTATTAAGTTCCATTCGAAACCAAAAGTACCTGAAAAACTTTTCGATTTAGAAATTAATCAGGGGGAGCAGGGGGGGGGGAGGTAATGTTTATTAAAATGTATTTCACTTGGTCGAGTTGCTTGAAACTATGTAACGTAATTACTTAAAATTAATCGAAGAGAACATGATTGAATTCCCTTGCTCTTGAACATTGTATTTTTAAGAAATTATGTACACACAGTGTATTTGAAAATAAAATGTATACCTGGTAACATGTATAAAAAAAAAAGAATTGCAATTTGTTCGGACTGTGATTTAATCTTAAATGCAACTTAAAATTGTAACTGCGAACATAAATCATGACGGCATTGCATAAATCAGAGAATGCATGCATCAACACACAGCATATTTTTATAAAATATTCTTTATATATGTATACATTTCGCACTTTCAGTACAAAAGAATCACGGAAGAGCCCAAAAAGAGAGAGAGATTGCCAGGTAAATTCAGAGAATTAATGCTTTACTAAGTGTTTTTCTTTTTATACTAATGACAAATCTTTATTTGCATTTGTTTTTAAGTTATTCGACATAATTCTAGTTTAATAACTGAAGATGAAATATTGGAAAATTTCAGAATGATTGTACAAATTCGTTCATTTATTCATAAGGCCTGCATAAGATTATTGCAATCAAAATTGTTAATCAACCACAGAGAAGTGTGGAAAAAAAACGGGATTTTAAAATTACGGCTGATAATTCGTAATTCCTCTATAAAGTAATCTGTTTAGAGCCGAGGACCTCTCGGATAGGAGGTGAGATACATTCAATTTTATTTCAAATAATTCTAATAGTTTTTAAATTAAATTCAGCGCCCCTCCCCACCTCCTTTTGTTTTGAATTTGTATAAATATTACATTTTGTTGGACATCAATTCTAAAGCTCAAATTTCTGAGAAAATATATTATCAAAAGTACCGACCTATCATGCTCGCACTAAAAATTTTGCGTTTAGTTGCCACCATTTTTGGTGTAACTGAAAACGATTTTTTAGCGTTCAGTTGGTGTCCAGTTGAAATGGTTCATTTTTGATGTAACTGCAAACGATTTTTTTAGAGTTCAGTTGGTGTCAAGTTAAAAATGGTTCGTTTTTGATGTAACTGAACACGATTTTTTTAGCGTTCAGTTGATGTCAAGTTGAAAATGGTTCATTTTTGATGTAACTGCACACGATTTTTTTAGCGTTCAGTTGGTGTCAAGTTAAAAATGGTTCGTTTTTGATGTAACTGAAAACCATTTTTTTAGCGTTCAGTTGATGTCAAGTTGAAAATGGTTCATTTTTGATGTAACTGCAAACGATTTTTTTAGCGTTCAGTTGTTGTCAAGTTGATAATAGTTCATTTTTGATGTACTTTAAATTTCTTTAATGTGGTTGTCTAAAAAATATAACTGTATAACGTTTCTTAGCACGCAAAATGTGTTAACGCCGTTACGTATCGAAACGTCATTGCGATTGCTCATTTCTATAAAAATAGAATAAATGACTAATCGTATTGAAAATTTGATACGTAGATGAGTAAACGAACATCATATGATAAAAAATACATTCTGCTATCTTTTTTTAGACAGACTTTAAAAAAATTTAAATACATAAAAAAAGAATCATTTTTAACTTTACAACCAAAAATTTTGACAGTGCACGTAAAACGGAATATTGCGTATTTTTGATATTCAGTTTACAAGAGAACCTATTATTTACAACGCGATCAATTTCAGTTTGAATACTTTGCTAATGAGTTTAATTAGGATAAATACTCGTTATGAGAATATTACAGGAAAGAAAGCCTTTTCATCTGCTCTAAGTTTTAATTAAGATAAAACCTATTTTTTTCACTCTCACGCAAAAAAACCTCATGTTCCACGCCCAACTGTAACGTAATACGTTTATTTAAACAATGTGTAATGTGAAGTGTAGAATAAGAATTATAAGATTATTTTTTTAATTGTGAAATTATGATAAAACACACAAATACCGTGGGGAAATAGCGGAAGAATTAAACGGAAATATATACAATATTCAAATTATCTACTCAACGACCGAAAAAATGGCGTGAAAATATCTCAAAAACCGATAGAAAAAATTGTCTAAAAAGGTTTTTTTTGTTTAATTTTCTGAAATATTTCCGAATTTCTTCTGTCGATTCCCGCAGATGATTCGGATATATTTACAGACGATGTTTTTTTTTTTTGTCTACAAACAGTTATATTTTTAGTTAAGTACCATTTTCTCCTCTGTTTGTCAACCGATTTTTTTACTTTTTTTAAATTTAATAGCTATTGATAAGTTTTAGTGTTATCAATGAAAAATCTTGGAAATAGTTTTTTTCCTCCTACTTTCGACGCAGATTCGTAGCCTTTTAATAGAAGATTTTGTTCATCATACTTTCATACTAATCTTTATATCTGCAATCTACAATATTTGTACAATACTCAATACATTTCTTATTATTTATAATTCACAGAAGGAGAAAAATCAAGAAAAAAAAATAGAAAATGTAATCTATTAAATGAAGTAAAGTAATAGTAAAGTAAAGTAATACTAATCTTAAGGTGCAAGTTAATTCATTTCCAAAATGCTATATACACGTGAAAAGCCAGGCAGATTGTATGTCCAACACAATGTCAATAATAATATAATACAATTTGAAGCTAACAATGTCTAATATAATACAAAACGAATTAATATGGGTGGTGACCCGTTATTTTGCTTCGATCAAGGTTTCGTAAGTTTGTTGATTTACATAAACGTTTTGAGCTCTTGGTTAAATTAAAAGTGAGTTTTTGTATTTCTAATTTATTCAAATAATAATAAGGTGGTATGAACATTTTTATTTCTATTTTCTTTACAGTTTACAGGCGAAGGACTGTAGAAGATAAATTGATGTACAATATGTATTGCAAATGCCTTAAAAAATTAACTAATTCAGTGGACAATCCGTCTCACTGAGGACAGAATATCGCTAATTAATATATTTGAATAAAACAAATTGTTGTCAAACAGAAAAACTAAAATATCTAAAAGTTGTTTAAATATTCGAAGCTAAACTTGAAAAAAATATATGAAAGAACTACTGTCGAATTTCACCCGCTGGGCGAACTCTAGTTAAAATTGATCTTTCAGGGCCTTGCTAAGTACAAAACTTTCAAAACTCAACACGCTAGTATTTTGAATCACACAAAAAAAAAAAAAAAAAAATGTAAAGCAAATAAAGAGAAAATTAATTTCAAATGCATTTCCGATTTCGTCTCTGTTTTATGTGTTTGAACAGAGACGAAGGGAAAAAGAGATAGAGAAAGTGTGAATGGACTTAACCAGAGTAAATTTATTTTATTAGGAAGAAAATCAAAGCTGGCGGAAGAGAATGCAATGAAAGTCGCTTCAGTACATAACCTCTCTAAGTGACATCTCTTTCCTATTTCAGAATTCTTCGCCTGGAATGATTGCTGAACTGTCGTTCTGAGGGAAGAGAATTGCAATTTATAAGATGGGCGAACTGTAAGTAACTGACTAACCGTTGCCATTCTCACATTTCTAATGTCTCCTTAAGCGTCTCCAAATGGGAAATTTAAATATTTTTATTTGTTATAAAATATTTACTTCATTCATTTGAAATAATTGATTAGTGTAAAAAATAATATTGTAGATTTATTTTCTAACCGTTGCCATTCTCTACACTGTAATGTAACCTTAACAGAGTCCATTGGAAAAGTTAAATATTTTTATTCGTTACAATATAGTATTTATTTCGTTCATTTCACAAATTGATTTACATATAAATAATATTGTGGATTTTATAAAAAACAATGCGTCCAATGACAGTTTTCAGTGAAATATAGAAGAAAAAACTGCATTAAATCTTTAGAAGTAGTTTTTATATTGATGCAAATAATATTATTATTTATTAATGAAAAGTATAAGTAGTAACATAATTATCCTGTTGAGATTTAACAGACTTATTTCAAAGTAAAATAATGACGAAATGAATAACTGTGGAAGTTTTAATCTTCATTTCAGTGTAATAGCAATCAAAAATGTTTTCATTAATGATACATAGATGATAATACACTATAACGCTAAGAACTATAACAATAAGAACTATAACAATAAGAGCTAAACGAACAACAGTACGTGTTGAACAACATAATGATATCAGTTATTTATTTATTTACATTTCTTTCTTTATTTATTTATATTCATTTGTTGCTTTATATTCACATTTATTTATTTATTTATTGATGTATTTATTTTATTTATCCATTTATATATTCTCTGGTTTTGAAATTCTTCAGCCTTATTTTATTTGTCTTTCGTGTGTTTAGTAAAACTTTAAAGTATAAGATTATTTTTTACTCTTTGCATTTTCTAAATAAATGATATTTTTAAGTTTATACGCAACAGAACTTAATTTTATTTTAAGTTACTGTTATTAAGTGACACAATAGAACAGGATTCATGATTAGATTCAGACGTAAAACTAAGGGTTTTAAGGGAAAATACCAAATAATACCAATATAAATTCCATTTTGAATAAATTAAGAATCGAATACTTGCATTAATAAAATTTATCTCCGGAAATTTTCAAATAATAATATTATAAATGTGAAACAATCTGGCACACAAACAATGTTCGCCTAAAACTAACCAAGCTTACTCTCCTGTATGACAATATATTTTCTTAACTCTTCGTGCTTTCTTGATATTTTTAGCAGTTTCTACACAGAAGAACTTAATTTTAGTGTTATTGTAAGCTATTATTGTTTTTGTGAGATAAAAAAAAAAAAAAAACTACAATTCGAAGTCAGTTTTTGATGCATGAACTAAGGACGTTGCAAGGGAAAATATCGAATTTTAATTAAATTAAGAATAGATTGCTCGAATAAATATAATTTTTCTCTCATCACTTTTCAAGTAAAAATATTTCACCAATCAAGTAAAATTATTGCAAAATATGGAAAACAATCTGGCAACCATGCAATGCTCGCCTAAAACTAAATAAGCCTATTTTCCTGGATTACCACTACCGATATTGCAATTATATTAACTATCTTAAGGCTTCCCTTCCATACTATTTCATTTATTCATTTTTATTGGTCAAAACCATTTGATAAAAACAAAAATTTTTTTGGCAATTCTTTTATTTATAAATATTATTAATTCCATTAGTAAAAACTTAGCAAAAAAAATTGTTATTAATTCCATTATTAAACTATTAGTAGCTTTCTTATCTACTAACACTAAATATGCGCATTTCAATAGTCGCTCGGCCATTCTTAATATTAAAAGAACACAATTTTATCATCTTTAAACGCTGATTAAAACCTGATTCCGTGATTAATTTTTTCCGATATTAATTACTTCTAAACAGAATTCTATCATTTTTAGCATTAGTTACTAGTAAAAATAATTCTGTCACTTAACGTCAATTACCAGTAACCATAACAGTCACTTAAAATAAAACAGACCTTTTAGAGAGAATTTCTAGTTACGTACTTTGATAATAATTTATTCACACAAACTGCATTTTGTAAGATGTCTTGTTTAAATTTATTTAAAATAAAATTTAACATTCGGAAGAAAAATGAAGTTAAAAAATAAGACAGGGCTGTTTTAATGGTCACTTAAGATCTGCATCGCGTGTTTGAAAATAATATAAATAGCTGATATAAATTTATATTATTCCATAAGAAAAAAAGTTGGTTTTTAATCGTCACTAAACAAAGCAAAAAGTAAAGTAAAACGAAATTAAGGAAATAACTTCTAAAATTCAGCATGAGGTAAAAAATTTCCGTTTTAATAATCGCTTGTAATCAAAAATGCAATCTTTTTCTTTTTTTTTTTTTCGTTTTACTTTTATTTATTCATTTATTTGTGCGAAATCCTAAAACACAAACTTTTTATTTTTACATTTATACGTTGAACTAGCAATTTGATCATTTAATTTCGGGAGAAGCTGCCTTGGAGAGTAGTTTTCTTTCTCTCTCTCTCTCTCTCTTTCGTACCTGAATGAAAAACTAGAAATTTATTCTATTTTCCGGAAAGTTTATTGTGTCAAAACTATATTTCTAACTATTGATTTTTTAGAAAAAAGCATTAAATTTCGCACATCGACTCAAATGTTAAATATTTTGGAACTGTTAAGAAAATGAGTAACTTCATCAAATCGGACGTCACATAATATCCTAATTAAATATTCTTTTGTTAAACTTTGTCCAAAGTAAATCCGACAGTTTATTTAACTCATGGAATGATTTTCTTTTTCCCGTTAGCTTTTACAAGATAAAAAACACATTTCCGAAAATGCCGCATTAATATGAAATTTTTGAACAACTTGAGACACAAAAATTTCATTAAACTTACGTTTGAAAACTCATTTGCTATTTAATAAGTCGTTTTAAATGACTTTATATATTTTTCTGAAAGAGCTTTTACTTAATAATTTAAAATTTTAGAAAAACAATAGATCGTAAAGTTAGATAAAACTCAAAAAGAGAACCAATAGTTTTTAATAATTAATTTCCTGTTTATTTTACTGAAATGATGTATTTCTTTTATAATACATGCATTAAAGTACATTATTAAGTTATTAGAAGTATATATTTCTTAGAAAGTTATGCGTATGATATTCGCTATTAAACCTCTAATCATTAAGAGAAAAAAATAACTACGAATAAAAAACATTATTAAAATTAAAACTTAACTGTAATTTTATAATAAATTATATTCTAATAAACTGTCTATAGGGAGTATTTTTTTAAATAATATTTATTTATTTGCGTAAAATTAAAAAAATACTTTCTAAATTTAAAAAAATTTAAAACACTCCAAATTTAAATTTTTGTCATTGCAAATGCACTGTTCAGTGCTAAATAAAACTTATGAGTTTTTAGTGATATGGTTGTAGGGCTAAAACCAAAACTATTGCTAAATTTTAGAATAGTAAAATATTTCTCTAAGATAAATGGAGTAATGTCATCATTTGTGATAGGATGGAAATTAGTGTGTTACTATTTAAGATGCGTTATAAATATTTATTAAGGGCTACATATGAAAGTTGTGCCATAGGTTTCTGGGGTTAATATGTGGGCTAAATGCTGTCATACTACATAATAACAAACCAAGAAAAAACTCATTGAACTTCTTATAGATTATTTCTCCCATCTACTGTTAGAAAATTTCCGAACATAACCACTGAAAGGTGAAGAACCGACTTACCTTTGTACAGTAGGAATTGGTCCAAGTACTCCGTGCCCATATCCCTTGAATAGGGCACCTGCCCTCAACCCTGGGGGGCCCTCTTTTGATGCCCGTAGTCCCACTCGATACTCAGAATTCTCTGTTAGGCTTAAGAATTCCTCTCACACTTCTCTACCGCAATCTCACAGTCCACAAGCGGTGGAGTTCTCGTTCTTACTCCATGTGTACCAGTAGAGGGAGTGTACCGATACGGTACATGATAAAAAAAAGAGCGCCGCCTTATCTCCGAGCTGATTTGCTCCGCGGAGGGTCGGGATCTCTAGTGGACATCGCCGCCATTAGAAGTTCCAACTTCAGCTGGGGAGAGCCATGGCCTCCATATTGTGGAGTTCATTCCACATCGATGCTGCGCGCGCATCCGGGTGTATTCCTCCGCACACCGGATCCTGCCCTCATCACGCATCTCTCTCTCTCAGTCGGGAGGCTGGAGCTGCCGGAAGTAGGGCAGTGAAGTTTCCTTTCAGAGGGGGAGGGGAAGTGACGGGAAATTCTCGATTAAAATCATGGAAAAGAATGAGGTCACTTAACATTTTCGGCCAATTAAAATTAATAACCAAGTAAAAATGCTACTTAAAAACAATGATTTCACTTCACATTTAATAAAGAAGCTATAAGTATTACTACCAAGCATCGAAACAAAAACTAGTTGTTGACATAGCAGGACAAAATCCGTCACAAACTCACGTGAAAGGGTCACAGTAATCATTGTTGACATTTTGTCTTAAACAAAGCTCAAAACAAATTAATAAACGAGTTACACTATAAATTAAGTTTATTACGATAGTACATATCCTGTAATCAAAAGGTTTAAAGCAAGTTTTAAAATGAGAACTACTTGTTGGAAGAAAATAATACAGTAACAAAAAGGCTCTCTCCAACTTTCTGTTGGAACAAAATAATAATTTTAGACTTCTGATTGTTTTTAGATAAAGCAATTTATATGTATTGGTAACCACGATCTTAAATAGTGTTTATTGCAATTATTGAGTCTGAAACCAATCTAAGAACTGATTTATTTTATTTTTTGAAGTAGGCATATCTTCTAATTAAATTAAAGTAAGCGTTGTTACCAATCTAGGACCAAATCATAATGACAAAATAATTTTGTTAATTTGAAAATTTGTGGATATATATATAAACATTATCTACTTATAAAAATTATAAATTATAAAAATATTTCGGAATCTTAACTATTTATTATTAATAATTATGATAAATAGAGTGTATTAAACCAAAAACTACAAGTAAAACCACAGTTTATCAAGGCTAGCGTTGTTAGTGCATTTAATCTTAATGTTTCACAGTTAAAGAAGTTAATGGGCTGATTAGTTGTACTTATTTTGTACGAACTAACATTTACGATCATACGTTTATTTCCATATTTATATCATCTTGTACTTTTTATTTTAAAACAGATCATTTGATAAAAAATATTAAAGTTTTTGGGAATCATTGTCAAAATAACAATAATAATAACAATAATAAATAAATTAATTAATAGATTAAATTTAAAAAAACCTAGAAAAATAATTTTTGCATAACAATTAAGTGACATAAAGCCGTTAATTTTTTTAGCCCTAATTATGAAACTAAGAATTTCCTGCAGCGAAATAGTTAAAGATTGCGTTTTACTGTTGAAATTACTATTACTTATCCACTAGCATATTTTTAGGATTAACCATCACTCTTTATCAGTCAAATTTTTAAAACAACGCAATTAATTGATGCATTTTCATTTTTATTTCAATCCATTAAATGTTGTTTTATTTTAACTCAGTAACTTTGAAAGGAACAGATCATCGAAATGGAAGTTTAATAATTATTTTACATTCTAGTAATTTAGAACATTTCTTTTTATTTTCCCGCGAAAAGAGCATGTGTTGTCAAGACTTTTAACTAATTAAGAGTTTTTTTTTTTAATCTGACTGCTAATATATTTTATTTTGCTATGATTTCTCTTTTCAAAAATCTTATTTGGAGTTTACATATTTTTCAGCTAAAACAATCTTATTGTTTATTACTTAATAACTTTAATAATGCAAATAAGTCGTTTAAAATGTAAATAGAATACGTTTGAATGGAACGTAATTTACATATCTAATTAATTTAAAGTTAAAGCAGAAGCTGGCATGATGGCGTCGTGGTAAGGCGCGGAACAAGTCTGCCTCAGGTTTGAGGATGGAGCTTGGCAGTGTCGGTGGATTTTCAAGATGCAGAAAATCATCTGCGCCCATGTCCTATGATTGTGCGGCATGTAAAATAATCCCTTGAGGCTTGGATGCTCTCGGCTAAATTAAATTCCAAGTGCAATTTCGCATCAACAGAGTCCGGGTGCTCACCTTTCAGGTGAAGAAACTGGACGTCAAAATTCTCATGCGGCTACGGTATCCGACTCATTGTGGTGCCGCTGAAAGATGTGATACCAATCTCTCGGGAACGCACTAGGTCTGCAATTGGCAGAAGCCAACCGCAGCCCAATAGAAATAAAAAGATTAAAGCCGAATGTATGAAATGATTCAAAAATTCCTCCAGCCGATATTTTCTTCTCTTTCCCATCAATTAGATATTCAACATTTATCCTGCTTTAAATTTAAGTTACGGCCTACCACGAGTAATTTTCAGGCATTCGACACGTGTTGCATTTTACCTATCAAGCAAGTATGACTTCGCGAGTGCTGAGAGGAATCTGTAAATATGCTTTCTTTGCGAGCGGATACGGCTGACAGAAAAGCAATCTTCTGAAACCAGATTTCGCTTCGAGAGGGAAAAAGTTCCATTTCAAGTTCTCCATTTCGCAATTATAAAATGACCTTCAAATTGCAATCTAATAATAAAACTCATTTGTTTTAAAACTAGAACTGCATAAAGCGTTAACTGACTGACAATAAATTTAAATCAGCTTTGCTGATGCAAAAGCTGATTGAAATATTAAAAGTAGAATAAGATATATAATAAAAAAAGATAATTAAAGTAGATAATTTAAAAAGTAGAATATGATTTAATATTTTGATCATAAGGATATTTACGTAAATAAATGAATAGTTTGCTTTTTTTTCCCCTGATAATTATCATTTCGAAATAAGTTTTGGCAACGGATTAAAGTTAAAATATTTTCAATAACCATTCAACATTCTAAGCCTTATAAGCATTCTAAGGCTAATAATAACATTAATGTACTGCATTAATTTTTATGCTGAAAAAGTTTCAAAACTTACCATTTTTTGAAGTTTCTGAATTAAAATTTTTTTTGTAAATTCAAACATTCCTTTGCATTTATTATATATTTGATTTATATCTCCTTCTGTAGCTATTTAAGCTACAGTGTTAGTAGGGTTCTTAGGCACTCCACATGTCTTATATTCCAGGTGGCCACGAACTTTAAAGCTCAGCATATAATCTGTAAAAATGTTTTTTTTTCAAGCACATACGATAGCCTGAAAAGCAATTGGCTGAGATCCGTTTTCTTCCCCGGGGGAAAGCACGTTTTTAGTATCAAATTTTTCGTCTAGTGTAATAATAAAATGACATTGCAACAACAAATCGATAAAATGCACGAACTTTATTTTTCAGTTCTGTTTTTTTTTTTTTTTTAAATTTGAATTTCATAAAATTGTGGTCGCCACAAGCTTAAAAAGGAAGTGTAGAATTCCAAATATTTTAATGACAAAAACTTTTATGTTCAAAAATTAGAATTGTTGAAATAATTTTAACTTCATGCATTTTGGTATTTAATACACAATTTTAAATGGATTCATCTTTTTCTTAGTTTAAAAAGAAAAAATAAATAAAAAAAGAATTAGGAAAGAAATGCATCGGATTCCTGTAATTCCAGTTACGTCATCAAGCACATTGTTTTAAGCTTGGATTGTGCTATTATACGGATGTTAGGATTACTATAATGGATTTTAAATCGTGGCGATAATTTACTGATAAAGCAAAATATATATAGGGCAATTCCACGCAAGTGTCAACCCAGACATGATATTTTCAACTTTTAATAAATATATTATGTTATACATCGTTTTAAAGGTAATATCTCAAATTTTTAGAATTTAACTTCAGTTTTTGCAAAATCTTACTCAAAACCCATAAAAAAATAGCTGTCAATACAACATATGTAATTACTCAAAATGTCTCGCATTTTTCTCACTTTTCATAATTATATTTTATCAGTAAAACTGCAAATAACAATTTAGTTTTCTTTTTGTCATTGAAGCATGGTCCTTTTTCTTTATAACAAAACATAATTTTTCGTCATTGAATTAAAATTAACGCTTCAAAGGTAATTAGTGTTCAATCTTGATTTACTTGTTATGTTAGTCACAAAAAGATGAATTAAATTAGCTATTTGCCTGAAATTATTATATTTTATAAATTCCCCCCTGATGTCTTCTATGTGATGGGTACAGTTAGATTGATGAGGCTGAACATAAATAATTTTCTTTTTTTCTGGCAGTAGTACGTGTGACAAATACAACATCACTGAGTGTGACTAACATAACATGATTACATATGAAATATCTAAATTTTAAACAAACATCAAAATCATTTTCAGAACAAAAAAAAATTCATTTAATTTCGTAGTAATAACAATAATTTCTTTAAATAATTTCTCTCATTCTATTCAAGCGAGCATTCTGCTTATGAAGTAAACAGTTTTATTTAAAGACTTATATACATTTTGTTTACAAGTCAACATACTTGTCATACACATGTCAATCTTTAATAAAATCCTATTTGTATACTCAGGGGTGCCAACCAGGAAGGGAGCATGGCACAGCCATTGAAATTTCTAATTTTTGGGGGGCAGGGGGGCATTTGGGGGGTGACTTGGATGACTGTACAGCTGATTTGGGGGGTTCTGTAGCTTTTTAGGGGGGTGGGCGCTCCTGGCAATACTTATATTTGTTTTAATGTTATGTTAGTCACGTTATGTTAGTCACAGGTAAGCTTTATTAAAACACTATTTTTTGTAATGTATTTAAAATATGTGTCAAATTTGCACATGATAATATAACAATAGCCTTTCACATAGATAATATCAGAAGAAAATAATTAGTTTATTGTTTTAGTTTCAGAGAATTATGTCTGTGAATGTTACACAAAATCTTTATGGTTGCAAAATGGTTATGTTAGTCACATTGATAAAAATGCCCGCCAAATCTCAAAATTAAGAATAATAGTATCAATTTTTTGCATTTACTTGAACAACCTATCGGGGCAAAGAAGATTAACACCCTGCTTGTGGTATCATGATAACAATTAAGCTAGGAGACAGAACATATTAAAATATTTGTGCTCCTGTTATGTTAGTCACCATGGAATTACCCTATATAGATATATATATATATACTTATTTATTTATTTATTAATATATATATAAATACTGAGGCAAAACGCTGAATCATCACTTCAAAACAACTATTTTTGAGATTTTTCATTACTGCATTTTTACATCTGGATGAATTCGAACGGCTTCTTTTCCAAGCAAAAAGTAATTATTATTTCGTTTTGATTAGCTTTGTGTAGAAAATTGTGAAAGGATAACGAAATGAAAAAAAAAGAAAGAAAAGGCGCAAATGCTCCTCACGTATCTGAATTAGAGCTTGCACTTTTTAATTGTATTCTTTCATAAATTATGAATTATAATTGATTAAGCCATCCTCTATGTCAGTGGAAATCTTGTACAATGAAAGGGACAAAGATATAGGTTTTAGTCGGATAATCTTCGATCGCTTCAGAAAACAATTATCAAAATCTGTTCATCCAGCGCACAGAGTAATCAAAGACCAGAGGAACATCTTAATGTTAATTCCTATGTAGTCAAAAACTGCGTTCAGGGCCCCCAAGGAGAAAAACATGAACTATTTATGACGGTTTTGTTATTACTTCAATTGTTGTTATTCTCCATTCATGGCTATTACGGTTATTGAAATCACCCCATATCACTAATTTTCATTTCCGTTATTTGTGAATAATTGTTAGTTACTTTTATGAGTTATGGAAAACTGCTTCTATTACTTTGAAATTTTGCTTCATTTAAATAAAAATGCTATTTCTACTAACGGCTTTACACATCCACCTACCTTTTTTAAAAATTGATTTCAAAATACTCTTTCCTTTTCTAAGTTTACTGTAGAATTTTGTTTTAGTTTGCTTATTTCCAACAACTTATAGCTGAAATGATGATAACACTGTGCAACAAATTTGAACTTTTTTTTTTTGTCCTTTAGATGAAACTATGTGATTCTATATAAACAAAAGGTGCTTGACCCAAATATCCAAACCAAAATGGTCCATCACGTAGCGTTTTTGCTGGAGACCCACTTCTCATATTTATACAATTTGGTTATAGAAGAATGTAACTCAGGCATACTTATTGAAAACACAAATGCTAAAATGATTTTTTTGGCCAATTCTTCTTGTGGGCATCTATTGGTCTGCCCTGATAACAGTTTAGTAATATTCAATTCGTATACTTCCATTCTATCGAGCTCTGAAATGCTTTTCATACAGAGGGGACCTTATGAAAACTTTCCCCATGCTCATCATTAATTTCACCAAGTTTTTGAGAAATAAAGTCCATATGGGAGTCCAAAAAGTGTAGTTTTAATGAAATATAGTAACCTAATAATACAAAAGCATTTTATCATGTCACCAGCAAGATTTTTGTAGTTTTCAGCTTTCTCCATTTCCAAGGAAACGTGAGCGCACTGATTTAAAGGCCAGCCAGGCTGATTTTTTGGCTTCTGACCGTTTCGTTTCATACTCTTCATCATGAAAGGACTTCCTTAAGTTGCGGGCCAGTAAAAATCCTTTCTTTTACTTTTGCCTCACTTAAATTTTTGAATTTGTTCCTGAAATGCAAGAAAGCCACTCCTCTGTCCAGAGCTTTTACAAATATTTCGATAAACCAAGTTTAATGTGCAATTGTGGAAAAAAGGCACATTGTAGATCATCATAGGCTCATTTGATATGCTTTGGCCACTTGTAATTTTGTAATTTTGAAATTTCCTTTGTGTTTGCAGAATATGCTACAGGAATGAATAGGGGAAAAAAATACTTTGATGGAGGAGCACTGATAAACAAGCGCCACTCTGCTGAATTGTGCTCATGTCTTAATGCTTGAAATAGTACATTCACATCACAGCAGCATACCATTTTTCTTGCTCCGTAAAATAGTCTAAAAAATGCCTTTGTCGTCTTGTAAAAGACTCAAAACTTCGAGAAGTAGATAAAGCTTTTGTTGCCAAAAATGTCGCTAAAGTAACCCAACTTCATTAAAAAGGTCTCTAGAATGGCAACGATCTCACTATCAATGAGAAAGATGATATAATTTATAGTAAATTAAGTCGATAAATTGCAAAAATATGCACATTTTTCCAGAAAATACGTAAAAAGCTAAAATGTGGAATTTTGGAAAAATGGTACGTGATAGGCAAAATATAATTGCAGATTCGTAATTTTCAGCCAAAAATACATAAGAAACAGACATTTTCATCCAAAGGACATTTTTCGTGTAATTTTCAGTGTAATTTTCAAAATTTGTTAATTTTAGATAATGCTTTTGACATTTTATCGATTGATAAAAATATAATTCTTTTTAATGATCATTAATGTTTTTCATTTGCATTTACATTTAATCTTTCGATACACAATTTAAATTTCATTTGAAAATTTATTTACATTTTATCAAAGCTGGAAAGTTTAAAATTAGCAACAAATTAAACTAAGTTTGATACTTGCGAACATAAGTTCTAGTAAGCAAAATCTCATCAAAATATGTGCTTGATTAAATAAATTGATATTTCACAGAAATTAAGGAATTTGTAAGATTAAACGGGAAATTTTGAGAAACGATTGAGGTATTTTTACAGCACATGACTTTTAAATGAAAAACTCTTCAAAACCTGTGGAAAACTTTCAAATGAAGAACACCAATCGGTTTGACGTCACCCATCCTTCAATTTCAAAACCTGTAGGAAACATAAATTGCAGCGTTTCAGAAAATTTAATTTTTGAAAATTTTTATTCAAAGAAAAAAAAGGGAAGTGGAAAAAGTGCTTCCTCCTTCAATGTCTGGAAAATAACTGCATACTTATGCAAATACAAAAGTTAAAACTACACTAAAAAATTTTAGTGTTATTGAACATGATTTTTGGTGTTCAGTTGGCGTAAAGTTGAAATTTTTTTATTTTATGATGTACTTGAAGTTCTTTGAATTGTCTGTCTAAAAAATACAGACAGCAGAATGTTTTTTATTATCTTATGATGATCGTTAACTCATCTCTGTATCAAAAGTTTATTACGATTGCTCATTTGTCTTATTTTCATATAAATAAGTCGTAATGACGTTTCGATACGTAACAGTTAACACATTTCTTAAGCTAAGAAACATTATGCTGTCTATATTTTTTTATACAGACACATCAAAAAATTTTAAATATATAAAAAATGAATAATTTTCTACTTGACACCAACTGAACACAAAAAATCATTTTGAGCAACACCAAAATGAGTAGCAACTAAATGCAACATTTTTAGTGTAGCAACAAGCAACAGGGCCCAGCTAGGCTAGTCCTAGTCAATTTAACAATCCCCATTGAACATCAAGAGCCCGAGTCAAGGTACTTAAACGAGTTCAGCATAATTTTAAGTTATCAATCACTAATATAAATAGTTATTATAACTTTACTTGCTTCCATTCAAAGTGCATTATAAAAATTAAAAAAAAAAATAATAATAATAAAAATAGTATGACTTCTAACTTTGCTGTAAAACTAGCTTCATTGGGAGCACGAACGACCAACTAAGAAGCTTCTTTGTGAGCACGAACGATCAACTCAGAAGCTTCTTTATGAGCACGAACGATCAACTAAGAAGCTAAAAACCAAGTATTTAAAGTCAACAAAAAGGTTAAAAGTCAGTTACTGTAAGAAAATAAAAGAGTGAGGGTGTATAGATGAGCAAAATTTGTCATAAATCCACAAAACAAAAATATTTATTAAGCATTTTGATTAAATAAGAAGAAAAATACTCTATATACTCAATTATAAAGCAACCTTTTTTTTTTTTTTTTTCAATCTGCAGCACTTTGTAATTAACAGTTGATTAATTTATTATCACTGCAAAAACGTTTTTTATGTTAACAGAAATTGCAAAAAGCATAGAAAGCAGTTGTAATTATAGTTTAATATGATGTTTACATGGCATTCAGCTTACGTAAGTGTAATTTATAAAAAAAAGAAAGAAAAAGGTTACTTCAGATATGTTTTTTAATATTTGAAAAAAGAGTGCATTTCCCCCAATAAAATTGTATTTGGTAAAACGCAATTACATTTGGTAGTACTGTTTGTTTGAGGCAGAAAATCTCCTGAAATGTAAAACGTTCGGTTTTTTAGGACACCTGTTCCCATAAGATAAGTTTTCTTTGTGGTATATTTTTTATTATTATTGTTTTTCACATAATTCATTCTCTTACAATAACAATTAACAAGTCTGATTATGAGATCGGAAAATAATGACTTTATTAGTCACAACATTTTTTTTTTTCGTCGTTTAAGACTACGTTTCTCGAAATGGCAATGCAGAATCGATAAGAAAATATTGTTGATGAACAAACTTCATTGAAAAAGCATAACTTTTGTTTTTAACGCATATTTATATTATATACACATGTGTGTGGTATCGGGTTGAAATCGGCGTCTAGGGCTATTTCCAAATAACATACAGTGAATGTATCAAGTTGAACATTTTTACGGCTAATTTACAGTATTTAGAGGTAAATAACACCACTTCGTCCAATCGATTATCATAAAAAAAACTATGACACACACAATGCCCTCCATGTCCACTCAGGACCAGAACCCCCGCTCATCTCTTCATTTGTCGCTTTTTCCGCCCGATGACGATACCGTCGATCCGGCATTGCCCATTGGATCCTACAACTATATATATATAGGTTTAGACAAGCTCTGTATATATACAGTCCATAGACAATCGTGAAATCGGAGATGCTGTACATATATAGTATCCCCGACCAAGGATATTGTTAAAACAGAGCAATATAACACATTCATCATATTCAAACCGGGACTTTTCAGTCTATCGCTAATTTGAGGAAATCGTTAAATCGAATGTCATTAAGGTTAGCACGATATATATGTCATATTTTGTTGCGCTTTGTTTATTAAACTTCAGTGCACGCGCCAAAAGCATTCATTAATCTCATTTACTTTCCTGAAACTCTTTCAACTTCATTCGCAACACTGCTAGACTGTTCTTTATTTTTGAAAAAAAAAAAAAAAAACACACAATTTTTCTAAGAAATGCATTAAAAAGGGATCTAGTCTGACCCGTCTGACCCCACACTGAACTCATCACGTGGCTCGGACGATCTCTTCTATCCAGTTTTGGCGACTTTCCAATGTTGGAGTTCATCCCACCCCCGACCAAGACGGAGGTATTGGGGAAGGAAAAAAAAAATGTCCCATTTCTTTTCTGATATCCGTCCTTTTCTTTAGTTAGAACGCTCTCCCATTCTTTTTTCATTCGCCGGGGCCATGAGCGGAATAGAAAAGCGAGATATCTATCAATATGGCTGCGCTTCGACGCCTTAATGAGGCCGCGATAGAAACGGTCCCCGGAGATTTGGTATCTTGATGGTGGCCGTATCAAGAAGATAAAGTGAGTGTTAATGTTCGAATATGTTGTGGATCGGAAACTTTCCGGCGTTTATTGTTGCGCTGTTGTTGCAACTTGCGGTTCAATGAGGATGAAACTGTTTTGAAGAATGGTGATTGTTCTTCACCGAACTGTTTTAAAACTTTTGACCGTTTAAAGTGGCCAAAAACGAAATAGAATAAAGTGCAAATATTTTTGAACTTTAGGGTATAAAAATTTCATTGAAATTTAAAAAATAAGAGAAAATATATTTTAGATATAATGAAGTGAGCACAAAACAACTTGAAAAAATTAAATTCGGGAAGACTACTGTCACCAGAATAAAATTACCGTCTGATGATGATGCATGAGACACACTGATTTATCAGGTTAGAATTTAAATACTTCAATCAGATAGAAATGGATCAGAGGATTTATTTTAATGATAACATTTCATACAATGAATGCATTAAAAAGTTGAAAAAACAGGAGATGTATCAGAGTTAGTCCTTCGCAGAATCCCGAAACTTTCTCGAAGATAGTGATATCACTGCTGCTAAAACTACATACAATTTTTATACTTCACAGTAGTTTCACCTACTGATCGGTAATCGGCCATAATCGGCCAAACTTTGCCGATTTACCGGCGAAGAAAAATTTTTTACTGAAAATAATTTTAATATGCCAGAGTAACGTTTTATTAAAATTAATTTCGCCAACAAGAAACCATACTGATGAATTCATGAACACTACCAGAGGTGCTTTCCCTCTCACCTGCAAAACATAACTAAGAAAAGTACCAGAGTAACATTTATTAAATTCATTAAAAAATAGAGAAGACATAACAAAAAGAATGGAAATTTACGACAGCAGTGTTTAAATTGATTTTACAGCACAGAAAATTCCCAATGGTGCAATAAGCGCCATGATCCCTCCCTCTTGTGGGTACCACTGCAGAAAGTCAATGTAATTCTCCGCGACATCAGATATGTAGATACACAAATATATATTTCTCAAGCTGTGGGGCGTTATTTTCACCTTCCTGACGTCACAAAGTAATCTTTTCTCCACCAGACCCCTACCTGTTAGTCGAGGCCTTAGGATTGCTTACGCACGGGGAGAGGTAGTGGGGGTCTACGAATTTTACATGCACATATCCCCAAGTATACATGGTGGTCTTCAGTGGGTATCGAACGCGCGACTTTCCAGGTGGAAGTCCGACGTGCTAACCACTAGGCTACCACGGCCCTACGTCACGTCACAAAGTAACCGGTCTGGGTGTCACACATGAGGGTAAACGACCTACTTCGTAAATATAAATTTATTTCTATTTTATTTAAAAATGCATACACTCTCAGAAACGCATGCTCGAATCTCACGAAAATGGCTTTGTGAAAAATGCTCCGTGTAAATCTTTCGTCAAATTGACGAAACTATTGAACACGATAGAATTGAATCCTGATATAACTAATTGAGTCACGTGAGCGCACGAGGAAAGAAACGTTGTAAATGACGAAATTTGTCTTGACGAACGAAGAATCCTCGAAAGTGAGAGTTCTATTTCTGAGAGTGTACTTATATTGCAACATTTAATAATGTATCAATACTTTTCTTCATAGTCTAGCTTTAACAGAGTGCTTAAAATTACGGACATTATAAAGAACACAAATCCTGGATAAAGTGGCCTATAATAATAAAAATAGTGCTACTAAATTAAAAGTGTCTACTGGCCGCTGTCTACTATCTAAATGTTCGAACTTTCAGGTCTAGTTAACAAAATGTGATTTTGTTAACAATCGTTAAGAAAATTGACTCGCAAATATGAACAGAACCTGAAAATATTACTTTTTAGCCTACTTTCCCGTAAAAGTAAAAAAAAAATGTATGAAAGAAGGCTTAATATAGCTTTAAAATAACATTAAGGGCGATTAATTAAATAAAGATTGAAAAATTGAAAAAGGAGAAATTGAGGTTTTGAGATGGTGGAAATGTCTATGAGTCTGTCTGTCTGTCTCTCCCCCCCCCCCCCCATAACTTTTGACGGGCTCTCCGATTTGGAAAACTTTTTTTTTGCATTAGAAAGGTCTCGGGAATTACATCTTATTTCCATATTTCATTTCTTGAATCGAATAATGTTTCGTTTAATTTTTTAACAGTTAAAAAAATCTTAACATTAGCGCCTATGATGGGAAAATATGAAGCAAATCATATAAACCCTAGTCGTAAGACCCAAGTTCCTTTGAACAAGCTCATTGGAAGGAGCTCTCGACATGAAATATTTTTTGATTTGAACAATTTTCGTTCAATTTTGCACGGTTCAAAAAATCTTGCCTTAGCGCCTACGGGGAAATTTCAATCCTATATAAATCCTGACCTAGGAGACGGATTTGCTTGGAATAAACTTTATCGGTAGGATCTTATGACGTAGAACATATTCAGATACGATGTTTAGAATGATACGAGCCTATTTTCCCTTGAAATTTTTTGATTTAAATTTTTAAGGATATTTCTGAATGAGTGAATGATTAAGTGGAAGCATGCATGAATAAATGAGTGCAAGAATGAATAAATAAATACATGATAAAGGATTGAATTAGTATCTATTAATCGTTGAAAAAGGTACATTTGAAGTAATTAAGAGCTAAAGCTAAATGAGAAAGAGAGATAGAGAGAGAGAAAGCTAGATTATAAAGTTGGTGCTGATGCATACGGGAAAGTAGGCTCGTATAGTTCTAGACGGGACTTCTTGTCTAAAATGAAAATGGGGGAAAATAAACCATTACACACAGAAATTAAATGTTAGCTAATTTTATAAAGAAAATTTTTATTAAAATAATAGTGGTGGAGAAATGGTGGTATTAAAAATAAGTATTACAATATTAGTATAATTAATCTGCTGCTGATTAATTAGTATCGGCCGATTATCTTCTGTTGATTACTTAGATAATTGGCCAATTTGCTTATCGGTGCATCGCTACATTAAAGGCTCAAATTAATCGACATTTGTTGGCACGGCAAAGGCAACCATTTACTTCTCCGGCTGATTTTGGAGAAAATATTTTGTAATACAGTAAAACTTGTAAAGTTGACTACTTCTATAAGTTGACCACCTGTCTAAGTTGACCACTTTTGTCAGGAACGGAATTAGCCCTATATTACGCAATGTAGGGAAACCTTTGTAACTTGACCACCTGTCTATGTTGACCACTTATGTACTCCAAAAAAGTATTATAAAACACCGTTTGTAAGTTGACCGCCTAATTATTACTATATTTATTTGTTCAACTATTTTTTCAAAGATAAAAAAACTTACATAACTTCTCTAGGATATTTTTAATGCTATAATGTTAGACCAGTATTTGTCTGAATAGATGGAACATCAATCTAAAGTTTGCTTTAACCTTTTTGTAAGTTAACCTTATGACAAAACTACTATGAGCACTCTTTTATTCTTTAACTAAGTGCTAATAAATTCTCCACTTTCCTATATAGCCATTTTGAAAAATTATATATTTTAGGAAATCTTTACTATCATTTAAATAACTTACGTAATTAATATTTATCTTTATTTTAACTAAGTGATTTAATTCTAAAGTTGTATAGGATACATTGTAAGTGATTCATGTTAAATTGATCTAATATTTTAGATAATTGGGAATAGCTAATTACTATTTTAAAGTAACGGTAATACTTGAAGCTATATTTTAAATAGTTACAAATGTATAAATGCATTGTGTAAGAAATGATAAAAAGAAAATCTCTACCCTCTATAAGTTGACCATTAAAGTGCAGCACCGCAAGTGGTATTTTCATCAGCAAATCCAGCTTTCATCTTAGAGTACCGAAGGTGTATCTCCAGCACATAACTTGCTGCTTTCAGCAAAGGACTGTAATGGACAAAAGAAAGTTTTTGAGTAAAACTCATGCACAGTTCGAATCATATGAGCGATTTGAAGTTTTTTTTTTCTAAATCACGCTGGATAGGTAAAACGCCACGTGGCGATTAAAGTAGTAAAAGCGAAGATTAAAAAATACACCATCGATCGCCACACCTGAACGGTCTCTTTTTAGCATATTCTACTGTAATTGCTTTTTCTTTCTTTCTTTCTTTCTTTTTCTTCTCCTGCCGTTCGGAATGAATCTTTCTCAATTTTTATTTCACGATTTTTTGGAAACATGCCAATATTGAATATGTGCTTTGCCGAAAATTTCATGTCGAAATTTCAAATTTCCCTCTTTCAGCATCCTGTATATATTTAAGTCATTTTAAAAGCTCGGAATAATTTTAGCATCTGCTAATTCAAATCTGCATATTTCTTGTTTTATTTCAGTAATTCATTTATTTTCTAAACAGTTTTAGAGTTAGTTTTCAATTTTTATTGCCAATTTTAAAAAGTGATGAGTAATGAAACTGAGTCTACCGGCTACTAGCGATTAACCAAAGTAGGGATTCAACTGAAACGCTTTTCGACCATTTTGCCCGTTTCTATCGAACGCTTCGATGAAAATCATCGAATCCGCATTCAACTGAAACGCGGCGATCATTTCGTACTACATGACCAACTCGATTGCTTTCATTCGTCCATTTTGACGATTCGACTAATTTTTGTACAGTAATGGCGGTTATTTTGGCGATCAGAGGTGGCAGAATGAAAAAGTGTTCCACGATACTTCCAAATCAGAAAGCAATCCATTAGATTTGGGCGAACGAGAATTTATTCAAAGATATCGCTGAGATAAAGAGACATTTAATGAGCGAAAGAAAATTTATTCAAAGATATCACTTAGATAAAGAGACATTTCTATTTTTGTGCGATAAGCTGGAAGAAAAACTGGCACACAAAATGTCACGCTATCCCGTAGAGTTACCCCGGAAGTTTTTTCATTAATATACAAGAAATAAATAAAAATGTAAAATAAGATGTAAAAAAGTAAGTAAATAAAGCTGTAATTTAATGATTATCAATCATTTGAATAAATTCTAAACGCTCAAATTTCAGGGGACCATTTTTTAACTGTAATGCAGTTGAGTAATTATTTTGGAAAGTGCTTTTAAAAGTTCAATTCTTTTGTTGACAAAAGTACACACGACATATGAGGCACAAAGGGGTGTAAGTGACAAAATTGAGAACTTGGAGATAGCTAGTGAAAATGATAGAGGAAAAATCCGTATGTTTTGTGGCAAGGAAATATTAGCGGTAAACCTAACACATTCAGCCGTGCGGCATATTTTAGAAAAACTACTGAATGAATGCTTCATTCTAATTAGAGGCAAAGGGATGCAAGTGCACTTACATCCGCTTTCCTGTTAACAAAAATTTGCTTCATGTTTCTTTTATTTTAAATGCATAATGCACACGATCTATTTTCAGGGGAAAAAGAAAAGAATGAGAAATTGTCATTGAAAAAACATAAATAAAGTCATTAAATCGTCTGCAGGAGTTTCTTTTTTCTTTACCCATGTTTTAATAGCGAAAATATATATTTTTAATTAAATTATTCTAAATGTGAGATAAAATTTTTTCCTAGCCTGCTGTTATTCGATATTCGTAAAAACTGACTACTGGGAGGAAATATAAAATAGAATTGAACGCATTTAATGAGCAAAGAAAGGTATGGATTCTCCTCCAGGATGATGCATTTCAGTAAGAATAAAAATTATTACCTTTGGAATATTCACTACATATTATGAGCAATAGTATCGAGAAAAATTGCCAGAGTAACAAAGGCACTTGTCGATGTCCTGCCCAGAATACGATCGTTCCCCTCCCCCTTCATTAGGTCCCGAGGCTTCTTTTTGAGAATATATCTACTAATATTTCTGTTTCATGGCTCATTGTGTATTAACAATCAGCAGAAAATAACATAGGGAACATCAGAGCAAAATAAACGGATCAAACCAAAACAATAAACAAAACACCAACAAACAAGGCTACAGTTAAAATAGCTTTCTCATTCAATTTTGTCATTGGTCAAAGTTCCGATCATGTGACGAAACGCCGAACCACTAAAGCAGTCGATGGCAACCCTACGCGTTTTGATCAAAGTCCAGGAAACAAGTTGAATGCCCTTATTCGATCAGTTTCAAAACAGTCAGATTCGAGTTGAAAATTCGATCATTTTGGATTTGATCGAACGCGTTTCAGCTGAATCTACGTCCAAATGTCTCAGTTTTCACCTATAATAGCAGCACATGTTGAGGCTACCACTTACATTTCTTACTTTTCTTTTCTCTACCAGGCCCCTACCTGTTAGCCGAGGCCTTAGGATTGCTTGCGCACGGGGCGAGGTAGTGGGGTCCACGGATTTTACATGCACGTATCTCCAAGTGTACATGGTGGGTCTTCAGCGGGTATCGAACGCGCGACCTTCCAGGTGGAAGCCCTACGCTCTGACCACTAGGCTACCACGGCCTCACTTATATTTCTTACTATAAAACAGATCTGTGTTTCTTATCAGTGAATCGCTTAATACTTCGCCCATCGGAAATATTCTGGTCAGCGGCAAACAGTACACTGCATTCAAGTAAAAAAGTTTTTCTTTTTTTCTGCTTTTTTGGTTCTGATGTAAAAGTGGCCATTTTGCAAAGAGAAGTCAAGGAGAACGTATTTACAGAAAAGCAAAACAACATCCATGGAACCATTGACCCTTTAAAAAACCAGAAAGGGAAATATTGTATACTAACTGTAGGGGCCCGGAACTTTGTATTCAAAGAATAAATAGCAATTTTTTTATATTTTTACTCAATTTATAAATTATGAAAAAGGCTTAAATTGAGGTTTCATTATATAAAAATGGTGCAGTATCATATGATGGATGGTGTGGCTCTATAGTTAGAGATTGAATTGAAGATAAATCAGTGTAGCCCTATTAGCTTAAGTGGTAGATCTAATAGATTAAGTGGTAATAGCTCAGCGCGTAACTGAGGGACCCGAGTTCGAGTCCCAGTCCAGACTAATCGATTTGTACTCAATTAATGCTAAAAATCTATTTAACAAACTTTAATAAAATTCCTTTTAAACGTAAGGATCGTGTAGGACACAATTTTCCTGCTATTCCATGAGAACCGTGCATTTTCCAGAGATAAAAAGTATCCTATGTCCTTTTCTGACCTCTAAGCTACCACAATGCAAAAAAATCATGTCGATTCCTTTGCTCTGTGGAAAACAAAAACAAATCTGTTGCGGGAATCATTTTCATTAAATAGCAGCAACGTACCGCTCAACTTGAACGACTGAATTTTTGGAAAAGAAAGGACCCGGAGAATTTAAACAGAATTGAGATTGCCGCCGTTGTGAAACGCTCTTATATTTGAAAGCAGTATCGTGTAAATAGTTTTTGTATATAGTGTTACTTTCTTGTTTCTTCATGCAAAATAAATCTTTAGTTTTGAGGTTTAGCTTTGAGTCACAGAAACAAATCTATCCCACGGGATCCGCACATTTTTCCGGGATAAAAAAGGAGCCTATGTTATTCTCTGACCTTGCTCTCTGAAAAACAAAAACAAATCTATCCAAGAAAAACTGCACATTCTCTGTCCCCTAAGCTACCACTATGCAAAAAATGATGTCGATCCCTTACTCTGTGAAAAACAAAAACAATTCTATCCCGCGGAAACCGTAAATTCTTTGCCCTAGTGTCAATGACCGGGCATCCAGCTACCTTTTTACAACTTGTAATGATCGTAACTTTTATCATTTATAATTAAGTCTTGGCAAAATCTCCTTTAATTCTTGTACTTTACATGAATCTGAACGAGACATATAATTGGAACCTTTTTTTGGGAAAAAAAGAGTGTATCTAGTCCTTGAAAACAGGGTTCGCGCTAGGCCGCGCGATTCCCGCAATATTTTTTGAAATCCCACTCAAAAAAAAAAAAATGTTTGCGCTTTAATTTTAAAAATCCCACTTAAAATTTTGGTCAAGGCGGGAAATCCCACCTTTTATTTTTCCCCAGTGTGAACCCTGATTCGACCTTCGACCTGACTGGAACTTGAAACCAGGTCCCTCAGTTTGCGCGGCAAGTGCTGTATCATATAACCGTTAACGATTTTCTTTTAATTTCATTTATAACTATTGAGCCACACCGTCCATCTTACAGCCAATGCGCCATTTTCATATAATGATATCCCACGTGGAACCGTACATTTTTCCGGGATAAAAAGTAGCCTGTGTGCTATTCCAGACTATAAGCTATATCTGCCAAATTTCATCCAGATGCTTGCAGTCGTTCTGGCGTGATTGAGTACACTGGCATAGATAAGGGGGTAGTTTTGGGGATAACCCCCCCCCCCCTGAAATGGTAAAGATTGTCTAAAATTTGACCATTTTTTCTTGTAAAACAATGAAATAAGCTCGTTTCTATCCAAGAAACCCTCCCCAAAATCCGGGTCTAGCTACGCCACTGATTGAGTAACAGACATTCATTCAAACTTTCGCATTTATAATAGTGGTAAGATAAGATAGATAGATATGTATATAACATTAATCACTTCATGTTTTTATTTTCTTTTTCTCTCCTTGTAAAACTTTCATTTGGGTTGGATGAGCTAAACCGTAGAAAATACAGTATACTTCATGTTAACCAGTACCCGATTAAGACCATGGGCCCAAGGCAAAACATAAATTTGGGGCCCCCTATGGTACGAAAAGTAAAAATACTGGGTATAATGTATAAACATAAATAAGCTTGGAGATTATTCTATTAATACTGGGTTCATACCCAATTGGCAAGGGGCAAAAAGCACCTACTGACACGACATCCTGCTATTCTGCATTCTACATTGTTTTTATTCAATATGATTTTTGTGTTATTCGTTAAATAAGCAAACGTTTTGAATGCACAGATTGCATTTTCCAATTTTACTGTTTATAATATTAAATAAATAAAAAACGTCGAGATGCCTCAGCGATTACAGGACACTATTTAGCATGATAGTCAATGAAGATATTAATCTGATTCTGCAAAGTTTACCTTGCTTACGCAAATACTTTTAGCTCGCCATTTAAATGAGTTAAGATATTTCCATTTTGTAAAAATTATCTTTTAAGAGATATTTTCAAAAATATTTCTTAGAAGTTGGGGGCCCCTAAAATTTGGGGGGCCCAAGGCCGCGGCCTAGTTGGCCTGTGCGGTAATCAGGCCCTGTGTGCAACTGTTTTCCTTTTCTTCTCCTGCGTCAAAACAGTTTTGTTTACGTAAATAGACTGTATTTTCTACAGTTTTGCGGAACCGACATGGGCGGAGTTAGCACTCAGACCCTACTGGTCGTCCGCTAGGCCCTTAGGGTGTGAGGGTGCCTGGTCTAAGGGTTTCCCCTCCCCAGTCCCCCGCAGGGGGGCGTTGCTTTTAACCTTACATTTTCAGAAAGTAAAATTAAAAGCAATTTCAAAATGACTGATGTGTGTGTCCCCATGCCCCCCGTAAATTGGCCATGAGATCCAGGTTAAAAACAAAATGCAAGCACACGTACATAAATACACTGTGTTTTTTTAATTCGGGGGGGGGGGATTACCCCCATATGGTCCCCTGATTGACGGACTCGCTTCGATTAACATTTTGGATTTGAAATTGGAAATGAACGAATATTATTGGCAAACATCTTACAAGAATCACAAAAAAAAATATAACTTTGACTTAAAATTTTACAAGGTCACTTTGTTGTTACCGAAGTGATCAGAGGATCATTTATTTTTGAGATATAGATCGGAAACATCTGCAGAGTATACACTGGTCTATCAAAAGAAACTTATCCTTCCTTTTTTTCCTGTTATGGTGCTTAAGAAAAATTGCTTATCCAATAAATCAATATAGCAACCAGCTTCATTTTATGCTTTTCCAATATGCAACAAGAGGATGAATCAAATAAACGTGAGCTACCGAAACATCAGTTTGAAGAATCCTTCTTAGTATTCTAAAATGAACATAAGTGTTCACAATTCAGTAAATATAGGAGTATTAAGGACAAGGAAATTCATACAACTGGGTTTTTTAAAAATGATGATTCACAAAAAAAAAAATCCAATTACCACGTTTACTTTACCTCTATTCCTTCCGATTTTCTGATGCTAAAATATAGCTGTAGAACATTTGTTGATGCATAGAAATCGTATTGAAAAAAAAATTGCAACTTACCAACATTGGGCTGTTTGAGCAAAAAATCTTGCTGTCGATTGCACAAAACAGAAGGTTGCTCTTTGTTGAGAAATGTATTTCATCGCAATATTTCAGAAAAATTTCAAAATTACTGGTAAAATCTGCCCTTAACTAAATCATAACGAATAATTTTCACTGAAAGTAGTATGGGCCACTGAGGCCCATAGCAGCTTGAATATTTTGTGTTTTTTAGAGTTGATGTTTTATTGTAGTTGAAAAGAATTAAAACTACTAAGGCTCCTGGAACTGATAATATTTATCCTAAAATTTTAGTAGAATGTGCGGATGAACTAGAGGATGATATACGACGTACAGTTCGACCTCGGAATTTTGATAGTTGGACGCTTCTGTGCATAGCACAAAAGAACGAATCAATTCGAGCTTCAGGGAAGCTTGTTTTGCAGGTGAGTTTATTTATTACGCGCATCGGAATGTTTGCTTCTCTGTTTGTTGAAAGTAACTAAGTTTATAAACTGGCATATAGCATCAGTTCGGAAGAAATAACGTATACTAAAGGAACTAGAACGAGAAGATAGGGGCACATTCTTTATCCCAGCAGTTCCTCCCTTGAATATGAATGGATTCGTCTAGGCACTCTGCCAGCCAGCTTGCTTTGGTTGACGAAAGAACTGTAACATTTTCCTTTCTTATAATTTTGAGACGGCGCCAGTGGATTGGAAGCTGGCCAAAACAACGTCGCTCTTCCAGAAAGGGTCTAAAGCTGAGCAAGGTAATTACTGGCGTGTGGGGGGGGGGGGGATGTGATATGTAAAATGTTTGGAACTGTGTCTATACACGACTGCAGCCTCACTCGGAAATTGCGCATTACGCTCGTCGTCATCGCTTGTGGGATTTCAGCGATTTCGTGTCGGATAGCAGCTTTCAGTTCGTCGGCTGTCTTCGGTTTGTTTTTGTAGACTTTGCTCTTTAAGTAGCCCCATAGAAAAAAGTCACAAGCTGCAAGATCGACCTATCCCGAAGTGCGAACGAAATAATCGCTGCGTACAAATTACAGAATCACCATTTTTAAAATAAGTTTCGATGACGAACGCACGATGTTTACCGTTCCACGCCATGTACTAGCGCTGAGCTACGACGGTGGAAAATTCGAGAGTTATTTCTGCCGCTCCCTGTATTATATTGTCATTCAAATCTTCAGGCTACTCTTGAAATTAGAAAAAAATATTATTTCAGAAGGGTTGTAGGCACTTGGAATAGTTTATCGGTAGCGACAGGGCCGGATTAAGCCTTTGAACCGCTCCATGCTAAGTTGAAAAATACGCCCCTATTGAACTACAATGTACATATTCTACAAATGTTTATTAGTTTTTTGACCTTTTTTTTAGCGAATGTACTAAAACAACACTATCTCAGAAACTGACACAAAACATAAGGTTTTCCACTTAAATCATCTAATCAGAACTACCCCAGATAGCAATTTTTATTTGCAACAAAATTGCAGCAACCTTGCTTTGCAAAATTGGAAACTTGCAGCAAGTTCATAATGCAAGCCTGAAAGTTCAAAGCAAGACTGTAGCAAGTTTACGCAAGTGCCGAAGTCACCACACTTCGCACTTGCAGTGAACTTGTCATGCAAGTCACGTCAAGTTCACTGCAAGTTGGAGACAAACTGGTACAAAAGCTAGCTTTGCTATATCAAATTTGCAGCAAGTTCCTCGTGAATTTACCATTGACGTGCAAATTTGCTGCAAACTCTTTGCTAGTTTACTAAGTTTGCTGCAAATTTGTAGCAAACTAGTTGGAACGCAAGCTTTGTAATATCAAATTGACCTTTCTTGTATCAAACTTGCTGCAAATCCCTTGCAAGTTCACTTTTGTCCTATCAAGTTTGATGCAAATTTGTGGCATTTAAGCTCATTTCACAGTATTTTGTCCAAACGTGGAGTCCGCAACATTACACTTTTTTTGTTATAACTACGTAATTTACAGCTTAATTATCAATAAATTTTATTTTCAAATAATGTGTTGAGCACATTATTTGAAAATAAAATTTAGCGATAATTAAACTGGAAATTACATAGTCATAACAAAAAAAGTGTCATGTGGCGGACTCTACAATTTTAGAAAATACTGTGAAATGGCCCCTATCCCAATATATCCACATTTACCACTTTTAAGGAAAAGAAGCAGTTTGCATATGAATGTCTAGATTGTCAAATGCTGTTGTTGTCATTTTTAATCCTTAAGTAAGATTTTTTGCACTATATTAATTAGAAACATACAACTTTGATTCAGGTTTAATTTATATAGATTAATACACTTTAATTTGCATATAGAGTTGAATTTTCTAGTTATTTTGGGCATATTATATACATTTTTAATGTATGATCATGCATTCAACAAATTTTATATAAATAGGATCATTCAACTAGGTACAAAACATAAATAAAACAAGACTAAAATTGTTTATTATCATACAAGCTTTATTTTTACTATTTTTAGAACATTTAATGTTACATGAACAAGAACACTTAATTTATATATACAATACAAAACCAAAATTAAGAAGCAGGAGCACCACTCTTCAAAAATCACAAGACTGAAAATATTTAATGAAGTTGACTACATACCGTAGCATCAATATTATTAGCAATAAATTACCACTATTGCTTTCAGAAGATATAAAACTTGTATGTACACACAGTGTATGTGTATATATACATATATTCAGAGTCCGAAAATCTTAGGAGCCAATGAAAAATTTTTAGGAGCCAGCTATAATATTTTCATTTGGCGCCACCTGAAAAAGTAGTCGCCAAGGCATATTTTTTAGTCGCCCGGGCGACCTGGCCCCAGGATTTTTCGGACGCTGCATATATTTAAATGATCAAACAAGATTTAGTTCATATATTCCAAATTAAAAAAAAAATCCTGTTTATGAATGAATAAATAAGAACAATAAAGTAATACTAAGACATACAGCAGTGCAACTACTGCAATCTCGCATTAAAAAATGTAAGCAAATCCATTTTTATTTCCGAAACATCTTTGTTCTAATTGGATTAGAATCTTTGTTCTGACTGGTATTTATATACTTTACAGATTGATTTTTATTTATTTATGACTTTAAAAAAATGCACTAAACAGAAATTATAATTTAAAAATAAAAAGAGATGGCTTAACTTGCATCACTATTTTTAAAGCTAAATTCAAATTCCTTATTCATTACTAATAAATATCTCATCACTAAGCCAATTTTTTTTGTAAAAAATTTCCTTTTCTATAGTTTTTTTCAATTTTTATTTTAAAATTTTATTTCATATGTGTTTCACCTAAAAAATAAAATGAAAGATCAAGTAGGTAAGTAAATGCTTGTTACTTTAAGATTGGTAGTGACCCTTTACGAAGAAAAGAGAAATTATGAATTTTTAATTATTAAATTAAGTTCACAAGCAATAAATAAAGAAAGAAGAGGAAAAATGTAAACTATTAAAATAAAAATTTAAATAAGCCATTCTAAACCATCTTTTATTAAAATAACTTCCAAAATAATTGAATCATGTAAAAATTTTGAAATCTCCGTCACACAAGAAGCATCTTTCCATCCTACAACAGAAAAAACAAAAAGCTTTTATTAATATTATAAGTTGCCAAAAAATTAAAATATAGATCAAATGTATTTGAGATAATCAAGGGTGTAGGTGAGGTTGGTATGCAGCTGTCATTTTCACAACATTAATTAGTTCTTGACAAATTTTTGAACATTTGGTTGTAGCTGTGACAAAGCATATCTCAGGTTATTACCACATCCACCTTTGCTAAATATTTGGTCATGTATGCCAGTGATTCCCAACCTTTTTTTTTTTTTTTTTGTCGGGGCACACTATGGACGTTTTCAAAATTTGACAGCACACAAAGAAAACGATAAGTTAAAAAGTTGTTTACTTACCTATAAAACACTGTAAAATAATTAATTAATTTAAATTAAAAAACATGGTATTTAACTGTACAAACAAGTTTTCTTCTATAGTGTACTCTTCTTTTATTTAAACAAACTTTACTTGTAATAAGAAGCATTATAATTTTTATTACGTAGATTTCTAAAGTTTGACGGCACACTAAAGTGCCATGACACAGTGGTTGAGAATCACTGATGTATGGTATTGCTGAAATTCTGTATTCATAGATATGTGTATGAAAACTGCACTAAGAACACCAAAACTTCTGAAGAAACTTGTCTGCAAAAAAGGAATCATTTACAATAGTAGTAGATAGTCGAGTGTACAAATAGGTGTTGTATTGTTGAAAAAACATTATAGTTTATATTGTAACCACAAAATCGAGGAAACTGCAGTTACTTTTACTCTTTAAATTCTTCTACACCTTCTCAAGGGGTATGCCCTCATGTTGAGAACTGTTGTTATACGGCAATTCATTCACATGAAAACACTAGCTGGATAATGCTAATTTTTTAAGAAATCAATAAAAGAAACAAATCAATTTTTTCCTGCAATAAGCCATAGACAGCAAAATCAGACTTGAGGATTTCATTAACTATCACTATAAAAATATAATAAACTATGAGAAATGTTACAGAAGCTTGTAAGTTTAACAAGGGCTTGAAATAGAAAAATTAATCAGCCAGAACCTCTTTTGAAAGTCGGTTGAAAAATTGTTTTTTCAAAAGAAAAAATTACAACTAATGTAAGTTACAGTTAAGTTCTATATTTTTGTACATAGAATATACATATTCATATGTGTTTGCTTACAGTGTCAAGGTAAATTATTCCCAATATTTTAAAAACTTTCAAGGTTCAATTAAACAGAATATTAGAGTTTTTTGCTGCATTAGTACATTTTTAAGCCCTAAGTTTAACAGTTCTTATTATTTATTAAAGTTTTCTTCTAGAAAAAATTGTTCTCTGTACATGACCTTAAAAAAGGCAACTGAAATGCTAAACCATTCTTA
The DNA here is from genome assembly GCA_038502835.1 of Octonoba sinensis. NCBI lineage: Eukaryota > Metazoa > Arthropoda > Arachnida > Araneae > Uloboridae > Octonoba > Octonoba sinensis. The sequence continues at coordinate 40,475,320 of CM076600.1, forward strand.
CATAGTTTCTCAAGACAATTAATAATAATATACAAGTCAATGAGGATGAATAAATTTCAACAAGAAAATGCAAATATAAATTATGCTGCAAGAGAAACATATTTTAAAAAATGCATCAAATTGGTTCAGAGGTACTCGAAAATAGAAGAGAGGAAAACAAAGTAACATGCAAGATGACCCTCTCTTCTATGAATCCCTTAATCTTTTTAGAAAGTTAAATAATATGCCAGACAAAATTCTTCAGGTTCTTTCTTGAATGAAGCGAGAAATTACACATCATTTACACTGCATTCCAACAGTTAAACCTGTCCATATTCCTATATTTATTTCATTTTTTAAAAAATGTTTTTACAAGGAAAAGCATACTTACAAAAAATCAATTTTGAAAGCTTCTGTTGCAAGGCAGGAATTTTTCAGTCTTTTTTGTTGGGCTCTTGCCACTTCAGGTGTAAAGCTCAGATAATTAAGGTCATCCCTTCAGCATTTCATTTGGTTCCATCTTGACAAGAAAACTTTAAAAAAGCTTTAAAAAAAAAAAAAAAAATTCAATGTACCCCTTAACATTAATTATATTAAAAAATGGATTATTATAACATAATGTTTTAACTGTTTTTTATTTAAAATTGAGCTTTTATTTATATTTGAGACTTTTATAGCTATCAATTTTAAAATAAAATTCATTAAATTATTAAAACTAACGGTTCAGGTAGTGGTTAGTTCTAAATCTGCAAGGTGTTGCTGGTGAACCATATGGTTGCTAAAGCTTTTGATTTAGTTCCTTGGCAAGAAATCTACCCTCTCTCGGAGACAACTTTATCAACTGATAATTAAAATGGTTGATTATTTTTTTTTTCCAACTTCATAGCTCAATCCACAGGTGATATTAAATGTTTCAGTCGCACAATTAAATACACATAGCAAAAATGATAACCTGATCAGATAAAAAAGAAAATTTTGTTTTTACATTCTTACAGCTCTTTCGCCATCACAAAACAACTCTATTTTGCTTATTTTTTTAACAATCATGTCAGAATTTTCAAAAAACATAATTAATTTTTCTTCTTCATCACAAATTGCACTTGTGTTTTCATGTAACTATAAAAACAATAACAATGTGAATCAAAGTGGTGAAAGTAAGGAATAGTCATCTTCAATAAAAAGAATTTAAAAACCGATTCACTTTTAGATATATCTATAATAACAATGAAAAAACAGATGAAGATATTTTATATTGATTAAGTATAGAATCCAGTTTGGTTTTGTGATCTACTGAACAACTTTTTCTTAAAGAAAGGTCTCTGTAATTTTATTTAACTAAAAACAAAATAGTTAATAGAGAAGTAAAATCTGCCTTAATATGTGACAAAGGGGGGAGGGAAAAGAGTGACATCATTAATGAACAGCCCTCAAAATCAATGGGAATATCAATAGATAAAATTCAAGAAGTCCTAATAGCAACAAACAAAATTTAATGATAAAAAAGGAACCTTATTTCTTGAAAACATTAAACAGAAATCCCTAAATTAAGTACCCTAAAAACTAAACACACATCAATAGATAATATTCAAGAAAGTACCACAGCAACAAAATTAAATATGATACTATATATCAGATAAATGATAACGAATTTTTTAAAAAAACCCTAATTAAATTATAAAGCAAAATTAAAGATTTTTCTTGGAATCTTAAAAATTAAAATTGCATTTTAGTACGAGAAAAAGGAAATCTAAAAACATCAAATTAAAAAGAAGTAATTTTAACACTCAAATTAAATAAATACATATCAATATAAAAATAAAATTCAAGAATTGCAACAAAAAATGCATCTAAATTTCACAAAAGTGATACAATAGCAAAAATTAAAAAGCGAATTAAAAAAGAAAAAACAAATACAGAGTCAATCGATTCAGTTTCAAAATTAAATTAATAAACGAAATTAATATTCAAGAGAAGATTTTAAAAAAAAAGAAACATTAACAAACAGAAAATAAAAAATGCAACCTCTATAATTAGCTAAATATTTTACAAAATAAAGAAATTCAATCTCGAAAAAATGGAAGTTTTTATTAAATAAATGCAACAGACAAAATTTGAAAACTAAAAAATAACGACACAAAGAGAAAATTAAAAATGCATCTATAAATACGAGGTAATGAAATCTAAAATCATCAGAATATTTTTTTAAATAAAAAATTCGTGTTTGAGGAAAAATCGAACATCTACTAGTGAAATAACACGATAGTAAATTACTTAAATGAATAAATAGCTATATCACTAATAATACAGTACATACTAGTCAACCCTTAAATCTTTCACTGCCAGCATTTTAGAAGTACAAAAATGAATCGTTCTTAAAATATTACCCCACGCTAAAATTAAATCTCAACAAATTAAGTACCCAACAAATAAGAAAACATACTCACATCTTAATCCGATCAGGAAATAAAACTCCGAAGAAGAATTGTTTAGATGCACGATCACGCCGTTTTCTTTCTTTTTAGCACATGGTTGATGGTTGTGGGTGGTGGGTGTTGCCAGATGCAACATTCGCATTCTTTACCGCCAAACTTCCACTCCATGGCCTGCGCATGCGTTGAATGACAGACTTGCCACACTTTTGCAGCAAAATTGTGTTGCAAGGAAGTGATTGCTCAAGTTGTCAACCTTGCAACAGCTTTGCTACACACTTGTTTCGTCTAATTTGTCCTAACAAAAGCATATCATGGAAAAATCAAACTTGTTGCAAGTAAGCATGCTATCTGGGACTATGTTGCTTCCACTACGAATCTTTCTACTATATCTTTCTTTTATATAAATTAAAAGTAGTCCTGCAAAATATTAAAAGAGATTGCACTCAATTTTGCCTCAGGCAAAATTTCAATCTTATGTGAGCAATACTTTAAAATATATTGCAGTTTTTGTAAATGACTTTAGCCGCTTTCATTCATTAAAAACTTTAAACACATTTTTCACTGCTTTGTATTTTGACCAATTACGTATGGTAAAATCCCTAAGGCTTTTTTTTTTCAGGTAAAGATACAGCTTTGAGACTTCGTACGTGCATTCCACGGAGTATGTTTACTTACTATTAGCCTGTGTTTGACTCTAAAGTTTGTAGTTTGTTTTTATTGAATTGTTGAACATGAATTTTTGGATTTTTTGTACTTTTTTCCATGATTTTAATGAAAACAAATTTAAATTCTACTAAATTTCAGATAGTGAATTCCATGCTAACTTTTATTCTAGAATGCTTCCGAAGAAGTATAAAGAAAAAATTTTGAAAAAAGATATAATTGAGAAAGTTATAAGCAATTTAAAAAATTGAAAACAAAGTTGATTTTTTTTTTTTTTTTTTTTTTTTTCAAATTTTAAATTAATGGTTGATTGCAATGACGTTCTACTTTCCAATTTCATTTCTGATCTTAATTAGAATTAAATGCATTCATTATTTTCCATCTGAATATTAAACGAAAGAAGATTTGACAAGTAGTACTGTGCTCCCTTAAAAAAGCACCCACTGATCCCTTTGTGCGATCATCACTAAATATTAATAAGTATTAGATCCTACTTGGGAACCATATATACATAACAGTTTTTTTCCTTTCGCTTTTTTTTTTAATCTTTACTTTATTTATTCAATTATTTATTTATTTTTCAAGTTTACAAATCACACTGAAAGCGATCGTCAGCCACGCTACTTGAAGCTATAGACACCAAGTTTTAATCAGAATCAGTTATTGGAATTTATTTACTGTCTATCTTTCGCTTGATTCTCCTTGCATTACTTCTTGTTTCGTTTTCCTTGCATTACTTCTTGAAATGTGGCGATCACCGATCACGCGTGATGAGAAAAATGGTTCGACTGCGCCATGACCCTGGGAGTGTTTGCAATCTAAGGGACCGTTCATAAATGATGTCACGCTTTTTTCCCACATATTTAACTCTTTGTTACAAAATGTCACACTTCAACCGATCCCCCTCCCCTCCTTTGTCCCATTTCACGCTATGTTGCATAAGCAGGGATGTCACACTTCTTGTTACACCCTCTCCTCGTCACATTTTGTCACAATTTCACGACCCCCACCCCCTCGAAGCGTGATGTCATTTATGAATGATCCCTAACAGTACTAGTCCCTTTCAAGATTCATCAGTTTACAAGTTTTCAGTGCATTCCTTACATAACTTCTTAAAATATAGTAATCATGGACACCTAGAAAAACTTTCGATTGCGCCTTTCTCCTTTGGAGAGATTGGCACCAAAAGCTAACCAGCACCAGTTTCTACCGGGGTCCACATGTTTCAGGTTTCTCTTTAAATCACTGCGTTACTTTTTGAGAAATTGCAGTTACAATTAAAAATGGTTATGTGTGCACTTCCCTTGGAACGATTGACACAAACACTAACCAACACCAATGGAGGCAATTCACCGCTAGAGGGACTCATGAGCGATCAGCGTTGTCACGTGATATCCGCTCTTTGTTTACTAAGATTTTCAATTGAGTTCTACGAGGAGTTCACTTTGCAAAATTAGTTATCTTAAAATTAATTAGACTATTTTCAGCTTTTTCTGATTATAACCCAGTATTTACATTTAATTTAATCATTATGAAAGAAATTTATTAATTATTACAATAATTATAGTGTTGCATTTTGTGTTAATTTTATGTAATGTTGAAGAACTTTATTTAGTTCTAGTTTTGAGTTAGATTTGTCGAACTGGATGTAAAGCGATGCTACGGCTTACTTTGTTTACATTGCTGTCATCCGTGCCACGTGACCAATGGCGTTGCTTCAATTGCCTCCATTCCTTAAAAAATATAATGCAATGCCTTATAGATGCAGAGAAAAAAGAAACAGCATAGGAAAATTATAAAACAGAAATATGTTGTGGTCATCAAGAATTTTTCGTCTATATTTTTCATATGAATACTCCATTTTTTTAAATTATAAATGGGTGCCAAAACTGAATCAGCACCTGTTCCCAATGAGGTCCACCTATACAATAATTTTTCATTGAATCCTTTCATTAATTCTTAAGATATAATATCAGTCAAGCTTAACTAGATAAACGTTTGATTTGCACCAAAAGCAATCAGCTCCCATTCCTATTGCGAACAATTCGTACGCCGAATGTTATTCTATTCCCTGCATTTATTTTCGACTTAGAGAGCTCACAAAAACTTGTTTACAATATGACGACAAACACAGAGAGACGAGTTACAAAAAATAGAATGGATTCAGCACTCCTTAAAACATGTAAATCCGTCAAAGCTCGAAAATTGAAAAAAAAAAAAAAAAGCGAGAATTCATTACTTTTCTCTTTAAACTTTAGATACAAAAGAAGGTTTAAAATGGTTGAAAGGAATACACGAGGACGACTTCTTTCTCACCAACTTCTAATTCGGAGTATTTCCGAACTTTTACAGAAACATTTATTCTCTATTTCTAACGTAGCGAGGTGGTAGCGTAATCCCATCAGTGAATCAACAGTTTGGAATATTTTTTCGAAAATAGGGTTTCAAAAGATTTTCTTCCTTGATGAAGGGACAACAGTAAGTTCTTTCTATGCCATTCCAAGCTCTTTGACATCTGAAGGAATTATAATAAAGTCTGAGTAGCATTAGAATAAAAATCTTACATTGACTTCTCTACTCCACCTTCTCTACTCCACCCCCTCCCCTGTTAGCACCTGGCCTTAGGGGTAACCTTACGGAAAATGTCGTGTCCAAAACCTGGTCATTTACCACTTTTCATTTCCACACCCAAAAACACCTAAAGCAGTGCCATTCAAATCTCCCCAATTTTTTTGACAATATTTACACCTATCAGTAAAAATGCTTTTAGTGTCATGTATCAAATACTACATATCAAAAAAATACAGTAAAACCTCGTTAAAACGCGGGTGTCGGGGGACATGTTTGGCCCCCGCGTTATAACATAACCGCGGTATAGTGGAACTGTACCACGGAACCATATTCACGAAACAAATTCGCGCTTGTTACACCACTTTTAACTTTATCAATACACTTTTAACTTATCAAGTTTCTTTTCTTGTTTGCTGTTATTTTATTCGCTGTAATGTAACTGCTGTGCAAGAAGCACACTTCTCAACTGAGTAGTTAGTCTATCGAGTGATAGGTTATTCAGATTAAAGTTTTCTGCTCTTTGCTAACCCTAAACTAAAACCATATCAACCGCAACGAAACCAATTGTGTTCTGAGAAAATGGGGGCTTAAAAATACCGAGATTATGAACGGGGAAAGATTCTAATTAAAAAATAGATTTGTGTGGAAGGGAGGAACGCACTTTTCAAAGAAACAATGTTTCAAGTATTTATACACTCACTCGGAATAGAGAATATGTTTAATTTCAAAAATTTTAAAGAATCTAGAATGTAAAGGTAAATAACGCTATAACCACTCGAAAGAGACTGTCGGCGGGATTTGTTTGCGATGGTAAATCACCTTTAAATGGCAGTGATAAAGGGTGGTTTAAAACGTCCGGGGACAGGATAGTAACCACGTTATATCCGATTCCGCGGTGTACTGAGGCGCTGTATTACGGGGTTTCACTGTATTATATTATTTAATAAATACAACACTCATTGTTAAACAAGAAGTTCCGTCTAGAGCTACACGAGCCTAGTTTCTTGAAAATACAGCAACTTCAAATTTATAACCCAGCTATCTCTCATTTTCTCATTTATCTTTAGTTCTTATCTTCACATTTTCCCCATCTCAAAACCCTACTTTCAATTTTTTTATTTTCCTTTCTTTATATTATTTTTAACGATATTTTTCTTTTACCGGAAAGTAGGCTACAAATGGAATTGTGCTTAAGCGTTCACTGGGGGGGGGGGGGGGGGGATTACGTTATGATAATTGTGTGTTCGAGTTGTTTTTGCCGTTCGCAAACATGCCTTAAAGTTTTATGGTTATTAACACATAAAAATAGATTGTTTTGTTATCCCGACTTTTTTCGACAAAGTTTCTAGTCATTTCTGAAACTTTGTTGCAATACCTTTTTTCTTTTTAATTGGGTAATTCAGAGCCCCTCGGTTTTTCTTACTCCGTGCTGGAGCACGGACAGACGGAGTATTAGTCCGGCCCTGGGTAGCTTACTCCCTCCCCTCCCCCCGCCCCTGGCTTAGCCCCCGTTACTTGGCAGGGGGTAAAAAGTTTTAAGAGGGCTATTAATCTTCACTGGGAATTGGTAAATTGACTGGGTCAAGCCTAGCTGAGCCCACAGCCTGTTGCAGGTCGTCACATCTGTATTTGGGCATATATCGCTGATGGAACTGAATTATTTCTTTTTTTGTTTTGTTTTGTTTTGTTTCTTTTTTTACAACGTGCAGGCACTTGCCTTGTCGGCATTCGCACTTTTCAAAGCCACGGGAATTGTTGGCCATTTGCGAAGAGTCACCTGATAGGTGGCCGGAATTAACCCAACACACTGTAGTCGGATGACACCAGATGGCGCCACCACAACCACGCCACCTTCCTTTTTTGACCTGAGAGTGAAGGGAATCGAAAATCTCCACCCTCCGGTACCCTCGGAACTTCAGGGTACACGGATTTTACATGCACGTATCCCCAAGTGTATATGGTATGAATTATTTCTTATGCGTTTAAGGGGGCAAGAAAATTGTATTAAACTCACAGATAATAACTGTTGGTGTTTCACTTTTTCGAAAATTAGCTTTGCATTAAAAATATATTTAACACATTTTTACTCCTGGTAGTAAGGAATCATTTTCAAAACTGAGCTCATTTATTTATTTATTTCAGAATTTTTGAATCTAAATTAAGTTTTGCGGTTCATTTTGCTCACATTAACAAAATGGCGTTGAATGGCACAAGTGAGAATTTAACTCATTAAATATATCCAGGGTCGTTAAAAATAGTGTCCCAGATTGAAAAAATAAATTGCACGAAAAATATTCGTCAATCGGTACGAAACTAACGTCAAATCGTTGTACTTCTGAATTTTTGTTATTGATGATTTCGGTCTTTGAAGTCACTGCGCGCATGCGCTGGTGTCACTTCGTGCCATTTCACTCGCCAGTCGATTTATAGTTATCATAGTGAGCAGGGTTTAATTTTTTACGAAAACGATGCAGGAGATCTATAATCTTCAGAGCTTATTTTAATGAAAAGTATTTGGAGGGAAAAGAAGAAGAGCTGACAAGCATGGTCGATGGGAGGGGGGGAGGGGATCTGGTTTTGTTACTAGCCGGCACATTTCAAACACACTTTTTAGCATGATGTAGCTGCTTTAGAAACTTAAAAAATTAACACCATATGAAGATTACTTTAAACTAGTATTAGAAAGTGTAAAAAAGTTGAAATCGAAAAAAAGTGGATGTATCTGGTTTTGAATCTAGACGACTCATTACGTACATTGTTAAACAAGATAATTATTGGAAAAGGTGAGCATTTGAATTATTTATAGCTGTTTATCACCCATGTATTTTTTTTTTTCAACAACTGGTTTTTCATCATTCAAATGTTGAGACCTCTGAAATTTCGTTTGTAAATAAAATTTACATTTCTTTAACAAAATCCACACATTTGCTGTTAAAGCTTTTGCTATGCATTCTAATCATAAAGATTGGTTTAAAAATGAGCACGTGACTGCTAACAATGCCTGTTCTTGCTTTTCTTAAAAAGCAAGAACTTAATCTAGTTGCTTTAAGTTATTTTCCGGATTTTTTTTTTTTTTTTTTTGAGTAATTAATCTTAACAGCTTCAGCTATTTTATAATTATCTGCATGCAAATTATCTAAAACCAGTGGTTCCCAGCCCACTGATGTCTGCAGACCAAAGTCAGAAAGTGAATTACCACAGATCACCCATTACATTATTTACCCTCCCCCCCCCCCCCATCTTATCAGTCATAACCAAATTCTAAGGCATTACATTGTCTTGAAAGCTTTTTAAAGTAGTACAAAATATTTTGCTTGTCTGAAGGAAGAAAGAAAAGTACAGATATTTTTCGCCAAAGAAGTCTTAAGATTAATAAATTGAAAAATTTTCGGAAAACCATTTTTTTTTTTTTTTAAATTTTCGGAACAAGTTATTGAAAGTTTTCGGAAAAGTCAAAGAATTTCGAATCAAAATCACCCCTGATTTTTTCACATTCTTGTTTTCTTTGATTTTTGTTAAAAAACTTGATTTCAATCCGTTTTTTGTTTTGAAAAAATCATCCGATTTTAACCCTTTTGCGCCTAACAGAACACATACGTCCCAAGCAAATTTCAAAAAAAAAAAGTCTTTTCGAACATCCAAAACATCACGAAGCTTACTCAATGTTGGCGACCATCTGCCAGTAAGAACAAAAACACGACGGCGGTGCCGTAAATGTGCACAACAAAAGAAGGAATCGCGCACTAAAATAATGTGCACGATGTGTAATGTCTCATTGTGCATTGATCGTTTCAAACCATACCATTCATAATTAAATTTTTATGACTAGAAAATCATTGGTTTTCTTTACAAAATTACTCATTGAAGACTACTGGGACATATGTCCCAGTTGTCAGGACTGATGGGACATATGTCCCATCAGTCCTAAATCAGTGTTTAAAATCTTCCTAAAAATATCTTAGTTTTAGCATTCTAGTGTGCCCTACTCATAGTTTATGCTTCCAAAATTGTTCTGTTGTTTAAAAAAAAACTCGTCGCGAAAGGATTAATTCGATTTTATTGTCGCCAAATATAAAAACGTCTTTACACAAATCTTAAAACATACAATAACGTGTTAGTTCTGACAACATACCGATTCTTTCCATAAAGCTATTCTAAAGCAGTTTAGTAAGTAACGAGCGAGCGAAGCTAGCTCGAACTCACCAAGCGATCCGAAGGAGCTGCGTAAGCAGTTCTGTGGGCTCGAGAGTGAAAGCGAGGAGGGGGGGGGGAAGCCCCGAGTATTTTTTTAAATATTCTTAAGATAAGGAAACAAACAACAATTACTGTAAAAAGCAATGTTTAATATAAAAAAATGTACATAAAATATATTTTACATCACCGGTAATTATTCATAACTTCTACTTTCTAATATTTAAAATATATATATATATATAAACTTCAAATAAATACATAGATATATACATAACTTAGAAACTTTTCAGTAACATATTTTATAAGCATGAACACATTGTTAAATAATTTTATGGCCACCATGCAATTTTGGAAGGAAAAAAGTTACCACACAAACATAAATGATCTTTTATTTTTAAACTAATGATTCATAAAGAGAAATATGAGAACTAAAAATTAAAATAACAAATAATTAGCTTCATAAGGTTATTCAGTCATAATTTATTTTAACATCGTTTCATATATGAACTAAGAGAAAATCTATTTCTAATAAAACTTTCACATAAAAGTAAATAAAAAAAGGGCAAAGTTAGTTATTAACATATAATTTATAAAGGGGGCATAAGAAAGGCATGACAGACCACCTGATAAGTAAATTTGAGACTGCAGAGAATACAAGAATTTCTAAAACCATTTTATGCAGTTTAGAGTCAAGTCCATTTTTATAAACTTGGCTAATATAAAAAGCATTTTTCATTCTTCCTTCTGTTGGGAATGCTTTCTTGGGAAATGGGTGTCAATACAAACAAAACCAACTGCTCTTTAATAATATTTACTTGGTTTTAGCGTTACCCTTATTTATTAATTTATTTTCTCATTTTAAGAATGCAAGATGTTTTTTACAACTTTTGCTTTAGAATGTCATTATATCTGCTTACTATTCAATACAAACAAATTTAAGATTTTCTATCCATTTATGGCTTCTCAAATTTTTATTTTTTAATTGCAACACCTGTTGATTTCTTTTACTGGTATTATGTCTCAATACATGTGTCAATGTTTATTTAAAACATTCTCCACAACCACCACCTAAAAGGTATTCTACTCACACTTTCATTCATAAAGTAAAAAATATTTGTCCTAGGCCTAAATTATTTCAAGATGAAACTCAGAATTATGGCACTGAAGATCATTCACTCCCCCATATTGACTACATACATAAGAAATTACTAAGAATACTCCTACTAACAATTTTCAGGTTTGTTCCAGAACTAATTATATCTTTCTTTGTCATTAATCATGCAAGTGCAAAAAGTCTCGCATGTTTTGATTTTTGGATGGTATTTTCTCTTGCCAATAAGCTTCTTTTCTGTTCTTCCATGACCTTCTATTTTTTAATGAGTTTAACATCTTTCATTTTACCTAATCAATTGTCAATGTGAACTAAACAAGTTCTAAAAACTTGCTTGAAAGATGAAAATTATGAAATCAAAATTTCAAAAAGTTGAGCATTGCTAGAATTCCAACCAGGGTTCAATTGCTAAGAAAAAAAAAAGATTTGCACTCTTCTGAACTTATATCTTCATGCCCAAATGGTCTAATGCATAAAAAATAACTGAAAAAGAAAACGGCCGAGCTCCCATACAGTTTCCAACCACAGATTTGTTTAATGCAGGCAGGGCCTGCGCAAGGTAAGTTTGCGCCCTAGGCAAAGTTGTCGTAATGAAGCAAGTTGTCTAGCACTTCATTCAGTTGTGCTTCTTTCTTCCCATACAGAGTGTAGAAGGCTCCTGGGTGCTAGTTTTGCGTCTCGAGATCCATTGGAAATTAGAGAATTTTGAACAATGACCTCTTCACCCCGGGGATTGGGAGGGGGTGTAATTCTAAGTAACTATAGAGAAAGAAGGCATATGCCTTTGGAGTTTGAAAGTTTTGTCACAGGAAGGGAGTGATCAACTACACATATTGAATCACATCTTTACATTTTTAAAAATTATATAATTAACAACCAAATTACTTTAAAAAGGTGGTTGGATTTTTGCGCCTCCTCAAGGTCTGAGCCCTAGGCAGCTGCCTAGTTTGTCTTAATGGTAGCTCCGGCCCTGAATGCAGGTAATTTACCTTCATACAATTTTCAGTTTTGCATCATGAATTTGCAATTAAAAAAAAGAAAGAGCAAGGTTAAAAATACTAAAATACTTCTGGACTTTTTTTTTTTTTTTGCATTTTCCCAAGTAGCACATTAAACAACAATGATTACTTAGAACAGGAAAAATGGAACACTTGGGGACTGAAAACGAAATTCCAAATTACTTTAATGATGATCAAAAAGAAAAAAATTTATTTCAGAAAGGCCCAAAAACAAACAGGATTGAACTTAAAAAGGCAACTATATCAGTTCTGAATTTATAACACATATTCAAAGATAATTTCAGAATTCAAATCTTCTGCTATTAATGAAACTATTCAATAGACATATTTCAGAACATTCCTGATGCAAAGTAAATAATTGAACAATAATTTAGCAATAAGAATCTAACGTTTGCTATGACACAAAAATTTGTAAATTTAAATTTTCACAATACAATGAATACAAACACATTTTTAAAATCTCTTTATTTATATAAACTTATTATGGATAAAAATGTATTTAAAAATCTATAATGCATATCACAGAAAAATTTACTCATACATATGGCAAAATAACAATACCCTTTTCACTTGAATTGTCCACACACAAATATACTTTGAAACAATAACTGTCAAAAGAATTACCAGTGATTAAAAAACATGAAAATGTAATGAAAGCAACTGCATCAACCTGGATTTTCAGCATTTGTACTAGCAGATTTTCCCACAGGAGTCGGATATTGAAACTATTTTGCTAACCTCTAGACCAAGGATTTCTTTAATTTTCATATGATTCCTCAAAACTTGCCATTTCCAAAGACCAAAAAATGACATAAACCAAAATTTTAATCAGCTGGAGAACATAATATTTCTGGTATAAATTTCATACCATCCAGGACACGAATGGCTGAGCAACACATCAATTGTTGCACACTAAATTCCTTAACAGCTTTCAATGAATGCGTGAATAAATTCAAATACACGCAATGTCAATAATTTAAGATTTCAAAAATCTGATTATTTTTAGTTATGATTTTATGATTGTAAAAAATTATAATTGAGCACAAATGTTGCCTATTCAAGCATTTTATAACAAATATGTAATACATTATTGAATCTGAAGTAAGTACAAGACCAGAGATATTTTCCATTATATCTAAGTTCATTTAAACATACCATTAGTCTTTTTTTAATTGCCACTTTAAAAATATTATTCACATAAAAACAGTATCTAAAGTAAAGAATTTAAAGAATACTTTAACAATATGTTTGCAATAGAGGTCAAAATTAAATTCTTTGATTTACTAACAGATTCCTTGATTTGCTAAATGCTAAGTTTTCATAATTTTTGAAGCTTAAGCTTCAGTGAAATTCACTAAATTTTAAGAATACAAAATATATATTATAATTAAATATAATAACAAAAATAAGGACTTATTCTGTAATACTTGACTGAAAGTTGCACTTAAAATATTTTATTAAAAAAATTAATAAATAAACAAATAAAAATATGTAATGATTGGAGATAGTAAATAGAATTAATAATAATAAATGAAATATATACACATGAAATGCACCATATAGCGTTCACTGAAGTGTCATTGAATAAAGCTTGAAAAAAAAAAAAAAAAATGATTATGTTAGAAGCAAAAAAAAAAAAAATTTTCTGCTTAAAATATTGTTGTCTATCAATGTTGATTAAAAAAAAAACGATTAAAAGATACTTCACTAATAGCAATCATTACTTGTATGATTATTGTTATTATATTTATAGAATGACCTTTTTTTGGTAACATACATAAAAAGTAGCATTTTAAAAAGAGTCGTAGATGCTTAATACATAAAGACTGCAGATTGAGACTGAATTACTACATGTGCATGTCAGAGGGGGAGGACATGAAAAAGTTAAAAGTTTTCAGGCAAAAATTTAAAGATTTTCTATGGATAAATGAGTTAATAACAATCCAAGTCCAGTTTACTTTCGTAGTATTACTATTTGTGAAATTTAAAATATCTATACTGTTATAGAATTTGAACACTGAAAAGGTTAAACTAATATGTTACTATGGACTAGTTCAATTGACATAAATGAAATTTAAAATGCTGCAGAGCAGTTGTCCAATACATTAGAATTTCAGTGAAGAAACCTTCGAAGGTATCTGTTTTCGACACTTTCATAACGTGTAAAAAAATTCCATAACATTTTTTGTTTTCCAAACGCATGTGATGAAATGAATTAAAGTGATGAAATATAAAAGAGAAAAATCATAACACCAGATATATGAATGATTTATGTGGAAAAGGCGTCTAATTTATTTCGCGTCATCGGCATTCTCGGTCTTTAATAATTCAGAAGCAGCAACTTCTTCAGGTACATTCACTGGCACAGAAGCGTTCGGGGAAGGTTCATCAGGGATGTTTACTGCAGTTGCATTGACTGCTAAGTTACCTTCATTGGCTGGTAATATAGGAACATCCCTCGCAGGAGGAGTCTGTTCACGACGGACAGTCTTTATTGCCTTGATGCGTAAGTAGTTGTGAGGCACAAGTCCAGTCTCATTGGCTTGGTTACATGCTAATAACCAACTGTGTGGTTTATTATTCTGAAAGCCTGAAAAAAAAAAAAAACACACTTTTTACAACAAATGGTTTTACTTTAAAAAAATGTGCAAAAAAACAAATAAATAAATATACAAAATCAACCGTGAGTCATTCTATTTCAAATCAGGCAGGCAAGTCCAAAACATGTCACATGACCTTCACCGATTTTTTTTTTTTCAAATTACAGTAGTTACAATTAAGGAGCATATAAAATACTACCCGATTCCCTAAAGAACATATGCAGGCTATAAGTCTAACAATCAAACTTGAGAATGATCCTTTGATGTAAACAAAGGAAGGTGTTGCCACTCCAAAATAATCGGAAATTAAAAATTGAGTTATGAATGGAAATACTTTCCATGACATAAATTAATTTGTGAAAATCCGTAAGTTATGATAATAAATACAAATATATTATGTTACTTTTCTGTGCTAATCATTAAACATATTTTTAAATAACATTTTACCATAGTTAGTTTTTTGCATGATGTCAATATCGTACTGCAAAATTTAATCTTAACTAGTCCACAATAAGTGAAATATATATATAGATTTGGCAAGGAAAAAAATCATAGAATTGGTTTTAAAAAATGCAATTTTTTCTCGTCAAAAAGTTTCTTTTCTTCATCGATAAAGCCAACTAGATTTTTAAAAAATCGTGCCTGAATAAAATACAATCCCATAATTTTTTATAGAAAAAAAGTTATGCAAATCAGTTGCCCATTTTAAAAATGAGTTTTAATGAATTTCTGAAAAGGGCCAACTTTTTACTAAATTTCAAAAATTTGTAACTAAAGAATTTTTTTGCAAAATCCTTTTGAGATATTTTATATATCCTTTAGCTATAGCTTCTGTATTTTTTTTAAACTCTGTGAGGGTCATGTGACACACTCTGCCTTATCTTAAATGGAACGGTTCCCATCCAAAACACATGTTTGAAACAATTTTGTAATTTGTGTGCTTTAATAGTGTCAAGTTTAACATTTATTCAAAAGTTTTACTTGTTCAACAAAAAAAAAGGATGAAAAGCTTGCACACAACTCATGGGGAAGACAACATTTTTGTAATTATCCAATCCATATTCCAGCACATTCCCCTAATTTAGCTTCAAAAAATATCTCGAAAATTCCCACCTCATGTACAGAAATACATGTCATTACAGTCAACTCTCCGAAACCCTCACTGCTTGGCCAAGGGTTGTGCGGATTTTAGAATTGTGCGGATTTCGGGTCATTGATCTGTGTAAGCATTTTCTGAGGTAATAAAGTTACACTCACCTTTTTTACTTATTACTCAAAAAATGTATTTTATTTAACAGCATATATAAAATGACTATAAAAGAAATTGACATAAAAGAAAGAAAATTGATGAAAATTAGATACAATATATATATATATATGTCTGTGAACTTTAAATGATTTTTTTTTATTCAACTACTTTATAGAGGTGCAGATTGGTGGTCGCCACTGGCCAACTGGCTACCAAAAAAATTTTAATGGTGACCAAAAATGCCATTGACGACCAAAATTCTCTCTATTAATTAGATCAAGATTAGAGAAAAAACATTTGCACCACAAAATCGATGCAAATACAAAATTTATACTAAAAAATAGCTTAATATTTTTGTTGAATACGATTTGAACGAAGTACTAATGAAAAAATAATAAGAAAATCACAAACGGAAAACAGATGCAAAAAGATTGATGTCTAATTACGGCAAAACGTTAATATTGCGCATGACACGTGGCTATAAAAAAAAACAAAAATAAGCTATTGTTTCAACGTATAAAAGGCAGATGCAAGTTATTTTAAACATTTGTTAAAAAAATGATTTTAGCTTTGAAAATTTAAGGAATTTCTAGTTTTTTAACTAGTTTAACCAAGTTTCACCATTTACATTGGAAAGCTTACGCGGATTTTAGACACTCGCAGAATTTGGGGCCAGCGAATTTGAGAGAGCCGACTGTATCATCCATTACAGTAATTTTAATTATTTTGTGTGAGTACTCGTCTTTTGCGTCGATTAAGAAAATAAAAATATAATCAATGAATATAGTCATCCTTCTGCAGGCCATAATAGTAGAAAAAGAACAAAAAGTCTGGAAATATGCACCAATTTCAATCATCTCATTGTTGGTGCCAAATATGCTGTCAGCTTGAAGATACATAAGCAATAGCATTTCCAGCACGAATAGCGTATTACCTGGTGTGATAATTTGTGGTATACCCCCCCCCCCCCCAAAAAAAAAAAAATTCAAACAAATAATAAATAACAGTTTATATAGCTATTATGAATGAATAATAAATAAAAAAATAAATTTTAAAAAGAAAACAAGCAATAGTGATTTTTGCGCAGAAATATGATGTGCTTACTAATAGATTCGATATATTTCAAATATAAAGAGGGAAAAAGCAGAATTGCAGTATGCATATTTTTTTATAAATTCTTAAATCCATTTTGGGTGTGACCAGAGTGTAAGCTGAATCATGAAACCCACATGATGTTTTAGGGAAAAAGGAAGAACAAGAAAAAAAAAAAAAGAAAAAAAACTATTATCAACAGCTTTACATCAAATGCGCAAACAGCTGCCATACAGGCTTCACATTGGTAATAGAAGGAATTAATGTACACATTTGATTTCAGAGAAAGATCTGTTAAATATCCAACCCACATTCTATGACTATCATCCAACCTTGTTTGCTTCAGGAAATTTAACCTCCCCTTAAAATCTCGACTGCATGTATACACAAAAACACATAAAACGGCTATTTAATAAAGAATTCAAATCTTAAATTAGATGTTGCAAGCAATGTACATTTTATCTAAACATTAAATAAATCATAGCAAAAACTTAAATCTCACCTTTAGGACACAAAGCTAAACTTTCTCCAGCAGAAAATGATAGCTCTCTAGGTCTTGTGGCTTTAAAATTATACATAGCTTGCGCTGTATATCTTACACCATCTTCACTTACCCACTGTTTGAGGTCTGATAAAAGAAAACATAAAATCAATCTACAAAATTCAAATGTTAGCATAAAATATAATAAGTCTAAAACTCCCCCCCCCCCCATACAGATTTTCATACAATGCTAATTAATATTTAGAAAACATTTTAATGACAACAAAGAAAACACTTTCAAGAAACTTATGAAACTTCAATGCACGTAATCAGTAATATTATTTTAAATAGGATATTAACCCTCTCATGCATGCATTTATTTATTTGTGTTATAAACAAAAACTTGATATGCCGCAAACTAATTTAGCATCTCGGGATTGTCGTGCAATAATTCATTTTTAGAAATTTTGTCCTGTACAGTCAAAAATTCGTGTTCTTGTATGAAGACGTTTTATGAATTTTTGCCAGATTTATTCAATACAATAATAAACATGGCAAAATTGAATATTCAAACTTCATTTATAAGGAATAAGAAGCTGTAAAACAATAACAAACTTTCCAGTAATGTAAAACATGCTTCAAAATAACCAAACAGAATTTGATTCGAAACTAAGATTTTCTCTTCTTTCTTGAATCCTCCGTGGATTATCAAAGATATCTTAATCTTTTAACAATCTTGAATACCCTATGAAACATTTTGTGGTTTCCAAGAACTGTTTGCAATGTCTAGAGGAGGACGACATGCAAATTGCAGCACAAAAACGAATCTGCATAAAAATTTGAAGCAAAAATGTATGTCACCTCATATGAGGCTTTCATGCATGAGAGGGTTAAACGAGCAAAATGTTATATCTTTCACTATTTAGATCAAAAATTTCCATTCAATTTAATCATAATTTGAAATAGAACGTTACATGAATTTTCTTTTACCTTCGGACAGTGCCACTCGTAAAGTCCACTTTGTTCTGCTATACCCAAAAGTTTAAAGCAGCGTCCGATTAAGACAGTCGGGGCCCAAGGCACAACACTATTTTGGGGCCCTTTTTGGTACGAAAAATAAAAATATATATCTTTTAAGATATATTTTCACACAGAAATCTTTCTTACAATTTGGGGGCCCCTAAAATTTGGGAGCCCAAGTCCGCGGCCTAGTTGACCTTTGCGGTAATCGGGTACTGGTTAAAAGTATTTTCCAAAACTCTTAAATCAAACAGGTGTTAGCATGAAAAAATATAATTGATCATAATAATCACTTTTCTGCCATTTTTTAAACTGAACAAAAAGATTTTACTTGAATAACTCAAAATATTAATTCAGTACGATTGCACACGCTATATTATGCTTACAGCATAACTCAATACTGCAGCCAATCGGAACTTTCGAGCAAAACAATCATATCACGTAATGTATCACTAATCAAATTTTCCAAAATTAAAAGTTTATGTATATATTTATATACATATTTATATTAATTCAATGATCCATTTTAATTCTGTGCGGGAAATACATGGACCTGGGTTAACCGAATCTGGCCCATGAATCACAAAAACAAAATTATAAGGGATTTAAAGAAAAACACACCTTTTACAATTATTAAAAGTAGCGTCGAGCCCGATAGTGCTTTTGCCAGTTTTTCAGATACAGTGAAACCTGTGTAAGTTGACCACTTGCAGTGCAGCACTTTAGCGGTCAATTTAGACAGATGGTCAATTTATAGAGGGTGAGGTACAGGGTGAAGGGCTCATTTCATTCCTGACAAAAATGGTCAACTTACAAAGGTGATCCACTTTACAAGTTTTACTGTACAGTGTACTTTTCTACCAGATACGGATATTCAGACCAGATATCAGAGTTCACCCAGATACATGTTCCACTGGATATTTGTAATTTGACCAGATATCCGGCTACAATTTGCTTTCAGTTATGTTATATATATATTTATTTTTTTATACAACCTCAGAACAATAAATCAACATGTTTCAATTATCATTTCTTTTAAAATGTTTTAATAAATCAAAAAACATTTTTAAAAACCATCTGAATACTTAAATCTATGTGCACTTTAATAATGCAACACATAAAATAAGACAAAAAACATTGTTTTTATTTGTACAGAATTTGAAAAAAAAAAACTTTAAAAAAAAAAAATGTTTTGTGGTGAACCTACAATTAACTTAGATAGAAGAGTACTTTCCTAAAAACATAGGTTTAATGCCCTTTTTTAATTCTTATATGTGTAGTTATTTGCATAAAACATTTGATGGTGAATTTTACAAAACAGAAGAAAAAAGTAATTTAGTATTTTTTAATTATTATCACTATTACAGCTTTATAAATCACATACAGTTTCATTGCAAGACAAATTATTTTATATATACACAAGATGTGGGAAAATAATAATAGCAATGAAATAATGTAAAAATAACTTTTGTAACCAACCAATAAGTTTCATCCCAGATTAAAAGTATGATGAACAAAACATAGAGCATTGCTTTTCATTTTTCTTTTGCAATTCTTTTCATTTTCAATTCTTATCTAAATTAATTTTTATACCCGAGAGTTTTGTTGATTAGGGTTTGAATAGTTACAGTTCTGCTGTATATATAATTCCAGGTTTATCAACAAATACACCAAATTCTATTATGGAAACAAATTCTTAAAATTTCAAAATATTCAAAGATAAGAAAAATTTCAGAAATATATATATATACAAATACAGAAGTGACGACCAGCAACAGGCACAGGGCCCAGCTAGTCTGGTCCTAGTCAATCATAGATATATATGTAATATATATAAATTTCATAATTCTTACTCCATCAAATAAAAGTTCAAAGAAGAGGGGGGGGGGGGACATTTACCTTTGTGTGGAAACAACAATTGAGAAAGTCTACATTATTAAATATAAGTTCATGTACTGTACAGGTTGCAAAAAATTATAGTTGCTGATTATGGAATTTACTAAGAATTCTTGTATCAATGAATCAAGTTAAGAACAGTCTTCAATAATATTTCTTAGATCATGATATTTACAACTTTCTGGCACTGTTATAATTATTATTACTATTAAAATTTTTAAAGTTTAATAATTTTAAGTTTTCTCTTGCACAGGAATAACTATTTACCATAGTAACACACTCTGTGAATGTATTATTTCTGTAATTGAAGCTATCTTTTCATTCAGTCAGCTGTTTTCTTTGATGAGATCATACTATGCTTTCTTTTTATTCTACAAATAAAGTTTTTCTCACAATGCCTGCCGAATTTAGAAAATTCTGATGGTGAATGAAACCTATGAAACTGAATAAAACCCATAGAATTGAAACAAACATAAAACAAGAGCTTATAAATAATTGGTAAGAGTAATTCTTCTTAGAAATTCAACCTACAAAATCAAAGTTTCTCATAAAACCAAACAAAAGACACAAAAAAAGAAAAGTACTTATGTCACAATACTGAGAATTCATATAATATATCAGTTTTCATACAAATTGAAAAATTTAAAACATACCAACAGATTTCTTTACAGATCTTGCCAATATTTTAAACATAATCCAGGGTGCTCCTACAACCAAGCCTATGAACATAAAAAATGGCCAAGAAGAATGTTGGGGCCCCTTGGTCAAATCAGTCAGACTGCTATTAGTACCTTCAGCAGAGATCCAAGCAGCTTCATCTGTGGGATTTTGTTTTCTTATTCCTAGTTTTAAAAAAAAGAAACATAAAAAGATATTGCAAACTTTAAAGAATTATAATACTGTTACAAAAACAAATTATTTAATTTCTTAAAATAACAAACACATTCAGGCTGAATTTAGCATTAATTAGTAGTGGATGCATCCAGAAAATAAAACAGATCTAACAAATAGTTTGCTTGAAGACTGTGGCGATTGTTCTGCACATAAAATTATTTGAAAAAATAATCCCAGTTTTGCATTTGAATGTAGTTAGGCTCATTAGCTTTTTCGTTCTTCAATTATTTTGCAAATATCGAAAAAATGCTCATGTTTTTTACTGTTCGACACTTATTTTTATAAAGTCAAAAACATTGGCAGTATTGCTTTTCAATAAAACCTTAGGCTCAAATGATATCTCAGTTGTTTAATTTGGTACTTTTCCATTTCGCAAAAGGGTTGGAGATTTTTTTTTTTTTTGCCAAATCTTTTTTAACATTGCTAATGGCAACCCAAAATGGTATCTTAGTTTGCTATGGGAAAAAAATTAAATAACCGTCGCCACCCCTCCCAAAACTGAAAAGTACCTCCCACTTCCAAGCAGTAATTCTTTTATTTCATTGTAAAGTAGGTTTCTACTTACTTTATGTATTTTGTCAAAAATTCGCCCAAATGGGTTGACTTACAATAAGGTCTTTTCAGAGGCATTTAAAGAGCCCCGATGCTCTGCATTGGATTCAAATATCCATTTGAAATTTTATTTCTAGTTAAGTTGCTTACAAAAACTGCAACCATACCAGTTTACTCTCCTCTCTTAGTGAAATTTAAGTTATTTTTAAGGTTAAGTGTAACTTTCTTTGGGGTCACATCGAAAAAGCCATCCTTCTGTAGTTTTTCAGGGAGAAGGGGTGTATTCCTTTTAAAGTACTTTAAAAAAGCCACATAATGTAAGAAATATAAAAGTTTTATGATAATGTAGAAAAAACATTTAGCGAAAAAGTGAATAGATAGAATTCCGCTGTGAATGTAGTTAAATCTTCAACAACAGAAAGACATTATGCAATTCATTTAAAAATATTTCATGGAATGACAGCAAAACTTCACTATCAAAGCAATGGAACGTCCCCCCATCCCTCAATAAATTTTAAAAGCTTAATGTATACTATAAATGCAACCAGGGTGGATCTTAGGAGAGCCTACCCCAGAGTCCGACAAAAATGGGAAAATCTTAGGAGCCAGGGAAAAATTTTTGGGAGCCAGCTATAATATTTTCATTTGCGAACTAGTCACCACCTGAAAAACTAGTAGCCAAGGCATTTTTTAGTCGCCCGGGCAACCAGGCGCCCGGGATTTGTCGGACCCTGGCCTATCCCATTGGCGTGGTTGGCGATAAGTACGCAATCTCGGTAAACCTGATTCGATAGAAACCCAGCTCCTATTGTTCTACGAAATGGACACCAAATTGGCGATTTTGAAAAGCGGTGGGCTCTCCTAGGAGTTTACCATGCAACCAATTCACTATGAATAACAGAGCTTGGAGTTGGTTAAAAAAAAAAGAGGATAATTTAGGTCAGAAGTCTAAAATTTTAGGACATTTTTAGAACACCAAATGACAAGGTGTCAAATCCAGTAATTTTCCCGGGGGAGGGGGATACGGCCTTGACAAATGCTGAACTTTCATCGGGAACTTTTTATAAGCGCAGACATATAATATGAAAATAACATTGACAGAAGATCAAATAATTTAATACTAAGACAAAAGTACAATGCATTTATTGCACAAATTAAATAATTTGCAAATGGGTTTTCTGGATATTTTTTTATTACATAAACACTATACCCATTCCCCAAAGCTTTCTAATTTAAAATATTTTTTTCAACATATAACTTAATTACAACAAAAATTGAAGTTATTTTAACAAATTGTTTCAAGAATAGAAAACCACCATACTCATAACTCATATTTGAAATAAGTATACAAGAATATACAATTTTAAAAACAAACACTTCAAAATTCACAAATAAACAATAATAGTACTTACTCAAGAGATAAAGAACCTTCAAACAAAGCCAACGCAAGCCTCGTAGCAAAGTAAGAAACGATAACACTTGGGCTATATGATCTTTCAAGCGAGAAAATTGATCCACAACTCCTAAAATGGCACTGTAGGAACTATAGACTGCTTGATAGGTGGATTCAAGCATCATACTGATGGAACTAAAAACTTGCACAACAGATTCAATAGTTTCAAAAGTTGGTCTACTGCTTTCTTCTGCTAACTGAATAAAGCTGTTATATGGATCAGGAGCAGTACCAAAGCGATTATAACTGCCATAGGCCCTGTACGGAGAATACATATTACTGGAAAATGGAGAATAAGGGCTATAGTAATTTCTCATAGGAGACCGCATATATGGTGAACCCATAGTTTGATCAAGACGAGGAGGTAAAGGAGGTGGTTCCATCTGACTTCGGCTAATACCTGGCTGAGCTGCTGCTTGATTCAGATATTCTGTAGATAATGGAGCATTATAGCTTCTATGCAAACTATGGGCAGAAGACATGTTAATTGGAATTGGTACACCCCTTGTCCTGTCAGAAGACATGTTTGAGGATCTAAAAAATAAACACATAAAATTATTGCAAATAGCTTCTAATGTCTATTATAGCCATTGAACTACACTGAAGGTGGAATGACTGCTGAAGGTGAAAATGCGAGCCAATTTCTCCCCACCGTTTGACAGAAGCGAGGACGGCAAGACAATCGGGTCTTATGCATCGTTTAACTGTTTTGCTCCGATATACAAACAAGTTGCGTTTAGTTTATTTTAATAGATAACAACCACAATATTATTTGCAACAATATTGTTTATTTTTTTAGGCACATGAATTACTTATTTCGTAACAAACAATTTTTATAAGGAGGTGGATTTACACTGCTTTGTCTTTCATATCGCTGTTTCAAGTTTAAATAAATAATGAAAATGAAGAAACATTAATGAAGCTTCTCTTTTAGCTTTAAAAAGTTTTATTTTTTTCTTTATTTACGTACATAAATATGGAATTTAATTATGATAATTTTATGTGATAACTAACAAAGTCCAACATGTAATGGATAATGATTTTCACGAAAAAAAGGGGTCTGCATTTTAAATACCAGTACTTTCAATGCAAAATTCTATTAAATTTCATTAGAAATAATTTTAAAAAATATTTTGTGCTCCATTTTTAGAAAATAAATACATTTTGGCTCTTGCCACCTGCATTCTGGATGAGAAAAAAAAATGAATAATTTTTAAAACTGTAATTGCATTAGGACGACAAGGTAAAAACCAGGACAAAACGTTTCTTTATTAGAATCTTCGTCGCACAAAATAATCCTCTATTAGCATTATAATTTCAATTTTTTGACGTTTCAATCCCTCTAGTTAGTGTGCTTCCAGTGTCTTTTGCCGTCTTCACTCCTGTCAACTGCCTGAAACCAGTTTCAAAACCGGCTCGCGTCCGTAACACAAAGAGGTGCAGTCAGCATTCATTCCACCTTCCCTATAGTTCAATGATTACAGCACATGTTTTTACTATCCCATGCAAAAAGACCATATAAATTAAAGCTGATTTAATAATCATCAGGAAATACCCATTCAAATAATATTGAAAACTTTCAAATTAACATGACAAAAATCAAACACTATCAACCAACCAAAGTTGAATCCCTGGAGCAGAATATTTTGTAAATCTATAAATCTTAATGTCAGGTGGCTACTATTTGAACAAACAGGCTGCTAATTTTATATAAAGTCAACTGTTTTATTTATTTAATTTTGTAAGGGGAGAGGACAAAATCCAATCGAATAAAAAATACACACAAACACAAGTTTAAGTTAACTTAGATTGAATGATTAATTTGGTGCTGATCGATTAAAGGTGTGACCTTGGTGATGGTTTTCTAAAGTCGCCAACATGAATTTTTTAATGTAACAAACTAGTGCTACCAATTAAATTCAATAAAATTGCTGTTTTCACATTTAATTTGACAATGCAAATTTCACTTGAACCACCTTTGAATAGATAAGAACCATTAATTTCAAGTAAATTTTAAATTACTTTAATAAGAAGTGAATTGTCTGGAAGCAAAATATATATCTTTAATATTTAAATAAATTTTCTTTGTTCCGAATCAAGCAAGTTTTTATTATCCCCTTATGTTACACTTGCAAGCAAACTCCATTTGGTACTTATCCGTTTTAGGGGGTCTCGCGATGGTACGGCTGAAAAATTTTCTTCGCCAAATCAATTTGTTTTGCGTATAAAGTTTGCTTTTGCGAAAAATATTTAAGCATCAATGAAAACCCAAAAGGCAAAAGCAGTTTGATTAAGAGGAGAAAAAATTTACCATCGCCAGCCCCTCCGAAACGGAAACGTACCCTCAATTTAGCAATAAATTTTTCAACCTTCCTGTTTTCTATGACTTTTCTTAAAGCACTAGATTTCTTTTTTTTTTTTTTTCAAAAAAATCATCTGATTTAAATCACTGATTAAAATATCCACCCCGTTTTGGTTAACCGGACCACTGTTTCAAATAATTGGTGACATAAATTTCTTCTGAAACTTAATTTTTGGGCAAAGGTTAATAATCGATTGATAAATTGCTCGACAAAATGTACTAAAAAACATAACATTTAGCACAAATTCAATATTTAATACATTTCATTCGAAGGTTATTACGCAGAAGTAATAAGCTTACAGAAATAAGGAAATGTCACACTTAATCCACCGAATATAGAACACGAAAAACATGTCCAAATTTCAGTAAGTGAAAAGAGTATTCAGTACTTTTTTTATAAAAATATATTTAGTAATAAAGGTTTTTTACTATTCCGCTGAACATTAGAAACGACGACTTGTAAAAGCACACTTTTACATTTGCTATTCTAAAGTAATATAACTCGTTTCATTGCAGCAAACTTGAATTTGAAAGCCAATAGCACTGTTAAATATTAAGACATTTTTATTATAAAAGCAAATTATATACTTTACCAACATGAACAGGAACAAAGTGCTACTGTTTCGTGCTGTATTTAAGATGCAATATGCCCCTATGATGTGGGTCTTGATTTAAGCTAACTGAAAATATCCCGTCAAGAGAAAACTAAAACTACATTTCGCAACGCATTTCGCAATGAAGAAGAAGCAAATGAAATAAATAAAAATTTATTTATTTCATGCTGAGAAGTTTTTCTGTGATGTCGAAGAAATTATTTGTATACGTAAATTTAATTAACAGATATAGGAAAAATTTGAATTACAGAGGCAGTACTCTTAGTTTGTTAGGGGAAAACTTCCCTTAAGATTCTAGGATATTTTAATTATTTTTTTTTTACAAGTTGACTGTAACTGCAGATTTTGTTTCTTCCCTTTCCATGGTTACTGACCACCTGACCACAATTGACGGTGTGTTGGATTTGCATTGATCAATATTTTACTATTTACTTTAATAATTCAATATTGTCTTCATCATGTTTGATCAATCAAAGCTTTTAAAAGATGCTTTTCATATTCTTAAAATAAAAGACACAGGCGCAGTTATTTTTAATAAGAACGTAAGTATCTTGAACTAAGTTCCAATTGATTTTCGTTTAAATTTAGTCCCGTCATTGAATTTCGATTTAAAATGTAATTGAAGTAAAAATTTGATTAGTTGATAAATTAGGTTTGAATTTCTCTTTTCAATGTTAATACTCCTTATTCATTCTTATAATTTCTAATGGAACCTAAAGAAAATATTAATTTTAGGTACTGGCAATAACTAACAAAAATTAGCACGTTGATGTTTTTTTTTAGTTATTATGTTTTTGGAAAATTAAATACGTTAATTTGATTTATATGTTGCTGTCAAAGTATAATTCAGTTATTTCATAGCAGGATTCTGTGTCATTTCAGCTCACTCTCTCTTTTATTTTTCTGTCCAACATTATTGAAGAGGTTATCCTTTCATCTTTGTTCATAACTGAACATGCTTAATTTTTTTCTCGGATCAAAAGTAATCCTAAGTGCTTACCTGAATAAATGCCACCTTCTCTTTTGTTAAAATTTAAAATCTGCAAGTAAGCAGAAAGTTAAAGTGCCTAATGCAAAGAAGTGCCAGCCGATTTGACAAACCTCTTTTACAATCAATATTCAACTCCGAATCATTTGATAACTCTGTAAGTTTTTCATTTGTCTGTATTATCCTATTTTTAAAAAAAGACCATCATCGAAAAGATGCTACATAAATTGTCGATTACGAAATACTAACGACACAACAAATCGCCAATGGATAAAACGAATACATTCTTATTTTTGAACCTCTTTCATTTATGTGATATTTTTACAAACGTTTTCGTTTATTTTGCTTGAAAATTTTGACTATGTGGTTAAAAACATAAATACTTTTTGGGTCCGCCACTTTTTCACCCCTGCCCCAGCGATGCCCTTGACAGCAGTGTCTCTCTAGAAGGAACTACTTTGTACACCTTGTAGAATTAAGTATGCTTGTATTATTTCTTCTAACGTTTCTTTGCTGAATAGCATATTCTTCCTAATGCTTTGAGAGTATTTAAAAAGATTTCAAATGGCTTTCATATACAGAGTCCTATAAACTTGACCTAATGTAGACCGAAGGCAGTGGTGTAGTTGGGGGGGGGGGGGGGGTAAAGGTATGGGATCCCCCAGCTTTTTTATTTTAAAACAAGTGTTCCCTAATTTGTTTGGAATTTTAACTTAACTGAAAAGTCCCTTCATCTTTTTACAATTTTGACACAAGTGTCCTTCCTCATTTTAATGTTTGTGTAGGTAAGCATCCCTCCATTTTTGATGTTCTTATAGGTAAGCGTCCCCACACTTTTTTTCCAGGACTACACCACTGACCGAAGGGTCACTGGGTTATGGGGGATGTTGTTAAACAAGAATAATAAATGAATGAATGAATTGTTTTAGGGGTGGCTCTGAGGAGCACTAGCACTGCGTCAGCAGGTCTATTGTACTAACAACCCTAATTAAGGGATCTGAAGCAAACCAGTGGCTGAGACAAATTTCAGCAATAAATTAGCAGGGAAACTGGGAAGTTCCCAGGGTTTGCTATAATGATATCCAAGATACTCAAATCGTTGTGCAGAGAAAAAGTCGCATTCACGTAAAATGTGTGTTGAGCTTTCTTCTGCAGCATGACATCCTCTGCACAGCGGGTCAGTTAAAATGCCCATGATGTTGAGATGTCTCTTCAGATTACAATGGCCAGTTAGAAGACCAATGATCATCCTTATCTCTTTTCTGTTGAGTTTCAGCAATTCTTTTGATCTTAACCAAAGGTAATTTTGGTTAAGCTCCTTAGCTTGTCTTTGATTGTTGGAACTAAGCCAAGTGTTGTGAGTCACTTTTAAAAGGACTTCCTTTATCGTTTTTCTTATTATGTTGTAATGCAGACTAAACAAGAATAAAGTATACGTGTTTCCTTTAGAAAATGCAGTAGTGTATTTGTATGTACTGTTTGCTTGAGGATACAACAAAGAGAAGCATCTTTAAACAAAGGAAAAAGTATGTATACTTTATGCAGTAGAGGATTTAGGTTTGCGAGCGCCCTAGGCCCGAGACGATATGGCGCCCCCTAGCATTAAAAAAAAGTTTTTAAAAATCTTTTTGTTAGATATTTCAGATTTTAACACTAGCCTGATTAATTATTTTGATAAAGAAATTCTACCCTCAAAATGGTTCTATGTTTGGATAGTAAGAGCGCAATAAAATAAACTTTAAAATTTGGTCTTACAGTTTACAGGAAACCCAATCGATTTTTAATTTTAACTGTCTTAAAAATTTTGGCGCCCCTCAAAATTTGCCGCCCTAGGCCCGGGCCTAAGCCTAAATCCGCTACTGACTTTATGAAAGTATAGAGCTTTTACTACATGAAAAGGAAAATTAATGAATATGCAGTCATGTGCAGTAATTTTCCTGTCAAGACAGGCCTCAAAAAATATTTGAAATCATAAAGCTATCTATAATGCCGACTTTGCAAAAACTGGCTACTTTTCTTGAAAGAAATACTTAGAAAAAAGTTTTAAAGAAGTATTTTGCCCTGCCAGGCTCTTTCCGTGTTATCTGGGCTGCTGGTTATCGAGTGCCAAGTCTACTGTTCTACAATTAGTTACTTGTAAGTTGAAACAAAAAAAAAAAATGCATTATTAAGAATCTTCTAGCGTACGTTATCTGCGCACTGAACTTGAGCTGCTTTCTCTGAAAAATCAGGGCTTGTTTTCTTGTTTATGATGACAAAGGCATTGCACATGGAGACAGCAAATTACTTAGAGTACAGGGCACAAGGGTACATATCATCTTAAATATAGAGCTGCATATAATAAAAGACTGAAATGTAATGTGCTCCACATCACCAAAGAAGAAATAAAATGGCGTTTCTTTCTCATTGGTCAACATCTCACATGGTTCTTCAGGTAACTTTACTTCCTCTCGCCCCGTGTCACTTCCTTTGACTGTCTCCCCAATTTCAAAAAGAGCAGAATTGGCTGGAAATGATAGACAGGTGTGTACCTACCCTGGTTTTTTTTCTACCTGCCTTCATAAATGAATAATGAATCCTGGGGCAGGAATAATTCTTGATGAAAAAAAAAAATGTTGTGTATATTTCAGGAAATAGCTACTATTTCTTTCATACCGCAAGTTCTTTCACATTTTTTGAAAAGAATGATTGCAGCATAAATGCAACTCAAGAGATTGCCTAAAGTGGCTGACTGCCTTTAAATTTCTGTGTGGAAACATTTGTTGGCTATTTTATAGTATTCAGTATTGTTATTGTCTTCAGCATACAAGGAACTGCAGTTAATTGAACTGACCTTCGCAAACTCATGATAAAGTCCTGATATGAACAAACATTTTTTTGTCTTCTCAGGATAGTCATCCGACATTGCCAATAAAATCATAGATGCATTTTTACAGATTCCTTTATATTTATTTTTCTAAATAAAAAGCATTTGCTTATTATTACATTTATCATATTTCTTCATTTGTCATAGTTTTACCTCATAGCATGACACAGCAGAGTTATTATATTAGTTTCCTTTGCAATTTGTATTTCATTTGCAATGGTTATTCCCTGGTCCTATTTCAGCACAAAGAATTTTGATAGTATTTTCATATATTATATTTGTATTTTACATTTATAGGCAGTAAAGGTGAAAATTACAAATGGAGAGGAACTGAATTGCTTTATTCCTGTTGCCGAATATATTGGACGTTTGTCATCTAGACAAGGATTTGTTGGTATGATAGCTGTTCTAACATATTTTAAATATATTGCTACTAAACTATTTTAACAATAAACAAAATGAAAAAACAAATTTTTTATCAAAAATATCTGTATATGTTGAATAGATACCAAGTACTTTTTTAAGTACTAAAATTTTAAAACTGCCATGAACTTTATTAGGTTTATTATTAATGAAATTTGATAAATTTTCAAAAGTTGAAGGTTCCTTCAACTTATTTTAATAAAGATATGAAGGGAGGAAAGCAAGCACATTTTAAAAATTTGTTTTATTTATATATTTATTTTACGTGATACAAAAGAGGAAGATAATTTGTGTACTTTATTAAATATTTGCAAAAGTAAACTATTGAAGAATTGATATTAAAATTAGGTCTAAAAGATGGAAAGTGCTAAAGTAATAATGTTAGCAACCACTAAGTGTTTAACTAAGTTCATTGTATTGCTCTGACATTGCTAATCTTTTTTCTCTCAGAAACAATTTTTTTACCATAGAAGTTATCATCCTTCTACAAGCACACCCATTGAGATAATTTCTAATATATGCAATCATTTATAAAAGATTAATGTTAAGTGAAAATTAAGCACATTTCGAGAAAACGGACGAAGACTTATTGTCTTTCCATCACAACTATTCATTTACTATGGAAAATGAAATTTTTTGTAATATAAAATTTATTTACCTTATAAATAACTTAATTTAATAATCCTATCCCCTCCCGTTTGTGACCTGATGAAGATTAAATGTCACATTATAAAATGAAATGTTCTTAATGGATTTTTTAAATTGCTAATTATTTTTCATTTTCTCCTCTTTAAATTAACACTAGAAAGACAGAAAATTCCCTTATACCTAGAAAGGCTGAAGGGACCAGTGTGGCCATTCCAGGAATTTGCGCATAGTTCTTTCTAAATTGTTCTTGAGTGAGTCCAAGTGCCCCATGCATGTTCTCTAATCCCTATACAGCAGTTGAGTGTACGATAGTGTACCTTGGCATTGTTTAATATTTTGAATTGAAATCGGTTGTAAAGAGAGAAAGGTCAAGGTCACACTAGACTCAATGACAATTACAGTCATTAAAATAAAGAAAAATGTAACGATAGTCGTTGTAAATTACCTTAGGGGCCATGGTGCCCCTAAGGTAATTTACCCCCCTCCCTTTTGTCATTCTAGGTATAATGTTCAATATCTATGCTTCTATGAGGATAAAATAAAAATGATTGAACAAGCACTTAAATAGGATCATATTAGAAAACGTCAGAAAGTTACAATACATCCAGTCAATTATTATTGGAATTACTGAACATCATCTTTCTAGCGTTAAAGCTCAATTTTATAACCACAGTATTCTGCTGAGGAAAATACTCTGTTTTACTCAGTTTTCAAATATTTTCCTCTAATTTATGTATTTATGATTTTAAAGAATTCATCACCCACTTAAAAGAAGTATTAATTCAATGTGTTTCCTGTAATTCAGAATTTCAGTGTGACATTTTAATTAGTTCACATTATAAGTGTTACACAAAGCTATTTTTTACTTAGTTAAAATTAAAATATGATATGCAGAACTTTGCTTTAAAATAAATTGCACTAAAATAAGAGTGCTATTACTTAACAACATTGTATCACTTTTTAGTGTTACGGAGCTAGATATTAAAGAAAATGGATTTAAATTAGGTTCAATACATTGTGGCTGTTAAATAAATTTGAATTGAACATTATGGATGTGAAGAATGAACAAAGGTTGTTGTATTTTTTGTCATCTTCTAATATTCCAGATTCTCTTTTTTTTTTTTTAAATCAATATTTTGAGAATAAACAAGAATTACTTTAAAATACACTGAATTCATAACATCAAAAAGAAATGTATTTGCATTGATTATAACTTTTAAGGATGAAATTTTAACAGAAATTTACAAGTGTGGTGTTTTTCTTTGGAATCATCATAAAATATTAGTAGTAGGCTTTCAATACCCATAATAAAAAATTTAAAAAATGCATCTATGTCTCTTTAAAAATTTCATGAAAAAAATTTTAGAACTTATTTTATCAATATGAGTTACTTTACCTTCATTTTTAATAATTTAGGCATTACAAAGGAAGAAAAAGCTAGCATATATCAATGGCTCGAATATTGCATATTACATTCTAGTCTTAAAGAAACCAAAGAAATGCTTGATGTAAGTATAATTTTTTGTTGCATTTTAAAATTTAAGTACTTTTCAAAGTAAAATTGAGTAAAGTAACAACAACTCTTCTCCAATGAAAAATTTGAATTTTACCCGCTGATATAATTGTATTTAATAATGTAAGAATTTTCTTTCTTTTCTCTAGGAACTCAATACATTCTTGGTCGATAAAACATATTTTATCAACAACCGATTCACAATTGCAGACTTAATGCTGTATTTGAGTCTACATAGTATTTATGTAAGTGAAAACATGTTTTGAGTTAGCAAATGTTAAAAATTTAGTGCTTGTGAAATGTTTTTATTGCTTGTATAAGACAAATCATTTTAATGAAAATAACTTGAATGCTTATAAATGTTTGAAACCTAGAATTGAAATATTACAGTGTTTTTTATACAAGACATAAATACACAATTATTAGTTACGATAGTTCCTGAACTATGGAGATCATCGACATAAAACGTGGGCCTCAAGAGAAGCAAACAAAGGTCACCACTTAGTAAATAGCAGTTTTTAAAAATCAAACTGATATTCATTGATATAAGTTATTTAACTTGAATTTAAAAAAAAAATACAGCTTATTCTCACATTCTTGAGCAACACTTAAATTTTTAAACTCGTTTCAGTGATATAATGTTGCATCCTTCCAGGCCATACTAACACTCTGTTTTTCCGTGCCCTGGCATGGAGTAAAAAACTCTGAGGAGCGCAAAATTACTAAATAAGAAATAATGTTTTTTATGTGTTAATGACCACAAAACATTTAAGACATTCTCCAATAATTGGTGCAGGCTGCGTTTCTTTGAACGTTATTTTCTTTAAGCATAAATGCCTGTCGCAAAAATAACGCTGGAATCAACAGAAAACCTTATACAGATGTACCCTAGTAGGAACTGGTACTGGTTACTCGTCACGCATGATCTGTGATTGCTACATCTCAAGAATTCACGCAAGAGATCAAATGAAAACTAGTAGGCAGATTGATCCCAATAGAATATGTTTCTGACGAAATTTGGGTTTGTGTCGCTCCCAGGAGGTTGATGCGAGCAAAAGTGATGTGTAAACCAGAAAAAGGAAAATTCCCAGGATTCAAGCAAAATTGGCTTACATAAAAAAGAAATATCTCTCAGGTACTCCGGAACTAAGGCAAGGAGGGTTGCTCCTAGGAGGTTGATTCAATCACTTTCAAAATGATGTGTAAACCAGAAAAAAAAATCCAGGATTCAAGCAAAAATTGGCTGACATAAAAAAAAAATAGCTCCCATATTCTCGGGACCTAAGGCTGATTAATATTTAGTGGCAATTGTTTAAAAGTCTTGATGCTCTTTTATTGTTTTACAAAATTACAATTAGTATGAAAGATATAGGAGAAAGTTTTGTGGTGACCCCACAACATATTATTAGCTTTGAAACAAGCATTTTAAATAATCATAAATTTTGTGTCAATTATCAGATACGCTGTTTATATACATTCACTAAAACTGTAAAAAAGACTATACATTTGCTGAATTTTTACTTTGCAGTTCAACATCAAGCATGGAATGCCTTTTTTTCTTTTGCATGGAGCAATATAAAATGTAGCTATGTGACTGTAGTTCTGGATCGAAAATTAATCTTGTAAACTCCATTGTTACTAAATTAATACAGCACCATCTGCAAAACTGATGATACGAGAGCATACATTTTTTCATATAAATAGCATATGTTTTGTGTTGTAGTTTATTAAAAAAGAAAGGGAAAGAAACTCTAATTTATGAGCCTGTCAAAATCGGTTTCCTTTTTATGGGGTTATGAATATTTAACCAGTAGCAAGAGTAGAGTACCTAATATTTTATAAACTAAGTGTACAGTAAAATATTTTATTCCTTTTTTTTCCCTTTTAGTCCTGCATGACTTTTCAAGAAAAAGAAACCTATAATCATCTTTCCAGATGGTTTAGACTGGTAAGTTTTGCCTATACTATACAACATTGCTTTATTGATTTGATACGCGATTTAACGACTTCTTCAAATCAGCAATAGACTTTAAAAATCCAAATTGGACCTAATGAATGTTAAGGTTCCCAGATTTAACGATAGCATTTAATAGTCCATAGACATTTAATCAAGGTTATACTATAAATAAGTATCAAGTGTAATATTAATTAATTATTCCTTTCTTTTACACTGTGTTAACTTGATAACTAGATAGATTAACAAAAATTAGAAGTACAAAGCAAAAAAGTAGCAAAACAAACGCACCACGAAAAACTTCAAAAGGTGCCATGACACTCATGTTGGAAAATGGACAACGTTCAATATTGACTAGAAATGCACCAATAAGCAATTGCCTGATTACTGATTAACTGCCCAAGTAATTCTAATAATAATTTTTTTTACGCTAAATTTCTCTGTTAAAATGTTTGACTTTTCAGAATTAGTCAATTTGTTTACTTCTGTGCGTAGTTATTCCTTTTTTCAGCATGTTTTGAAAATAATCTTTCTCAATTTTATTTAAATTTCATGGGCCATAATTCTTATTGATTGTTGAAAATAACCGCATCATCTGTAGAAACTGACAAGACTACTTAGCAAAGAAGAAAATTATGAACCTGCCAGAAATAGGTTAAGTCCTCAGAATTCCGAAATGCGTATGTTTTTGTATTAAAATTTTAACAACATTGAGACCGCATCATTCATAAATAATGTGTCAGTGTCAAATTTGAGCATTATTTTTGATGTTATTTCACTTTCACAGAGCCTATTACACTTTCATATTACATGGCATCTTATGCTTCAAAAATTACTTTTGACATTGGCATTTTTGCATTACCTTTTGCATAAAGACAAGACTTTGTCTCCCCTTTCATTTGCCCATTCATTTTTGCAGTCACTGTAATGGTTTTTACAGTTAAATTTATCTTCCTTCCACTTAAAAATATTTAAAGTCCGTTTGAAAATATTCAATTTTAATTTTTAAAAACATCTGATTTAAATTTTTAAAAAATGAATTTTTTTAATTGAAAAAAATTATAAAAATAATGAATCCTGATTTAAACCTATAAAACCCTTCTTTGGCTGTGGCTTTGTGTCATATACAATGTGTAGTTTGGAATATAGTGTACTCACCCCCCTTGATGTTCATATTTGTAAGCATCATTCCACTTTTTCCTCCTAGTTTACACAGCAGCATGTGTTCCAGATTTTAAGGAATATTGATCTAATTCCTATGTCAGAATGTGTTTCTATTCTCAAAAGAAATGAATTTAATGAAATAATGTGCTGAGTATCTGAAAAATTACCAATTCCTTTTCTGCTTGAATTTTTAATATTTATCTTATCATTTTCTTTATATGCATGTATTGCTCTCTTATTTTAGATTCAAAAGGAAGCTGACGCTAGCGAGTTATATCCGAAGATCGTTTTCTGCAAAACTAGTCTGTACAGTTAAATACCCATTTCATTTATTTATTAAAAGATCACTGTGATTAATTTTATCATTTTTATTATGACATACTTGGAAAAAATAAAAATAAAAAATCCTTTAAAGAAAATATGAGTAGTTTGACTGCATACTTTCACTACACAGATTTTACTCAAAATTGAAAATGGCAGTAGTCAGACCTCTATATAAGGCCACTGATATAAGGACTTTGCAAAAATGACCTTTTAACAGGTTCATACACACTAAATAAGCATGGATTTGAAGGGTACAGTTCTTTATAAAATTTATTGCTTTTAAAAGTAGTTTATTAAGATAATTTTTGAATTCAGCTAAACCAACTGAAATTTTTGGAATAAATGAAGAATTTGTGAAATTATGAAAATATTTTTATTTAATCTTATTTTGAATTATATATATGTTGTCTATATATCTATACAAATATACTCTAGCAAAGTACTTATAAATGACTTGCATTGCTTAAAATAATCCACAATTCGCTTGTTTCATTTGTTGCACAATGTTTTCGAAGTTTTGCATATACATAAAATACTTCTTCAGCTCCATCATGTGATGTATCCATGATTGTAAAAACATTTTTTACAACATTTAGTGCTCTGAGCACTCCTAATTGGGTCAATATTCTCACTGTCTACTTCATTGGAAGCTAAAACTTGCGAAATATTCCAGAAATTGAAGCTTGAAGAAAGGTAACATTAGCATGGAAATTTCTTGGAACTGAATCAGTGTGACACTGATGTCTCCCAAGGCAAGTCAGCCAAAAATGATCTTGAGCAATTTCGGTATTTAAAACCTGACAATATATCCATTAATCCATGACATATAATTTCTATTCAATGAGCCAGAACTTTAGAAAAGTGATCTTATACCAAGGTCTTACTGTATATATATAAATTCTCTTTCTCTCGAAAATATATGTTACTGTTATTATCATTTGTTTAAACATGGATTAAATGTTTGTGATCAAAAATATTTTTTTAGTTTTTTTTAATAGATCAGTTTGAATTACCAGGTCATAACTTAGGCAAAGGTGATATTTTTAAAAAACTTAATTTACATAGCTAGGGCCTATCTAATCATTATCAATTTAAATCTAAATAGTAAATTTCATTGTAATGTGTTATAAGAATACAGTAAAACCCCCTTATACCACAGAATCAGATATACTGTGGTGACTATCATGTCCCCCTAGGTTTAAACCACCCTTTATCATTGCCCATTTAAAGGTGATTCCTTATTTACCATTGTGAATAAAAAAGCCAGCCAGGGCCCACAAAGATTCTGGTCAAAGAGCTCCCATCCCCTCACCACATGCACTAATAGATAAAGTCCTATTGTGATAGGCCTTTTTCTGTCTTTCAACCTATTACACTATAGCTTGATTTCAAAATCTGGTGCAATCGCTCCAACTTGCTTCTCTTGACATGGGCGGAGCTCAATCTGTGGGGGAACCATTCAGTTCAATGATGAACTATTCCATTTTCAGAAGTCTAGTTATGCTTTTATAGTGCCAGCAACCTTTGTATTCCAGATTCTTAAGCATTCCTGAAATGTAAACATATTCTCCAGTGTATATGCAGGCTTAAAACATTGCTTCTTTGAGAAGTGTGTTCCTCCCCTTCCAAATCTAATTTTTTCTTAAGACCTTTCCCCCTTTTATAATTCTATATTGGTAACATAGAGATTTTTAAGCCCCTTTTTTCTCGGAATATAGTTGGTTTATAACCTATCGCTTGATAGACTGATTGCGCAGTTAAGAAGCAATTATAGCTAATAAAGTGGCAGAAAACAAGAAAAGAAAGAATAATACAATCAAAGAAAAGTTATGAGTAATTGATAAAGTTAAAAGTGGTGCAATAAGAGCGAGTATTATGTTGTGAATATGGTTCCGTGATTTAGTTCCACTATACTGCGGTTATGTTATAACAAGGGTGCCAAACATGTCCCCTGACACCCACATTTTACTGTATTTTGAATTTTTGTAAGATGGATGCCGCTTAATGTAATCATGGATGTTATCAGTTGTTTCATATTATGAAAATTGCTAAGTACAAGCCACTTAAATAAAAATACATTAATCCAGTTGTTGAAGTATTACTACTGCCTTGAATGGTATAATCGCATTTTCCATCATTTTGAAGACTCAAAACTGCTCTTAGCCTTTACCTCTAAAAACATTGTTCTAAAACAGCCATTTAAAATTTAGAAGTAAAATGCATTACATTATAATTGCAAATTATGAAGTAAAAACATCAGTTATATTATATGCTTTTACATGAATATTGCCTACTTCTAAGAGCAAATGCTCACTATGGTGGACCATGTGATGCCTTTCATTTTGAAACTATTAACAAAGAGGAGGGCAGACTTGGTGAGGATAAACTGGTTTATTGTGAATATTAGGTAAAAGACAAATGTGAAGAGCCTAGAAGATATCATGAATAAGCTAACATAAGTTGTTTAGGTTTAAATGCACTCTATTTCAATAAAAGTTCAGTCAACTTTGCATATTTCAATATATAAATATTTTTTAAAAAGCCCATGAATTAGGAATATTAACCTACAACTTTATCAAAAGCTGAATAAAACTATTTCGAACAAAATATAAAAGTTTCACTGAATAATGGTATAATAGAGTCCCGGAAAAATAACTAATAATGCAACATCAACACTAAATAACAGTACATAGGACATTAACACTAAATGGCGGCATTCGGAAATTCGCGAACCTGGCTGTCCAGATAACTGGGACCCTTTGGCAAGACGAAAAGCCTTGCAGGAACATGTTACGCATTTCTTTAAAAAAGGTTGCAGTTTTGCAAAGTTAGTAGTTCATTTTCATTATGGAGTTTTATGTGTTCATGAAGGATTATCTGTGGTCTGAATTTGCAGATAAATTTCTGTACAGTGTTATTCATTTTCATGTAGCAAAAGTTCTATGCCTTCATAAAGTACGTACTCATGGCTGAAAGTAAAAAGATTGCAAAGGACGGAAGTCAAAATAAATTTCTGTAACTCCAAAAATATGCATTTTTAGCAAT
Organism: Octonoba sinensis; assembly: GCA_038502835.1. Taxonomy (NCBI): domain Eukaryota; kingdom Metazoa; phylum Arthropoda; class Arachnida; order Araneae; family Uloboridae; genus Octonoba; species Octonoba sinensis. Next base: position 40,514,427 of record CM076600.1, read on the forward strand.
TTTGTTAATACATTTCATGTAATATATTACAATTATTGTAATTTAATTATAACAACAATATTTGATAATGAAGGTGGGAACTCAAGTCAACAAAGTAACTTTTAACAAAGTTACTAAATTTATTATAATTAGCAACATCAGCACATATTTATTAAGCTTTTAAATAAAGCTGTATCGGAAAAACATTTATAACACATTTTAAATTTATATTAAAATACTTTAGTTCTATATTAAAGTACAGTAGAACCTTTGTTAACCGGCTTAATTAGAAACGATAAGCCAGTTAAGTAAAAATACGATTAAAAGACGAGAAGCCCTGCACTTCTCCCCGAAAAAATTCACTTGAGTGGTGCAGCACCTATTTGTTAGATGCAACTAGCACTCTAAAAGGAATTTTTATTTTTTGTGTTATGAAAATATGAGGCAGATAAAGCAAAGGCTGATTAATTCGGAGCCGGTTATGTGTGGTTCTACTGTATTCCGTCCTTTACCCTCTAGATTTTAAAAAAAAAAAAAAAAAAAAAAAAGAAATCCATCTACATACTTTTCTTTTGTTCAAATATAAATGGGTCGCTTAATCTCATCTGTGCTCCCAAGCAAACAGTACATATAAGTTCAGTACTGTATTATTTTTATGAGGAAACACTAGTACTTGTTCCTTTTCAACCCTAATCCCGATAATTTTCGAACTCGGCCACACTTTGGTCCACATTAGCCAGTTTTCAAGACTCGACTGTATTTCTTTAATTGGAATTAAATGTCTTTTAATGATGCAAATGAAGGGTTCACTGTAAAAACGTCATACACAAAGTCACATACTACTTTTTGAAATTTGCTTTATGTTTTATTCAATTCTTTTAACATAAATGTTAATTTTAACTGTACGGACCTACTTTTCCGTAACACCCAAATTCAAATTTATAATGCATATTTTTTCATTTATAATACATAATTTATAATAAAACATAAAGCAAAGTTCAAAAAGTAGTATGTGACTTAGGTCGTTTTTCCAGTGGACCCTTCCAATGCTTACATTTAAAATATATGTGAAATTTTCATTCAACTTTTGAGTAAAATTATCAAATTTCTTGCATTCAGAGCATTACTCATACAGAAAACACATTTATTTTAGCTGTCTTTTTAAATTTAAACAAACCTTTATTAAACTTAAACCTAAGGCTCCCCCCCCCCCCAAAAAATCACATATTTTTTACAATGTAGCATATATTCCTCCCAGAAAAATATGTGTCGAAGTCCCTTCCCCCCTCCGAAAAAATTTCTGGATTCGGTCTTTCTTTCCACTAGAATTTTTATTCTTTGGCTGCCCAAAAATTTTAATATTGCGCTTCACAGGGCCGTATCCAGAGGGAGGGCCCATGCCCCCCCTGAAATTTTCCGCAATATAGCATATTGTCCTCCCTGAAACTTTCCTCAACATAAGGGTAAATTTTAATATTCCGCTTCACAGGCCCTTTTCCAGAGAGGGGGGGGGGGTGGCATGGGCACTCCCTGACATTTTCTGCAATATAGCATATAGTCCCCCCTGAAACTTTCCTCAACATAAGTGTTTCAAAGTCAGCCTCTCCCCCCCCCCCCCCCCCGAAAAAAATTTCTGGCTTTAGCCAAGAAGGAAAAAGCTGAATATTCTTCCGCCTGGGAGAAATTTCCAAATATTCAGTTTTGGGTCAATCCACCATTCGTTTCATCGCTAGTGACTAATCCAGGGTTCCCACCAAGAATATGATACAAAAAAAAGTGACTATTTAAGAAAAAAAAGTGACCAAATGAGAATAAGCTTTGCATTACCACTAAAACATATGTAGAAAAAAGGTTTATAGGTGTTTAAGTATAGGAAAATACAGTAAAGCACCGTTTATACGTTTTTCAAGGGACCGAGCGAAAAAAACGTATAAATGAAAAAACGTATAAACGAAAATCACAAAATAAAACGAACATTTTCGTAATAGAAAACAAAACAGTAACTTAAAATATTATGAAAAGTAAATAATGAGTACTTTTAATAATACATTGAATTACAATCACTACGTTTCATATTCATGCAGTATGTACATCCACATTAAAAACGTTCTTTGGTTCATATTCTTTTAGCAGTTCTGGCAATTGGTTTTGAATCCAATCATCCACTGTTTCACAATCAACATGTCCTGACTCTCCACTTACAGTTTTGCCTGTTATGCCGTGTTTTAACTTAAATTTATGAAGCCATCCCGAGGAAAATGATGCATCGCGTTCTACATTTAACTTCTTCGAAATTTCTTTTGCATTCTCCATAAGCAAAGGACCACTGATGGGAAATTTTGCACTACGACACTGATTAAACCACTGTAAAAGCACTTTCTCTACATCCGAAAATTTTCCGCTTTGAACTCGAAGTTTTTTTGAAGCACTAGCACCACTTTGATTATAAGTTTCCTCGATGATCTTACGCTTATAAATTATGGTGCTTAAAGTTGAAACTGGTAAACCTAATTTTTTGGCTAGGTCAACTCTTTTTAAATGTTGGTTTTCATTCGCTTGTTTTAAATGCACATTTTTTCTTTCAGAGACAGAGGTTTTCTACTACGCGAGCTCGAAGCCATCGTGAATGCTAGTGAACGATAGATCCCAGAATTTTATAAAGTTGGTAGGAGCAGTGTTGCTGGGTTGCCATAAAGTCCCCAGGCTACTTACTGAAATTTAAGGGCGCCTGCCGTGGCAACACTGGTAGGCGAGGAAAAGCGCTTGTCACCTGCTATTTCTAGGTAGCACCACAATCAGAATGCTTTTATCTGTGAATTTAGGATATTCGCATTGTTCCGGGGTATGTCTTTTGTTCATTTAGGCAGGTGAGTGACCACCGTAAGTGGTCACAGCAGGTGTGGGTCAAGGTCAAATGGGATTTCTAAACTGGACAATCGCTAGCGTATAATCACGTTAAAATGTGCGTTTTTTCTTTGACTTGGGGAGAAAAAAAAACGTATAAATGAAATGTGCAATTTCAGGAAAACGTATAAACGAAATTATTTAACATTAATTTGTATGAGGTTTCGCCGGGGCCGTTCAAAAAAACGCATAAATGATAAAAACGTATAAACGAGAAACGTATAAACGGTGCTCCACTGTATACCATTACATTTATTTTCTTCACATGCAAAAGTTCCATCTATAACTATACGAGCCTACTTTCACACATTCCATATACAGATCTATACTCTTGCTATCTCTTTCTCTCTAAATTCTTATTTAGCCTTAGTTTTTGATTACTTCATATGTACCGTTTTCAACAGTCAATACATATTCATTCACTCATTAATTAATTTACTCGTTCATGAATTTGTACACTTATTTATTTTGCACTCATTCATTCTTTCACTCATTCAGTTCTTCATTGATTCATTCATTCCTTGAGAAATATCCTTAAAAATCCTGGTCAACAAATTTCATGAAAAAAAATAGGTTCGTTTACTTCAGGTTGAACTTCGTATCTGTACATGTTCTTTGGCCTAACATCTTTCCGATAAAGTCTGTTCCAAGCGAATTCGTCAGCTAGGTCAGGATTTATATAGGATTGAAATTTCCCCGTAGGCACTAATGTTAATTCTTTTTTAATGTTCAAAAATGAACAAAAATTAATCAAATCTAAAAAAATATTTCACACCGAGAGCTTCTAATAAGCTTGTCCATACGAACTTGGATCATATGCCTAGTGTTTACGTAATGTGCTTTATTTTTGCCCATAGGTGCTATTGTTAAGGTTTTTGTTTAACTGTTCAAAATTAAACGAAAACTTGTTCAAATAAAAAAGTAAAATATGGAAATGAGATGTCCTGGCCAAGATTTTTTGAATCAGCCAACTTACTCAAAAGCTATTGGGGGCGTGGGGGGGGGGGGGGGGGCTGAAAGACGCACATTTTGCCCATCTCAAAACTTTACTTTCAAATTTTTCATTTCTTATTTAATTACTTCTTTGACTTTTCTTTATTTTGTAATGATATTTTTATGATACATTACGCCTTCTTTCACACTTTATTTTTTTGGGAAAGTAGGCTAAAAACAGCAGAAAGTTCAATCCTTAACTAATCTTTCATAACATCACTATCATCTCAAATAAAAAATCATTTTTAAAAAACCAATGGTTTTGCATCAGACACAGAAAGAAAGCAGCCATACATATATATGCCAGGGATGACCGATTATGCTAGCAATTTACAGAATCAACTTTATTTTTTAATGTGTGAAACAAGAAAAATTATTTTCAATGTTTGATCACAAAAATAAACTTAATTATAGGTAATAAAAACATTTAGAATATCAGAGCAGCATGTGCAAAATATTCGAAACAATTAGATAAAAAAGGTACGTATATACAAGGAATATTATGATCCTTTCTTAAAAAAATTCAATTCAGAATATTCTTTGATCCCAAAATTAAAACACCAAAACTAAGTGCATTGAAACCTGTTTAAGTTGACCACTTGCAGTGCAGCACTTTGGTGGTCAACTTACAGAGGGTGTAGGGCTGATTCCGTTCCTAAAAAAAGTGGTCAGCTTTACAGATTTTACTGTACTTCAAGTGCATGCTAGTGCAAGGCTCAAAAGAGAATAAAACAGTTTAATATTTCAAAATTTGCTTTTATTCGGATTACTACAGAAATAAAGTTAATTTGAATATTATATTTATGTCAAATTACATATTTTAGAGCAAGTAAAGAACAAAAATCTTTTTATTGACAACTAAAGAAGCAAATAATATCAATTACAGGGTTCCCACCAAGAATATGATACAAAAAAAGTGACAATTTAAGTGAAAAAAGTGATCAATTAAAAAAAAAAAAAAGTGACCAAATGAGAATAAGCTTTGCGTTACCACTAAAACACATGTAGAAAAAAGGTTTATAGGTTTTTAAGCATAAAAAAATATACCATTACATTTATTTTCTTCACATGCAAAAGTTCCATCTAGAACTAAGTGAGCTTACTTTCGTACATTCCAACGAGATTCATACTCTTGCTATCTCTCTCTCTAAATTCTCATTTAGCTCTAGTTCTTGATTACTTCAATTGTACCGTTTTCAATGGTTAATACATATTCATTCACCATTAATTAATTTACTCGTTCATGAATTTGTACAGTTATTTATTTTTTCACTCATTCAGTTTTTCATTGATTTACTCTTTCACTTATTCATTCATTCCTTGAGAAATATCCTTAAAAATCTTGGTCAACAAATTTCATAAAAAAATAGGCTCGTTTAGTTCAGGTTGAATTTCATATCTGTACATGTTCTTTCGCCTAACATCTTTCCGATAAAGTTTGTTCCAAGCGAATCAGTCAGCTAGATCAGGATTTATATAGGATTGAAATTTCCCCGTAGGCGCTAAGGTTAATATTTTTGAACTGTTCAAAAAGGAACAAAAATTGTTCAAATCTAAAAAAACATTTCACACTGAGAGCTTCTTCTAATAAGCTTGTCCATACGAACTTGGATCATATGCCTAGTATTTACATAATGTGCTTTATTTTTGAACATAGGCGCTAAATGTTAAGATTTTTTTAATTGTTCAAAATTAAACGAAAAATTGTTCAAATTTAAAAGTAAAATATGGAAATGAGATGTCCTGGCCAAGATCTTTTGAATGGGCCAATTTCCTCAAAAATTATTGGGGGGGGGGGGGGGCGACAGACGCCTATTTTGCCCCCCTCTCAAAACCCTACTTTCAAATTTTTCATTCTTTATTTAATTACTTCTTTGACTTTTCTTTATTTTTAATGATATTTTTACGAACATTAAGCCTTTTTTCACACTTTTATTTTTTGGGAAAGTAGGCTAAAAACAGCAGAAAGTTTTAAACTAATCTTCCATAACTAATAACATCACTATCGTCTTAAATAAAAAATCATTTTAAAAACCCAATGGTTTTTCATCAGACACAGAAAGAAAGCAGTCATACATATATATGCCAGGGGTGACCGATTATGCTAGCAATCTACAGAATCAACTTTATTTTTTAATGTGTAAAACAAAAAAAATTATTTTAAATGTTTTATCACAAAAATAAAATTAACTACAGGTTATAAACACATTTAGAATATCAGAGGAGCATGTGCAAAATATTTGAAACAATTAGATAAATTAAAGGTATGTATATACAAGGAATATTTTAATCCTTTCTTTAAAAAATTAATTCAAATATTCTTTTGATGCCAAAATTAAAACATCAAAGCTAAGTACAGCGAAACCTGTGTAAGTTGACCACTTGCGGTGCAGCACTTTGGTGGTCAACTTACAGAGGGTGAAGGGCGATTCCGTTCCTGAAAAAAGTGGTCAGCTTAAACAGGTGGTCAACTTACATAGGTAGGCAACTTTACAGATTTTACTGTACTTCAAATGTATGCTAGTGCAAGGCTCAAAAGAGAAAAAAAGTTTAGTATTTCAAAATTTGCTTTCATTGGGATTACTACAGAAATAAAGTTAATTTGAATATTATTTATATTTATGTCAAATTACATATTTTAGAGCAAGTAAAAATAAAAATCTTTTTGTTGACAACTAAAGAAGCAAATAAAATGAATTATAAGCATGAAAAACAGGAGAAGGATCAATGCCCTAATAAATCAAGCAAGGAAATCGCTAAATTAAATGCATTCTGTTCAAATCATTCTGCAAGAAATGATTTTGATTATAATCCTTTGTCCAAAGCTAATTTAGAAAGTAAATACCAAAAGTAAAATACTTGAAAAGCATACTTTAAGTGCTTCCTTATCCTGTAGCAAAAAGTTTTTAACTTGCAAACCATTCAAAAATCTCAGAAAAGAATGCTTCAAAAATTTAGAGAACCGTCGCCCCTGATATATAAATGGCAGTATTCTGTAAAAGTTCCAATTTAATCAGTCTTAGATTTCTTTTGAAAAAATGTTGTGATTACGGAAGATTTTCTTTTCTGTAATTTTTTTTTAATTTCATGTGCCCCTTTGCTCTGTTCTCATCTTCATCAGCTTTTATAGATTTAGCACCCTCCACCACTGCTCAAGCAAGCTGCATTTCTGTAAAATCTCAATTTCTAATGCCCTCTTAACTTTTCATTTGCTTCATCAAGTAGTTTTGTGGAAACTATTTTATTTGCATCTTTCCTGGTGTTTATAGGAAAAGTTTGGTGGTTATATATCACTTAATACCTAAAAAAAAAGGTGATTTTAGGTGACAATTTGCAACAAAAAGTGACCAATGAAAAAAAAAAAGTGATTTTAGGTGAAAAAAGCGACTTGGTGGGAACCCTGCTAACCATTGTTATGTTTGAGAAGGTACTATAATGGGACTCGTCATCTAAAGGCGAAGGTTACTAGTTGCATTTCTAATTTTTTCAATTTATCATATGCCTAGTTTTTGGCTATGTTTGATCCCGCTAAAGTTGGAGGTTATGACACAAGTTGTCAACTACTTCACAACGTGAAAAATCAGATTACTTTGAGACAAAATGTCATTATATTTCAACCACTTCAGTTTGAATTGAAGAGGTTAACAACTTATTGATGTATATATATATTATCACACCCTAAAAATGCATAAGTCCCATTTTATTATTTTTTTGCTTTTAGTGATGCATAAAAGTTAACTATTATCATTGTAAGAACGTTTCACAGTAAAGTAAAATCAATTTTGGCAATGAAGCAAATTAAACATTGTGGCCAGTGTGTTTCCTTCTTCAAGCCTTTTTGTAAATACTTTCATTTAAAAAACACCTGAATATGAAGTAAGTTTTCAGAGATTTCAATTTTACAATTTAGCCATATACTCCTTAAATATTCTAATATCCTCCCCTCTTAACATTTTTTAACTTCCATCATTCCTCAGTGGACCGAGTTAGTTATTTAATGCACTTGTAAACATACATAAATCTTATTTTCCTACCTGCTGCTGGTAAAAAGTACAAATAAAATATTTTTTGGAAATGTATTAATAGACACCATAAAATTAGCATTTTCTGACAAGCATCAATAAACCCACATATAACTGACGAAATCGACTGGAAATTTGTTGGTAACTCAAAGAAATAAAAGTTCTCATGTTAAACATTTTATTTTCACATTAAATTTAGTACAATCGCAATGCTGGTCCCATTGTACTCTTTACATGTAAAGATCTGATATTTTGCCAATTTTTTTTGAGCAAAGACACAAGAAAATTTAATGCAAGATTTAGATTTTGAGCCAGTTCATCAGGGGTCATTGTAACATGTCCAACTGCAACTGCTAAGCAGAGTACCTAAAAATGAAAAACTTATAAGTAAAATATCGAAGAGAAACTAACAATAGCATACCTGCCAACATTTCGAGGGAAAATTCCAGTAGATTGCGAAACACCGCAATTTCGCATGTATTTCTCATTGTTGGGGGGGGGGGGGGGGATGAGGAGTTTTAACGATCACTTAAATGACAGCCACGACAAGTTAATTATGATATTTTTCCCAGCATAACTAACAAAATAATCAGTAGTCTTAAGTTATAATTGATTTTAAAATGTTTATAACTGTAAGTTTCTTGTGTAAATCTATTTGTCAAAGAAATTAAAATAGGATAATTGTTGAAATGATTTTTTTTCCCCAGAAAATTCCCTATTTATAGGGGATTACACCAAAATGTATGAAAACCAGGAGACCAGTAGAATAGGGGAAAATACAGGAGTCTCCTGGGAAAACCAGTAGAGTTGGCAGGTATGCAATAGCAAAAGTAAATCATGTTACCCTTCCTTGGGGTTCCCATCTTAATAATGAAGAAAGGAATTTGTACAAAGGTAGTAATATTCCTCATTTATTAAATCTGGCAGATTAAAAGCTCAAAAGCTAGAGCATATAATGAGGTTACTGCTACTTTACTTGTGATATTGCAATATAACACAAGTGTAAGAAGGTAAAAAGCATTTAACTGAAAATCAGAATTTTTTTTTTTTTCATTCCATTAATTTAAAAAAAATCATATTTTAAATTTTTTATTTATTATAAATCTGAGTGTGCCCAGGTAGAATTATAGGTAGTTAGTATTTAAATATTGCAATTTAACCTTTTAAAAATCAGATTTAAATGAATATTGAAATTGTTCTCAAAAATAGATAAAACTTCAGGTCCATTGTCTGATGATCAGGGACCAGTCCAGATTTTTTTAGCATACCTAATCTTATAAAAATTATATAAACCTATGTAATTACTGAACCAACCATGGGGGACAATTTTTTAATTTTCAGGAGTATCTCCAAAATTTTCAATCAGAATCACACATGCTACGCATGATTTACATTTTAATTTTTTGTTTTAAAAAAATGCTTTATAAAAAGTAAAGCTATAGAAAATTAGAAACAATTTTTCTTTAGTAAATGATGGCACAATCAATCCACTCAAATGAAGCAAATTAAACATTGTGGCCAATGTTTGAGTTTCATTCTTTATTGAAAGAGATGAATTTGTGCACTTTTAATATTCCTCCTGGAATCATCAATATTATAATAATGTTAAATTGAGAATAGAAGAGGAAAATTTAATCGAGTCGGACTAACATGGATAACGGCCAGCAACACTACAATTATATACATATAATGTATTATTCTATGTATTTAAGGGATACAAATAGTTAAGATAAATTTTAAAAAGCAATTTCAGACAGAGACCTCCAAGGGAAATGATTAGGTAATAGATTTCAGTTTTTACGAATTACTTCATGCACAACTACTCTCAGAGAATACTTTTCTTTCACATGATTTATCAGATAATACATGCAGTTTTTTAACATCATAGAGCAGAGCCATTTTGTTGCAGAAGTAATTTTAAGGGGGAATTTACAAAAGTTATGTAAATTATAAAGTTTACCATAACTAAACAATAAATTACAGCACAGAGTACAATCATACAACTACAATTGTAACCAATGTGTGATTTCCATTCCTTATTAAAAAGAAATGAATTCGTGCAAAGGCCCGTCTTAATGTTCCTCCTGGAATAATCAGCATTACAATTATTATAACACTGAGAATAGAAGAGGATTTTTTAGGAAAAAAAAATTGGAGTAATTTCAGTGATCAATTTCACCCAAAAGAATTTTGACCTATTATTTAAAATCAATATATTTTATTTGCAATGGAAAAAATAAACCTTAGCAGTTCCAAAACTGCAAAATTTTTCTTTCAATTAATATTTAACTTTGATTAATCTAAGACTTCCAATACAAAATAATAATCAATATTCCACGATTTACATTAATTCTAGAAAAATAACTAAAATATTTAAATTAATGAGAATTCTTTAGACCATAACAGCTTACCTTTTTCATTTGAAACTTAATGGTAGCTTTCACTTCATCTATCTTTGCCATCATAGATTCGTTGTGAGTCAGCAGAGAAGGAAACTTTCCAGCCTTGTTTAAACCAGGTCCCAGCAATCTTGGAATTTGTTTAATAAGAGATTCAGATGCAAGAAATGCATCATATTTCTTTGCTGGAAAAAATTAATAAATAATATAATCTCAGGTCCTAAGATCATGAAAAGGAAAAACTCACACTAATTTATCTTTCAAAAATGAAAAAATAACTAGAGCCCTAGTTGTAATGACATAATAACAATCCTGATTTGTTAGGCAATAGAAGAAAAAATACTATGCTCGATGCCACCACATCGAACTGTATGACAAAATTAGTTCAGTTAAAATTACCTGAAAGAATAATTTTGTCAGTTTTTTTAGCACTGAATTTGGACCCTAAATGTATATAACACACATTAGGAGGGAATAAGTGCTTCGCAAGTTAGCTGGATTTGCTTATTGCTGTTCCGCTGCTACTACAAGAGTACAAAATTTGTCTTTTCCATATCATGCATACTTTGCATTTTTTAATTAAAGCAAAATTTGTTATACTAATTTATTAAAACTCCCATTAATTTATCTTTCAAACAGGAGAAAATAGTAAGAGCCCTAATTTAAATGTCATTCCAGCTTTGTTTGCCAATGGAGAAAATACTATGCTAGATGCAACTGCATCAAACTGTAAGACAAATTTAGTTCAGATAAAATTATCTGAAAAAATAAATTTGTCAGTTTTTTTAGCACTGAATTTGGACCCTAAATGTATATAAAAATACATTAGGAGGGAATAAGTGCTTTGCAAGTTAGCTGGATCGCCTATTGCACCGTTCTGAAAGCAATGTGAGCATGGTTCACAGAACAATATTAGCTACAGTTTATATTAGTGAGCAATAAATAGTTTAAAAATTCATGTCACACTATGAGCAATGGTCAAATTGTGCATAGAAAAATGTTCATTTGCATTTTCTTATTTTAATCTTTTTACTGACAAAATGAAGCAGGTCATCTCAATCCTAGGGAGAACTTTTTAAGGAGTATCACATTCTCTATTATTCACAATTTAGCGTGAAGCAAAGTATAAAGTAAGATTTTAAAGTAAAGAACTTTAACTCTATAGATGGAATACATTCATTTTCGAAAAATGACAATATACTGCATATATTATTTACCTTTTTTTATTTCCCAGAATTAAGAGATTAATATTGAATAATTAAGGGGGCAACCAGAATAAGCAGCTATTATATTTAGAGTTTAAATGAGGCATCTACCCATGGTTTATTAAAGGCCTTAATCCCTAATTAAGACATCAAACTTTCAATCATGAAACCAAATGAAATTTTAAATTCCTTAACCAACAAGAGGAAGGACGATATACAGTAAACTCCCGATTATCCGCGGAATAGGGTGGCGCGATGACCACGGATAAGCGAATTTCGCGGATAATCCGCAAAATAGCAGAAAAATGACAAACATCAACACGCAAACGCATGTAGACTATTTTTAAGAATCATAATATAATAGTACATACTTACATAGAGTAGTGACACAGGTTTCGGTGATCTGCACTACTAAGACTCCTAGAGATAGGTCCTAATCTGCGCAATTATGAAGGGTAAGCGGGGGAAGGGGGTTGTAAGAAAAGAGAACAATCAGATTGTTACTCTAAAAATAGATTTTGTATTCGCTGATCATGAAAGAAAAATGCGTGTTGTGTTTATTTTTCTACATTCTGTAAATCGTCGGGAAAAAAAAAAAATTGTGAAAGACCGCGCGGATAATCGGGAGTTTACTGTACATGATCCTAATTCCTGCAAATGCTTTAACATGGGAGTTCTATGGGAAATTCACATAAATAAGGCATAACATTGATGCACTGTTTCAATTTTAAATAATTATTTGCTTTTAACCTCTTGATCTATCTCAAACTTGAAGCAATGATTCTTCATTACACGATTTCCGATTTTTTGTTTAAAGTTTTACTGCCTTCTAAATATTTCATGAAGAGTGATACTCCAAATTGTCCATTTTGGCTTTTAAGCCAGACGAATATCACTCGCCACTCATGGTCAAGGGGTTAAAATCAATAAAATCATTACTCTCAAAAATCTTGCAGTATGTAGATCATTTTATAACAAAAAGACATGTCAAGCATAATAAAAGCCATGCACCAACATTGCACATTACAACCATGCAATACATATTTATTTCTTAATGCTAACGTCTTAGAAAAATCGAAAGCAGGAGGGGTAGGAGAGAAATATCTGCATCCAGATCAGGGGCTAAAATTCAAACCTCTAAGTAAAGGGAGACTACCTTCTAAGCAGTATAAATAGAGGAGATAAAATGCGGATTTCAGTTTTCACTGAAATGTTAAAATCTTTGCAGGCGAGAGACTCCTGCAATATGAGCAGGTATCCCACCATCCTGCCCTGAATTTTAACCCCTGTAGATGCTAATATTTTTACGATATGAAATGTTTTATCATTCACTTGGAATAATGTGTGATGCAACAGATATTAAGAAAAAAATTCTTAATTTTCTATTACATCCAATATTATAGCACTCACAAAAGGAACCTGCAAACAAACATTTATGAGCAGGAGGGTTCGGAGTGCAGTTCATGGCAAACTTTATTAAACTTACCTAATTTTTTAACCAACTTCTTATTTTTGTTTAACTTCTTTAGCGCTTCAGCATCCATACAAGCTACATCATTAGCTTTTGCTTCATCACAATGCTGCTGATCTCCCAATACACAAACAGTAAATTTTGGCCGTGGGATATTCTTCAATCTAAAATGCAAACGCTGCTTAATACAGAAAATAAAAAAATTACAAGCATTTAATAATTTTCTCTTAAGACGTTCTCAGATCTCAGTTCAAATGCCTCACAGAAATCAGCAATTAGCAGACATCACTGAACAGTTCTCAACTATTTTATAATTAAGTTTATAAGCATGTTTTTTCATTTATACGACTGTTTAATGCAATATACAGATATACAGTTGGAGAAAAATTCATAGAATTCATCATCAACATAAAAATTACTTACCGCTACATTTAGGACGTTCTAAAGTAACGGTAACAAGAGTGAACTCTTGAGACCTCCCCAATTAATTTAAGACCCTGGGTCAAGGTCCGCTAAACCAGTTAGCTCCCTGAATATGATAGCCATGTAGATAAAATATAACATTCGTAGTTAATTTTTTTACTACTCATTTAGCCATTACGAAAAAAAAAGCATTAAAGAATGCAAAGATAAAAATTCTTTAAATTACTTAGAATGCGTACTTCAAGTCAAAAACCATAAAATCTACATGACTCCATAATTCAGGTGAAAAAGAGATCTTCATACTTCACTGTTCCGGAGAAACGTTTGTCCTTCTGAGGATCGTAATTCTTCAGAGCAATTTGTAATTCAACAGTCTCCACGAAATTCCTTTTCTTCTTTTGAGAGGTTTCAAGGAGTGTATTTACACACTCATAGAGTGTATCTCTGCTAACCTTTGAACTGTGAAAGTAAAGTAATTTTAGGCTAAGTGCAGAAAATGGAAAATTGAAAACACTTCAAGGTAAAGTACAGAAAACGAAAACTAATTACACTGAACAAACAAATATAATGTAATTCGTACATTCTCTAAAACTGTAAATTACAATTAAAAATATTTGATAAGATTAAACAAGATTACTTACCTCATCTTTAACAATTTTCCCTACCCAACCTACCAAACTCGTACGACACAACGTGAGCCCGTACTCATGAAGAAATAAGTGTTGCCAGATCAAATTTTTATTTCGGTTACGTTAAGTTACAGTTAAAATAACTGAGTTAAATTAATACAGCCCGATTTAAAAAAAAAAAAAACTGTTACAAAAATTTTAATACACCATCTATATTTTTTAGAAATGCTATCAATTGCAATATTTTTGATAAAATAAGATTATAATTTAAAAAACTGCACTGAGTATGGAGTGCCAATAATGATTCGATATACACTCCTGAAATTTTAGTCACGTGATTAGAAATCCTCCAGTTATGTTTTCTTATATTCATTTTTATTATTACTCTAGTAGCCTATTGAATTGAATGGAATGAAATATAAATAACATTCTGGCACTTCATGCAAATATTTGAAAACAATAAATAATGCCATGACAGAATGTCCTAAATTGCTATCTCTTTTGTGGAAGAATAAATCTTTATATGATTTAATTGATGAAGATATAATCATAGAAAGCACTTTTGTCCAGGTATGCTGGTTTTAGTGAATTAGATAACAAGGAAATTGTCAAGAATGAATACGTTTCTTTCATATTTTAATTACTAAACGTACTTATCGGTTATTGGGACCAGAAAAACAAGCTCGCCAATGCGTACGAAAAACACCAAATTTTGGTTTACCCCAATTACTAATATAACTTATAACAAGCAGGAGCCATTTATTTTTAAACTATCTGCAATTTTTCGATTTTAGTGTCATTTTGTGTCAAACATCGTCTGATATCGCCAACGTTCGTGCTGAGATGCTGAGAAGAAGACGCAGGGGTGTCCTCGTCGATTGTTTGACCGATTAGGGGTGGTTGACTGTTGCTTTTGAAAGGGTGCGCCATCGCTTTGAAAGGGCACCTCTGACTTGAGGTGCAGCTTTGGTATGAGGGCCCATTGACGACTTTTTTAATTGGTGACAAACAATTCGTTGTTACCATTACTTATTGGTTAAAATTAATTATTTTGTTGAACTTTAGTTTATCATTCATTTGGTGAGTTCTGGACATATCACTGTTCGACATTTTTTGTTTCCAAATAAAAAAAAAAAAGATCGCCAATAACCCCTTGTACTAAAGCTGCTCTTTACTCGGTACATTTCTGGTTATAGTTATAGTCCAAGCAATCGATCATCTTGTGTACGACCAGGGCTTGACTAAATTGGACGAGCACATAGTGCCCTAATGAACTGCTGGCTTACTTACAGCTTTAGGTAGGATCCGAACCACTTGGCCGTGATCGGAGGTTCTCTATCAGGCACATCATTTCAAAATTTTCCAGGAAGGAGAATGGGGGCAAAAGGTATATTTTCAATCCATAGTATTCGCAAAAAACAACAAAATACATTAAAAATGTTTAAATTCAATGCATTTCTTCTTCTTCTCAATTACCCCCCCCCCCCCCTTCCTCCCTGATCGCCCAAATGACGGGTCTGGCTGGTCTGGCTCTGTCAATAACATTCATGCCTTTATTGGGATTAAACCAGGCCCGATAGAACGGAAGTCTTTGGTTTAAATTACTATGACATCACATGGCAGCGGAGACAACAGAGAAAACAGGTGTCAGCAAATGGTGCCTTTAACCGATAAGTACTCTTGATTATTAGAGTGCTTTCACACTACTGGCGACAAAGACAAAGACAAGGAAAAACTTGTTTTCTCATCTGCGCAACCGCAGAGCATATTTTTGAAAGCGAAAATGCGCCTTGCGCTTGCATAGATAAGAATAGACAAGTTTTTTGCCTTTGTCGTCTTTGTGTGAAAGCACCCTTATTAATATCACTTGAAAATAATTTTGATTGGTTTTGCTTTAATTATTCTAGCAAACAAGTGGACATGAAAATTTGTGGAAGTCACAATTAGGTAATATTTTAAATTTAAATATTTAGAAAAAAAAAAAAAAATTAACAAGCAATTTTGCTACGATTGCGCTTTTTCAAAATTTGGATTAACAGTTTCATTCTGAAATCTCTACCTCATTTATAGTAAACCCCGACCTCCTGTTGGGTGGAGGATAAAACAAATTTATTTCTTAAGAGCCATGCATAGAATTGAATGAAATTTTTGCGGAACAGACGAATTAATGGATTCATTTATAATGAAATGAAATTATAGCTTAAAAAAACTAGGAAAAGTACGCTTTTGTAGCAACATGAACTAAAATGTTAAGAATAATCTTTGAATATAAAGATATGTTCAGTAAAACAATGGGATGTCCCACAATTAAGTGTAACTTAATTTTTTGACTTAGCTGGAAATAATTAGCATAAAATAATTGACCAAACTATTAATGTTAATATTAAAGAAAGGGGTGGGGTGCTTGATACCAGTCGTTTTAAAACTTCTTGCGATTCGTTAATGTTTAATCATTACCAAAATGTAAATAGTAAAGCATCTCTGCTTTTTTTTTTTGGCTTCGAAATTGTCATTCTCCAAAGATTTCGAACGATAAGGTATTTTGCTAACCAGGGGAAAAACTGACACATGTGTCTATTCATTTAACTCCAAACATATACACTTATCCCGTGATTTACATGGTGCTCGTCTTGCACGTTTTGGTTTCACACGGCTTTAAAAATTAATGAATTTCGAAAAAAAAACTGATAAAAATGTATTTTCGGCTGCATGTACGCATACATTTATACATATATTTGAGATCATTCTTGAATCTCATTCGTTAGGTAACCTGGTGGTAACAACAGGGACGGGACTCCCTGCTTACATGTTGACTTTCTTTTTCCTTACAATGATTTCTTTAACTCAAATATGTTTGCTATTTAAGTACCTATTTGTATTTATTTTGTTTTTCATGTATTATACGAACTTTTTAAGTTATTAAATTCTGTATTTTGTGAGTACAATTTGGTTTTAAAACCTGTAAATTCTATACGTATTTTAGACATCCCATCGCTTCAAAATATGTAGCAAGTTTTTAATTTACACATATTTTCAAAACATGATAATTAATTAAATTTTTAAAATCAAATTTGACACGCCGGTTTGCCTGACCTTACGAGCATTGGCCGAATCGGGTTCCGAATATTTAAAAATAATCGGACGGATACTGAACATTTTATGTTTCCGGGGGGGGGGGGGGGGGGGGTTCCCGTTGGTCTCCTCTTCCCTGTCCCCCCTGTGTACAATATACTTTCTGTTAATTTTACGACTACCGCGCTAGCAGAAAACACATAATATTTCGATACTTGTAGAAAAATAGTTCCTTAATAATGTTGTATCTTCTTATAGGTTTGACTGCAAATTACTTAATTGTGCTTCGCCCAGATATCAGTGATATTCTAGATGAAGCAACGAACGAAAGAAACCCTTCGTTCGTCATAAATATGGCACCGATTTCCTGCGTGGAACTGAAGAAAGTTGGGTACAGAAAACTAAAACTTTTACTCCCAAGTGGAAGCATTTCTTTCTTTAAATTCATGACTTATTCGGGAAGTAGTTCTGCTTGGAAAGTGTGGAAGAATCTGTCAAAAATTACTGTTAAAGATTTCCCAGATCTTCCAGTGAGAATAAGTATGGTGTCGTTTTCTGAATTAGCAAAAGATGTTCAGAATTGCTTAGTTACCTATATGTTCGAGGATAATTTTGGACTTGGAGATTTTACTGGATATTCTGCTTATGGGTCGCATTCAAGGACATTGACAGAAGTGTGCTCCAAGTCTGAAGAACCAATTGAAAAAATACCAAAAGAAACAGAAACTGTCAAAACAGACAAAAAAGAAGCAACACACTTCAGTGAAGAATTTCAACCCAAATCAGATTCAGAAGATGACGAAAAGGAAACGATTTACAAAAGAGTCGTTCGGAGATTCGGGAAAGGTGTTCCAGAAGGATGTATTTTTGAATTAACGATGAGTCATGACCCCAAAGCTGACACTCGCAAATTGAGCAAAGTTCTCTCAAAAAGAGCTCAAAAGAAGAAGAGTGAGCACATAGGCGTATTTGATTACTTTTCTTCCGAAAAACTGGCTCTCAAGACTATGAAAAGAATGGAGGACACGTTATCAACGAATGGAAAAATACCGGAAAAGGATTTGGAGAAAGAATATCCTCTATTTACAAACAGAACTTCGGAACTTTCCCAGCATCTCATTAGTTTCTCGTTGTTGTCTTTTCCTGTGTTGAAAAGAAGTAGCTCAGTTGGGTCGTTGGTCAATATCCTTCCTACTGATTATCGAAAGGAATTTCTTAAAAGTAGCATATCACTTCCAAATTTAGATGAGCTTCAGTTATTTCGAAGGTATTTCTTTTCTTTTTTTAACCGACTTCCCAAAGGAGAAAGTTATCAATTCATACTGTATAAATGTCGCTTTTTTTTGTCCATCGATAACTTCATCATTGGATGAACCGATTTTGATTATTCTTTTCTTGATCAATTTCTTGAGGGGAGGCGCCCTGCCACCCGCTAGGTAGGGCATGCGGGCACCGCTAGCGAACCTTCATTTCATTATGAAATTTATTTTTCTGTTAGCGAGACAACAGTTCAACATGACCGAAAAAGAAAATTATTATGCCTAGCTGATCCCCTCAGAACAGATTTGCAGGCTATAAGTTCAACAAATTAACTGAACATGAGAATGATTGCTCGATAGTCGATATAAACAAACTAAGGTGTTGCCACTCCAAAGAATTGGAAATTAAACATTTTGAGATCGTAAAAAACGTTTTAAAATTCGAAAGGCTTAAGGAAAGATCGCTGGGTACAAACATGAGAACGATCGCTCTATATAAACAAACTAAGGTGTTGCCACTCCAAATTATCGGAAATATGAATGGAAATACTTTTCAAGAAATAGAAATAAATTTGTTAAAGTCCCGTAAGTTACGATAATAAATACAAATATGACGTTATTTCTTCTATGCTAATCATTAAACAAATTTTTAAATATTGTTTTACCATAGTTTGTATGACAGTATCGTATCGCGCCGCAAAATTTAATTGTAACTGGTCCACGTTAAATGAAATATATATATATGGATTTTGGAATTTCCTTCTTGAAATCAATGTAAGACTCATTCCATATGAAAAATTACGCAACAAATGACGTCGTGCTACAATTTGGGAGTTTTAATTAACCTTTGGCGACAAATCTGACCCTACTGACGGAATTGTTCCTAAGTTTTCCTAACTGATCCTTTTATATGTTATATTACTTTTTCAAGTGTTGGCAATGGTTTAATGTTTTTCTTTTCTTTTGAAAAATAGATAGCCGATGTTTTTCAAACGCTACAGGCTTTATGCCGCAGGTGTTTTTTTTTTTACTCCTAGCAAGGACAGCGCCGCATGCAACGTTTTTCATATTCTTAGCGAGAACAGCGCTAGAACTTAGCTAGAACCTTTTTTACATTCTATCAATGACATCGTGGCAGGCGACGTTTTTTTATTCTCTTAAGCAAGGACAGTGCCGTAGGCGCCTTTTTTTAAATTCAGCGCGGGCAACGCCGTGCGGGTACCGCTAGTATCATAACTCAATAATCAACAAAAGAGGAATAAAAACCTGCTTAGTGATTTTTTTTCCTTTTAATTTTACAAAGAGTTACTAATAGAAACTTCCAAAATCTATATGTTCTTGATCTAGATTTGACAGCACTTAAATTTGCATTGCATATTCCGTTAACCAAGGAATATAATAACGTTGTTCTCATTTGCAGACACAATCGTTTGTCCTACAAGATGGACTCGTTAGAAGTGATAAACGACAGATACAAACGAGAAACACAATCGACATTTTCATTCTGGCTAGAAGAAGATGACCGAGCAACGACCGGGAGGTACTACTGCAGTTATCCCATCAATCGCAAAGCAGAAGCTGAGAGATTCAAATCCCGTAACCTTTGGTAAATCCATTTTTTGATAAAGTTAACGCGGTAACTAAAGCAGTGATTTATATACTCAAGATATAAATTTCTCCCTTCCTCCCGGAAATTTTAAAAGTTTTACCCTAATTGGCGTAGAGATAAAAGAATTCCGTGAAAAACAGAATGAACGGGAAAGTTGAATTAACATTGAAATATTTTTCGCAACTACATATTTCGTCTGACTTTGGTACCTTAGTTTTTATAGAATTGTACTTATAGCTATATAAGTAAAACAGAGAGTGTGTATATGTATATGTGTGTATGGGCGTGTGTATACGTTTACGTGAAAGAATGTTCTTTATACAAACCTACATTTTCCATCGCATTTTCAACAAATTTGGTACTTTGGTGCCTAGAGCGCTGTAACGGGGTTTTTGGAATTTAGAGAAATTCCAAAACTTTCGAATTTAAATTTTAGAACCATAAAATTGCATTGTGTAACTTCTTAAGGTATCATTAAACTCTTTATTTCGTAATTTAAAATTTGATATTTTCCAAAGAGTTTTTGAACAAATTTCCATTGCAACAATTTTTATTGAACAAATTTTCATTGCATGCATTTTAAAACCATCATTATGTTTTTCTCAACAGGAAAAAACTCGCACAAAAGCGAAAATACAAGGATTATGAATTTATAATTCCCATATTAAGTGGAAAACAGAACAGAAGAGGTTATGATTCTGACAGTTCTACATCTTTGTTTTTGAAAACAGCAGCTATATCAAGCAAAAGTATGATTTGTAGTAAAATTTATGTCACAGCTGAATTTTCGTATTTGAATTGTTTTGAAATGTTTGGTAGTAGTTATAGAAAGTCTTCACAGTATCTTTTCTTTTCTTTTTAAATTCAAATACTTAGGTAAAAGTAAAAAAGTTGTACGAAAATAATAAAAAATTAAATACACACAAACACACACACCCAGAAGAGTAAAAAAGTCATTGACAAAATTTAAACAAAGAGATGTTTAATTTTTCAAGGAATCAAAATTTTAAAGATGAGGAATATAAAAGTTAAACTTTTTAATAAAGTGATAAAGAATCCTATTTCAAATTGCAACAAATTAATTATTTTATTTGAAATTGTACAATGCAGATTTTATAAAAATGTGCGAAATAAGAAGGGCTAAAAATTTTAAAATTTATTTAAATGAATCATTAAATTTCCAACTGAACTACGTTTTTTGACTTTTTACAATCGGCAAAAGTTTTTATAAAGTGTAAATTAAATTTAAAAAAAAAAAAACCATCTTTGCTTCTGAACATCATAGAAATAGGTCAAAAGTTGCTAAAATTCTCGTACTTTTTTTAAACCTTCAAGCAAATTTTTATCTTTAATTGTTGAAAACAAATCTAAAATCGGAGAGAATTAAACTAATTTTCAAACATTTTAAGGCGCTCCTTAAAATTCAGTTTCTTTCACAGGCTTGATAAGGAAAATTACTTTAAAATGTGTTTTGCAAATCTTAAAGTTTCATATCTTTATGGTCTTGAAATGTTCGTTATTGAAAAGTTAGGATTAGAGATAATTTCTAAGAAAAAAAAAGAGTGGAGAGAGAGCATCATTTATTGACGGTCCCTAAAGCACTAAATGTAAGAGAAAAACAAATTCAAAAAAAAAAATACTTCCTTTCATGCTAGTTCTTCAAGAAATGGAGGATGAATATCCAGATCGACAAAGGTTATGGTCTCCCTCAGGTAGAATGTCCGTAAGTCCTTGTACTCGCTGCTCTTCAGTAGCCATGGGGAAGAGAGACATCGACAGTGGGACTGATGAAGAGGAAAACGCAGTGAAAAATCCACAAACATTTGAAAATATGAAGGAGTTTGATCCTGTGGCTGTTGCTCACGAATTGAAGCTGATTCAAGAAAGATTATTCGGTGCAATTGAAAACACTGAAATTGCTCGATTTCTCTTGAAACCTTCATCTGTTACAGAGGTGAGTATTATAAAATTTTGGTTAAATTTGTATTTTTGAATTCTATCATCTTTTCCTTTTATTAGCCTTTTCTATTTAGCTTCACTTCAAATTTTGTGTAATTTTTATCACTGGTATTTAATATTGTATATTTAATTAAAATTCTTTTTTTTTTTTTGCCCCCTCACTTTTCTGTTCATTGTAACTATAACACCTTTATTGAAATGAAGTAACGCTGTTTATCATTTCTATTGATGTTAATCTGGTTACTATGCTGTAATTTGAGTGCTTGCCTTTATTTCAATGTTATGTTATTTTTATTCTGATATCGTTGACATTGATTTATTCAGATCATTTGCCGAGAATACTACACTGAAATTTCTTCCTTTTTACTGGTTAACGTTTCACAAAATATTTTGATTCATCTCATTCAAAAATTAAGAAGTAATTTGCTTGAAAACGGAAAACATTCTTAGTACTACTTTTTTTTTTTACTAAGGGTTGTTCTCGTTTCCGATCGCCTTTAACATAAAACAACGTACTACTACTCTTTATTATTACTTTTTAAAGTTATTTTATTTTATTTTATTTATTTACTACTTCCGGTCCCAAATTAGTTGCGACCTTTGAATACTTTTGTACCGATTATTGATACTGATGATTTTATGATTTTGTTTGAACCTTTTTCAGAGATTTCAGGGTGCTATACTATGAAAACAACATTTACTTACCAAGAATTCCCCCCTTCCTTCCTTAAATAAGTAAAATATTAGTTTAAAAAAAGATTTTTGATTACCACCAGTAACTGGGGATAGGGGCGATCAAATGGGGCGTGGCTTAAAAGCGTGCGAAAGCAGTACATTTGTTTCGATTTTTTTGCCTCAAAATAAGTACTACATTTGAGGCAAGTAAAAGATAAAAATGAAAATACCAAGTTGTGACAATTTTCATCGCAAATAAATAAATTTAAATTCTTATTTAGGGAGTTTCTCATATTGTAGCTTCAGGATTACATACCTACTTCCAAGACTCCATTTATGTAGCAACTAATTTGGGACAAAATTTTCGACCTAGATCTAGCAACTAAGTTTGGGACGGAGAGAGTATTATTTTTTGTCATCATTTTTAAAATGTTACATCTGATTCAAAAAATGATCTACTTTCAAATATTGCAACCTTTCTTAAAATAGGTGAATTGTCCTAACCTTTGTGGTTACCTCTTCTTTACTGAAAGGCTAAAAAACCTGGTATTGTCTGAAATAATTGAGCAACCAAGTTTAGAACTCATGGCCGAACATATAAGCTACTGTATACAGGTATGAAAACATTCGGTTACTTAAAATTAAACAAAATTAGAGATCTGGGTTTTCCGGAAAATTTTGAATCGGAAAATTTTCCACTCAATAAATTGTAAATATTTTTCATCTTTAAATTCTTATGTACGATATCAGTGGTTCCCAACCTATGGGTCACGACCCCAAGACTTTATTTCAATACAGTGGAACCCCGCCATTCGTCCGCCTCGCTATTCGTGCAACTCGTTATTCGTCCAACTTGTTCAAGTAAAATTCAACTCGCCATATGTACGCTTACCCCAGCGATTCGGACGGCTCCAGGGGATAGGGTTGCCAGTTTGGCTTTTAAAAAAAAATCGAGAAGTTATGCTCCTTTTGAACTCGCCTGGAAATAATTTGTTTGGCGTTTTGTATTTTTTAAAAAAATTTAATACTTTTTGAGATATTACTGAAAATTTTTACTTTCTAAGGGGGGGGGGGGCAGCAAGAAGAAGTGGTTGAAGAACTTTCTTCTTCAGGGGAAGAAAGTAGTAATTAAAGCATTTCCTTTGCAGAAATGAAAGAGCCGGGTTACCAATGGGAGAAAACACAGAGGGGTGAAAAAATGGCCTCCTAACACTACTGCGGTCAACAGGAGCATTAACTTGTTCAATGACAATGTTATTGACCATTTTAGAAAAATTTTGAACAATCGTCAAAGGCAGTCAACATTGGACAGGTTTTTAGAGAAAGAAACCTAAGATTCATCTAGTGCAAAAAGAAAGAATAGCAGAAAGGGGGAAAACACCTGAGGGGATGTTACCTGATGTATTTATGGAAGGTGACTCTTCTTCCAAACAGTAACATCAACATTTCTCTTCATCCTCTCAACATTCCACTTGTGCCATCAGCTTACCTCAGTACAAGCAAAGTGCAGTTAAATCTTTATTTATGTATAATTTCATTTACAGTATTTCTGTACATTTGTTTTTCATAGGTTTAAATTAGCAACCATCTGTGGGACTAGAACGAATTCATCCAGTTTATAATGTATCTTATGCGATAAAATAAATCGCCATTCGTACAAATCGCCATTCGAACTGCTTCCTGGGACGAATTGTGTACGAATAGCGAGGTTCTGCTGTATTAACATTCGCAATACTATTGCGTTTTAAAATTATTTCATGAACAAAATTTTTAGCACTGACAATCGACCCTTAAACAGCAGGATCACTCAGGTTCCATAACATCCAAACTTTCTAGATCGCTCTCAGATACAGAGAACATGGACAGATCCAGGTCAGAATGGCAACTACTCAAAGAACCTGTTTCAATGTCAGTATGTTGCTCTAGTACATTTTGCTCGTAGTTTGAACATACCACTGTATTGCTCGTCAAATATAGATTTTGAGAAACAGGTGCAATTTTAGCTGTGCGTTCCTTTTTCAATCTGTTCCTCTTTTTAGCCTACTTTCCCGTAAAAGTAAAAAAAAAATAATAATAATAAAGCATGAAAGAAGGCTTAATGTATCGTGAAAATATCGTTAGAAATTAAGAAAAGCCAAAAATAAGTTAAGTATTTAAATAAAGATTGAAAAATAAAAAATTTGAAAGTAGGGTTTTGAGATGGGGAAAAAGTGTGTCTGTCGGTCCGTTCCCCCAATAACTTTTGAACGAATTGTCCGATTCGAAAAATTCTTTTTGCATTCGAAAGATCTCGGCGAGGACATCCCATTTTCATATGTTACTTTTTGATTTGAACAATTTTTTTGTTCAATTTTGAACAGTTCAAAAAATTTTAACATTAGCGCCTATGGGTGAAAATGAAGCAAATTATGTAAACTAGTTCTAGTAAACTAGTTAAGTACAAGATTCAAGTTCCCATGAACAAGCTCACTGGAAGAAGTTCTTGGCGTGAAATATTGATTTGAACAATTTTTGTTCATTTTTGAACAGTTCAAAAAAAATTAACATACCGCCTACGGGAAAATTTCAATCCTATATAATTCCTGATCTAACGGAACGATTTGCTTGGAACAAACTTTATCGGAAAGCTCTTATGACGTAGAACATGTACAAATAGAAAGTTCATCCAGAACTAACGAGCCTATTTTCCTATGAAATTTTTTGATCGGGATTTTCAAGAATATTTTTGAATTAATGAATGACTAAATGAATAAGCAAAAGAATGATTGAATGAATATGTATTAACCGTTGAAAAAGGTATATTTGAAGCAATTAAGAACTAAATGAGAAAGACAGAGAGAGAGATAGCTAGATTATAAATTTGAATTCGGTGTATACGGGAAAGTAGGCTCGTATAGTTCTAGACGGAACTTCTTGTTTGTCTTTATGTTGCTGAATGCTTTCCAGTTGGTTCGCAGGAAGCAGCTGTCGGGGAAATATTAAAAATTCTTGCAGAACCCTAGATAATTCCCTTGTACTGCAATAGCTTTTCCACCAAGTTATTGGAGATACATTGGTTGCAGCTTTCCATAGGATATCTTTGCTCCAAATCTATCGTGTGGCACTTTATTCTGCTATATCTGCCTTATTGTAGCCTCATTTGTACCAAGGGTGCTTTTAGAAACTTAAATTATGGTTTACATTGCCAATATAAATTCATCTTCTGACTGACTTTTTTGTCCATAGTATCGTGGGTCAAGGAAATTTGCTGCTGAATGTATTAAGTGGAAACAAAAATTGTATCTGTTTGTTAAAAAGCCTTCAACAGATTATTTTATTTTTTGGTATGCGGTGAAAAAGACATTAGCTCTTTTATTTTTTCATCATTTTTTAAAAATGTAGCTGTGACTTCTGAAACCTCTGGCGCATCTCCCTCTATCTGTTGTTTAGCTGCAGAAATTCGTACCAGTAAGTTATATGCAGTCCGAACTTGAACCCAAAATATATCACTATCAAGTACTTGCTTTCTTACATTTGAAGGTATATGTGAGAGTTCGTCAACTATCACTGCACACTGTAAGTAGTTCTTTGTTCTCAACAAACTGTCAAAGCATTTTGTTACTGAACCCCATATTGTTTGGTACACCAAGTTGGAATGAAATTCAGTATTGTTTGTTGAAATAAAGCTGAAATGTGTTAATAACATAAAACATGAATAGTTTTATTGAGCCACACACAAAATTTAGTGTAAAATATACTGTTTGAGATGGAAAATTTTCCGAAAAAACATAGCGGAAAATTTTCCGGTAAATTTTCTGTTTTGGAAAATTTTCCACCCCACATCTCTAAACAAAATCTTTAGCAATTTTCCTCCTCAACTACGATTAAGATTTCATTAAGCGTGTCTTGAATTGTCCTCATTTAATGAGGCTGATGAGTATAATTCACATTTGAGAATGTCAGCCTGGGTTTGACACCGGAACAGACAGCGAATTGAAACTTCTACATACTTTCTGTGCACGTCATTGGTTCCGTATAATTTCATGCACAACCTCTCGCGTTACCAATTGCTTACTCCACAATTAGAAAATACTTTGACAAAAAATGGGACAAAAAGCTCGCTATTAGTATAAAATCTTACCATGTAGAAGATTGAACGACAACAACGTATCTTGTGGCTGTTGCGGCCAGTGGGAAACTAGCATTAAGTGGGTTTCAGTTCCCGGCAACAAAATACGTCGCTGCTGTTGGCTGTGGCTTTCAATCCAACAGTAACTACTGCCCAATCAAATCTTACATCATAGTACAATCAAAACATCATGGTCGTCCAGAATGCAGTTACGTAAATATGTTTTTTTAATGATGGAAGCCACCTATCGGGAATACGAAGCAACGTTTCCGGACGTAGAAATATTCAGTGCGCATTCGTCAAAAGGCGGCGACGCAGATTTTATCACCAGTGTAAGGTTAGCATTAGAACTTTGGTCAAAATAACATTTACAGAGTGTTAATTATTCTCAGTAATATCTGACTAATGGTATTCTTTGGTACATTTTCGCTATCAGTACGTTAACCCCATAATACTCTTATAACTCAAATTATTTAATGTAAAATTTGAATTTTTCCATTTTATTCAAAAAATAAAAAATGTGCAACATTATCCACGTCCGAGGGAAAATTGTAGTTACTCTCACTCCAGGCATTACACTCTATGAAACATTATCACTATATTAAAAAATAAATATGTATATATATATATATATATATATATATGTACAGTATATATTTATTTTTTTAATATAATGATAATGTTTCATAGAGTGTAAGGCCTGGAGTGAGAGTAACTACAATTTTCCCTCGGACGTGGATAATATATATATATATATATATATATATATAACATTATAAAATAAATAACTTTTTCAAACCCCTTTGGGGCCGTTCATAAATGACGTCACGCTTTTTTCCCATATATTTGACCCCTTCCCCTCCTTTGTCACGCGTCACGCTATGTTGCATAAGGCATGATGTTACACTTCTTTTTACCCCCTCCCCTCCCCTTGTAACACTCTGTCACAATTTCACGAACCCCTTTCCCCCCTTTCGAAGCGTGACATCATTTATGAATGATCCCCTTTTCAAATTCAGTTTCGATTTTAATACATACAAATTATTTACGTTTCCTTGCCCGTTCCTTCTTCTACCATTCTACCCCGGGGAAGAATTATGTGACGTGAGCTAAAAATAGTTATTGCAGAGATAGCATCAACCAATGAGAAAAATACTTGCTTGATCATGTGACCAGATAGCTCAAATATTATAAAAAGACAGCTTCGCAGAAATTTCTGGGGATTCACGATGTAAATAATGTTGTATAGACTTTGATGTTTTGGGTCGTCTTCGTCCTGTGCTGTTAATTTTGCGTTATCGCTAATTCTCCTTGTGTTTAGAATAAGAAGTTGTTTTTGTAAAGATGGAGACTTCAAATGAATTCAGGATTGAGTAAATAGACTCGGCCTACGACGCATTGACTTTATAGCTCGTCAAAATGTTGATGTTGGCTGTGCTCGTAACTATGATGTAATTCGAATTATTACATTATTACATGCATATATGTATATACATACATACATACATACACACGCACACACACACATTTGTATATATATATATATTATTTATATTTATAAATAAATATATATATTATTTATATACATAAAAATAAACAAAAAAGTAACGAAAAAAAATCGTAAAAAAAAAAAAAAAAAAAAAAAAAAGTAAATCAAATTGTGCAAAAATGAATATATATGAATATTAATTTTTACACAATTTGATTTACATTTTTTTGTTAATTTTTGTTATTGTTTGTAGATAAATAACGATCGATATATATCTATGTTTGGTACAGTAAAACCTGTAAAGTTGATCACCTGTCTAAGTTGACCCCCTAAAGTGCTGCACCGCAAGTGGTCAACTTACACAGGTTTCACTGTACACACACACACACATATATATATATATATACTGGTTTCACTGTACACACACACACACACACATATATATATATATATGTACACTGGTTTCACTGTATATATATTAAGGCTCGACCGATGCATCGGCTCCGATTGTTCAACAAAGTTGCCATCTGCCATCGGCATCGGCTGCCGATGTTAACTTTAGAAAAACATCGGCCCTCCGGCCCTGAAAAACATCTAAAAACCGATGCAAGGCCGAAGTTTTCCTCAGGGACAACTTGAAAGAAAACCTTCTGTCTTTAACTTTCTTTTTCCTCCATAGCTAGATTTCTCTTTCCATACAATAACAGGCAGCACATCAGTTAAAGCACAAAAATAACGTCATTCTACAAAGTATTTGATAAACATTTAGGAAAAATAGTTTAAGCGATCGCTGCCCGAAAACCTTCATTATTAAAATTATTTCTCTTTGAACAGAATGCTCGCAAAATAGAATATGTTAAAATAAAAGTAATAGAGGCGTCTTTATAAGTGCTATTTGTTTTTCGCACTAATTTAGTTGCCTCATTTTTGTCCGTTTTTCGTTTAATAGTTAATTTCAGTGCATTAGATGTCATTGTGCAATAATATTTAACCATCTGCTTTAAATTTGTCATGTTTCTTATTATTCCGAAATTGTAAACAATACAAAGACAACCCAATCAAAGTGCGATAATAATTTAAATTTTTACCAGTATAAACTTTTTTTCTCTTAGCGTTTTTTTTTTCTTTCTTTCTTTCTTTTTTTTTTTTTTTTTTTGCTTCTTCGATCCACGTGTTAGTTTTTCTGCAATTATGCAGCAATCTCGTCGCATCTGCTTTTAGTGTGTGGTTATTCACATTATTTCATTTTGAGTTTACAACATAAAAAAGATTGGTCAAAAATAAGAAACAATTTTCCAGTATAAATATTTATTGATCGAAATTTTATGTGTCCAAGTTCGACTTGCAATTTTCAAAAATTGAGTTCTCAAAATGCGAGTTCGCGCAACAAGATTTAATAGCATCTTAATAAAAATGCTAACATTTCTTTGTTTTCAAAGATTGATCAATGCATATTTTTTTTTCAAAATACATCTTAACTTTTTTTTTATACGATAATTATTTTAATTTTCCCCCGTGTATACTTCGTTTTTCTTTAGCGCATTTTTTGGCTTCTTTGATGCTAAGTGTTAGACAGTTGGCAGTTTTTCTGCTATTGTACAACAATCTCATGGTATCTGCTTTCAGTTTAGAATATTTCTTGTTATTTTATTATTAGTTTACAACATAGAACATATTGATAAAAAATATGAATCAATTTTCAGTATAAATATTTATTGATCGAAATTTTATGTGTTCAAGTTCGACTTGTAATTTTCGAAAATTTAATTCTTAAAAAAAGAGTTCGCGGGACAGGGTGGAATAATATTTTAATAAAAATGCTATAATTTCATTAATTTCAAAAATCGACAACGTATATATAAATATACATATATATATATTTTTCAAAATCTATATATATATTTCAGTTAACGTGGACCAGTTACGATTAAATTTTGCGAAACGATACGATACTGACATCATGCAACAAACAAACTATGGTAAAATGATATTTAAAAATTTGTTTTATGATTAGCGTGGAAGAGTAAGATTTATTATTTACTAGCTGACATGCCCGGCGTTGCGCGGGATAAAATTGCATCATTCGCAGTCCAAGTGACGCATGTCCAAAATTCTGTAGTAAATGTATAGGGAAAAACTTTCTTAAAAAATCCAAGTAGGAGATGGGCAACTGTCCATAAAAATCCTATTTATACAGTAAAATTCACTAAAAACCACAATTGCATTAAAACGAACAGCCTAGAAAAATTCCTTTTAGACCAAAAAAAAGTCCATAAAAATCCACATTAAAATGCCAACAAAAGTTCATAGAAGTTTTAATTAGAGTAAGAGAAACAGTGACTATGCAGCGGGATAATTGTGCCAAAATGATATCAAGAGCCCGTAAAAATCTCAATTAAAATATCGACCACAATACATCTAAAATTTCCCATCAGAAAAAGAGCAGTACTCTCTTTCAAAATGTTCATCGGATCAAGAACAACTCTCCCTGAATATTTCTGCTACAATAAAGAAAACATTATTTAAAGCCCCCCCATTTCAATAAAGACAACTATTCCTAAACATCCCTAATAGCATAATAACATTAGTCCTAAAAAATATCCATTAGAATGGAGACGTCAGTGACTAAAAATAGAATACTGACCTTCAAGAGCTACTGTTCCTAAAATTACATAGCAGTCCATTTTAAATTTCCCATCAAAAGTCCTAAAAATCCCGCTTGCAAACTCGTCAAAACATTTCCTGAAAATTCAATTGAATAGCACTTTCATAAAATTCGGATAAAAACGAAAGAAAAGAAAGCATTATTTCCAAAGGCAAATGCACATTTAAATTAGAAAATGTTTAATGCTGAACCAATTCCGACGCGTGAAACTTAAGTTGATAGAAAAAATAACTAAATTCTGCCCAAATGGCGCCAAATAGACACTACAAAAATTAAATAAATGTTAGAAAATAAATCACTTGTGTAAAATATGGAATCAATAATCGCCAAATTGCACTAAAATAATGGCAGCATTTCGCAAATGCGCCATGATCCTATGGTGTAAATCATGTATTGAATTAAATGAGAACAATAGTACTGATACGGATTATTGGACGCGGTTTGGAAGAGTTACGAAGCGCAAAATAATATATTGAGAACAATTAACTGGAAGATGGGAGTGTAAAAAGGGGTTATCACCACCTGGCGAAATTTTAAATTTCATCAAAAATAGGCGTTATCGAAAACCTTCCAACCTATTTCTTATCGAAGAAATGAATATTAAATCGTCAAAAAAGAAAGAAGAATCAACATTAAAAATCGCATGCAGTAAATAATCCACAAAATATCGCATGCAGTAAATAATCCACAAAATAAAAATAATTTAACTTTGTGCAAGTAAACAATAATAATAAAATTACACGTTAATTTAAAGCACAAATGAGCAAAAAAATGCAGACATATGTTTCGGGATTGCTTGGAATCCCTTTTTCAATGCGACAGGGAGCTTCTAGATGCAAAACATCCAAATGAAGCAGACAGAATCGGATCGGATCGGACGTGAATGGGGGCGGAGCGAAGCTCCTTTGCCAGATATAATGGATTGGGGGGGGGGGGGGAGGGGAGTGGCGAGAAGGACGTGGTATTGAAAGTTAAAATATGTATCATTAAAGTTTGTAGCGATCATTTTTAATCTATATTTCTTCGTAATATATAGTAGGGGCGGGAAAATTTTTTTGCCTCAGGGCGCCATTCATGCCGCCCCTGAGTCTTTCATTAGCCGTATTGCACTCGTATAACGTAGAGTTGTTTTCTCCGAATCGATTCTGTGCGGGAAGAAAAAGAAGCTGTACAGAATTCATTCTTATTTTTTATTGAAAACTACTTTCTTCCGGCAGCTGTTTCGTCTTGTAATAACCATAACTTAATTTCCGTTTTTTTTTATTTAATCTAATTTATTTATTTATTCATTCTCCTTTTTTTCCGAATAAAAGAAGAATAATGTTCCGAATAGAACCGTGCCGTGTGGCCATTGCAAATTTACGGAAAACAATTCAAACAATGTTTTGCAAGCCGATCAATCCTGAAAAAGTTGAAGCACTTTATTATTCAAGGTGCATAAACTAAATTGTAATTCTTTTGCACAGGAAAAAGGAGGTTTATATATGGGACAAATAAAATTCTATGTGTATATATATATATATATATATATATATTAGGGCTCGACCGATGGCATTTTTTGGCCGATGAGCCGATGCCGATTGTTGGCCGATGGCCGATGGAAAAAAGTCGCTTTAAACCAATAAACCGTGTAGAATGTTTGTCAAAAAAATGTCATTTAAATCATTCATTTAGTTTTGTGTTTATAAAAACATAAATGCATTATTTTAGCACCGTAAAACTGTTTGGGGGAAAATTACATAATAATTAAAACTAAAAGAATCACTCGCGATTCTAGTAAAGAAATTAAACTATTTGGAGGTTAAAAAAATAAAAAAAATGCTACATTAGAGGATTTTTAATTATTTTTCCTTATCTTTGCAAAAAAACTCAACAACTATTGGATCGGATCGGGTCTAATTCACTTCCCTTCAACATTTTCTCTTTATAGTCCCTACACGGCAAATGCCAAATGCAGCTGCCTTTATTTTCTTATTTTTTTTTCATGGAGAGGGATGCAGATGTTATAATACAGACTAACAAATAATGTGAGTTTATCTTTAAAAGAATTGTCAACCCCTTCCTCTCAGAGTTTTTTCATAATTCCGCCCCCTCCCCTGATTAAAAGCAAAGCGGAAACGGTTATATGTTTATTTTTCATTATAAAAGTTATTTTAACTAAAAATAGCTATTTTTCTACAATAAAAATAAAATAATAAAAATTTTCTCTCGCAGTAACGCCTCCCTGTTCATATCTAAGAAATACTGAACACTGCTTTAAAAACATAGACGTGAGATATTTTTGTCATTACAAATAAATGCTGGGGGGGGGGGGGGGCTTTAGACTTTAGAACTAATCTTATTAACTTGTTTCTTTTCTTGTAAGTTGAAAATTACAATGAAATACTTCACATATTCTTTCTATTTTCATGAGCACAATGTAAGAACACCGAAATAAACCAAAATTTTGAGCACCAGTAGTTTTCTGCTGACAAATAATCTTCTGAAAAACACGTGATCGTTTATAAAAATTAAGATGTAATAGCTATTCTCCCGCAGAACATCTGTGGGGCATAAGTTTAAAATTCAAAAGGCTTAAGAACAGATCGCTAGATACAAACAAACTGAGGTGTTGCCACTCCAAGGAATCGGACTTGAAAATTAAGTTATTAATGGAAATACATTTTAAGAAATAAAAATAAATTTGTTATCCCGTAAGTTACGATAATCTATATAAATAAAACCGAAAGTTTGTGTGTGTGTGTGTGTGTGTCTGTCTGTCTGTCTGTCTGTCGATCGCGTCCTGGCGAGATGGAACGGGCCAGAAGTACGAAATTTTGGTTACAGGTACCTTGGGGCAGGTCCTCGTGCACCTCGAAGCGTTTTTCCTAAAATTCGAATTTGTTCTTTTTTTATTCCAATTGAAGCACAACTGTTGATTTTGGGTTTATCTCATCGAAGAAACGACCCACGTTTTGTATTTTTGCAGCATATTGATGCCCGTAAATAACTGCACAAGATGATCTCTTTCAGAAGTTCGTAGAACGAATAGAACACGCGTAATATTCATTTAAAGTAGTTTTCGAACTTTAAAGCAAGGCTTACCTCTGAATTTATCTGCTCAAATTGCGTGTTTTCGCCAAAATAAATATTATTTTTGTCGCCAACTAGATGATTTCTGTTAACGTAAGATTGAAAAAATGCTATTTTATCCTTATTCATGCCGTTTTATGAGCGAAACACATTCTAAAAATTCATTTTATTGTTATACATATTTTGTGGAACTGCAGACGAATTTTAATTACTTTACCTTGAGGTTGATTCTCCTTCTTTTTTTGGCTATTTAATAGTATAGTAGCAGTTCAACAATTGCATGAAATATTATTTCTTATGGTAGAGTGTCTGTTTTATCGACGAATCAAATTCTAAAAATTCATTTCACTTTTATGGATATTTTGTGGATTAATAATAATAAAATTACACGTTAATTTAAAGCACAAATGAGCAAAAAAATGCAGACATATGTTTCGGGATTGCTTGGAATCCCTTTTTCAATGCGACAGGGAGCTTCTAGATGCAAAACATCCAAATGAAGCAGACAGAACAAGAAAAACAAAGCTTATATAGCCTAAGAATTATCTGTAAACCAATGAGAATAAAGGCAGCGTGAAGTGGAAGTAGAAGTAGCAGGAAGACACCAATAAGAGAGCAACAAACGAATCCAGTTGAAAGTACAGGAAGTAAAAAGGAATAACAATAAAAATAAAGCAAAAAAGACGACAGCATGCATAAAAATTGCAAAAATAATAAAATAAAATACAAAGAATAAAATTGAAATAAAAATAAGTACAGAAACTACCAAAACAAAATGCAAAACAAAGTACACATGTAAAGGAGGGGGAGGGGAGGGAGGGGGGAAGGAGAAAAATAGACACAAAAAAGGAAAACAACAAGAAAACCTAGAAAGAACAACAAATTAAAGAAATTTATGCCAGACCTGTAAAAAATAAGGAGTTGAGGAAGAATCATTAACCAAATTAGAACTATTCCTGTTAATATGATAAGCTTCCCAAAAGTCAAGCTCTAAAGGGGAAGAACATTTTTGAATAATTTTACCAGAATTGAAGTCAAAAGAGTGGTTGGAATTCCAACAATGGAAAATTCGCTTAAATGAGCATAAAGGTTATGTACGAAAGCAAGAGTTAAATAAGTCTAGCATTGCTCAACATTGTTGGAATTCCAACCACTCTTTTGACTTCAATTCTGGTAAAATTATTCAAAAATGTTCTTCCCCTTTAGAGCTTGACTTTTGGGAAGCTTATCATATTAACAGGAATAGTTCTAATTTGGTTAATGATTCTTCCTCAACTCCTTATTTTTCACAGGTTTGGCATAAATTTCTTTAATTTGTTGTTCTTTCTAGGTTTTCTTGTTGTTTTCCTTTTTTGTGTCTATTTTTCTCCTTCCCCCCTCCCTCCCCTCCCCTCCTTTACATGTGTACTTTGTTTTGCATTTTGTTTTGGTAGTTTCTGTACTTATTTTTATTTCAATTTTATTCTTTGTATTTTATTTTATTATTTTTGCAATTTTTATGCATGCTGTCGTCTTTTTTGCTTTATTTTTATTGTTATTCCTTTTTACTTCCTGTACTTTCAACTGGATTCGTTTGTTGCTCTCTTATTGGTGTCTTCCTGCTTCTTCTACTTCCACTTCACGCTGCCTTTATTCTCATTGGTTTACAGATAATTCTTAGGCTATATAAGCTTTGTTTTTCTTGTTCTGTCTGCTTCATTTGGATGTTTTGCATCTAGAAGCTCCCTGTCGCATTGAAAAAGGGATTCCAAGCAATCCCGAAACATATGTCTGCATTTTTTTGCTCATTTGTGCTTTAAAATTAACGTGTAATTTTATTATTATTAATCCACAAAATATCCATAAAAGTGAAATGAATTTTTAGAATTTGATTCGTCGATAAAACAGACACTCTACCATAAGAA
Organism: Octonoba sinensis; assembly: GCA_038502835.1. NCBI lineage: Eukaryota > Metazoa > Arthropoda > Arachnida > Araneae > Uloboridae > Octonoba > Octonoba sinensis. The sequence goes on from CM076600.1 coordinate 40,550,264, forward strand.
ATAATATTTCATGCAATTGTTGAACTGCTACTATACTATTAAATAGCCAAAAAAAGAAGGAGAATCAACCTCAAGGTAAAGTAATTAAAATTCGTCTGCAGTTCCACAAAATATGTATAACAATAAAATGAATTTTTAGAATGTGTTTCGCTCATAAAACGGCATGAATAAGGATAAAATAGCATTTTTTCAATCTTACGTTAACAGAAATCATCTAGTTGGCGACAAAAATAATATTTATTTTGGCGAAAACACGCAATTTGAGCAGATAAATTCAGAGGTAAGCCTTGCTTTAAAGTTCGAAAACTACTTTAAATGAATATTACGCGTGTTCTATTCGTTCTACGAACTTCTGAAAGAGATCATCTTGTGCAGTTATTTACGGGCATCAATATGCTGCAAAAATACAAAACGTGGGTCGTTTCTTCGATGAGATAAACCCAAAATCAACAGTTGTGCTTCAATTGGAATAAAAAAAGAACAAATTCGAATTTTAGGAAAAACGCTTCGAGGTGCACGAGGACCTGCCCCAAGGTACCTGTAACCAAAATTTCGTACTTCTGGCCCGTTCCATCTCGCCAGGACGCGATCGACAGACAGACAGACAGACAGACACACACACACACACACACAAACTTTCGGTTTTATTTATATAGATTATCGTAACTTACGGGATAACAAATTTATTTTTATTTCTTAAAATGTATTTCCATTAATAACTTAATTTTCAAGTCCGATTCCTTGGAGTGGCAACACCTCAGTTTGTTTGTATCTAGCGATCTGTTCTTAAGCCTTTTGAATTTTAAACTTATGCCCCACAGATGTTCTGCGGGAGAATAGCTATTACATCTTAATTTTTATAAACGATCACGTGTTTTTCAGAAGATTATTTGTCAGCAGAAAACTACTGGTGCTCAAAATTTTGGTTTATTTCGGTGTTCTTACATTGTGCTCATGAAAATAGAAAGAATATGTGAAGTATTTCATTGTAATTTTCAACTTACAAGAAAAGAAACAAGTTAATAAGATTAGTTCTAAAGTCTAAAGCCCCCCCCCCCCCCCCAGCATTTATTTGTAATGACAAAAATATCTCACGTCTATGTTTTTAAAGCAGTGTTCAGTATTTCTTAGATATGAACAGGGAGGCGTTACTGCGAGAGAAAATTTTTATTATTTTATTTTTATTGTAGAAAAATAGCTATTTTTAGTTAAAATAACTTTTATAATGAAAAATAAACATATAACCGTTTCCGCTTTGCTTTTAATCAGGGGAGGGGGCGGAATTATGAAAAAACTCTGAGAGGAAGGGGTTGACAATTCTTTTAAAGATAAACTCACATTATTTGTTAGTCTGTATTATAACATCTGCATCCCTCTCCATGAAAAAAAAATAAGAAAATAAAGGCAGCTGCATTTGGCATTTGCCGTGTAGGGACTATAAAGAGAAAATGTTGAAGGGAAGTGAATTAGACCCGATCCGATCCAATAGTTGTTGAGTTTTTTTGCAAAGATAAGGAAAAATAATTAAAAATCCTCTAATGTAGCATTTTTTTTATTTTTTTAACCTCCAAATAGTTTAATTTCTTTACTAGAATCGCGAGTGATTCTTTTAGTTTTAATTATTATGTAATTTTCCCCCAAACAGTTTTACGGTGCTAAAATAATGCATTTATGTTTTTATAAACACAAAACTAAATGAATGATTTAAATGACATTTTTTTGACAAACATTCTACACGGTTTATTGGTTTAAAGCGACTTTTTTCCATCGGCCATCGGCCAACAATCGGCATCGGCTCATCGGCCAAAAAATGCCATCGGTCGAGCCCTAATATATATATATATATATATATATATACACATAGAATTTTATTTGTCCCATATATAAACCTCCTTTTTCCTGTGCAAAAGAATTACAATTTAGTTTATGCACCTTGAATAATAAAGTGCTTCAACTTTTTCAGGATTGATCGGCTTGCAAAACATTGTTTGAATTGTTTTCCGTAAATTTGCAATGGCCACACGGCACGGTTCTATTCGGAACATTATTCTTAAAAAAAGGAGAATGAATAAATAAATAAATTAGATTAAATAAAAAAAAACGGAAATTAAGTTATGGTTATTACAAGACGAAACAGCTGCCAGAAGAAAGTAGTTTTCAATAAAAAATAAGAATGAATTCTGTACAGCTTCTTTTTCTTCCCGCACAGAATCGATTCGGAGAAAACAACTCTACGTTATACGAGTGCAATACGGCTAATGAAAGACTCAGGGGCGGCATGAATGGCGCCCTGAGGCAAAAAAATTTTCCCGCCCCTACTATATATTACGAAGAAATATAGATTAAAAATGATCGCTACAAACTTTAATGATACATATTTTAACTTTCAAAAAGCTGAAGGAAAGCAATCGCTGATCAGAATGGACTGAATAAGGGGAAATGAACAGAAAAAGAGAAAAAGCAATAAATTGACTTTTGCTCGTCATAAAATAGATAGGTTTGATTACCACTAACTTTGAAGCCCAGCTGGGGCGGTTATTGAGTTGGAGAGTTAACCAATTCTACTGTTCAATTACAGTATAGTTTAATTACTTAGAAAAATCATTGTTAGAACATTCGGAAGTTGTGGCATTCTTAGTATAGAGAGCCCATCAACCAGGACAAGGTGGTACAAGGATGATAAAAATCGATTTTTAACCGTCCAGAGGCGTAAAACCGCATTAAAAAAATGTAATATCGGTTTTTAATTTTTTTGAGATAAAAACTTGTTTTTTACTTATAAAGGTGAAGTCAATATTTATGGCAAAACCGCCCCTAAGAACGGCGCGCCCTGAAGCGGGCGCCTCACCGCCTCAGCTTAGCGCCGGCCCTGGAAAGACTCACATTTTTCTCTTTGTGAACCACACAAGTTTAGGACAATATATCAACTTTCACTTTTCTCTCCTTCGTAACAGGTAGCTCTGGCTTGTTATAAAATGAAAAATAAGCAGTCAACATACGCAATACTTTGTGGCATATGCAATCCTGCTGTCATGAGAAATGAACAGCTGTGGACTCACATTCAAGTGAATTATAACGATGAACAAAAGTAAGAACTATACATTTTTATTACATCCTTTGCAACAATGATTATACATACATATATGAGTGCGCCATGAGTGGCATAAACAGGATTTTGCCTGGCGGGGAGGTGGTCAGATCAGAGCATATATCATCAAATCATGATTTCTAATCACCAGCTATGCGTAATAGGGTATAATATTTCGTAGAGTATTCTAATTTTATTATGAAATTTTATTTCTGCCATGCTTAACAATTTGCATTTTTACTTAATAAAGTGGAAGGCCTTCTAGAGCTTGACAGATTTCGTCGATGCGCCCCTGTTTATTGTAACGCCTCCAGAATTGTGCTATGGAGGAGGGGTATTAAGTTCAGAATTAGAGAGGCATCGGATATTGATTTTACCGGATGTCGCATGTCTTACTAGGTATTTGGAAGCTGCGAGATGTTGGAAAATATTTATAGACTTTACAAGGTTTCAAGCATCAGAGCCGAATACCGTTCCAAGTTCGTGGATACAAGGTGGATATCTGCCCAACTCAATATCTGATAGATCTCTGCTATAGAGCTTGGCACGCGCTAGATATCAACTCTTTTATCGGGAACACAGACTGCTCCGGAGGTCATTTCAACCGAACTTGATTTCTTTTCACAAAACTGTCTTGTTGGGATATCATATATTTTTTAAAGTTAAACTTCACATTCCGCTGCCAGTGCATAACACACATTCAAAATGCGCCCGCGTTTAAAATCGAAAGGAAAAAAACACTACCTATAATGAAAAAAAGAATTAGGTTTTATAATACAACGAGAAAACGAACTCGGTTTCAGCACACTGAATAAAATGCCGTTTTGATTTGCTCGATTTTTTTTTCGGGTATCACACATTCGGGGTGGACGTTAGGGTTTAGGAGGTCGTAGCACTAAATAGGTTAAGAACAGGCGGACGACATAAATCATTGTTCTCATCTACAAAAGCTTTAAGCTAAGCTTAATGGCGACTTTCTTTCGTGCCTTCCAATAGATTCCCTTCCCCCCTCCGCGGATCCGACACAGTGAAAGAGGTAGTCAATTGGCATGCAGTTAATAAATAATAAATGCAAAGAAAAAGAAAGGAAAAGAAAACAAAAATAAATTATGTGTTAACTATATAATCTTTTCTGGGCCGTGGTATCCTAGTGGTCAGGATGTCGAGCTTCGGATCAGAGAATCTCGTGTTCGATACCCGGGCCGCTGAAGACCCACCATGTACTCTTGGGGATACGTGCATGTAAAATCCGTGAACCCTGAGGCCGTTGGGGGGGTGGTGAATTTCCCTTCCCTTCATTCTTAAGTCAAAAAAAAGGAAGGTGGCGTATTTGTGGTGGCGCCATCCAAATACATGATGAGCCATGTAGTACTTCCACCGTTGTGGTGCTCATCTATAAACGGAAGGCGCTCCTTGCTGCCTTAATTCCTAGTCGCTCTGCAAAGGGGAGCTTGGATATCCAAGTGGCATTAGAAACAACAACAACATAATATTTTCTTTTTGTTTTAAATGTAAACTTTATTGCAAGTCCTTTATCACGTATATTCTTTATTTCTTTTACTATTGATGTACCTGTTTCATTCGTTGTAGAAGCAATTTCAATGTTTATATCACTCCTACCTTTAGATTACAGTGATTTTTTCAATCGCTGATTTCCTTCTAAGTAAATTGTTTTAAGCAGGTGTTTTAGTAATTTTTCAATTTATAGATTAGTTTCTTTAATTTATGCTAATTTTTCCTTTCTTTTCTTTTTTCACTTTGTTAAACTTTTTGAAGGACTGCCCCCATCAGTTCCTTAGCTTCTTTTGCAGCTACATGTAAATAACGTAATTTTTCCACTGAATTTCAATGTTTGGAACTAATATATACATTTAGAATACTCCCATGCTACTTAGCAATTCTGCTAAATGCGTGCAAGTATTTTCATTTCAATTCAATCAGATAAAGCTGTGGTCTTTTAGTTGTTGATACTTTTCAGAGTTATTCAAATTAATATATTAATGTTTAAAAAATCTTTACCTTCCAAGTTCCTGACAATTGTTACGTAAACATTTTGATGAAATTAAGAAAATAAATAAAATCCTCTATATAATAATAGCCGAAGTTGTCTTTCCGTCCTGTCCTCGTCTTAATTATAAACGAAGTCGAGTATAAAACGAAGTCGCTTCCCACCGTATGTACGCTTACATCTTTTAAACTACGCAACGTATTCATCAATAGACAGGGTGGTTCAAGAGGAAGGTTTATAGCCCCGTTAGAAAAAAAAAATCCTACAGGTAGTCCTTTTTTTTATTCATTTTACGCAAATTTCCACATAAATTCCCCAATATTGGGCTGAAAAAAACCTTGCACATATTAATGTAATACAATCGATCGAAAGCGCTGATTTTTCTGCACAAGATGATATTTGTTCTAAGTTTCTAAGTCAATAAGAGCGCCAGTTATAAGCTGTTTAGTTCGATTTCTTAATTTGACCCAAAAATCTTTCTTAATTGGACCCAAAAATAATAATTATGTTTCCTCAATTCCGGGTGAATAGTGTTAGCAGAATTTCAATTTAAAACTTATTTTTCAAAATGGAGACATCAGTTTAATTTTCAGCTGAATCAAAGTTCAGCGCCAAGACTCATTACAGATGAAAAATACGCTACAAATGACGCCGTGCTACAATTTGGTAGTTTTAAGTACCCTTTGGTGACAAATCGGACCCTACTGACGAAATTGTTCCCAAGTTTTCTTAACTGATCCTTTTAGATGTTAGATTATTTTTTCAAGCGTTAAAAATGTCTGCTTTTTTTTTTTTTTTTTTGACAAATAGCCTTTTTTTACGACTTTAAAAATGGTTACTTCTTCCGAAGTTTGATTGCTGTACTTATAGCTCGCAGATGTTCTGAGGGAAATCAGTTAGTAAATTAATAATTAATTTAAAAACTTTTTCAACTTCAAAAAATACTATATTTTGAAGAAAGAAAATATGAAGAATAACTGCTTATTCAGTTTTTATTTTAGTAATTTTACTAAAAATTATAGGGTCGCAAAAATAAATTAGTGAACAGAAAATAAAATTAATTGATTAATTATTAAAATCTATATAAATAAAACCGAAAGCTTATGTGTGTGTGGGTCTGTCTGTCGATCGCCTCCTGGCGAGATGGAGCGTTATAGAAGTACGAAATTTTGGTTACAGGTACCTTGGGTCAGGTCCTCGTGCACCTCGAAGCGTTTTTCCTAAAATTCGAATTTGTTCTGTTTTTATTCCAATTGAAGCACAACTGTTGATTTTGGGTTTATCTCATCGAAGAAACGACCCACGTTTTGTATTTTTGCAGCATATTGATGCCCGTAAATAACTGCACAAGATGATCTCTTTCAGAAGTTCGTCGAACAAATAGAACACGCGCAATATTCACTTAAAGTAGTTTTAGAACTTTAAAGCAAGGCTTACCTCTGAATTTATCTGATCATTTTGCATGTTTTCGCCAAAATAAATAGTACTTTTGTCGCCAACTAGATGATTTCTGTTAACGTAAGATTGAAAAAATGCTATTTTATCTTTATTCATGCTGTTTTATGAGCAAAACAAGTTCTAAAAATTTATTTTATTTTTATACACATTTTGTGGAACTGCAGACGATTTTAAATTACTTTACCTTGAGGTTGATTTTCCTTCCTCTTTTGGCAGTTTAATAGTATAGTAGCAGTTCAACAATTTCATGAAACATTTCTTATAGTAGGGTGTCCGATTTATCAACGAAACTAATTCTAAAAATTCATTTCATTTTTAACCGACTTCACAAAGGAAGGAGGTTATACATTCATAGTGTATGTATGTCGTTTTTTTTTTCTTGTTTGTTTGTCCACTCATAACTTCGCACCGGATGAAGCGATTTTCATTACTTTTTTTTCAATCGATCGAGGGTGGTTTCCCATAGGTCCCGTACCTTCGTTTGACCATATTCGATAAATAGAACAAACGTAATTGGCCAAAATGTAGTACGTTTTTTGTTTTTTCATCCATAACTTTTGACTAAATGAACCGATTTTGATGATTTTTTCTTTAATCGATAGAGGGTCGTCTAACTCAAATATTGCAAATCAATTTGACTACATTTGTTTTTTAGTAAAAACGTTACGGGTGAAAAATAAGTATTTTTTATTTTAATTGGAAAGGCTTGGCTTGATTTTTCTTTGTTGGAAATCTATTAATAAATATAAAAGTCATTGTTGAAAACATGTTTGTTGTCATAAGGCTATAATATTAAAAGAAATTACAGCAAGAGTTTGACTGAAGGCGAAAATTAATCTAGTCAGTTTGTTTGCTAAAATCGACTTCAAAGGGGAAGTTATCATACAAATGATTAGTTTTAGTGCCATGCATTCAAAGAAGTTTTGCCCTTTGATATGGATTTTTTTTAAATAGAGTATTTATATAAAAAATATATTTACACTAAAAAGAATAAAATAAAATAATTTTTATAAAAAAACGAACCGACTTCAAATTATAAATTGCTCTAAAAAGTGAAAAATAAATTCATTCTTTAAACAACATCGATGTGACTTTTAAACATAGTTTTAGAAGTCGGGGCAAAATTATGAGTAATTACCATTATACCATTTGCTACCTCATATTGGAACTGTTGCTAATTCTGCGAAAATATATATAACTTGTAATTGGGGGGGGATTCATGATTACAGAAGATTTTATCTATCCTAATTTTGTACCCACTTCTAAAACTATGTTTAAAAGTCACATCGATGTTTTTTAAAGAATGGAATTTATTTTTCACTTTTTAGCGCAATTTATAATTTGAAGTCGGTTCTGTTTTTTTATAAAAATTATTTTATGCAGACGATTTTCATTTACTTTATCTGGAGGTTTATTTTTCTTTCTTTTTTATCAATCTAATAGTTATTCCTTCGCTAAAAACTAGGTTGGAAGGTTTTCGATATGGTGTGGCGGTCGACGTCGTCCACACTTCATATCCTATAATGGCTTATTTTTGATGAACTTTTAAAATTTCGCCAAGTGGTGATAACTTTTTTCCTCGCCCCATATACAGTTAATTGTTCTCAATATAATATTTTGCGCTTCGTACCTTTTCCAAACCGCGCTAATAATCCTTATCAGTAATATTGTTATCATTTAATTCAATACGTGATTTACATTATACTATAGTGCAGTGTTTCCCAACCTCTTTTCCTTTGCGAACCCCTGCTAAGATCCGGAAGAAAATGGCAAACCCCTTTCTGTAGTTGATAGTAACGGGTACCAAAACTATAAAACTTGCTACACATTTATTTTCCATGTTGTACAATATTTCATAACAAGAAATGAAAACATAACTATTGTAAGTTTAAATAAAACTAAAATACAGTCACAAATATTTTTTTATTACTTTTTCATTATTTTTTCTTTTTGAATAATTATTAAGGCACTAAATATATGTATTTCGAAAAAAAAATGAAAAAATATTTTCCCGATAGGAAAAATAACTTTTTAAATTTCAATCTTTCCGGTTGAAATATAAAAAAATCGGTAAAGTGTTGGAATTTTAAAGAACATTTAATTACATTATCTCAATTAGAAATTTCAAAATATGTAAATTAAATTTACATATTTTGAAATTTCTAATTGAGATAATGCAGAAATGATGGAATAAAGTGTGATAAATGTGAGTCGAAATTTAAAATTAATGAATGAATATTTTATGGTTCTATTTTAGGGTCTGTATAATGAAAAATTAGCGTAAAATAATACAAAATTTTACATTTATGCATTAAATTTCCGAATCGTTCCTCACGCTTGCGAGAAAAAAGTGGGAACTGGTAGGAAAAAAATAGTTCTAATATTTAAAATAAATCAATAGATATCTTTCGGTACCAATTTATGATCCACATTTTAGAAATCAGGCAAAAGTAGAAAAGTGCATTTTAAAATTTATATGCATGTTTCCCATGCCAATCTACAACTTTTCCGCATTATCTGGAAGACAGTATTTTTTCAAAAATTATTTTTGCACTCCTTTTTAATGCTTTTTTATTTTATGAATATTTATTATTTTGTTTTTTCTTTTACATTAGCAATAAAATATTCCGCCATTGCAATATTAATTTCGCGAACCCCCTTTTTGCATCGCGCGAACCCCTGGGGGTTCGCGAACCACCGGTTGGGAAACCCTGCTATAGTGCAATTTGGCGATCTTCTGCTTTATTTTAACCATTTTAAGTAGCGATTTTGATCGATTCCATATTTTACTCAAGTGATTTATTTTCTAACATTCATTCAATTTTTAACCGACTTCACAAAGGAAGGAGGTTATACATTCATACTGTATGTATGTCCTTTTTTTTGTTTGTTTGTTTGTTTGTCCACTCATAACTTCTCACCGGATGAACCGATTTTCACTTCGTTTGACCATATTCGGTAATTAGAAAAAAAGGTATGGGCAGAAATGTAGTATTTTTTTTGTTTTTTCATCCATAACTTTTGACTAAATGAATTGATTTTGGTGATTTTTTCTTTAATCGATAGAGGGTAGTCTAACTCAAATATTGCAAATCAATTTCACTACATTTGTTTTTTAGAAAAAACGTTACGGGTGAAAAATAAGTATTTTTTATTTTAATTGGAAAGGCTTGGCTTGATTTTTCTTTGTTGGGAAATCTATTAGTAAATATAAAAGTCATTGTTGAAAACATGTTTGTTGTCATAGGCAATAATATTAAAAGAAATTACATCAAGAGTTTGACTGCGGGCTTCTCTGTGGCAAAATCCAATCAGTTTGTTTGCTAAAATCGACTTCAAAAGGGAATTTCATGCAAATGATTAGTTTTTAGTGCCATTAATTCAAAGAAGTTTTGCCCTTTGATATGGATTTTTTTTTTTAAAAATAGAATATTTATATAAAAATGTATTTACACTAAAAAGAATAAAATAAAATAATTTTTATAAAAAAACAGAACCGACTTCAAATTATAAATTGCGCTAAAAAGTGAAAAATAAATTCATTCTTTAAACAACATCAATGTGACTTTTAAACATAGTTTTAGAAGTCGGTGCAAAATTATGAGTCTTTTTCCATTGTACCATTTGCTGCTTCATATTGGAACTGTTGCTAATTCTGCGAAAATACATATATTTGTAATTGATTCATGATTACAAAAGATTTCATCTATCCTAATTTTGCACCGACTTCTAAAACTATGTTTAAATGTCACATTGATGTTGTTTAAAGAATGAATTTATTTTTCACTTTTTAGCGCAATTTATAATTTGAAGTCGGTTCTGTTTTTTTATAAAAATTATTTTATTGCACTGACTGTTTGTCGCCATTTGGACTGAATTTAGTTACAGTGGAGCACCGTTTATACGTTTCTCGTTTATACGTTTTTATCATTTATGCGTTTTTTTGAACGGCCTCGGCGAAACCTCATACAAATTAATGTTAAATAATTTCGTTTATACGTTTTCCTGAAATTGCACATTTCATTTATACGTTTTTTTTTCTCCCCAAGTCAAAGAAAAAACGCACATTTTAACGTGATTATACGCTAGCGATTGTCCAGTTTAGAAATCCCATTTGACCTTGACCCACACCTGCTGTGACCACTTACGGTGGTCACTCACCTGCCTAAATGAACAAAAGACATACCCCGGAACAATGCGAATATCCTAAATTCACAGATAAAAGCATTCTGATTGTGGTGCTACCTAGAAATAGCAGGTGACAAGCGCTTTTCCTCGCCTACCAGTGTTGCCACGGCAGGCGCCCTTAAATTTCAGTAAGTAGCCTGGGGACTTTATGGCAACCCAGCAACACTGCTCCTACCAACTTTATAAAATTCTGGGATCTATCGTTCACTAGCATTCACGATGGCTTCGAGCTCGCGTAGTAGAAAACCTCTGTCTCTGAAAGAAAAAATGTGCATTTAAAACAAGCGAATGAAAACCAACATTTAAAAAGAGTTGACCTAGCCAAAAAATTAGGTTTACCAGTTTCAACTTTAAGCACCATAATTTATAAGCGTAAGATCATCGAGGAAACTTATAATCAAAGTGGTGCTAGTGCTTCAAAAAAACTTCGAGTTCAAAGCGGAAAATTTTCGGATGTAGAGAAAGTGCTTTTACAGTGGTTTAATCAGTGTCGTAGTGCAAAATTTCCCATCAGTGGTCCTTTGTTTGCAAAGAATGCCAAAAGGGAATTTCGAAAGAAGTTTTTAGTGCCTTTAAATTTAAAAATTTTCCCTTTGATATGGCTTCTATAAATTTAATTAAAAATTTTTCAAAAACAAGAAAAACTAATAAGTTTTATAAAACAGGCCCAAATTTAAAAATTGTGAAAACAGTGGAAAAAAAATTGGATTCAAAAACCAATTGACAAACTGTTAAAAAGAATCGTGAAAAAGAGTCTTTTTCCTTTGGGGAAATTTGTCCCATTTTGGGAAAGGGAATTCGGGAAAAACGTATTTTTGTAATTAAATTATTATTAAAAAGTTTCTCTTTTAAATTTTACCGACTTCAATAATATTTTAAAAGTTACTGTTGATGTTTTTATTAGAAAATTTCGTTTTTATTTTTGTGAATTTTAATTTAAGGGGTTTTTTTTTTATAAAATTTTTTTCGCTCGGTCCCTTTGGAAAACTATAATTGTGTTTAGTATTTATTTCTATGAACTTAAATTTCACACGTCAGAATTGGTTAAGTACTGGACATTTTTTAACTTAAATGTGCATTTGCCTTTGGAAATAATGCTTTTCTTTCTTCCGTTTTTATCCGAATTTTATAAATTGCTATTTAATTGAATTTTTAGGAAATGGTTTGACGATTTTGCAAGCAGGATTTTTAGGAACGGGTGTCCTTAGTTTAACGGGATTTTGGAATGGACTGTTGGTAATTTTAGGAACATCTGCTCTTAAAGGCCTGTAGTCTAATGGGGAATTTTAAGTCACTGACGTCTTTATTCTAATGGAGATGTTTTGAGACTAATGTCCTTATTCTATTAGGGAAGTTTAGGAATAGTTGTCTTTATTGAAATGGGGGCTTTAAGAAATGCTTTCTTTATTGTGGCAGAAATATTCAGGGACCGTTGTCCTTCATGTGATGAGCATTTTTAAAGAGAATTCTGCTCTAATTCTGATGGGAATTTTTAGATGTGGTGTTATATATTGTGGTTGCGATTTTTAGATTCTTGATATCATTTTGGAACAATTATCCTGATGAATATGTGCATTTTAGTTAGTTACATTGTTTACTCTAATGGCAATTTTTACAAACTGTTGTTGGCATTTTAATGTGGATTTTTATGCACTGTTATTTTTGGTCTGAAAGGAATTTTTCGAGGCTGTTGTTTTTAGTGCAATCGTGATTTTTAATGAGTTTTACTGTGTAAATGGGATTTTTTAGGACTGTTGCCCATGTAATACTTGGATTTTCTAAGAAAATTTTTCCTTATGTATTTACAACGGAATTTTGGACATTTGTCACTTGACCTGCGAATAATGCAATATTATCCCGCGCAACGCCGGGCATGTCAGCTAGTAAGAAATAAAATAAGTTAATCTAAGGTAGAATATGTTAAAATGGCTTCCAAATATAAAATTAAAAGAAATGAAATATTTAAAAGATGCAAAAGGATTGAAGTCTCAAACTCGGAAAACACTTTTCAGCGAAATGACAGCCGCTCATTTAAAGAAGTTTGTGATTGGTTATCCAGTTGATCTTGAAAAAGGGTATCTATACAACGAGAAAATTGCCGAGAAGACAGCATTCAGGACAATCAAAAAAGAAGTTGTGCGATCGAGAGGAAAAAACAAGAATTCAAACGGAGGAAAAAAAAACAGCGCTGCGACCCCTGTATTTTTTTTTTTTTTCTATTAGAAGTCTCAGTTTTGTAATTGGTTAATGACAATTTCGTAGCAGAAATATCGGTTTTATCTCAGGTTAATTCAACAGGAAAAATATTATTTGCAATGTATAACTAATCATAATATTTTCCGGATTACTTAGAGGTTTTTACTGATATTTTGTAAAATTAATGAAACTAATTAATGTACAACAGAACTTACAAGCGCAGATAGAAAGTAGCTTAAAAACTAAACGGCATTTGAGGGGGTTGTCATAATATTTGAAGAATATAACAACCACCAACTGGTAATCCTAAAAATGCATAAAAGAATTAAGAATTTTTCTTTTGCTTTCTTTTTTTATATAGCCTTCAGCGACGAATAACAATTAACTGTTACCTTTTAAGGAACATTTTGGAGCAATATCAATTTTGGCGCAGAAGTTTCGAATGTAAGACTTTTTGAATCAGATGCATCAGGAATTGTACATTGACGCAGCTTTTCGACCTATGGTTATTTTATTGGTCATCTCACAGCATTCTACTACAACTTTAAAATGTAAACAATAATTTAAAAAAAAAAACAGCAAAAATATATTACTTCTTAAAACAGAAAAACCATCTTTACTAGCTCATAAGAGAATTGGGATTCATCAAATCACTTGGAGTACTGTACTGTAAGAAATGAATACTATGTGTACAATTTGATATGAATTTTTGAAATTTTCATTTTATTGCACAGCGATTACTGATACAAAGAATAAATAACGATTTCTTTGTAGCTGTGTGAAATTTTAGCATTTGTCCCAATACGCTCCTGCCTAATGTAAGAGCTACATTGAAATAACTTCAAAGCCCACTGCATATCACTACAGGCCTCCTTCCACTTTCATCAAACTTAGAAATTAGATACAGTAAAACCTGTAACGTCGACTACCTTTGTAGGTTGAACATTTTTGTCAGGAACGGAATTAGCCCTTCACCCTCTACAAGTTGACCATTAAAGTGCTGCACTGCAAGTGGTCAACTTACACAGGTTTCACTGTACTTCAAAATAATGTCTTTTTTTCATCCTGAGCATCCTCAGCCCAGGCTCCACTGCAACTGTGCCCCCCTGTAAGGTCATGGATATCAGTAGTCTAAAATATTGGAGTCTTTGCTTTTTCATTTCGACATAAACAATAGAACACAAATCAAATCATGCTTGGTTTAAAATACACCTCCATTTTTTAAAAGTTTAAGGAGATAAATAGTATTTTATGACTTCATGGGTGCAGAGTACTTAGTGGAGAAATCCTAATCCTGTCTTTCTACAAGGGGAAGCCAAACATTTGCTAATTGAATACCGGAAAAATCCACACCAATGGCGGCTCGTATATTTGTGCGCAGGAGCATGTGAAACGCAAAGGAAAACAAAGAAATAACTTAATTAAAACATTAAATTACATGGAATTAAACACAGCTCCCGATTTTTGTTAATTTCCAGGATGAGTTTTTCTCTACCCCCTCCCCCACACATACTAATATGCAGTTAAACGTTTTGTTGGATTAATCTTTCCTTGATCCCATGAAGAAATGTGCTTGAAAACCAGCTTTGGGGACACAGTTGTGGAATGGCAAGGAAATATGCACTGCTCTTATTTTGTTCAAGGCTGGCAGAATCCCCCTCCCCTGTAAGCCACTGATTGGGAGAGCTTCCGAAATGTTTTTTTTTTTTTTTTAGTGGACAACAAAAATAATTTGAATATGTAAAATGTTTCCCCTAACAAGAAAATGAAACACTGGGTATAAAATCTATTTATGTAAATAATATGTACTTATTTTTTCTACTTAGTATACTTTCAAGACTCCTAAAGAACTATTTGAATGAAGCAATTACATCACCCAAAAAACAAGAGATTCCACTTTTCCAAAGCTTTATAAGAAGCATATTTCAAGATCTGTTAGAAAATGCTCAGAAAATTCAAAATGAGTTTTCACATCATGTATCTTTGTGGAGCAGATTACCCAGTGAGTACTAATCTAGTTTGAGGATGAATAACCCATTATATTGTGTGAAGAATTTCAACAATTTAATATACAATGTAAGTTTCAGACATGCTATTTCTCCAGGGTGTGTAGCAAATTCTTTCAGTGAAAAATAAGCATTTTTAAGCACTTTTTAAGCACTCAAAAAAAAAAAAAAAACTTTTAAGCACTCAAAAAAAAAGGATCATTTTAAGCTATGCTAATTATACACCCCTGCCCCCCCCCCCCCAAATTGCTAAAACTTCTCAATACAAATAACACAAAATTTAAATTACAACATAACAGCAAAAAAATAAAAAATAAATAAAAAATTTAATTACATACTTGCATAATATAAAGAAAAAACTCTTTTCTGACAGAAGAGCTCAATTCTTTATTTTACAAGCCACCAATGAAAAATAAACCTTTTACGGCAAGAATTTTTTTTCAATGCGAATGTCAGATTCGCGAATTTTTCGCAATATCAATTACATGGACAGTATAGGGGATGCAGTAAGGCTATAACAAATTAACTATGAAAATGTTATTTACAGGGTGCGTACACTATTCTCTGAGTAAAAATGAAGCACTTTCCAGCAGTCTTCAAGCAAAAATCAAGTAAATCTAACCATTTTGAATACAAGTTAGATTAGAAGCCAGAAAGATTTCTTTAATACTATTTAATTTAGAAAACTCTAACTAATAAAATAACTTCATATTCAATACTATAAAAATTTATCATATCGCACATTAATTAGATTTATGTGTTGTATCGGCTGTGTATGTAACGAGCCATTGCTTAATTGCTTGTCAGGTCAGACATGTGCCTCACTGAGAAAAAAAATACTGAAAAATCACGACATAACGCTGTGTAAGAGCTTATTAAAAAGTCTTATATTACAAGCATAAATTACTATGCAATAGAGTTATTAAATGCTTAGCAAGTCAACTCATTACTTTAATATAAAAAAATGATTGGGGTATTGTGTTTAACCAAAAAAAGGGTGGAAGTGACATGGCATTTTTTAAAGAAATAAACATGTTTCTGAGCAATAACTTCTTAAACTGAAATAACTATTTCATACTTGATAACTATAAGAATTTTAATGAAATGAAATAACTTCAAAATTAGGTGTGAATATTTTTTTACATGTTTTTATATATTGAATTAAAACAGAAAGAAATACTATCTATTTATTTTGTAACAATGTAAAATGAGTACTTAAAAGGGGGGGGGGGGAACCCTAACGCTAAAGATGATCTAAAATTTTTAAACACATTTTAAATTACATGCAAAAAAAAAAAAAAAGAAAAACAATTTAAAAACACGAAACATTTTTGGCAAAAATATTTTAAAACAAATTTTTAATAAGGCTCTAATATTATAATCAACTGATGTATCACTAAAACTTAAAGGCTAAAAATTCCTTGATTATCGGCAACATTTAGAGTGGGCGTGGCAAAATGACGTTTCTGCAAGTCCTTTACAGAACAGGGTTCCCACTCTCATCTCTAAGTCAAATTTAAGGTCTTTTTAGGGCCTTTTCAAGGCCACGTGTAACTTTTTTTGGGCCACATATAACATTTAGAATGACTTTTCTTTGAAGAAATAAGAATGATATCGTATGCGTGTGAATATAGTCAAATGTTCAACACTGAAATTAACTTTAAAAAAAAAAAAAAGAACAATTCTGGAAATGACATTAAAACATTGCTATCACAACTAAGGAACTATTAATTTTTCCTCCAATGGATTTTAATGTATATTTAATGCATCTTCATGCACAATCAATTAATTGTTATGAATATGCTTTCCTAAGAATGATGAAGCAGCAACATGAACATCTCACTGAATTAAATCTTTTACAAAAGTCAACTATTTCAAATTTAATCTTAAATTTAAAGATTTATTCCATTAATAGTTATATTTCCTTCATAGTTATAAATATTATGCTTAGCTAACTTTTCAATCTATAAACCACAACCAGATTTTATTTTGCCTCCAACAACATTTCTCAGCACATAATCTGCAGTGCCGCAGTGTATTATCCAAATAATATGATATGTCTTATGATTATGCCTTTTATACATGTAAATCCATGCAACTAAAAATTTTGAAAGAGTAAAAACAACATATATTACGCAAATTTTGCAAAAGATTTTGAGGCCGCAACGAACCCCTTTTTCAATGCAGAAGAAGTGCACTTCTAGGTAAAAGCATGCAACTGAAGATGTATTCATTTATTGCCTTAAATCACACTTCATCTGCTCAGAAGTATGACTTAGAATAAATGTGTCTTTCTCTTCATAAAAACGAGCTTTTAAACCATTGTAAAGCAAGCAATAGCAATGTCTCAAATTAATGTTCTTTCTAAAGGCAGATTATTTAAAAAATAATTTAAGCATTGCATTTTAATAAGGCTACAATAATGAATACTAATAATTATCGACATGATCGTCCAAAGTTTGGGTTAAGTTAAAGATAAGGGAAAAAATGCTGACTGTAGGTATGTTTCTTCATTCTTTTTTATTTTCCCCATAACGTAAGATTTCTCAAGCAATTTCATATCCTTGATTTCTCTGTGACCACTTAGCTTCTGAGATAATTTGTAAAATTCCAGAACGATTGTAACATCAAATGAAAATTCATTTAGAATAGAAAATCCATACAAGTTTTCCACTGTGCAGATGTGAAAATATACATATATATATCAATACATATAGATTTTCATCCCATTTACCAGTTTTGAAAAATCCATGTCATGAATGAATCATTAGTGTTCCATGACTATGACTTCTGAGTTGGAAAAGGAAGAGGGGAAATAAATTTAAGGCCTCACAAATAAAAATTAGGGCCTTTTGAGAGTTTTTGGAAGAAAATAATTCCTTTTAGGGGCCCCTAAATCAATTTCCAAATTTAAGGCCTTTTTAAGGCCGTGGGAACCCTGCAGAAGCTGAAACTTAAGAAATATTAAAAATAATGATAAGCTCAAATTTATTGATGTCTAAAGGGAAGAATCCGATATTAAACGAGAACTAGGAAGTTTTGCAGAAGCCGATGCAACCGGATTTCGAAATGCTTAAAAAATCGGGATTGACACTTAACAGCGCAAAAAACGGACCGAATGTGTAAATTTTACTCGTAATTTGTGAAACTTCGAAGGAATGCAAGCAGGCTACTTTCAAAAATGTTCATAGGGTTAAAAAAAGAAAAAAAAAAAAAAAATCCAAATAACAAATTTTTGTGGAAGCGAAATTTTTAATTTCCAAAATTACCAAAACTATGGAATTCCATCAAAATACGGAAAAATCACATATCTGCAGGTAGGAATTTGAAGAAAAGTGAATTTTCCTGTTGATAAGTTGCAAAGTAATAGTAAAAATGAGAAAACCAAGGACTTTCCAGACATTTTTGTACATTATTCCAACTTTCCAGGACTTTCAAAGTTTTCCAGGACGCGTACGCACCCTGTATTTATTATTTTAAGTCAAAATAAAAGCTAAGAAAAATTCTTAATCGCGAAAACGAAGGCTTTACGAAAATTCGCGGTCGCAGAAACAAACCTTTTCACAATACAGTATTAAAAAAACAATATTTCCGACCTTATTAAAACATCAAGTTGATTATATCCTTAAAGAAATCTTTGTGCATTGAATCTACGTATAATCGCAGTTCCGTTCAGAGCCGCCTGTCTATCTGCCGCTGCAACCGAGAAGCTCAAGAATGGAAACGGGCGTCAATGTGAGCTAGCGCAGTTTCCCTACTCGCTCTTCATCTAAAAAAAGCTGAAAGAAAAATGGACATGAAAAAATATTTTTGCATATCGATTTTTTTGCCGCAATTAAAATTACGCGCTCCGGGTTACGAGTAATTTGATAGAAGTTGCGCAGCCTATCTGCTGTCTCTCATTTTCTTATCACTCATTATTATTATTTAATCAACTATTTAAGAACATATTTCATTAGTTATTAATTTACTTTCATTTTATTTTTATACTTATTTAATTTATTCCTAGCGATGCATAAATTACTAGGTAACGTTTGCTCGCTGGTACGGGCAGTGCTGTATGAAGGATTATGCAAATTTATTAGTTGCTTCCGTCGGCACGTGGCTGGGCGGTCGGTGCCTAACGTAAATTTCCCAGCGTGCCTGCATCAGGAGTCGGTTGAGTAGGGGATTCAGTTGGTAGGTAGTAAAACCAACGATCTTCTACTCGAGAAGATTGGACACTCCGGTAGAAACCTATGTTAAATGCTTCGGAGCAGAGGGGTCTGAGAAGTATAAGTAAAAAAGCAACATTTAGGATGAGATTGGCGAGAGAATCTTGGCGAAAATCATACTGAGGATGTCATTGCGGCAGTAAGTCGCCAAAGTGGATGCACTGATCCTTTGAGGCACGCACGGCGCGATCGGCCGAAACCCCGGGGGTCGGATCGTGTATCAGAGAGGTAAGAAAACGAAAGGGGCTAGAAAGCGCTGAAATAGCCTGAGGTACGTTGTTCATGGTCGACCCTTCTGCTATTATTAGGCGAGTGTCAGTCACTTCTTAACGAGCTTCACATAGTTAAAATATATAAGGGAAAATAAAAGCAAACGCGAAGTTTCCCAACTGTCAGGATGAAACCTATTTACTCCTGTTAAGGAAGATTCGATAAGTTGCTTTCCTTTTTGGAAAAAATTCAATTACAGAAGAAATTTTGTTGCTGCTGCATGTAAATTATAGTACAAAGCGCTGCCGTTAGAAAGTCACGACAGAGGGAGGGTAATTTTATCGGATTAAAAAAATTGAAAATACTTTAGATGACGGCAGTCGATTAGCGAAAGGAGTGGGGGGTCTTCAGCTTCCTTCAAAATCGGAAGTTTAGACAAACTTTTTTTCTTCAAAAAGTACTTTTAGTTTACATCGGGGGCCGCGCCCCAATTCTGTCTGATGGACGTCCAATGCTGGAGCAATTTGAAACACGGATTCCCGGAAAATGATTTAAATATTTTAAAGTATTGTTTCAACATAGAAATATAGTAAAACATAAATAGAGAAAATTCTAATAACAAATTTCTTCTGTGTTTATTCCTTTACGGCTCTTAAAATTGTTGGGTTTTGCTTATTAATATGTTTAAATTCTGTTTTGGTCAAATGATTGAAACCTCCTCTAACGATTACATTTTTTTTTTTTTTCAAAATTTTCTCTTATGGATGTAGTTTTAAGTTGCAGTTCCGAATTTTAAAATTATTTTTTTTTAACTTAAATACAATCATCATATAAAGAACAAAAAGGCTTCCTTAAGAGTAAATGCACAGGTTTATCTCCAGCGCTCTTCATTCGTTAAAAATTGAGATCTGCGTGGTCAAAACAGAAGAAAAAAGTACGCCGAATTTCAAATTGAACAATTATAAAACTACAATTCGCATCTATGAGTGTTTTTTATATCAGCTTTTCCACCAGAAAGTTCTCTGTAACTCATTATTTCCAAGTTTTCATTGAAAGGTTTTCCCCCGTAAGAGTTCGAACGTGCACGCAAAAATTGTCTCAGACATTAGCGCAGAAGCGAAGGGAATCGTTATTTTATCAAGTAATAGAGGAGTATCTTCAAAAATAAAACATTAAGCCAAGCCGAAAAATTAGCCTAGTGAAGCAAACATTTATTATAATCATGCCGGCTAACGGGATGTTGCCTGAATAACTATTTAAAAAACGCTTTGAATTCCAGTCTGTTCAATTCACATTCCTGTTCCCTTAGTATTTGTTTTTGGAGAAAAGCTGTCAAAGCTTGAAAACATTTTCAGCTGTATTCCCATTTATCAGATCATTATTTATATCATATTGTATGCTGCTGCTGTTATATTACGTAGTGTTTTTATTTTTACTGAATATTTTGATTGAACAATTTTGTTTATTTTAATAAAAAATAATGCTACTAAGTAACATTAAGTCTTAAGTTTATTAGGAATAGATTGAGTATCTCTCAAAATTCCTATTCATTTGTCTTACTGGTTTTCAAGACCTACACTTACTGTTTTTTATAGTTCAAATTTTATTAGTTGTTACCAGTGGAGAACCTGGAAATTTCTGAAAGCCCTTTCCTGTGTACAACATTCGCTTAACTTGACTTATTTGCCTCCCCCCCCCCTCGTTCCTAGCAGCATGAAAGCGCCCGACAGAACCCTTGAAATGGTGGCGACAGAACCCTTTAAATCAGGGATATCAGGGAAATCTGGAAATTTTTTCTTTGTTTTTGATTTATTCCAGAGTTCCAACGAACTTATCTGTAATCATTAAAATGATTCAACGTTCCCTTATTAAAAGTTAATTCTGAAATTATTTTACTCAAAAAAGTTAATTTTAATTGCCGTTTTTCATAAATTTTTGCCCACATATAAAAAAAAAATGTGATCTTTTTGCATCCGCAATGGGAACTGGACTTTGTAAGCTTTCGATGTTTCTTATGCTTTGTTAAAAGGTAAACAATTTTTTTCACCAAAACTTTAATTTGAAATTTTTAATCAAAATTTCGTGAATCGTGATCGTAAGGACGAACTTTCAAACGTCAAAAGATAATACTTCTAGTTTTATTTTTATTTAAATTTCTTTATGTATGCGTAATTCTTAACATTGTTTAAAATACTTGAAACAAAGGTGGAAACTGTTAAATAATCTTTTTAAATTTGAAAGATTCAGAAAATAATAGTCATTAACTATGCACTTATGATGATAATGTTTTTTCTCTTACACACATTCAGTCATCAGATAAATTGCTT
This sequence comes from Octonoba sinensis, assembly GCA_038502835.1. NCBI lineage: Eukaryota > Metazoa > Arthropoda > Arachnida > Araneae > Uloboridae > Octonoba > Octonoba sinensis. The sequence continues at coordinate 40,571,959 of CM076600.1, forward strand.
CTACGCAGGAGGGACATGTTAAATATTTGCAGTTAATCGCAAATAAATAAATAAATAACTAAATAAATAATCAAATGAAAAACTAATTTAAAAATCACTTATTTAATTTCTTATTCAGTACGTATGTGAAATGTTTGAATAAATTCCCCTGCTGTAGATTGAGAGATTTACCTATTTCATGAATTGAATTTTTTGACGCGCTAGCATTAATCCTAAAATGTTTAATTTTATTATCAAAAGTCTTTTCTGGAGCTTGGTATTTCCGAATGTAATTAAATGCTTTTTTAATCTTTAAAAAATGCATAATTTTCTTAATAAAATTTTCAAAAAAGTTTGAAAGTTATGAATGTTTACAATTTTCTTTCAAGCAATTGCTCTACACCCGTCAAATATTCATTAATTATTTTGTTGCATAGTGTAAAATTCAATTAAATAAAAGTAAAATTAGGAGAAATGCTTTGTTTTTTTAACATTAAGTTGTTAACAAGTAACAAATAATTAAAAATTGCATCTTGTCATTCCCTAGAACTATTATAAAACAAGGTTGATACTTCACTGCAAAAACATGTTCGTCAGAAAATGACAGAAATAAGAGTTGAGTGGAACCCGATATGTTAAGAAGTCATTCAAGGGATAAAGGGGACGTTTATCCACCCCTGCAGCCATAAAAATCATATAACAACTTAGGGACCTTTCATAAATGGTGTCACGCTTTTCCCCCTATATTTGATCCACTCCCGCCTTCGCCACATACTGTCACACTTCAACATACCCCCTCCCCCCTTTGTCACAATTTCACCAAACCCCCTCCCCCCTTGAAGCGTGACATCCTTTATGAATGATCCCTTATATTCAAGGCCTAAAATTGCAAATTTTACAGCGACAAGCTCTTCTATTGTACTAGAAACTGTACTCTTAATTTTTATTGAAATGAACTGTAATAACTTCTTTTTGTGTTGCGGAAACAACACTTCGTACAAAATCAATAATTCAGTGTCAAAATCATCGTTTACGGTATATGCTTTTTCAAACACGGAAGGAAAAACTGGCATTTTAAAGATTTTCGTTGTAATATTCGATCTAGAATAGATCACTATAGATAAATTTTCCTGTAATATGGAATATAGCACATTTCCGATTTTGATCAATGAGCAGTTATTTATGGTGGGTGCGGTGAAAATATAGACATGTTAATGAAAATCAACGTACTCCTCGGGGATGTTGATGGGAACTTAATCTTAAAAACATTATCAATCCATGAACATTTTCAGTGCCGAATTAAAGGGTGCAAGATCCCCCGGGCGGCATTTCTGGGAGGCGGCAAATTCAACTGTGATGCAAAAAATAAAAAGAAAAAGGAAAAGAAGAAGAAAAGAAAATAAAATAAAAAAAGAAAAAATATTTAATTAAGAAAATTTGAGTTCTGGAAAGAGAATTAAAATCCTAGTTCAGCGCTCCGATTTGACCCTTGACCGGCTATTTTGCTAACGATTAAAGCCGATTAGTAATACAATTATTTATTTGTATAAACTGTCGGAAGCTCTAAAATTTAAGTATGCTCAAAATGTTGCGTTGTTGACCAGTCGGCCTTCTCCTCGGAGGGATGCCAAATTTCGCAATATCAAAATTAAAAAATTTCAATTAAAAAAAGTCAAGGTTTTTCCCTCTTGTAATAGCAAAATATAAATCATGCTATGTTTTTCTTTTCCAAATTTTCAAAGCATCCATTTGGGAAGGGAATTGAACAAGTCCCTATCTAGCACTTAAGATAGGGACTTGTGATAGTGAAATATAAATCATGCCACTCTCAAACAATGCAATAGTTTTCTTTTACAAATTTTCAAAGCATCCTTTTTGGGAAGAGGCGGGAGGTCGGAGGGGGGGAGGGGAGCTTGTAAGTGTCGTTTGGGGGGGGGGGGGGAAGAAGGCATACGTGTGGCTCTTCGATATGGACGCTAGTAAGAAGGGATTCCGGCTGTCCCCCGGGTTAAAAAAAAATGCTTACTTTGTTCTGAATTTCTATGAGTATTTTTATGAGTAAAATCGTTTAAATTTTAAAGGTTTCGTTTGTTTTTTTCCCTAATATTTTTGCAGTCTCGAATGCATCTCCTAAGGCTTCAAATTTCACTAGTTTGCATTTAGTTTTTAAAATTTCTCCGGGGGAGAATCCACCCCTTCAACTGTCAGAATTTCATATATGAATTTAGGGGAGGGGCGCCCTAATGTTGCGATGAAAGGACCATGTCGTGGGAACATTAAGAAAATTTTCTGGGTTTATCAGTGACAGGGACGTAACTAAAAGTCCTTTTCTAACTGGGGCAAGACCACGATTTGTATTTAGGCAAGCATACATTTAGAAAATTTAGCGCCCCTAAAATAATTTGGCGCCCGGGGCATAGGCCCTGTCTGCCCCCCTCTAGTTACGTCCCTGATCAGTGGCCACCAAGTAAGCCTTAAAAAAAAAAAAAAAAAAAAAAGCACAGCGCATAAAAGTTTATGAAGTGTGAACAATAATTGAATGGAGGGGGGGGGGGAGGCAGTTCTTCCCCGCCTCGGGAAACTCTAAGATCCCGTACTGAACTTTTTCATACCATTTGCTTCTAGTGTAAATTTAAATAAGATATACTTCACATTGTATCTAATAAAATAAACAGTTGAAAAATAGGCAATAATACTGATTAATATTTTTACTTATTAAGCTAAATTTATTTTTATCTCCAAACTTGAATCTTTATTCATGTTTCTTTTTTAAACTCACAAGGATGGATTCGTACTCAAACGACCCGACATGTATAATAACACAATGCTTTAGCTCTTTACACAGCTAAGAAAGAAAGACCTAACATCTGTTTTCATTTTGCGGTTTGCCTGAGAGCAACACATCCAACAAAAAGACTTATCTCCCCCACGGAAGATGATACGATAACGACAACACCCCTCTCCCCTCTGAACCTTCTAATTTCTAGGAATTCCGAGCGAAAAGCTATGGCAAACCTTTCGCCAATTTCCAAGAAAGATCAGTTGAAGTTTGGCGGCAAATGCATGCGAGCTGCCCTAAATGTTTGTTTTTTTGTTGTACACCTCAGACCTGCCACGGTTGTTTTCTGAGCAAAACTGAAACCGAAGTGTCCCATCTTCTCCTTTCTACCATCTTTGGTAAAACGGCCGACACTCACTCTGCTATTTACTTGTATTACACCCAGCGACCATCCTTCTTCGCTTCTCCCGGAATTCATGGCGACATTCGGCGGTCGAACGAAAAAATATCGTTTTGCATAAGAGGAAATAAGAACTTCTTACAAAACATGGAGGAAAAATAAGCACTTTTAAAATCAAATACAAAAACAAGCACTATTAAAAACCGCTACGCACCCTGTTCTCTTATAAAATCACCGATGTAATGCAAATCGGGAAGAAATTTTTGTTTCTATGCATTTACAAAACTAATAATCATGGATCTACAAAATATCACAACCTATCCACCACCAGTCACAACAAATTTAACTTGAAATTGTTTAAGGATAAGTTTAACACTTCCACATCCAAGTTACTTAAAATGAATTGCAATGTAGCCTTGATTACATTTTTAAATGAAAAATGCACCACCAATAAGTGCCTATCAGGGGAAAAAAAAACTTCTAAACTTTCCAAAACCAAATTTTCTGAAAAAGTCTTCATCACGAATTTAAAATCACCCCTCCCCCGACATACATCATATAAGCTTCTTCAAAAATGCTTCAAGTGGTTAAAGTAAAGTTCTGGACTATTATTACTGGAACTCTGATTTTTTCCAGAAACATCATTACAATGTAAGTTTTTTGAAGTACAAAATATTTTGATCATCTTAAGGTCAAGGGCGGATCTAGAAAGTCTTCAAGGGGGGGGGGGGGGGGGGCGATTTTGGAAATCTCGGGGTTCAAAGTAAGGATGGATGGAGGAGATTCTTCATTCCTTTTCAACAGTCCCTCCGCCCCCCCCCCCCCTTTTGTTCAAACAGCAGGAACAAAAAAAAAAAAATGCTAGTGTAGTGATATTTAAAATTTTACTAGCACATTTTTTCAATGCATATACGTTTATTCAAAGCCCTTATAAAAGGAACACAAGCTGACGTTTTTTTGCTTTCGCAAATCTGTCTATAATTTTTTCAACGTCCAATCTTTATGGATATGCAATAACGCTAATTCAGTGAGTCTACCATCACTCATTCTGCTTCTTAGCCAAGTTTTAACCGAGTTAGGATTTCCTTCAAGCTTTCTCAAGAAAAATGTAGGCTTGTAAATACATTTTCTAAATTTGAATTGATATGTCTAAATTACAAAATAATAGCAATTATTAGTAATATATTTTCTAAAATTTTCAAAATGTAATACTAAATATGTACTCAAAAAACCATCAACGAGTATGTGCAATTTATATAAACATCTGTAATTATGAATGTTCAAGGAATTGTTTCAGACTCCAGGTTTCAGCGTAAATGCTGCAGGAATTTACACCACGTGCTAAGGGTTGGCTAGCTGTCACCAGTTTGATGGGTAGAAGAAAAGAGCAGGGAATCTCTTTCCCATTACTCCGAGGATTAGCAACTCAGCAATACTAATAAAGGAGAAAGGGACAGGGGGAAAGCATAGAACTTGAAGGGATATTAGGCTGGGATTCCAAGAACATAAAGAAATGGCTGGTCCCGGGGCACAAAGAGTAAAAACTCACTTAGGAGTGTCGTTGTAGTATCCACTTGAATCAGCCTAAGGGGGGGGGGGGCGATCCCCCCCCCCCCCCTTAGATCCGCCGTTGCTTAAAGTAGAAAGAAAAGCAGATATTATTTTATAAAGAGCACTTAAGATTAATAAAGTGAACATTTTTGAAAAAAAAAAAGGGGGATTCCCCAGGGTACCACCCAAGGTTCAAAAGGTTTGACCCCAGTTTCTCTTGTAAAGTTTTACAGATTGTAATGAATTTTCTTAGCAAATCTTCAAGTGACCAAATTTAATTGAACTAAATATTCCCAAAAACCATAAATTCTACAACCTCTTATTTATTTTCATGAAAAGAATTCCTATCTTTTCAATTAAATTACAGATAATAAAGAAATATAAATTGCCATAATAATAAAATAAAAGTGCTGTTTCCATTGAAATCAAACTTCTCAAATTTTAATACAAAGATTAGTCATTACAAGTTAAAATTTTAATATGTTCTTCTTAAGATTTAGTGAATGGTTTTTAAATTTTCCTTTAGCAGTTAAAACATGTAGTTTATGATTAGTATTAATAAATTTAAGATATTACTTATTTTCAAAAGATTTCCAATACGTGACCACTTTCCTTAATGAATAATTTCTAAAACAATTAATTGTCAAGTTAAAAAGTATTTTTTATCAGCATCACCTTGTTTAAATTTTTATGCACCATAAATTGTTATAGATATAAGGTTACTTATTACATTTAGAAAAAAAAAAAAACAGGATATTTTCAAGAAGTACAGCTTGTTCCAGAAGAAAAAAAGTTATTCCCATGTGCAGGAGTATGAACTTTTCTTACAAACCAATATCAGAAAAGAGGGAGAAACACTGAAACTAATAATAAAAGCGAAACAAATAGTTTAAATCCAGCAAAATTTATTTTATTGATGTCCAACAGTAAAATGACAATGGTTTTTGAAAAACTTCATCAAATATATCTTTTTTTCCTCCCATTATAGGTTATTTAAACATTAATCAACAAAATGACGAAGTACAAAAACTTGGAAAGCAAGAAACGTTCTTCCATAAAGTGTTGAATTCAATTTCGAAGCTTGTCATTTCACCTGATGCATCCATAAATAGAAATGAAATGAAAAGTGAATATCCTCATGAGAGAATGAAAATTGCATATCATAGACGCTTGGACAATTCATTAACAGTTATTGAAGAATGTCGTAAAAATATTTTCACAAAAACCAGTATGTCCATCTGTAATGAAGAAGTGAGACATTTCTTGCTTTCTAAACCATATGATGTGAAGCTACATAAATTACTATCATGTATGGAAAAATTAAAATGTGAGTAAAGTTATACATCAGTCCAGTAAATTACACTCGGTACATTCATAAAATAAATGGTCTAAGAGATTCAAACATTTAAAACACAGTACAAAGCAACTAAAGGTAATTCCAGCACAAGAGAGAGCATTTAATTAAAACCTTTGATGATGCTCATACGAAAAAAAAAGCAAAGATAATTTTATTTCAAATATATATACAGTAATACTGTCATTTGATAAAGTGGTAATTTGATGTTCTCCTTAATCTTATTTTTTAACTGGATGTTTTTAATGAGGACAAAAGCCCACATCCCTCTTGGGCTTCTTGAAGTTTCACTGTATATATATTTTACAAAACAAGAAAAAATATTGATGAATCAATATGTATGCATGTGTATAAATTTTGTTTTATTTCTTTTTTCCTTTGCCCTTGGCTTTTGGTTTGGCGGCTGGCTTCTTTTTAGTAGTTACGCCAGAGCCACCAGCTTTGGTTCTTATTTCATTCTCAATTTCCGTTTTTATGGTCGTCTCCAGAGCCTGAAAGAATTAAAAAAATTATACATGTAATAGAAAATTGGAAATTTTTAAAAAAATAACATAGAACTTTTATTACACTGCATTAGTTTTCAGAGTATTTGAGATAACTGACTGACGTTCCGCAAGTCCAAATGCCCTCATCGTTTTTTATTAGCTTTCAAAACGGGCATCCAAATAAAATACTCAGTGGTAAAATATGCCTGATGACAAATGATTCCTTCAAGTTGACCACCCATAAATATGGAAATAAAGATCATGAAAATTATTTTAATCTTTAAAATACATAAAAATTTTAAAGTAAAATATCCTAGTAAAAAATTCCAGCATAACACATGCAGGGCTCCCACTGCCTTAACACAATTTGTAGCAGCTTTCGGAGCAGGTAAAATGTCCTTTTTCAGGGTTGCCACAGAAGAAATGGAACAAAAATAGTTGCTTTAGTAGCATAAAAGCACGAAAATAGTAGCCTAAATAGTAGCCATGGTTCAATGACAAACAAGTCTTAATTAACTTGTTCAGTGATGGGTACTTACTTATTACATACGGATCTTATATTTATACATAAAGAGTTGCTATGAATTCAGTGTAATTTATAAAAAAGCAATTGCATTTTTATATGAAATAAACACGTTTCCGAGCATTAACTTTTTAAACTGAAATAACAATTTCATATCGACCAAAGATTAAAATTATCAATGAATAAGGAGTGAAGTAAAAAAAAGATTGCAATATGAGAAGAGCAAGATTATTAATAGGAAATAAACATACTTGAGGTTTAAACACACAATAGCTGATTCTTTATTTAAATACATGTATAATATTGAGCTACTTGATTAATGAAATTCTAAGACCAAGAGCAGACACTATCAAAAACATCCAAGTTTACTTTTTTTCTCAAATTTAACAATTATTTTATAATATTTGAAAAATCACCCAATAGACAATTGGTAGAGACAATCAAAAATTTTAAAAAATCAATTTGAAATCACATGGCAAAGAAAAAAAAACAGTTTTGCAAAAAATATTTTTTTTAACTAGATTATTAACAAGGCTGAAATATTTAATACTTGTAATTAACTTGTATGATCGCTAAAACTTACAAGAATTTTGTCAGAAATTATTTTATTTTCGGCCGAATTTTTCAAGTGGCCGTGACAAAATGACGAATGTGCAAGTTTGTACTACAGAAGTTGAAATGTAACAAAGATTAAAAATTATGGTAAGTTCAAAGTTATTGAGCTCCAAGATGTAGAATCTGATAGTAAATGAGCACTAGGAAGTTTTTCCGAAGCCAATGCAATCGGATTTCGAAATGTATAAAAAATCGAGACCAAGCCTTTAAAGAGCGAAAAACAGAAAAAATGCATAGATTTTACTAGTAGTTTGTAAAAGTTGGCAGGCTAGGCTACTTTCAAAACTTTTCATTAAAAAGAAAGAAGGGATTTTCGTGGAAACGAAATTCTTACTTTAAAAAAAAAAAAAAAAACAGAAAAAACACATGTCTGTCTATGTGATGATGGAGTGTTTCAGACATATTGTTGCAATCCTTCGACGTGCAACACCGTGGATATTGTGGTCAAGCACCACTGCCATTAGTTGCCAGCGTTTGAGAGAAAAGGTAAGGGTTACAGAAAAATAAAGAGAAAAGGCGCATATCGCGATATTGAAATGCATATCGCGATCACACGGTGCAGCTTCTGTGTCGACTACCAAATCACTCATGAAAAAAAGCAAACTAACCCCTTTCATTGGCAGCAGTGTCAGCTTCATTGGCAATTGCTTTAAGGTCAATATGAAGTGTAGGCAGTTGCTTGAGCCAAGATGGAAGTTTGAAAAATTATGGCACGATTTTCCGTGAAATAAAAGAAAATATTTTTTGGTACATTTGATTAAAATAATTCAAAGAGAGGCAAAAAAAAGTCGCTTATAGTTGCCTCTTAGAAAAATTAGTTGCTTTTTCGCCCGATTTCGAAGAAAATAGTTGTCATAGTCGCCTGATGCTGAAAATAGTTGCAAATAGTTGCTTTTTAGTCGCCCGTGGCAACCCTGTTTTTGTATCAGTTTGGAGCAGAAGAATTTTAACTTTTGTATCAGTTTGGAGCAAAAGAAATCGACTTTTGTATCAGTTTAAGAGCTGAAAATATCAACTTTGTACCATTTTTGGAGGATTTTTTTCTTTATTTTTTAAATATTAAATGGCTGTTTTAAAGCAATATCATTTTCATACATCAAGGGTAAAAGCAGTTTCAAGTCTTCAAACTGATAGGAAATGTAAACGTCAGTCATCCTTCTAGAACTGGATTATTTTTATATTTCTTAAGCAATTATTCATAACCTATTCAAAAAGTAAGGCTAATTAAACCTATAACCCTTATAAAGGTATTTTTCAATACTTTTCTCAAGAAACAGATTATTTTAAAAAATGTTTTGTTGTTTTTTCTTCTTTTAATAGTTAAGAATAGCTGGAAGAAAGCTTAAAATTTTCTTCTTTTCAAGAATCATTGCACTCTTTTTTGTTTAATAGCTAAAGCACTATTCTTTCAAGAAAATAAGCAAAAACTAACTAATATGAAAGGTTCAACTATTTTAAACTATTTATCATTAATTAAAATTTGTTTTTTAAATGGTACTTATGTAGGTATAATCATTGTGATTATAGTAACAGTAAAATTTTGAATGAATTAAATATAATTTTATATTTCATCAAAAAATATATTTGAAGTTAATCCTATTTTCTACCAGCAGTAATATTTATTATTTTTCCGATTAAAAAATATTTCTTTAAATTTCAATCATAAATGCTCACTTGGATGCTTTGGAAGTAATTAATGACACTAAAAGTAAACTGCTGAGTTTTATAATTTTGCAGCTAGAAAATTCAAGAACCAAATTATATTTTTCAGTTCTATAATAGAAAGGCAAAATATATTTCTTATTATCTGTTGATAATTTAATGTCTAATGATTTATTTATTTTTTTCAACAAGTTATCTTTACATCTTTCAAAAATTGTGTAATAGTTACAATAAAATTTCAAGAGTCCTAGGGTTACAACAGTTAGATGCTGAAAGAATCTAAATTGAATTAAAAGAAAGAGGAAATGCATGATAATTTCATAACTTTCAAATCTTGTAAAAAAATTGAAACTTTAAGCAAGTTTACTTTAATGAGGTCCTTCAACCACAACAAAATTTCTATTTCTTCTATTGCTTAACATATTTGCTAAAGATCATCAATTGATTAAGATACACATGCTTTTTTTTAATGATTTTCTAACTTAACTAATTTTTTTACTTATTTTGTTCTTTATATTTATGTTTTATGTTTTTGAATTGCTTGTGGTCATATGATATACATTACAGACCTTAAAGAGTAATGAGAAAAGAAAAAAAAGCTGAAATTCAATGTTTAATTTTACAGCGTTTGAAGGTCTACCTCTAAACACTTTCGGGAACAAATATATATTTTCAAACAATGTTTTTATTTAAAATAAATATACATTTTATTTATTTACTATCAGAAGAAATATTATAAATTGTTGAAATGCAAAAAATCCGATTTTTGTAGGGGATGCAAAAAGATTGTAGAACGTATGCGCTCCTTTGCTTGCACGTGAAAAGTAAGCTTAAGGAATTTGAAAAAAAAATGTTATAATGGAGCAGCAATCTTTTTAACATCTGTTCTGTTCTTGATTTTTCACATTGATTAGTATTTCCTAAACATTAGACGGTAAATTTATTTTTTTTCACGTTCCATGAAATTAAACTTTTTTATCTATTTCAAGAAAAACTTACTAAATAAAATTTTCAACATAAATAGTAATAAGAGGAATGATTTTTCTCTCTATAACACTATTAGAAATCGTCTCACTGTTTCTTCTACAAGCGTGGGATACATCACACATTCTGCTCAATTTTCTCATCCATATTTGATGTTCTTCAGAGAGGGTAGAGCTAATATTAATTAATAAACTGCTTCAAAGGTAAAAAATTAGTTAAGTAAAGAAAAAATGTATCGAATGATTTCGATTTTAAGGTTAAAAATACATAATATCTAAAAAATTTTCGATTTTTTTTTTTTTTTTTCAAAAATCGCTATTTGGCGCCAATTTCGCGAAAAAACGCACTTTGTAGCAGCATGTAGCAGAAAAAACGTTTTGGCGCTGTTTTGCGCAATTGGCGCAGCCGTGGGACTGCACATGTTTAATTTATTAAAATTTAATTCCCAGTAGTTCATTCTTGAAGTTATTGATTCTATGATTGATGGTTTAAACAAAAAGAGTAGAAATAAAAAGCAGCCTTAACCGCAAACTTGCACAAAGTTTGGTTTTTAGAACTCTTGCCTGGAAGTGGATGGCAGCAATCTGAAGAAAAAATTAAAGGGGAAGGTGGAGACTGCTAATTAATGTACATTATTTGACAAAATAAATAAGAACTACTTTAGTAGATTTAAAAATTGGCTCAAGCTCAGATTTCTTTTTTGCAGAAGTTTATTTTGATGCAGTATTTAAACTTGCATTCTATTTGAGAAATGAAATAAAATAAAGAAATGTAAGAAATCAGAAATACTAACACAAAAATCTAAAAATCAAGACAAAATATTTTTTGTTTTGAAAATCAGGATCAATAAGAGACCCCTGCATTTAGTAAATTTTATTTCAAAGCATGTGAAATAAATTTACCATTCTCACAACTTTTTTTCCCCTTTCTTTTATTTTATGCTCGGCACTGCCCCACCGTTAAAAAGCAAAATACAGTCTAACTCTGTATAAGAAACTCTCATTGGACTGGTTTAGGAGATCGTTATAAAAGGTCCCAACTGAGTAAGATATTTCTACATAATGAACATATTTCTAATAGTAATCAAACCACTATGAAAATTTACCTCATTATGTATCCATAGTAGGAAAAAAAATGTTATTTTTGGATTAAGTAAGCTTTTGCAATTTATATAAACTATATTTCATTGTCTGCATGAGCATATTTCTGTCCACTATTGCAAACAAGTCCACAACTTGTTTTTCTACGGTGTATGTCACAAAAAAGTTGTTCAAAATATTAACAGCTAATGTGCATCAGAAATCAAAGGTCTTGGATTTATATTTTCTTCATGTTTATCAATATCGGAAGATGAGTCCTCAATCGTGTCTTTCTTCTTATTATTGAATGATATGATATATCTTCCTCATTTATTCCACCAGATGCAATAATGTCGCAGCTTTCAAAATGTTCAATTCCACTTTGAGAAAAGGAATTCACTCGGTGCTTTACAGCCACAGTAGAGAACCTACTACAGAGTCCACAGAAGTATCAGCAATAAAAACAGAGAAAACACATGATGGACAAAGTTGTCCCACCAGAAACAGTTAAAAAGCGACACCAAGGAACCTGAAAAGAGATCTCCTCTGGGGAAGCAGCAGCTTTCACACATAAAGAGTAGGTGAGGAATGTATGGCTGTAACCAGAGTATTTTGGAGAAAAGGGCTAACCATCGTAAAAGATAGTGCACAAAGGATAAGGAATGTTGCCGAGATGGATCGTTTGAAAAGCTTGAAACTTTAGAAAATTTTGGATCGCTAAGCGGACTTTCTAGCATTTGGTGATTGTTATAAGCGTTTGAAACTGAATTAACAACAAAGGGTGTGAGTTGAGACCGTTTGAAAGGTTTGTTACAACTGGGGGATCGCTATATCCCGGGTGCGCATCTCAGGGTTTGACCGTAGTACTAAAAGTAGCTGCTTGGTTTAGCACAAATACAGGAACACCTAAAAATGAGCTAAAAGCAATGTTTTAATACATAAAATGAAATATACATTATATGGAGCATCAAAATTGAAGAAAAAATAAATAAATAAAATATCATTACAAAATAAAGAATAAAATAATAACATAACATTGTGTCTTTGGCATTTCTATTTATACATTACCCACAATTCTTAGCATTCTTTTAGCAAATAAAGTTTAGGCACTACTCAAGAAACTATTTTGATCAATATTTCGAGTGCCACCTGCAGGCCAAAGCATTCTGTCTAGCATATGCTCACCAACATTGCGACCTAAAAATTTGCCAAAATTGTACAGACAACTATGGCAAGCATGAGTCTTTATAACGAAAAACTACACCCAAAAGGTGTAGGGGATTTCAAACCCTAATGAAATGGTATAGTTTACTGATATAATGAAAAACTACACCCAAAAGATGTAGGGGAATTCAAACCCTAATGAAATGGTATAGTTTACTGATAATCACCGAGGTAGTTGCACTTAGCATAAGTATTCTGTAAAGGTCAAGACTCAGAAATTTTGGAAGTGCCCAGTGGCCACTAAACTTGATTTACTTGGTGGCCCCCTATGCGTCATAAAGCAAAAGTTCACAGCGGGGGGGGGGGGGGGGGGGGGGTAATGGTGCATCAGTGCACTACAATTCTTTATGTGTCTTATTTTCAGTGAAGAAAACATAATATTTTGTTAAAACTATCAAGTCTTTAAAAAAAAATGTATATGACTTTCAAATTGGAAATAGAAAAAACTTGCTTCCTTGGCGATGGTAAATTAAGGGAATATGAATTTTTGCAATAGTTTTTCATGTTTAATGTTATAGAGCACAAAAGATGTAAATGCAAAATTTTAATTGTTTCATCATAGAAGCAACAGATAACAAAAATCTCCCTCACAGAAACGAACCTTTTACAAAAACCACGATCACAAATAAGAACCCTTTTTGAACACAAGTATAAAAAAATGTATATTTCCAGTTCTAGTTTTGTTCAGTGCATTTCAATTTCATTCTTTTCAAAACTTTTTTTTTTAAAGCTTTCACACCATTTTCAAAATGGCGCGACACTTAAGTCCAATTTTATAAGTTTAAGCGAAAATGGACAATCTGAAACTTAAGTGAAATGAAAGCTATGAAAAAAAAAAATCAAGATTAAGATTGTTTCCTACTATATTTAAAAGATTTATATGGCAAAAAGAAGGGGAAAAAAAAAAAAAAAAACAATAGCGTAATTTGAAAAGATTTTCGTCATTTTTTTTTTTTTTTTTTTTTGTGAAAGGGGAAATAAAGACTATCGGCCGAAAGTCGGCTACTTGAATGCCGAATTGATGCGTTTTTATTGTGCTTGTATGCATGAAAGAAGCAAGAGTTGTAAATTCTATAGATGGCATTTGAAAAGGAGGGATTTACTTCAGAAAAAAAAAAAGGAAAGGTGGGGATCGCTCCTAATTTTTTGAATCGCCACTTTTTCAGACAAGGTTGCCACGTGGCGAGTGGCGATCGCGAATCTTGACCTTTAGTATTCTGACAAAAAAATGTTCAAAATGTAACATCTAAATTAGGTCCAATACGAATACATGATGAATAATATTAAATAAACTTTCCCCCCTTTGTTGAATATGAATCATACCCATTTTTTTTTTCTGCTGTTAACAGAGCATTTTTCTTTCTTTTCTTTAAAAATGTAATTAACTTGAGAGTTATAATATCTTAGGAATTTCAGGTGATAGTTTCAAAATTCCTAAGTCTCTCAAACTGTACAGAAAAAACAACCATGCAATACTCTTTCACATATAGTAAACAGGCACACAGCTAAATTACTGCATTTAAAACAAGTGCAAAGGTTTAAAAACTTCGTATGAGCTTTAAATGTAAACTTCCACATCTTTAAAGGCTAAAAGTGTTTATTCCACACATTACAATGTGCTTTGTATTTGTCTTGGGACGAAGTTGGTTAACTGAGAAAAACTTTTCCTCCAACTAACAAGAAGCCACGCCGCAAACCATAAAAATGCAAAATTTAGCTCTTTCTTTTATTTTGTTAGAAATAAGGCATCCCCTTTAGTTATTTCTTACCCTATCCTGATTGCCAATCAGTTGTTTTCTACAAAAATATCCAGTTTGAAACAGAATGGCAAATAGAAACTATATCAGTAAAAATTAAAACTTTGAAGCAAGAATTGGAATAATTCCCTTCCCCCCATCAAATAAGATTTTTCTGAGCAATGTAGGAATTCTGCATCTTCTGCTTTAATAATGAATGCAAAAAGGCAACTAAAGTGCAGTGAATCATTGAATTCAAACAGAAAAAGAAATAAAATTACATATGAATGTAAGTACTAATTTTAGAGACAAAGACACAACTTTTTTCTTTTTCACTTAAAATAATTTAAATATTTACCTTCTGCAATTTTTTCCTCTCGGGGGCAGTCTTTTTAGGGGTCTTCTTGGTGACCCGGCTTCCTAAATGGCAAATTTTACACATGAATATTTTATTCATTATATTATGTTTGTAAAAGTTCAAACTAAAGCAGTAGTATAATAATAGAAATAATGAACAAAATTAGTTTGTTAAGCACTAGAAAAATCATTTTTGAATTGTAATTTACAGTGCTTGCTCTAGACCAGGGTTTTTCAACGGGAGCCATATGGCCCCCTTGGGGGCCACAGGAAAAATATAAAATTTGGGGAGCCATGAGCCTGGGAAGGAGACTATGGCTTATGAAAAACTTTCACATAGGAGTAAAATAATACGTATAATTTAACCATCCTTCATTCATGATGCTATTTACAATAGACCCAACTGTCAATGAGTGTTTTCCTATATTATGGTAAGATAAACAAGTCTCAAAACTCTCATGAAGAAACCTTAAAATCAACTTAACAAGCAAAAGTGGGGAAAAAATTCAATTGCACATTCAATTTTAATTCAAGAAAAACTATACACAAATGCTCATTTTCTGAAATTTTGCCGAAGGAGCTTTCCACTGGGCTGAACTTCCACACCTGATTTTGTTAAAGATGTAAAGATTTAGTTCCTTTTCTCCATAATTCCTTGATGTGGTTTGCTCCTTACTTTTTTTAGGCTTCAATGCATCAATTTTTCTCTGAAGCACTTTGTAAGTTATTATTTCACTATACAAAGATGCAGTTAGAATATGATCACAGAGTACTATTTTGTTATATAACTTTGTTTTCTTGAATTGAATAAAGAGATCTTTCTGTCTCTGATGTAAGTTTTGTTAAAATTTTTTTTACCGCTCTGGATTTTGTTGAATGAAAATTAGTTAGGTGCATCTTTTATACATCTTTTATAAATTAACAACTACACGAGCACACACACATATGTATAACTATGTACACACATGTATACGAGGGAGGGGGGGGGGGGGTACGGGAAAATTTGGCGACTATAAGGGAGCCCTAAGTAAAAAGCAGTTGGGAAACTCTGCTCTAGACTTATCCAATTAAATTAAGTTAAAAAGTAAAATCCTAAAAGTTAAAAACTTTTATAATTACTAAAAGTAATACTTTGATATAGAACTATACTCTTTAATTATTTTAATATAAAAGTAACGATTGGTTTAGAATTAACTATTGCCATGAGAAGGGGGGAAAATCCATGACCACCATTTAAAAAAAAAAATTCCTATAAACTCAATAACAAAATTTCTTCCTTCTATTATTGTTTATTTATTTTAATGTTTAAAATCTTTGAATTGGGTCTTTCTTGAAAACTCTGTACGTTTAGCTTATTATCTTTCTTTGATGTCACATGCTAGGCATCATTTTGCTGCAATCCTGCGCCAATCTTTTTTGCGTCGGCTTTCATTTTACAATACTTCTTGTTACTTTATGAACAGCTCACAATATAAAGCATATTGAGCAAAAATACAAATCAAATTTTAAATATAAGTATGCTTTTGATCGAATTTTGAGAGTTAAAGTTTGACACGCATCTACCAAAAATGCGAGTCATTTTTTTCAAATAATATTTATTTATGCATCAAATAAGAGTATGCGCAAGTCCTGCAATTTCAGGGTTGCCACAGAAGAAATGGAACAAAAATAGTTGCTTTAGTAGCATAAAAGAATGAAAATAGTAGCCTAAATAGTAGCCATGGCTTAATGACAAACAAGCCTTAATTAACTTATTCAGTGATGGGTACTTACTTATTACATTCGAATCTTATATTTATACATAAAGAGTTGCTATGAATTCAGTGTAATTTATAAAAATTAATTGCATTTTTTAAAAATAAACACGTTTCCGAGCATTAACTTTTAAAACTGAAATAACTATTTCATATCTACCAAAGATTAAAAATATCAATAAATAAGGAGTGGGAAAAAAAAGATTGCAATATGAGAAGAGCAAAATTATTAATATAAAATAAACATACTTGATATTTAAACACATATTGAGCTACTTGATTAATTAAATTCTAAGACCAAGAGGCGGCACTATCAAAAACATTAAGTTTACTTTTTCTCTCAAATTTAACATTGTTTTATAATATTGGAAAAAAATCACCCAATAGACAATAATCAAAAATTTTAAAAACTCAATTTTAAATTACATGGCAAAGAAAAAATAATAATTTTGGAAACAATATTTTGTAAAACTAGATTATTAACAAGGCTGAAATATTTAATTTTTGTAATTAACTTATATGATCACTAAAGCTTCCAAGAATTTTGTAAAAAAGTATTTTATTTTTTCAGCCGAATTTTTCAAGACAAAATGACGCCCGTGCAAGTTTGTACTACAGAAGTTGAAACGCAACAAAGATTTAAAATTATGGTAAGTTCAAAGTTACTGAGCTCCAAGAGGTAGAATCTGATAGTAAAAGAGCACTAGGAAGTTTTTCCGAAGCCGATGCAATCAGATTTCAAAATGCGTAAAAAATCGAGACCGAGTCTGGAAAGAGCGAAAAACAGAAAAAATGCATCAATTTTACTTGTAGTTTGTAAAAGTTGGCAGGCTAGGCTACTTTCAAAACTTTTCACTGAAAAGAAAGAAGGGATTTTCGTGGAAACAAAATTCGTACTTTCCAAAAATACCGAAAAAACATGTGCCTGTCTATGTGATGATTGGGTGTTTCGGACATATCGTTGCAATTCTTCGCCGTGCAACATCGTGGATGTTGTGATCAGGAACCACTGCCACAGAGAAAAGGTGAAGTTTACCGAAAAATAAGGAGAAAAGGCGTATATCACGACATTGAAATGCATATCGCACGCACACGGGTCAGTTTTCATTTGACTACCAAATCACCTATGACAAAAAACTAACGCCTTTCATTGGCAGCAGTGTCGGCTCCATTGGCAGGAGCTTCAAAGTCAGTATGAAGTATAGGGGCCAAGATGGAAGTTTGAAAAATTACGGCACGACTTTCCGTGAAATAAAAGAAAATATTTTTCTCAAAAATATTTTTGGGTACATTTGAATAGAAGAATTTCAAGAGAGGCCAAAAAAAGTCGCCTCTTAGTAAAATTAGTTGCTTTTTTAGACGATTTCGACGAAAATAGTTGCCATAGTCTCCTGATGCTGAAAATAGTTGCAAATAGTTGCTTTTTAGTCGCCTGTGGCAACCCTGCAATTTGTAAAATTGTTTACAAATCTTTATTTAGTCTTTAAAAGATAGATTAGAGTTTGTTTTAGAGTAAAAGAACTTTAGATTACACATGAATGATATTATAATAAGATGGCACCAGTTGAACCTAAAAAATAATGGATAAACAAAAGAAGTTTGAAGAATGGAAATTTGTATTGCAAAAATAAACACTTCGATTTATGGAAACATACATTGCATTAAAAAAAAATGCATGCCCAATTGCCCATTCATAAAACTAAATTATATTCTCAAAGTCGGGGGGAGCCAATACCGTCTCCTGGCCCTACTAAATGATGGGCCTGGGAAGGGGAACATTATTTGGGCATTTTCCTTTTTCTTTCCCCTTTTTTTGAGTGAAAACTGTTTTGATAATTATTAAAAAAATACTTCATACAGATTGATATTTTTATTAATACAAAGATTTAAACTAATTAAATGAGGGTTTTATTTAAAATTAGCTCAATTATTAATTAAACCTCAATTCAACTGCTCTTCTTTAAGCGTACATATGCAGGAGCTAAAATTCTGGGCAGGATAGTGCAATTCCCGCCAAAATCTCTCAGAGCCCCTCCTTGAAAATAGATCAGGCGGGAAGGCGCCCACCAACAAAACGAAAATTTTCGCTGAAAACACGAAAATCTGCATTTTTTACTTGTTCTTAGTTTTCGATATTATCAATAAAAAAGGTATTTGCATCCTTTTCAAAAAATTGCAATCCCCTCCATGCATAAAGCTTGGAGGGGAGTCTCCCCTCCACTAGAAAATTTGAATTTTAGCCCCTGATATAGACACACCACTCATTCTGCAATTTGTGCTCTTGAGCATAGTTCTGTGAAAAGTATGATTTGGTAGCTTGGAAATTTGAGAAGGGTCCATTTAGTTTGAATGAGAGTTTGTAAAGGATCTCTTATGATTAAATGAAATTTTGTGAAGGGTCTAAATATGGAATCAAATTTCTTCTGGCAAGACCCCTGCAATATACTTTTCATTCCAATGGCCACAATTGTTCACTTTTAAAATTTTGTTGAAGTAGTTAGCTCCTGAATTACTAATTAACTCGTAATTAATGAGAACAAACTGTCAAATATCCACGACTGAGCACAATTTCAATATTGATACATATTAATTAAACGTTGAATAGAGAACATTAAGACAAATAATTAATAATACAGTTAGTACATTTAAAGCTTCAGTACTTTAATTCAGATAATCATTCATTTTGTCTCTTTAATGTATGAATAACCACAGAAATAAACAAAAAAAAGGGTAAATTTCGGTTTTTTTTTTTTTTTTTTGGCTATGAAATCAAGCAATGCTTTAATAAATTTAAACAAATGACACAAAACACTAATTTTACATTCATGTTGAGCCTTTGCAAAACCAAATAATTTCTAATTACAAAATAAAAATTTCATCACAGTTTCCGTTGTGCGAGAACAAAACATGTATAAAAAGACAATAATTTATTTTCATACATGAAACAAATACAGCTATTCTGTACGAGGAAACAAAATAAATAAAAAAATAAATATTCTACTTGCAAAATCTTAAATATAATGTATGGCGTCTCCGATAAACAGAATGATGATCTTGTAACTTTAAGGAAATACGTACCCTTTTTGGAAACTTTTGTGATCTTAGGTTTCTTTGGTGAGGCTTTAGATGCTTTCAAACGGGATCCTTGAGGCATTTTTTCAAGAAATTTACTTCAGTTACTCCAAAGTAAAAAATAATATACTTTTCAATCAATAGAGATGAAACAAAACGCTATAAAACCGTTGCAAAATATGAATTTTTTTCAATTCTAATTTTTTTTCTTAATTTTCTAATGGTTTAGTTGTTTTCCAGCTGCTCATCAATTTCAAACTGTATGGCATCGATAAATAGCGTTTATTATTTATTGAATTCATATATTTTGAGGTGCAATGGCATGTTATAATATAGTACTAATATTTAAATAATAATAATAATAATAAAGATAAATGTATTAAAACAATTTTTATTTAAATAAAATTTCAAGCTATTAATTTTTGCTGGCTCCATCTACCGCGGAGTAAGAGCATTATTGAGATATTTTGCAAAAAAAAATTGAGTGAGAGGGATAAAGCAAAATAACAAAGTAATACAGTCATTATTTCCTCTATAAAATTCTACAATTTATTATTTTTGGTTCAAATAAGTGTATTTTATCTCTTTTATCGTATTTGTATAGATGTACAGATTATAGATTATGCTCCCTCCCGCAGTTTAAACCAAATTCAAGTTAATTTGTTAGTGCCGCCATCTAGTGGAATAAATTAATAATATAAAACACAATCGAAATCATAGGCTTTCATATTTCCAAACAAATGAAAATTAGTGTCTTTTAAGATTCACTTTAAAAAGAACAGGAAAGCAAATTATTAAAATTCAAAGAGATAAACTTCTGAAAAACATTTAAAAAATAAGTAAATTCAAAACATTTAAAAAATAAGTAAATAAATTATTTTTCTGAAAAAATAATTCATTGTCCGCAATAAATGTATTGAATTATAAAGCTTTCCACCGTTTCTTTACATTAAAAGTGAAAACATTTCTGCTTCTTCAGACTCTCTGAAAAAGCAAACTACTAAGACTGCAGATTTTTAACCAAAGTATGTGACTACGTTAAAATCTTCGTTTTGGTGACCGTAAGCAATAAGTCTGATTTACTACCCCGAATCCTACAGGGAGAGGAGGGGGGGGGGGGGGAGGCCATGGAGAAGATTGCAGAGAAGTATGCTATGTGATACAGTATATAAAATTTTTCAATATATTCATCAGAAAATGATGTAGAAGGTGCAGAGTAAATGCAAATTTTATACAATAATAATAAAATAATAATAATTTTTACTATTTCAAAATTACTAAAAATTACATCTAAGCATTCAGATCATAGTTTCACACAACATTGTAATATAAACATGACAATTTCATTGACAGACAGGTTCCATAACGCGGTGAATTTCTTCTCCTTTAATATGAGCTAATTAGAGGATATATTTATAAATAAAAGCGAAAGTAGCCATTTAAAATTCAACTCTCGTGATTTAAATTTCGTGAAGTACATTATGTGCAATGATTTAATCTATAAAATAGTCTGCATATTTATATTGTTAAGCAGAGTTGAATTTTTTTTTTTTTTTTTTGGTTGATAAATCGCTAAAAGCTTTTCCTCCCCCCTCCCCCATTTTTAACATAAGTATTTGGGAAAAACAAGACCCTCTAGTAGTATGCATTCAATCAAGAATTATTTTTAATCATAAGTGGAATATTTGTTTTTGATGGGATTCGAACTTATGAATCTAGGATAAACCGTTTGGCTTTAAATAAGCAATGTTTCGAAATATTTACCTTCCTTTTATTCCTGTTCAACAGAATTTTTGAGATGAAAATCGCAATTTTTGCTACCACGATTGTAGTAATGTAAAGGAATCCACTATCTCTCAATGGTGAATGTTGCTGCTTATACTATAGTTATAAATAACTACCGTATTTATGCGAATCTAATGCGCCATCGAATCTAATGCGCACTCCAATTTTGAATACTACATTTGGCCAAAAACGTTGCGCATTAGATTCCCATAAAAACGGTAGTCACATATACAGGCATGTGTATATAAAGGTGCATACAGGGGTCGCGCAAGAGGAAATTCCAATTAGTCAAAACGGACTCTTCACAAAATTCAAATCAATCAAAATTCCAAGCTTCCAAATCGTACTTTTCACAAAAATCTCGTTAAAATTCACAAAACATGGACCCTGTTAAAATAATGCTGGATTGACCCCAGGTATATAGATTGTTGATGAATCATTCGTTTCAAAAACAAGGAGCTGAGTAGTTCGAACTTGGATAAATTAAAACATTTTAAGAACGTAAAAACTTTTGACAGTAACGAATTAAATTGTTTACATAATTTACAGATTCACAGTACTACCCTAGTATGAACTAAAAATAGACCTGAGAACGAATTCACCGATTGTCGCAATACTTCACAGCTAAACGCTAGCTAATTACAAATCAACTTCATTTGAGCTGCCTGGACTTTTTCAAGTAACTTCGAATGGGAAGAAAAGTTCTAAACTCTAAAACTTTTTCAGTCTTGTCTGAAGATTTTAAAATCTTGTTGGCAAAAACCCCAGTTTATAAATTATCAATGCAAGTTAATGAATTCTGTAAAAGTGGCTTCTTTGCCAGAAGAGTCTCAAAGCAGGGAAAACAACTCCTCCTTACTACATGATATTACGTGGTACTACGATGTTGTACAAATCTTCGAACAGGTTAGTAAGCATTATTTTCCCATATTTTAATATTAAATACATTAATATATAGACTGGTGCATTATCAAGGAACTTACTCTTTGATGAAACAGTATCTAATTCAGATATACAGTGTGTCAAAGTATTTTTAAGACTGGGTTTATAAAATAAAAAAAAATCTTCAGTAAACTGCTTTGTACAAACTTTCGAGTATTTAGAAGAAGTAAAGTTATTTCTGCGAATTTTAGCAAACCAGTTTTTTTCTCAAAGAATCAATTGGAAAACTGAAAAAAAAAAAAAAAAGAAAAAGACAATTAGACGATCTGACAGGGGTTCTGTAGGAAAGTTCGCGTACGGAGAATTTTTTTTCAAAAATGCTTAGTAGGTGCCCTAGAAAGTGTTTTGGACTCGGGTGGACATCCGCCACTTGGTACATTTTTTTGCTATGACGTCATCAAAGATGGCGGCCGCTATATCAGAAATGGCTCATATCCATGTTAATACTCGTCCGATTTGCATGTAACTTGCACTTTTTTACTAATATATCCATTGTTAAGCTAATAGAAAGTGTTTTGAGTCCGTTTTGGACTTTGGTGAACATTTTTCACGTGGTACATTTCCCAGCTATGACGTCATCAAAGATGGCGGATGCTCGATCCCTTAAATGGTCATATTTGTGTTAATACTTGACCTATTTGCATGCAACTTGAGCCTTTTTGCTATTATTAATAACATGAACCTAATAGAGGGGTTTTGACTCATTGGTGCATTTTTTATTTATGACGTCATCAAATATGGCGCCCCGGTGCATTTTTTATTTATGACGTCATCAAATATGGCGCCCCTTGACCACCGAAATTCTCATATCAATGCTAATATTTGACGCATTTGCATAAAAAATTCGTCTAAAGGTTATAATTAGTATTTACAAGGTGATTACAATGTATTTTAGCAGTTACTGCGAATCAGTAAATTTTAGTATTTTTTACATTTTCTATCACTTTATAAATACATATCAAAAATGCAAGCAGTGATTGCATTGAACAATGCTCAAATTCTCTAAAAAGGATTGCTACAATTTGAATTTAAACCCTTACTACTACATTTGCTGAAGGAGCAACAGGTTACTTCGTTTGCCTTACTGGAAGATTTAGTACATTTTAGACAATTGCATGCTCCAATAAAATCAGTTGGAAATTTCTGTAAATTCTTTTCTGGCAACAAACCATCTTCTACCGCTGCAAAACCTTATTCACATGGATTCAAATCGACAATCTAATGTTGCAGAGGGTATCTATAAAAATATGACCTCGATAAATGACTCTTAGCACTTGTGCTTGTAGGTGGCCTTTTTTCAATGTCAATATGTTTGCATGATGACACAGTCACAATCTAAGTTCATCAAAAGCTTTACAGAATGTAAAAGCTGCAACAAGTATTTCTCTGCAGATTTAAGGCTTTGTTCCATGGTTTTCCTGTCAGATGATACGCCAAAATGTTCTAAATATTCCACAGATGTGCAAGGAAGAGCTGCTTCCCCCCTCTCCAGATTTACTCGTGTAATCGTATCCAAATAGCTTATGGATGGCTGGAAACAAAGAACATAAGTTTCCGCCTGCGTTTTTGTGAATATCATGGACAGCCAAAACTCGCAAGGAATCTACCAACAGTGCGTACATCTACCCCAGTGCGTACCCAAAGTTCCTGTACACCAAGTCGATAAAGAGTAAACCAGTGGAACAAAACTAACCCCGCGATGTCAGTGTCAGCACACAACGAGAACGATTTTAGTGAATCCACTCAGGGATTCATGTTTGGATTGAATCAGCATTCAGAAGTCCCCTTCCTCTACTGTCAAACAATTTAAGTCAGGGTGTTTGATTTGTCTTCCTCTCTGCACAGATGTGCAATCACAGGTGTGAATAGTACCTCATCTTCTTCCTCACCTAAAAAGACACTAAATGTGTAATTGGTATTACATGGTGTTTCAATGAAAGAAGATATCACTGGTATTGGCAATGAAAATATGTAATATCAATTTGTTCCTTGATAAACCCCAGAAACTGCTGAGTTGCATAGACAATGGATCGTCTTGAGAGATTTCAGCGATATCTATAACTATGCGGCTACCATGTTTCTGCATTCTTTCAGGCTTTTTCGGTGAAAATTTGTGATAACTATCGAAAACATAATCGACTCTGCCACAGTGCCTTGTGATGCTTCCAATATAGGACGAAAAAGCAGAAACTGCTTCGCCAAATTTTTTTTTTTCATTTGTTATAATTTTTCGCCCGGAATTCATGATATCCACTATATAACAGGTTTTTCAATCAGTCTTGAACGAGGTGTCATTGCTTGTACCACCATACGAAGTTTCGAGAGCGTTTACCAATGTACTTTGTGTGGCTTTGACATTAAACCCAGTTCATGAAACCAGTGTGCAATTTTCAGATAGTTCATACCAAAAGATTTTTTACGTGTCAAATGGACGAGATTGAGCTATTTGTATCTTACGGTGAAAAGAACTGCTTGACCTCCTTTTGGTACCTTTCCCTGTAGCAAATACACTTAGTGTTGTGTTGGTATGAAATCCTGGTAGCATGATTTTTTGGATGGTACTTGAGATTCTCACTGTTTCCTCCACGTTTCGTGTTTTGCGCAGTGAAAAATGCAAATCTTCTCCGAATTTAAAGACACTTAGTATATTTTCCTTTGTATCTTGTGAAAGAAGTTCTTTAGTTTGTAAATTGTGTAAAGGATTGTTAAGCAAATCAAAAGAATGACCTTTTTGCAATACATATATATAAACATTGAGGAAAACTTTTCGTCTCAGTTCTAAGTTTGCCTTTTAGAAAACTTATGATGAATATTCAAACCTTTGACAAAAGCAATCGAGAACGTTAACCTCCCAAAATACATTTGATATCATACTAGTTTTTCAAAAAAAAATCTCGTGCTTTAAGGGATTAAAGAACTAGGTGAAAACGGTAAATAGTACCAAATCTTCCTGCATTTGTCGGGCAAATGAAGTATCCTGTTGCTCCTTCTGCAAATGTGGTAAAAAGCATTTAAATTCAACTTGTAGCAATCCTTTTTAGAGAATCTGAGCATGTTTCAATGCAATCTCTGCTTGCATTTTTGATATTATGTATTTTGAAATGATAGAAAATGTAAGAAAATAATAAAATTATTTACTGATTTGCAGTAACTGCTAAAATACATTATAATAACCTTGTAAGTACTAATCCTAACCTTTTCACGAATTTTTTATGCAAATGCGTCAAATATTAGCATGGATATGAGAATTTCGGTGATTAAGGGCAGCCATCTTTGATGGCGGCCCATAAATAAAAAATGTACCAATAAGCCCAAACCCCTCCTATTAGGTTCATGTTGGTAATAATAGCAAAAAAGCGCAAGTTGCATGCAAATAGGTCAAGTATTAACAGAGATATGACCATTTAAGGGATTGAGCATCCGCCATCTTTGATGACGTCATAGCTGGGAAATGTACCAGGTGAAAAATGTCCACCAAAGTCTAAAACGGACTCAAAACCCTTTTTATTAGCTTAACAATGGATATATTAGTAAAAAAGTGCTAGTTACATGTAAATCGGGCAAATATTAACATAGATATGAGCCATTTCTGATAGTGCGGCCGCCATCTTTGATGACGTCATAGCAAAAAAATGTACCAGGTGGCGGATGTCCACCCGAGTCCAAATTACTTTCTAGGGCACCTACTAAGCATTTTTGAAAAAAAATTCTTCATACGCGAACTTTCCTACAGAACCCTGGCCAGATCCCGGACTAAATAGGCCTTTAATAGATAGTAAAGTGTTTTACTTAAAACTCATGACTAGCTAGGCACAAAAAAGAGCAAAGAAAATATGAAACGAACGGAAAACCATAAAATGTAAAATTAAAAAGAAATTATAAAAAGAAAATTAGGTAACATATGGAAAGTTCATTTTGAAATCATTGCATGAGAAAAAATAATTGTAAAAATGATAATAGTAATACTGTAAGACATTTTTATATGACAAAACTTCCGTTCAAACTCAAGGTTCATAATCCTCAACAAGTGAAGCAATAAAGCTGACTTTAATCAGTAACGTCACCACGGAGGGAAGGGGGCGGGTGAATTCTTTTTGAGAGGTGTCACTCAAAAGGAGTTAGAGTTTTGGAAAAATACATACGACTGAATGACAAAGAAACCGCTTTAAAAGCTTCAAAAAATGTAATGTTTCCCTTGGCAAAATTTAAAAAATAAGAATACATGGGAAAAAGTTAGTGTCAAGAGTCTGTTATTAAAACATTCCCAAAAGTATTGCCACTCTGGATATATAACTGTAAAAGTAGTTTAAAGAAATAAAGTAAAAGAAAAATATAACAATCGCGTCAGTTGTCAAGGTACGCCATTGGTAAAACTTAGCGAGAACCGATGATGCGATCTCGCTTCTAATTGCCTACTGTTATTAGCCGTTGCGATTTCATTGGTATCTGCGACACCATCATTACATTTTTAAAGTATGTAATGATAGAAATGAGTAGACAATGCCGTAACGAAAAGTAAGTCATATTCATTGCATGAGAAGTAAAGTATTTACTTTTGCACATAATAAACTAGTGCCAAAATTAACGTCATTTAAGCATGAATTTTCAAAACTACTGCTAACTCTTGTTTCAGGGATACACGAAACGTATTTTTTCACATTGAAAAACAAGTTCCTTGTATTCACAAAACATGTGCATCGTCAAAATCAAAAACTGATTGGAAGAACGGGAAAAAAATACTATTAATTCCCGTAATTCATTTATTGGAAAAAATTGAATGACAAGCGTAAAATCGTAAAAAGTGGCCTATTTTCATAAAAATTACGAAAAATTTCACAAGCTGGCAGATATTCTTAACGCAATGTTTATGGAAAATTATACTCAGACTAAATTCTTTCCTCAAAATGAATAATAAAATGCATTTTCGAAAAATCTCCCTTTCTAAAACCATTGGCGCAAATTGGCGATGAAACTCGCAAAATATACGATGATCGAAGAGTGGAAATTAACTGGGAACTGCTTTTGTCCTTTTTCTGCAGAAAGTCAATCAAACAAGCCTGTTCCGCCCTTTTCCATTTATTGTTCTGCCATCGGACTTGCTTCGTCAACTGCAACAGAATTTAGAAAATTCAGGTCACCTCTGGCGTGCAGGTGACAGCACTGTTGGCCTGCGGCTCCTCGAAAGTGTTTAGCAAGATTTTTACAGCCTAAAGAGAGAGAGAGAGACAGAGAGAAATAAATGGGCGGCAATGTGATGGTAAAGACCAATCAATACCTTATTTGCCAGCTCAGTTGCTCTGACTGCATTTTCAGCGATGAAGCAAAGTTTTATAAAACTGCTCAACGACATCTTGGTATTCACAAAAAGGGAAAGGGAATGAAGAGGCTTTGGAAATTATGAAACATGTTTCCTCAGTCAGGAAACTTCTAATGGAAAGAAAAGAGAAGAATTAAAGTAACTAAAAATGATCCACTAATTTTAATTAAATCTTTTTTCAATATAACATTGCTAGTTAATTTATTTGAAGAGCAGTTCAAGATTTACTAAAGATTTAATGATAATCGTACGTTTACTGAGGCAATCAATATACATTCATGAATTCATTCATTTAAATGGAAAAGTATTTTTGAGGGCAATTTTCCAGAGAAATTGAAGAAGCAATAAAAGTCGGCGCGGAACATCATTCTAACAAGAATAGAATTGTTCTTTTAACTTACAGTCCTTCAGAGTAACTTTGAGCCATGGGGGTAACTTCAAACCACGTTATACATTTTAGTATATTTGACTAAAAATAAAAAGAAACTAGAAGGTCCAGTGCTGTACTCAGCTAAATAAATTATAAAATCAGGTTTCTATTCTTAATTTTTAATTTTGTCAAAGATACTAAAAAATATCACGTGGTTCAAAGTTAACCCCCATGGTTCAAAGTTACCCTGAATGACTGTACTTTGAACAATAAATTAATTGTTTCTTTATTTTACCGTTATACCACGATTGTTGTAAGGATCATTTAAAGAAAATAAATAAATACATAAATTAAAAGAAAGAAAGAAGAAAAAAAGAAGAAGAAGTAAGAAAAATCGTCCGGAGCAAGAAAATTTTCCATGGCATTCTAAGACATCGCCAGATATCTCAAAATAAAATCTGAAAAAGAAGGGAAGAAAAAGAAATCTTCCGACTCAGGAAAATATATCCTTTGAAATTAAGAAACATCATCCAATATTTGAAATTATAGCGCGATATTACAAAAGCCTTTTCTCGTGTAAAAGTATCTGAAGCTAAAAATATTTTTTCTGACATCTGAGAAATATTTAAAATAGAAATAAAGCAAAATAATCGCATTGATGGCAAATGATATTCCTTGACATTTAAAGCATCATTCGAAATCTAGAAATGTAATCGACTTTTTTTTTAAACACAAAGAAAAGGTAAAAAAAAGGACATACTCTTAGAAATTCAAGCACAACATCCGGCTCTGAATATGTAATCTGAAATTCAAAAATGTCATTCAACACCCAATTTCATTTGAAATTCCATAAATCGTCTGACGTTTGAAAATATCCTCCTATATTTTAAATCCTCTTCTAACATCTGGAAATATTCTTTAAAATCCAAAAACCTAACATCTGAAACATTAGTTTAAGCTTCAGAATTAGTAATGATAAGACAAATGAAAACGCGAACCTTTGATTGTATGCGAAACGTCTATCTGTCAGAAATAAGATACGAAACAATTATTGTAAAAAGAAATAAAAAAATATGAATGAAAATAAAATAAACTTTTGTACCTATCTCTAAAAACAATACACCAATTTTTAAAAAATGATCCTTCTCTGAAATTTTGCATTTTGCTTGCAGAATTCTTAGGAACAACACCAATTAGCAGGCATAAATGACGAGTTAAAAATAATCTTTTCTGGCTATTTGTCACTCTTTTTTTGCGCTATGAACTTTCCCGGTAATTTTCATCCACAGAAAATAAACAAGTGAAACCTGTTTTAAAGCAGGAACTGAAACAAACAACAACGGAAGGAACAAAGAAAAAAGAATAGGAAGAAGAAAAAAAAAACGTTCTGGATCAATCCTCATTCATATTTCTCAAACAGGGAACACGCTCCCAGAAGACAATGGGGCATCGCCTAATGACATCCAATTGAGGGGAGATTGACAAGGGTTTCGGTGACTCAGTAGCGATCTTCTCCTGACCTCGGGACAATTCCAGATGGGTAAGCAGCTATGAATCATCCCATATAACGTGGGCGAATCGGACCGCCTGACTCACGAGAGGGTGGATTGCTGCTGGTGTCGATCTAGATCGAGCCGCTGATCTTATATGGCCGACGATCGGTTGCTGACCTTCATAGGTGACTCAGGTGTGAACTACAGGCGACGAAAAACACAGAAAGCACAATTATCTGATCTGCTTCGAGCAAAGTTAAATTTCTGCTTCGTTCAGCTCAGCAAGTGAAATTCCAAACTAATTTTTAGCCTTTAAGGTATGCCGTTACGTTCGGAATACTTTTTAAAAAATGTACCTACAAAAACATATTATTATATTGCATTAATATATAGTTGTAAATTTTAAAATAAGCCAACATTTTAGTTGCTTTTTTGGGTAAAAATTCTCAAAAACGGGGGAAGTCGCAGAAGACAAAATAAGGAGATGTTAGTATTTATTTTTTGCACATATGTCTAATAAGTGATTTTCTTTGAAATAGACTATTATCGAAGACAAATGTTAATTAGATTCATAGGCGTAACTTGGGTTGGTGAAAGGGGGGGGGGGTTACCCTAAAAATGTACAGACTAAACACCAATAAGAAGTTTAAAAGAGTTGAAAATTTACTAGTCATAAATACTTGTCTGTAAAGATATACTCCGTGTTTATTTCAGGCATCTGCCGGGGGGGGGGGGGGGAGCTACCCCCTCGGAGCAAGTCAACTCCCCCCCCCCGGGCAAAAAATTCAGATCACAAGTTTTAAAAAAAGAAAGAAAAGAGAAATTACGCTTTTAAGACACTTTACTTTCAGAAACACTTTCAGGGAAAGGACATTGAACACTATCACGAGCGACACCAAAAGTAACTTAAAAGATATGACTTTATTTTGAAATAAATTGCGGGTCGAGAGTAACCAAACTCCTTTCTGTTTCCTCTAATATCACCAAAGTATCCCGAAATTGCATTGCTAGGAAGATTTCCAAAAGTTTCTTTGCGGAGAGCCCTCGAACCCTTGCCTCCAGAGTTAGCCTAAGCATTATAGATGTAAGACTAGTTACAAAAATTTAAATTAAAAGCCCCAAATACCCACTCCTGTAACTTCACCAAAGATCTAAACATACATCTACTATATATACATCAAAAAGCTATCATATATGTAATACAATACATATTAACATCATTTCTAGTCATATATATCTATATATATGTATATATAAAGAGTATGATTTTGAAGCATACACTGCCCTTCCTAATTCTTAACATGCTCCCCCTGCTCCGGAGCCAAGGCAGTATCCAGAATATTTTTTCGGGGGGGGGGGGGGGGCAGCCTTCGACACACTTATGTTAAGCAAAGTTTCAGGGAGGAATATATGATACATTGCAAAAGATTCCTGGGGAGGGGGGGAGGGCGGCCCGTGGGTCCCTCTTCCCGTGTGGATACGGCCTTGATTCACAAAAACATTAAACATTTATTACTAGATCTATTAGTTTATTTTTTAACCCTTTAACTACGGGTAACGTCAATAGACGATTTGGCGAAACTTTCTTGTGGTACGGGTAACGTCAATAAGCGATTTGATGAATTTTTGCTAAAAATGTAGGTTTCAAAATAAAAAGCTGAACAAATGGAAATGAATTCGTTCTTTACATTGTAAGTAATAACTTAATCAATTGAAAATGATAAAATTAGAGGTGCAGAAGGGGATAGTGACCACTCGCTTTTGATACAGTGTGCCGCCAATTTGCAAGCAAAAAAAGCTACATCTCCATAGGAATTTTGATTTTGAACAAAAAATTTCCAATTAACATTACTAAACAAAATCTAACAAAACAAAATATGACAAAACAAAGCCAATAACAAAATTTTCTATGGCGAAGGCGTTTTTCTCTCAAAAAATCAGAATAGGTCGAAAATGGGGAGTCTACGACTAATGTTGATTAGAACTCCCCAGTTTTGCCCTCTTCATATAAGAAACTCATGACATAAACGCAAGAAATAGATGTATCGCCATTTATGCAATTTTTGAATACTTTTTTTTTTTTTTTGGCGTTCAGACAAACAGTTTTGTGAATATATTCCCGTAGTTAAAGGGTCAAATCAAACGCAATAGAAAATTCAATATTTAGCGCTAAGCAATCTTCTATGTCCAAGCATTCATAATATTAAAACTGGGAAATAGTGGAATTTTAGAGAAAAAAACCCAAATTCCCCTACAAAAATGCTCATCCCTACAATAAATTTCTAAAAATTTTGTTAAATTTGTAGCAAAACATACCGCAAAAGTGGAAGCGTCTGAATCAAATTTTCTTTTCTTTTTGGATGACGAACGTGTCCATCGCTGGATTGCAAACATTATTATGTATCGAAAATAATTAAAAATTTAGCTAAAATATAAATAATACTTGATTGTAAATGAAAATGCAGCATTAAACCGTAGCAGTGAGATTGGAAACGTTGAACGGATTATTTCCAGAGTTGTAATGCAATCAGTGATGGACCATAATAAGAAAAAAAAAAACATTTAAAATATAAGAGATGAGAGAACATCTGTAAATGAGAATGCAATGCACATTCAGTTCATCAGTTTTCCAATCGGCTCATCTACAAAAAAGATTTTACCAAAATGGGTGTTTGGACAGGAAGTCATAAATAAATACAAACTGCTCTTTAAGTTTCTTGATGAGCATCCCTTCCTGGCTTGAGGGTTTAACACATTAGGACAATTGTTGGCTAGGGGTCCTTCATTTTCAGACTTAGACCATATAGTAACTAGACGAGCTCTTCTATTCACTCGCCATTGTTAGTTCCTCAGCAGGAATGGTGGGGACGAGTTTGACTGACAAGGGGCGGAGATTCAAGCTTTTCGCCGTCCCATACCACGTGGGTGAGTCTTCTCAATTTCTGAACTTGCTTCTGATCTGTAAAAGAGCTGAGATTGCTTTCAGGCAAACGATCAAGACCCATTCTGTGCACAAAAGCACAAACCTGATTTATTAAACATAATAGCAATATTAACAATGAAAAGCGTAAATTTTAGTTTTATTTTTAAATCTCTGGAGTATCGTATTCTTGATTATGAAGAACAAGAAAGTCATATATATAAATTAACTAAAGCAATAGTTGAGAAATACTTTAAAATATGACTACACCATTTCTAAAATAATATCAAAGAATACCAAAAATGCGTAACAAATACACAAAATTAGTTTTATTTAAAAATCAAGAGCAATTTTCAATAGAAATTAAACTATTTTTTCCAGTAGTTAAATTCTATTCTGCTTTATTAATAATGCCGCCCCTTAAATAATAAATGCAACGTTGAAATTAACATTTCAATAATATTAAATCTTAAAAGACATGAACTCGCAGAAAGGCTGAACGTTCGTTGCATCACCAAGTGACCAAGTATATATATGTGTGTGTTCGCTCTAGTTTATTTTTTATTCTCTACTTTTAATGCATTTCATGCCTCCCCCTTACCAATATATTACATATATATTGTATTTCTGACTGTATTGCACAACACTTAGATAATAAATTAATTTATTCCGTTTGTTTGCAATCTTCGAACAAACTTCACCTTGTGTAATTCATTAAAAAAACAATCGCATTTTAATTAAAGGTACAATGGGACCGTCCATAAATGATGTCACGCTTTTTTCCCATTTATTTGACTCCCTCCCCCCTTTGTCACAAAGTGTCACACTTCAATATCCTCCCTCCCCACCCCTTGTCACAATTTCACGAACCCCCCTCCCCCTCGAAGCGTGACATCATTTATGAATGATCCCAATCCGATGTTTTCAGTCCTACAGGCTAATGTCACATGACTATTAATTTTAGATTTACGAACTGTTTCGGAGAAACTTTAAAGTTTTAACTGACAATTTTCTAAAGTAAACAATTTTCTGAACTTAAAAAATTTAAAAAACTATTTTCAAAACTAAAATTTTTTCTTCATGCTGTTGCTTTCTTTAAATTTATTTCAGATTTTGAACAGAAAAACAGCTTAAACGCTTTTGTTTTTCCTTCCTTATTTTTCAATGAACTGAAAAAGAAAAGAATAGGTATATTTGATGTTTGGCTTATTAACGTAATATTACTAATGTTTTTACTTTTCGCATTGATATCTCAAGGGCAAGACATAATGAGGTTGAAGTCAGTTAAAAACCTTGTAAAAGCAATACGAATTGTATTCATTGCAAAGAGCTTTACTGTATGACATTAAGTTTCACAAAAAGGGGGCAAGAAACTAACTCCTACTCTCAATGAGCTCAATATATAAGATCATTTTCAAATCACTATTACTAATTAATTATTGGTAATACCAATAAAAAAACACTTGTCCATTAATCCATGAACTGTTTCCTTGCGTGTGATAGAAAATAATTGTGCTGAAATGTTTCTGTCATACAATAAGGAATTAAAATAAATCACTCTTCAAATTGCTACGAGAATTAACATGGCACGACGAAGCCCTCTCTCACCGAAGGACTCCGTCACCTGTTTTCCGGGGAAAGACTCCTGCTTACCGACCACGCCCCCAGACCTTGTCTATCTAGTTTTTGGTCTAAGTTTTCAGACCCCAACACCAGTTTATCAGAAAGCAAAACTCCATCACAGTAGAGAATATTTTCCACGAAACTTATTATTTGTGCGAGTGTATTCCCAAATTGCTGCCTTTGGGTAAAAAAGACATCAAGAAGGAAAGAAAACCCTCTGGAGTGATTGAAAGGATATCTGTTTGTCTGTGTGTGGTACGGTGATTGAAGCCACATTTCGCTGTAACCCCCCACCCCCCAAAGTGATAAGGGGGTTGATTATAACCAGATGAAAAGTCCTCTTTATTATGAGCTGCATACTTTGGTCATAATCACAACCCTTCAAAGAAAGAGAAAATAAAACCATATGCATATGTGTTTAATTTTCTTAGGAAAAAATGCTTTGCAAAGCAGTAGCCCGAAATTTTTTCGTGTGCCTAAATGTGCCTAAAAAAGTAAATACACAATGGGGGGGCGGTTGAACCCCCGAACCTCTACCCCTCTGGTTACGCCTA
Organism: Octonoba sinensis; assembly: GCA_038502835.1. Classification (NCBI taxonomy): domain Eukaryota; kingdom Metazoa; phylum Arthropoda; class Arachnida; order Araneae; family Uloboridae; genus Octonoba; species Octonoba sinensis. The sequence goes on from CM076600.1 coordinate 40,606,517, forward strand.
TGATTAGATTGATGTACATAAAAATTTAAAATAAAGTTACCTAATTTTTCGCAATTTCGTATCGTCCATTTATAATGACAGAGCTAAAAATAAACCAGAAACACAACCATATAAAAAGATTAGCCTATCTTAATCAGCATAATATAAGGAAGATTTATACCATTTTTAAAATAAATATAACAATAACATTTTTAGTTACAGCTTCCCCCGTTATACAAAATCAAGAATTATACAATATCAAGAATCGCAATTTCTCAGAAAATCCATTTAAAATATAAAATTACATATGCTTCAAAATAGTTGCATTTCATTTTTTTCCACCACTAAGTTCCCAGACAAAATTCAAACGTTACTTCAAAGCTAAATAAAATAAACAAATAAATTAAAAATATGAATTATGACCGAAAATCACTTTTTCAAAATTTATATTTTACCTGTATAATTCACAATAAAATAAATGAAATTTTTAAAAAAAATCAGCTAACAAGCTAATAATTTTAGGTATACGTATGTGTGCCTCCGGTTTCAACTAAACAAAAGTACCGAAGCATTTAAAATAAAGAATAGCATTTAAAAGGTACTAACAATCATATTTTATGGCCAATTTAAGTATAATAATGATTCACTACTTCTAAAAATTACAAATTTATTTTGTAATTTTTAGATTTACAAAACATATCAATTACAATCATCCACAATTGTAACATTGAGGGTAGAACTAAATTCCCTCACCAGCGTGTTTTATAGAAGCAAAGCTCCGTGGGCCAAGAAATAAAGAGCTTAATATGCATGAAAAAGAAGTATAAACATCTGTTTACATAAACATATAAATTCATACATATCGTACCCAGGGCCTTATTTACCAATAGGCCCGTGAGGCCCGGGCCTAAGGCCCCCACTTTGAGAGGGCCCCCTAATTTTGGTTATTTTTTTTTTTTTTGTAGTTTAAATTTTTTTAGAAAAATATTTAAAAATAGCATCTTTTAAAAACAAACTGTTAGTGTGCTGTTGCTTCACAGAAAATTTGTAGAATTAAATTATTTTAAAACCACAAGGAATGTTCACTTTGGGGGCCCCCAAATTTTGGTCTGACAATTTGAAATTTGAAAAAAAAAAATCGATTTTGCACCCCAGATCTTATTCAAACATTTTGTAATTTAAAAACAAAATCATTTTGCACATTGGGGGCTTCCAAATGTTAGTCTGACTCTTTGACATTTGAAAAACAAATTAGTTTTTTCCCTTTGGGGGCCCCCAAATTTTGGTGTGACTGGCAAGTTTTACAAACACATACTAAATGTTATGTTTAAAAATATTTTGTTGCGTGAGGGGCCCCCAAACATGAGTTGTGCCTATAGTGATTCAAAATGTAAATCGGGCCCCGATCGTACCTCCTGATGTACTTATTATCTACTTTTACATAATCTGTCTTATTTTACTTGTTTAACTATTTTCTATAGGATTGGTCTGTCATCTTTGTAGATGCTGTAATTGACTGGATACGTAGTCAAGATTTAAAACTAAATATTACATTTATTAACTATTTGCATTTTAATTTAAACAAAAGTACTAAAAGCCATAACAAGTGGCCGTTCCGTCACCGGCGGCTCAGAATAAAACAAAAGTGAGCAAGCTGAAGAAACTACATCTGAATCTCTTTAAATACAAACAATCGGCTGTTGCCATCCGCTCGATGGTTGAAGTTTGAACATTCAAAAGTACAATATGTAAATATAAAGCAAGAAAATATAATATTCAGATTAACCGCCACATTTCTGTTTCATCTGTATTATCTTCATTTGGTTTATTACTTAATTTTGTTTATTTTGCGGGCTCGTTTATCTATTAATCTGTGTGTCTATTTATGTCCGTGAGTGCGTTTAATGTGTCTATTTGATCCTTAAAAGCTATCTCATTATCTATTTATATATATATACAAAAATCTATTTTTCTTCACGTTCAATACCTGAGAATGGGAAATGGAAACAGTAAACCTCGGTGGAAAAAATGAAATTAATAAATAAAATGAAATTAAGAAAAACTATACGCATAATAAAGTAAAAAGTTGGTTTTCGGTTTATTTGTTTGTTTCCATGAAAAGATAAATGGCATAAAAAGCAAATTATGTACTTCTAGCCGTTTGTAGCTAGTAAATGAGTTATTTTATCACTAAAAAAATGTTTCTTAGAGTAAATGACCGGTTCAGTGCAGACGTTAAACGTTTCGTTACTTCCAATGCATCATGTTGTACTTCAGTTTAGTTTATCAGCTCTGGGTCTTTTTAAAGGCCAATTGAACAATTAGGTGCTCAAAATGTACCGAGACGTTGTACGCAATGTATTGCAGCGCGTGGCAAGAATATACATCATATTAACTTTTATGCGAACCAATACAAGCTATTTTGTACACGGAAGATTTTCTCTCCAATTGTTCTAGGGAGCACATCCTTTATTGGATACTTCGGTACATGCACCCTTGTTTGTTCCGTACCTATTGTTTTATAAATAGTGTGTATACAAAGAATTTTGCACAAAAAAAGGATACTTGAATTGAACTCCTGTATTCAGTTAGTATTACGAAAACATTTTAATAAATGGTTGTACTTAAAAGGTAACTGTTAATAACAAAGTCGTAAATTTCCACTTCGAAAAATAAAAACACAAATTAATTACAATGGAAACAAAACACTACTATTCTAACTTCTTATCTGAATGCTATTTTTAGTTGTATTTGTCATTTAAAGCTACTTTTTTTTTAATTTTTAACCGTCGGACTCCCTTAAGTAAATTAGAAAGAACTACATTTGTCGGCTTTTCAATCAGAGCGTAGGACAAACGAATACGTGAATTATTACGTTCATCAGTTTTATGTTTTCTGAGGGGCTAAAAATAGCCTTTATTACTTTCTAATTAAATAAAATAATCTAGAAACTAGAACGCTTTAAATGTTTCTTTATAGATCGTCTGAATTGTTATTTATTAAAGCAACCACAATGAAGAAAGCATTTTTTATTTCATTGTGTGGTATTTCTTTAGCCTACTTTCACGTAAGAGAAAAAAATAAAATATGAAGGAAGGCTTAGTGTTCCGTAAGAATGCCGTTAAAAATCTATGCCGTTAATAAAGAAAAGTCAAAAATAAGTGCAGTAATTAAACAACGATTAAAAAATAAGACATTTGAAAGTAGGGTTTTGAGAAAGGGAAAATAAGCGGTCTCACCCCTCCAATAACTCAATAGTTTTGGAGAGAATTGGCAGATTCAAAAGGCATTTTTTTTTTTTTTTTTTTTTGCATTCGAAAGACGGCGTAGACATCTCATTTTCACATTTTATTTTTTTGATTTGAACGATTTTTCGTTCAATTTTGTACAGTTAAAAAAATGTAACTTCTTATGGGGGAATATGAAGCGAATCATATAAACCTTGGACATAAGTTCCAAGTTCCTTCAAGCAAGCTTATTAGAAGGTTCTCTCGAAATTGATAAATTTTGATTGAAATATTTTTTGATTTGAAAAATTTTCGTTCAATTTTGAACAGTTCAAAAAAAAATTTAACATTTGCGCCTGCGGGGAAATTCCAATCCTATATAAATCCTGATCTAACAGACGGATTTGCCTGGAACAAACTGTATTGGAAGGATGTTACGTAGAACATGTGCAGACACGAAGTTCACCAAGAAGTAAAGGAGCCTATTTTCCTACGATTTCTTGTATCTGCCTTCTCAAGTATGTTTCTGAATGAATAAATGAATAAATAAATGAATGAATGAATAATTAAATGAATGAACGAATAAATACATGAACGAGTGACTGAATCAATACATGAGTGAGTAAATGATTAAATAAATGAATGAGTGAGCGAATGAATATGTATTAACCTTTGAAAAAAATATATTTGAAGTAATTAAGGGCTAAAGCGGAATGAGAAATAGAGAGAGAGATACAGTAAAACCTGTAAAATTGACCACCTTTGTAAGCTGACCACCTGTCTAAGTTGACCACTTTTGTCAGGAACGGAATTAGCCCTATATTATCTAATGTAGAGAAACCTTTGTAACTTGACCATCTAAGTTGACCACTTATGTACTCCAAATTTGGGTCAAAATATTATAAAAAACCCTTTGTAACTTGGCCGCCGAATTATTACTGCATTTATTTGTCTATCTATTTTTGGAATGATAAAAAAAAAACAAACTAGAACAGCTTTTTCAGGATATTTTGTATGCTATAATCTTAGACCAGTACATGTCTGGATGGGTGGAGCATCAATATAAAATTTTTCTAAACCTCTTTATAAGAAAACCAAATGGGAAAACTACGATGAGCACTCTTTTATTCTTTAAATAAGTTTCTTCTTTGTTCTATGATCTGATATAGCCATTTTGAAGAATATATATTTTTAGGAAATCTTTAGCATCCTATATAAGTTACTGACGTAATTAATATCATATTTATCTTAATTTTAACTAAGTACTTTTCTTTTGAAGTTGTATAGGATACATTGTAAGACATTCGGGTTAAATTTCTTTAATGATATTTTAGATAATTGTGAGCAAAAAAAAAAAAAAAAAGCTAATCACTATTTTAAACTATCGTCATTACGTGAAGCTATATTTTAATTAGTTATAAATGAATAAGTGCATAGTGTAAGAAATAAGAAAAAAAATCTCCACCCTCTATAAGTTGACCACCTGTCTAAGTTGACCACTAAAGTGCAGCACCGCAAGTGTTCAACTTACACAGGTTTCACTGTACATTGATAGACTATAACTTGGATGTTGGTGTATACGGGAAATGAAGCTCATATAGTTCTAGACGGAACTCCTTCTTGTTAAATATTTATTTATTCATTTATTTTTTTATTTGCGCGTAAGAAATACTACAAGTGTCGGAAGTTGAATTTCATGAAGTTGTGGAAAAATGAATGGTTTTTCTCTGGCGGAAGGGGAAACATTCCGGGTCATCAAGTCTCATTAAAAGACATAATTTGTTCTATAATATTCATTGTTTACGTAATATGATGTTATATTTCCTCTTAGGATATGACTCGAAAATATCGTACTATGCGTTGTGTCTTTATGCTTCGATAACGCTTTGCGTTTTAAAGTATTTTACATAAATAATAATAATGATAACGATAATACTGCTATATGTACCCAGTAAGTTTATTAAAGAGGCCATTTATGTTTGATTGAGAAGAGTAGAATTAAATTCTTTTCACCCTTAAAGTAAAATAAAATAAAAAATTCTATGCTACTTTCAAATTAAAGGGCTCATACAGAAATAGTGAAAAATTAAAAAGACATTTAAGTTAGAATGTTCTCGATCATTCTTTAGACACTATTAAATATTCGACCCTTTTTTCCCCCACAATTACATGTTCGGCTCACTCGCCACTTTTCTCCATTTATCTTCGTTGTACTTAAAATAAATAAATGAAATATTAATTAACAAACCTGAATATCCGATGAATTTTAATATGCAAATCAAGTTTGATTATTTATGCAGAAGTAATTCAAAATTTAGAAACTCATTACAGCGATTACAGAATCACGAAAAAGAGAAATTAAATTTGTCAATCGGACCAGTAAAAGTACGAAGATATACTGGATCTCAGGTAATGAAAATGTGATTTATCCCCTTATGGTTTAATGTGAAATTTGTTTCTGTATAAACTTAAAAACTTTTTGATCGCGTTATTTATTTTTCATAATGTTTGCGTAATTTATCATTATTCTTTTCATAACGTTTGAGTAACTTTAACTTAATTTGAAACATTAAATTTATCTTGCATTCAAGAAAATATACTTAAATTTAAATACAAAAAAGAAAAAAAGATTTTATTTGAAAAAAAAAAAAAAATGTTGGCAATATGAAACCACTCGATAGATGGCGATCAATCGCTGGCCCCGCTTGCTACTAAATTATATTTCGTTGTGATTCGAATCTGATTTTAGTGGTCTTGGCGGACCAGCCGATCACAAATGATTTCGAATATGTATTTACAAATTTAATACATTTAAAACTTTTGCCCACTGAGTGTTCGATTTTTGCCAGATGTCCCCAAAAGAGGAATTTTCTTGATCCTTCTTGATAATGTACTCTATATCGCTCTATTTATTCATCTGGCTAGATTTTATCTGGATCATCGTGACTCTAGATGAGTAAGTTAAAATGGATGATTCATTTTCGTAGTTCTTGCACATATGAACTAAAAGCTTTTCTTTTCTTTTTTTCTTTTTTTGAAAATCGGAAAAGCCCTCAACATTAAAGCAGTAAATGTATGTGAAAGCTTAATGGTTCCGTAAGTACTCTATAATCTTTCTTCCCGGACATGCTTATTTTTTAGTTAATTAATTAATTTTAAATTAATTTAAGTTAATTATTTTTTTCTTTTTTTCACTGAGGAATAGGTTTCTTGTAATTATAGAATAAATATATGAAAATTTCTTCAGAAATTTATGCTTTGTTTACATTGGATTTAATGAAACATACATTTCAATCTAGAACGTTCATTTACACATGTTTAGAATAAATTCAAAACCATTACATAAATAAATAAAAACATGCACGCACGAAAAAAGTAGTTTAAAAGATTCATAAAAAATATGAAAGTTTGCATTCAAAGTTCATTCTTTGAAACTTAACAGAAAGAAAAAGCAGCGAAATAGTTTGCGTGAGAGTATTTAAATGGCGCATACAATCGAGTCTCAAAACGCAATTCCAGAGCGACAAACCGGACATTAATATGCCACAAAATAAAAATACACAAAACCATTTCATACACACGGCAAATTCCGAATTGCAGTCATTGCTCAATCCATTTCAACTGATCTCCTTCCTTTTTTTTTTTTGTTGAAAATTTTATTAAATTATCAATCATTTTCATGCATGAAATTCCTGTTCGGCAACCAGTTTAAATATTTACCGACTAAATGGAGCGTCTCTGACAGCAAACTATACATTAACGTCCGGGAGGACATGAATGAGTAATTATTACATAGAAGCGAATGTCCTCACGTAGAGATTCTCTTCCGAGACTACCATTTATTTGAAGACATTCCCGAAAGAAAAAAAAAAAAAAAAAGGACAACTCCCAGGCTGTAATTTATCGCGATGCATCCGTTTGCCGGCGCCACTTTTTGCATGTTATTATGTTTTCTTATCCACGGCCGGTTTTTTTTTTCAAAACATATTTTATGTTCCTGATCTATTCCTTGAAATTCATCATCTCATCCATGTTATCCAAAAGTCCGACAACAAATGCAACGCTCTAACATTGCTAAAATGTTTCATTTTATAATTAAAGTTACCTTGTTTAGTTTTTAGACCTATGTTGGGGTTAATTCTAATAAATGTGTCACAATGTGTTTCCCAAACGGTGGTGTAGATAGGAGGTTGAAAAAATAATATTGCAATGGCGGAATTTTTAATTGCTAACCTGAAAGCAAAAAACAGATATAATAAATTTACATACTCATTAAAACGGAGTGCAAAAATGATTTTTTAAAGTAAATTGTTTTTTTTTTGATAATGCGTAAAAGTTGTAGACTGGCATAGGAAGCATACGTACGAAATTTGAAACGCACTGATTTTTACTGTCACCTGATTTCGAAAGTTTGAGCGCCTAAGAATGCTGCACAAGATGCTTAAAAAACAAAGTTTTTTTTGCAGCAGAGCTTTTTAAAAACATTTAATTTTCTTTCTTCTAGAATTTGAAGCAGGTTGAATTGCGGTAAGTACGTCTTCTTAATATTACGGGAATGCTAACTTCTACTATATATTGGATATGTTAGATAACTTTCTAGTGATAATTCTTACCACTGTAGGCCAGCATTAACTTACATAAATCAAACACAATCAGTGATACCCCACGTGCCATGAAAAAAACATGGATGTAAAGATTGAGATGGTTTCATTTTTGTTTCCTTTTCTTTCTTTCTTTTTTTTTCTTTTTTTTTTGTAGTATCCAACGGTCAAATTCTACAAAGGTAATTTATTTCTATTTAATAAGAGTTACTAATATATGCATATAACATTAAAAACAAATAACTCTTTCCAACCCCTTTTTAAATTCAGTTTCGATTTAAAACACAAAAACCGAAGTGACCGACAAACAATTGCAGGCACTTTATCTATTTCCCTTCCCCTTTTTTCATGGTGCGAAAGAAATTATATAACTCTAGATCCAGGTAATTTTTGCAGAAGCAGCCAACAGTTAAAAACTTGCGGTATCACGTGACGGACAGCTCAAAATATTATATAAGGCAGAAGAAGCTAATTTTTATGGGATTCGCGGGAATTCGTCAGATGTACTTGGTATAAGAACGTGTAAATAGCCTTTTCGTGTTCTTCGTTTGTTTATGTTTTCGTCGTCCGGCGATGTGTATTTTGCATTCCAACCATGTAGTGGCTTCGAAAAAATTAAACAAGGTTGATAATTCGGCTACAACTGACTTTAAAGATTGAGAACCACCGCCAAAATGAAGTTGTGACATAGCTGATGTTACATGTACACATGTATAATATACATGATTTATTTCAATTAAATACCTTAACCAGGCATTATTTATAACAGGGGTCGCACTTCCCCCTTCTTGAAGGCAATATGGGGCAAGTGCGTTCCAAAGTGTAGGGTAAGTGCGACCCCATGTAATATTTCTTTTATTTTCCTGTGTTATTGCTATTTTTAATTAATTCTAATAAATTAGAATAGTTAGTTTTTCTGTAGACAAGAGTGGAAACACAAACTCGAAAGATTAGGCGCGGTGCAGCGTATTCAAAAGATTGCCAGAAAGCAGCATTGGAAATCAAGACATTTAGCTGGGATGGAGAGCTGAATGTAAAAGTTTTGCGAAAAGTATCTTCATGGTGTTACTTTTGTGTATTTTGATATAGATTTCCGAGGAGTATGGGGAAAACATCAAGTTCCGCATTTTCCCACAACCGACTTTGGCATGAGGAAAGACCCTTTTTTCCTGTTACATTCAAAAGTTTTAATGAACAGTGACGTAGTTCTCCATCATATATATTATGTATTTTTCTTTTTCAAATGCAGTTAATTAATTATTACTACTTTTTTCTTTATTAATAAAGTAATTGTTCTTTACATTGGTGTTTCATTTGATATATTTTTCCATGTATTACTCTTTACATTAAGTAGCGTAAGATCATAATAGTAAACGAAAACTATACCTATTGGTTTCTAAAAATATTTTAAAGGATTAATAAAACATACATTCACTCTAACTATAAGTGCTTGACTAAAATAAGACTGGGCTAAAACAACACAACACACGTCTAGGGCAAGTGCGACCCTGAGCAGTTGTTAAAAAATGATTCTTAAAACTTCTGCTTTTAGTTATCAAGCTAGCAAATGCTTGAAAAAAAATCATAAAGAACCTAAGAATCTGACTATCATAAGAATTTTTCACGCCGAGTACGAACCTCCTAAATGTGATCGAAGATTTCTGTACGCAGTTACTCCCACTCACCCTACATTTTTTTCATCAAAAAATGTACTTCACAAAATTATATGAAGAAATAGTGTGTTTTGATCCTGGTTTGGGGAGGCCAAAAGGAAACTCGTAAATTCAGAGGACAATAAACATCAGGAGCAAAAGTCATCTTCGAAAAATGTGCTCGAAAAATAATAAAACGCGAGTTGCAAAGAGCGAGCAAAACATGTGGTCTCGCTCTGATAAAGATTCCCACCAAAAATACCAGTTCCAGACAATCAAGGAAACATCTTTATTTTTTTTGATATGAAAGAATTTTTCTTTTTTCCCCCCCGAATATTGTCATTTATAGGTCAAAGAAATACCTCGAATAATTTTTCAACCAACAACGGTACTTCTATACGTTAAAAAAAGAAATATAGCACATATTAGCAAAAGTAATATGTCAATTTTCAGACTAAAAAAGTCTAATGTTTTACAAGTTTATGCAGTTTTACGTTAATACTGTTTTACGAAACAAAACTGAGAATTTCAGCTCTTTTACGAATAATAATAAGAAAAATAACAATGGAAATTATTTTCTTGAATAATAAGATTAATGATTGCTTATATGGTAAGTTGGTGCCATGACAGATTAAATTCTCTGATTTAAAAAAAGAAAAAAAAAGGAAAGGGGGGGAAAATGGTAATCTGGCGCTATGACAGATTAAATTATTCAATTAAAAAAAAAAAAAAAAAAAAAAAACATCTGCGGTCATCAGAATGACTTTTTTGAAATCTGCATGGGTGTTGCAGACCAGATTTTTGTTTATATTTTGCTAACCATTTCAAACGGCAAAGTTTAGCAAAAATATGAAGAGAAACACTGAAAATGAATAAAGCGAAGGTAATAAGTTTCGAAAACCATTACAAAATATATAACATTAAAACCATACACAAGGTCCAGAAGAACGTAAATTTTAATAGAAATCTCTAATTAAGAGAAAAGAAAAAGATTATAGAGGGAAAATTTTACCGACGCATTGGCTAGCTAAGAGATTCCTCTGAACTAGTGACGCGTAATTGAAAGGTAAATAATAGTAATCTGCATGCATAATAGAGCTCGTGAACTCACCAAACATATAACAAATCAAAGTTCCAAATTTGAAAAACAAAACAACTAGTTTTAACCGACATTTTTTTGTCACCAACCAAAATAAAATCACCAGTGGGTTCCTATACCGAGCACTGGCCTCAGGGTAGATTGATTACTAAGTTTGTGTAATTGATCACATATTTCTAGCGTACGTTCCAATTATTAATAGGTTAGAAAAATAGATTTTAAAGTATTTCATTTTGCTTTGCGATAAGTTTCAACAAATTGCGTAAAAGGCCCACTAAGCTCAACGAATTGAGTTTCATCTTCTCATGTTCGTAAATACGTATTATAATGCGAATTCATCTCTGCCAGAAAAGGTAATCTGAAATGTATCCTATTTCTCGCTCCAGTAATCACAGAAAATAAATTCCCACATATTGAGTATTGAGAAAGTAATAATGATAAAATAGTTTTAAAGCATCTGTAAATAGGACCAAAATAAGAAATCGATGGTATGGTGAAGTAATTCATAACTCTCGCTTTCATAATCTTAAAGTTCAAAAGCGACTTAGCGCAAAAGAATGAGCAAGGGAAGTATTAAGGGCATTACTAAGCAACAAAATGAAAGGCAGCAGGGGAAAGTTTTCTCAAAGTAGACGTGAATTTAAATGTACTACATATTGCTTTATCTATATAACAAAACTCACTTTTGTAGTTTGAAATAAGAAACGCGTGAGCTGTAGAAAGTACAGAAAAAATAAAAGTACTGTTGGATTCCAAGGCCGTAGCCAGAAATTTTTTTCGGTGGGGCCCTGACTTTGAAACACTTATGTTGAGGAAAGTTTCAGGGAGGAATATATGCTACATTGCGAAAAATTTTGAGATTTAGGGGGGAGGGGGTCTCCCCTTCTGGATACGGCCTTGTTGGATTCAGAATTTCCCCAGAAGTTACTTTAGCTATTTTTGTTAATATTTTAATCTTAAAAAAAAAAGAATAATTTTTGATTATTTTTCCAAATTTACTGACGTTCAGTGCTCAGTACCACTCAGCGCAGCTAAAGTTTGTAAAACAGTGAATTTAAACTGAAATAATTGCTGCTCAATCATAAATGACCAATATAATATATTGCGCATACTTAAGCAAGCTCTCCATATGCAAGTTGAATACAAATATATTTATCTGATATACTAATATTATTTAAAAACTTTCTCTTTTATTGTGTTTCCTTTTCTTTTCTATCCCCTTAGGGATCTATCCCCTCATTCATAAATGATGTCACGCATCGAAAGGGGAGCGGGGTTCGTAAAATTGTGACAAAGTATTAGTCTATTGACCTACAAGGGGGGAGGGGGTCCGTTCAAGTGTGACATTTTGTGACAAACGGTGGAGGAGGGTCAAATATTTGAGAAAAAAGCGTGACATTTATGTACGGTCCCTGAGGTGCTTAACATAAGTACAGTTGTATTAATTCATTTTTATTTTATTTACTAGACTTTCAGCGAGTGTGTGAAATTCCTCTCACAAACATCCGACACGAGTGTAAATACTTATAAAAAATGAAAAAAAAAAAAAACCTGGAAATAGTGTCTCAAAAAAGAGAACCCTAATGCCCCTAACGACTTAGATCCATCATTATTTAGTTCCTCCGCCCATTAATTATTTGATTCACCATTCCGTAATGATGCAGAACGTTCTTCCCCTGTTCCCCCATGGGGGCCTCGAGGTTACCTCTACCTAGAATTCATACGTTGCACAACTCCGCGACTCAAATGGCAGTTTCTTTTGAAGAACAGTAACTCGTTAGTGTCCATGTTTGGTCATGAATCATTAATTTCATTTGTTAATGTGTTGCCAAGCCACACCTTTAATATATCACTAAACAATGGCGAACAGAAATATGTAAATTTGCTTTGACAAAGTATGCTTGTGGTTAAAATATCTCAGAAGTTTACAGAAAATAAATGCTCAGCAGAGATTTATTTTATATTTTTTAAAATTTACTATGGCAGATTTTGCTTTTTTTATTTTTTGAAAAATTCTGCCCTTTTTTACTAATACTAGCTGGTATCACTTAACGTTAAAAGAGCGAAGTAGGGAATTCAAATGCTTCCTAATAAATAAATCCAGAGATCCAATTTTAAAATCAAAAATTAACTCATGCATAATTTAAAATTAATTAAAAATATTATAAGCTATTTTGCAACTTTATCCGCAATATTCTATGACAATAATTACTACCCATTTAAATTCCTTTTGTTTAATGAAAGTAAAGGATATTTGTAATAAGTCCCAAGTCCAAGCCTTCGGGGGATTCCGAATTTCGAACTTTTCCGAATTTTAGATAATTAGAATTTCTCTTGTAACAAAACTAATCAATGGTTACCCCGCGAATTAGCCTACATGTTATTTATGTCAAGACCATGTTTACAATACTAAAATCATAAATATTTTTATAGGATTATTATTTATTTTTTAAATTTTATTTTATTTATCTCACATTACACAATTTTAAATTCAGTTCCGTATTATTTTACGTGTGACTGCGTGCAAAAAAATGTTTGAACTGTTCCTTTGGTAAAAATAATGATTTTAACACATGGATATAATTTGTAATGTTACTTATTCATTTTTTTTTTTTTATGTAAGAAACAGCTTGAAGGATTGACTATAGCACTTTTATCAATTCTATAATCAAGGCTTCACTTAAGAAAGACTTCATAAATTCCGAACAGATTTTATGTTTTCACTTGGGGACTCCCGCTCCTTGCTCGCTATTGCTCACCAACCCCCCGAACTGTTTACTCTGCTACCTCGGATCGCTTCGAGCGCTCGAGCTCGCTACGCTTGCTCCTCACAAGCTAAATCATTTTAGTGCAGCTTTATGGAAAGAATCAGTTCTCTGTCAGAAACAACGTTCAAAACTGCACACAACCCTTTGGAATAAAAAAAATTATGTCTTGTAACATATTGTATAGTATAGATTTTACAGTGTCATAAGCTTGGCGAGATTCCGAATGTCGCTGTTAATATGCACAATTGAAATTGTGTATAAAGTTAGGAAGTAATGCGCTCACTCGTGAATTTGAAGTAAAACGAATCGTGTCCTAAGGACAACATTATAAGTTCTAACAGCAATACAGGTATACTAGCTGATCGCCACAGAACATCTGCGGGCTATAAGTTTAACTATCAAACTTGAGTTGTGCACTTACGTTGCACTTTGCACCTGCAATCACGTTGTGAAGTTTCAAAATGGCCATGCTCCCAGGTACAGATATGAAATTAACCATTTGTGAGGGTATTCAGTCGTATTTTACGTGTACACATGCTCTTTTTACAAGATTAACAGCTCGAAAGCAAAATATGTATTTTTTATGAAATAAAAAGCGAGTTCCAATGAATGGAGCAGATAGTGAATTACTAAACCATTCACCGATCTAATGTTTAAAATTACGCCAAAGAAAGTTTCCGCGCTATTGATCGCTAAGTTTTTCAAATTTGCATGGGGAAATTATTCTCAGGAGACACATAATGGTCTAACTAAATGGGAACAGTCTTCTTTTGCCCATTTAATGGCTTTTTTTTTTAGATTGTGGGATGTCAGCAAATGGCTCACCTGAATTGGAAACTGCAGGAAAGAGTTCTACTCCCCCCTTTTACATGGGACAAAATTGTAATCCCAGGCAGATTTTTTCAGTTACTTCACTGCCAACCGTGCTTTGAACAGATTAGAGAATTGATAATTTCAATCAAACATTCATTACAATGTCATTTGATGCTTTTGTAAGGTAATTTAAAATTTATCTGAAGTATTTGCAATGTTTGAACTCAGCCTGGTTGTGTGCTATGAATAAGCATCTGTGTTCGTTACATTGTACGAGTACTTGTAAACCTGAATATCTAGTTATGCCTGTATGTTTCTTCATAGCTATTAGTCTATTGACCTATGTTTATGAAAGGGTCAAAAACGAAGATTATGTTAGTAGTAATACATCAACTACGATGGCTTAGTAAGAGGAAATAATTAATTTTAATGTTTATTTTACGCAGGCCTGTCAAAGGGTATATTTTCGATGCATATAATAGGCAAAAAAACAACAAAATACATAAAAACATGTATAAATGCAATGCATTTCTAAAAGTCAGGTGTAGGGGCAGAGGTCAATTGAGCCCCTTTGATCGGTCAAATGAATGTATTTTGGAGCATATTTGATAAACGTTAAAAAAAAAAAAGAAGAAGAAGAAGAAGAAGAAAGAGAGAGGCAGGGGCGGGCGGAAGTGGAAGCGCAATTGCTTTAAAGGCAGTGGAGTATTGGGGAGTCTAGGTTCGAATTCTGGTCACGACACCATTTTTAAGGCCGTGGTAGCCTAGTGGTTAAAATGTCGGACTTCCACCTGAAAGGTCGCGTGTTCGATACCCGCTGAAGACCCACCATGTACACTTGGGGATTCGTGCATGTAAAATCCGTGAACCCCACTACCTCGCCCCCGGATGTAGGGTATTCCTAAGGCCTATGGCTAATAGGGAAGGAGGTTGGAGGAGTAAAAGTCTCTTTGTTGAAAAAAAGAAAGGTTTTATTCAATAACGTTTTATAGACACACAAGTAAAAAGCATAAATTTGGAGCTTTACCAGAAGAGATTTCCGAGTTCATCTACGGTCTTATTGTTTGAACTCTCATATTTTCGAGAATACCGGGAAAATGTAGGGGAAGGGGCGATTTTTCGGTATTTTATGGTATGGGAGTCTTGGTGGCATCAAAAGTTTCTAAAAGTCTACATTTGCGTTGGCAGGGATGCCCACCCTTCTTCTGAGCGATAGCGCACCCCCTAAAATTTATTACCCCCCAAAAACGATGTCAGCCAAACATTCAACCCAAGCCCCTCCCTAAACCCCCTGAAAACACCTATCCACCCAAATTTCAATGGCACAATCTGCTCCATGATCCCCCCCCCCCCTCCTCCCAGTGGGCATTCCTGGCGTTGGTTTGGCGAAGGAATTTTGCAGTAGTTAACTAGAAATCAAGAGCAAAAAATCGTAGTGCTCGGAAAAGGCTGATCTACATCAACCGAAGGTTTGATAATGGTCGATAATGAAGACATTGAGTTACAACTTCTTAAAACGACCTGCATTTAAAGATTTTTTGCAGCGTACTCAGAGAACTACAACTCCTGTAGTACTATAAGCAATCAAAAATCGTTTCATTTTTCGTGATTTTCGAAACAGAAAAAATTTCTTCTTTTTAGGATTATAAGTATCTAATATATAAGCAGTTTTTTTATCTATAGAAATAAACGTACCACCGACTATGAGGGTAGGACATGCTGTCTGCATGAATGTTTTTCCCACACTCCCCGCATCAATTCAAACATAGTTTCCTTATTTTACGATGGCAGCAGGCTTATAACCTTCTTACATGCTGCAACTTGGCCATCTTAGTTTATCTTCTAAAATGACGACGCTTGTCTTACTGCAGGAAATGCTATCGTGACTTCCCCTTGTTCTGGTCAGAGAACTTATAAATACAAGACACTTAATCCTCGCCATCTTTGTTTTGTTTTCAGTAACAAAAAAATAGATGGAGAGAATGCTTTTTTTTGTGCTGTTGTAATTGAATTTCCGTTGCATTTTCCAGTGGGAAATCCAAAAACTTTGTAGAATTTGTCCTTGATTATGTGGCAACTCAGAGTTTTTTCCTTAAAGAGGGAAGAACTCTCCCTCTTTAAGGAAAAAACTCCTTAAAGTTTTGAAAACTTGATCTTATTTTCCGTATCTTGAAAAAGATACCAGTATATACCAGATAAAATCCGTATATAACCTTAAGTGGGAAAGGTACATATTCCATACACTTTGCTATTTTTAAAGTTTCACTATTTCACATGGATGTACAGTAAGGTGTGCCAAAACAATGCAACACTTTTGTCTCAAGTCATTACACTGCGGAAAAATTGCGAGTAAAGAAGATTAAATAATGGTTAAGCAACAAATAAGATCGGTTTATGCAAGGCAGAACCTAATCGTAACCGTTACTGTTAACAATAAACTGGATCAAGTTCAGCCTTGGTTTATGTCTTTTGGTCGTGTATGTGCTCTTAAGTGCTCGACATTTGGAAAACTTCATTTATTATCATCATGCTTAATATTTTGAAATTGGCCTTTTCCGAATGATGAATTAATTACATATGCTTCAACATGCAGACAAGAATTGGCAGTTTTTCACCATTTTCATGACAACAAAAGTCGCTTTGTTAAAAGAAAAGTTACTGTTTGCATGGACGTTAGAGAGAATATCTGGAGTAAATTTCGTCAAAATCAAAACGTCAACTGTCACAAGTGTCCTCAGGGCCCGATTAAGACAGTCGGGGGCCCAAGGCACAACATCATTATTTTGTGGCCCCTATGGTACGAAAAAGATCTTTTAAGAGATATTTTCAGAAATCTTTCTTACAATTTGGGGGCCCAAGGCCGCGGCCTAGTTGGCCTTTGTGGTAATCAGGCACTGAGTGCATTTCTCTTACAGAAAAAATCTTTTAAACGGAAATCAATCGGTTCTCTTTCGAAAGTCGTCATAAAGAATTAGGTCGTTGTATAACGTAGGGTCGTAGAAAGAGCAGGGAGCATTAAGTGAAAGTAGAGCATTAAGTGAAAGTAAAGCTAACTAAATTTAGAAAAGAACGAAAAACTATGATGTAAGCAGAACTTCGTTTAAAACATTATCAAGTTGTTTTTCTGCTAATCCACTGCAAAAGCAATAAGTATTTCGTTGCCAGTAGTACTCGAAAAAGAAAAACAAAATGGCAGACGTACTATCTGCTTCAGTTTAAGCTGGACCCACCGATGATTACTCCCTTCCTCAAATCTCTGAATCATTCATTGTTTTCCCCGGTTGATGGTTTTGTATCGCGTGCTGGGAAAAAGAGTTGACAAGAGTTAGTCACTCTCCCATCAAGAGCAGGAAATTGTAGCAGTCCTTCCCAGCTTTTGCGTTGTTAATCTTTTATTCTTTTCTTATTTATTCAAAACAATGGAACCTGTCTATTTTCATGACATTCTTTAAAGATTACTAATTATGAACACATGTAGATGTTGTTTCGGTAGTACTGTTGATAGGAAATAAATCTTATACAGTAGTTTGTATGATTGTAAAATAAAATCGCAGAAAATCCAATTGTTTGTCCACTGTTTTTCGTCTGTATATAAGATCTTTGTAAAGTAAAAGACGATAATGTTATTTTGAATTTGTTTTTACTACGACTTAATCAATATTTTCACTACAAGCAAATGAAAAGATTTTGAGGAGAAATAAAAATAAATAAAAAACAATCTTAGAGCAAAAATACTCGTAATAAAATATTTTTGGAAAAAATATATAGAACCGACTTCAGATTATAAATTGCTCTGAAAAGTGAAAAAAAAATTAATTCTTTTAACTACATCGATGTGACTTTTAAACATAGTTTTAGAAGTCGGTGGAAACTTAGGATAGATAAAATCGTTTGTAATCATGAATCAATAACAAATATAAATGGCCCAGAGTTAGCAACAGTTCCAATATGAAGTAGCACATGGTGTAATGGTAATTAGGCTCATAATTTTGCACCGACTTCTAAAACTATGTTTAAAAGTCACATCGATGTTGTTAAAAGAATTAATTTATTTTTAACTTTTCAAACGCAATTTATAATCTGAAGTCGGTTCTATTTTTTTTTCCAAAAAATATTTTATTTTATTCTTTTTAGTGTAAATACATTTTTTATATAAATACTCTATTTTTAAAAAATCAATATCAAAGGGCAAACCTTCCTTGAATGAATTACACTAAAAACTAATCATTTGTATGAAAAACTCCGTTTTGAAGTCGATTTTAGCAAACAAACGAATTTAATTTTTGCCTCAGAGAAGTTTTCAGTCAAAATCTTACTGTAATTGCATTTATTATTATAGCACAATGGCAACAAAAACTTTTCCAACAATGAGTTTTATATTTATTAATAGTTTTCCCAACAAAGAAAAATCAAGTCAAGCCTTTCCAATTAAAAAAAAAACTTATTTTTCACCCATAACGTTTTTTCTAAAAAACAAATGTAGTCAAATGGATGTGCAATATTTGAGTTAGACGGCCCTCTATATATTAAAGAAAAAGTCATCAAAATCGGTTCATTTAGTCAAAAGTTATGGATGAAAAACTAAAAAAATGACCCTATTTCTGCCCATAACTTTTGTTCTAATTATCGAATATGGTCAAACGAAGGTACGGGACCTATGGGAAACCATCCTCGATCGATTAAAAATAATCATGAAAATCGGTTCACCCGGTGAGAAGTTATGAGTGGACAAACAAACAAACAAAAAAAAAAAAAAAACGACGTACATACAATATGAATGCATAACCTCCTTCCTTTGTGTGTGTCGGTTAAAAAGAAAAGAGGACGATATTAGAAGAGAGAAGTAGAAATGAAATGAGTATGAATTTCGATGAGAAATATAAATAGAATGAACGTGATATTTGAGGAGAAATAAAAATAAAACGAGCACAGTTTTAAAGGAGAAATAAAAATGAACGAGGAAACTTAAAGGTGAAATAAAAATGAACGTGCTCAAACTTAGAGGAGAAATAATAATGGAACCAGCCAATCTTACAGGAGAAAAACACAAATAAAATGAGCACAAATTTTAAAGGGGAGATAGAAATAGAATGTGCAGGGTGTTAGAATTGAAAGTTAGGAAATAAGCACGATCTTAGTGGAGAGAAATAGAAGACTAATGAGCAAAATCTTACGTGAGTAAGCTATTATAATAAACGTAATAAACAGCCCGACGGCCAAATAGATCGATGGGCCAACAAAATAACTTTTTCAACTTTATCATCTCAAAACCCTACTTTCATTTTTTTTTTCAATATTTATTTCATTGTTTAATTTCTTTTTGCACTTTTTTTATTTTTACTTTTCATATTTTAAGTATACATTAAACCATCGCACTTTTTTTTAACTTTTACGTGAAATTTGTTTTCAAAGTGAAGAAAAGATTCATTTAAACTGAAGAAAACAATTTACAAAGCGTAAATAAACTATTACGCTTCATTTGGATGTTTTGCATATAGAAGCTCCCTGTCGCATTGAAAAAGGGATTCCAAGTAATCCCGAAACATATGTCTGCGTTTTAATGCTCATTTGTGCTTTAAATTAACGTGAAATTATATTTCTATTACTGTATTACTGCCCACTTAAACGGTAGCTTTTGTTGTAAAATTTACAGAGAAAAAATCACATCCCTTCCTGTAATTGTTGTAACTGACTGCATACTTTTGCTGTTCCAGAAAATCTACTCTGTATCTTCATTTATATTTTATTTAACTTTTTTTCAATTGATTATTTTTTTAATTGATATCACTAAAACTCGTCAATAGCTACTAAAAAAGTAAGAAAATCTGTTGAAAAACAAAGGGGAAAATGGTTCTTAACTGTCTTGTCTTTGCCTATTTATGTACGGACTAGCTGATGTACCCGGCGTTGCACGGGTTTTAAATGCAACGTGTCAATCCTAAGACAGTATAAAATAATAAGGAAAAGAGGTAAACCAGCCGTATACTACCTGTATGGCTCTATACAATTTTTTTTTTAGGTTAGCGATTAAACGTTCATTTAAATACACACTTGTGGGGGCTGATTTCTGAGTGGTAAATGTTTTGTCAATTCTGGGCTGGAAAGCACAGCACTAAGACACAACTATACACAATGGTCGTTTCCAAAGAATAAATAACATTTTTAATTTTAAATTTAGATTTAAATTTAGGTTTCATTATATATAAATGGGGTGAATTAACGTAAGATTGACGGTGTGGCTCTATAGTTATAGATGAAATTGAAAGGAAATTAGTGTTTGCGTGATAGCTTAAAAGTGGTAGAGTATTCGGGGCATAACTGCTGCACTGGGTTCGTGTCCCAGTCCGAACTAATCGATCTTTACTCAATTAGTGCTAATACTCTATTTAACGAACTTTAACGAAACTCCTTTTGAATACACGGTTCTGTAGGATACAATTGTTATGCTATCACATAGGAACAGTGCATTTTCCCGGGGCTAAAAGGTAGCCTATGTCATTCTCTGACCCCTAACTACCACTATGCAAAAAACTATGTCGATCTCTTGCTCTGTGAAAAACAAAAACAGTTCTACCCCACTGGAACCGTAAATTTTTCCTGGATAAAAACTAGCGTATGTGCTATTAAGTGAGTAAAAGTCAATTCGCCTGGACTGGGCTGGGACTCGAACCCACTTTATCACTTAAGCTATGAGGCCGATACCGGATTCACTTTCAATTTAATTTATAACTATTGAGTGACACCGTCTATCCTACAGTTATGCACAATTTTTATATAATGATTAAATAAACAATTTAAATTGGACCGAATTGTAAACCTAAACCATTCCCGAATCCACCTGAAGACACACAAAAAATTTCATTAAAATCGGTCCAGCCGTTTAGGAGGAGTTCAGTGAAATACACACGCACAGAAGAATTATATATATAAAGATTTCAACTGAGTTAATAATTGGTTTGACATCGAAAAGCTTGCAAACTACTACTTCAATTTGTTTTAAATTCCGTTATTACATTTGTCGTAACTTACTTTTGTGCAATCATATTCCACGGTATTTACGTATAACGCAAAAAAAGTGATTTTTTTTGTGTACGAGACATCTGATAAAAAACAACACTAATAAAGTTTTAAACTAATGTTAAATTTGTTTTGAAATATTGTTTAGAACAAAGTACTTCTTGTGAGCTTACATTTTGAAAAAGAGTAAACGTGTAAGAATTTAATCATCCACCATCCACCTTAAAATAATACAGAATTTTTTTTTTCATCAAAAAAGTATTTTTTAATGCGGGAAGTAAAATACTTTGTGAAATGACCCCTCAAGTAAGTTCGCTTTTCTATTTTAGTGAATTCTTCTCAACAATTGGTCTTGGTCATACTTTGATCAGATCTGAACTTGCTTACTCATTTCAAACACGCAGACTGCGGGGAAGTGGGGGGGGGGGGGGGATAAAATTTAAATATGGAAATGAATGCTTTTTATTTCAGATACTCAGATAGCACTTATTCTCATTAAAAAAAAGTCACGGCGCCTGACAAATTGAAAATCGCCAGACAAGACCTTGAAAGATAATATTACTCCAGAATCACAGAGGGAAAAATAACTCAGATGAGCCAAATGTCGAGTCAACGAAGATCAGACTAATAAAACTGTCGGACACCATTAGTTTTGAATTTATGTGTTTGTTGAAACGATTGTTCATTTCGCATGAAGTGAAATGTATTTTATGTAATCGTTTAGGCCGACATAGGGTGAAAGAGTTTTTCTTTGCAGTGAAAAGAATACAGAAGTTCAAAAACGTTCCAAAAAAAAAAAAAATCAAGCTTTGATTAAAAACATCAAAAAAAAAAAAAAAAGAAGAGGAGTTAGTATGACTGAAATCTAACTATTCAGTTATTCATTCGTTAAATGGAAAATATTTTCTCCCACTCTTCTTACTCATTCATATATTTAGGAGTAATTCATAAATGATGTCACGCTTCGAGGGGGGCAAGGGGTTCCAGAAATTTTGACAGTTTGTGACAAGGGGAGGGAAGGGAGCAACAAGTGTGACATTTCACATTTTGGTTTCTATAAAAGCAATTAAAATCAGCAAATTAAATTTATTTTCAAACTTTCTTTAATCTTTCATAATTTGATTTTAAAGTTTCATTGACAATGTTGTAATATAAACACCGATGCTGATTAAGGTTTAAATTTACTTCTTGTTAAAAGTGCAAAAGGAAATTCTCTTATGCATTTACTTTAAAGCTAAAATTGGGTGGATCATTTTTTCAGTATTCGAACAATTAATATTTTTTTACTTGTTTTATAATCTATACTAATTACCTTTTGCGTTGAAAACCTTAACCCCATTTTATACAAGTTAACTACACATATATTCAATATTATTATTATGCTCACAAATGTATCTAAATAAAATAAGCTCAAAAATAAAATAAGAACGTGATCTACAACGCAGTGCTTTGTTCCTGAACAGCAAGTATATATGCTTATGTAATATAGCGGGACATTTGAACTGGATGTACGAATTTTGAAACTCAACGAGAGAAAAAAAAAAAAAATATAGCAGCTTAACGATGGCACAATAATTGGCGCCACGGTTGGCGAAATATTTATTATCATCCCAATAAGTGACATTGAGCAATGAACCGTAATGCGCCAGTTAGCATATGAATATCAGTGCAGCTGCAACGATTCCAAAAATAGCTGCGGAATGCAAAGCACAGCGATCTTTTTGCATAAATGTTTCTTTCAATGGGATCTGATGATAACCAAAATAGCGAAGTTTCATACAAGCTTAAAAGTTTCCGTACTGTGAAAAGTCGAAAACGCAGCATGAAGTCGTCAAAATTGAAACTTCTCTTTTTAATCAAAAAAGTAGCCCTGAGTTGACCTGCGGGATGCCAAGTTTAAAAAAAAATAACTACATTAATTTCGTTATTTCAGATATGAAAATAGAAGGGAAAATATAAATATGGAAATAGGTACGTTAACCAAAATACCTTTTAAAGAAGGTTAAAAATGTAAGCCATAATATTTTTTTAACTACCCCTATTATTAGAGATGCACTGAATCGGCAGTAATTGGCAATCGGCCATTTTGCCGATCATTTATAATCGGCCAAGAATTACATCTTTTGTTAAAATTCTTTTTAATATGAAAAAAACAAGAAACCATGCTCAATGAATTCCTTTTCAATAGCAGAGGTGCCCCCCCTTCTAGAGCGCGACACACTCGACCCACTTCGAAAAATAACTAAGAAAAGTGCCAGGGAAACATTTATCAAAATATGATTTTATTAAAAAATATATTTAATATATAAGAAAGGATATTTACAACAGCACTGTTGAAGCTGATTTTACACCACCACCCTTTCTAAAATTTCCAATGGTGCAATCTGCGCTATGGCCCCTCCCTCTTGTGGACACCATTGCAGTAAGTCAATGTAATTTTCTGCAACATAAGCTATTTTTAAAAAGTTCACCCAATCCTTTTTTTGAACATTTTTTACACGGTATTTGAAAAACCAAAAAGCTAGGGGTTATGAGATGAGGATATGTATTATGTAATACATGTGTGTCGGTCCCCTCTTCTCCCCAACTTTTGAGAGAATACTCCAATTCAAACAATTTTATTTTTTTACTGTTTATACATAAATTTCTACATGAAATGAACTTATTTACTTTTAAAATTGCTACCCTTATTCGTTCAACAAAAAAATTATTTTTATTAACCCCTTAACGCATTCGCCCGTGTCTAACACGGGCGAAAGTTACCGCAAAATTTCCACATGCCCGTGTGTTTCGCGGGAGATCTTGTATATCGCGTTATTTTATTTCTAATGCCCGTCTGAGATCCGTTTGCCCTTTGTTTGTATAATGATTTTTTTTTATATAACTTTTACCCCACCCCCGCTCTCTTGTCACCCATTACAACTGAAATTGCCAAAAAAAAAAAAAAAAAAAATTAAAATATACCAATATATTCATTTGCTGTCAAAAAAAAAAAAAAAAAAACTCGATCATTTTTTACCAGTTTTTTAGTGCTTCAAGGGGTTAAATATTTTTTAATTGCTTAAAGTTTATATGTTCCCCCTTTAATTTTTCCCCCTATAAGAATTGATGTTTGATGCATTTTTTTTCTTTAATTTCATTTTTCTCTTTTATATAAAAATGTAACTGCAACATTTCTCGTTTATCAATACTTTCCTACAGTCTATCTTAAGGAAAGTGCTTAAGGTTATTTTACAGATTATAACTTAATCGGTATTAGCCGATTAATCGGTAATCGGCCAATTTGCTGATCGTTGCATCCCTACTTAACATGAAAAGTGGAGTCATAATTACTTTACAAATCGTATACCATCTCAGTAACAGAGATATTCGCTTCGTACTTTTTTACTCTTTTCTTTACAAACATCAATATTAAATGTATAGTTTAAACGTGCACTTTTAAAGTTTCTTATTATATCTCGATAGAAATATGTTTCGAATAAGATGCGAATTAATATAAACAAAATAATAAAGAATTTCTAAAAAAACGAAAAAGAAAAAAAAAATTAAATCTGCATAGTTAGATTTTTCTTTAATCTTTAGGATCATTTCATGAAAATGTAAGCCTCAAAGCTTATTAATAACAATATAAAAGTTGCTGTAAGCAGTCACTTCTATCTGTCGTTTAATTTTAACTACACTCTACTATCTACTTGTGAAAAATCTAGGCTTCAGATATCTCTTAAGTCTAGCAAGAGTGAAATTCTTTTATTTCAAATATTATGTACTGATAATTTCACAAATATTTAGTTAGCATTCTACTATGACATTAAAAGTGTGAAATAAGTAAATAAATAAATAATAATAATAAAGTAAAAATTGTGCAAAAACGTTACAATGTGCACCATGCGCGGGCACATGAGAACCACATTGATTCAACTATGGGACTCTTTCAGCCAAATACCTTTGTTTGATAAGCACAAAATATTATTTGTGTATACAGAAAATATATCTGCACGCACAGAAACTTGCAAATACGTATTTAATAGAATTTGTTAAAGAATGATTTATTTGCACGCTCTTCAAAATATTGAACGACAGAAGAAAGCATGAAATATTTTTAGTGCGATTCGCATTGCCATAAAATAAAAGGCAAAATAAAATATAAAAGCCATAAGATAAAATAATCACCAAAACATCTCTGTTGTTTTGAGAATATGAAAATCCTTCTATTCTTAGTGTCAAACTGCCCCATCAATTCATTTTCAAATGTAGAGCTCATCTAATATTTTAAAGCACATGGAATGTGATATATAACAAAAAGTAAAGCTTTATTGCTTGAAAGAATCGAAAACAGTTCAAATACCTATCTCTTCCCACCAAGTAAATGATTAATTACCTAGGAAATATTCGTTATTACGACAAAAAACTGCCTTACCTAGATCCTCTTAAGAAACTGTTTTCAGCAAATCACTTGAAACTACGTGAAACAAATATTTGTATGTCATTTACGGTTGCTAGGTATTCTTCCGAAAAATAGCACACAAGCGGCTGGGAAGGGGCGTAGGAAGTAAAAAAGAAAACATAAAAGACTCTCACTTTAACAATGTACACTGACAGATTTTTTAAAAAGTAGACTAACTTAATGCAAAAATAGCGGAGTGTTTCCGCTCAAATAGTAAACACCTGGCAACCCTATGAATTAAACTGTTCCATGTAGTTTAAAATCAGCTGCTAAAAAAAATATAAAACTTATTTTATGTCGTTCCAAAGAGCCATTAGCTTGAAAAACAAAAGGGCAAGGAAAGGTGAGTAGAATTAATTTTTCAACTTTAAAATATAGTACATACTTCATAAATACCTAACACTAAATTCAGCAGTCTTCCTTGCTAAACTAAAATAGATAATTGCTATACCCAGAAGGTTTTTTTTCCCTCTTTATTTCCGATAAATAACCTCTGACAGAAAAATGTGTTTTCACTGTTTATTTATTGCATTAAAGAAGTAAAAAAAAGTTTTTCCGCTATTATCTTACAGTAAAAAATTTAAAGGAATATTAAACGTTTTTCATTTGCCATGCTTTTCCAGCATTTCACAGTCACAATATGGTATGAAAACCGTGCAATTACGTATCACAAATGTAAAGGGTCAATATGCCCCACACACAGCCTTCTTTTATTACCACATTCTAATTATTAACTTGGAACATTAGGATTCGAAAAAGTTTTAGCACATTTGATAATTGCCTAATAAGCTTTCAATCGAGTGCTGTTTGTGAACCCGATTTCTAGCTTTAAATTGCACATTTGTTCCACCCGTTTATTTACTTTTTTCTATTTTTCCGTAGTATCTTCAATAGTTTAATTAAAATTGAAAGACGTTTAACATTCTCTTCATTTATCCTTAATTTTGAGAGAAAGGGAAAAAAAACACATATGCCATTTTTTTACTTTTTTCTATATCCAATATACAGAAAAAAGTATTAAGTTCGTGAAAATTTTCGAATTTCGAAGAATTTACACGTTTTGAGGTATGCTGAATCCATTTCGACTATTTTTAGAAAATGTGTGTGTGTGTGTGTGTTTTCTTTCTTTCTTTTTTTTTTTTTTTGTGACTACTGCAACACCAAAAGTAATGCATGGAATCGAACAAAATTTAGTTCCCACATCGACCCTGATGGGAACTGAAGCCGATTAGTTTTCTACGCGAATTCATTCGAAGGAGGCGGAACAATCGAATGTTTTTCTCGATTAGCGTGAGTGTTATCTCAAGAAGTAAATGGAAGAATTCGCAATTAAGTTACGAAATATTAAAGCGCTAATGACATACAAGTATTCTTCCAGTGGAGCAATCTAACGTTTTTCTCGCTAATCGTATATCTCAAGAATCCAACAATTCAAACAAAATTGTACGTGGCATCTCAATGGGAAAAGGTGTTAATTATATTCTTTTGCCAAAGAAGCAAAGACTTTGTTTCGTATTATATTGTTGCCATTTCACCAGCAAGTTAACAAATGACATTCTTAATTTTTTAGCATTTTGAGGTTTTTCTGGTAGCACGAACCTTTTAATCTTGGCTTAAAATTACTTTGTATACAATTTTTTTCAATAGGTATTTCTATCATAATAGGGATATTTGACAAGGTAGTAATATTCATATGAATTATATAAAAGAAAGTTCCGTGGTGGACACAATGAACTAGTTTTTTTTTTTTTTAAATTCTGTAGCATTCCAAAGTTTCCACATTTGAGTTTAAAGCTTCAAATACTTGCTTGAATTGTTTTATACCAAAAATGATTTAAATTTTTAAAACTAATATTTCCATATGACACCTAAATTTTATATTAGTCAACAAAAATCAAAGTATTAGAACGTTACAGTAAAACTTTTTCATTTACTTACCATAGAAACAGCATGCAAGTAATCACCATCTCAAGAATAACAGCAAAAGAGTGAATTGAAAATAGAGAACCACTTTTAAAGTTGGAAATAAGCTTTAAATTAAATCACCAAGCAATTCATCTGGGCTTGCAGATAAGTAGGCAAAAAGGTATTTAGTTCTGATCATAATGAATTTCAAAAATTAGGGTTTAAGTGTCAAGGAAAAAAAAAGAAAGCTGCAAACATTGATAAACTTTTTCGATTCCATATTAATCACTTCAAAAAAAAAAAAAAAAAACCCTTGAATTACCAAAGTTTATAAAGTTATCAATCCAAAATGAACATTTTCTCAACTTTATAGAATATCAAATATTTACTTAAAAATCTAAGAATGCATACTATAAATCTTTCTGAGCCCCACCAAAAAGATGTATTAAAATACTTAAACCTAATGAAATATTGAACAAATGGTATCAGTAAAAACAATTTTATTCAGAGACAAATAAATAACTTTCAGGATGAAAATTGGAGATGCATAAATGTTATTTACAAATTTAATTACAAAAACACTATTTACAGAACTAGTAACAGGTTTATTGCAAAGAGATCAAATTATTAGTGGTTAAAATATATTTTGTATTCTTGTTTAATAATTTTATAAACTTTGAATAGTATCAAAATAGTATAATATGAATTTTTTAAAAAATTATAGCTGCCAGAAAGAATACTTCAAAAATGTTTAACGTTCCACAATTTTTTTTTGTTGAAACTCTGAATTTTAAAATGCAAAATATTAAATTCAGTTTTAAAAGCAGATTATGTGAATTATGCTGAACTTTAGAATGATTAATCACTCTATTTATGAAGACATTTCAAAATTAAAAACCTTGACTTCTAAATACCAAAATTATGAGTTTGACTATCATTTAAAATACCGTACATTGAAGTGCATTTAAGTTTACGAATATAAGTGCATAATTACATACATTAAAATAACTTCAAAAAACTTTCTGAACAATATTTCATACAAAAATTCAACCACTAATGTTGGAATGTTTTCGTATGAAAATGAAATAAATAAAATTAACAAATCTTTAAATGCACTTAAACATAGCGATGTTAATTGCTTCTATCATTTGCTTTAGTTCTTTATGACTTTTAACTCAAGTTCAAGCCTGATCATATAAACTATTTTTAATTTGTTTACTTTTTAAGAATTAAAATAAGAGAATTTTACCTCAGAGGATTGCAGGCAATTAAAACGTAAAGAGTAAGTTACTATAGATTTAATTTTATGTAGAATATCACTCATGAATTTACTATAAAACTTTGAAGAGCATAGAAATGTTAAAAGTTTGGAAAAGTAAGGTTTCGTCGGAAAATATATTTTCATACAAGCATCCAAAACATCGTATTTTACAATATTTTGTGCTCGATAAAAAGTTACCAACATGTTATAAAGACACTTCATAAATCACTGGAAGATTAGAAAACACAATCGGGATATATTAAACGATGGCACTAGGTATAGGATCGCCCAAATTAGTTCACAACTTGTCACAATACTTCTTTTTTCCGCAAAGTTTAGCACTACAAAAATCCATTCACTCAAAATGAATTATCACAGTTTTAGAAGGAAAATGCTATGTCAAATTCGTCCATTCGAATTACCATTTGAGACGTGGAATTCGGAATGTTTAGATGAATAAATAAAGTGGGATAAAACGTACGATTACTCCACGGCATCCTCTTCGCTCTCTTCGAGCACAGGTAATGGCAATCTGTGATCGGAAACTTTCTTCCGTCTTTGACTAGAATCTTTTACCTCGCTGAACGCTCGTAACCATTCATCAATCTGCAGGTCGCTCGTGCCTTCGATTCCACGGAAAGTGACGGCGACACCCTCGCACGACCTCGGGGAAATTCGGAATTCACAGCCGGGAAGGGGTTTCACACTGCAAGACTTGAGATTCAAGCTGGCAAGTGGTCGGCACGCGGTGACAATCGCTCGAACGGGATACAGAACGGCAAAATGTTCGCTCGAAGTGCGATACACACGAACAAATACTTTTTGCATGAGATTCGGGCTGCAGTTTGATGTACTGCGTCTGGAATTGTTGATTCGGCTAGGTGAGTTCGTCGATGAAAAATTCGATCCTCCGACGATTTCCAAAACACCCGACATCACTTCACCTGCTTCCGCACGGGTATCGGCGGGACTGTCGCTGAAACGTAGCAAAGGAGCGGAAGGCATTGTCCAACCAAATAAATTCAACTGTTAGTAATTAACAACGTGACAACCGATTATATCGGTTGCAGCAGAAGAGACGTGACTTTACTGTCCGGAACTTTCGGAAGATCTAACCTCACCGCGGTTTCTTTTCTCTTTTTATTACCTTCTTTGCAGAATGAACAAGATACTCGCTTTGTGATATGGCAATACCCGATATGGTTGCCGTTTTGGAGGTGTGACTGCGCCTGCGCCGCGTCTTGCTTGGCGGGCTTTTGTTGGCGATAAGTCATTTGTTTTACTCCGTGGTTTTACTTAATGGAGTTTTTCGGCATTGATACGTAAAAAAAAAGAAAATTATAAAATTCAGATTTTAAAAAAAAACAGAGATTATATTTTCTTTTACTTTTAAAAAACGAAAATTTTTATATTTTTTAGTCTCATTGAATCAGAGGAATGCAAGGAAGAAAAAAAATTATAATTTTTTTCTAACTTTTTGAAAGCAAAATGGAATGGTACGCATTTTCATTAATATTTTGTGTGAGTTATTTGTTTTATTAATTTGCAGAGGCGTAGCTAGGTGGGGGCAAAGAGGGACAACTGTCCCCGGGCTCAGCGTCAAGGGGCGCCAAATTAGTGTTAATTTATTTTTATTTTTAAATGCGAAAAGAAAATTATTTGAACTGAAGAGGTGTGAATATGTTCGACAAAAAAGTGGGAGCACCGCAAATCATATCGGGAATGACCAATGCAGCATAAGAGTGCGTGGGAAATCAGACAAATAATTTTGCGAAGCCAAAGTGTCCCATTTTCCCGTTAGAAGTGAATGGTCGCTAATAAAAATGAAAGTTAAAAGGGCTGCTTTTTAGAGCTTTATCATTTAGGAAGCAAAAAAGTTTTTTTAATTCCCCTTTAGGGGCGCCCCTAGGCCCCCAAGGGCACAGGGGGAGCAAAATCTTCAGTTGTCCCCTGGCGCTGAAAACCCTAGCTACGCCTCTGTTAATTTGTAAAATGTATTTTCATTTTTTATGTTTAAGTTAGCTACATATTTTATATCCAAATGTCTTTAATTTTCTGCCATTGATTCTTAAACTCAAATCATAATTTTCAAAACAGAAACTAATTCAACATGTTATTGCACGAAAAAAATTTCATGTTTTGTTGAAACATTTTGTTCGATTTTCATGTGAATTTAATATTTTGTAAAATATTTCGAAACACACGTTTTTAAATCATCGCATATGTTCACTATCGCGGATAGAATTTTTTCATGGGTGGGGTGGGGGGTGGGTTTGATTCATAAAAGGCCTTAGGGGTCATACTAATATTATGACACCGACATTACTATAATAATAGAATAAGTAATATGGCTTAAAACCAAGATCTTGACGGGAGGGGGGGGGGGGGGGTTAACCACAAAAATCCTCGCTTAGCTGGGCACCTGCATGTGTTCGATATTTTATATTTAATATATAAATATTCGTTATGGGCCGACAGGGTGGCGTAGTGGTAGGCAGCAGGCCTCGTACGCCCAAGATCGCGGGTTCAAACCTGGCCCGAATCGGTGGCCAGGTTTGAACCCAATGGTTGAGGACCAATACCGCAGCCCCATTGGAAAGGAAAAAAAAAATATTCGTTATGGAATATTTCTGAATGAATAAATGAGTGAGTGAATGAATGAATAAATGTATGAAAATGCACGCTAGTCATTTAGAAATATCCCCAGAGAGAGAAGGGTAGTATTTCTCACATATTACATACGAAAAAAAAAAAAAAAAAACAGGAATCTGGAGCAGCCATTTTTTTCAGTTGCTCTGCTCCAGTTCCACTCCGACTTTTAAATACTTCTTCCGGCTCCTGCTCCGAACAATTTTTATAGATTATGATAACATTATTTATCTCTGTTTTTGTTAATTATTTTTTTTAAATGATGAAAAATTAAGAAAGTTATAAAAAAAGCGGAGCAATTGAGCACAACGAATTTTTTTTGCTCCAGCTGTGCTCCAGTTTGGAGAAAAATCTCGTTGCTCCACTGCTCCAGATCCCTGGAAAAAACAACAAGATTTATGCACATTTTAAAATATATTCTGATCAAAGTCGGGGGGGGGGGGAGAGAATATACGTATGTATTATGTGGGAGGTCAGCTTTTCATCCCTTCAGTGATGACCAAGCATGCTTGAAAACTAAACACTGGGGGGCCGCGTCAGGCCGACCACTTGACCGGAATATCTGCTTCTGCATCAAAGGGCCCTGGGCTTCCGAAAGCTGGGATGGGCACAGTTTATAACTGTGCCCATCCCTTTTAAAAACCATCAGATCTTTTCAGAACAAAATATAATTAGAATATAAATATATTATACACAACTTTTTGCTTATACGACTTATGCGACCAAAAACTTAAGAAAAGAAAAATGAAAAAGCAGTTAATAGATTAAGTATCGTTTCAGGGCCAGAGGAAATTCGGGTCCAGTTTTTGGGCCCTTTACAAAATTGCAAATTAATCAAAACGGACCCTTTACAAAATTGCAATTAATCAAAACGGAAGCTTTACAAAATTGCCACTAATTTTTTTACTGTGTGGGAGGGAGGTGTTCATCTAATGATATAATTTTTATTTTAAATTCGTGATGCATACCTTTTCAGAAAAATTTCGTGTGAAGTTCAACAACTTTTTTTACTGAGTATCACCCAGTTGCTGACTATATCTGGGCCCATGTCTATACCACTCCCGAGTTGTCTCAGTTAAGATTTGGCATTTTATTTTTGAAGTCAAATTTGTCGCCACCAACTCATGACGTCACTTCCGGTCCGCCTTCATAGTTTTCCTCTCCGTTCATTGTTCATATATACCATATTTCCTCTCTTTTTACTGGAAAATCGGAGGAACATCAGCCTCTGTACAAATGAAACAATGGACAATCTCTTTGATTGCCCAATGAAAGGTAGTAAGAAGTTTAAAAAAGAGAGGGGTGGAAGGGGGGGTGCTCACTGAAATAGCATTTTTTACGGTACACGTTTGAAAGAAATGATTAAAATCCTGTTAAGTTAAATGTTTGTTACTGTATTGTTGGAGGAAATAAATTGCATCATTACAAGAAATTCTGAACTAAATAAGGAAAATCCAATTTGTGAAGAAATTGAAATTGCTCAGAAAAGAAAGAAACATTTTATGCTTTCACACAAATAACGTTTTGCGCAATCGTTTCGTATTGTGTGAGGCAAAGCGTTTTAAATTTACTTTGCGTAACATTTTGATATCAGCCGTATTTTCCTGATGGAATAGTAAATACCCTGCCGTCCGTTATGTGCGTTTGAAAAAGATAAATTTCCGCTTCATCAAATGTATTTTTTAAAATAAAACTCGGAATAGTTATGTTGTTTACAGAATTCAATAGCATAATAATTCGTTTTTGTTGCAAAATCTTTTTCGGTCAGTTCATTGTGTGATTTTATTTTCTATTCTTTTACTTGTTTCTTTCTTTTTTGAAAAACTAAAAATATTGCCAAAAATACAAATGAATCGTTTATTTCGAAAAGGTAACATCTCCGTTTTAAAAAAGAAAGATCTCTCACTGTTAATTTATTAATTTTTATGGCATAATTAATTAAAAATCGTTTTAATTTACCAATATTGCATTTGCTATTACCTACTAAAATAAAATAATAAACGATCAGATCCGTAAAGTTTTCCAACTTTTCATTAGCCATTTTTTTCTCTCTCCTGAAAAAAAAAATTTGTTATTCAGAGTTGTTTACCTTCTTGAAATAAACGATTCAAATATTCATGCTACAGAAAATGCGGAAATTAGCAGATCTTTTCGACATCGATGTGATGTCGAAGATGTCAGCGTACTTAATAGAAAAGGGGCAAAAGAAATGATCTCCTTGCTTTGGGAGCTTTTTATCGATGAGGACGATAAGCGGACGAATAATAATTTAACAGAAGCAGTTCCAGGTCCGTCATTAAGAGGATGTCAAGGAGGGGGGGGGGGGGGCGCAATTGCCTCTCCTCTGACTTGAGATGTATGTGCAGTATAGAAGCCAGAATGTTGGTTTGGAGGGGAGGGGAAACTAGGTCAAAATTAAGGATGCGTCGCACATTGATTTTGCCGGACGTCGGATAGCCGGCATTGATGCTTGGAACCCATAAATGCTATATTTATTTTTAAGCATCATATACGTAGCAAGTTTTTAATTTACACATATATTTTCAAGACATTCCAATTAATTAAATTTCAAAAATTAATTTTGACACGCTGGATAACCGTATCTTTAGGAGAGTGGTTCTATCGGATTGCGGATCTTTAAAAAAGCGGTCGGATATCGGATATTCGATGCCTTCTGGAGGAGGAACGGTCCCATTCTCGTTCACCCCTCCCCATCGGTGGGTACGTGCACGCATTTTGCTGTTTCTTTTTTTTTTAAATATATTTTGAGTGTATATATATATAGTCTTGTACGTATACCCTTTTCCAGGAAAAACGTTACCAATTGACCTTTCGACAACGACTGTATTGTACACACGATTTTTTTCTTTTTCCGTGAATTGCTGAGTAACTATCATTTTTTGGAACTAATGATTATACGATCTAAGTGTCATATTTATTTACCAAAAAAAGTAAAGACTCTCTTTTTTTTTTCTTTTTGAGGGGGGATAAAAGGAAAAGATTTGTTTGAAGTCTGAGAGAGTAGCATTCAAATGTTATGAACCATCGTGTTATGATCTATCGAAAATAGATTTGCATTTTACCTCTGCGATGGAAATGAGATTTTTTCTTCCCGAATTTCGCATGTTTTATTCAAGCTTACAGAATTAAACAAAAGTTGCCAATAATGGCGATAAATCACACTCCTGGCGAGCTTCCTCCGGATCCCTACGTCACTCCCACATGACGTGGGTTTTCCGCTTCCCCAGCTTCCCGCGCTCTGACGTATTCCTTTTGGAAGAAAGAGGAGCAGACTTTGAAGCATGTGGAAATCCTGGTCATCATGCGTGCTGGCTGTTTTCCGAAAACTGGAATCTTTGAAAATTAGGTTCTAAGCTGCTTTGTTCCGATAACTTTTATCTTTTGTTTATGACGCCTTTTTTCACGCTAGTTTCATATTACGATATTTTACTTATGTCAAATGAACGTGTTTATCAGAACATGAAACGTATAGAAGCGGAATTTTCTAAAAAAAGAACTGCTTGCACGTTGGTTTCCTTCATTTTTCCGTTCTTCTTTTCTTTCTTTCATTTCAAATTTTTAAGGAAAACAATATTTGTATTTTTTAAAAAAACTTTTAGCTCTTATTGTTTTACTTTAATGATTTTCCTCGTATTTTATTTTAAGCATAATAGTAATAATAATAATGTAATAAAATAGTAGAATTGAAAAAAAAATAATACTAGAAAAGTTAAATAACAGTTAAAAAATAAAATAAACTAAATGAAATAAAAATGTAAATATAATAATAATGAAATTAAAACATCAAAATAGCTTGATCTTCCTCAAAAATATCACCAAAATGAAATAGAAATTATGAATAATTAATTGCAACAGTAATAATAATAATTAATAAATAAACACTAAGGCATAAATAAAAAGCATGAAAGTGTAGTTTTAGAATCCCGAAAATGTGCTAGTCTTTCAAGTGGCCAGTCTGATAAATCAATTAAAAACAAATAAGCAAATAAAATTAATAATGAAGAGAACTTAGTCATTGCGCACGCCACAGTACCCTAACTAGTGAGTAGTGGTTAAGTAAAATACTATTTTTAACACACAAGTAACTCAACCAGCTGAAACTTTTTATCAATTGAAAACAAGAAATCTCCATACTATGGGTAGAAACGGTAGAAACCCAGCAACCTCCTCTCTCCATTATTATTCTTGCCGAGCATGATCAAGATTGCTTGACTGGAACAGAAACTCAATTCTAATCCAATCGTTTAGTAAACGCCATATTGGCATTGTCTTCTTTTACCGAAACCGTAAAACCGCTAAATTTTACTTTCATTAAAAATCATTTATATTTGTAGTTAAATATGCAATTTATTACATTTAATAAAGCACTCTTAAAATAAATGCTTTATTTTTATTGGCCCATTCATCAAAAATTTATACTTTTAAATAATCGAGGGGCACGTAAAATTTTACGAAAGTATAATGGTCAGCAAATTAAAAAGTTTTTGAAACGCCCCCGAGCTAGATCAAAGATCTAAATAACTCTTCTAAAAATATTTACTATTTTGAAAATCGTTAAATACTTCCAAATTTCTTTAAAGGGAACCGGTTTTAGAAAATATACCGGTTATTATATTAACCAGTTTTAGAAAATATACCAGTTATGTAATTAACCAGTTTTAGAGAATATACCAGGTATGTAATTATCCTGTTTTAGAAAATATACTATGTAATTAACCATCAGTTTTAGAAAATATACAGTTGTGTAATTATCCTGCTTTAGAAAATATACTATGTAATTTATTAGTTTTAGAAAACATACCCGTTATCTAATTAACAAATTTTAGAAAATATACCCGTTATGTAATTGACCAATTTTAGAAAATATGCCCGTTATGTAATTAACTAATTTCAGAAAATATTGTATGAATAGAAACAGCAACACATTCAATGCACGCTTTGACACTGAAAAATATCTATAAAAATCAGTGGTTCCCAACGGAGTTCCACATTTCAAATTTTTCCGGGCGCGGGAGTATATACTATACTCCTTGTCTATGACATTTAAAAAACAATGAAATGCATATATAATTATAAACATACTTTATATTGTCTAAGTCAGGCCCTTTCTTTGACTGCACCCACCAAGCCTCCCAATACAATCCTGATGCCGTCCAAATGGTGGTCGTACTACTAATATTACTCACAAATTATGCTTCAAGTACCACAAATAATGAAATGTTTAATCACCCCCAATCTAAGAGTAAAGTGGTTGCCACTAAAATTAGTTAATAACGTAAAAGAAAAATCACACAGCCTCAAAACAGTCCATAACTCATTCTTGGAATGTCCCCTAGGGACTGTCCATAAATGATGTGATGCTTTCCCCCATGTATTTGACCCCCTCCCCCCTTTTGTCACAAAATGTCACACTTCAACATACCCCCTCCCCCTTTGTCACATCCTACGCTTTGTTGCATAAGCATGATGTCACACTTCTTATTACCCCCTCCCCTGGTCATAGTTTGTAACAATTTCATGAACCCTCCTCCCTACTCGAAGTGTGACATCATTTAGGAATAATCCCTTAAAAAGTCAAAAGGCATCACGTTGGGAAACACCGATATAGATACTTTTAAACATACAGAAAATATGCATTAAAATCTTCCATATATAAATAGGCAAAGACAGTTAAGAACCATTTTCTCTCATTCTCAACCGATTTCCTTACTTTTTTTTTGTGTTGTTTTGTAGCTATTGAAGAGTTTTAGTGATATCAATTAAAAAATTTTGGAAACAGTTTATTATTAGTTAATAATTTTTCCTTTTCTTCGCAAGGAAAGACTCATTTATAATTGTATAATGTTAAATTGTTAAAGATAGCAGATGGCAACATGTTTTGGTTATGTAAATTATTAGGCAATACATATAAAACTCATTGTTAAAAAGCGTTTGTTGCCATAAAGCAGCAATATTAAAAGCAATTAGAATAAGAGTTTGAGTGAAGGCTTCTCTGAAACAATGAAATGAAAATGGTGAGAATGGTGTATGGAAGCAAACATTTAAATGTTATTCCACTGCCCCTCAACTTGGAATGAAATCGGCAGAACTACAAGCGTCTAAATTCATGAGTGCAATTTGGCCCTCCGACGACAATGATTTACAATACGTTTGCTTTAAGTTCGTATTATGCATTTAAATACTTATATAAAAAATAAAATGCTTCCAATGCTAAGTGTAACTATTACGGTGGAATTGCGGCTGTTGGGTGAACTCTAGATACGTAAATTGGTTTTAAATAGATTTTTTTTTTCAAAAGCAGTTCCTGTATTTTGTAACAGAAGAGGAATTATTCTGAGTACAGTTAGTCTATTGGAAACTGTGCATCTGAAAAATGAGGAATGGCTACCTTCAGCGCCATTTGAATGACGCGCTCGTGCTGAAATATGAAACCTGGAAAAAGTCAAAGCAACAATATTTTATACCATTTTGAGTAAATATACCCTCAAAGTTGTTATTATGCATGGCAACATTCTGAACAATTTGCAAACTGACTTCCAAATATGGTATGTAAACAAAGAAACTCGAGAGCGAAACGGACGCAAAAGTGAAACAAAATAACTAACAAAAACTCTCGCTAAAATGCAACTATGTACTAACTAGTGTCTGTAGCTATATTTTACCATCAAGTGATTGCATCATTCTGACGGTTTCCTGTGAAAATTATGAACGATGAACCAGCACGTAAACAATTTGTATTTTTTGGTCTTCAATTGCACACAGGAAAAGACGACTCAGAGCAGGCTTGGAGTCGATTACAAAGAAACGTAATCGATTACGATTACGATTACAAAGGGAGAAATTGAGAGATTATGATTACGATTACGATTGTAATCCTTTGCCAAAAAGTAATTACGATTACGGAAGCGATTACAGTCGTTGAAAAATGTAATCGATTACGATTATGACATCCGATTACGATTTTGATTACGATTAGATTAGCATAAAATTATCCGATATTATGCATACAACTCTCATTTTTACAATAGTGTCATAAATCAAAAAGTTATCTCTTATTAAATCAAAAATTTAATTAAAAATCATAACTGAAATGATGATGAATGCAATTATAATGAAATTATTTCAACATCACAGTTCTGGAATTATGCCGTCGTTGCAGAAATGAAAATTTGTAATATATATATATATATAATCAGGAAAGGCACATTTAGTATTTTTCGAATATTTAAAACTCATTTGAGGGATAACTACATTGATCGTATTTTGTATATAAGCAAAGACGATGCACTAAATGTATATATAATGCATAAGTGATTTACCTGGTTCATTGTTATTTTGTGTGCATACAATCAAAATTTAGTTGGCAGCAATTTCTGAAAATGTAGTATATTTCTCCATTGTATTTATTTTCTAGTTTAAATTGTGCAAATATTTCACATAACACCAATTAGTTTACTGAAAATAATAATTTTGTATGATTGTTTATGAAATCACTTATAAGATGTGTATGAATTGCACGGGATAACAAAATATTCAGATAGTGTAAGAGATAAATAATCTTTTGAAAATAAATGCTGCATTTTAGAATAATTTCAAAAAATTTGAACATGAACATTCAAATAACTCTTAGCAAAATTAGTAATCGTTAAAAAGTAATATGAAGAATAATTATAATACGAATGGCTATAATATTTTTAATAGATTTTTGTGGTGTTTTTTTTTTAACATGCAGGAGCATATAATTTTTTCCCATGTACTAACTGTTTTAATAAAAAAATAAAGTGCAAGTAATTTTACAACACATATTTAACGTACAAGATTAAACTGAGATACAAAATTCTGTTGAGGTAATTCTAAGAAGAAAAAAATAATTAACTTTTAAAAATAATTCCTAAATATTAATTCATGCATGTAAAAAAACAATTGGGAGAATGTCTGAACATAAATCACTTTTTCTTTTACATACCTATTAATTAAAAAGAATATTAGCATTAAAATATAAATAAATTTAAGATTTAAATGTATGTACTTTTTTAAATATTCGAAGAACATATTTAAAAAAATAATAATAATCACACGTACCAGGGTTAAGATTTCATGCATCTTAAGCATAGAGCATTATGTAACGCGAGCTCCTAAATTGCTGAAGTGTAAATGTGCTATTCTTTAGAAAAATTCTTCACTTCTGCCGTTAAAGAAAGGCGAAAACGCAAAAGGCATTTCGTATCTCTTTATGTGAGTAGGTGATAGTACTCTTTCCACTAGATTTTCAGGGGGCAGTCTGCTTCGATTATTGAACGGGACCCACGCGGAGAGAAGAAAGGGGACACTCTCTTTTACTCGCGGCGGTCCCGTCCAGACTCTCGCCTATTGCCCAACCGTTTGAATATGTTTTGAAGGGGTAATTAAGGAAGCAAAATGACCGATGCATTTCAGGGCCTTGGTCCTTCTATAAACACCTTCCCCTCTCTTATCTACCCCGAAATCTTTGACTTGCGGACAGATTACCGCTCTTTTATCGAAACTGGACGACGCGAGTAGACCGGAGACCTCCCCCCCCCCCCCCGTGAGAGCCCCAAGGCTATGCGAGTGACATATCCACTCTCTTTCTTCTCGGGCTCTCCAGCCATTCCCCGTGGAGAGTGGAGCCGCAATTAAGAATTCTGAGAGACCGCAACAAGTAGGACAACAAGCGTCTCTAGCAGACTATTATATGGTCCTGCCATCAAGGCTCTGCGACCGCCCCACAGAACCTTTTATATTATGATCGCCCGTAGGTTACAGACCGCTTAGGATAGGACTTCAGTACACAGCTTCAATCCTTTTTCTTGTAATCTTATCTCTTCTATCTAATGGTAGATGGTAGAGCTAAAAGTTTCAGCTTTCAGCAGGTCAAGATTACACGATTGCAGGACCAGCAGATTACGGATTTTTTCCTTAAGATTACGATTAAAATTACGGGAGAAAAAGGATTACGGGATTACACAATTTCGATTATGATTATGAGAATATGCCATCGTCAGATTACGATTACGATTACGATTTTGTCAAAATGTAATCGATTACAGCCGATTACGATTACGTAATCGCGATTACTCCAAGCCTGACTCAGAGCAATCTGTTATTGACAGTTCAAACCTTTCACTGACGAGGGAAAATTCTCGTTTCTATATATTTTTTTATTTTATACGGTTTTGTTTAACTTGATTTGTCACGGAAGTTTGTTACGCGGTTTTCGACCACTATTGCTGAATAAATTATCTCCAAACTTTGCACACAAGCTTATCTTCGATGACAAGATGACAATACAATATTCCATTCATTTTATAATTTAGTACAATGTTAATTAGGAAAAAAATGAATAATTTTGGCTCGGGGGAAATTATCAGAATTATTATTTGTCGAATGGCAACGATAGCTTTGTTTGGATAATGCAGCGATGTTATTTACCTTGATTTGTCACGGAAGTTTGTTACGCTGTTTTCGACAACTATTAGTTTTTTTTTTTTTTTTTTTCAAAATAAAACCGTGTAACTTAAAATATTGTTTTGAGATTTAATATTTATTTGTCTTCAATTACGCACAGGAAAAAAAAAAAAAAAACTCAGAGCATTCTGTAATTGACAGTTCAAACCTTTTACTGACAATAGAAAATTTTCGTTTCTATATTTTTCTATTATTTATGACAAAGGAGTTTTTAACTGAAGTGTCAGGCGTCGGGCGATGTGTTGAATTTTTGATTCTATATTTAGAAGTTCGAAGATGCGTTTGAAATACCTATTATGCGTCTAGATGTAAGAATATTATTCTGGAGTTTGAATTAATATTTTCAGATCTTGGATGATGTTGTTTGAATTTCGAATCATTTTTAAATGCCAGATGGTATTTTTAAATTTTGGATTATATTTTTGAATGACAGCAGATGTTTTAGAATTGCAGGTTGTGTCTTCATACTTTGGACCGTGGTTTTAAATTTATGATTATGTTTAGACATCGGACGATGTGTTAGAAGTGCGGTTATTTTTAACTGTCGGAAGATGGTTTTATAATTCAGAAGATTATACACATTTTAATATCGGTAACAGTATTTTCTGATTAAAGAAGCAAAATTTAATTTGCATTACGGTTTAGGACAAAAATAAACGTTTTCTGAGAAGTGACTCATTTATCAAATGCGAAATCCAAAATGATCAATCTTTATCTGATACAATGGAAATAAACGTGAAATTATTTGAAAAAAAAAAGGTTAAATTTTACAAAAAGTAATGAATGAATGCATGTGAATAAAAATAAATACAATGAATAAATTAACAAAATAAATAAAATGAAACAGTCTTGAATGCAGAGAAACATATTTTGCAATTGTGATTGATTCACTGTTTTCATTTGAATAAAAATCAAAACAAAATTGAAATTCTCGCTGTCTGCTCTTCGTAGAAACCGGATACTGTAATGACGAATTGATTGCATCATTAACCGGATTAGCGTCTAACAGTAGCATTTTTGCGCAATGTTATGTAAAAAGGAATCCATATCTTTTCGTAACAAAATCATCATTTTATAAAAGGTTTCTTTTTAAAAATTTGAACGCACGTAAATGGAATTTCCAGTAGTTTGTTACGCTGTTTTCGACCTCTATTACTGCATTTTAGTTTTTTTTTAAAATAAAACCGTGTAACTTACAATATTTTTTTGATATTTAATATTTATTTGTCTTCAACTGCGCACAGGAAAAGAAAAACTCAGAGCAATATCAAGTTCAAAGCTTTCACTGACAAGCGAACATTTTCGTTTCTATATGTTTCTATTATTTATTCGTCAAAGGAGAATTTTTAACTGAATTGTCAGGCATCAGGCGATGTGTTTGAATACTTGATTCTATATTTAGAAGTTCGAGTATGCTTTTGAAATGCCTATTACGCGTTTAGATGTAAGACTATTTCTTTTCTACACTGAAAATATAGGGCACTAGCTGATCCTCCGCAGAACATCTGCCGGCTATAAGTTTAACAACAAACCTTTCAACAACAACCAATCGCTCGATATAAACAAACTAAGGTGTTGCCACTCCAAAGAATCGTAAATTAAAAATTGAGTTATAAATACTTTTTAAGAAATATAAATAAATTTCCTTAAGTCCCCGTTAGTTGCGATAATAAATATAAATATTATGTTACTTTTCCATGCTAATCATTAAACAAATTTTAAGTATGGTTTTACTATTGTTTGTTTTTTGCATGATGTCCGTATCATATCGTACCGAAAACTTTAATCGTAATTGGTCCACGTTAAGTGAAATATATATATGGATTCTTTGACGTTGTAAAGCAGTAGTCGGAAAACTTGAGAAACTAAGAGACAATTTCACCGTTTAAGGAGTCATACAATTTTTTAAACAGCCTTTTTTGCAATTTAATAAATAATTTAATATAATTCATTGAATAATGAAGACACTATCATGCATCCGTAAAGAATATCTTCATAAAAGACTCACCTGCAAGTTGTAGATTAATCAGAGCAATGATATGCAGCTCTTTATAAAGTTTTATAATATTACATCCGCAACTAATTGTTCTTAATTTCAAACATGAATACAAGTTCTAATCAGTTAGATTTGATAATGAATATCATTTCATTTTTATTTTGTAAATATTTGATAATATCTAGAATGTATTTTTTGAAAGCGAAGTGCATTTCTTCTCGTCAAATTATAAATTTCAGTCTTTTAATTGGTTGTTGCGAAGAGTCACACACAAGTAGCCAAAGAGCCACATATGACTCGCGAGCCACGTTTTGCCGACCCCTGTTCTAAAGCATCGTTTCTCAACCTTTTAAATGTTACGACACCCTTAAAAAATAATAAAAGAAAAAAACCTAGAGACCCCCTACCACAATATATTATTCGTTAAATATTGAATTTTGAAACTCTTGATTGTAATTTATCACACTTTATTTAATAGAATTATGTTTTTTACTTTTTCGTTCATTTGGTGACCCTCCTTGTAACTGATCAAAACGCGACCCCACTAGGGGCCGTGATGCTCAGGTTGAGACGATCATCTAAAGAGTGCTCAGAGGAAACCTAAAATGGTGTTGGTAATAGGAAAAATGAAAACTAATGGTGTGCGATTTTAAAACAGTCCCATTGAAGAAATGACTGAAAATACATAAAAATTTAATTATATTTCTATGTAAAAGGGAGAAAAAAAAGAAAGAAAAGAGAAAAAAAAAAAAAAAAAGCGAAAGAAATAAAGAAAAAACAAGAATTTCCGTCTAGAACTATACGAGCCTACTTTCCCGTATGCACCGAATTCAAATTTATAATCTAGCTATCTCTCTCTCTCTGTCTTTCTCGTTTAGCTTTAGTTCTTAATTGCTTCAAATATACCTTTTTCAACGTTTAATACATATTTATTAAGTCATTCATGTATTTATTCACTCATTTATTCATTCATCCTTATGCTTATTCATTTAATCATTCATAAATTCAAAAATATTCTTGAAAATCCCGATCAAAAAATTTCATAGGAAACTAGGCTCGTTAGTTCTGGATGAACTTTCTATTTGTACATGTGCTACGTCATAAGAGCTTTCCAAAAAAGTTTGTCCCAAGCAAATCGGTCCGTTAGATCAGGAATTATATAGGATTAAATCTCCCCGCAGGCGGTATGTTAATTTTTTTTGAACTGTTCAAAAATGAGCAAAAATTGTTCAAATCAATATTTTACGCCAAGAACTTCTTCCAATGAGCTTGTTCATGGGAACTTGGATCTTGTACCCAGAGTTTACATAATTTGCTTCGTTTTCACCCATAGGCGCTAATGTTAAAATTTTTTGAACTGTTCAAAATTGAAAAAAAAATTGTTGAAATCAAAAACTAAAATATGGAAATGAGATGTCCTCGCAGAGATCTTTCGAATGTAAAAAATTTTTTTCCGATCGGACAATTCGTTCAAAAGTTATTAGGGCGGGACAGACCGACAGACAGACAGACAGACCGACCGACACACTTTTTCCCCATCTCAAAACCCTACTTTCAAATTTTTTATTTTTCAATTTTTATTTAATTACTTCACTTATTTTTGACTTTTCTTGATTTCTAACGATATTTTCACGATACATTAAGCCTTCTTTCATGCTTTATTATTATTTTTCTTTACTTTTACGGGAAAGTAGGCTAAAAAGGACAATTCTTGTATTTTCAACAGACAAAAATGGTGCTGTAAAATAGATCAGAAGGTATTGAGGTGTATGCACTAAATAAAAAAGAAAAAATATATAGCATAAAAGGATACAACTTCTTTGTTTGCCTGCTTTAATGTAGCT
This sequence comes from Octonoba sinensis, assembly GCA_038502835.1. Lineage (NCBI taxonomy): Eukaryota > Metazoa > Arthropoda > Arachnida > Araneae > Uloboridae > Octonoba > Octonoba sinensis. The sequence goes on from CM076600.1 coordinate 40,651,279, forward strand.
ACATGAATAATTCTTTAAATTGCTAATTGTGATTAGTGGTCGTTATGCTTGAAGTTCGAAAAACTTTTTTATAGCATGCACGAAAGAAAAAAATAATAATAGTACTAGCAATAATAACAGCGCTGTATTTTACATTCATAAATTAAGATGTACCAAAGTCTTAAAACTATCATTTTCAACAAGTAGTTTCGTGAAGATTAATAAATTTTTTGACATTTAATTTCCTTCCAAAAGTTATACCACCAGTCAAATAATTGGGAAATGCTCCCAGAGGACCTGTTTACGAGATTGCACCGCGTTCTCCTACGTCATTGGCGAGTTGTTTGCTTAAAATCAAGAGGAATCAAATATTTGTCCAAGTGTCTCAATCCCTTCGTGATTTTCAGAAACTCTAATCCCAATTGGTTCCTCCCACGCCAACGGCCTTATCCTGCCTGGTTTCCCCGCGTTCGAGTGAATTGAGTTTTTTCTTTTTTCGAATGTCCTATATTTTCAGTGTGGCAAAGGAATAGTGGGCTGCAGTTTATTTTGAAGGAATAGTAATGGTAAAGATTATGGGAAGTTTTGCTGGGTGGGTATTGCAAGGTTCAAGTAGGAGTGGTTTTTGGTCTTGAAATATTTCCGTTTCCAAGGCAACAGATAGAATGCCACAGTTCGGGACCGTTTATAAATGATGTCACACTTTCTTTCAATATCTTTGACCCTCCTCCCCCTTTGTCACTAAGTGTCATACTTCAACATACCCCTACGCCCCTTTGTCACATGTCACGCTATATTACATTAGCACAAAATAAGTTTAATTTGCTTATTTGAAACTTTTTCATAGAAATCAAAATGTACGATGTCACTTTTTGTTACCCCCTCCCCTCCCCTTGCCACGAACTGTCACACTTTCTTGAACCCTCTCCCCCCTCGAAGCGTGATATCATTTATGAATGACTCCTTATGTGTAAGTTCACACACGCAAAAATGTTCATTGCAATATTATTTATTTATCTATAAAAATAAAACTTGGTGAGAAGAGCTCATCCGATAAGCAAAGCTTGGCAGACACAGAACAATATATCGAATTAAATACGTTACTGAATAAAATAAAATTAAAGCATCAGGGCAGTGATTCTCAACCTTTTTTTTTTTTTTTTTTGTCGCGGCACACTTATAACGATTTCAAAATTTGGCGTCACGCAAAGATAAAGATAAGTTTGAAAGTAATTTACTTACCTATAACACACTGTGTAAAGTAGTTTGATAATAATTTTAAAAGGAAAATAAAATAACATTATATATACTACAAAAACAACAGTACGTTTATTAAGGGATTAATTACAAGGTAATAATAACACTTTTAATGAGAAATTCTAACTGTAAAAAAACAAGTTTTCTTTTAGTGCATGTTTCTTTAATTTAAACAAACTTTACTCGTAATAATAATTAAAAAAAAAAAACATTCTAATTTTTACGACATACATTTCTAAAATTTGGCGTACACAAAAGTGCCGCGGCACAGCGGTTGAGAATCACTGCTTTGGGGCTACACACCCAAATCAGTATTAATTCAAAACTTATTTTTAGGTGTGGAAAGTTATTTTAAGTTAAACTTTTGAAATCTTTAAATACGCCGGGATATTGAAATGCACACAAAGATGCAGTCTATTCTCTCTGAGTGGAAAGATAGACTGCATCAGTGTATTGCTGCAGAAGGTCACCATCTTGCCAAAGTGGTATTCAAAACTTAATGTAAAAAATTGTATCAAATACAGATCAAAATAAAAAATGTTTTATGTCTCAAATTGTAATAGTTTTTTTTAATAACCCTTCAAAACCGAGTCATTACTTTTGCCCCACCCTGTATATGTGGTGTAGCGGGTGGCTTATTCGTTAAAAATGGGGTCGCAACATGAAAAAGGTTGGGAACCACTGCTTTAAAGAATGTAGTTAGTTAATGTCATTAAGTTCAACGGCAAAACATAAGTATCGCAGTGAGAGGAGCGAATTAAAATAAGCTTAGCGATTTTTTTTATTTGTTTAGGACTTAACACGCATTTTCTTCCATTCGACCCAAGCGAGGGATATTAAATTAAAATGCCTCTGAAAAGGGTGGAACAACCACCGTAGCATTCAGATTATGTGACCTACATGCCCATGATAATTTTCTCGCTTGGCAAGAAAAGGTCATGATTTCAAAATTTTCCAACTTTCATCATTGAAATGAGTTTCGCATTTGAATAAAATTAATAAAAAATGAAACTCATCCCAACTGTGAAAATACATTTGCTGGTGAAAAGGATTGCTATTGTTTTTTGCAGCTTTTATATGAAAGTACTCGCGAGCAAAAAATAAACGCTTACCTTTGTTCGAAAATAAATGGTGAGAAACCAGCGTTGTGAAGCACAAACTGCAAAAGGAATTGCATGCCCAGCACATGTTTCAGAGTTACAAGGAATCCATTTTATCAGCTTCAAGCTTCGGCAAGATAAGCAAGTCTCAAACTTCAATAATAAACATAAGTTATTAGGCACAAATTCTCAATAAATATTGCATCTTCGTTTTTCGGAGCTACAATCGCAGTTTCGTGGCAAATTACTCAGTGGTGCGCGAAGAATTACTAACAGCAGAACTATAAATCACGATCACAATAAAAACAAAGCACAAATTTCAGCTACTGTTGCCTTTCTGTCTCTGTTAACAGAGAATAAAATTGAATCACAAATCCAACTCTGTATCGCAATTTTTTTTTTTCTTTTTTTCCTTACTATTTTACAACAACGTTTAGAAATACGTGCTGTCGGTATACATAGTTGCAAGAGAAGATAATTCCCAATAACTTTTGATTGTTATTTTACTTTCAATTCTTTCAGTGCGTTTCCATTGCCTCAGAAAGTATAACTTAATTAATAAACACATAAAAATGTTTTAAGTTACACGGTTTTATTAAAAAAAATTGCCATGATTTGAGTATTTTAAAATTCAAGACATCGTTGCATTATCCAAACATTCCAACCAAGCTATCGTTGCCATTTGACAAATAATTATTCGGACAACTTCCTCAGAGCCAAAATTATTAATTTTGTCCCTAATTAACGTTATAATAAATTGTAAAATAGCTCGAATATTGTATTGTCATCGAAGATAAGCTTGTGTGCAAAGTTTGAAGATAATTTATGCAGTAATAGTGGTCGAAAACCGCGTAACGAACTTCTGTGACAAATCAAGTTAAATAAAACCGTGTAAAAACGTCTTAGTAATGTGTTGTAAGCAGGGCTGTGGAGTCAGGATGATTTTGGGGCAGAGGATTCGGAGTCGGGTTGATTTGGGGTAGAGGAGTCAGAGTGGCTTAAAAATGTTTCCACTGCCGAATACCGAATAGTGTGAGAATATTTGTTACATTCCTAATTCTTTTAAAGGCGTCGGAGTCGCTTGAAAATGTACCGAATACTGAATAGAGGACGAATGTTCGATACATCCCTATATATATTTGTAACGGAGTCGAGTCGGAGTTTTAAAATTCCAGGAGTCGGTCATTTTCCCAATCGACACCTGCAAGAACGGGAGAAATTCTTTTAATCTAAAAGGAGTAAAATACAACAGAAAGAGATGAGAGACACTGCCCTTCGTAATGTTTCTCATCGGGTGTCCTATAGTAATCGGGTGTGTCTCATCGTCGTGTCGTTTGTAATCGGCTAACTCGTTGCTTAAAAACATTGAAAAAGGAGGAAAAAAGCACCTACCTCTCATAAATGCTACTACCCACATCACCGTATATTTTGAGGAAGTTCAGCCGTTCAAGATGGCAAATTTAACAAAAAGAATGAAAAGCATTTTTCATGCGAAACTCGTTTTTCTTTGGAAAATCTTACTTTAGCACCTTAGTAAGGAATTCTCCTTGAAGCGACAGTGTCACACACTCACGTGTAGAACACTATTTCTTGCTTTTGAAACTTCGTTAAGAGTAAAGTCAAAAGAGGATGAACAGGGAATACTCGGAGGGAGTTTTTTTAAGGGTTTTTTTCCATTTTTGTTTTTAAATTGGAATTTCTCTGCTCATTGTTTGGTTAAAAGAAATAAATAAATGGTCGTTTTGAGAAGAAAACTTTCAAATTTGGCCATAAGATAAATAAATTAACGAAAAAACTTATAGATAAATATAAGAAGAAATGGTAAAAAAAAGATTATTTTTTTAAAGAAAATAGTTCAGCTCAGGAAGGGGGGAAAGAAGAATTGAGGAGAATTATCACTTATAATACCGAAGACACTTTTCTCCACCAGACCCCCTACCTGTTAGCCGAGGCCTTAGGATTGCTTACGCACGGGGAGAGGTAGTGGGGTCTACGAATTTTACATGCACATATCCCCAAGTATACATGGTGGTCTTCAGTGGGTATCGAACGCGCGACCTTCCGGGTGGAAGTCCGACGTGCTAACCACTAGGCTACCACGGCCCATAAGTACCGAAGACACTTGCTTAACTTCACTGTTTGCGATGGCAAACTTAGCATAGTTAGTTGGCAACGAAGTATTTTGTTAATCTACCCATAAAATAACTCAAGTGAATTGAAAATGTCATATTTTTAAGCCAAAGAACCTTTCCTTATACATACCGAGAATTCACTGCATAACATCCACCTATTTTTACAAATCATAGCACTTGTTCAGAGGGAAGTTATTTACAAATAAAAATTTTCTTTGGTAACTGCTGCTTATCGTCGAAAGCTTAAAACTTTTTCGTCTATTTCTTTTCCTGCATTGAAGAAGAGGTTCTTTGTAACTCCGAAACGAAACACGCGTATAGAATAAATCTCCAATTTCTGCTTTAATAACGTTGATTTTATCATTTGTAGGAAGTTTTTAATACTGCGAAGGATTGTTTGTTCTCTTTGTTTCATTTAATTTCCATATCGTATTTTTGAGCAACTGCAGATGAAGTTATACTGATATGATAATTTTAATTCTTTTGCGAAGTTTACCTCGAATGCTGACAAACATACTTAAAATTTTTCAAAGAGAGCGTGCATGGCGAACACCATCGTGATCCTTATTTGGTCATTCACGTTTTCCAATGTCAGTGCTATAAAAATGGCCTTATCTCTGTTTGGAATGCAGCTTTGTGTTCCGTCCATCCATGAAACGTCACTTTTCATGTCTGCGATCCATGACTTTTGCGAATAAATTCACTTTTCCTGTCATCCAGTTAAGTGGTCGACTTTATCAGGACGAAATGCCTTCATTTTTCAAGATTCGCGGCCGAGATTACTTTTTAGATCTATTAAGTGCTTCACTGATAAGCGGCATTGAATACTTAACTGGAGATATTCTTCGAATTGCTTTGTTATTTATTGTCAAAATTAAATACGTTGCTGCTCTTCCCGGTAATGGGTTTTCCTTTTATTGCTTGTTTGCCTGGGAAAGTTTGAAAATTTTCTCCTTATCGATACAAAATCTTAATATCATTGTTCGCAAAAAAAAATATTCTGAAATGCCAAAATTTGCCTAGAATGTCATTTTTACTAATTAGTTCCACATTAGGCTAGTATTTTATATACATTTCTGACGTAGGTATCCTGGTAAACCCGGGTTATTTCAGAAACAAATTTTCCCGTACTTGATATTTGAATATTTTTTGACATATATATGATTTACATATGATACTTTTTGCATCCTACTTTCAAGTTTCCCGGTATTTGACACGCTATAGTACATCAGTGCCAACGCAGTCATTTATTTATTCATCAGTTTTTGCAAAAGAAAAACGGAATTCCAAATTCAGCATGCTTCAAAAATGCTTAGTAATAAGTTTGGAGTGGAACATAGCAAAAATCCCTGTTTAAATTCCTCACATTTCTGTAGCAGTAGAGGAGGGTAAACAATAGCCGCATAACTGGACGATGTGTGATATTCCTGACGATTAATAATAGAAAGTGTGCTTCTGCTGGAACGTACACACACTATTAGAAATTTCACCATGAAATTAGGGTTAAATAGCCGACAGCAGTCTGTCCATCTAATTAACCGTTAAATTTACGATTTGGAACATTGCTGTATCTTTACGGGTTCTAAGCCATTTCCAATCAGCTTGGTTAAAAAGCCGTAAATACAAAAGTTTACGGTTTCATAACAATTTAGTAGCACTTATAATAACATACTGCAGGCTATGGTAATTAACTATATGCGTAGAATCTTCAAGACGTAGAAACCATTCATAGCTATTATATTGTGGCGGACGACGAGGTGCGAGGACACGATGGAGCAGGAGGTTTGCCGGAGACGGGAGAAGAACTCCGGACCTCAACGGTGGAAAGCCAGTACTTCCATGCTTTGCCAAGAGGTACCTACTAGATGTCCACGATTTTGAGAAGTTTTTTTTTTTCATCCTGAGAAAGATACAGATGCAATATCAAAAAATAATTAAATGGGATATTTTTCTACAACCAGTTTTTATGACTATTATTAACTTCATTTCCCCCTTCAGATAAAAACGGAACTATACAATATTATGCGATGGAATTCAATCTTCACACCTTCTTCGGCCCACAACCAAGATGGACGCCTGATTCTTATTGACTACGAGACTTAGGTGGCGCTCGTAAATTACGGTTAATTAAACGTTGTTTAGGAGAAACAGAGAATAAATGATTTTTTTCACAATCAGCGGTTTGAGCACCATCTTTTTAATGGTTATTCGACTGTTGTAATTAAATATGGTAAAATAACAATCAAATAAACTGTTAAACTATTTTTACAATTGTTTTTACAAATTGTTTACTATTTTTTACGAACATTTTTAACAGTGCAATGTAAATTCTGTGATGCATAGCATTTTTTAAATATATTGGTAGCTCCATGAGTGGGAAAACGAAACTAACGAAATTCTTCTACGCGGATTATTAGGATGTAGTTTTTACTTTATTCTTAATTTTTAATGTTATTATTACTTTCTTTTTAGGTTGCCAATTCATAAATCCATCCTTTCCTAAGAAAAAAATTGTTTTTCTTTTATGGAATGGTGACGAAAAAAAAGGTAAAAATACCATTAAAAATTAAGAATAAAGTTTTTTAAAAAAATCGATTTTATTCTTTTTTTTAACTATCGCTTTTGGTATTTTGAATTTCAAGTGAAAAAAGTATTATGTTAAAATACCAATACGTTTATTTCCTTTTTCAATTGTAATGTAACTTATGTTACTCGTATAATATACTAGTCATTGTGATTGTGTTTCAGTGGTACAATTTTCTACATTAGAAATCTTGATAGTTTAAATTCACTGACGCATGACGGCTAAAAATCTGAGAGAATAAGTGTTATATATATATATATATATACACTAACCTTGAACAATCCCCCTCTCCTCTCAGAGCAAAGAGAAGATTCTGCCGAAGATACGATAGCCATATTAGCATCTGTTTGCTTCCAGTTAACATGCTGCAAACAAAATTACACTGATTAACATATAATTTTTAAAATATTGCCAACAGAGCTTCGAATATCACAAACGCTTGCCATAGGGACCGTCCATAAATGACGTCTCTCTTATTCCCCATATATTTAAACCCTTTTCTCCATTCTCACAAAATGTCGCACTTCAACATCCTTCTTTGTCACATGCCTGCTATGTTGCATAAGCATGATGTCACACTTCTTGTTGCCCTGTCCTCTTGTCACAATTTGTCACAATTTCACGACACCCCCTCCCCCTCGAAGCGTGTCATCATATATGAATGATCACACAGTGCAAAGGTTCAACAGCACTTCCGGGGTGTATTTAATAAAATAAATGCCTTCTTGAAGTTTGAAATGTCATCGCTTATGACAGCTTTGGGATCATTCATAAATGTTGTCACGCTTCGAGGGGGGAGGGGGGTTTCGTGAAATTGTGACAAAGTGTGACAAGGGAAGGGGAGAGTAACATGAAGTGTGACATCCCTGCTTATGCGACATAGCGTGACATGTGGCAAAGAGGGAGGGGGGTCCGTTGAAGTGTGACATTTTGTGACAAAGGGGGGCAGGGGGTCAAATATGTGGGAAAAAAGCGTGACATCATTTATGAACGGTCCCTTTTAACATTTATTAAATGACATTACAACCCGAAACATTCGTATTGTCACTTAAAAAAATTTTATTCATGGGATGAAATAAAAATTTTACTAAATACACACATCTCTAAACTTTCTACCAATCTTCTATTTTCTTTTAGACCGCTGATGGTTATCTCCGCATCATTTCCCTCCTTTTATTATTATTTTATAGAGAAGGAAGAGTTAGATACATATGACGTGCATTTCTTTGAAAACGTAAGTACCGGATTGTTGTAGAAGTTTTCAGTGTGGTAAACAGACAAAATAATTCATGAAAGATAATAGTATCAAGGTCAAATGAGGCCGACAGAGAGAGAAAATAAAACGAAAGAGCAGCGGAAAAAAGAAGCCTTTCCCCAAATCTGATCAGGCCCGTCATGTAGGGGGGTTGTCAGGAAGGGGCAACGTACACTTCTCAACTCTATATTAATTTTATAATCTAAACCAGCGGTTCCCAATCTTTTCTTTCCGCGTACCACCATTTTTATTGTCAACTGTTTGCGTACCATTGTGAGTTATACCATTTTTGATAGTTATTAATGCAGGGAAAAGCTTTTATTAAAATCAAATTATATATATAAAATAAAATATATGAAATATATTTTAATTATGTACTTCCAAAGCACATTAGAAATATGTCTTTAAGTACAAAGAAAATAAACAAAAAAGAAATTAATGAGAAGGAGCTGCTGCATGGCAGATACAAGCGAGGTGATATCTGATTCAGTGGAAGTTAGTTTTAACCGCAAATTTGGGTCGACTTTTAATTTGCTTCCATGTTTATTTTTAATAAATATCATATTGGAAAAAGCAGCTTCCCAAAGATAAGTGGCTGTGAACGGAATTAAAAACAGCACTGGTTTTTTGACAATAAAGATAATTCTTTTTTAAATTTGATCCAAAATTCTCCCAACTCTAAGTGGGTAAATTCGATCCGCCTGTACGCGTACCACCTGGAGAGGTTGCGCGTATCACCAGTGGTACGCGCGTACCACAGTTTGGGAACCGCTGATCTAAACCCTTAAATTTCTAAATTAACAAAACATATCAACGATAAAGCCATAGAATCCGTAGTAGTATAGTAACAAAAAATTGTATTCTCGTGTTTCCGGTATACAGGGAACTCCTTTTTCATTCCAAAAAGATGTGAACTTTTGGGTGCAAAGCCATCCGACTAAAGCCTTTTACTTCATAAACAGAGAGTTAGAGAGTTACCTCGTTTTACGGTATCTGTAGGCAAGGTAAACAATTCAATATTGCCTGGAGCAGGCCCGTCATTTCAAAAGTTTACGAGGGGGGGGGGGGCAAGGGAATTTACTAATGCATGTTAAAAGTAAAAGAGAAAATGCATAAACGTAGGCAAAAATACATTGCATTTCCGAAAGTTAGAGGAGGGCGCAATTGCCCCCCCCCCCCCCCCACGTGCCTAAATGGCCTGGCCTTGAGTGCTTCAAACAGGACTATAGTCTGGGTAATTACAATCGGCGTGTCAAGGTCATACAACTCTACCTTTTCCCATTCTGGTCGCCATGGTTTCCGTGCTAGAAACTTTTTCCCCACTTGGTTTGGGAACATAAGTCAGGTTGTTGTTTTAGTTATAATAATAATAGACGGATTCAAATCAGATTTATTTCTCAATGGCAAAAATAGATTGCGTCAGGCAAAGTTTTGAAATATTTTCAACCAATCTAATTATTATTCTGACATTTTCATGTCTTTCAGAAAGCTATTGTATAGCTAATTTATCGTATTTTATAGTTTCTAAATGTTAAAATCTTATCTAAACATTCCAGATGAAATTTAATTGCATTTACTTAATATCAAAAATAAATAAATGGAAAATAAATTCTTTCTTATTCCTTTTTCTCAACTATTCTAATATTTTGAGTCGGAGGTCTGGTAATGCAATTGCCTTAACTGCAGTGCAAAAAAAAAGTCTGGCTCTGTAATCATTCTTGCAGTTGCCATGGAGACAAAGCAGCAAACGCGACCTTGATGTGCCTATTCTAATTACACCGACTATACATTGGTTGTAGCATTTTTCATAGTATGTGTATGGACACACTTCCTCCACCATTTACTCTCAAAATAAGAAAAAATAAATAAAATAAACATATAAATAAATAGATTAGTAAAATAAATAAATAAATAAATAAAATGCATGAATAAATAAATATATAAAATAAATAAATAATAATAATTATAAGAAATGTCGCTAGAATTAAGGCAGAGCGAGGCGAAAAATACCAAGACCTCACGTTTGATTGTTCGATCGGCTCACCTGATTCAATCAAACGCTTAATATTACTCTTAACTAAACTTAGGGAAAGATAATTTTATTAGTTAACATTGAAATCGTTGTCTGTCTCCCGCAAAATTCTTTGAAAAAGGAAGTAAATTGAAAAATGAATTAATTTTAGTAACAATAAAACCATAATTTAACTAATTAAACCTCAACAAAATATGACCTAAACATTTTCTTCGCATTCAATTAAATTTAAATGTTGTATAGCTATCAAATAATAAAAAAAATAATTCGGTCAAATAACTATTCATTTATGAGTAATTTTAATTACGTGTTTATCCACACATGCTCGACGAATTTTCAAAGGAGGAAAAAGTTTCTCCTTTTTCTCTTTTACTAATCAAAGTTGTCTTAAAATTCAATATTTATTTTAATAACTTTACTTTAACATAATCGCATTTGAGAAAAAAAAAAAAAAAGATTGCGTAATGAATTTATATAATAAAAGAATGCGAAATGCGGCCACGGCCGAACAGTGGTTTGGTTAGCATTCCGTTTATATAATATTTGAAACTAGTTCTCTCTTCACAAAAGAAAGGGTAAAATTCAGAGGTAATATGTCCTTGGATGATGCAAAAAATTGAAATGCTTCACAAGTGTAAAGAAAAGTAATTCACAATATTTTCAATCAAGAACCAGTCATTTTCAATTTCTGATGTAAGAATAAGAGTAGCCAAAGTCATTTTCAATTTCTGATGTAAGATTACAAATCCTCCGGGGGGGGGGGGGGAGATGCTAGCGCACATTCATTATCTTTTCTACCGTCTCATCATAATCCTGCTGTCTAGGATGACTGGTTCACCTAAATTCGATGTTAAGGTCACAGACGCGTTTTTTATATATAGTCTGGGTACAAAGATTCTTTGTTTAAATTGGAAGAACGTTAAAAATGTTCATTTTTGTATGAGCAGATGCGAATTTCTAAATAGGCAGAGTAGGCAGTTACTCATGGTGGCAAAGTTTTAAGGCGGCAAATTTTATTTAATACGATTTTTTGCTGCCGTTGAAAGCAAAATGTCAGCAATTTTGTAGTTTCTATAACGTTATATTTTTATTTTAAGTAAATAGTATTTATTTATATTCCTTTCATTGAAATTATGTATACTTTTATGGTCAATCTCTTTCAAACAATTAGAAGCAAAGTTTAAAAAAATAAGTAAATAAATAAATAGTAATAAATAAAATGAAATAAAATAAAACAGCTAACTGAATAAAACGAACCAAGATTAAAATCAACGAAAATTTTATCTTTTCGTTTTCCTCTGCAACTGCTTTCACCAACGTCTCTATTAGTGCTGAAATGCCTTCATTCATCCAAACTTACAAAACTGCTTGGAGAAAGGTTACCCTAAGGCACGGAACCTAATAATGTTGAGTCAATCTTATTAAGAAAATCAAAAATGTATTTCTTTATTACATTTTAGAAAGAAGTAACCTTTTTTTTTGTATAGGATTGTGTTTGAGGAGCAATATTGACAAAAAAAAAAAAAAAAAACTACCTAAAAGCCCTGAGGCTGCAAGAACGTAATGAAGCAGTCATTGCAATAACATATTTGTGTGCTACACAAAGATATTATGTATAGATAAACGTAATATCTTTGACACGTAATACATAAAGCACAAAGATATTACGTATTGCTTGCTTATCTGTCTGCTCACCTTGTTCCATAAACCCCTTAGACATCTCACAGAAAGGCAGCTTTTCCCCAAAGTGCTCTTCACCAAGAATCACGTGATGAAATCGGTTTGGCGCAGTGCTGCCCATTGTGTGGCTTGATTCGTTAAACAAATAAAAAACAAAACAAACCATAAATTGACTTCTCAAATATTAATTGACTTTTGGATCACCATGCATGCGAGCATTTGCATAAAAATGCACATTTCCAGCTCAAATCCGGTTGAGAATAAATATAAAAAAAGGTCTGCCCCATAAAAATAACTTTCGTTGCACCCAAGAAATGAAATAAGCTCTGGAACAATACAGAATATCCTTTTAGGAAGTGTCCTATTTGTATCGCCGGAGTATAAAATTGGATTGCGAGATTATGCAGCCGACTGGCTCTTTAGCGAGCAACAGGTGATGCCTTTCATATGTCAACTGAACGCCTCCTCAGCCCTTTGTTCTAATTTTCTCTTGATATAAAACGGTTTCGGACTCCTCCGCAAGTGACCTTTGCTGATGTCATTCCATCGTCACAACAAAACGGGACTGATTCTTCCTTTCAGAGTGCTGTCTCGATATGGGATGAATTGGCCAATATGTCCCACTTCCCTAGAGATCATTGCTTTGATACCAGTGTTGCTCGATGGTCACAACAGAACCGAAGTCGTTTCAAATCGTTCCATTCATGTTGTCTCGAATTCGGTATTCACTATGCACCATAACTAGAAAAACTTTAATGTGGAAATGACGCATGAAGGTTTTTTGTCCTTATAAGAAGTTGGTTTCATTATTCATTAATCGGTCGAAATTTTTATTATTTCAAGCGGTACACATATTGGTTATTATTAAATGGCGGAAAAGCTTTGACGGCCAACCTCTCCTCCCTCCAGAACTCATCCACCTGTAATAATGTTCGCTTACATTTTCGTCTTTAAAATGAGAAAAAAAAATATGTTTTAATAAATACGTTTTATGTAACAATGACTGTAACTAAATAATTAACTAAAAAATTTTGCACAAACATGATGTGAAAACGAAAAAGAATGTAAAAAAAATCTTTGTTCAAATTTTCTCACACATTCGAATTAAAAACATATTTGACAAAAAGTTCAAGATAAATTTGAAACATTCCTTCTGTAATTGTACAAAATGTGCCTAAGAAATTACAATCAATTTTGATTACAACTTAAGAACATAAACATTTCAACGTTAGAAAAAGTTGAAATGTGAATTTCATTATTTTTTCTTTAAAAACATTCTAAAATTGTCCTCTTTTATACTTCTATATCGATATTGTTTACTGTAATGCTAATATTGTTTTTGTTTCTCAGTGACTTTTAAGTGATAAAATGACGACAAATAAAATACTACACATAATTTGAAAACAACATTGTACTTTTCTTCTTAAAAATGATAGCAAGAATTTTCATCACTTTCCAGCAGATAAAAAAGGAAGAAATATTCCAACTAAATGATGTCAATGACCTTTCATATATTACATGCATACTGTCACTGTTTTGACATTCAGGAGAGCAAAAATGCATTGTAATAAACATCTTATGCAAGTGATTTTCTCATGTAGTTTCGTACTTCCATCAGAAAAGAAAGCTTTAATGAAACTTCGCTTTGTTTGTTCAGACTTATGTCATCAACAGCTGCTCGTTTGCATTTTATGCAAGGTATAAGTTCAACAAAGTTTTCCGTCATCCGATGAAATAGGCACAGCTGCCGTTCGATTAAATGCAACCATGTACCTGGTCTACATCCAAAGCCATTAATACTGAGACATAAAGGAAGATTTCCATAAAGTAAAACATATTTTATGAATTGTTGTCTTTCACTTCTTATATACAAAAAGTTTTTACATTAACTTTTTAAAAAATTGTATGATTACCAAGCATTGTAATTTTTTACTTTGGATTTCTTAAGTTTCATAAATTTTGAATACATAAATAAATACAAATACAAATGGCATGACCATTAACAAGGCCTGGGCAATTGATTTTCTCTAAATTGGGCACATGTTACCAAAAACACACTAGCACCTGTACTTTACCAAGCTATAAAGTTCTCTATTTTGCATAGTTCTCTGTCTTTAATGTTATGAAAATTTATTGCGCTCCAAAACAAGCATGTTCCTCTAAATATTTGCGCTTGAAACTGAAGAGAGATCACAACTCCACTGTGAAAAGGCATGGAAGTTTTCTTTTGCCTGCGTATGTCCCCACCAAGGGCTTGGAGATATCGAAATTTCAACATCGTGATACATCCGTCACCTCTGCATCCTAATGTTCTACTGCCATCACGATGTAAAAATAATTAAAAATGAAATAAAATTAATGAAAATGGAACATTAGCTTTTAAAAATAATCTTGTTCTGTTTTCATTCACAGGGTCTTGCAAATACTTGTGATATCGAACCCTGGAAGACCATCGAGTAAGAATGAGGAGGAAGAAGAGTTCTACGAGGTATTATTACATCAGGGATTCAATGCACTTTAGTATTGTCCCGCTCCGGTAAGTTGTGGCTTACCCTTGAGAATTTCTTTCTTCCTGGGGAGTTTTAGCAAAAAAAAAAGAAGTATTGTTGGCAGGGATCTGGAGCAACCACTTTTTTGAGTGTCTTCGCTCCGATTTCTAAGAATTTACTCCAGCTCTGCATAGTTTTAATTAGAATCATATTATTTATTGCGTTATTTAGTTGATTTGTTAATCCATAGTTATTTACGTAAGGGGTAAAAAAAAGTTATTTACAGAGGGTTTATGTGTTAAGAAATTATATATAATGATTTACACGCAGTCTGTTGCGGGGAAAAAACTATGCACACAAATAAATAAATAAATAAATGACAAAATAAATGATAATAATAAATGGAATAAAATAAAACAAAAAATAAGAAAGAAAAAAAGAAGCTCATTCACTTTTTAAGTTTTGAATCTAATAAAAAAAAGTGGAGCAGTTGAGCTCGACAAATTTCTTTGATCCAGTATCAATCAAAATGACAATCCACCGCGATCCTGCTTCACGCTCCGCTCCAGATCCCTGGCAAAGATCCTCGGCAAAGAACATTTGATATTACGACTTCTGTTCTCTTCCCAGAGTTTGTTTTATGTTTCATAATCCCGGCATTCTAAGCCAATTATATTTGTAATTGATTCTGTCTGATGAATTTAAGTGCTGTCAAGCGCAATGAATTTGAAGCTCGAAAATTTAAGAAATGATACTGCTCTTAAATCGTCTGATTTTGAAAATAAGTTAATGAATAAAATTTGAAACAAACTAATAAAATAAAATAAAATGAGAATGTATATAAATTAAATTTAGCGTGTCTTAACACGTTAATCATTTGCTATTAATTTTCCTTGATGACTGCTTCTCAACTCCAAGTATTCAAAATCAGACGATTTGAGAAAACGTGTTCATCTGTATAATAGGCATACCACTGAAGACTAGTGTAATATTCGAACTGACATTAAAAGCTGACATTGCGAAGTCGATAGGGCACCTGTCTTCGCAATAGTTCGTGTTTCATCCTGGCGAATAAGTTTTGTTTGACCAGCGGGGGCTCTTTTTCTCTGGGAGCGGGCGATACATTGGCAAAGTATTTTATGGGTTTCCACAGTATCACAATAGTAATGGCTCATAAAATATTTTATGAGGTTTGATTTGCTCTATCCTTTTAGAGAATTATCTTAAGATGCTTTTGATAAAAAATTTTGAAAATAATAATTTTCAAATAAGCACGGAAAATGCCCTATTATTAAAAAGAAAATCCAGGTAGTCTTCGGAGAAACTCAGGACCACTGAGCTACGTAATTAACTGGAATGCTGTCTGTCACAGAAATGACACTGCATTAAGCGATCCGCAGATCACTAGTTTTGAATTCAAATGAGCATAATCGTGAAGTTGAAGTTTAAGTTCAATTATTTTTTAATGAAAATTAATTATGGTGAAATGATATACTGGCTGATCCGTAGAGCAACCAGGGTTTTTTTTTATTTAGGCAGGTTTTTGGTCCTTATAACAGTCCATATGTGTATATATATATAGCTCAACATACTAGCATTTGCAATATTGTGTGACGCCAAAGATTCAGGGGGTTGAGGGGGGAGAGATGAATTGCCTTGCATATTGCCTCTTAATGTACTCACTTCACTGTTACTATCTGAGCTGGAAATGAATTTGACTTAAAGTTTGTATGAAACTTTATATAAATGCAGCGACGTAGGGATGAGAATATATTAGTACATTGAGTGCGCGCAGCATTTTTTAACTTTTTTTTCTTATAATGTTTTATTTCCACTTTTTGTCGCTAAATCTGAGCTTTCTCTCTCTCTCTCTCTCTCTCTCTCTCTCGCTTTTTTTTTTGGGAGGGGCACTATTGTGGAACGAAAAAGAAAAAGAAAAAAAACCGAAGGAGAGAGGGAGAACGTAATCATTAGTTCATAACATAAAATAAAAGACACAATTTAGTAACAAAATAGTTATCTGTTTGCTTAAAGAGAAGATCAAGCAAGTAAGAAAGGGTTTTTAAATTATTTTTTGTAATTTAGCTTAAGTAAATGTAAATGTGTGAAATTCTACAACATAATAATTTGTTTCTCATTTAGTTAGAAATTTTTTTTTCCTTTTAAAATTTATACTATTAAAGCAGTATTTTACTTCCGTACGGTATATATATATATATATATATATATATATATATGCAGTGAAACCTGTGTAAGTTGACCACATGCGGTGCAGCACTTTGGTGGTTAACTTACAGAGGGTGGATTTCTTTTTTGTTATTTCTTATACAATGCATTTATTCATTTATAACTGATTTAAATATAACTTCATGTAATGACGTTACTTTAAAATAGTGATTAGCTTTCTTTTCTTCACAATTACCTGAAATATCATTAAGGAAATTTAACCCTAATGGGCTTACAATGTATCCTATACAACTTCAAAAAGTAAATTACTTAACTAAAAATCTTATTAATTATGTCAGTTACTTATATGATGCTAAAGATTTCTTAAAAATATATATTTTTCAAAATGGCTATATCAGATCAAAGAAAAAAGAAGAAACTTATTTAAAGACGAAAAGAGTGCTCATCGTAGTTTTCCCATTTGGTTATCTCACAAATAGGTTTAGGAAAACTTTATATTGATGTTTCATCCATCCAGACAAATACTGGTTGTCACATTATAGCATGAAAAATATCCTGGAGAAGCTATTTTAGTTTTTTTTCCTCTTTCCAAAAATAGATAAACAAATAAATATAGTAACAATTAGGTGGTCAATTTACAAAGGGTTTTTTATAATACTCTCACCTAAATTTGGTGTACATAGGTGGTCAACATAGACAGGTGGTCAACTTAGGTGGTCAAGTTATAAAGGTTTCCCTACATTATATAATATTGGACTAATTCCGTTCCTGACAAAAGTGGTCAACTTAGACAGGTGGTCCTGGTCAGCTTACAAAGGTGGTCAACTTTACAGGTTTTACTGTATATGTATATATATTGGGAAAAAAACATTTTTTGCAAACCATCTTATTCTTTTTGCACATTTCTAAGCTGTTATCAGTTGTCTAAGTCTTCTTTATACTAAGTAGAATAAAAACATCCATCAACAACAATGAGAAACGCTACAGTTGCTTCAAGATGTTCAACCACAACAATGAATAAATACTGACACGACACGGAGACCCTCCAACACAAAGAAGTACTCTTTTCTGTTCCAATGATAAATCTTTGCAACAGAGTTATGAAATAGCAAAAAGTGGAGATGATCTGCCGCGGCGAGATGTTTTTGTTCAATGATAGGAAAAATCTTTCATCCTTCAAAAACATTGAAATCTTTTCTTTTCTTCTTGTTTTTTAATCTTTTTATTCCCCTTTTAAAGGGTGTATGAACATTTAATATTGTTTTCATAAAGTTCTTTTGATTTTTCTTAATACTTCTGCTCAGTTAACTATTTAGTAAAAAAAAAAGAGAGAGAGAGAGATACATTTTTTAAATTCGTTTTCAGAAGGCATTTTCCAATTAATCGGCTTATTATACAGTGGTACAGTTCTACCGTCCAAAAAAGACCTCTGCCTGGCAGAGTGCCAAGAACAATCCATTCATGTTCTGCTGATGAGGAATGTGCCGTTTTCGGTTCTCGTTCTAGTTTCTTTAGCATGCTTTATTTCTTCATAGCTGATGTTATATGACAGTTTATGAGTTTGATTTCTTTGAACAAACAGAGAAGCAAACATTCTGATTCGCGTGCTAATGAACGCACCAGCGAAACGAACTTCCCCCTAAAACTCGAATGAATTCTTTTATGTCATACGCAGAAGCGACCAAGTGTGAAAACTTCGTAGTCGCACTGTAATTGCGTAATTTTGCTATTATTGGTGGTGCCATGATTAAAAGAAAGAGAATACATAAGGATTAATAAAATTAAAATAAATGCATTGATTTAAAAAAATATATAATAAGATATTTTTTTCAAGCAAGGTCTGTGTATTGCAATTATGTAAAGTAGAATATTTTTAAAAAATAGATTAAAAAATATATGAATAAACTTTAACTCTGCCGTCCTAAGCAAAAAAAGTCCGTATGTCCTTTTTTTGCCATTTTTGATTTTCCGCTGTATTTAGCTGCTTACCAGCATACTTATTATGCGGTATCTTACGAAGGTGATC
Source organism: Octonoba sinensis (assembly GCA_038502835.1). Lineage (NCBI taxonomy): Eukaryota > Metazoa > Arthropoda > Arachnida > Araneae > Uloboridae > Octonoba > Octonoba sinensis. Next base: position 40,670,000 of record CM076600.1, read on the forward strand.
TTCCATTTGTCTAGTACGGAGGTCCATAAACCGCGGCTCGCAAGCCACATATGGCTCTACAGAATATGGTGGCGTATTGAGTACTCAATATTTAAAATGTTTATTATAATGCTTGTTTTTCAATTTTTTAACTAGAATAATGGCTTTTACAGAACATATCCCGTATCCTTTAATGTTGAAATTGGTTCCTTAGCTTGCTAAGTTTTCTGGCCCTTGTAGACCATAAAAAACGGCAAACTAACTCGACTTATTAGTGGATATTGCTAAATAACACTTCAGTAAAAACCTTCTACTCTGGAAACTAACATTTGTGGATATACTCCCAGGACGGCAGAACAGTGGCGTAGCTAGCAAGGGTGACACCCGGGGCGGTTATTGATGGGGTCACCCCATGGAAAAGATTAAGCAAAAAAAATATGTAAGCGCGATAATTATGCATTGTGATGAAATACATTTAGAAAAAGTCATCATTGCTTTGAAACAGAAAAAAAAAGGGAGGGGGGGAATGCCGTTCTTATTATCAATGTTATTATATTTAAAGTATTGCTGACGACAATGGTGTGTTTAGCCGTTAAAAAACACGTTGAATATATTTTTGAAAGGAAACAGTTTTCCAAATTGAAAATAGAAAGAAATTGATAGAGAAAATTATCCAATTTGAAGAATTTACTTTGTTCAATGGAGCTTGTAAGAGTTCTTTTTTATTTGTAGTGGCTGTATGTCACCCCTGAACGGGTGGCACGCGGGGAGGGTCGCCCCCACCGCTCCCCTTAGCTACGCCACTGCGGCAGAATGAAAAATACTAAACTTCGAAGGGAGAAAAAAATATTATTCTATGTTTTCTGGAGCAAAATAGTCTTGTGATAAGTTATTGCGTCCCAATAAATAAAACAAAGAAAGGGAAAGAGATGAAAAAAAGAAAAATCTTTTGTGAGCCACACTACACACATATACTTTGTTATAAAGCTTCGATATTCATCACAGAATAAGAGGAAGAATATTTGTTTTCGTTTTACATGATAACGTAGGTCACTGACTCGATATACTAGATTTCGATTCGCGATGAACTACACTGGTCAGACATTTGCGAAGCATTCGGTCATCAGCTGGAAACAAAAACAATAACAAAACACGAAACTGGCCCAGCTGCGAATCTGCGAAGTCAAGTCAGGAAGACCGCTGAAAAGTTATCTGGAGTTCTGAGATGCTGAAGGGGAAAAAAGTGTTTCATCACTCGGATATCGCATTCTTTTGCTTGACCTTGACCTTGAAGATGCCTGCTGGAGGAATTTCCTTTGGGATGATGCTTGGAACGTGCCTCTAAAAAAATAATAACAGAAGAATGCGGAGCAATGGAAGGGTAATAATTCCACAAATAATTGCTCTGGCGTATGGAAATGATTAATAAAAAAATCGTTAACGAATTATATGGTATAATCTTTGGGTCAAAATACATGCTTGATGAGTAAGGTTACTGCTTAAGGAAATGGAAAAAAAGTTAACCATCTATTCCAAAATCGATTAAATAAAATGAAAACCAAAAAGAGATTTTTTATTGTTGATATTTTTTTGTTCATCGGAAATTAATAAACGATTTTCTTTTGACGCAAACTCTTTACTGATGATAGCATTTTATAGAGCAGAAGAAGAAGAAGGAAACGTGTGCAGGAAGGGACAAAAAAAATTATTTGCAATGTACATCAATGATCATACTTCTGCATAAATCGCAGGAGAAAGCCGTAAGTTTTAATGTGTTTTGGTGTAGCTGTACATGATATTCCTTGTAATCTAATCGTTCAATCGTCGAAATAATAGCATACCAAATAGTGGTCTAAATAATAATAATAAACCATAAAAACGTACTCTTTTTTAATTTGAGTTCGATAAGGTTTACTAGATCAAAAAATTAAAATCACTGACGAAATCAGTTTATAGATATCTATTCATGTCAGTGGCGTTCCTAGTTTGGGTGTCCCTGCCCATTGCGGTAATTTGTGGTGTCGCACCCCCCCCCCCTTAAAAAAAGAAAAACGTTTTTGTGTAGTATAAACATGCAGTTGTGTAGTTGATATTATTCTCAGTTGTGCAAAAAAAAAAGCTTTGGAAATTCCATGTTATATAATATTTGGTGTAACTTTCGGCAAATTAGATTTATTTTCAGTAATAATACGTTGCAATAGCATCAGTAAAATCGTATAATTCAAGCATATGTATTTTTCAAAATCTCTTTATCTCATTTTGGGTGTCACAACCCCCTAATAAAAAAAGTGTATCTCCCCCTCCTTATGACGTTACTCTATACCTGTATATATATATGAAACATAACGGTTACGAGCAATTTTTAATGTTATATATATATCTATATATAACCAACATTAATTATTACCAATTAGAGTTAGTCAGTTAACCAGTTGGAGTGAGTCTCTTTTTAAAGGAAACTCTCAGTTACAAACCGAATAGATTTAAAGGAGAAAAAAGTTAGATTAAAAAAATTGATAGAATAACATGATTTCTAAAAATGGCAATAAACTGTTTGACACATGTGTGCGCAACATTATTAGAAATTTAACAAGTAAATCAACTCCGAAGTTTGTCCAAATTTACTGGTGTAGCATTTAAAACTATCCTTTAGTGCTGGAATTTCTTGATGGAATTTCACTCAGCTCCTCCCCCCCCCCTCACACACACAAGCCAAAAAAATGCATGATACAAAAATAGAATCATGTAAATATTCAAAAATAGGATAATTTTTTCGTCCAAAAAGTTTATCACAAAATTTGAATTGCAATTCTCTGGTTTTACCACTTTTCAGCTCTTGTTCCCCTTAATCCTAAAAAAGCAAATAGAAAACGAAAGCAAATCAATATAAAGCGAAAATATTATATGTGATTCAAACCAGAATTGTTATATTACTGCGTCTTACCGCAGACAGAACATAAAACGTAATTGAAATCTTTTGAGGAGACTTCTATTCTTGTAAACATTATCCTAAATATAGAAATCTAGAATTTTTCTTGCATCAATATGTAACTTTAGCTGAGCACCTGAGAAAATATTTCCCTGTACGTCTTTCCGAAGATATATGACTCTTAACTGTAACCGGAATTGTTGAACATCCGCTTCGGGTTTTGTATGTCGGCTCATCGTCTCACGACATATTGCCTTTACAGACAGCTGAGTGCCTGAGCAACACGTGAAAACAGCATCGAATGAGTTAAAACTTTTCGTTCTCATGTTTGTGGAAAGTTGCGAGTAATGAAATGATCTAGACTTCGATGCACCTGCGCTTTTCCTATCTTTTTCCGCCATTTTGTTTCCGAGAAAAGGAAAATATTTTTTGAAGAATTTCGAACTATTGTGAGAAAAAAAGAGCTCCTCAGAATCGATGTGAAAACGAAATGCGTACAATAAGAATATGCTAGAAATTACTGTGTAAAAAAAAGACTAAGATATAATGAAACTTTCGAAAAAAAAATGAGTAAATAAAATAATATTTTGTTAGTCTTATTGCAGTCGATGAGTCTATCTATAATAAAGAATACAATTTCTATGCTTTAAGGTTATCGTTGGCTATTTTTGGCGATTTCTTATTTGTGTTAAAAAAACTCTTTTATCTATGTCAGTCATAAAAACCAAAATAAATAAATAAATAAATCGATACTCTTAATACAAGGTTACATTTAGAAACAACACTTCAACCACGTATATGTCAAACTTATTGCAGAATTAGCAGCAACGAATGTTGCACTAACTAAAACAAAATTTGATTCAATGAATATATATATATGTATATATATATATATGGATTTATATATTTATAATTTTTTCGGCATCGTTCCGCGGAATTATTTTTCTTATTTTTCGACGTTGAGCCTGTGTAAAAGATTAGGAAACGCAGCTCTGGAGCAGCGATACTCAATCTGTGACTGCGGCCATGCCACATTCGTCCCGCTGACCTTTTGTAAGTAGCCAAATAAAGGTAATAAAAAAGTGGTGATATAAACTTATTTTTGTCAGGTGCACTGTAAGAGAGCAGCATTTTCCTCCTTTTTTCGTATGCTTATTGATTTTTATTAGTTTTTATGTTGCGGCCGGTGAGATACTTGTCACGTGTCCGAAAGAGAGAAAAAAATGATTGATCTCCGCGGTTCTAGAACATTCCAGCCTTTTTTGGAGGCATGAAGGTTTTATCACCAAGTCGCTAGTTTTGACGCCAAACCTGAATTCTCAACATGAACAAATGAACTCTGTAAAAGTTGTTTCTCCCCTAGTGTTGTGTCTACGCAGAGAAAACAACCTACCCTCATAATACCGTGGAAGCGTTGCGAATTGGGGAGAAACTTATATTATCACTGTATGGCTATTGACAAAAAAAGTAAGAGGGAACTAAGCGATATCAATACCAAAAGAATGTAATTTGAATGAAACAGAATTACAATAAAATATAAACTAAATCAATTCCTTCTTAACAAATATAACAAAATGTTAAAGTTAGTTTAAAAATAATTTTAGACGAATTATTCTTTTTATTTCCAGGAATACAATTTTATTTTATTTTTGCAAAATTAATGAAACTTGTCCGATATGGCCCCTTCTCCTCTACAAGGTGAAAATATATTTCGTCGTAAAATCACATTAAAAAAATAAAAATAATAATAACAAATATAATAACGCGGTTTTTTTTTTTTTCTAAATGATTCACAAAAGTAAAATGGAGAGAATGGCGTACTGGGAATTGTTTTTAAAATGGATTAAAATGCAACTTTCAGATTTAAATGTGTGAATTTTGATGACATTTCTGCTCTGTTTAAGCTCAAAAGTGGCAATTATTTCTAAGATATTCTCTATTTGACCTTCTAAAACCCGCTTTCGTAAAAATAATTAGAAAACTATTTCTTCTGCATCATTTTAATGTGAAAGAGGTCGTTTTCTGTCATTACCAAAAATGCAGTCCGATTGCTGCATTCCAGAGAGTTTGGGATGTTTTCATTTTTACTTTTCTTCTGTAGGAAGAAATCATCGCCACGTGCATTTTTTAAAGCGTATTTCTCTATCGTTTGTTTTCTTGTTTTTGGCGGAACCAGTTAGTCGGCTATACGAGTAGATAAGAAAATAACAAAGGATGAATGGATTCGTTACAATTTCACTTTTGTATTGTAAACATCATTTAGAAAAAAGACGCCTTAATATTATTTTTTATTTACTTAATGTGTTTTCACTGTGAAATATATTTTCACCTTGTAGAGGAGAAAAGGGCTAGTGTGTATAACTTTCGCAAACTTTGAAAAACAAATGTTCCACATACCATTTAATGCATCAAGTTTAAAAAGAAAAAAAAAAAAACAAGAATTAGCACGATTGTCTTTAATTTGATTGATATATTAAGTTTTTTGGCTGTACATTTTTTAATGGCACATATTCTTTAAAAAGTTTTTTTTCTGCACACCAGCCTCGCGTAGCGGCGCTAGTGTGAACAATGGGGAATATCGATTCAGAAAAAATAATACAGTTATTAAAAACTAGTAAGCCCGGCGGTCATACGAAATGACCCCTGTTCTAGATATTATAAATTGTAATTAAAATGATTTGTGCAAAGGTGTCTGCTAATTCAAACTGAATTCCCAGGTCAGGCGGCGAGGACGCTCCTCTGCTTACTTCCCCACACTACTATATACTTATTTATTTACTATATAATCAAATTGTTTGTGAAAAATATATATTTATCATCAAAAGAACTTATTGAAAATTTTATTATGCTTTTCAAAACAAAAGTTTTAACGAAATTGGGCAAAAAAGAACGCTGCCACTCTAATAAGAAAAATAAAAAAATCGCAGACGATAAAGAAATAAATTAAAAAGAAAGAAAGGATTAAACTAAATTTGCGTATACATTAATTCTTAACGGAGATTGAAAATACAGCGAGGCCTCGCTCAATATGCTAGAGAAACGTTTTGATTATTATTAGTATATTTGTCACAATAATGGCAACTGCATTGATTTGTTTTTTCACACGACAACTGTAATTATATGGTTGAAAACGACGGCAACAATGCAAAAATAAAATAAAACGGGTCAAAAAAATCATTGAAAGATTTAAAAAAATTAATTAAAAAAAACTAATTGAGTCACAACTTTCACTTTTGCAGCGATGAGTTTCTCGGGTCGTAAACATTAACCGTGCCGAATGTGGTCCCGATCGGTAAAACGGCCTGGGATTCTATAGCGGACAGACAGACAGCCGCTTATGTATAAGATGCATGTAAAACAATAATAAAAATGATTTGATCTCAATTGCACATTTTTTAGTATTATTAATATTAATATAATATATTTTAATTAATATTATACCTAATAATGAGTTTCTTATAAATTAATGCAGTTTAGTACATCAGGAAACTGTTTCAGAGACAAAATTACGTACATTAAAAAATTACAAAAAAAAAAAAAAAAAACACGCAGAATAATAAAATACACACATAAAAATATTTGAATCTATTTACTAAATTCATAGGTTTTTCTTTGCGTAAATTGACAAATTGTTTAACCCTACAATCGGGCTTTAAAATCTTAAGCTTGTTAGTAAAGTTACATTGTCAAAAAAAAAAAAAAAAAACTACATAATAAGCATTATACCTTCTGGAATAATATCTAAAATGTGTTACGATTGGACTTCTTGCCATGTATAGAAAGAATGGAACGAATAAAAAATATCCTGCCTTGATGTCAATTTTCTCGTTCATTTCTACCTCTTCACTTCGAATTCATCAATTAAATATTTAAAAAAACAGAGTATGTAATTTTCAATGAACGGATTTAATTTGAATGAATAAATTCATTGTTAATGATAATTTAACTTTGTGCAAGTAAACAGTAATATAAATATAATTTCACGTTAAATTAAAGCACAAATGAGCATTAAAACACAGACATGTGTTTCGGGATTGCTTGGAATCCCTTTTTCAATGCGACAGGGAGCTTCTAGATGCAAAACATCCTCTGAAAATTCGGTTAAATGAGCATAAAGGTTATGTACGAAAGCAAGAGTTAAATAAGTCTAGCATTGCTCAACATTGTTGGAATTCCAACCACTCTTTTGATTTCAATTCTGGGAAAATTATTCAAAAATGTTCTTCCCCATTAGAGCTTGACTTTTAGGAAGCTTATCATACTAACAGGAATAATTCTAATTTGGTTAATGATTGTTCCTTAACTCCTTATTTTTCACAGGTCTGGCATAAGTTTCTTTAATTTGTTGTTCTTTCTTGGTGTTTTTTTTTCTCTCCCCCCTCCCCTCCCCCTCCTTTACATGTGTACTTTGTTTTGCTTTTTGTTTTGATATTTTCTGTACTTATTTTATTTCCATTTTATTCTTTGTATTTTATTTTATTATTTTGCAATTTTCATGTATTTTCACATTTTTATGCATGTTGTTGTCTTTTTTGCTTTGTTTTTATTGATATTCCTTTTTACTGCCTGTACTTTCAACTGCATTCGTTTGTTGCTCTCTTATTGGTGCCTTCAATGCTACTTCTACTTCCACTTCACACTGCCTTTATTCTCTTTGGTTTACAGGTAATTCTTAGGCTATATAAGCTTTGTTTTTGTTGTTTTGTCTGCTTCATTTGGATGTTTTGCATCTAGAAGCTCCCTGTCGCATTGAAAAAGGGATTCCAAGCAATCCCGAAACATATGTCTGCGTTTTAATGCTCATTTGTGCTTTAATTTAACGTGAAATTATATTTCTATTAAATTCATTGTTATTTTTTCGAAAGCAGCATTATACGTAAAACTTTTTTACATTCAATAAATGTCCAAATTGTCTTGTAGATCTGCTAAATTTTTGAAACATTGTATAAAGCGTCCATAAAATGTGCGGGTGCAAGGGGATTCTATTGAAGTTGTGAAAAAAGTTTCCCGAACAGGAGAAGAAAAGTATTAAAATAAAAAAAATAGAGATAGTCAATTATCAAGGAATAAATAATAATTTAGCCCTCTCATGCATGAAAGCCTCATATGAGGTGACATAAATTTTTGCTTCAAATTTTTATGTAGATTCGTTTTTGTGCTGCAATTTTCATGCAGTCCTCACCTGGAGACTCTAAACAGTTCTTGAAAAGAGTCCATGGAGGATTAAAGAAAGAAGAGAAAATCTCAGTTTCGAATCAAATTCTGTTTATTTTGAAGCATTACTGGGAAGTTTGGTATTATTTTACAGCTTCTTATTCCTTGTGAATGAAGTTTGAATATTCAGTTTTGCCATGTTTGTTATTATATTGAATAAATATGGCAAAAAGCATAAAACCTCTTCATACAAGAACACGAATTTTTGACCATACAGGACAAAATTTACGAAAATAAATTATTACACAACAACCCTGAGATACTAAATTAGTTTATAGCATATGAAACTTTTTTTTTATAACACAAATAAATAAATGCATGCATGAGAGGGCTAAAATAGTATAAATAGCTAGAAAGTTAATTTTTAGGTAGAGTTTCAAAGGTTACTTTTTTAACTTTTTGCCCCTTCTAGAGAAAAAGATCTCGGGCTTTCTTTACGAAAATAATGTTACGAAAAATTCTATGCCCGTAAAAGATTTTGTAACCAAAAGCAAAGTATTTAGTTCTTTTCCCCGAAATCCTTTGCTGTGATATATTTTTGCTTTATTTTTTTCAAATTGATATAAATAGTATATATTTCAGTATTGAATTATTTTGTGTAAGCGGAGATCTCGTTCAGCAATGTCTCCACCCCGGGAAAAAATATTTAAAAAATTTCTACAACAAACTCTCCTCTATAAAACGAACAAATTAAAAAAATGAAAAAAAAAATTAAAATAAAGCTAATCTCATCTTCCATGAAATAGGGTTTATCTACTCTGTTTTCTAAAATGAGATCTTGACGTCACAAGCGTTAAAGTTCTTTGAGCTCGAAGCGAAGAGAAAAGAACATTTGGTTTTCGAAAGCTGCTTCTGTTGGTACTAATTACTCCCTTATTATGACGTCACGTGAGCGCTGCTGACGGCGCTGTCGCCCTTGGTAACAAAATGTATCGCTCCTTTCAATAGCACCTGCCGATAATGAACTGTACCTTGAATTCAACCGAAGGTTTAATGTAAACAAGAGCTAATCAGCAATAAAGGATTATCAAAGTTTCGTAAAAGAAAAGCAGCTATTACTTTTTCCTTACTTCCTTCAATTTGTGACTAAGAAGGAATTAACGTTCCGTTTTCTTTTGTTGAAAGAGTTTAAACTTGTTATTCTCTAAAATTTTTTGGTTGAAAATCGTTCGTATTTCGAGTGTAATTAATTCTCTTCATAAAAGTTTGTCTGAGAATGGCTTCCAACAGTTACCCTACGAATATTTTCTTTTAGATTTTGTAACCTTTTCACTTTTTTAATAAATAAAATAAAAATAATTTTTAGAAACGAACAAAAATATTATTTTTATATAAATTATGATGCATCATTGCAAGTCTCTCCTATGTCCTAACCTTCAATAATGAACAAAATCTGTGTTAAATGTCATGTAAGGATTTAATGTTGAAAATTTTAATAGTCAGAAAAGATTTTGACCACAAAACGAGTCATTTAACTCACCTTTTGTTCACGTTGATTATTATGCTTAATTATGCTTTTTAATTAATATTAAAATGGGTTTGTTTTTCGAATTTTGTGACATTTTGGCGCAAAAGCGGATCATCAAAATGTATTCCAAAAAATTTCCGAAATTGAGTATTTCTTTTATTCAATGTAAAATAGTTTTTGTCGCTATTACATTTTGACATTAAAAACGTTTTGGAGGGAGTGGAGGGGATTCAATTTAATCAAAAGTTATATTTTTAAACTCATTTGTTACTATAAATAAAATTTATCCTCCAAATAAAACCTTGCACATACCATAGTGTATAGTACTAGGTAATGCTTTCCAATTTGGATTACTGTAAAATTATTTTTCAAACTTCAATAAAAAGAAAGATCACTTTTATTCAAATATTTTGTTTACATTTACTTTTAAAAGTACTAAATAATCTGATTTTAAGTTAATTTTTAAAAAAAACACTACTATTTTTTTACGTTTTGTCACATTCCTAAAAAATTTCTTGGACTGCATGTGTTTCATAGAAGCTAACATACAAATTGATTATTAACTACTTTAAGAATAATAATAACATAAGTATATAAATAAATTTCAGTAGGCAAACCTTATTTAAATAAATAAATATATACACGTGTTATGTTTTATGCCAGAGGTTCTCAATGTCTGCCATAACACTCTAGAGTCACAAGGGAGAGTCGAGGGCTCATGATATAAAACCTCATTCTTTGCTAACAAATCAAAATGTGTGCTAATAACCAAATTTAAATTTTGAATTATTAAAGTATTTTTGTAAATTTTAAACATGTGTTATGATCAGCATTTTTTTGTTCGTATTTAGTTCTCTAAAATCGTACTAATATAGGACCAATATTGATATTTAATAGTATCTTACGGATAGGTATTATATGCCTATTGTGCCATGGGAAAAGTTCTAATTTTTCCTCGGCAACTTTGAAAAGTTTGGGAACCCTTATTCGATATAAAACCCACTTTTTACCAGACGTTTTATGTTTTATACAAAACCCACTTTTTACCAGACGTTTTAAGTTTTATACAAAATCCATTTTTCACCAAAACACAGCGGGTTTTTGCAGGAGAGCCCAATTTGCCATTCTTGATTTCATTGCAGAATCAGAAAGTGAAACATACAAATGCTTTATATCTAGAATAGCATTTTTAGCCAAATTTTTATTGCCCTTTTGTTTTCTACTCAAAATAAAAATTTGTAACAACTTAAAATTCAACACAATTCAATTAACACTGCTTTTTGGTTTCAAAAATTGAATTGAAAAATTTCAACCCCGTTTTTGATCTTTTTTTTTAGGTTAAGCCCAAAACGAAAATTCGATTAAATTATTGATCAATTGTTACGTTTTTGTTATTTTTCTTTCTCTCTCTCTCTCTCACTTTTTCCTTTTCTTATTTTTCTTTCTTTCTCTCTTTTTTTTAATCGTCAACTAGATGTAAGAATTCATTGCAAGTTAGGACTCAATTTTTATTACCTTCTTTTATATTTTCAATTCAAATTAAAAATTTACTACATATTGCTCAACTATTACCCCTTTTTAATCTACTTTCCCCCAAAAGCGAAGGAAAAAAAAAAGAATTGTCCGATTTTTTTTTTTTTTTTTTGAATTCGAAAGATTTTGGCCGGGCATCTCATTTCCATATTTTATATTTTGATTTGAACAATTTTTCGTTTAATTTTGAACAGTTCAAAAAATTTTCAACATAAGCGTTTATGGGGGAAAATGAAGCAAATTATGTAAACTCTTGGCACAAGATCCAAGTTACTTTGAACAAGCTTATTGGAAGAAGCTCTGGACGGGAAATATTTTTTTATTTAAGCAATTTTTGGTTATTTTAAACAGTTCAAAAAAAAAAAAGAGCTTTAGCGCCTACAGAGAAATTTGAATCCCATATAAATCCTGATCTAGCAGACGACTTTCCTTAGAAAAACTTTATCGGAAGGAGCATATAAGGTAGAACACATGTGCAGATATGAAGTTCATCCAGAACTGAACGAGTTTATTCCCATGAAGAGTTTAATTCTGGATTTTTAATCATTTTTCCGAATGAATGTATGAATTAAATAAATGAATAAATGAGTGAATCAATTAATAGCCATTGGAAAAGGTATATTTGAAGTAATAAAGAAGTAATGCAATAAATGAGAGATACCTAGATTATAAATTTGATGTTTGTACATGCGGGAAAGTAGGTTTGTATAGTTTTAGACGGAACTTCTTGCTTTTATTTACAACCTAAAATTAACATTTATCTCAACTTGCAATTCAAAATTGTTCTTGATTCCAAAGCATATTTTTTATCAGGCTCTTTCTATAAAATTGTTTTCTTTCTTTCTTGACACGTTCAAGAGGACGCGTAGAAGATAAGACTGTTTCCCATTAATGAGAAACAAATTCAGAAGTAGTAAATAGCCTTATCATTAGGTGAATTATTTCGGCAACTAGATAATATCGAATTATTTCCCGAAAACACTTGTTCAAGCCCAATTTCGCAAGAGTAATATGTCATGTGTTCCTTCTTCCAACTAAGAAAACAGATAGGAGAAAGCACGTTTTCTGAAAATACTTTTCACGTTCTGAAACAAATTAAGTAACAAAGTAATTGGAAACGCGATATAATAAGACTTCACGTCATTTATGTTTTGCCGGCATGCGTAGTAGATAGTAGGGCCGGCTTTAATTTATAATTCTGCCACCCAGAACGGTATTTACGATTTTGTTCTTGTATTAATTGAAAAGCGTGATACGATCGAAGAATACGAAGCTTGAAATATCGTGTAAATAATACCATCAGGTTCTTCATTTAAACTACTTTTTGAAATGTCCCTCTTTTTTAGCCTATTTTTTGTCCTGTGCACAGAACACTTAATTTTTCCAAACTTATTCAAGAAAATTTTTAAGAAAAAACTCTTTTTTCATCTAATAAAGAGTATATCATCTTAAAGCGTTGTAAGGAAAAAAAGAAGAAAAAGAAAGAGATAAAATTGTTTGCAAAAAATTAAAATGTTAAGCTTGGCTAAAGTTTTTTGGGGAAAAAATGGTTGGCTAAAAATGAGTTAATCTGTTGTTTACAAAAGAAGCTGTCCTCAGCAAAAAAAAAAAAAAACAATAATTAAAAATATTAATTAGACAGAAAAAATTATTCTAGCATCAGTAGAGCAAATCGAGAAAAGCTCCATCACGCAGGAAAACACAACCAGGAATTCCTGCCATTCTATATTTAACCTTAGTGTTTAATCTCTCGCTGGAGGTCACATGGCTGTAATCTCTTCTGATGCGTTAAAATAACTAATAAATAAATAAATAAATAAAATGTCTTTTCTATAAATTTACATACTCATATGCTTTTTATGCACGCACATTAATAATGGAGGTAATTCATACAGCGTCATAGGTCACGTGATAGCGATGTAAACTAAGGAAACTGTAGTATCGCTTTACTTTGAGTTCGCTTGTTTAACATTGCGTTTTTGTTTGAATATTTTATTGAGTTTTAAAAGGTGTCATACTGTGAACAAAAAAAAAAAAAAAAGGTCAAAATTAATTACGATAAACAATGACAAAAACTTTCCTTGCATTCGGTTGAAATCTTAACTTTTGCTGTGTAAGCTTCTTTCTTTTTCATTTCAGCTTTGACAGTAGCCAAAATGTCAAAAAAAATGCATTGTTTTCTGACGGTTCGAGGAAACAGATTTTAGAAACGAATTTTTCATTAAATAATAATGATCCTTTCTTTTCTTTAATAATCATGCTGTTATTTCCAGTTAGTGCCGGAAACTGCTCGGCATATTCCATTATGAAAAAATTGGTAAAATCCGTTACATACAACGGTTTATCATCAATAGAATTACCCATAGAGGCTATAAAGCCGAAATTATTACTAATTAAAACTTCTTTTATGAATTTAAACTAATCTAATTAAAAACTAGGACTAAATAAAGTTCTACGTTATATAAAATTAACACTAAATAAAACACTATAACTATTGTAATAATTAATAAATTTCTTTTATAATGAATCAATTAAAGGTAAATTACTTGGTTTATAATCATAAAGAGCTATGAAACTAGTCTAACTCAATTAAAAATTTGGTAAACAAATCAGCGATCATCATTATCACGTGATGCGATGAATTGTCTCCATTAACATTTATTGAAAATCGATATGGTATACATATTTCACTTAACGTGGACCAGTTACGATTAAATTTTGCGGTATGATACGATACTGACATCATGCAAAAAACAAACCATAGTACAACGATATTTAAAAATTTGTTTAATGATTGCCATAGAAAAATAACAAAAAATTGGTATTCATTATCGTAACTTAGGGATCATTCATAAATGATGTCACGCTTCGAGGGGGGGGGGGAAGGGAGGGGGGTTCGGGAAATTGTGACAAAGTGTGACAAGGGGAGGGGAGGGGGTAGCGAGAAGTGTGACATCCCGCATTATGCAACATAGCGTGACAAAGGGGGGAGGGGGGTCAGCTGAAGTGTGACATATTGTGACAAAGGGGTGGAGGGGGGTCAAATATATGGGAAAAAGCGTGACGTCATTTATGAACGGCCCCTTACAGGTAGGGCCGGCCCTATCAATGTGCAAAGTGTGCAAAGTACAAGGGCGCCAGCATCTTGGGGGCGCCTCAGCGTCAGAGCAAAAAAACAAGACAATAATCCGTGTTTCACAAAATTAATTCAACAATTCTAGTTGTCTTAACGTAAGCAGACTCAATGATAGTGACTCCACCCAGATACTCAAGCTTTTAAGTGAAAGAACTTAACGTCAAAATTCACTTGTGGCGATGGTACTATACCCACTGTGGTGCTTGATAAAGATGGTTAGATGGTATCAATTCCTGTGAAACGCACTAGGTCTGCAATTACCAGAAGCCAACAGCAGCCCATTAGAAAGAAAAAAATGAGTTATTTGTTTTATGTATGCAATTATTAAAGTTTTTAAGATGATTGAAAACGCAATAAAATTTTACACAATTTTAATTTATAGTATTTTAGGTGTATCATGAAAGAGCGCTAGGGGCGACTATTTTTATAAAGCCCAAGGGCGCCGGATACCGTCGGGCCCACCCTGCTTACAGGACACTATAACAAATTAATGTCTATTTCTTAAAAAGTATTTCAATTTTTAATTTCCGATTCTTCGGAGGTCCAACACCTTATAGTTTGTTTATATAAAACGATCGTTCTCATGTTCATATCTTGCAATCTTTTCTTAAGCCTTTTGAATTTTAATGCGTTTTTTAATATTTTAAAATGGTTAAATTACCGATTGTTTGGAATGGCAACACCTCCGTTTGATAGCTCGCAGATGTCCTGCAGGGTATCAGCTAGTGTTAATTATTAATTTACACTACCATAAACAGTGCCAGTTCGAATTTTGCTCTTGATTGGTTGTCCTATTTGATCTTATGTCGGTTGGACGCTGGGGGGGGGGGGGGGGCTTATATAGTCTTGCCCTGTGCTCCCAAATCAAGCCCGAACACGAATTAGATGCTTATGAGCACATTTTTCGATTTCATTGCCCCGCACCATATTCCGGCCTGCTCTGGGAATTCCTCAAGGCCTCAGCCACAAAATCGCATCGTTATCTCAACGTTCCTTGCAACTGATAGCAAGCAGTCCTCAGAATCCTGCCAGCTTTTATCAGCGCCCTGTCAAAATGTTGCAAGTGAATCATCATCCACCGAAGCTCCCTGGTCGAAGTATCCGAGATATTTCGAGAGCTGGGTAAACAAGCGCTTCGGATTACTGCACGTTTTCCCCCATTCCAGAATCGATTGATTGATAGAAGTGCAATGGAAGGTGCTTCAATTCAGCGGAGCTCGTGACTGGATGCTACCGTTTTGGCGTGCAAGAAAAATTAGTTATAATTCCTTCTATTGCTCGCGCATTTTGTCGCTGAGTCACTTCATTTTGCAAGCAGAAGCGCTTAAGTCATGTTCAGACGGTTACAATAATCAGATTACGCGAAATCTTGTGTCCATACAAAGTGACATTTCTGGAACGCGATGAAACTTATCCTTCTCTTGTTTTGCACCCAAAGGATTTTCTTTGTATTGCCAAGGATTAATTGTAAGCCAGAACTTTGTCACATAGATATGTACATATTTAGGTTAATGCAACGTCAAAAAAGCAAATTTTTCCCTTACGTGGAGTTGTCTTTTTCTATCATTAAAACTCATTAAAAAAATTATACATTTTTTTTCGTTTATTTTACATTTGTGCACAAGACTTTTACAACATTACACACTGAACACAAACTACTGTTACTTTAGCAAGAACGGGCAACAGAGAACAGACCTTTTCGAGCGACTGTTTATTTCATACACTTACCTCTTCTCTCATTGTGGTTTTTTCTGTCAAGGTGACTCGAAGTACTCATTTCAAGTATTCACTGTGACCATTCTGTTTACTAAAAATTTTGCCAAGTTCCGTCGGAAAGTTCTTATGCATGCCTTTTTGATAAAATATCAATTGTTGCTAATACAATTTAGTCAGATTGTTGGCATAATGAGTGATGCAAATTTACCCTCCAAAAGCTTCTTACAAAATACACGAATTGTAAGTTTTAGACATTGTTTGTTTTTTTTTTTTCAAGCACATTTTGTCGAAAATGCTTGCTTCTCGCTACAATTAAACCACTAAAATTTTTTTTAAATAATTGCTTCATAAAAAGTAATGGCACAAAATATTTTGATAACCACATGAAACTGTATAAAAAGTTGTAAGTAAATTACTCAGAAATTTATACTCACGAGTCAATTTTTGTGTTTTTGATATTTTGCAGAAGTTTTCTATTACTTTTGAAAATGTTTTAGTCAAAAATATTTTTAATTGGCTTATTATTTAAAATTTAGTCAAAACATCCCCTAATTAATTCTAAAATAAATCCAACTACAGTGAAAAATTAAAAAAGAAATTCAAAAGTCCCGTGTACCCTTAAAGCAAAACTTTAATTTCCAAACACATTTCATTAAACGAAATTTTTCTGTACTCCCTTTTTAAGAGGCACGCTGCACTGAAATACGTATTGTTTAAATAATTATATGAACGAGTGCTAAACTATTTTATTTCATCTTCATACAAAAGATACAAATGATTAAATTTGAAAAAAAAAAAAAAAACTTTTTACTTATTAGTTGACAAAACAATGTAAATACAATTAGAATCCTCAATTCTACTAGGAGTGCCTTCTGAAAATACTGCCGATTTTACGTAACTAACAATAATAACAAATAAATCAGTTCTTAATTAAGTGAAGTAAAATCAAATATTTGCTTCTTGCGAGAAGCTCATATAGAAATTTATGAGTATTTACGTGTCTTAACCTGTTGATTTAATCCTTGATTTTTATTATTATCCTTCACTCCACTTAATTTACTACATTTATTGTTCCATTTAATTCATCCATTCTTTAATGTTGTTCGATTGATTTGCTTATTGTTCCATTTAATCCAATTTTTACTAACCTGTATTTGTTTGTTCCCCATCAAGCATTCGTATTAATAAACTTTTACTCTATTTTAAATGGCAATAAACATAGTCTAAATTATTTAACTAAAATCTTCCACAACAATTTTGACTGTCTCAAAGTAGTTCAGGAAAAAAAAATCTCTGTCAATTTTAACTAGATATTTCGAACACCAACTCTTTCTAAAGGATTTATTAGAGGATCTCCTTCATCCTATTATATCTTTTCCGTTCCAAATGGCGAGGGTAAGTAAGGGACATTTTCAACTTAATTTGCTGTTCCATCGGTGTGTCATTTGTAACATTCTTTCCACTTAGTTCTTTAAGAAATTTTCCGTGCAGAAAATCTTATATTTTCTGTGAAATTTGAAATGTATTTCCTTGATTATTAATCTCAAACTCGTATTCGTTATTTTAATGGTTGGAGTTTGTGGATCATAAAATTGTAGGTTTCTAGTCAAAATCTTAGAATAAATTTGCTCCATTCGAATTTTTTTAAATTGTAATTCTAAACCTATTCTTTTTTCGAACAATATTTCCCGCTAAATTTTGTGTTGAACAGCTTCTAACTGATCAAACATTACCAGTCTGATCAAATTCTGAACTCAGATGAGACTTGATTGTTTCACTAAGTATTTCCGGAGCCAAGAATCTTAAATTTAAGTGTCTTAGGTTTCTTTTTTCACACTGTAAAATATTCTAGTTCAACGTTTCACCAAAATAAATAAAAAATGGTGAAATTTTGCTGCAACCAACATTTGGTACTAAGTTGAACCATTATAAATGTGTAACTGCTCCTAGTTTCACCATTAATGTAAAAGTAAGAACCATTAGGATTCAGCTTTAGTACCAAATGTTGGTTGCAGCTAAATATCACCATTTTTTATTTATTTATTTTTTGGTGAAACGTTGAACTAGAATTTTTTTCAGTGTGTTTTTGTTTGCTGAACTTAATCTAGTTGTGCGTAAGAAATATAAAACTTTTAATTTTAAATGTATCGCCAGTTTTTAAAATCAACCACTTAATAAAATCAAATCGGATGAATGTGATTTTGTAAAACGGCGGGAACTGTATACTAACTGCTATTTTTATGAAAAGAAAACAAAAATTTTTAAAATGTCACAAAAAATTCGTTAAATTTCTCAAGAATGTTTGGAAAAAAAAAGGGGGAAAAAAACGAAGGAAAAATCCTTTTTGAAGAAAACTATTTTAGCGAGAACTTATGACAATCATAAAGTTTCCGCTCATCTGTCTGATAAATCTCTCTAAAAAATGGATTTTTTCCGGCATCGTGTATCTGAGTTTGCAATTTGTAGCTTCTCCTGTTCTTTATTTCATTCGCCTTATCTTTAGTTGAGAAACCGAAAGCTTTACATATTTAAGACCCTCGTTAAGACGCACTTTCGAGTGTCTTAAGTTTTTTTTTTTCTTTCAGAGAACGCACAACTGAAATTAATTACGTCATAAACTTTGTCTTCCATACGGCACTCTTCCCAAAATCGAAAGGCTGTTTGAATGAGTTATAATTCTGCAGATACGTTTTTTTTCCACATCTGACAAGACCTTGATAAGCGATAGGGTTAGTTATCACTATTAGTTTTGTCTTTCGCCAATAAAGTGCCCCCATAGCAACTAAATTCTAAAAGTAAATCGTAAATTTATGAGTGATAAGAAATCTGGAAAAATGTGGTTTATTTTAAGGTCTCTTATCAGTTAATATACTTCTTATGTTCCGACATGAGAAATTCTATATTTGCATTTTAATATCACCATTTTTGTTTCTCTCTTGAAGACGCATTTGATGTGATTGCCTTTTTGGTGTATAATAACGTGTGTTTCTATTCCATGTTTCTTTTTTTTTTCTTCTAATTATTTAGATAAGTTAAGTTTTTATTTTTATACCAAATAACATAAAAAGGAGTTTGAGAGTGGAAATAAAGTCGTTTACTGTAACGAAATGTGTTAGAAGGCGGCATTAAAAAAAACATTGAACACCTTAGTAGGTGTTCAATGTTTTTTTTAATGCCGTTCAAATCAAAGCTTAATCAAAGTTTGAAATCTAATTTCAGTTATTAATTTTTCATTGATTACATCGATTCATTAACTAATTACGTCTTGATTAACAGTAAATTAAAACTAAACAACAGTTGGAAAATTCTAGATGTATGTTGCACTAATCATTTAATCTCAACCTCCGCAAGAATGAATTCGAACATAATACTTCCCAGCTACAGATTTTGATTTGGGTATTTTAAGATTGCATTGGGATATGTGCAAAGAAACTTTGACTGAATTTTTAAGTACTAAAGAAGGATTAATTTGTTCTCACGTAAACCCTTTTTTAAAACTCACATGCCTACAAAAATTATTTTTTTAAAAAATATCGCATATTTGATTGTTTATAACATTCCCAATCGGTATAAAGGTAAACTTTTGTTTTCCATGTTACATTACAGTCTTAAATTATATTACAATAAATAAAGAAGTAATGAATTTTTATGACCCCTCCCCCACCCTCACCCTGTCTCAAGTTTCTAAAAGAACTTAGAAAATCCCTAGAAAAGGTCAGCGAATCATACCATTTATTCTGACGATATGTTTTGAAATATAAATAATAGTTGTGTTATTATAATCATTATTGGTTATTGCTATTCATTTGCTTCCAAAAGCTGAAAACTGACTAATCATATGTTAAGCAACTGATTGTAACAAACCCAAATGAAATAAAATAACAAAGATGAAATTCTTTCTTTTCTAATTTTCCTTAGTCTTTAATATTCCGCTAAAAGAACGGAATGATTTCAGTTTGAATAACCACATAGATTTTCGAATTATTTTTTTTCTGAAATAAAAATAAGCACTTCTAAGAAACATGATCGCTTCTTAGCAAATTTTTTTCTGTTTCTTTTCCAATTTTGTTTCTCTTTCAATTGTTTCTTTTTCAAAGGAATAATAAAATATACTCAAAATGGTTCTTTTTTTTAATTCAAAACAATGCGAAACGTGATTTGTAATCGAAAAAAAGACAGCCACGAGTTTCAATAATTTCTGTCAACATTTGGAAGAAATATCTTGCAAAACAGAGGCAAGTGTGTAGCACCTCCCAACCTGTTGCATATTGTGCAAGAAATGGTCTCCAGATACAGTTATCGGCGGGTTGTTAAAAACTGGATTACACTCACTATTGATGAATGTCACGTTACTGTTTGAGATAGATAAGTTTCCGCTTTGACTGCTTCCTCAACGCTTCGAAACGGCATTGAACTTAAGACACGAATAAAATTAATTTAAGTAGATATTAAAATTTAGGGTTTTTTGTAGATAAAGTTTTATCGAGTTGGTTTTATGTAGCTCTTTAGTGGAAGTCGTTCTGAAGAATAGTACCTTGCATTTTCCAGATTTTTATGTAAAATATTTTAAGAAAAACGAATTTCTCTTCACATTTTAAGGATAGCTTATACTTTTGAACTCTAAAAGAGCTCTAAAGGAGTAGAAAAACAGAGTTGTAGAGCACTAAGATTTTGATTGAAATTGAAGCGGAGCTTTGCTGTGCTTTTAAAATTTCATTCAAACACTTAAAAATCAATGAATGAGTAGTTTTAAGTTATACATTGCAACATAATATGTATTAAGTATTATTGATAAATACATTGACAAACATCACAAATTATATTTTATGAATTTTATATGAAAACTGTTCCAAGTGCGAAGCGGAGCAACTCAAAGAAGTGGCTGCTCCAGTTCACTGAGTTTTATGTTTAATTTAAACAACCAAATGCAATTGTAAAATTTTACAAAAAAAAAAAAAAAAATGAAGAGAAAGAGGAGGAAATCAAAAATAAACATTTATGAAATTTATTATTAGCAAAATATATTTGGAAAAATTGTTTGAATTTGAATCAAGAATAAAAAAATATATTTAAGAAAGTGAAAATTTTAAAATAGTTTACGTTTTGGAATTGATTACAAGCTTGCTAGCTCATATGAACAACTTTTCCCATGAATTTCAGTCATGACTTTTTGTATTTCTTACATTTATTGCGTCAGACATCCCCCACCCCCCCGTTTTGAAGTGAACGTCCGCTATCTCCAAACTCCCCAGGTGCTAATTGATAAGCTCCTAGCAACCAATCAAATATTGGGAGTGATGTGTATTAACCGTTATTGCTGATCGTTTTTTTAAATACTAGTTCTGTTATTTGTTGTTTCTCGTCTTTGTACTATATCTTCCTATTTGGCCACAAATTCTTATTTATTCTCAAGAAGTTTCTGTGATGCATGTATTTAATTGCTATTAGTTTTTAAAATCTTGATTCTTGCTCTGGGACTTTCGTTTTAGCTTTACGTGAATAATTATACGATTTTCCGCCTTCGGTATACTGTCCGTTTTTATTTTTATTCAAAAGTATTTAATTATAAAATACTAATTCTTTATTCGAATAACAAATTTGCCTGCAACTACGGACACTTCAAGACACGAATTCCCGGAACTTCTATGAGGAAATGGTTTACATTCTCAATTTTACAAATCTTTTCATGTGAAACGAGCGTGAAGCGCCTTCACACAAAAAGGTTTTGATTATACAGTGATTACCCAAACTGTTGGCACATTTTTTATTTCTTTCTCTCTTTTCCTTTTTTCCCTACTTCGAATGAATTCGTACTTGGAATGATAATTAAAATTAGAAGTTTATAAAGTGTATTAAAAGATAGGTTTGAGCATGAATTTTGTTTTATGGTCACAGGAGGGAAAAAAAGCCTTTGTGTTTCTTTTAAAAAATATCTTTAAAATTTACTTTTTCAATTTTGATATCGCAACGTTTATCGCCCCTTAAAAACCACCCCCTTATTCGCTAATAAGGGTTACCCTAAAGGAGTGGGTAATAACCAAAATAGGTTACCCTGTTTTTATTTATGAAAATTCAGTAATGATGACAACATCCATCTCAATGGGAAGTTTTCCAAGGGTTTTTATAGTTAATTATCTAAAAAATAAAGTACTAAGCTACAAATAATTAGTTTTGCTAATAAGTAAATGAAATAAATATTAAGGTATAATTAATGTTTTTAATGCACCATACTGTGAGTACATATTTCTTCTTTTTTTTTTTTTTTTGCAAATCGGTTGCAAATATCTACATTATTTGAATGTATTTGTATATTAAATGCTATATGCATGCTAGTTAGTTATTATTTTTATTCTATTTTGATTCAATTATTCATTTTGAAAACTAGATTTTTAACTATTATTATTATTATTTTCTCCCGCAATTCACAACCACAAAAAAAAAAAATAAAAAAAATCAGCTATTAAAAAAATAATACTAATAAGTCATAATAATAATGAGTCATTGTCAAATTAATCTCCCCTTCATGCACAATAGTCAGAGGTTTCATTACCAAGGATTTTCTAACATGCAAGTTCCAGAA
Organism: Octonoba sinensis; assembly: GCA_038502835.1. Lineage (NCBI taxonomy): Eukaryota > Metazoa > Arthropoda > Arachnida > Araneae > Uloboridae > Octonoba > Octonoba sinensis. The sequence continues at coordinate 40,692,555 of CM076600.1, forward strand.
ACTCCGATGCTTCTCATAATACCAATACTTCAAAACATCGTTGTTTTTCCTTAGATATTTATTACCGTCACTGGTTCTTTAATTTCAAACATCAATATTAAGAAATATCCTTGTTTTTCATCGATGTGGGAATTGTTATCTTTTGTTCATTGTGGAATAGTCATTTTATTATTTGTTTATGCGCAACCTTTTTAGGAGTGTATCGAAAAGTATTGTTTTTGTATCTGCGCAAAACAGTATGTGCCAACTGTTTATATTCATCCTTCAATAAAATGCTTGAAGGGAGGAAGATCGCATTCCATTGGAAAAAAAGAGATATCAATCACAAAAAAATACTGCGATAGCAAACAGTATTTTTCATGTGGACTTCCGTTTTTGGTAGCATTTTTTTGCTTTTCCGTCTTCCGATTCACATTCGACTGAGCGATAACCCCGAATTAAAGGTCGCAATGGAGAAAAGGTCTATTCACTCTTCCCCGGCAGTTCGCCACTGTTTTTCGAGGTCACGTCGCGGGCTTTTGTAAATTATTCTTACAAGATGGAAAGATGAATGAACTAAACCACATGGTTCTGTACTCTAAATATAGAATTTTTTATCAGTTTCGTGGAACATAAACTGTGGCAATTCTTTTTTATTTGCCTTTGTCACATGTGACAGGTCTGGGGTGGGGCATTGGGTCAGTTCTTGGCCGTCCTGGATATAGTTTAGCATATCAACACTTCCCTGTTTTCTGACATTTTCTTCTCCTGTTCTTTATGAAAATGGCTTTCCACTTTTCCTTCATTTCAAAGTTTTTAAAATGAAAATTGTTTCAGTTTAGGTTAATTGTTTCAGTTCAAGATACTATAGGATATGATGTAAACCAATTGTTCAATTTGGATTAAATATTATGTCAGTGAATCTACTACAGTAATTTAGCGGCTGTGTTATGATTTTCACTACTTTTCACAATGATTCGAGCGTTTAAATGGGCGATTACCAGTTTTTGTTTATTTAAAAATTCTCTTGAAAATTTCACAATTCTTGAAATTTAGTTTTTTTTTTATTTCTGGAAGGCAGTATTAGGTTTATCTGCAAGTGTTTATAATTTCAGAGCGGAAAATGAAGTCCAGAAATAAAAAAAATTAATATATGTCTCTAAGAGAGCAGGAAGGGTACGACTGAAAGTAAAATAAATGTAAGTAAAATAAATAAATGATTTCATATTTCGGTTCTTCTGTTTATAGAAAAAGTATTTTTAATATTAAAATGGATAGCATTTGGTTGAGAAAGCAAATAGGAATATTATGCATGCAATGTTTCGTTTTAGAATTTAGAGATATTTCTTTTTTATATACATTCTCTTCTTCCTTTTCTTTCTCCCCCCCCCCCCCCAACTTAAGAGAAATTTAGCTCTTATTAACTGAAATTACATTAGTATTTGGCTAAAAATAATTTTAAATGTTTAATGTTCGGCATTTTCTAAATCCACAAAAGAAGTTTTGGATGGATTGCTGCAATAAACTAGAATCGACAACTAGTTATGATGTAAACCAATTGTTCAATTTAAGTTTAAAATTATATCAGTAAATCTACTGTAGAAATTACAGACTGTGTTATGATTTTCATTCCTTTTCACAATGCTTCGAACGTTTAAACTGGCAATATCTTGAAACTGAAGTTTTGGACTTCATGACTGAACGCCAAAGGTATGTTACTTAATTCTAAGATGTCATGTAAATTGAAATCTCTCATGTGATTTGAATCCACGTCTTTCTATAGAGATAAATATTTTGTATTTGGGCATAAGATCCAAGTTCCTTTGAACAAACTAATTGGAAAAGGCTCTCGACAAGAAATATATATATATATTTTAATAGTATAGATTTTTATTTGAACAATTTTCGTTCAATTTTGAACAGTTCAAAGCAATTTTAATATTATCGCCTATGGGGAAATTTTAATCCTATATAAATCCTGATCTGAGAGAAGAATTGCTTTTATGACGTGGAACATGCACAGATCCGAAGTTCATCCAGAACTAAACGAGTCTATTTTCCCATGCATTTTTTGAATCTGGATTTTTAAGGATATTTCAGAATGAAGAAATGAATGAGCGAAATAATGAAAGAATCAATGAGTGAATGAATGAATAACTAAATAACTGAGTGAATAAATGAACTCAGTTATTTATTTATTCATTCATTCACTCATTGATTCTTTCATTCTTTCATTTTCATTCACATTTCTAGTGAGACTTTTGCCTAGCAACTGATCCATCCTTGCATCAAGTGTGGCAACGAGCAGTCAATAATCCACTCAACCCGAAAATGAGTGAATGACTGAGTGAATGAATATGTATTAACTGTTGAAAAAGCTGTATTTGAAATAATTAAGAAGTAAAGCTGAATGGGAAAAAGAGAGAGGTAAAGAGATTATTAATTTAATGTTAGGGTATACGAGAAAGTAGGATCGTATTGTTCTAGAGGGAACTTCTTGTTAAATTATTAAATCCTTTTTCCTTTTTTTGTAACCTAACGGTTTAAATGTTTTGATAGCAGTTTTTTAAAAATTATTTCCTTCAACTTTAAAAACTCAAGAAATTAAAAGAAAACAATGAAATAACTGAACTAATTATCTCACTAATGAGGAACTTGTCTGATTTTTAATTATTTTCTTAATTGGAAATCCCCGTTTGAAAAAGCCTAGATTATTCCAAAAAGGAAAGAAACATATATGCTACAAAATCGCATTTGCCTATAGTTTCCCATGTACATTTTTTATTCATTCGTCACTACTTATTTTTAATTCCAATAATAACGGCAACAATTCTTCTAGAAATTTCTGTAACCGGATATTTGCTCGGCAGCTGCACCGTGAATTTCGTTGTGACGTCTTTACTTCCTCTTTTTGATCCGACCGGAGAGTATTGTGCTCCTTCGAAAAAAAAGAATCGAGAAATTTTCATTCGTATAACCTTATATCATCCAGAAAGGAAGCACTCGAACGGGAAGAAATGTAGGCATGCCATTTCGAATTTTTCCAGGGCAAACTGAATATTCTCCTTATGTTTTGCATTTTAAAAAATGCATTTACATGCATGAAAATATGTTATATTTTCAAAGCCAAGGTGATCTTTTGCTCCCCTCTTCCTTCACACACAGGAAAATTGTGAAATGGCGGGCCTGAAAGTAATGCGCTTTTGATTCTCGCATTTTCGCACTAACAGGGGTGCCAGAGGAAATTCGGGTCCGTTTTTGGACCCTTCACAAAATTTCAATTAATCCAAATGGACCCTTTACAAAATTCCAATCAATCAAAACGGGCCCTCCACTAAGCTCCGAGCGACTAAATCGAACTTTGCATAGAATTATTTCTTAAATAAGTGACAAATAATAATAAAAAATCTTGTCACTATATGTTTAAATTTTGAATTTTCACAAAAATATTTGAATTTTCACAATTTTTTTTTTAATTTACAAAAATAGGACCCTGTCAAAAAATGCTGGATTTTATTTGTATTTTTAAAGTTATTTCATAATTATGTGCATTTCTTCATTTGCTTTTTTTCATCATTTCTTTTGAGGAAATCAACTAGCAGACTGATTATTAAAAGCGAAAGTGCAATTTAAATACTCAATTCCTCCACCCAACATTTCAACTCGATAAGAAACCTTTTTATGTAAAGAGAGCTTCGCATATTTCTAGTGAAACTTTTGCCTAGCAACTGATCCTTGCATCAAGTGTGGCAACGAGCAGTCAATAATCCACTCAACCCGAAAAGAAAAAAGTTATAGAGTGAACTCAAAAGGTGCGCCCTTTCCTCGTTTGTTCAAGCCTATGGTTCATGAGAATCGGCAGCATCATCCAGAAAGCTTGTTTTTTTGATGCTATCATTTCTCTGAAAAAGGGATGGTTTGCCCTTGAATGTGATGTTAAAGAGGAAAAGACACGCGAAAGGGGAAAGCTACCACCACCTACGGTTGCTCGTTTGCAATAGTTTCCAATATTTACATTTAATGTTTATTTACTGCATTTTCTACTTGGTAGGTGGCAACGCTTTGGGGGATTCTTTCCACTAGAAGTAGTACTTCTATTTTCGGCATGAGATTATTGAGAAATGTTTTAACAAGGTCAAAACGCTACTGGCGATTATTCTTGATGGTAATCAAGAATAAATACCAGATTTCAAGATATTTATTCTTGATATGAATTGACTTTTTTTTCGTTTCTTTCTTTCTTCTTTTTAACTGAAATGAAATCTAACGCAGTACAACATATAGCTGACAGGTTTCATTCAAATTAGTAAAACACACTGGCAAAAACATTGTTTTAAATACAAAGATGTATATATATTTCATTATGATACACAGTGAAACTCCTTCTCTAAATAAACCTCTCTTGGGCGGAAAGTTTTTAATTTTCTTGCAACAAGTTATTGAGCTTAAAAAAATCCTCTTTAGCGGACATTACTCTATCACGGAAAAATATTTTTGTCGCGCTAGTGTGTGTGTGTGTATATATACATATATATATATATACATATATATGTATATATATACAGTGAAACCTGTGTAAGTTGACCACTTGCGTTGAAGCACTTTAGTGGTCAACTTAGACAGGTGGTCAATTTATAAAGGGGATAGTTATAAAGGGGCCAGTTAAATATTGTGTATACTTCTATATACACAATATTTAACTGGTCCGCAAAATCCAGTAGAATGTACTATCTTGTAAGCGTAAAAAAAGATATATCAAGCACAATCGAGTGCATTCAAAAAAATATTAGCAAGTCTCAACACAACTGAGAAGAGCGTTTTAGGTATTTTCCTCTATTCACTATATAACTGACTAGTTAATGGAAGCGAAAATGAACTTAAACCTTTTGTTCTTTTAAGAAACTACTGTTTATTCCAAAATTTATGTTTAACTATTTATGTGTTCTTTATCGATTTAACTTTAAATTATATATTTATTTGCAGAATGGCAACGCAAGTTTTAGTTTATTTTCACTGCCATGGCAACTAAAATAAACTAAAACTCGTGCTGAAACTCGTAAAATAAATATAGAACTTAAAAGTTAATCACGAACACAGAAACAATACTGTAATTTTAAAGTCACGTTTCGATCTTAACCGTTTTCGTTATCGATCTCACGTTTAACATTAATAATATCCAATTTTAACAAAATGAATATTCTTGAATGGGAAATTGCAAAATATGAAAACATAACAAAAATCTATTCTAATTTAAGAAATGCGCGCAGTATGTCTGGTTTTAAGCTCTACGATCTAAAATTGAAATAAAAACCATAATGACGTAGTTACTATCACGTTGATTTAGTCCAGTGTTATAAACAACGTGACATTCACCAAAAGCGCTTCGAGCGCAGGCTGATGGCCACCGTTATAATAATATGATTGGCATGCAAACGTGATTAAGAAAAACGTTTCAAGTCTAATTGGATCTGAAATAGATCTCAATTTTCATAACTGGCGGAGCTCCGAAAGAAGATCTTCGTTTTTCACATCATTAGACTTAAAAATAGATGCAACTCGTTTCCGACGCATGTGGGAGCTCGTGCAGTGAGTACTGTATTTTGCTCTTTTTCATGTGTCTCAGACCATTACAAAACAAAATTACAAAACGAAATGTAAGATATCTGGGCTCGTGTTGTCTTAGTTATAGCTCTTAGGTCATTGAAATTAATTTTGTTAAATTTTTAGTTTTTCAATTTTAAAGGCGTTTTTATGGGTGAAATCATTAACATATGCTGTGATTGGGATCGGTTCGTAGTGATTAAGTTATGAGGTGGGATTATGCTTTTGTAATAATAAAGTTCATTATAATAATTAAATTTTCACCTCTGTGTAAAAATTGAGCGTTTGCAGGAGCTCTTTTGACCCATGAACTTTCAAAATAAATTGCCAACTATTTTTTAAATTTGCTGCTCGTTGTTTTTCCCAATTTTTTGAGGACCATTAAATGAAAATAAATAAATAAATTATATAAACTGTGGATATTTTAAGGAGCGATTTCTCTGTAAAAACTATTGTGAAAGCCTGGAAACTTAGAAAACAATATTAGAAATAATATTTAGAAATGTCATACTGCCCTCTTCAAAACTGTTAGAAAATGGAAAAGATTATCAAAAAAAAAAAAAAAGAAAAAAAAGTAAGGGACCGTTTCTAAATTACGTCACGCTTTCTCCGATATATTTGAACCCCTCCCCCTCCCTTTGTCACAAAATATCACACTTTAACGGACCCTCCTCCCCCCTTGTCATATGTCACGCTATGTTGTATAAAGCTGATGTCACACTTCTTGTTACCCTCTCCACACCCCTTGTCACACTTTGTCACAATTTCACGACCCCCCTCCCCCCGTAAGGGGATAGAAAAGAAAACAATGCGCAATAAAAGATAAAGTTTTGAAATATTATTAGTATATCAGACAAATATATTGCATTTCGAGAGTTTGCTTAAGTATGCGCAATATGTTATATTGCTCATTTATAATTGAGTAGCAATTTAAATTCTGTAAAAACACTTATTTTCGCAAGCTGTAATTTTCGCGAAAATGAAGATATCGGCGATTTATTGAGCTGAAAATTTTGCGACTTTTATATAAACAGACCCATATTTTACATGAACAGAACAGAAAAAAGTAATTCCCGAGGCTTAAATATTCGTGATTACAACGGACTCGCGAAAATTGGGAAATCTTAAGCCTCGCGATAGTAAATGCTATTTAAAAGTGCTAAGCGTCAGAGGACTTACCTGACAGTAGCTTCCATTTTTGTTTCCTCCATTCAATTTAAGTACCCAATCCGTTATAGTAAAAACTAATTCATTTAAATAAATGAATTTTTTTACACGGTTCATGAATTATTCATGAGGCTTCGTTTTTTTAAAGATAAGAAGAAGAAATTTTTAAAAAGAGTTATGTACATTGCGATTTTAACTGGAAGCTAAATTTTACACAATACAATGCTGAAGAAAACATGTTATCAAAGCAGTTCTTTGAAATACTATTTTAAGAGATACACGCGCATATGATCTGGAAAGGTCTGAGGTTTTCCCTCATTATTACTCAGAATATCTGATTTGTAACACTATTTACAGTTTTATGTTTGACTGTTTGACAAATGTAGTATCAGAGCAAAATTTATTATTGTTCATGTCCTTGAACTTTCCCTGATACCACTAACTCACGCATCGAGGAAGAGATCAGTCTTTTCAATAATTAGAGCGTACCGAAACACTTATAAAATAATATCGGCGTTCATCACATCGGCGAAATGCACAGAGACTGCTGCGAGGTGGTCATTCATAAGTGATGTCACGCTTCGACGTGGGGAGGGGGTCTAGAAATTGTGAGAAGGGGAGGAGAAGGGTTAACAAGAAGTGTGACCTTACACATTTTCGTTTCTATAAAAGCGGTTAAAATCAGTAAATTAAATTTATTATTAAATTTTTTTTTTATTTTCAAAATTTGATTTTAAAGTTTTTTTTATTTTCATAATTTGATTTTAAAGTTTTTTTCATCATTTTGTGTCGCAAACACCGATGTGATTAAGGTTTAAATTTACTTCTTATGAAAGTTTAAAATAAAATTTTCTAAAGCATTTACACTTTCAAGATAAAATTGCTTGGGTCATTTTTCCTGAATTCGAACAATTACTGTATTTTACTGTTCTATACTAAATATCTTTTGTGTTGTAAATCCCAACCTCATTTTATACAAATTAAGTACGCATGTAATCCTTATTATTTTTGTTATACTCACAAATGTTTATTAAAAATTCATAAATAAAATTAGAAACGTGATCTATAACGAAGTTCTTTGTCACTGAGCTGCAAGTAGTACATATGCTTATATAATATAGTGTGGGGATCAAATACATTGAAAAAAAGTATGACATCATTTATGAATGGCCCGAGAAAATGTTGTCGGATACCACGATTTTTTTTTTTCGAATAATCATCAGTGGTTATAATTTCCACTATGAAATAATATCGTAACATTCCAAAAATTTTAAAATACCGGGAGTTTCTAAATGAATATTGGGGTTTTAATGCTTTGTACTATTTATAACGTAAAACGTAAAATTATAATTTTTACATGAAATGAAAGAGCAACTCAAACAGTGTTACGTACAAGCTTATAAGTGTTTAATGTGAGCATTTTTCGTCATACAGCACACATCAAGTCAATAGTCCAGTTCTTCCCGAACGTTGTTCTGCGTTTGTGGTGAAATTGTTGTAACAGCTGCCTCAATCCTGCTTCTTAGGTCGGGTAGTGACCTACTCCACCTAATTGCGAAATAGAAAATTTCCTAATCCTAGTACGCGAAACTTCGCAGAGCGCAAATTGCGTGGCAACTTCTGTCAAACAGCAAATAAATTGAGCATTTTCTATAAAAGTAATGTAACAATTGCATTGGGATAAAAACCATATTTAGCTCATAATGGTTTGACGATGATTGACACCAATTTCAAGTTGGAAAAAAAATTTTGCTTTAAACAGCAGCTCCTAAAAGAATGACCGTTTTTTAATATCATTAACATTGATTTGGCTCCCACATTTGGGAGCGAGCGCCCCCTAGAAAACATGAACAAAATGATGCCACTTCTAGAGAGCGAAGATTTCGGTCTTCCCCTTTGACCTCCATGGTACCAACAAATGAAACTGTTTAAGTTGCCCTTGCATTTCATGTTATAATTATGATTGTAAGTTTTACGTAATAAATATTACAAAGCCCCGATATTCTTTAAGAAACACACTGTATTTGAAATAGTCTTTGGGAATAAATCTGCCTCTTGGGAGAGAAAGTTGAAGAATCACGAAGATTTGAAAAGCAATGCTGGAAATAATTAAAGGATAAGACTTGCCTCGAGGAAATATTGCAAAAATCTGAAAACTTAGTAAACAAGGTAGGACGTACTAACACACAAGGTATAAACAATGAGACTACAAGGTATTAATCATCCACAATAGTATCCTAGAAACTATCATTGAAAGAAAAAAAACAGTAAATGAGGAACACAAATCGATGCTGAAACTTCAACTAGGAAATATCGTAAAATTTCGGGATTAATGTAACTAATCATTGGGAATGAGTCTGCCTCTAGGATTTTGACAACATCGAAAATTTAAAAGGTAATTTGGAAATAACCAAGGTTTGATAAGACCGCCTGTAACAAGTAATGTTGGGGGGAAAAAACAACAACTGAGAACAAACACCACAACAGAAAATAATCAGCATGGAGAAATATTTCTCAACAAAATATCGACTCTAGAAAATTGCATTGGAAAAAGTTGAAACACGAGTAAAATGATAGAAGCACTAGTCAACGAGAGAGTACCGCTGAAGCAAACATTAGTAGAAAACAATGACCACAATAATAATATTTCCAGGAAATGAATGTGATTCTTTGATCGTTCGTGCAAAGGTATACTGTGAAATCTAGTATTAACAAATGTCGAAAATCTTTAGCAATGAAACCGGGAATTATAAACGTTGATTAAAATAAAAGCTTACAAATGGGTCTCTTAAAATCCTGATACAAGACTTCAATTGTCCTTTTTTATTATTAGTTCACTTAAGTTAATTCCGTCGATTTAGTTCAGATTTTATAAGCACAATTTCAGGCCGGCTAAAGATTACACTTTTTAAAATATGTCAAAATATTCTGTAACCCCTTAACTGGTTTGCCCGTACGGCATACGGGCTACCCAAAGTTGGTTCCAACTGGTTTGCCCATACAGCGTACGGGTTACCCAAAGTTGGTCCCAACTGGTTTTCGTGGACAGCGTACGGGCATTGATATTTCCGCCCTTCTTGTTTTAAGTTGCCCGTATTTTTAATAGACTGAAAGAGAGTCATTCAAGGTCATTTGGGTTTCAAAGTTATAAAGTAAAAAATGCTTAAATTCCTTATTTATGAAATCTTTAAAAAATTCTTTCATTTTCCTTCTATACCAAGTTAGGACTTTAATGAATGCAATAAAAAACATGCCTTTTTTAGGAACATTTGTGAAAAAAGAATAAACCAATTAAGGGGTTAATAAAATCTTTTAGATCAGGGGTTCCCCACCTACGGGTCGCTAGGCATTTCTTATGGGGCCGCGACATTGTTTCTAATTTTAAAATACAATTTCTTTTTAGGATATTTTACGTTCATCATCGTTTTTATTTTGCTTTATAAAAGTATTAATTACTGCTTCTGCAATATTCACACAGAAGCACTCAAAAATGCCGATCAACACGTGAAAGATTAGGCTGGTTTTTTCACACATGGATTTAAAAGGAAAATTTAAATAATCAAATATATGCTCTAGTGATGCCATTGAAATTTGAATTAAAGCAAGACATTTGTTATAAAAATTTAATTTTACACCAGGTAATGGTGGCATGGACCCCGCATGGGGAATGCCAACGGCCAGGGGGTAAAAAAGAGAGATTAAAATGAATTTTTGTGCTTCTGTAGGCAAAAATAATATAATGTTGACAATAAATGTTTATAAATGATAAATAAAAAAATGTGTGGACTCCGTGGCATAAGCTGACAAGCAGGCCCCGTAATGAATTCTGGGGACACTGTCATAACTTGAAATGGTGCAAATTACCAAATACTGATGTCGACTTTACTTTTTTTAATTTTTAATTCATTTTCTGTCCCATTCAAAACGTTAAATAATTGCATATGTTTATGAGAAACATTCGCAATTATGAAATCTGAAAACTATACACAATTGTTTAAAGTGCGTATTTTTTTTTTTTTTCTTTTTCGTCTCAGATAACATTAATTGTTTTAAATTCAAATGTTATGTTTGCGGTAGAAATATGAAACATCAACTTGTATCAGGAAAAGACATGAATTGCGCCATCTTGTAAATTGAATGCATTTCCTGGAGCTGGCTGGACAATTTCATTCTGAGAACATCTGGATGATTTTTCCTTCATCCAAAAGATTGATCGATTTAGTATTTCGGCATGAAACATTCAGTTTCGAGCAAAAGAATACAACATTTATGATTTTAATTTTCTTTGTGACATTTGTCACAGAAAAGGGACCGGTCACAAATGATGTCACATTTTTTTTTCAATATATTTGAGCCCCCTCCCCTTTATCAGAAAATGTCAAAATTCCAACATACCCACCTATCCCCTTTTGGACCATGTCACGCTATATTACATAAGTATAATGCACTTGCAATGTATACTTCAGAAACAAAGCACTTACGTTATACGTAGTCATATTCCTAATTTTATTTTTTTATCTTTTAATGGCATTTGTGAGCATAAGAAAAATGATCGCGTATGGACTTAATCTGTATAAAATGAGATGAAGGCTTACAACAAAAAGCATAATTTGTATATGGCATTAAAACATATTAATGTTTCGAATTCTAAAAAGAAATGACTCACGCAATTTTGTTTTTATCTTAAAAGTGTAAATGCCTAGGAAAATTTTCTTTTGAAATTTTAACAAGAAGTAAATATAAACCTTGATCAGCATCGGTGTTTACGGTACAAAATGATCAATGAAACTTAAAGTCAAATTAAAAAAATAAAAAAACTTTAAAATAAATTAAATTTGCAGATTTTAAATGTTTTTATAGAAACTAAAATGTGTGGTGTCACACTTCTGATTACCCCCTCCCCTTCCCTTATCACAAACTCTCAGTTTCTCGAACTCTCCTTCCCCCTCGAAGCGGGATGTCATTTATCAATGACCCCAAATTAGAATGATGTTTTTGTTATTTAACGGTCGAACTAAATTTATTTCCATTTTATGCACGATTCTATGAGGTCAATCAGGATTATAAACAGCCATAACATCTCGTTTTGTCTTTTGAACACATGAAAGTCACAGGAAAAATTCCCTCTAGGACGAATTCAACCAGATCAATCTCGAAAATATTTGACCTACTTCGTTTTTATAACTCCACGAAGTGTTTAACCTATACATCAATTGAAAAGAAACAATAGTTATTTGCTTATAAAAGCTTTTCGGCCTTATTTGATAGCATTATCTATTGAATGGAATCGAAGCCATAATTTTTAAACCCAGATTCAACGCCATTTTTTAACTTTACATGTAGCTGGCGTAACAAGATTATATTCTCTGTTAGTGTTGTATCACTTGAAACTCATTTTCTTACCATGAGGAAGTATTTGAGAAACGGATTATTGCAACAAAGCGATAATCTTTTGCATTAAAATGAACTCTTCCGGCTGTTGGAGTGGAAATTTATTATTTAAAATATGACAATGACCCACATTTTTATCCTTTGTTTGAATAAAATTACTCGTAGAATTATGTTCCATGTTTCTTCATCGTAACTTGTGACCTTAATACTGTGCGTTAATTGTACTGATGTGCCGTTGACAAGTATATTTTGCAAGAAATTGTTTCACTGCTGAGAAAATCTCCCACGCTGTCGTTCCATGGAAATGCATAATTAAGAACAACACCCCAATATGACATTGATGCATTGTTTTTGAGAGAGAAACTCCTTTTTTTTTACAATAATTTCTCCGAAATTTTAGCGCATCGTATACTTTAGGTTTTGCTACTATTACCCAATTTTAGGAAACATTTTTTTATTGCTCCCTTCTGAGAAAATGCTTAATTACATAATTAGTTGATAACTGTTTTCGGAAAATATGCTATTTTAGACACCACGTAAAGATAGAACACGTAGATACGTGATTTTCTTGATGATCGCTATGAACCGCTAAATTCGATATCGATCCTTTTAATTTACTTTCCTAAAAGGAAATAATGAATAAATGAAATTTATGAATAAATAAAATATAAATAAATAATGAAGTTAAAATGCATCCTTATTTTTCGTTCTTTCAACTAGTTAAAAAAAAAAAAAAAAAAAAAGCGGGAAAACTGATTAAATCGGTGATTTTTGCTTCAGGCAAACTTCGTCAGGAAAAGATTTAACAGACAGACAAAAAAAAGTCATTTTTTTTTCTTTGATTTGATCAGTTTAAGCGATATTTTAGAAAAATCCGAAAAATTTTAGCATTAACGTCAACAGGCGAAATTCAAACCTTTTAAATCAAAATACAATTCAGAAAAGTCTTTCACCAGAATTTAAAAGAAAATTAATCAGTCTGAATATGTTCTTAAATTTTTACATTTTTTTTTTCATTAGTGGAAAAAAAATTATATGAAGATAAGAAAAATGAAAGAAAAATCGTCGTAAAAAAAGAAAAAGAACATCAAACGATTTTTTTTAATTATGGGAATGCTTTTTAAGATGTTTTTCTTTTTTTTTTTTTTTTTTTCAATTTTCAATTACGCATACAATTTTTGTTTTCTCTGGCAACGGTAAAAAAGCAAATACATGTGTTTTTAATGAAATAATTATAATTTCATTATTTTCTTCTCTTTTTTTTACATACAGTTGATTTAAATCAACCGTATGTAAGAAAAAAGGAATTGCATTTAATATCGACATAGATACATTGATAGTTTTATAACTGACTTAAAATTTACTTAAGGTCCAAAAAAGTTACATCGAAATCCTTCCGATTGTGAGCAGAAAGACACATGGCAAAACAGTGTCTTTGTTTCCTCGATATTTGTTTTCTGTCTTGTTATTTCCCGCAAAATAATTGAAGTATTTAATGTCAAAAGTCACGCAAGCGTTATCACTGACGTTGGGAATCGTGTTCTGTTCTGTGGGGAGTGCGTCTCTATTTTTGCGGTGTTGCCATCAGGCTTATAATAATAGGACGTGTTTTCACGTTTGTTATGAATAATTGCAACTAGGTAGCGTAAAGTTTCGAACCATTGAACAGGAGATCTCTCGTAGCCTTGAAACGCGATTCACATAACCGTTAGTTACCTTTCACAGAAAAATATGTTTTTGTTTGTTGTTTTTTTTTCCCCCACGTCTTTCATTCATTTAAGAAACTTTTCGTTCTTATTCGGAGCTCACGATTGGTCAAATGATGAGAACTACAGAGCGAGGATGCCTAGCTTTGGGACCGTTCATAAATGATGTCACACTTTTTTTCAATATATTTGACCCCCCCTCCCCTTTGTCACTCAGTGTCACACTTCAACATACCCCCTATCCCCCTTTGTCTCATGCCACGCTATATTACATTTACATAAAATAAGTTTTTGCTGATTTAAATGTTTTTACACAAAGAAAAAGGAACGATGTCACTCTTCTTGTTACCCCCTCCCCTCCCCCTTGTCACAAACTGTCACACTTTTTTGAACCCCCCCCCCCTCGAAGCGTGACATCATTTATGAATGACCCCTTACTGCAAATAGCGAGTTTTTAGATCGGATTTTCTTTTTTAAACGTAAAGCAGATTAAAAATAAAAATCAACGTAAAAGTAAGCACAAACTTTGCAAAAATTGCAGACACGCGTTTCGAGGTTACGAGATATTTTTGAATATTTTGGTCACAGAATCGATTTTTGGAGCCAATCCGCAGTGTAAAATTACTTTTGAATCAATGAAAAATGGATAAATAAGTTTATTGCACAGAGCGGATTTTGAAAACGCAACGATGGTTGTTTTTTTTAACCCGTTTGTTAAGGAGATCACAACATTAACACTAGATTTATCAGGCTGTTTTCAACCATATCTGAACTTTCCTTTTGCACCAGCACCAAGTTGCTAGTAATTACAATAAAACTTTCAGTCACATTAACTTGTCCAGCACCAAGTTGCTAGTAATTACAATAAAACTTTCAGTCACATTAACTTGTCCAGCACCAAGTTGCTAGTAATTACAATAAAACTTTCAGTCACATTAACTTGTCCAGCACCAAGTTGCTAGTAATTACAATACAACTTTCAGTCACATTAACTTGTCCTACTTAACGTGTAGTAGGAAAAGTCAGTGCAATTGAAAGTAGCACTATAATTAGTAATAAATTATGCAAAATGGAAGCTTGGAACCAGTCAAAATGACTGCACTCTCAAAACTAGAATCCTCATTTTCGACAATTCTTCAATCGTCAAAAAAAATTCGTCATTTATAACGATTCTTTCCTCGCGCGATCACGTGACTTAAAAAAAGTCACCACACAAATTTCGGCAATTTGACGAAAGGTTTACTCGAAGCACTTTTCATGAAGCCATTTCGTCAAATACGACGAAAGTTTCGGGAGATTTGAGCATCGTTTCTGAAAGTGTGGTCTGGTAAATATAGTGTTAAAAATTTAGAAACGGGTGTCGTATTAAAAAATAAAAACCCGAAGATGCCACCATATCAATGCACAATTTTTTATTATCTCTCCCCTTTCCCAGTTGGACATCATAGTTTATTAACTCGGCATTGAAACAGACGTTTTCGTTCATGAATTTATGATGGAAATCTTTCACATTTGCATCTCCATGCATCAGTCTCCATTTCCTTGAACATAACAGGCTGACGTACGAAATTTGCTGTATGCTTGCTCAACCGTGAAATGATGATCGCCATTTTAAGTAGACATTCAGCGCCGCGAACTCGAAACAATCGAATACGAATTTCCTACTCAACATACAAAACCAAATCGTGATAGGTTCAGTCGCGAAAGAATGGTGTCTTTTTTGAGAACGCGTTTATTTTTAGACTAGTGGTATATTTTAATAGTAATATAACCGAATATTTAATAATAAATACATTCAATATCTATTTAAATAAATTGTATCATCTCACCTTTGGGACCGTTCATAAATGATGTCACACTTATTTCATTATATTTAATCCCCTTCCTCTCTTTGTCACAAAATGTCACGCTATATTACATAAGCTTATATACTTGCAGTCCAGAAACAAGATCAAGTTCCTAATTTTATTTTTGAACTTTTAATGACACTTGTGAGCCTAATAATAATAATGATTATATGTGTACCTAGTTTGAATAAAATGAGGATAAAGTTTACAGCACAAAAGATAATTAGTATAAAATAGTAAAATACGTAAATTGCTCGAATTCAGGAAAAATGACCCATGCAATGTATAGGCTTCTCTTGCAATATTTGTGGATTTTGTGGAAACCAAAATCTATTGTTTTGCTTGCTTACAAAGCCATTCAAACGAAAATGAGACTCATTACCGCTTTCATCACATACTGTTCAAGTGTTTTAAAAGCCATGATTTCAAATGCTCATTCAAAATGCTTCCAATTTATTGTGTTTTACGAGTACATTTCGAACAGATTACTCGTAACAAATTGCAACTTACTTTTTCAAAACTACTTTAAAACAGACGCAGATCTTGACAAATTACTAAATATAGAAAAAAAAATGAATAAGCAAAAATGATTTCAGAGTGCATCATTTACACTGAAATCTTCAAAATTACATTTTTTAAAGGTATAATCCTTTATTTATTAATTTTTCTTCAGCATATAACAACTCTTCAGAATTTTTTAAAGGGAGGTGAGTTGAATGCACTAAGTAATAAGAAAACATGGCCTCAACTTTATAAATAAACCGAACTTGATAAAACAACATGGTTATTCTAGGTTGTTCATCTTTTATTTGTAATTAAAGTTATAAGTTAACGTCAACTAAGTCTAGGTTTATGAATGTCTTGGCTACTTTTCCAAAAATGTATCTTCTTCAGAGATCACCCCCCATTGAGGGATAGGCGAGGCCGGATTTTATAAAGAACCATTTAACTGTAAGGAACGAAATAGATTTGGCAGTTTCCTTTTGCTATTAACGCCCATCTAACTCTACTCGAGCTTGCTTTCTCATTACGAAGGCAGTGCTATGCAGATTCAATCATAGAGCATCCACTCTTTGTATAATGAGATATATTCTCTCATTAAAAATAAAAATGCTCTTTAATGGAAAAGAAATCCTAAATAAAATTAATTTTATCAATTCTTAAGTTTTGATTGTTCATCCGGAGAATAAAATTCTGGGATCTGGAGCGGAGCTTGCAACAGGAGCACGGAACAACGAGATTTTCATCGAATCTGGAGCGGAGCGTCGAACAAGAGCGCGGAGCAGTGAAGCAACGAGAATTTCATCGGAAATGGAGCGGAGCGTGGAACCGGAGCACGGAGCAGTGGAGCAACGATATTTTCATCGAAACTGGAGCGGAGCGTGGAACTAGAGCGCGGAGCAGTGGAGCAATTAGATTTTCATCTAAACTGGAGCGGAGAGTGGAACAGGAGCTCGGAGCAGTGGAGCTAGCAACGAGATTTTCATCGAATCTGGAGCGGAGCGTGGAGCATCGATATTTTCCTCGAATCTGGAGCGGAGCGTGGAACAGGAGCGCGGAGCAGTGGAGCATGGATATTTTTATCGAAACTGGAGAGGAGCCGGAACAAAGAAATTTGTTTTGCTCCACTACTCCGGGGGGTGCGCATATTTCTTGCGACATAACATGTTTAAAACTTTAAAACATTGAAAAATTATTGATAAATAAATAGGGTGACTAAATGTTTTACTTTTTAACTGCCTTCCCCAAAGGAATAGGTAAACAAACGACATACCGTTTGTATGTCGTTTTTTTTGTGGGGGCGCACCCATAACTTTTCACCGGATGAACCGATTTCGATGATTCGTTTTTGTAATCGATCAAGGGTGGTTTCCCATAATAGACCTATGTTTGAACATATTCGGTAATTAGGACAAAAGTTATTGGGCGAAAATATGGTCATTTTTTTGTTTTTCCATCCATAACTTCTTTTTAAATCAACTTAAATATCGTTCATCGATTTGACAACACTTGTTCTTTAGAAAAAACATTATGAATGAAAAATAAGTATTTTTCTTTTAATCGGAAAGGCTTGCCTTGATATTTCTTTTTTGAGTAAACTGTTAGGTAACAAATATAAAACCCACTGTTAAAAAGTGTTTGTTGCCACTAAGCAGTAACATTAAAAGCAATTATAATAAAAGTTTGACAGAACGCTTATCTGAAACAAAAATTAACTGCATTCAGTCTGTTTTAAGAGTCTGTTCTGGACTTTTTAAAATCAATTTCAAAATTCAATACAAATGATTATTTTTCAGTGACAGTCAATCAAAGTACGTGTTCCATTTGATATATTTTCTCTTTTTTTTTTTTTTTAAATAGAGTATACAAATGAAAAATGTATTTACACGAAAATGAATAAAATTCTAAAGAAATGGAAAAAACAATAGAACCGACTTCAAATTAAAAATTGCGCTTAAAAGTGAAAAATAAACTCATTCTTTAAAGAACATCAGTACGACTTTTAAACACAATTTTTGAATTCCGTCCAAAAGCTATGATGGATAAAATCTTTTATAATGATGAATCAATTACAAATATAAATGGTGAGAGTTTTCAACCGTTTCAATGAAAAGTAACACATGGTATAATGATAATTAGACTGGCTGAATTTTGCACCGACGTCAAAAATTATGTTTAAAAGTAGCACCGATGTTGTTTATGGAAGGAGTTTATTCAACACTTTTTAGCGCAATTTTTAATTTGAAGTCGGTTCCATTTTTCCCCAAAACATATTTTTTTTTTACTCTCATAATACTGGAAAACCCAAAACTGTGAACATGTACCAAAAAAAAAAAAAAAAAACTACTTAAAGCATTCTGAAATGATTTGAAATAAAGTAAAAAATTAACACAAGAAATTCTAAAATATTCTACGAAAAAGATGATTTCGTAATATAGAAATTACATCGATAAATCACAATGTCATTGAATCATCCCGTCAATGAAATATTCCGCAATTTCAAGCCTAGAAAATTATTCATGCTATTTCAGTTGCACTGCCTGCAAATCAATCAAACTCTTCACAAAAACTAGAGATACCATGCAGTAACTTTCTATTTATTTTAGGGATTCTTTCTAAGGCGTGTTGACACATTTTTGCATGAAGATGAACGTTTCGAGAGATAAGTTCCGCCCGGGAATTCTTTCGACACATGATGTCATATCATAAGCTTGGAATCTCCTTTATTGTTACTCTAGATTTTTATTGCCGTTGCGAGAAAAAAAAATCCGGAATTGTATTTGATGACGCAGAAATATGCTAAAAATGCACTAAAACTGTCAGGTACAATGGCTGTCAGAACTTCCCAAGAATGATATGTTAAGTAAAATAATATGTATAATACTAAAAATGTTTTAAGTTACACGGTTTTATTTAATAAAACAGCTGTGTTAATCGCATTGTAGAAACCGCTGCGTCGCAGATTCTCTTTTCGCCATGATTTGAATATTTTAAAATTCAAAACATCGCTGCATTATCCAAACAATTCCAAACGAAGCTATCGTTGCCATTCGACAAATAATAATACTGATACCTCAGAGCTAAAATTATTAATTTTGTTCCTTATTAACGTTATAATAAATTAAAAAATGGATGGAATATTGTGTTGTCATCGAAGATAAGCTTATGTGCAATGTTTGAAGATAATTTATGCAGTAATAGTAGTCGAAAACCGCGTAACAAACTTCCGTGACAAATCAAATTAAATAAAACGGTGTAATAAAAAGAAAAACAGTTAGCATATTAATTTTTTTTAAGTCTAAATTCGGAAAATAATTTATCTGTTGGTAATATATCATCGTTTTTCAACATTTTCGATGTTGCAACTAATTTCAAAGAAACAAATAGTGTAAAACAGCCTTGCGACACCCTTGCATTCTCATATTAAATAATGATAATAGGGGTCATTCATAAATGATGTCACGCTTCGAGGGGGGCGGGGTTTCAAGAAAGTGCGACAATTTGTGAGAAGGGGAGGGGAGGGAGTAACAAGAAGTGTGACATCGTACATTTTAATTTCTATATAAAAGCATTTAAAATCAGTAAATTAAATTTAATTCTGAAGTTTTTTTTTTTTAATGCCATAATTTGATTTTAAAATTCATTGATCATCGTATCGTTGACACTTCTTGCTAAAAGTTAACTTCTTGTTAAAAGTTTAAAAGAAAATTTTCTTAGGCATTTACACCTTTAAGATAAAATTGCGTGGGTCATTTATTCAGAATTTGAACAATTGATATGCTTTAGTAATTCTCTTTTTGTATTGTAAACCTTAAGCTCATTTCGTACAAATTAAGTACAAATGTAGTCATTATTGTTATTATGACGCAAATGTCATTGAAAGTTCAAAAATAAAATTAGAAACGTGATCTACGACGCAGTATTTTGTTTCCGAACTGCAAGTACATATGATACACCTAGGAGCAAAGGGTTGTAAGGGGTCATTCATAAATGATATCACGCCTCAAGGGGGAGAAGGGTTTCACAAATTGTGACAGTTTGTGACAAGGGGATGGGAGGAGGTAACAAGAAATGTGACATTTCACATTTTGGTTCAACACAAAAAGAAAAACATTTAAAATCAGCAAATTAAATTTATTTTTAACTAGCGGTGCCCGCACGGCGTTGCCCGGGCTGAATTTTAAAAACGTCGGCGACGGCGCTGTTCTTTTTAAGAGTGTAAAAAACGTCAACAGCCGCGATGTCCTTGTTAAGAACGCAAAAAACGTCGAATGAGGCGCTGTCCTTGCAAAGAGAATAAAAAATATCGCCTGCGGCATAAAGCCTGCAGTGTGGGAAAAACGTTGTGTGTCTAATTAAGCTACGACTAATAAAAAAAGGGTTAATTTTAGCGTGTCGTCATTCGCCACGTTATTTTAAATCTAGAATAAACTATACGTCCGTAAACTTTTCCAGGCGATATTTATTTAAATGCTATTGCTAAATCAATTAAATCGTTAAATCGGGGAAACAGAACTTTTATCAAGTCCAATCTCGAATTTGAAACCTATTGCTAATTTAAGAAAAACGTTAAATCAAAAATATGCTTTATTAGTTTGATATGCTTTATTATTGTTTTATCTTCATTAAACTGAATGATTTTGAAAAATAAGTTTTATATTAAAATTAAGCTTAACACTTCACGCGGAGTTGAGGAAACTACTAATTATTATTTTTGGGTCATAGTAAGCCTTCAGAAATCGAACTAAAAAGCTTTTAGCTAGAGTTCTTATTGACTTAGAAACTTCGAACAAATTTCATCTTGTGCAAAAAAATCAGCGCTTTCGATCGATACATTACATTAATATATGCAAGGGTTTTTTTTCACCCCCATAGTGGGGAATTTATGTGGAAATTTGCGTAAAATTTGAATACAAAAAGAACTACCTGTCGGATTTTTTTCTATCACTCTGTCCATTGATGAAAACCTTGCTAAGTGTATAAAAACCGCTGCCTGCCGCGATGTCCTTGATAAGAATGTAAAAAATCGTCGCCTGACATGCTGTTCCAGCTAAGAATATAAAAAACATCGCATGCGGCGCTGTTCTTGCTAGGAGTATAAAAAACCGCCTGTAGCGTTTGTAAGATTTCATCTGTCTATTTGACAAAAAAAAAAAAAAAAAAACATTAGAGATTGTTAACGCTTGAAAAAGTAATCTAACGTCTAAAAGGATCAGTTAAGAAAATTTGGGAACAATTCCGTCAGTAGGGTCAGTTTTGTCACCAAAGGTAACTTAAAACTGCCGAATTGTAGTACGGCGTAATTTGTTGCGTATTTTTCATCTGGAATGAGTCTTGGCAATGATCTTAGGTTGAGTCCGTTGCAAACTAAACTGATGTCTCTATTTTTTGAAAAATAAGTTTTAAATTGAAATTATGCTAACACTATTCACCCGGAGTAGAGGAAACTGCTAATTATTATTTTTGGTCAAGGTAAGCGTTAAAAAATCGAACTAAAAAGCTTATACAAGTGGCGTTCTTTCTGACTTAGAAACTTAGAACAAATATCATCTTGTGCAGAAAAATCAGCGCTTTCGATCGACATATTACATTAATTGTGTAAGGTTTTTCTCACCCCCATATTGGGGACTTTATGTAGAAATTTGCGTAAAAATGGAATAAAAAAATAACTACTTGTAGGATTTTATTGATGAAAACTGCATTAAAATCCGTTGCGTAGTTTAAAAGATCTAAGCGTACATACGGCGGACAGACGGACAGGCGGCTTAGGCTGTTATTAAAAAGGGGATTTTTACCTATGTATTATTATTTATTATTATGACTCATGGCGACAACAGGAAGAATTTAAATACTCAACCCTTTATTGCATATTGTAAGATTTGTGTGAAGACGTTTTCATATTTGGCGACAAAGAAGCTTAAAGAAATGCAATGTTATCCTTGGTCAAAAAATGTTTAAAATAAGAATTCATGAGAAGAGGTTAGTGCCAAGAGTCTCTATTGAAAATATAAACAAAAGTGTTGCTACTCTTGATACTATTTAACTGTAAAAGTAGTTTAAAGAAACCGAATAAAAGAACAGGATGACGATCGTGTCAATTGTCAAGATACGCCATTGTTTGAATTTTAAACGTGTGTACCGCTGATGCGACCGCGCTTCTGATTAGCTGCAGTTATTAGCCGTCACGATCATTAGATTTTTATACACAGATATAATAGCAAAAAAGCACACAGGTCAAAAAATCTGGATTTTTTGCTTCGATACGTTACTTTAAAGGGGAGAAGGATTAATATGGCTTGCTTACTTAAATACCGATTTTCTTTTCTTCTTTTTTCTTTTATTTCTTAACCTAAAACAAAAATTCATTGCTTGAAATGTTGCAATATGATAAAAAGGTTACTTCAAATAAGATGAACTCGAAAATTCTGTTAGTCTCTCTAAAATGGTAGTGACTTAAGCTATTCAGCGGGGAGAGCTTTTTTGTATTTATAATGGCAACCGCTTCAAGTTATTACACTGAATGTCAAAGTTAAGACTAAATAACTTGTTAAATGAAAGTTATCCTACACTCTCAGAAATAGAACTCTCACTTTCGAGGATTCTTCATTCGTCAAGACAAATTTCGTTATTTACAAAGATTCTTTCCTCGCCCGATCACATGGTTCAATTAGTTATATCAGGATTCAATTCTATCATATTCAATAGTTTCGTCATTTTGACGAAGCCATTTCGTCAAATACGTAGAAAGTTCGGTGAGATTTGAGCATGCGTTTCTGAGAGCGCGGTGACTCTATTTTTAAAAAATTTTCAAACACGTTAAAAACTGCAGTTATAACCCCTCTTCATTCCAAGTGTATCCAATTGGGTACATTTTAAAATACTGTTTATTAACTACTATTTGTGCAATTTGAAAGCTAAAACACCCAATTTTTTTTTTTTTTTTCTTTTAGTTATTTTGTTTTGTAATCATTTTTTAAATCAGAGAACCAAAAAATTTCGTCAAAACTGTTTGTGCTCAGTTCTGGGGTCTGAAGAGGTTAACAAAAAATGTTGAAATCTTTATTTATATCTTGTGTGCGTGGGGTTCGATTTGACGGAAAGTATTTAATCATCGCCAATGATAGCCCGGTGACATGGAAAAGAAGTTTGATTTGGCGAAAAAAAAATTTTACCATCGCCAAGTGGCCCCCTAAAACGGAAAAATACCCGATAATATTAACACCCAAAACAGCTGCTCCTTTTCCAGAAACGTGGATTACTTATCGATAAAAGGGCCGACATTGGCGAGTTTTCCGAATTGTTTCCAATATGAATTTTTTCATGTAACAAAAGAAGCGCCATCTATTTAAAGTCAATAAAATTGCGTTGTTTAAAAATTGCTTTGTTTACATTTGATTTGGCGATATAAATCCTTATTGGCCAGTGTAGAACGGTAGGCCCTTTAACCGATAAGTATCAATGTTAGTCAAAGAACTAGGATACTATATGAAGTGAAGAGGTTCACGTCAAAACTTTTAGCATCAAAAATTTACCTCGAACAACATTAATTGCAGAATACACAGCTTTTGAAAATAAACTTATCCCTAACTTTCATACTGCATGACAAAAATTTTAAATTTGCTAAAAATACTATTTGCAGGAATAGTTTTCTAAAAACATTCAAATCCAACATTTTAACTTACTTTGGGGATTGACAACATCTGTAAGTCATTACTATAAGAAGGGCTACAGTTATTACCACTATCGGAGCAGGTACCACTGCATGTGACGGCCACCAGATTTGCTCGAAAGCATGTCTTTTGGTGAAAACTACCAGTGCATACTCTTTGCGGGGAGAAATAATGTTCAGAAAGTTAAAATACAGGTTTTCTACTACTGATGATACGTAATCCATGGCTAACTAGCACAGCTGACTAAAATCTATAACAAGACGTAAATATGCACTCCATGTTTTCAGAAAGCAATTAAAATTGATATAAATTCAATTACAGAGATGGATTTATTCATGAAGTATCAGTATTTTAATCAGTGCGATACTAAGAACTCCAATTCTGAAAATTATGTCTGCATCGATGCCATGTTTTTTTTTTTTTTTTTGAAGTTCATGATTATTATTAATGACACATCATCCCAAGATGTCATGTAAAAACTAGTACTAAATTAATTCAGTTCTTCTGTGGCTTAAATAGATTTGTAAACATTTATTCATGGTAACCCTCAAATAAATTTTATTTAAAAGAATCGTCGAAGTAGCAAAATTCCAGAAAACTGGAAATATGCAAATATTCTACAGTAGTCTCCGCTTAATCCACTTTGGGGCACACTGGTTTTGATAAGAGTAACCGATTGCTTACAAGAAACGAATCACGAAATTAAACAAATTTACCAAGTCGCCCATACTGTTTCAAAATAAAAGGAAAAAACACCTTATATTGTACTGTATATTTTGCTTAAAATATATAAATTATACATTTTCAACAAAAGTATCAATTGTTGATTGTGGACGATTTTTCCCAAGAAGTTTATGAATACATAGTGAATGTTTCCGTGGCAGTTAAGAGCGAGTTCGAAAACTGATAACATTAAACGATGCAATGATCACAAAAAGCGATAATTTTAACATACAAAGGCATAAAGAAAATCGGGACCGAGTGAGTTTGATAACAATAAAATAATTTTTATAAAAAAATAGAACCGACTTCAAATTATAAATTGCGCTAAAAAGTGAAAAATAAATTATTTTTTTTAACAACATCGATGTGACTTTTAAACATAGTTTTACAAGTCGGTGCAAAATTAGGATAGATGAAATCTTTTGTAATCATGAATCAATTACAAATATACATATTTTCCAAGAATTAGAAACAGTTCCAATATGAAGTAAAATGGTGTAATGGTAATTAAACTCATAATTTTGCACCGCCTTCCAAAACTATGTTTAAATTTAAAAGTCACATCGATGTTGTTTAAAAAATTTATTTATTTTTCCCTTTTTGCGCAATTTGTAATTTGAAGTCGGTTCTATTTTTTTATAAAAATTGTTTTATTTTATTCTTTTTAGTGTAAATACATTTTCTATAAAAGCTCTATTTTTTTCAAAAATCCATATCAAAGGGAAAACCTTCTTTGAATAAATGGCCCTAAAAACTAATCATTTGTATGAAAAATTCCGTTTCGAAGTCGATTTTATCAAACAAACTGATTATATTTCATTTTTGCCTCAGAGAAGCCCATAGGCGTAACTAGAGTTGGTGAAAGGGGGGGGTCACCCTAAAAATGTACAGACTAAACACCAATAAGAAGTGTAAAAGAGTTGAAAATTTACTAGTCATAAATACTTGTCTCTAAAGATATACTCCGTGTTTATTTCAGGCATCTCCCGGGGGGGGGGGGGGGTGAACTAACCCCTTGGAGCAAGTCAACTCCTCCCTCCCCCCCCCCCCGGGAAAAAAATTCATATCACAAGTTTTAAAAAAAGAAAGAAAAGAGAAATTACTAAGGCTCGACCGATGCATCGGCCTTGCCGATGCATCGGCGCCGATTGTTCAACAAAGTTGCCATCGGCCATCGGCATCGGCAGCCGATGTTAACTTTATAAAAACATCGGCCCATCGGCCTTAAAAAACGTCTAAAAGCCGATGCAAGGCCGATGGTTTTTCGCAGGAACAACTTTCCAGAAAACATTCTCTGTCTTAAACTTACTTTTTTCCTCCATAGCTAAATTTCTATTTCCAGACAATAACAGGCAGAACATCAGTTAAAAAAAGCACAAAAATAATGTCATTCTACAAAGTGTATTTGATAAAATATTCGGAAAAATAGTTTAATCGATCGCTGCCCGAAAACCTTCATTATTGAAATTATTTCTCTTTGAACAGAATGCTAGCGAAATAGAATATGTTAAAGGGGGAAATACGTGTAAAACGGCGTATTAAGAGCAATTTTTATGATTTTTTTTAACGTATAAAGAATAAATATATTTTATTGAGATTTTGAGGTTATTTTATAGATATATTGAGGAACATTTACTGAAATTTTCAAACATTTTTCTTGAAAAATCCGGGAGATATCGGCTGCTGCACACTGTAAGTCGCCACCCGGGTCGGCAGTTTGCGTACATCCTGAAGGGCACAAGTTTTATCTGAAATCAATTTTTTTTAAATCAACTTTTTTTATCAGTGTCTTTTCTAGTTGAACTAAACTCATCACAAAAAAAAAACCCCGAAAACTTCTATATTTTTTTAGAATGGGAAAATTAAATACGATTTTTAGCCGTTTTTTTTTTTGTTTTTTTTTGTTCTTTTCTTACAATAAAAAAAGTAAAAATAAAGAGATGTTTATGATTCCAGTTCAACTAAAGCGCGTATATATAAGGAAAATGTGTGCTAAATTTGATAAGGATTGATCAAAAACTCTGCGAACTAGAGTATACGCAAATTAGAAAAAGTAGTTTCGAGAAAAACACGTTTGAAGAGAAGAGAGGTATTGAAGGTAAATTTAAGGCAGTAATGAATCAATTGTTTTGTACTTATAGATACTAATATTTATAGAAATTTCTATCCAAGGTCTCAATTGTTAAAAAAAAAATAAAAGGACATCTGCTAACGCTCTCTAATACCCTTCAGGTCATTCATGAGGGACTCCCTGCTCAACTGCTCCAAAAGGGGCGCTCGCTCAAATGCTTATAACTTTTAGACGACTTGGAATTTTGCTTTGAAATTTTTTGAGACTTTTACACATATTTCCCCCCTTAAAGTAAAAGTAATAGAGGCGTCTTATGAGTGCTATTTGTTATTCGCACTAGGTTAGTTGCCTCATTTTGTCCGTTTTTCGCTCAGTAATGACTTAGTGCATTAGATGTTATTGTGCAATAATCTTATACCATCTGCTTTCAGTTTGTCCTGTTTCTTATTATTCCGAAATTGTAAACAATACAAAGTCAACTCAATGAAAGTACGATAATAATTTTACCCGCTTAAACTTTTTTCTCTTAGCCGTTTTTTTGTTTTTTTTTCCTCCTTCTTCCATGCCACGTGTTACAGTTTTTTTTTTTTTTGCAATTGTGCAGCAATCTCGTTGCACCCGCTTTTAGTGTGCGGTTATTCTCATTATTTTATTTTTAGTTTACAACATAGAAAAAAAATGATCAAAAATAAGAAACGATTTTCCAGTATGAATGTTTATTGATTGAAATTTTATCTGTCAAGGTTCGACTTGCAATTTTCGAAAATTGAATTCTCAAAATGCGAGTTCGCGCGACAGGATTTAATAATATCTTAATAATTTCTTTATTTTCAAAGATTGATCAATGCATATTTTTTTCAAAATACATCTTAATTTTTTATACGATAGTTATTTTAATTTTTCCCCGTGTAAACTTCCATTTTTAAGCATATATATATATATATATATATATATATATATATATTTTTTTTTTTTTTTTGCTTCGATGCCACGTGCTACGATAGTTGACAGTTTTTCTGCTATTTTACAACAATCTCGTTGTATCTGATTTCAGTTTCGAATATTTCTTGTTCTTTTATAATTACTTTACAACATAGAACAAACATATTGATAAAAAATATGAATCAATTCTTCAGTATAAATGTTTATTGATCAAAATTTTATGTGGTTCAAGTTCGACTTGCAATTTTAAAAACGTAATTCTTAAAAAACGAGTTTGCGAGACAGGGTGGAATAATATCTTAATAAAAATGCTATAATTTCTTTATTTTCAAAAATTGACAACGCATATATATATATATTTTTTTTTTCAAAATACATCTTAATTTTTATAATTGATCACGTGTTTTTTCAGAAGATTATTTGTCAACAGAAAACTGCTGGTGCTCAATATATTTTTCACGTTACAAAATATTGGTTTATTTCGATGACCTTACATTGTGCTCATAAAAATATAAAGAATATGTCGGGTATTTCAGTGCAATTTTCAACTCACAAGAAAAAAAGCTAATAAGATTGGTTCTTAAGACGGCCGGCCCCTTCATTCATTGGTGATGACAAAAAAAATCTCACGTCTGTTCTTGAAGTAATATTCAGTATTTCTTGGTTATGAACATGAACATGGGGGGGGGGGGGGGGGTTACTGCGTACTGCGAGAAAAAACTTTTTAATATTTTATTTTTATTTTATAAAAAGAACTAGTTTTAGTTAAAATAACTTTTATAATAAAAAATAAACAGAATCGTTCCCGCTTTTCTTTCAAAAACGGGGGAAAAATTAAGAAAAAAATCCGAGGGGTGTTGACAATTTTGTTAGATACAAACCCACATTATATGTTAGCCTGTATTATAACATCTACATTCCTCCCTATGAAAACAAAAATAAGAAAATAAAGGCAGCTGCACTTGTCATTTGCAGTGCAGGTGCTACAAACAGAAAATGTTGGAGGAAAGGGAAGGAGACCCGATCCGATCAAATAGTAGTTGACTACTTTTGAAATTATAAGAAAAAATATTTAAATCTCCTCTGATATAGCTATTTTTTACCACCTAATAGTTTATTTTACTAGAACCGCGAGTGATTCTTTTAGTTTTAATTATTATGTAAACTTCCTCCAAACAGTAACAGTTTTATGGTGCTTGAATAATGCATTTATGTTTTTATAAACATTAAAATAAATAAATGATTTATATGACATTTTTGATAAGCATAATGGTTAAAAGCGATTTTTTTCCATCGGCCATCGGCATCGGCCATCGGCCGATGGAAGAGGAAAATAATCGGCCATCGGCCGACCTCGGAACAATCGGCCAACAATCGGCATCGGCCCATCGGCCAAAAAGTGCCATCGGTCGAGCCCTATATCATATATTCCTCCCTGAAACTTTGCTTTACATAAGTGTGTCGAAGTCTGGGCCCCCCGAAAAAAAATTATGGATACTGTCTTGGCTCCGGAGCAGGGGGAGCATGTTAAGAATTAGGAAGGGCAGTGTATGCTTCAAAATCATACCCTTTATATATACATATATATAGATATATATGATTAGAAATGATGTTAATATGAATTTTTTTACATATATGATAGCTTTTTGATGTATATATAGTAGATGTATGTTTAGATCTTTGGTGAAGTTAGAGGAGTGGGTGTTTGGGGCTTCTGCAACTTAAATTTTTGTAACTGGTCTTATATCTATAATGCTTAGGATAACTCTGGCGGCAAGGGTTCGAGGGCTCTCCCCAGGAAACTTTTTGAAATCTTCCTAGCAATGCAATTTCGGGATACTTTGGTGATGTTAGAGGAAACAGAAAGGAGTTTGGTTACCCTCCCCCTCGCACTTTTTTTCAAAATAAAGTCTTATTTCTTTTAAGTTACTTTTGGTGTCGCTCGTGATAGTGTTCAATGTCCTTTCCCTGAAAGTGTTTCTGAAAGTAAAGTGTCTTAAAAGCGTAATTTCTAGGGCTCGACCGATGGCACTTTTTGGCCGATGGGCCGATGCCGATTGTTGGCCGTTTTATTTTTTCCTCTTCCATCGGCCGATGGCCGATGCCGATGGCCGATGGAAAAAAATCGCTTTTAACCATTATGCTTATTAAAAATGTCATATAAATCATTTATTTATTTTAATGTTTATAAAAACATAAATGCATTATTCAAGCACCATAAAACTGTTACTGTTTGGAGGAAGTTTACATAATAATTAAAACTAAAAGAATCACTCGCGGTTCTAGTAAAATAAACTATTAGGTGGTAAAAAATAGCTATATCAGAGGAGATTTAAATATTTTTTCTTATAATTTCAAAAGTAGTCAACTACTATTTGATCGGATCGGGTCTCCTTCCCTTTCCTCCAACATTTTCTGTTTGTAGCACCTGCACTGCAAATGACAAGTGCAGCTGCCTTTATTTTCTTATTTTTGTTTTCATAGGGAGGAATGTAGATGTTATAATACAGGCTAACATATAATGTGGGTTTGTATCTAACAAAATTGTCAACACCCCTCGGATTTTTTTCTTAATTTTTCCCCCGTTTTTGAAAGAAAAGCGGGAACGATTCTGTTTATTTTTTATTATAAAAGTTATTTTAACTAAAACTAGTTCTTTTTATAAAATAAAAATAAAATATTAAAAAGTTTTTTCTCGCAGTACGCAGTAACCCCCCCCCCCCCCCCCATGTTCATGTTCATAGCCAAGAAATACTGAATATTACTTCAAGAACAGACGTGAGATTTTTTTTGTCATCACCAAGGAATGAAGGGGCCGGCCGTCTTAAGAACCAATCTTATTAGCTTTTTTTCTTGTGAGTTGAAAATTGCACTGAAATACCCGACATATTCTTTATATTTTTATGAGCACAATGTAAGGTCATCGAAATAAACCAATATTTTGTAACGTGAAAAATATATTGAGCACCAGCAGTTTTCTGTTGACAAATAATCTTCTGAAAAAACACGTGATCAATTATAAAAATTAAGATGTATTTTGAAAAAAAAATATATATATATATATGCGTTGTCAATTTTTGAAAATAAAGAAATTATAGCATTTTTATTAAGATATTATTCCACCCTGTCTCGCAAACTCGTTTTTTAAGAATTACGTTTTTAAAATTGCAAGTCGAACTTGAACCACATAAAATTTTGATCAATAAACATTTATACTGAAGAATTGATTCATATTTTTTATCAATATGTTTGTTCTATGTTGTAAAGTAATTATAAAAGAACAAGAAATATTCGAAACTGAAATCAGATACAACGAGATTGTTGTAAAATAGCAGAAAAACTGTCAACTATCGTAGCACGTGGCATCGAAGCAAAAAAAAAAAAAATATATATATATATATATATATATATATATATATATATATGCTTAAAAATGGAAGTTTACACGGGGAAAAATTAAAATAACTATCGTATAAAAAATTAAGATGTATTTTGAAAAAAATATGCATTGATCAATCTTTGAAAATAAAGAAATTATTAAGATATTATTAAATCCTGTCGCGCGAACTCGCATTTTGAGAATTCAATTTTCGAAAATTGCAAGTCGAACCTTGACAGATTAAATTTCAATCAATAAACATTCATACTGGAAAATCGTTTCTTATTTTTGATCATTTTTTTTCTATGTTGTAAACTAAAAATAAAATAATGAGAATAACCGCACACTAAAAGCGGGTGCAACGAGATTGCTGCACAATTGCAAAAAAAAAAAAAAAATGTAACACGTGGCATGGAAGAAGGAGGAAAAAAAAACAAAAAAACGGCTAAGAGAAAAAAGTTTAAGCGGGTAAAATTATTATCGTACTTTCATTGAGTTGACTTTGTATTGTTTACAATTTCGGAATAATAAGAAACAGGACAAACTGAAAGCAGATGGTATAAGATTATTGCACAATAACATCTAATGCACTAAGTCATTACTGAGCGAAAAACGGACAAAATGAGGCAACTAACCTAGTGCGAATAACAAATAGCACTCATAAGACGCCTCTATTACTTTTACTTTAAGGGGGGAAATATGTGTAAAAGTCTCAAAAAATTTCAAAGCAAAATTCCAAGTCGTCTAAAAGTTATAAGCATTTGAGCGAGCGCCCCTTTTGGAGCAGTTGAGCAGGGAGTCCCTCATGAATGACCTGAAGGGTATTAGAGAGCGTTAGCAGATGTCCTTTTATTTTTTTTTTAACAATTGAGACCTTGGATAGAAATTTCTATAAATATTAGTATCTATAAGTACAAAACAATTGATTCATTACTGCCTTAAATTTACCTTCAATACCTCTCTTCTCTTCAAACGTGTTTTTCTCGAAACTACTTTTTCTAATTTGCGTATACTCTAGTTCGCAGAGTTTTTGATCAATCCTTATCAAATTTAGCACACATTTTCCTTATATATACGCGCTTTAGTTGAACTGGAATCATAAACATCTCTTTATTTTTACTTTTTTTATTGTAAGAAAAGAACAAAAAAAAAACAAAAAAAAAAAAAACGGCTAAAAATCGTATTTAATTTTCCCATTCTAAAAAAATATAGAAGTTTTCGGGGTTTTTTTTTTTTTGTGATGAGTTTAGTTCAACTAGAAAAGACACTGATAAAAAAAGTTGATTTAAAAAAAATTGATTTCAGATAAAACTTGTGCCCTTCAGGATGTACGCAAACTGCCGACCCGGGTGGCGACTTACAGTGTGCAGCAGCCGATATCTCCCGGATTTTTCAAGAAAAATGTTTGAAAATTTCAGTAAATGTTCCTCAATATATCTATAAAATAACCTCAAAATCTCAATAAAATATATTTATTCTTTATACGTTAAAAAAAATCATAAAAATTGCTCTTAATACGCCGTTTTACACGTATTTCCCCCTTTAACATATTCTATTTCGCTAGCATGCTGTTCAAAGAGAAATAATTTCAATAATGAAGGTTTTCGGGCAGCGATCGATTAAACTATTTTTCCGAATATTTTATCAAATACACTTTGTAGAATGACATTATTTTTGTGCTTTTTTTAACTGATGTTCTGCCTGTTATTGTCTGGAAATAGAAATTTAGCTATGGAGGAAAAAAGTAAGTTTAAGACAGAGAATGTTTTCTGGAAAGTTGTTCCTGCGAAAAACCATCGGCCTTGCATCGGCTTTTAGACGTTTTTTAAGGCCGATGGGCCGATGTTTTTATAAAGTTAACATCGGCTGCCGATGCCGATGGCCGATGGCAACTTTGTTGAACAATCGGCGCCGATGCATCGGCAAGGCCGATGCATCGGTCGAGCCTTAATATGATACATTGCAAAAGATTTCTGGGGGGCTGCCCGTGGGTCCCCTTCCCCTCTGGATACGGCCTTGATTCACAAAAACATTAAACATTCCTTACTAGATCTTTTAGTTTATTTTTTAATTCAAACGCAATAGAAAATTCAATATTTAGCGCTAAGCAATCTTCTATGTCCAGGCATTCATAATATTAAAACCGGGAAATAGTCGAATTTTAGAGAAAAAAATCCAAATTCCCCTACAAAAATGCTCATCCCCACAATAAATTTCTAAAAAATTTGTTAAATTTGTATCAAAACATACCTCAGAAGTGGAAGCGTCTGAATCAAATTTTCTTTTCTTTTTGGATGACGAACGTGTCCATCGCTGGAGTGCAAACTTATTATGTATCGAAAATAATTAAAAATGTAGCTAAAATATAAATAATACTTGATTGTAAATTAAAATGCAGCATTAAACCGTAGCAGTGAGATTGGAAACGATGAACGGATGATTTCCAGAGTCGTAATGCAATCAGTGATGGACCATAATAAGAAAAAAAAAAAACATTTAAAATATAAGAGATGAGAAACATCTGTAAATGAGAATGCAATGCAAATACAGTTCATCAGTTTTCCAATCGGCTCATCTACAAAAATTTTTTTACCAAAATGGGTCTTTGGACAGGAAGTCATAAATAAATACAAACTGCTCTTTAAGTTTCTTAATGAGTATCCCTGCCTGGCTTGAGGGTTTAACCCATTAGGACAATTGGACTTTAGGACTCCATCACAACAGAGAATATTTTCCAGGAAACTTATTACTTGTGCGATTGTATTCCCAGATTGCTGCCTTTGGGTAAAAAAGACATCAAGAAGGAAAGAAAACCCTCTGGAGTGATTGAAAGGATCTCTGTCTGTGTGTGGTACGGTGATTGAAGCTACCTTTCGCGCGCGCGCGCTGTTAACCCCCCCCCCCCCACCCAAGGTGATAAGGGGGTTGATTATAACCTTATAACCAGATGAAAAGTCTTCTTTATTATGAGCTGCATACTTTGGCCATGATCGCAACCCTTCAGAGAAAAGGAAAAAAAATCATATGCATATGTGTTTAATTTTCTTAGGGGGAAAAAAATTGTGCTTTGCAAGGCCGTAGTCAGAAATTTTTCTGTGTGCCTAAATGTGCCTAAATAAGTACATACCCAATGGGGGGGGGGTTTGAACCCCCAAAACCCCCCCCTGGTTACGCCTATGGAGAAGCCTTCAGTCAAACTCTTGCTGTAATTGCTTTTACTATTATAGCACAATGGCAACAAACACATTTTATACAATGAATTTTATATTTCATAATAGTTTTCCCAACAAAGAAAAATCAAGCCAAGCCTTTCCAATTAAAATACAAAATACTAATTTTTCACCCTCAAAGTTTTTTTTAAAAAACAATTGTAGTCAGATTGATGTACGATGTTTCAGTTAGACGACCATCTATCGGTTAAAGAAAAAACCGTCAAAATCGGTTCATTTAGTAAAAAGCTATGGATGAAAAAACAAAAAACATACTATATTAATGCCCATTACTTTTGTTCTATTAATCGAATATGGTTAAACGAAGGTACGGGACCTATGGGAAACCACTTAGAAGTTTTAGATAGTATTTTGCAAAAATTTTGGTGATATTGCGGCAATTACCAAATTATTGCCTTAGTATTACAATTTGTAGTAGACAATGAACTAAGAAAATATGCATACATTATGTAGAAAATATGTTTATATACCCTTCAAAAATATTTAATGAGAGTATTTTTTCATAATAGAAGTGTATATTTTTTGGTTTTGTTATATCCTCAACATATAGGCTAGGGGTGGATGAAATGGGGGGGGGGGTCACCCAAGGCCGTATCCAGAGCTCCCTCCTCCCCCGAAATCCTGAAAATGTTCCAAACTTCGCATAAATTTCTCCCTGAAACTGTTCTTTATGTAGTGAGATAAAGTCAGGTCCCCCCTCCTCCCGAAGCAAATTTCTGGATACGACCTTGGGGTCACCCTAAAAATGTACAGCCAAATTAATAATAAGAAGCGGAAAAGAGTTCGAAATTTACCAGTAATAAGTATCATTAAAGATATCTTTCAGCGCATAATAATCATATTTACCTTTTTTATAAACATTATACTCAGAAAACACAAATTAAACTTAGTTAAAATAATTTTAAATATTTGCTGAAAATACAAGTTGAAAATGAATTACGGCTTGCAGTAAAAACTTGTTGATTAGAGTAAACATTACAAAAACAAGGAATATGGAAACATTTCTTGACTCTTCATTAGTTTCAAATGGAAATTCGTCCTCTTTTCGTGAAAAATGAAACAATGTGGCTTGAGATTTACGTTTACTATGGGATCATTCATAAATGATGTCACGCTTCGAGGGGGGGAAGGGGGTTCGTGAAATTATGACAAAGCGTGACTCGGGGAGGGGAGGGGGTAACAAGAAGTGTGACATCCTGCATTATGCAACATAGCGTGACGCGTGACAAAGGGGGGGAGGGGTGTCTGCTAAAGTGTGACGTATTGTGACAAAGGGGGGGGGAGGGGGGTCAAATATATGGGAAAAAAGCGTGACGTCATTTATGAACGGCCCCTATCTTTACCTTCACTCATTTTAATCATGATTTTAATTGAGCGCAATCGCAATAGATACCCGGTAATAAATTGATAACTTGTAATAACCAGCTGGGAAAACGTAACCAAAGTATAGAATAAATATTTTAACACCATGCGGTACGAAGACAACAATTGACAGACACTCCGCCGCCGCATTATTATTATCACGTGACTTTCTCATGAAGAGGGAACGTGCTCCGGT
This sequence comes from Octonoba sinensis, assembly GCA_038502835.1. Classification (NCBI taxonomy): domain Eukaryota; kingdom Metazoa; phylum Arthropoda; class Arachnida; order Araneae; family Uloboridae; genus Octonoba; species Octonoba sinensis. The sequence continues at coordinate 40,728,320 of CM076600.1, forward strand.
TGGCTCCGGACATCGAGAATCTTGCCCATTCAATCGACGATTTCGCCTGAAGTACTGAGGAGGTGATCAGAGAGGGAAATTCACTCAGTTGCCTAAAAAAGTATTTTTTAAGAGATCAACAAAAGTATTATGATGTTTCCAAGTCCACGATTAAGCTGTCATAATTTCCACCTAGAAAAAAAAAAGTAAAACATCAATGGGGGAGTTGAACCCCCCCTCCCCCCATTGCGACTATGGTCCCCAAAGACGTCCACAAGACTTTTTTCTAGTGTCCCCAAATTGCCTTTGGATTTGGGGACATGTTCCCAAATTGACGCTTATTATTATTAAAAATGTGGTCACGCTGGCTTAAGCTGAAGTTCGACAGCGCAAATGATACTCCATGCTAGCTATGCTCCAGTAACACTGCACAGTCACCACTACAACCGTGAAATCTTTGTTGTGTTTTACGATTTCGAATTTTCTGACTAGAATTGTTTGTTCTTTCTTGACAAATTTAAGTAATCCGTTAAGAATCATGATGAAAATTGAAGAAGTAAAAAGTACAACAAAGGCACAACGTATCGCTGCTCACAGTCATGTGAAAGGACTGGGCTTAGATGAAGCTGGATTTGCTCTTGATATTGCTGCCGGTCTAGTCGGCCAGAAAAAAGCACGTGAGGTATACTATTTTTTTTTTAAATTTATATTTCATGTATGTTTCGTAAGCGAATTTGTTAGGGAAATTTATTTCAAATAAACAAAACTAAATGAAGAATCAAAACTTGTATGTATTGTATATATGTAATAAACATTTACTGAACTGTTTGAGATGGAACTGACGGGAGTTTAGAAATCCTCATTAATTACGTTTCTTTACTTGCTTATAATATGAAGTTAACGCTCTCTATGTTCAGCAGAAAGTGATATTGCAGAACAAATAACAGAGTTTTCTTCCGGAATTTAAAAACCTGAAAATTATGGCACTAAACTTTTTTTTTCAAAGGGAGCAATCAAACGCCACCTTGTGGGTGCTAATTTCTGGGCGGTAAATATTTTGTCAATTCAGAGCTGGAAAACAGCATCAGGACGCAACTATACACAATGGGCGTTTTCAAAGAATATACTATAACAAGTTTTTTGAAGTATTTTTACTCAATTTATAAATTATCTATTGAAAATGCTTAAATTTAGGTTTCATTGTATGAAAATGGTCTAAGATGGACTTTTCTTCCAATTTCATTTTTTAAATATTAAGACACACCATCCATCTTACGGTAATGCACTATTCTTATATAATGATATCCCATGGAACGTATTTTTTCCGGATAAAAAGTAGCCTATGTCCTTCTCTGAACCCCAAACTATCGCTATGCAAAAAATTATGTCAATACCTTGCTCTGTAAAAAACAAAAATTCTATCCCACAGAAACCGTAAATTTATAAACCGGAGGGGTCATTTCAAAAATCTCCTGTTTTTCCCCCTCCAAGGTTGGCAAGTTTGGTACTGTACATGATATTGCAGTGGCGCAACAAGGGGAGTCATAGTAGACCGTGTCCCCTCTGCCCCCCTGAGTGGGTTGAATTTTTTTAATATAATTTTTATCAGCAAAAGACAATATGCATCTTAAGAAAATAAAGTTCTGTTTTTATCAATAAATCACTAAATATTGATAGCAGGGGGATCAAAATTTTAAAAAAAAAAAATAAGATTTAAAAAATTCTCAGCAGTGCCATATTATGTTACTCAAAAAATTACATTATTTCTCCACTCCCCCCGAAAAAACGAATTGCACAAAGTTCAGGTGAAATAAAAAACTGCCCCCCCCCCCCAATAAAGAATACATATATATATATATATACAATATACATATATATATTCATCATATTAAGTTAGATTATCAGAATGTTACTTTCAAAAACTGCAATTTGTTACTTTATTGTATATTTTTGATCTGTGTTTTTTAGTTAATACTACAATTAAACAGGCTATATAAGCTATGCATCTGTTAAATAAAACTTATTTGTTTTCCTTATGTAGTGCAAAGCCTCTCTACTCATTTTTGTTAGCTAATTCTGTTAGAATTATATAATTTTGTCAAGGCGTATTTTTCCTCTTAATTATGCAAGTAATAATGTATATGTGTACTTCAAGGCCGTAGCCAGAAATTTTTTTCGGGGGGGGGGGGGGGCCCTAACTTTGAAACACTTATGTTGAGGAAAGTTTCAGGGAGGAATATACATGCTACATTGCGAAAAATTTCGGGGGGGGGGGGGCCTCCCCCTCTGGATACGGCCTTTTGTAAACCATATTTCGTTTGATTTAAAAAATTTATGACGTCACAGTATATGATAGATTTTTGATACCATGTACAGTAGGTGCATTTTAGACTATCTTTGGTGAAGTTAGGGCAGTGTTTTTTGGGGCTTCGGCTTCTTATCTTAAATTTTTGAAACTGATCTTACCAGTGCTTCCCCCAGGCTTGGGCGGGAGGGCGCAGCGCTCTGCCCGCCCTTGGATTCAGGAAACGCGCCCATCTTGCCCTTTTCTTAGTGAAATTGCGCCCTTCTTGTAGAGCTCAAAACTCGCGATCGCCAGTCGCCAAAGGCAACCAATTTTCACGTTTTGGCGGCCATTGTTTTCATTGAAGTCGCCAATGTGGCTACCATTTGCTAATGCTATAAAACCCTTTCCCGTACTTTTATCTTGACACGTGACCTTTTCCAAAATTCTCTTGTCCACTAAAAATTAAATAAAGAAGAAAGAAATAGGAGTTAATTTTTGGGCCACACGGAAACTAGTTTTTCCTCCGATTTTTACCGGAAATTGCTTACAGTGTTTGAAATTTCAATATTTTTCCATTCTGGAATTATTTAAATTATCTTGAAAGTTGTAAGATATTTTTTGCATGCACTACCTTAAATCTGCTTATTTGTCGTTTCATTTTAACAATTAAAAAAGAAAAGAAAGTATAAAGGTAGAAACAGCCAAAATCGTGCACGTGCTTCGCCGAAAATGGGATTCTACGTTAGAGATTTCAATCCTTTTGCATCGGGTACAAATTTCAATTATTTTCTAAATTAGAAGATATTTTTCACACATGCTACCTTAAATCTTATTATTTCTTTCTTTCTTTTTTTTTTTGAGCTTCAGCTCTATATATTGTTAAGGCTTGCGATCGAAGCGCCTTGCCTTCCTTTCTTATAGTGTTAATAAATTGTCCTGTGTTTTCTTTCCGTTTTTTTTTTTTTTGAAAATAAGTAGTTATACTTAATTTTTGAGAAAACAAGATTTTAGGTTGAGCTAAAAGTTTCAACATGACATAATTAATAAGCATATTTAAAATAAGGATAACAAGCTCCTCCCGCAAATCTGCTTATTTTGCATTTTATTTTAATAGTTTCTGGCCTTTTTTTTTAACTGTGCCGATGTTGCACACGTGTTTGTCGAAAATTGCGTTTATCATTAATTATTCACCATTATTAAATCACTATTATTGTTTCATTTATTTATTTACTTCAAATTTCATTTTAGTATTGAGAGTTTTTTTTTTTTTTTTTTAGAAAATACTGAATTGTGGATAAATAAGAAATTTTTAGAAAATTGTTAATTTACCTGGATCCAACTTCTTTAAAAAACAATAAACAATTATTGAAAAGAAGTAGTATTATCACAAATTATAAAATAAATAAGGAATTTTTTTTTAGTTTAAACATTTTACAAAATTAATAATGATCTCTTTTAGGGCCGACAGTTGCGAGATTTTTCGGTCACTTTTTCAGATTTTGTGGATTTTTTTTTTTTTTTCACATCATTTTATGTCTTTTTTTTGGCTTTGGGTAATTTTTTGTGTGTAGCCTGAAACTCTTCCAATGATTCTGTGCTTGATTATATTGCAACTCTTAAAAACTCTCTGTCTCACAAAAATCCCAAAGACTAATAAGAAAATTCTTTTTTTCATCTTTATAAAAGACCCATTTGGGTCAGATATGCATTTATTACATCTGTAGACGTTGAGAAAACTTACCAAAATAGAAGAATGCTCTTTCAAACAAGAAACTATTTACTATTCAAAATAGGAAAAAGCATTTAATAATCCCAATCTAATGGTACTTTCTAGTTATTTCAAGAAAGAAAATTTTTTAAATGTAATAAAACTTGTGGGAAAAAAGATGGCAATGTGTGAGGAATCCATATATTAGACATTTCCTTTTTTTCTCCTTATTTTAATAAACATTTATTTATTTCTTTAATGAAAATGTATTGTATTAATTTTGCTTCTTTTAAATTTTTTAAAAAATACTATTGTCATTTTAAGCTAAACCATTGCTTTCAATTGGTATTCTTGATTAATTATAATGGCATTTTTTGCAATTTTGCTGTTTTTAGGACATGTTAAAAATTTTAAAGAGCGTTTTCAGTGATCGTTTAAGTCATAGGTTCTCAACGTGGGCGATAACGCCCCCTTGTGGGCGTTTGAGACTTTCAGGGGGGCAGTAAAAGACCTAGAGAAAACTAGGGGCGTTGAGATGACACGGAGGGGCGTGGGCAGATTAATTAAATATTGTCTAAAATAGACTAAACACACTGATTATGTACTAACAAAAGTATTAGGTTTACAGTTGATTGTTCAACGATTTCTGATAGCATTCCCACCTTCCTATTTAGCTGAACGTGGCTATAATGCTATAGCAACATTGGTAACCAAAAAGAGAAATCGGCTCCATATTACTGAACGCGGCGACTTACGATTGTTTTTAAGTAAATATAAGCAAACTATTCAAATGCATCAAATTCAACCTTCTCATTAGTTAAGTTACAAATTCAATGTCTGAAAATTTTAATAAAAATACTTTTCAATATAATTAAGTGTGTATTTTGATTGCTCTCATTAAAATAGTCTTACTTAAAAACAGAAATAGGATAGGGTCATATCCCATCTACAAATAAAATGTATAATATTACACATTTAAAAATATATTCCTGGGGGTAGCTATTTCAGATTCGCAAGTAAAAAATGGGGGAGGGGGCGCTTTAGAAAAAAATATATTCTCAAAGTGGGCGGTGGGAAAAAAAGGTTGAGAACCTATGGTTTAAGTCATCAAAATCCGGGCTCTAATTATTATTACTGAAGCTTTATTGTATTAAGAAAAGATATATTCTTATTTTCTTATTATTCCTCAGAGGTGATCAGACCTTCAGAAGTACTGGAATGAACAGAAACACTCATAAATTAGTAAAAATGTATAACTCAGAAAATCCTTGCTAGATATTTTTTGAATTTAAAATCATTATTGGTTGATGTTGCCTTGAATATACTAGCAGAATTGTTTCATGCTTTACTTCAAATATTGAAAACGATCTTAAAAATGAATATTGTCAAATTAGTTTATATATTTTTTTCAATGTTCAGTTTCGGGTGTGATGATGTTGATGTTTGACTAAAATGTTAAATTATAGCAATAATAAAGTATTACTACGGAAGGATTCATATATGATGTCACGCTTCTAAGGGGAAGGGGGTTCCTGAAATTGTGACAAAGTGTGACGGATAGGGTAACAGGAAGTGTGACATTCTGCTTGTGCAACATAGCATAACATGTGACAATGGGGGAGGGCGGTCCGATATGGAAAAAAGTGTGACATCATTTATGAACGGTCCCTACTTCAAATTACAAGTGCCTTTTATTTCGGTAAGATGCCCTAAATTTGGAAAAGTGCCCTTTTTTTACAGTAGCACCCTGCCCTTTTTCAATCCTGGGGGAATGTCTGGATCTTACAACCATAATGTTTTGACTATCTCTGAAAGGGGGGTCCGGGGGTTCTCCCCCGGAATTTTTCCGCAATTTAGCTCCTGAGAATGCAATTTTATGCCCTTTCGGGACGTTAGAGGAAGGAGTTTCAGAAGTTCTCCCCAAAGAAAATTTTCGAAACTGCAGTCTTAAAAATGAAGTTTCAGTCTATCTTTGTCAATGTTACTGGAGGCATAGACTGGATCGAGGGCGCTCCCCAGGAAACTTTTTGAAAACTGCCTAACAATGCAATTTCGAGATTCTTTAGTAATTTTAGAGGAAGCAGAAGGGAGTTTGGTTTGTCTTCCCCCGCAAATTCTTCAAAATAAATTCTTATCTTTTGGGCTACTTTTGGTATCGCTAGTGACAGTGTTCGATGTCTTTTCCCTAAAAGTGTTTCTGAAACTGAAGTCCTAAAAGTGTAATCCTCTTTTCTTTCATTTTTTTTTTAAATCTGTGATCTGAATTTTTTTTCCGGGGGGGGGGGGGGCAGTTTGTTATCTCTGAGGGGGCAGTGCCCTCCCCCCCCCCTCCCCGGAGAGATGCCTGAAAGAAACACTGGTTGCATGTTGCATGATGAGATTATATTTTCAATTTCGCCCACAGAAGTATTACTTCAAAAAAAAAAAGATGAGAGAGAGTTAACAGAAAACATACGTTGTTTTGAGAATTAACCCTATTCCGTTTTTGTTTTGACAATTTAAGCAATTCATACTTATTCTCAAGTTTCAAGCCTTCCATATTTTGTCATAACTAAATGTAAATAATTAAAAACTGGATGTTTTCTTTCTCCTTAACCTAAATGCTGCAAACTCCTTTTTTTTTTAAGTTTGAAGTCAAAAAAGCTGTATAACTTTGATTTGCAGTCATGGACAATTATAAAGCACTTCCAAATTATACATATCGCTCATGGGCTGCAATTACGGCACAGCTCAAAAAATCATGTTTTGAGATAAGTGGGTTTAAACTTTTCATTGCTAAGGAAAAAACATAAAAGAAATGCTTTAGTTATTATTAAATCTTAAGGCCTAATATTGAATTATGAGTTATGCTAGTATTGCTGCTGAAAAAAATGTGTATTTTATATTTACAATCTGTTCTAAGTCCGAAACGCGAGTTTTTTTGAGTTGTGCCACTATTGCAGCCCATGAGCGATATAATAAGAAGAACCAATCAAGATCTTTTTTGTTCAATGTAAATTTATGACTAGGCTAAGTAAAAGTATACGAGTAATTTTGTCGCGGTATTTTTCACCTTCGCAATGTTATTGTAAACGCTCTATGGGACCATTCATAAAGAGTGTCACACTTTCTTTCAATATATTTGATCCCCCTCCCCCCTTTGTCACAAGATATCACTCTCCAACACGTCCTACCCCCTTTGTCACATATCACGCTATATTACATGAGCACATGTACTTGCAGTGTTGCAGTTCAGAAATAAGGTACTTACGTTAAAGAATCAAATTTTTAATTTTATTTTTTAACTTTTAATGACATTTGTGAGCATAACAATAATAATGATTACACGTGGGCTTAATTGGTATAAAATGAGATTAAGGTTAAAATAGAAAAAAAGATAATTAGTGCATAATAGCAAAAAAAAAATAATTAATTGAATTCTAAAAAAACACCCGCACTTATTTATCTTAAAAGTAACTACCTAAGACTTTCTTTTAAAATTTTAACTAGAAGTATGTTCAAACCTTAATAAGCAGCAGTATTTTCAATATAAAATGAAATCAATGAAACTTTAAAATCAAATTATGAAAATGAAAAAACCTCAAAAATAAGTTTAATCAGCTGATTTTTTACATGTTTTTATAGAAATCAAAATGTGTAATGTCACACTTCTTGTCAAAATTGCTCGAACCCCTCCCCCCCCCTCCCTCGAAGTAGTGTGACATCATCCCCTATGAAGTTAAAAAACGAAAAAAGAAAGATTAATATGCAGTTTCTCAGCATGTGAGGAAGAAAATACAAAGTTAAAACTAAAATTGCAAAAAAAAAAAAAAAAGAGGGGCAGCTAAAATATTATTTTGAAAAATACATAAAAATAATCATACCTTTTCTGCTACATTTCTACAGGGTTTCTTCCCAAAATAAGACAAAATACTTTACCTTTTCTTTTACTCATAATCAAAATTTGTACGCAGGCAAGCAAAGAAGACTTTTGCAAGAGCACACGAGCCCACTAAATTCCCAACTGCCTATGTCTGCAAGGCTAGGTCAAGGCATCCGCAAAGGGGCAAGAGCCCTCTCCTCCCCCCCCCCCCCCCCCCCCTGTCGGAAGCGTTTCGATGTTGATTCGATTTTACGAATTGCTAGTTTAAAAAAGAAAAGACAAAAAATAAAGATTTGTCCCAGCAATAACAGCACAAACATCCACATCCCGCAATCGTAGTAGTAGACGAGGGGGTCCATTTAGGCATTAGCTCTGAAAGTTCCTTTATCTTCTACTTCCACAATGTGGGTAGTTTTAAAAGAGTCGCCATTTCCACGAATGTAACCTTCGGGCAAGGATGGACAAAGCACCTAACTGTTGTACGTATATCTATGGCAGATGTGGTGGCTTGCATTTTGCCAAAAAGGGATCAGTACATTTGCTGTTCTTGTTGTGTGGTCGGGTGATTAGAACCATATGTAGCCCTTAGGCAAGGAATCAATCCGTTATCTGTTGATGACACGACACGGGGGACCTACCGTCTTTAGAATTGAGGGAAAACATCTTATTTTGAGTTCTGGTTTATAGACCTTGGATTTTTGAAGCGCCGTCTTGTCGTTTCCCCATTTGTAAAACAGAGAACCTACCCCCCCCCCCCCCCCACACGCTCCCGAACAGATTGGTTTGAGGAACAAATTTTTTTTTCTGGACAAGTTAAAAATTTCGAAAGTATTTCGGGGGGGAGGGGGGGGGGAGGGCCCGTCGGGCCCCCCCTGCCTACGGCCTTGGTGTACTTAAACATGTGCTTATTTTTTTCTGAAAATGTGCTTACAAGGTGCTTATAGGTGCTTACTTTTTGAACTAAAATGTGGCTACTCACCCTGTAAATATAAATATTAATTAGTCTTAATTATGAAATATTTAATAATATATTTTTCTGAGATATTAATTTGAAAAAAAATATTGGAAAAGAGTAAAAAAATTGTTAATAACTTTATTACTTAAAAGATTTCTTATTAAGAGTGGTTAGTGTTGTGAAAAAAAGGTACCAAAGTAACTTTTCTCCACTAGACCCCTACCTGTTAGCCGAGGCCTTAGGATTGCTAGCGCACGGGGTGAGGTAGTGGGGTCCACAAATTTTACATTCACGTATCCCCAAGTGCACGTGGTGGGTCTTCAGCAGGTATCAAACACGCGACCTTCCAGGTGGAAGTCCGATGTGCTGACCACTAGGCTACCACAGCCTCAGGTACCAAAGTAACTAATTTCAGTTCTAGTTATGACTCATTTAACAAAAATTCTTTTTTAATCCTTGATTGAAGAATAGAAAATGATGATAAAATATTGGCACCTATATTTTAAAACTAGAATAATTTTATTTTTCATTTTTAACATAGTAATGTATTCTGTTACGACATTAAACAACAACAACAAAAAATTAGTATAACTTAATAATTTAAAAAAAAAACAATATCAGCAGGTTCCTGGAGTAGATTGGTGGTAATTGAGTGTCAGAACATGAAATGGCGCTATAGTTATTTTCTTGAAAGTAAGGCAAGGTTAACTTAGTAAAAGTATAGGGACCAGTATTATTCTTCAATTTTTATGTAACTAAGATTAAATCATCTGTATAAGTTTTATTAAGTTTACTTAGATTTTAAAATCAAAAAAATATTACTTTAGTACATTTTATTCTGTTTTTGATATTTGATCACAAAATGCAACTTCACTAAAAATAGTTTTGGACAGTTTTATACAATCTTGGACACAAGCATGGTTTTGGGCAGAACAATAAAATCCATGGTTTTTACCGTAGTGTCAGAAACCTTGCTAATCATGGTAATTTAAAACATAGCACTTTCGTTCATTTTAAATTGTGATAAATCTTTACATGAATTGTTCATTACAACTGCTTTTTATAGTTTTGTAGTGCTATGAAGTCTTTATAATTATTGAAATTCATTTTTGTTTGCATGATATTTTAGTAATGCTCTTTCGTTTACAACATTGTTTTCTATATTAAGGCTGCAGGAATAATTGTTGACATAGTTAAAGCAAAAAGAATGGCTGGTCGTGGATTGCTTATTACTGGCGCACCTGGTACAGGGAAGGTAAATTTGTTTACATTTCTAGTGACAAAACAAATTGTTGTAACTAATAGTTAATTAAATAGTTTATTTATTTATTGTTTTGAAGCAGGTGCTATAATTTTTTTTGTTGCATTTAAACTTTGAAAAGTATGAATCAAACATTTGCTTCAGAATAATTTACATTTCATTGTTTGTTTTTCTCTTTAGACTGCTATTGCTTTAGCTGTTGCTCAAGAATTAGGCTCAAAAGTTCCATTTTGTCCAATGGTTGGAAGTGAAGTGTATTCATCAGAGATAAAAAAGACTGAAGTTCTGATGGAAAATTTTAGACGTGCTATTGGTAAGCCGATTTATTAGTTTTATAAATCGATTAGATTCCTTGTTTGCTTTCTGTAAAAATTTTTTAAACTTTTATATGAAATCTTAACAGTAAGAATAGGTTCTATTATGAATATATTTATATTTGATGAATAAATCAAGACAAAAAGTATATTTAATGTATTCTTTTATAATTGCTTAACCACAGGGATGGTTGAAAAAAAAAAGTTTATAAAATAATTTGCTTGGTTTCAAATTAATGTCGTTTAAAATGTTTGTGAAGTTCTTTAAAATTTAACATTCATAACTGGTTTAATGTAGTTGTTTTTTTTCCTGTGTTTCTTTCTTTTTTTTTTTTTGTTCTCAATCAAATTCTTATAATTGAATGAAACCTTTCAGTTGACTGCAAATTTGTATCTAGTATTTTTAAAAACATGATTACAATGTTTCTCTTATAAGTTTCGCTTTCATTTGTATGCTCATACAGTATTATAAATAATGGTTCAAAATTAGTTCTGTGCGAATTTTACTTCTGGATTTCTTGCTAAAACTTTGTTCCAGGGAGGGCAAATAGAATTTTATTGAAGTGCTAAAATTAAAAAGTAAACTGAAATGCATTTTGTTATTAGTATTAGTATTATTTCGCATGTCAATTCCCTATGTTTTCTGAGTGCTGATCCCTTGTGTTATTCATTATTAAGTTCAAAATTTTATTTTATTAATTTATTATTTGGTTTGTCTTACTTCTAAGATTTTGCAAATTAGACTGATACGTTGTAGCTTGGAAGATAATGCTAGTACCTTCACCTTAGGACAGCCATCATGCCAAAAGCTATGTCATTAAAAAGTAACTTTGTCAAAAACAGAGTAGCTTACAGCAAAAATATTTTCATAATAAAATAATTGGAAATTTTCCACAAAAAAAAAATCAAATTTATTCACAAGAAACATATATTCTATTCTCATTTGTTTCTTTATCTCGAGTTGTCATTGAGTCAGATACAGGAGATGATCACAAGACATGAAACATATGCTATATTTATCTTATTCTTCATGAGTATTGTTAATTGGAGGAGGAAGCTGTAAATTTTTGCTCCAAACATAAAATTTACAATCATTCAAGATCCTAATATACATTTATATCTTAATTTATATTTATTTTATTTATTTTTGTATTTGCACTTGGATTTTGCTAAAGCTACTTAAATATTTGTTTGATGTTATTAAATTTATTGATGTTTTTAAAATATAAAATTTGTTAATTTCTTCCCTTAAAAAATATTTCATAGATTGTTTGGTTAATCTTTAAAAAATGGGACAGTTATATGGACTACTGGTTTGATTAAGTAAAAGTAGTTGATGAGGATATCAAATCAATTATTATTCAAAAAATTTCTAATATTACATAGTTAGTATTAATCTCAACATTTTTTTGTGGGTTTATGATCCATTTTATTCAGTCACCAAATTTCATATAAATATTCAAGGAAATTTAAAATCATGAGACAAAGTAACTTAAATGGTTTTAACATTTCTAGAATTATCCTTTAATCAATTGTAAAAATAAGAAGGACAATCAAAAGTCTTGTAATCCAGAAAAATTGTTGTTTAATTATAGGTTTAAGAATAAAGGAAGTGAAAGAAATTTATGAAGGAGAAGTAACTGAAATATCTCCTGTTGAAAGTGAAAATCCCATGGGTGGTAGGTACATTTTTTTTTTTTTTGCAATTTGCCATTTGTATTACACTTCTTCCAATGTATTCACTCTTAATATCATTTGGTTTTAAGGTATGAAACTTCAACTAGAACATATTTGCCATGTGTATTAAATATAGTAATATATTGGAAAAAAAATTGAATCTCAAATGTTATAGCCATTTGCAAGTGCATTAGATGTTAAATGTGTTATAGTAATTTCAGATTGATTCTATTTTATTAGTATACATTGTCCGTTGTTTATGTATCTTTGATCGCAATGGAGTTATGTGCTACTGCATACTCTGAGTACTAATGTATTATACTCAGTATACCATTGATTATTTTCATTTAAATTCTGAATTCAAATTTAAGATTTTAAAGTCAAGTGCAAAATGCTAATCTATTTACCTGATTTTGGGCAAATGTTGCCAACCCAGGAAAATTGCTTTGCTTGATCCTGAAAATTCTTTTTCTGGGCTGAGATTTTTTAATAATTGCAATTTATCAGACTTACTGAATGATGTTTTTATGGATGTTTCATCCAAAGGTGACAGCTTTCAAGAAACTGAGTAATTTATAAAGTGATTGTATATTATCTGCTATTTCTAAAGTGAAAAAAAGAGCTCTGAAATGGCACTTTCAACACATAAGCCATGTGGCAATTGTGGAGTACTAGAACCAGATCTGGGTTTTATGAAATGTTTATTGGGACATTGACTAATTTTATTAAACTGTTGAAATGCAATTATTAATTATGTGGTAAAGGCAAAAGATAAATTTGTGTGATAATACTTCATACTTACATATTTTTTGAAGTCTTCTCAAAAGTAAAAATTATATTTTATTAAAATATTAAAATTCTTTAATGTACATTTAAAATAACTTTTGTAAGTCTTGAAAGCACCTTGTTATTTCTGCAAAAGTTAGAGTTTGAATTTAAACATGTTTGATTTAATTGTAAGTAGAATGAAGAGTTGTAAACTTCAAGCTTAAAATTCCCACTTTTCCCACCCAAAATATTTAGATTTGATAGTGTGTAATAATTAATGATTGTGCCTGTGCTTTTATTTTCTAATGCAACAATTTGATAATGGTTGCTAATCTTTTTGAAATGTTGTTAGGATATGGGAAAACTGTTACACATGTTGTCATTGGACTAAAAACTACAAAAGGCTCCAAAAAATTGAAGCTAGATCCTTCAATTTATGAAAGCATTCAAAAGGAAAAAATAAGTCCTGGTGATGTCATTTACATTGAAGCAAACAGTGGAGCTGTCAAGGTATAGCAATGTATTTAAAGGTGTTATGAAATATTTTAAAACTAAGAGCTTTGAATTAACTAAAATACTGAAATAAAAGCAAAAACTGAAAAGCATTCATAGATGTGCACAGAAATATGAACTAAAATCTGCATTATGCTGTATAATTAAATTGTTTATTTCAAATACCAGTCAAGCAAAAAATAATCGAAAATTTAGTTTATTGGGAGATTATTTTATTGTAAAGTTAGTAAAATATTAGTGCCCTTTCATAGCTAAGAGTTAAAAATATTTTCGACATAGATGTCAATTCTAAAATTATTATTTTCAATTGTTTTCTTCATCAATGAAGCAATTATCATCCCATCCTGATATTTTATACTGTTATTTACATACTATTAAATAGAACTAATTTGAAACTTTTAAATTATGTACTTTGAAAAAAAAAATAATTTATGATTTTTAACTAGATTTTAAGAAAACCTTTATTAATGTTAACATTCGTTAAAAAGGACAAGAAAAATGCCCTAAATTAAGTGTTTACCTGTTGCTCAATTTGGAAAGCTTCTATAGCCATTCAAAATTTGCCACCTTTTGTTTTCAGTTGAATTTTGAAGTTCTGTAAATCAGAAGCAAGTACACGTATTACAGTGTAATTCATATTTTCCCAAGTCGGTAGCAATAGCGCATATGGGCCACATTTCAAGAAAATGTGAAGTGGGGAGATTTTGAGCTTTTGTTTGACCAAACACAAAAAAGATTGAGAAACAGTGCATTAGATGATATTGCAAACTAGATAGAGAAGAAGAAACTAAATATTTTTGTGTAGTTTTGCATGTGTATTATTTATCTTTGTGGTACTATTACAGTAATTTGAATACATTTAGTGTGTTTTAAAATGTAGTATTAATGTATTTCTCTCTTTATATGCATCAGTTTTTAATGTATCTATTTATTTATTAGAGACAAGGAAGGTGTGATGCTTATGCCACAGAATTTGATCTGGAGGTAAACATTTTGAAATTTTAACTTTTGTGGCAATTTTATTTGCAATAAATATGAATGCTATGAATCCAAAGTTTACAGATGAATTTATTTTTATTTCATGCTTTTTATTGTATGTTACATTATCATCATTATAATAGGTAAAACACTTTTAACACATTGCTTAGTTAAACTTAATTTCATTTAATGTGCGGATGAAATAATTTTCTTTTCATAAATCAACGATTTATGTAAAATGTAATTATTCTGCTCAATATGTGCAGAATTAGAATGTAATTAGTTAAAATGAAAGAGCTAATAAATAAGAATTACATATTTAAAAAAAATTGCATATAAAGTAATTGGGTTTTCCAAAACTTATAATTTTGTGAGATATGTTAATATTACTTGTGTAAATGGTTTTTAAGTAACAAATTTAATATTTCTTTAAATATTTTGCGTCGGTTTTTTCTGAAAGATCTCAATGTTTCAAATCACTCTTTCTACTCTTTTTTTTTTCCCCTTACTTTTAGTACTTTTAATTTAATTTTTATTCAATAATTAAGAATATTTTTTTCCCAAGGCTGAAGAATATGTTCCTTTACCAAAAGGAGATGTCCACAAGAAGAAAGAAATTGTTCAAGATGTTACACTTCATGACTTAGATGTTGCAAATTCTAAACCACAGGGCGGTCAGGATATACTGTCCATTATGAATATGCTTATAAAGCCCAAAAAAACTGAAATAACTGGTATGTAGTTTTAAAGTTATTTCTTCAGATATGTTTCTTAATTAGAGATGTTTCTTAGTTATGCATGTGTGTGCATGAGAGAGAGAGAATTCTCAAGGCTGCATAGTTTTGAATGAAATGGACTTTTTTATATTTTATTGCTCTATTTGGGTGATTTTCAAATTTGAAGCATTTTTGATGTCCGACAAAAGGCTAATTTTTGTATTAACATTAAATAACTTGTTGGGTTAGGTGTTTATTTTTTCAAAAAGTATATACTATTAAGAATAATCAAGTGTAATATTATAAGAATCTGTCTTAAACTTTTCTTCAAATGAGCAACCCTATGAAAACAGACTGTCCGAAACAACAAAGTGAAATTTCTCTTTAATGTTTTATCTATTTCAGAGATATAAAATCACTAAAAATAACATATGTACCTTTGAAATATATTTTATGATAACTCTATTTATTATCTTTGAAATTAAAAAAAAAATGTTTGTAATTAATGGTTTTGTGTTGTCCGAGGGAAATGTCAGATCTGGGACTATCAGGTCTGTTACCAGGGTTAATCAATTTTAAAATTACTCAGTAGATTGCTCCACTATATTTTTATATTGTTCTTCCAATTCCACATATGGAACAAACTATTTTGGATGATCACCTTACCTTCAAAGGATATATTGAAGACTTTTTGAGCTTTCATAAGGTGAATATTTTTTTATGTTGTCAGGTCTGTTAACATATTTTAAAATTTACTTACTGTAGCTTTATTAACTGCTTATCACAAACAAAGTAACTCTGTAAGGTGTATTGGAGCAATGATGGCTTAAGCCCAAAATGTTAACACTTGGTAGTTAAAAAAATCAAAAAGGTTAAAATATCAGGTCTGTTACCTGATAAAAGTAACAGACCTGACATGATTTTTTAAAAATAAAGTAAAACTTTCAAAATTTGTACATAAACTCCTAAAATGTCACATGTACAATATGTAGTTGCTGGAAACACACAATAATAATAATAAAGAATAGCATAATGTTACCATAAAAAAAGTTTTAATATTATCTACACATTTTATCCAAAAGAATATTCCTTAAACTATTGATTTTCTTTTTAAAAATTTACTTTTTTCAAACAAATCATCCTTTTGTAATTCAAAATTTTAATTTATTTCTAAATAAACAATCATTAACTATCTCTATATGATACTTATATACATATTTCAGTTTTATAAACCACACACGCCGAAGTTTTACAATTTATTATATTGCATGTTTTGGTGCAAAATGCTAATTATCTTTGGATATTTTGGAAGCCCATGTATAACTACATTTTCAGAAGAAATATTTCATATACATATAACATCTGCTTTACCAAATCATGCCAGGTCTGTTACCCAAAGTCAGGTCTGTTACCTTGCAAAGATATTTTTTTTAAAAAAAGTATTTGACTTAAAATTTGAAAGGAGGATGCAAATAATAGATATGAAACCTATTTATGAATAATCTTTGCATATATACAGCAAAGAATTATTTTAAAACATTTTAGAGAAAAGTTAAATTGCTAATAAGGAGTTCAAGCAACAGACGTGACACGAAATAATATAAATAAAATATTAAATATTTTCCTTTTTCAAAAGTGTAAAATAAATTTCTATTTTAGACTAATTACCTGCATAGAAACTAGTTTACTAATTAAAAAAATTGTAATCTCATACAAAAACCATCAAATTTCTGCCCGGTAACAGACCTGACATTTTTTAAGTTCGTGGTGACCTATAAAAGACCCATTTGTTTAAACTTCAATTTAAACTCACTGCTGACAGTGAAAACATGTACAAGACATATGTGCAAACTAATGTAAATTACCCAAAATGGTTGATTTAAATTTTATTTTTAAAACCATTTCAACTTTAAAAATGCCTAAAATTTGAAAATCACCCATTTAGCACTGAAGTTTCAAAATAGGAATGTATTTTGTTTTACCTATGCTTTTAGAAAATATCTAAAAAATAATCAATTTAAAAAGAACTGTATAAGATTTATGTGTATTTTCCTTGTTATGTAGAAAATTTCTCATTTGCAGAATTTGTACAACATAATTGGCTTCCTTTAAAATTTCAGGGAAAATTGAACCTGGGGGAAAAAGAAACGGAGAGAAAAGGGGGGGGGGGGATTTAGGCTTAAAATTATTTATACATATTAAAGATTATTTTCTTAATTTTACTGGGCATTTTTTAAATATAACTTTTTTTGTAAAAAGCGGGGTTTAAAAAGAGTTTGGTTTCGAAAAAAACCAGCCCACTTAGGATTTTAATAAAAAACTTGGACCTTTTTGGATTTTTCAGAGATTTTAACTCTTGATGTTTACTTAAAGATTTTATCAAACTATCGTTTTGTTATTTTTACATTTCATAGAGCAATATATCATTTTTTTAAACCATTCATCTGTGTTTTACTCGAATATTATGTGAAAAATCACAGCGTTAAAGAAGAAATTCAATTTTTTTGAAAAAGCAGCATAAATCTTAAACATCAATAATGCCAAGTAATAACATCTGTTGCCTCGAAAAGTTAGAAATAAAAATTAGAACTCAACTGTATTAACCTAATAGCTATTAAGCTTTACGTACATAAATGCGGGACTGTGTTGTAACTATCTGAGTGGTTACAATTTATGGAACATGATGCAGTTATCACTTCTATTGGCTGCCATATGATACCTACGTAATTTCAACTAGGTTATATAACTTTTACGCCTAACCCATTTCACTGGCGTGCTATTAAAAAAGAGATCTCCTATTATAGTTTATCAAAGAATATTTTTCACAGCAAAGCAAAAAAAAAAAGTCTTTGGAACTTATTAAAATAATATTTGGTTTCCCAATTTTTTTTTTTTTTTTTTGTAAAATGTTTTTAATGGTCAAATCCATATAGTTTCAATTTTTAATATATTTTTTATATATATGAAACAAACGTAGTAAAAAAATTTCTCCTGTTAATATTGCATTGCTTAAATTTTTTCTGCTTTACTCATGTTTAGGTGATAAGTCTGTTTTTTTCCCGTTTTTAACTATTTTTCAAATGTGTTTTCCTTATATATGTATGTGTAATTTAAAAAGAATAAATAAAACAAAATTAAAATCCTCTTAAGTATTGTACATTCCAATTCACAAATAGTTTAAAGAAATACTTATTAAAAGAGCTAAATTGTCTGAAAAAGAAGGTACCAATTTCAGGCCTTTGTTATACAAATATTATATGTGTAGCAGTAAATTGTTTTCTGGAATAATTGTTTTCAATAAGCAGTAAATTGTGGAAGGAAAAAAAATCCTGCAAAATTTTTGTTGGGGAATGGAAGGTTACTTTCTTAGTTTATTATTTTTTCATTAGATTAAAAGTTCTATAGTTCTTAAAATGTTTTTGTGTCATACTAATGTTAGTTCATAATTTTTCAAAATTATTTCTATCAATTTATGAAAAAAAAAAAGCAATATTTCTTGTTCTTGATTTGTTCTGTACAAACTAATATCTCCATTTTTCTGGCAACAATTTGCTTTTGTCAATACCACCTCCTATTTGTCTTTTCCTTTTCTTTAAATTATTTAAGCAATTTTGAATAAAAGAATTACTTTGCTTATTTGTTCTTATTTAATTTAAACACATATGTATATATTTTAGATAAGCTTCGCAAAGAAATAAATAAAGTTGTGAATAAATACATTGATCAAGGAGTAGCAGAACTGGTTCCTGGAGTATTATTCATTGATGAAGTTCACATGTTGGATATAGAATGTTTTACATATTTGCATAGAGCTCTTGAATCAACTATTTCACCGATAGTTATTTTTGCAACAAACCGTGGCATATGTCCAATAAGGTATGACTCTTTTACTTAAATAAATAAATAAAGATTTTCAATACTTTTTCCGTAATAAGAAAGTTCTATTTTGCCTTAAATAGAGGTGCAGAAGATGTGTTATCTGCTCATGGCATCCCACGTGATCTTCTTGATAGGCTGATGATCATCAGAACTGAACCATATTCTTGTCCTGAAATGTTTCAGGTGTGTTTTGATCATATTTCCCTTAGTATTTCATGAAGTATTTTATTACTGAAAGTCACTTATTCTGTATCTCTTATTGAATGTTTGGTGGGAAGAGAGCCTTTTCAGTTGTGGGTTTGCTAATGTATGTGTAAATAAATTTTCATTGTATTTTGAGTGAATTACAAATCTTCAAAAATTGGATGTGCGGTTGCGCAAATGAGAAAAGATATGTTTTTTGTCTTTGTCGCCTCTAATGTGAAAGCACTCTTAATGTGGCTTTTCATGGAAGAAATATTCTTTTGTTAAAAACACGCCCTTTTAGTTTGTTTTTTTGTTGCAAAATGAGGTTATGCACTACAACGGAAGCAAAAATGAGCACACAGCAACAAACACTGAACAGTGAGTCTTTCGTGCTAGTGCTTGCATATTAAAAAATCAAGAACAGTACTGTACTGTTAATAAGGTCATATACAAATGCTGAGTAGGTGTAATATATGTCATGACTATGCTATTATGCTATTTATATTTTGCATGAGAAAAAAATAACTTTGAAAAGAAATTGACCAAAAACTTTTAATGATATTAACTAAGTTGGTATTTTTTGTTTCGGAGGAGTTTATCAACGCTTTGAAAAATGGCGTACTAGTCGGAAAAAGGTCTCACATTAGTTACACTTGGAAATATAATGTATACCAGCCTTTCTGTATCTTGCATACCAGGGATGAAATTAATGTTTAAATAATAAGTATTCAGACCGGTTTACCTAGTGTTCATGTTTAATTGTAGAAAATCGAATATTTTTAAAATGTAGATGAGATTAAGGAGAGGAACATGTCGAAAAAGACATTCCTTCGTGTTCTTAATAGCGATGAAAATGAATACTAACCTGGTGGTTACAAACCCAGAAAATTAGAATTGTTGGGGAATTTTAAAGATCTGGAAAAAAAGTCAAGGGAATTTTTATCATTTAGCAAAAATGCAAATCCTTTCCTTTGAATTCTTGGTTGATATTAATCATTAATTCTTAGCCTTTATAAATAATTTTTTTTTTTACTTCATTTAAAGAGTAATTACAATTTCCTGAAGCTTTTAGTTTTTTTTTTCTCAGTCTGTTTTTGAACCTTGCCAATGTTTTTTAAAGTAGAATACAATGTGCTGACAAAATTTATTTTAATGTGAAAAAAATATATCAAGGGAATTATTTAAATGCTAGGGTATTGTGTTAAAAAACTATATGGTATATTAATAAATGACAATGCAGCCATAAAACTGCTTTCTTCCATAGAAAAGAATTGCCACATAAATTCAAATTTGGAACCATTCGGAAACTGTAAAAAACTGCGTTTTTTGAAGTTTGCTCTCAATATGGATAATTAAATTAGTCTGCGTATAATAATTGATGTGGACAAAATTTATTCAAGTGCTTAACCCATTTTTTGAAATCATCCATGCATTAAAAAATTTTATGTTGAAATATATTTTTGCTATTCCTGGCGATACATCTCGCTTCTTGGCAATTGAATCTTTGGGACAGCAAAAACATGCAAAACATGGGGACAACCAAGACACTTTTATAAGTCTCTCGTAGTCAGTGAAGGCAATCATAAAAATTAACTAGCTGAGATATAAACTGATTTTCCTGCAGGTACACCCCCTTTTTTCACAATTAATGGCAGATTTGATTGACCCTGAAAAGGACTTTTTTAAACAAATTCAGACATTGTAAAAGAATGATTTGTTTATGATGCTATGTAATTGTCATGATGATTTGTTTCAGTTCAAAGGGAAATAGTTATCATGAACCTAACCGGAGAAAATAATTTAAAAAAAAGAGATTGAAATGTTTTACTTTATTGCAATATTTGTTCCTCTCTTCTGTGAATGACATGTTGTATTTAAAAACCCATGCAGATACTGGGGTCAGTATTTTTTTAAATGCTTCTTTTTCCCAATGTGTGCTTTATCATAACAATTTCCTTCGCCTCCTGCGATCGCTTTTCAGTTCTAATTTAAATAGAATCAAGTGTATCCCCTGATAGCTGTTTTTTGCTGGCTCAAGATTCTCACTGTGTTAAAGTTTATGTTGGTGCAAAGCTTGTTTAAGAGGAAGCTGCCTTCCTGGAGAACTTCTAAAAGTTGCTGCCCAACCTCTGCATATTGAGTAGAATTCAGATCAGGCAACAAAACATATACTAACAACCCCTCAACCTGGACTACTGTGTAAAGCCTTCATTGAAGGCACAAAAAAAAAAAAAAAACTTCTCTCCATAGTAGTCTTTTTTCTGCAAGTGCCGGATCCAGGGGTGTTTGCATTTGATATCCCCTCCCCTTCATTCCTCGAAGCAGTTACTACAACCTAGGATAAAACATGGGCATTTCTGCATCAAAGCCAAATGCACTGATGATGGGATATTTGTTTATAACTCACTTCTGTACTGCTGCATGGTTTATTTATCTTTCATAGAAATTGCAGCATCTGTATTTTTCTAAAAATAGATCATTTAATTAAATTTAAAAATAAGTGGAAAATAAATGTTTTCTTTACTGCTTAATGTATGTATTAACGTGTTGAATCTCTGCATTGGTTCATTGTCTTTTTAGATCTTGAAAATACGTGCAAATATTGAAGGTGTGGCTATTGATGAAGACTCTCTTCTTATGTTAGCAGATATAGGACAGAAAACTACTCTTAGGTAATTTTTTCTTACATAAAAAAAAAAAAAAATAGTTATGTGTATACATAGTTTCTATTCATTACGATTTCATGATCCTTGTGCTTCTTGAAATTTTTCTTGGTTATACATTTTATTAAGTTTCATATATTTTATTAAGTTTATAGGTCTTGGCATAGATTTTGCCTTTCTGTCACATTCACTAAAGCAATTTTCTAAAAACATTATTGTCCCATTTGACTCCTCTCATTCTTTCTCAAGCCTGTCCTTATTTAGTTTTAAAATCAATATCTAATAATAAGCAATGCATTAATGTAAAATTCTCAATATTTTGAAACCATCTCAAATATGAATTAACTTGATTTGTATTGCACAACATCTGACAGTGGGCATACTTCCATGCCGAACACAAAAATCATACTTTTAAATTGTGTAATTGTCACCAGGTGATTCTTTGTCATTTATTTTACCAGAATACCACAATTTGTGGTCACACGTAAATAGAAAATATATATATATATATATATGTAAGGCTGGGTTGTCTGGGGGGGGGGGGGGGTTGCCATGTAACTAAGAGGCTTTGTTATTACTACACATTTATTACTGACAACACACACTACACAAAAATACAGTTAACATTTAACATCGTTATCAAGGCACATCCTCCTTCCGTCTTATCCTAGTTTCATCTGCTTGCGCGCTGCCGTATCACCACATTCATCTCAGTGACAGTGCGCTTTCAGAATATAGTTCTTATATTTATAGTTAATTGTAGGGAAAATCCCACATATATTTTTTTAATCCGAAAAAGTTATCTGAATCAAAATTCTGAGGTTAAAACTTTAATCTTCAATTTCTTATTTTGAGCTCAACTGCAGACACCATATTTTTGCTTATCCCGGAAGCACAGTAGCTAGGACCTGGCTTCTTACGTCCAAGATTGAATTCAAGCCCTGCCCAAGTCGGTGGATTTGCAAGAAGATGCAGAGGTGCAACTTCTGTGCCATGCATCTCCAAAATGCTTTATATTTGGTATAACCATTTCGTATCAGGATAAAGGCAATAAATTAATAAAGAAATGGATTAATATATTGAAATCGATGTTTAACCCTTCAGAGCTTGCGCCAAGAAGAGTAACCTGAGAACTCGCAC
Organism: Octonoba sinensis; assembly: GCA_038502835.1. Lineage (NCBI taxonomy): Eukaryota > Metazoa > Arthropoda > Arachnida > Araneae > Uloboridae > Octonoba > Octonoba sinensis. The sequence goes on from CM076600.1 coordinate 40,751,206, forward strand.
GTGAGCCTTGTATTGGCTCTTCTCCAATACAAGAATTTCCCCCAAGAAATGAACTCTCTTAGCCCATTTAGCCTGGGATTTTTGAAATGGGATGCATGACCTAGGAGGACAGGGGGTTTTATTTTGAGGATAATGGGTGGAAGAGATTATTTATATATTTTATCACTGTGCATACCATTGAAATGTATCGTGTTTCAGCATTAATAGGTTATGGTTAGGCACCTTTTGTCAGAACTACTGTTTTAGTGAATAGTTTTTAAATCCCTTGTATTTATTATGAAATATTATTTAAATATCATACCTGCTCACATTCATTGTAACTTATTTCATTTTTCCTGATTTTGTTTACTGTTACCATGTTTAAACATTATGTTCTTTAAAAAATTTAAAGTTGATTTTTAAAGTTTTATTTACTCTTATACTACTGTTTAAAATAGTTTTTTTTTTTTTTTAAATTTTATTTTTCCATTGAAACTAAAACTCTTGAATAATTCTGCAAATACATTTGTTTCTATATTGTGTTTATATATCTACATGGCTAAAATTGTTCTAGATATGCTGTGCTATTGCTGAGTCCTGCTAATTTGTCTGCTAAAGTGAATAAACGTACCAGTGTTACAAAACAAGATGTGGAAGAAGTAAGAGCATTATTCCATGATGCTAAAACTTCAGCTGCACTTTTAAAGGAACATGGTGATAAATATCTTAAATGATTCGTTTTCGTTTTTCTTGTCAACTCTTTCATTTTACAGAATTATTTTTCATAAGTTGTGTATGCATTAGCTAAATGTACTACAAGAAATGTTTGTATATTTGTCATAAAATGTTTGTACATATGTCATATTAAACAAAGTGCACTCTCTTTATTGAAGTCTCATTACTTCAAAATAGGTTGTAATTACAACCTAAACCTGGAAATAACCTTTTTACCTACTTTGTTTTTGCTATGGGATGGAGTGTCACTTTAAATGATTACTTTATGTCCAAGTTTATACAAAAAAAGTACTTTAGGCAGTTTCATTTTTTTATTTTTAATTCAAATTTAGCCTTAGCTTGAATGCTTCCCTCTCCTTTTTAGATTCTTCTTACACTGTCATCAGGGGTCATGTCAGGGGAAACTTGGGTCTCGTTTCGGACCCTTCATAAATTTGCAATTTATAAAAATGGACCGTTCATAAAATTCCAAACTACCAAATTGTACTTCTCACAGAATTTTTTATTAAATATGCAGCAAATAATAATAAAATATTTATCCATATATTTTTAAATATTTACTAAATTTGATTTTGCACAAAACTCTTTTAAATTCACAAAAACTGGACGTTTTGAAAAATGCTGGATCAACCCCTGATCATATGACTCTGAATCCTCATATGTAGTCATAAAAACAAGCTAATGTTTTTATAAAGACCAGCCCCTTTCTTTTTTTTTCTTAATACAGTGGAATCCGTATAATTGGAAAACTGGACCAGCTGCTTATTCGGACCAAACTGTATAGAACCGAAAGGTTTCGTATTACATAAATCTAATATTATTCACATTGGGATCAAAAATCTGTTTTATCGGGCCAGAGAAATGAAAGCAAGTGTAAAACAGGAGCCATATGTTGCCCTCGAGAACAATTTAAATAAAAATTATTTTATTAAACATTAATTACTATTCCTAATTCCTGTAGCTTTCAAGAAAATCCAACAATATTTACAGGGGGTGGTTATTGAAATTCCCACTAGATGGCAGTACTTTTTTCTTCCCTTCGCACGGAGTAAAAAAAATCTAGGAGTGCAAACTTTCCAAAATAAAATTGAAAAAAATATCGCAACAAAATTTTAAAAATAACAAGAAATTTCTGGTGAAAAAAAAACAATTTAACTTTACTAATTGTACTAATATCCACAAAACTTTCGAGGGCAGTAATTGAAAAGCTGATAAGGGGGGGGGGGGGTTTGCACTTAATGAAATAAGTCATTTTTATTTTTGAAACCAATGTAAATCCAAAAAATATTTAATGCTTCCTATACTAGGAAAAATGGCTTAATAGAGCATTAAGCGTTGATTATCACCTTCATAACCTTTTGTGCTCATCATATAAAGTTTGTTTGCAAACCGTTTTCACACTTTGTTAGATACTTTCACTGATTCATTAGATCAAATTGCTGAAAAATACTATTATTCATTACTATTTTTATGTCTTGGCAGATATAATAGTTACTTCAATTTTTATGTAACTTTTTGGGGTGGAGTTTTAATTTTTATATTATAGCAAATTTTGAACTGAAAGGAAAATTGAGTGGTTGGGCAGGGGGGCAGAGAGGAAGCACTTTTTACTGATTACCACATTTTTTTACATCCTACAGCCCTGTTTATCAGGCATGTGAAAAAATCGATAGGCAAAAATATTTTTGCGCATCCTCGACCAGCATTTTTCTTTCGGCTTTTTTGGAATATAGAGCAAGTGAGGAAGCGGCACCCCCAGCTTGCATTGTCGCTTTCCTGTCCAAATGGAACAAAGGAATGCATCAAGCTCAAAGTAGTAAAATACTATGAAGGGTGAAAACTAGTTGAAGTCATAGAGACACATATGCTAATACAGTGGCGAACGCAGAATTTTTTCAAGGGGGGCGGGGGGTTCATAATGTTCTGAAACTACTAAAAGAAATTCGAGTGCAGTAGAACTTCGATTAACCGAGGTAATAACAAAGTCAATTTTTTTTCACCTTTCCAAAATGAGCTTGGAAAAAAATCATACACATTTTAGTTCGTTGTCCGTGTTACAGGCATTTTTTTCCCACAAAAGCACTCAACTAAGAAGAAATATTACACCCTGAGAAGATGACATCCATGAATGCTTTGTTAACTGTGGTCATGTGACCCTATTGAAAGCAGGTGCAATATGTTACCATTTAAAAGACGTTCTATTGTTTTTTACTTTAAAAGTAGTTAAATTCGCAAGCATGGAAGGTTTTTATACACAGTTTCTATTAACCGAGATTTCCGATATCCGAGGTACTAGCGGTTCCAATTAGCTCGGATAATCGAGGTCTTACTGTATGTAATAAAGGACTATTATTTAGGGCTCAAGGGGGGGAGGTTTAATCCCCTAATCAACCCCCTTGCGTACGCCACTGTGCTAATATATTAAAAAGACAAGAATTGGCAAGAAATTGTAGGGATTCTTCCAAAGGGATAGCAACTGAGGTGAGCAGGGGGGAATTAACAATAGATATTCAACCCACCCACACCCATAGCTAAAAAATTGATTTTGGATCTTCGAATCTGCTCCCTCGTTTCTAGTTTTAAATGAGACTTAATTATCCCCAATACCCCCCCCCCCCCCCTCCACACAAAGTTTGAACCTGTTTCTGGTTTGTTTCGTTGTCGCTTCCATCATGGAATTCAACCAAACAAGAGATCATTTATGCATTCGGCTTCCAAATCTTGTGCCATTTTGTTCTATTGCATTTCAGCTAGAGGCTTCAAATTTTATGGAATTTTGAGCTTTAAAAGATCAAATCATGCCTAAAGTTATTTATCCTGGAAGAAAGCAGTCAGTTTTGTGGACTATGGTGATTGAAACAGAAAATAAATACAGTCGAACCTCGTTAAACCGCCCCTTGACGAACTGCCACCCTCGCAGTTCACCACGAAAAGCTATGAAAAAAAACGTACTCTATAGAAATATAATGTAAATTCCCTCACTAAACCACCACCCCACTGTTCGCCAACCGCCATTCATTTTCAGATAAATCTGTATCCTTTGTATGATAATTTTACTGTTTAAACCGCCATCTTGAAAATTCATGCCAAAGAATTCATGGGAGACAAACCATTTACAACAACCACCGACCACATGTCTCGAAGGGAAATCATGAATACATCACATCAGCGATTCTCAACCTGTGGGGCGCACCCCCCTAAGGGGACGCAAGAATATCCAAGAGAAAATATTACTTTAAAAGATTAACTGACTGAAAGGAAAGCACACATACACATAGAAAACAAAATACATTTTGACATATTTATTAAAGAGTAAAACAAATTACTAAATTAACACTTTCTGAATCAAAACATAGTAAATGTAAAACAAATTTAATAATTATTAGTGTTATCCTTGGGCCTGTCTTGCAAAGCAGTTTTTTGTAGGGAGGCTTAATATTAGAAATAGTCACTCTCAGTTGTTTCTATATTTAGCTGAGATCTATAGTTTGTCTTCAAAGAAGCCACAGCAGAAAATCCAGGTTCACAAAAGTAGGATGTTGAAAACAGTAATAGAATGCGAAATGCCCTTGTTTTTAGTGCAGAAAAATCATCCTCTACTCCTGCCCAAAATTCAAAGAGTGATTTATTACTAAACTAATTGTATTACTAAATTACTCGGTATTACTCTTCTTTTAGCAATTCGTTAAAAATAATTTAAAAACAGAATCAAAAGTATTCAATATACATTATTGTTGTATACGTTTTATTGTAAGTGGGGGCGCGATGAAAATTATGATAGAAAATTGGGCCGCGAATACTGAAAGATTGGAAAATGCTGCACCACATGCTCCTATCTCTGATTGATCAGCAGTTAAAAAAGAATGCCACTATGAGATTTCCAGTTTCTGTTATCTCTCTTCTCTCTGACACTCTCCCCCCTTCACACCCAGTCACCAAGGTATATTATTGTTTACAATGTTCCAACAAGTTCCTGGTTAGAGTTAATTCCTGGAAACGTTGATTTCGCACACCCCCTTTCGGCTCATGAGATTTCCCAACTCTGCCGTTCTTTGTACCCTCTTCACTTGAAAGGCTGGAGTTTACCCTGAACTGAGCTGTCGAAGCATGCGAATCCACCCCCACCCCCCCAAAAAAAAAAAATTCACTCTGTTTTTTTAGAATTGCAAACCAAAAGCAATGGAAACTGCTCTGCTAATTCTGAAAAGCTCCAGTTCAAAATTGGCGACTGACGAACGCATGCTCAGCAGCCCCTAAACATTAGCTTAGTTATATCATGTTTCATCTAGTGTTGTTGTTTTCTTGGCGATGCATGAAACCCAGTTCCAAAGTGTTTATTCTTGTGCTTTAGTACTTCAGGAGCGCCTGATCAGAATTTTATTAGTGTATAACACCTTGTTATTTTGCTTCGTTTTGCAAAAATGTCAAACAGTGCAAGAAAAAGTTAATTTTCAAAGCAAAACCAATTTTAAAAGCTCAAGTCAGGAATATATTGCCGATCATTTCTTTGTCATTCTGATAAATAAAGAAATAAAATAAAAAATAACCATAGAACCATCAAATACAAATTGTAGGGAAAACAAAAATGGGTAGGGATACACACACACAAATTCTTACATAGTGTTAAAAAAAAAGAAAAAGTAACTTAAAAAACTACTTTAACTGGTAAGTTTATTTTCTATTTATTTGTGCAATTTTAATTTAATCTTTAAACGTCAAGGTGGTATTAATATTCAAGTTTCAGTTTGAAAAAGAAAAAAAAAAGTATACTTTGAAAAATTATCTTAAAAACAAGCTTTTTTGAAAGGATTGGTGAAATCTCGTTTAAACCGCACCCTCGACTTTTGCCAACTTTGGGTCCGACATTTAGGTTGGCGGTTTAACAAGGTTCGACTGTATAAAGTACATAAAGTATCTTGTAAATTTTGTAATGAAACAATCAGTGGCAAAGTAGAAAGAATACGTGCTCATATGGGAAAATATAAAACATGGAATGTGAAACTTCAAGTGAAATTTTCAGCACATTAGGAAACAATCTATCACTTGAAAATAATGATCTTCTGAATCAGGAATGAATTCTTAAAGTGAGATGCATACAATATTTTTTAAAAATAACCAATTGTGTCATTTTCTTTCAATTATGATAAGATCTGGAACTGCAGGAAAAAAGCAATGAAAGTTGAACATTTAAAATGATACAGATAAATGGAATAACTAGAATAACACCCCAAAAGAGGCTTCACCTGGGTGGGGTGTAGTAAGTGATCCAGGTTTGTATAGAGATCATTGGCTTTTCCTCTAGATTACATTTTTATACAGAGCTCTAAATGATTAGTTAAATGGTTTATTAAGAAAAAATATTTATTTTTTCATAACATTATGGCATTTTTTGGCAATGAATACCCACAAAAATCACCATGTAAAAAAATCTGCATTTATTTTTCTCATTTGGGGGAAAAGTGGGATACTTGGCCAACGGGACACCTGGTCCCATTAAGTATTATTAAAAACACATATTATGAATTGCAGCCCGAATATTGAATAATTGCTTGCTGTTACAAAGTTTGAATAAAAGTAATGTTATAAAATTTAAAAAATAATAATAATAATTAGTTCTATGGTCCTAAAATTTATTGCACAAAGAAACCTATGAAGCTTTAGTAATTGAAAGAGTTTTTCAGTGCAAAATATTTTATGTTAGAACACTTTTTGAGACTAAAATAAATTCAAAAATAATTTTAATCCATGATTTTTAAAAAAATAATATTTAAATAAATGACTTTGCAGTTCTAAGCAACCCCTTTATCAATGTAAAAAGCTATTAGCTTTAGAATCTATGTAAGCTTCATTTGAATTCCTTACGTTCAAAAGCTCTCAACATTTTCAATTGGAAAAAGGATTCTTAACAACCCTGAAACATATATATAATATATACACTTTAAAATTAATACCTCAGTGATCAAAAAGATTACAGTCTCTACACATGAGAGCAATCTTTCAATACATCCGCTCAATATAAAATATATTTGTTAATGGGTTTCATGATTTTTTTTTAAATAGGCACTTGTGAAGTGACATATAGATGCAAAAGTCATCACTCATTCAGTCAACATTGTTTTTTAAACCACACAAGATCCATATTACTTTTTAGTCAAACATTGGTTACTACAAAAAGGAAATATGTTGCCCTCTAAAGAATAAGAGAAAAAACAGATGGTGCTCATAAGTAGGATATTTATTTAGCCATCAATATTAGTTGTACAAATAAATATAGTATTCACACTATATACAGCTGACAAATATTTGTTGAATTCCTATTTTTCCATTCTTGTTTGTCAAACTTTAAAACCCATTTTTATCAAGCATTCCCTATGTGCTTCTACAAATTCAGAACAGTTTTCTTCACCTTTTTCTACTATGCTAAAAAGAAAAAAAATATCACTAAACTTTTGTACTAGCAACAAGTCATTAAAAAATTAAATCATCATCATTAAATACATACATTGGGATTTAAACTAATTGTGGCAATGCAGAAAGAAAAAGAAAAGAGAATTTCAAGATAACAAAGAGAAGCATTTAAATTATTTTTTTATAAATAGTGTTTTACTGTACATAATTTTATTTCCATAAATTTTACGTTTATTAAGTTGTAAAAACTAAAAATAAAATATAACTTGAAATATATTGTAATAAGGTGAAATAAATATTAATATCAAAACTGGATTGTTACTGTCAGCATTGAAGGGCTCTATTTTTTTTTTCATTATTTACATCATTATTGACTTTCCCCTAGTATTTTGAATGCATGTTGTAGCTAGATGTGTCTTACAGCCCTCCCCATTAAAATACGTAAAAATGTGTTTTGTGCTTTTTAAAAATGTTCTCCCTAGGCTGGAAATGATTAAATTATTAATTTAAGTCTTAGCATACATTTTTATTAGGCATTGTATAAAATGAATATTTTGAATTATTTCTTTGCTGTAGTTAGGAAAACAATACTAATATTATTATTATTTAACCTTATACACTAACAAAATTATGCACAGAATTGAATAGTTGGAGTTTTTGAATATAATTGTCATGTCAAGCAATAGGTTGTCCACTAATGGTGTACAGACACAGTTAAGTAAAAATACTGAAAAACAGAAAGTCACAAAACTTGTAACATCTTAGGAGCCACTCATTATCAAATTTTTGTTCAACATTAATATATTCATTGCAAAATAAGCATGGGTCTACCATTGTCCTATAATGACACTTCTTTGGAGACGGCATGTAAAAGTTCCCTTGTGTACACATTTGTCAGGGATATTCTCGGCTAAATTAAATCCTAGTGCAATTTCGCATCAACAGAGTCCAAGTGCTCACCTTTTCAGGTGAAGAAACTGCACGTCAAAAATCTGCGGCAAATAGTACCACACTCATTGTGCTGTCGCTAAATAAAAGAGATGGTACCAATCTTTGGGGAATGCACTAGGTCTGCAATTGGCAGAAGCCAACAAGGAGTAGGCCGTGGAAGAGTTTAAAACTCTGTTAAAGCGCAAGTGTCGGGGGACATGTTTGGCACCCGCGTTATAGTGAAACTATACCGCAAAACCATATTACGAAATAATACTAGCTTTCGTTGCATCATTTTTAAATTTATCAATCACTCGTAATTTTTCTTCTATAGTATAATTTCTCTTTTCTTTGCTTTTATTTTATTTACTGTAATCGATGTGCACGAAGCACCACATCTCAACTGCGCAATCAGTCTATTGAGCGGTAGGTTATAAATAGAGCCCGGAAGTTCAGGCAAAATGCCCTTTTCTGCCTTTTTTAAACGTTTTCTGAAAATGCCTTTTTCTTTCCTTTTGTTCATAAATGCCTATTTCTGTCTAATTTAAAAATTTTCTGCAAAGCTTTTTGTGCTTTTGACCGAGCATAAACGCAAAATGAAGAAATTTTGAAGTACAGAAATGGTTGTCTGTCATCCGACGTATTGTAATGCTTTATTTAGAGATTAGGACTTTATTCCTTTTGGGACAACTCCCTCCCTCTGAGGCAGTGGTCACCCCTCGTACAGTACAATGGCTATTCATTTGAGCTGATAGGGTACACGTGCTTGAGTGAGCAAGGAAGGTGAAAGAGATTTTTCTGTCCATGAGATTGACAGTGTTGATGGAATAGAGAATAGATTACAGAAATGAAGCTTTGCCTTTTTCCTTATCGCCCAGAGAGATAGTTTGGGAGACAAAGAGCTTGATGAGAACTCGTTCGCTCGGCGAGTGCGTGGGAAATGCTGGGAAAAAGAATATTTCCTCCCCGTCTCTTCCTCCCCCCCCCCCTCCCCAAGGGAGGGATTTTTACTTACAGTCAATAGGAAATATTTTTACTTACAACCAATAGAATTTATTCTTACTTACGGCCCATAACTCGCATGCTCTCTTATCTACAAAACGAATTCACCAAGCTGGTTGAGTACATTGTAGCAGGAGCACGGAATAGTTTTCTGGTACTAGTTATTTCAAAAATGCCTAAAGTAAAAGCCTGCACAAGCAAAAAACTGGACAGTTTGGTGAAAGAGTTTGGGTCGGATGTGTTTTCTACTGATGGGAGCATTCTGTTTTGTAAGGCATGCGAGAAGTCAGTAAACTTTGAGAAGAAGTATTTTATATCTCAGCATTTGGAGACATCTAAGCATAAAACAGCAAAAGATAAAAAAGATGGGAAAACACCGACTCTGATTCCCACCTGTTTTCAATTATCTTCTCGCAAATCGGAATTTGCAATGGATTTATGCAGATCATTTGTAGATGCCGGCATTCCGCTGTGGAAACTTGAAAATAAAAGCATACGAGCTTTTTTGCAAAAATATACGAATCAAAGTGTGCCCTGTGAATCAACTTTAAGGAAAACTTATTTAGATGACTGTTACACCAAAGTTCTTAAAATTATTCAAAATGAAATCGGAACGAAAAACATATGGCTATCTATAGATGAAACGACAGATGTAACTGGACGGTATGTTGCGAATGTTATTGTTGGTGTTACGGACCCATTTGAAAAACATAAAATCTTTTTGTTGACATCTGAACAGTTGCAAAAGACTAACAGTACTACAATTGCACAGTTGTTCACTAATGCACTGGCTTTACTTTGGCCAAATGGTATTGAGCATGAAAGAGTGCTATTATTTCTTACAGATGCAGCCACCTACATGAAAAAAGCTGGAAATGCCTTAAAAGTTTTATTTCCTAATATGATCCATCTAACATGCCTTGCTCATGCATTGCACAGGATATCAGAGGAAGTAAGAGGTCTCTATCCTGAGGTAGACTCGCTTGTTTTTAGCGTTAAAAAAGTATTTGTGAAAGCCCCTTCAAGAGTTCAAGTGTTCAAAGAAATTGCACCAGACATTCAATTACCTCCTAAACCGATTCTTACGAGATGGGGAACATGGATTTCAGCAGTCTCATACTACTGCACAAATTTTGAGGAAGTTACTCGAGTCCTTACCAGCTTTTGGGATGAAGAGGCAATATCCATAAGAAAAAGTAAAAGTCTGCTTAGCAGTTCTAAAATAAAAAATGAACTGACTTTTATTTCAACTTATTTTGGGAAGCTCCCTGGAGCTATTGAACACATGGAAAAAAGAAATATGTCTTTGTCCGAGTCACTAAAGATTTTCGACAATACTATTGAAGAACTAATGTCTGTGCCTGGACCAGCTGGTGACAGAATAAGGAAGAAATGTGAAAACGTCATCTCTGCAAATACAGACTTTGAATGCATCAAGGACATTGCAAAAGTACTTTCTGGTGATACTACAGTTGAACTTACCATATCTCCTACCATGGCAAGTTGTTTTAGGTACACGCCCATAACCTCTGTCGAAGTAGAAAGATCCTTCTCTTTGTTTAAAACTATATTGACTGACAGGAGACAAAATTTCTCTTTTGAAAATTTGAAAAAGCATCTAGTTGTGATGTGCAACAACAACCAATTATCAGAATAAATCTGCATACAATATTATTGTAAGTATGAGTTTTCAATTTTTATTTCACACTTGCGCAGTTGAGGGTTTTTTTTTTTTGTGCAATTATGTCCACTTTTTTTGTACTATTGCTACGACAGTCGAGTAAAATGAATATGTAGGTATACCGGATACTTCTAGCAACTTTTTTTATACCGTGGATACCTATATGGGCTTTTAGGCATTACCAACTACCATTTTGCTCCAATTTTAAGTGCCTATTTCAAGCTTTTTAAACGCCTTTTTGCCTGCCTATTTTTGAATTTTTTATTGCCTGAAATTCCGGGCTTTAGTTATAAACCAACTGTGCTCCGACAAAAAGGGGGCTTAAAAATCTGTATGTTATCAACATGGGTTTGTGAAGAGGGAGAGGTCCTAAGAAAAATTAGATTTGAAAGGAGAGGAGTGCCCTTCTCAAAGAAACAACCTGCATACACCGGAGAATATGTTTACTTTTCAGGAATGCTAAAGAATATGGAATACAGAGGTTGATAACACTATAAATACATATGCACAACTAGACTTCTGAAAATGGAAGAACAGAATTGAAAAAAAAAAAAACAGTTCCTGACAGATTGAGTCAGGCTGAAAGCTAGAAAAAGGTGTACATCAGTCTGAGCATATGCGGGGGATGAGAGCTCTTTGGATGGAATATTTTTGCTCCTAAGAGACTGCGGCTGGCTTTATTTACAGTGGTAAATAAGGAATCACCTTTAAATGGGAATGATTATGGGTAGCTTAAACGTAGGGGGACATGATAGTCACCGAGGTATATCAGATTCCGTGGTATACTGAAGCACGGTATAATGGGGTTTTACTGTATCTATCTCTCGCAACGCGCTAGGTTTGCAATGGTTAAGAACCCATGTATACGCAGTCCATTAGATATAAAAAAAAACATTTATGACAATCATTTTCTAAACGTAAAGTAAAACTCAAGATCAGTTTAAAAAAAGCTAGAATATAATACATTTATTGTTTTACCATGCATCTCTAGCTTTTCTGGTTTCGGGACAGGCGCAACAGGGTTTCAATTTTTTTTGTTCTTTTTCCTCAGGCATGGTTAAAAAATTAGAGTAAACTACGGCCAATGAAACAATTTTACTTGACCTCTTCAAGTATTGGGGAAAAAACCCGCTACGTTTTTCAGAAACTTCGATGAAATCGACTCAATGAACAATGATGAAATTCAATCCCAATGTTGTTTTGATTCCCAGTAATGCCAACGAAAAATGTAAAAGATTCTAAATTTATTAGTGTGTATTGTACCGATCAACCGGTTCAATAAAACACATTTCGATATTGTACCAAACAAAGAACTGACCAATCAGAGTGAGTTTCTGCCACATGACTTTCTCCGACTAATCACAGAGGAGGTTCTTAAAAACCCGACTTTTCCCTACTTTATAATCATTTTTAGTTGTGATGATAAAAGATCTCATTTTTTTTCTTCTTACAAAGAATTAGAAGAAGTCTATGAATTTCAATGAGAAAAACAGAAAATATTTCGGAAAAGAGGCAAACACTGTTCAGATCGGTTGAATAAAGCGATCAGTGAAACCGGTTAAATAACATAAATACTGTTGATTCCGAGCTCAGGTTACTGAAGATCGGTGCAGTAACCACAGCCTAATTCAAAATTCATCATCCTTTCCACAGACATTCATACTCAGATTTTTAAGTGAGAAGGTGTTATGATTAAATTCAAAGGGAATTTGCAGCTAAATGTATTTTAAAATTTATAATCTAATAAGGCTGTATCGCAAGCGCAAGTTTTTTTTTTTATTTGTTTTTTTCGAGAAGACTCATGATTGTCACTTTCACTCTCAGCACTCGCTGTTCAAATCAAAACAATGACGTGCGACTATTGTTAGATGATGTGACCATAAAGGACTATTTAATTTATTTTTCTTCTTGTAGAAGTTAAATACTATGTACTTTGTTGAAAATACAAAGGTATATAGATGACGCTTACTGTTTCCGATGTAGTAGTTGCAATAGTTTTGTTTTCTTGTGTTCCAGTGCAATATTTTTTAGTCCAAAAATGGGGCTTTAGCGAATCAAGTAGGTCCTACACAATCAAACGGTATGATTTTGTAACTGTTTTAAATATATTTTAGTTACTACGTAGTATTGCAATAAATATTAAGTTACTTTAAGATCCGATATTAAATCATTATTTTCTGAAACGTTAACATTTGTACAGGATGAAATAGTATCTTGCATTTTGACTCTCAAAGCAGTTCATTTTCAAATTTTTGTCTGCTGGATTTTTTAATGGTTTGAAAAGTAAATCAGTGTAATTGCTTTAAAATTAAACAATATGTATTTTTTTAAATATTGGATTGTATGGTCAGGTGTGATCTGTTAAGGCACAAACACTAAAAGTGGAAGGACAGCTGTCCCCGGGCGCAGCGTCAAGGGGGCGCCAAATTAATGTTAATTTATTTTATTTTTGAAAGCGAAAAGATTATTTGAACTGAAGAGGTGTGAATATGTTCAACAAAAAAGTGGGAGTATCTCAAATCATAGAGGGAATGACGGTGGCACAGGACAACTTATGAGTTGGAGTGTTTTCTAGGGATCAGACCCGGGATGACTCTCTACGGGCATTTTCTTTGAGCAACAGAGATAAAAGAACCGGACGCCCAGAGAACACAGGAAAGGTCACTTGAGAAAGAAGAAAAACAAATAATTTTGCGAAGCTAAAGTGTCCCATTTTGTCCTTCAAAGTGAATGGTCGGTAATAAAAAGGCAAGCTAAAAGAGCTGCTTCTTAGAGCTATTTATCATTAGGAAGCATAAAAGTTTGTGACGTGCGTGCTTGCGTGGGGGGAGCGCAACTCGTATTTAAGGCAGGCAGCAGCTGGCATCAGGGCTTGCATACTTGTTTTTCTTCTCGTACTGGTGTGAGTGCTCGATGTGAGTGCACATCGTGTTTGGCTTCGGTCGAAGCCGGAGTTTAGTGTTTTTCATTCGAGGTTTATTCCTCTCTGCTTTCTGAGGCGTATGTGTCTGGCCTCTGGATACGTTTAACTTGTCAAGTATTCGACATGGTTGTTTTAATGACCGATTTTAATTGACATCAGTGTAACGGTTAGTCGCCCCATCCTCCCACGTGTGATTCTACAAAATTTGGCTTCGCGATCGTTCGTTCCAACGTTTTGTTGTGTGAGAGATGATATATCTGCTGTGTTAATTAAAATTTGTATCGCACAAAATTGCTTATTTGCAATTAAATTGAAGAAATCAACAGCTTCTTGAAACCTTTACACCATAGCTGCCAAGTTCTCCATTTCGCTTTAGTTTTTTTTCTCTTTTATTTTTAGATTCAGAAAATTCGATTTTTCAAGCTGATGTATGAGCATTTTTCATCTGAAGGGATTGTGCTACAAAACGTAGATTAATTTTAAAGACAAGAACAACTTTTAAGTACCTTCTTCAAAATATATGTGGAAATTTACATAAATTTTCATAACGTTATACACATGTAGGTCAAAAAACCTATTTCTTGGAAACTTGCCAACATCAAGCATGATGCTTCGCCGAAGATTGCGAGCAGTCAGTGATGGGATTCAGCCGGTATGCACTGGTTCGCACGTACCGGTTCTTAAACTTTTTCGAAGCTCTGCGTATCGGTTCCTAAAATTTCCAAAGTTCCGCGTACCGGTTTAGTTAAACTAAACTAAAATTTAATGAAAAGGGTAATTTTTTCTAATGTTTATGCTTTTTTTTTTTGCCCTCTCTTATTGGAAAGGAAACAACAATGTATTTATAAGGTCGAGTCGGACCCTAGTCCCACACGCACTTTATGGCCACTGTCTGGGCTCTTCGTAACTTGAGTCAGCACAGTTCAAAAAGGAGCATTTCTTAGATTGGTATCATTATATGACGTGTCAGGGAGAGTACTACCTTTTGTGAAGCTGCCTGGGGATGTTTTGCTTATCCTTCTTTGATTGGTGTCATTTCGCGTTTAAAACGTCTGTAAAAACAAGACTCTTTTCTCCATTTTTGCCTTTTTTAAAATTTTCTCCCACACTTTGCACAAACAAAAGACGCTGAAAAGTGAGACCCCCCATCGATATCATTCGTCCCTATCTCCGTTTTACTTTTACCATGCAGGGCCATGCGTCTGTTGTAGATTACTTCTTTTCTAACCATTTCTCTCCTCCCACAAACTGACTAACGAGGGAAGAAGTTATTGTTCAGAGTCCTGAGGAGGGGACCATAAAAATTACAGCAAGGTTTTCCATTTGCCTCTTGTTGCACGTGGGATTCGTATTCGTATGTTGACATTACGACTGAAGGACAGTCTTTCAAAGAACTGTGACAAGGGTCAAATCGGATTGAAAAACTGTGTTATTTTTAAAGTGTAGCTGTGAGAGGTTCGAGATAAATTTTTTTTACCTAAATTGTTCATTTGCAATTGTTCTCTAAAAAATGCGCTGTTACGGAAAGTTTTTCTCACAGTTAATTTTACGTAGCTTTAGTATTCCAACCTGTAATGTAAAACCAAAACGTTTTCCTTTATCATGTTTTCGCCTCTAGCAACAGCTATAAGAAGCTATCATTAAAAGCAAGGCAATAAAAATCTTTGGATCACTGCGCTAAAAAGTGTTGTTAAAATGTATTCATAAAATAAACTTTGAATATCATATTAAAATTATTGCCTTTTAAACTTTAAAAAATATCGAGCGCATGTATCAAAACATTGTTTGATATATTTTTGAGAAACATTTTGTCGCACGTTTCATGCGAGAAAATTAATATTTTTAAATAATTATTAGCTGCAAGATGCAATTAATTTATGATATTTTTTTAGAAATTTTTAAAACACATAATATTCTCTTTAAATGTTTGTTTTTAACAGTATTTTATAATGAAATTCATACTGTCGGCCCCACTTAAAGGAATACCGTTGGTTCCAGCATATTTTATTCGATTAAGCGGGGTATTCGACCAATAATATTGCCTCGAAACGTAATAATAAATCAGTATATCTAATTAAAAGAAGTTATTAATGTTAGTGTTTGAAAGTTCTTTAAAATAAAATAAAATAAGAACAAAGTAATTAAATAATTAAATACATTATTATATATTTTTAAGTACAAATTAAAATGATGAAAAGTAAGGAGTTGCTGAAAGATCAACTTGAAAATTAAAAAAAAATTTCTTATTTACATATTTATTTTTGACATTTAATCAATTCTTTTATCAAAAATATTTCAAAAGCAGACCAGTATTATTGGATTATCCGGGGAAAATATTTGATTAAGCGGAGATCTTTAGCATTGCGTCTATGGGGAAATATTCGGTTTCGGAAGGTTTTATTCTCATAAGCGGGGTATTCCTTTTTCCGTTATCCGATTAAGCGGGGCTGACGGTAGTTGCAATTTAAATTTTTGTAAGTGGACATTTCTATAAATAGATTCAACGCTAAGAAAACCGCTGCAATGAAGTTTTGTCATGCGAAGATCTCTTGCTACCTTTTCCGTGTTTCGCAGACCTTTTTCATGAGTGTCAATCTAACGGAAGTCAATTAGGGCAGTCTTTGTATTTGAAAGTTCCAAAACAAAGCGAAACTGAGAGTAAAGTTTCTCCCAAGTAGTTCGAAAACAGTTGGGAGAGAGCAAAATGCATGAAAATGTCGTGAGAAAATTATACAATTTAACTTAAAACAGAACTTATAAACTTCTTGTCAGTGCCGGATCTAGGGTGGGGCAAGCCGGGGCCCATGCCCCGGGCGGCACTTCTGGGGGGGCGGCAAATTCAACTGTTATACACAAAAAAAAAAAAAAAAAAAAAGAAAGAAAGAAAAAAAATATTTAATTAAGAAAATTTAACTTTTGGAAGAGAATTAAAATCCTAGTTTGGCGCTCCGATTTTATCATTCATCAGCTATTTTTCTAACGATTAAAACCGATTAATAGAATTATTTTTTTGTATAAACTGTTGGAAATTCTAAAATTGAGGTTAGGGGGCGTCAAATTTCGAAATGTCAAAATTAAAAAATTTAAATTTAAAAAGTCTAGGTTTTCCCCCCTTGTGGTAGTGAAATACGTATAAATCGTGATCTGCGAAGGCAAATACCCAATGGTTTTCCTTTTAGAAACTTTCAAAGTCTCCTTTTAGGAAAAGGTGGGAGCGTGGGAACTTGTAAATGTCGTTTGAGACGGCAAACACTTAGCTGTTGGCTCTTCGATATCTTCTTTAGTAAGAAGGAGGGGGAAGGGAGGGTACTGCCCTCTGAATTTAAAACAAAATATGGCAATTTTTTTCTGAATTTTAATTATCATTTTTATGAGTGAAAGCGTTTAAATTTCAAAAAGTTTTTGCCAGCTTTTTTTTTTTCCTAAAATTTTTGAAGTCCCAAAGCGTTTCCTAAGGCCTAAAATTGCACCAGTTTGTATATAGTTTACAAAATTTTTCCGGGGGAGAAACCCCCGGACCCCCTCCAACTGTCAGGATTTTATATCTCTAGTTCATATGGCTCTGACCCCCTAATGTTGAGCCCCCTAATGTGCGGAAACATTGCCGAAAGTTGGGACTCATCAGTGGCCCCCAAAGGGGAAAACCCTCAAAGAAAAATAGAAAAAAATGTCCATTGCATAAAAAGTTAGATGAAATATCAACAATAATTGGTTGGAGGGGGCGGCATTTTTAAGTTTTGCCCCGTCTCGGAAAAGTCCAAGATCCGGTACTGCTTCTTGTATTATTATTTTTTTTAATGTCATGTAAAATTGCAGTTACACGCCAACATTTTGAGGGGAGCAGATTAGGAAGGGCAGTGTATGCTTTAAAATCATACCCTTTATATATACATATATATAGATATATATATCTAGAAAGGATGTTAATATGAATTTTTTTACATATATGATAGCGTTTTGATGTATATATAGTAGATGTATGTTTAGATCTTTGGTGAAGTTAGAGGAGTGGGTGTTTGGGGCTTCTGCAACTTAAATTTTTGTAACTGGTCTTACATGTATAATGCTTAGGATAACTCTGGAGGCAAGGCTTCGAGGTCTCTCCCCAGGAAACTTTTTGAAATCTTTCTAGCAATGCAACTTCGGGATACTTTGGTAATGTTAGAGGAAACAGAAAGGAGTTAGGTTACTCTCCCCGCCCCCCCCCCCCCCCCGCAATTTTTTTCAAAATAAAGTCATATATCTTTTAAGTTACTTTTGGTGTCGCTCGTGATAGTGTTCAATGTCCTTTCCCTGAAAGTGTTTCTGAAAGTAAAGTGTCTTAAAAGCGTAATTTCTCTTTTCTTTCTTCTTTTAAAACTTGTGATCTGAATTTTTTGGGGGGGGGGGAGGAGTTGACTTGCTCCGAGGGGGTAGCCCCCCCCCCCCCCCGGGAGATGCCTGAAATAAACACGGAGTATATCTTTAGAGACATATATTTATGACTAGTAAATTTTCAACTCTTTTACACTTCGTATTGGTGTTTAGTCTGTACATTTTTAGGGTGACCCCCCCCTTTCTCCCACTCTAGTTACGCCTATGTTACGATTAAAAGATTGGAGGAATCCGGAGCCATTGGTAACAAAATGGTTATAGAATAGTAATCACACTGCAGATGATCCTTGCGTCAAAAAAAAAATATATATATATATATATATATATTACAGAAGCAAGTAGACACGAAAAAGCTATCTTTAAATATTAAAAAAATAGTAGTTAATTATTTTGTGTCAAAATAAATAAGCTTGGAAAATGTGGGTATGTACTTCATTTATTCATTTAGATATTTCGGTATGATTTTTCCCTATCAAAAAAAAACACAAAAGTATTTCAAGCGTACCGGTTCTTGAATGATTTGAATCCCATCACTGCGAGCAGTGTTCGAGATTTCTATCTTTTTGCATCCAGTAAATATATCAATCATTTTAAAAGTTCACAGTTATTTTAGCATCTGCAGCCCGTAATCGGCATGTTTTATTTTTAATTTTAAATATTATTTGTATTTTTTATTTTTAAATAAATTTTTCATCTTTATTTTAGTTAAATTATAGGTAGTTTCTTTTTGGGGGTAATGTACGAAGTTTTTTTAAGCGCATGAGCTCATAACTGTGCAATTTTTCATTTGGTTGTTGTTTTCAAAATCAAATATTTTTTTCAAGGTGAAAAAGTTTTTTTGTTTTAACTTGACTTTGAAGTCTGCTAAAAGTCCTATGGGTACATAGAAGCCAGTGAGAAGCAAAGGGATGATGTAAGTGACCAAAAATTGATTCAGAGAAAAACACATTCAAAGTTTGGGTCTTATGGGACCTTTACTGCTATTTTTTTTTTTTTTTTTTTAAATCATCTTGGGGGGGGGGGGGCAGCATCTGTTTGGGCTACCCCTTACATCACTTGCCACAAAATAGAATAGTACTTTCCCTATCATTTATGTACAAATACAAAAGAGACGACCAGCAACTATCTCAGGGCCCAGCTAGGCTGGAACTAGTCGATTTAGCAGTCCCCAATGAACATCAAGAGCTTTCTTTAAAGTTTCTACTCCACTGCAATTAACAGTCATTTCCGGTAAACTATTTCAACTGCCTACAACCCTATTGTAGTAGTATTTTTTCCTAATTTCCAGATTAGCCCAAGATTTGAAAAGCTTAAAACAATGACCTCTGGTTCTTCTTTCAGCACATAACTGTAGTCCATCAACATTTCCCATTTTAATGAATTTAAACAACTGAATCATGTCCCCTCTAACTCTCCTTTGCTCAAGACTATACATATTGAGCCTTTTAAGCCTAACCTCATAATCTAAGTCTGAAAGACCACTTACCAATCTTGTAGCCCTCCTTTGAACCCTTTCCAGTAAGGTAATCCTTTTTTAGGTACGGAGACCAAAACTGAACAGCATACTCCAAATGAGGTCTTACCAAACTTCCGTATAATGTCAATACAACTTCCTTAGACCTGTTCGAAATAGCCTTATTGATAAAACATAAGCATCCTGTTAGCTTTGGTACTTACTATGCTACACTGCTGACTGGACTTGAAGTTGTGACTAATCAATACTCCTAGATTAACAACTGCTTCCCTAGTGACGGAACCTTGTAAATAATAGCTTGCATGTTTATTCCCATGACCAAAATGAAGCACTTGACATTTCCCAATATTAAAAGACATACCCCACTTAATTGCCCACCTAGAAATTTGATTTAAATCCTCTTGAAACCGATTGACTTGTTCCTCCGTGTCAACAATTCCCATGATTTTGACATCATCAGCAAAAATATTGATGTTCCCAGAAATACTCTGAGTATAATATCATTAATAAAAATAGTAAACAATTGCCCTTCACTACTACTCCTGTTTCTTCCCAGTCAGCCAATTTTTAACCCAAATTAAAGTTTTCCCACCAATACCAATTTGCACTATTTATCTCTAAATTTGCAATTTTGTCACTTGCCACCCAGAGCCCGATTAAGACAGTCGGGGGGGCCAAGGCACAACATTATTTTGGGGTCCCCTATCGTACGAAAAATTTCAAAAAATGTATCTTTTAAGAGCTATTTTCAGAAATCTTTCTTACTGTTTGGGGGCCGCTTCCTAGTTGGCCTTTGCTGTAATCAGGCACTGTTTACACCCCTTTGATTTCAAGTGCCTCGTATATGTATTACTTGGGGAAAACTGGAAAAGAAGTACCAGAAGAGAAAATAAGTAATTAAAAATATTATTTTAAAACAGTAATTCATGTCTATCAGTATGTATATTTTAGTCGGATGATGTGTGTGTGGATTATAGATTTTGTAAGATGTATGATTTTGCTTTCAAATTTTAATTTTTTTCAAAGGAAAAGAGTAATTTTGCTAACAAATTTAGAACTTTTTTAAAGACAGAAATTAAGTTTAACTAACATTTACTAAATTTTAATCATAGATTTAAGTATAGCAATTTTTCTTTTATTTATTAATTTTTTCATTCTGCCCCCCCCCCCCCTTTTCTGTTTCTCTCTTTCTTTTGCTTATACTTTTTTTGGACTTTTGTTATCTTTAAATGGAGTTAACATTTTTATATAAACAGTTTTTTTTACTTCAATAATAGTTTTACTGGAACCAAAATGCAGATTATTTTTATGTTTATAAAAACAAGTTTTTTAAGCTTTTCTCAATAATTAAAAACAATTCTTTAGAGAAGAAAAAATTTTCATGACAGAGATAAAAATTTTTTGTTTAAACCCTGTAAGCGCAAATTCCTTCAGGGAATAAAGGTTTGATAGAGAGTTAAGAGAGTGCATGTTATCGGCTGCACAAGCCAGAGTAAAAAGCTGATATAATTTAGAACAAATTCCATTAACACAGTTTACTTTTATTTAAATCTGAATCGCTTTTGCTTTTGCATCTGTACTTTTATGCACTCTTGAGTAAACCTTAATTGAGATAATGGCAACATAAGTTAAGTAAAAGGAAAAGAAGAAAAGTAAATAAAGAACAAATTCTCATGAAAACGTGTAGCATTTTCTTTGACATTTAACATGAATTTTTCATTTAACATGATGATTAGCCTATGCTATTGGGCTATGATTAGCTAATTAATTAGAAAGCTCTGAGAAGATAAAAACATAAGTTTTTATATTATGAAAGAAATTTGAATTTCTTAAAAAAATTTGCAGGTCCTTAAAAAGTCCTTATTTTTTGTTTTCCCAAAAGAGTATGAACCCTGATTTTTGGAAAGTAAAAGTTGAAGTGAGCATTTTAAATCTCAAGTAATATGTTGTAATTGAGATTCTTTTCAGGCTTGTTAATCATGCTATACAATTCCAAGAAAAATACTTAACCCCAAGTGCCTGGAAAAAGTTATTATTTCAACTTCTGGAGAAGTACAGTTTACTTCCATCTACATGGAAGGACTCGGAATTTGATGATCATGGAGAATCTCCTGCAGTAGAAGTATTGAAATTTAAAGAAAAGGACGGATATTTTGCCTGTAAGTAAGATATTATAAATGGGTCATTCCACAGTATTTATGTGTTATGTTTGACACAGGGTTGGGTTTTAGCCGTCAAAAACTAGTTTTTGACGTGACATAGGTTAAAACCAGGTTTTAACCGGTTTAAACCGCCAAAAACCCCAATACAATTTAAATACGCTAAAAATAAAAAAAGAAGGCTGTTAATAATAGCAAGATACAGCATCGTTTTTGTTTAATTATAATGTTCCTTAGTTTCAGTATACATTAAATTATAATTAAATATTAATTTATATACTTTTCTTGGTTTATGACTTAATTTTAAATTTTTTACACGTATTTCTTTCTGGTGTGGATTTTTTATATATTTGATAAGAATACAGGGAGGAAATTAAGAAAAGCTGTTTTAGTGTCAGTGTTTCTTTGTACTGGTAGGAAAGCATCTTTGATTATGCCCTATCCTGGGGAAAGTACATACCTTCATTAGATTTCAATTGTGATTGATTACTTTCTGCTTCTATCCATAAAAAAGTTTAAAAATCTAAATTTATTTCTGCAAAATATTAGATTAAACCTACAATTTTAATTACTACAAATATAATTAAGGATTTATTAACTACATCTTTGCTGAAAGTAATTAAAAGTATGCATCCACTATAAAATGATTCATTAAGTGTTTGAAAATTTCTAATTGTCGCATTATAATCTATTAACAGTTCACGCTCACAAAATATTCTAGAAATAAAATGTATCTCAAGAATGCACTTGCAGGAACAGCAAAAGATGTGTTTTTGGACTTAAAACCCTTCCTATAGCATTAGAAAACAGAAACCAGTGTTTGTGCACTTAAAAAACAAATAATTGATTTTTAAAAGCAATTCTTATGAATAAAATCACTCTCAGGCATAGATTCTGTCTGTGCTACAGCAAGAATATATTTTTGTATTTTATACTCGGCGGTTTTAATGCATTTATGCTGTTTTATTTAAAATTTATTGATTAAAGTCTATCCAATTCTGCTAAATCATTTCTTTGATATTTTTTTTTTACAAATGAGGTTTTTGACAAGGCGGTTTTAACTATGGTTTAAACCGTCGCATGTCAAAAACCTGCCAACCCTGGTTTGAAACTTCACAGTAAAATTTTTAAGTATTTATGCCTGTTTTATTATAAAAATATTAATGAAACGTTTTCAAATTTTTTAGCACGTTTTGTATATCTGGAGCAACATTAATATAAATGCTTCTTTCACTGGGGCCAATAGTGTTTTATTTAAAAAGTAATAATTTTGTTATGTATGGGACATCACAAAAAATAAATTTTTCGATACCTAATTATTCTTGAGCTTTTCTTTGAATTTTTGTAATTTGAGGCTGAAATCTTCATTCTTTTAATGTTTGTTAAAACCAATTTTTTAACTTAAGCACTAAATACTGATGTTAACATACAGCACTTGTTACCTACAGAGACATCTGATTAAAAAACAAAGAAAACTTACCAATGATAAATAAAATTTTTTATTTTTGCTACTTTCAACTTGGAATAAATTACTTGCAAGCTTACATGAACCTGTAACTTTCAATAAAATCTAATAGTATTTACTACAGTGGAGATGTTTAACAAAATTCCCACTAGATAGCAGTACTATTAAAGCCAAGGTCAAAGTTCAA
Source organism: Octonoba sinensis (assembly GCA_038502835.1). Taxonomy (NCBI): domain Eukaryota; kingdom Metazoa; phylum Arthropoda; class Arachnida; order Araneae; family Uloboridae; genus Octonoba; species Octonoba sinensis. Next base: position 40,774,523 of record CM076600.1, read on the forward strand.
GTGATTTTTCGATCTTACTTCACTCAGCAGTGATTAATTTTCATAAACAGCACACTATTTCTTGTTTGTATGTTCACGATTGTTTGAAAACTTTCATTGACTTCTTGTTTTTAAAGCATCTAATTTGTTATTTAGTATCACCAGAGCCTAGAACAGAAAGATCACCAGACATCAAATTTCGTGTTGGCCAAGTTATAATACATAAAGTATGGAAATACAGAGGCGTCATTGTTGGATGGGATGAAACGGCCAAGGTGCTGTATTGTGAATATTTGTAAAGCTCATTTTGTTTTGCCATATTTTGTATTTTCTTAGGATTTTTTATTGTTTGTAATTTGTCCATTTTGAACCATGTTTCCAAAAAAAAAAAAAAACCCTTTTTGCTAGAGACAGTACATATGAAGCCTTTTAAGTACATAGAATTATAATATAAATCTGCAAGTCTGCTTAGTAAACTTTCATCCATTTCCAATAAAATCATAATCTTCCTTAGTTTAAGATAACAGGGTTTGTGCAGACTCCTTGGTAACTTTAAAATGTTTAATTTTCTAGTTCAAATACCATTAATTCATTTAAATAAATATCATACTAAACTAAGGTAAAATGCCCTAATGCTGACACCTTCAAATAAAAATACATTTAAAGTATTACCAATTCCCTAAAATAATTTAAAATGAGATTTTTTTTCTTTTTGGATAATACCTCTTTTTAAATCTCTTTAAATTGGTACTATACTTTAAATGCTTTTTTTTATTTCAGGGTGTCAGCTTTAGGGCACTTTACCTTACTTGTGTTTGAAAATTTTGAAGTAGATTCAGTAGTTTTCCGACACTTCTTCTTTAAAAGCATAATGACCTGCTGCAGGTCTTAGCTGCCTCAACAGCACGCTTTCTTCCAACTCAGTCGATTCGAAGCAACTCTTTGAAAAATTTTTATTTTCAAAATTTTGAGGTCATTTTTGGTTTCATCGAGACATCTTGTTGAAGGTCTGCCTCGGGCACGGGTTCCCTCAGGTTTCTTAAAAGTGTACAGTCTAGTTGGCTTGTTTTCCGGGGTTCTCCAGACATGGCAGAGCCATCTCAGAAATGTTACTTTGGATGACTTATGTAACTTGAGGCTCTTTGTAAAGTGTATAAAGTATTTTCTGACACTAATTAAATGATATTTGATTTTTTAAAAATCCTTAAGTTCTTCATAATAGGATGCAACTAATTTGATCAACTCTCCTGTATGGTGAAAGTTTAAAGTTAATAAAAGCATACTTAATTTAATTTCTTTGTAAATATAGTTTTTATCATTTTAGGCTCCAAAAAAGTGGCTAGATGAAATGCATGGGGAAGACAACAAAGTAACTATTTTGACTTATTATGCTATTTTTATTATATAAGCCTTTCAAAGCTGAAGTGGTGTAAGTCTACTTTTTCTCAATCTCAGGAATGCTATTAACGACTTCTGAATTCGATTATGGAATATTACTTATAATATCGGGGGCATTACTACTACATCTGGCAAAAAATCACTCAGAAAGAAACACAGCATTATGCAGTCAATAAAACTGCCTATTTCATGATAGCTAAAAGCCTTTGTTTCTCAAAACCAGTTAGCAGTCTTACACGATTTTGGCTTTGAAAGGCTAATACTTCAGATTTAAATAAAGGACATATGTTTAAAAATCTTCTCTCAAAATATTTTTAGAATTGGAGAGATATGCCAAATTATTCTATTTTGGTTGATGTTCGGGATAAATTGATACCCCAAATTGCATATGTTCCAGAAGAAAACATAGAGATTGTTACAAACATGAGGGTAAGTGTTCATGCATGTGAAAAGTGTTTATAATGAAATCTTTAACCTCTTCATTCCAAGTGTATCCAATTGGGTACATAAAATACTGTTTATTAACTACTGTTAGTACAATTTGAAAGCTAAAACACCCAATTCTTTGAAATTATTCAACAGATAGTTTACTTCGTTTTAAACATGGAAATTGGGCATAATTATTATTTAACCTAATTATTAACTAAAATTTAAAAAAAAAAAAAAATTAGTTATTTTGTTTTGTAATCGCTTTTTTTTAAATCGGAGAACCAAAACTTTGCGTCAAAATTGTTTGTGCTTAGTTCTGGGGTCTGAAGAGGTTATAGAGCAAGAGAGAAAATCTTAAATTAAATGTGCTTTCTAATTATAAACTAAATTGTCTAATAATCATTTTTATATATTTTATTACAAAAAAATATATATTTGAAAACATATTACAATTATTGCAAAATTTAGTTTCTGCAAAATAAATTTCAGGAATTTGTATGGACTCTATAAAAACAATTTGGGGTGTTCATTTTTAAGATATGTATCTAATACATTAAGTTTGCAGGGGTCGCACCAGAGGAAATGCAGGGCTGTTTTTAGAATGGGGGGAAGGGGGCTGGTTTCAGATGTCAATCAATCAACCCCTTCACAAAATTCTGAGCTACCAAATAGAATTTTTCACAGAATTATTCATTAAATAAGCAGCAAATACTTTTTTTTTAATCCTATATGTTTAAATTTTGAATTTTCTCAAAATTATTTGATTTTTTCATAAAAATCTTTTTAAAATTCACATTAAAAATGCTGGATTGACCCCTGGTTAGTGAAGCTCAAATTAAAAAAGCTTCCCTTTTCACTACAGTAATCTCTCACTGATGCATCAATGCAAGAGACGGCGTGGGGGGGGGGGAGTCAGCATTGTTTTAGATCAAATTAAGTTTTAAATTAAATAGTAGTTTCATTTAATAAATTAATTTGCCAGTCAAACACAATGTATGGAAAAGTTTGTTTGTTTTTTTTGTAGTTTAGCATAACCTTTGCACTCTCTTAGTTATTAAATATACAGTACCAAACCCCAAATTCGGCATGCTCGGGACCGCCGCCATGCCGAATTTTGGAATTTTCTGAATTTCGGAATCCGATCCAAAATGGCGGATTTGCGGGACCAAAAATGGCGGACTTAAGCATATAACACTAAACATACGCAATTTCCATCAAATTGTAGTTTTCTCAACTGCTAGATAAATAAGCAGAGTTCTCGCTAAGCTGCGATTCCCGCATGATTTTCTGAAATCCCACTCGAAGTTCGTTTACGCGCTGTTCTCGCAACGAGCGGACACACGTTCAAAACATCGCGAAATGAAACTATTCTAAACTGATAATTCAATACAAACTAAATAGAGTATGTTGGTTTTCAACTGCCATCTTTTCCCCATTAATGAAAAGAACAATCTAGGAGCCCTATTTATCATATATAATAACATGGGGGAAAGATTGACAACTTCTTCATTTTTTGGGATTATTGAACAATTTAAGCCCTTTGTGAATGCAGACATCTTTCATTTTATTCACAGAGAACAAAATCAAAAAAAAAAAAGAGTGGAAAAGGGAAATCTTCCTTGGTCACTGAAAAGGTTTGTATTTTTGTCAAACAAATTCAAACCACTAAAGAACCAGTTATTTCTAATGTTGACCTTAGAGCAAAAAGGTGGAAGGCATACACTTTTTAAAATAATCTTCTTCTCCAAAAGGGCATTTTATTTATGTTCTAGAATAAATTCGTTTCAGAATTTACGATCGCAAAAAATTTTTCTATAAAACCAGGATTGAAAAAAAGATGCATATGAAGGTACCAACGCTCAATAGCATACCTCCTATGTCCGAATTGATCACCCCTCCCTCCTCCCCCCCCCCCCCCAAAAAAAAAGGAAAAAAAGAGTAACCACTGGCGAATTAGCTCTACGGGAAAGAAGGGGAGAGCTAGAATTTCGTCCTTGAGTTCACCTCTCCCTCAGTAGCCACTGCATCTTTATCTCAGGCCATACGTACGTGACCTTTCTTCATCCTAAAAGCAGAAGCGTTGGTAAATTGATGAATAGACATTGCAATCCCCTCTTCCTGTCCAAGAAACCTTATTTTCGCTTTTCAACATGGTTTAGGAAAAGGGTTCTCAGGAACTAGCTCGGTCTCCTACTAATTTTATCTTCTGTTATTTAGCAAAATATCGGCAAGATCGCTTCTGTTTGAATGAAAATATATTGGTATTTGTTGTTTTGACAACTTCTTAGATAATATTTTCCGAAAAAAAAAAAAAAAAAATTTTTTTTTTGGAAAAAGTGCCGAATTTGAAGATTTTCCGAATTTCGGGATCCCGAATTTGGGGTTCGGTACTGTATTAGTATGTTAAAACAGGTACAACACCAGCATTTTGTATAAGGTTGTTTTTGAAAATAATAGGAGAGAGAAAAAGTAAAGTAAAAATGTAAGGAATGCATAACAGAGGGATCAGTGGTGTAGTAGAGGGCAGATGCCAGGGGAAATGTCCCCCTACTTTTTTTTTTTAAGACGAGCGCCCACCTTTTTAAATTTTAACATAAATGCCGAGAAGCCCAGTGGCTGAGTGGTGGCCTTCCATGCTACCATGCCACAGGTCCGGGGTTCAATTCCCGGGCTGAGCAGGGTCGACTCTGCTTTTCATCCCTGCAGTGAGTTCGATAAAATGAGGACCAAGCATGCTTGCGAACTAAATACTGGGGGTTCCACATCAGGCCGACCACTTACCCGAACTTCTGCTTTTGCACCCCAGGGCCATCGGTCTCGAAAACTGGGATGGGCACAGTAGGCTATGGCCCCCAAAAGGCCTGGTGCACCACTGAGTACTTTCAAATTTTTTATTTATTTATAATTACTAAACTAATTTTTAATGACATTTTTAGTACTAATTTTATATCTACTTTTTTAAAATCAGATTTTGCATCCTCTACTTTCAAATTTTTTATTTATTTTATGACTAAACTAATTTTTGACTTATATACTGTTTCATTTTTAACAAAATTTTATAGTACTAATTTTATATCTACTTTTTTTCAATCAGATTCTGCATCCTCTACTTGATGATTATTTTGAAAATTTTGATGAAGCTCAATACATTCCAAGACCATGGTTGAAAGCTCTCTATCCGCAAGACTAAATAAATTGTTCCCTTGAAATAATATTTAAATAATATGGCATTTCATTAATGTTAACTCGTAATTAAACATGCAATTATGAGTTAAGTGATATTTTCAAAGATATATATTTATGCGTAAAATATTTGTACTAAATTAATTTCAAAAAAAATTTCCTGTCTTTTTTTTTCTTTGCACTTATTTTTGTGATCTATCTGTGCTTCAAACATATTCCCTTCATATTAAAATTTATTATATTAAATTTATTTTTTAATAAGAACAAGAATTTCCGTCAAGAACTATATGAGCCTGCTTTCCCGTATACACCAGCATCGTATTGATAATCTAGCTATTTCTCTCTCTTTCTTCTTCTTACTCTTCTTCTTTTATTTTATTTTATTTTTTGTTCAACTTTGCGTCGGTGAATAAAGAAAGTTCCTGATCATTTCAAATCCAGAATATCATTAAATGTTGAGTATCGTACTTGTTAATCTACATCATTATCCATTTCTTCCTTCACTGCAATAATTTATAGAACAGAAAGCAAAACCTATTGCAATTTCTTCATCAATTCATACATAATTGTGAAATATGATTGCAAGGTGCTGAATTCACCATATCTTCCTACGTCTTTAAAACTTTTGAATGATAGATACAGGAACCTACTACTTTCAGAGATTATCTAAGACTATTTGATAACATTTGTAACAGGACTGTTAAAACAAGACAGGAATCCAAAACATGTAGGAATGATGGATCAAGGTTCTACTGTACAAATATATTTCAAACCATATTTAGTTCACTATTTAATAAATTAAAATTTCTGTATGATCATTACACCTTTTTCTGTTCAAAGGTGTACTAGTCACAGGAGAACCAGAAAAAAAACTTTATTTCTCTGCATATACAGTTGAACTCTAATTGTTAACAAAAACCTCGGCTTTTGAGGGAAATTAAAGTAAATAATCTGTTCAATGTTAAACGCCTTTTATAAAATCTAGTTTTTACAAGCTAAGCGTTATTCACTAAGCATTTTTCACATTATAAGATCTCCTACTTTTCCCATTGTAAACAAATCTCATGAATTTTAGATGAAATAATTGAACAATTGTTTTAATAAAAAGTTGAAAATTAAAAAGAATATGGCTTATATCCATCTTCAGTTTCAATGTTATGCTGAAAAATAGAAATCAATCATTTTCTGAATAACACTGCCCAGTTTTTATTCTTGTACAACAAATGATGAAAAAAATAAAAAGTAAGTCTTCAGGTATCTACAGGTCACGAAAATTCTCCATTTAACGGGACTGGTACCACCAGAAGGTGTCAGAAATCTGGTATCCGACAGGCTTTTAAATATCCAAAATCCTATTCGGCCGCTGGCACAAAACACCCGGTTATTAGGCATCTTATTTTAAATTTAATAATTAAACATGTTTTGAAAATGAATCTGAATTACAATGTTGCAAATATAAAAGTGACGACCACAAACAGGCACAGGGCCAAGCTAGGCTGGTCCTAGTCAATTTAACAGTTGCCAATGACAGCAAGAGCTTTCTTAAAAGTTTTTACTCCACTGTAAGTAACAGTCGTTTCTGGTAAACTATTCCAACTGCCTACAACCGTATTGAAATAGTAATTTGTCCTAATTTCAAAATTAGTCTGAGATTTGAAAAGCTTAAAACAATGACCTCTGGTTCTACTTTCAGCACATAACTGTAGTCCATCAACAGTTCCCATTTTAATGATGTCCCCTCTAACTCTCCTTTGTTCAAGACTATACATATTGAGCCTTTTAAGACTAACCTCATAATCTAAGTCTGAAAGACCACTTACCAATCCTGTAGCCCTCCTTTGAACCCTTTCTAATAAGGTAATCTTTTTTTAGGTACAGAGACCAAAACTGAACAGCATACTCCAAATGAGGTCTTACCAAACTTCTACTATATAACGGCAATACAACTTCCTTAGACCTGTTCGAAATAGCCTTATTGATAAACCCAAGCATCTTGTGCGCTTTGTTACTTACAATGCTACACTGCTGACTGGACGTGAAGTCGTGACTAATCAATACTCCTAGATTAACAACTGCTTCCCTAATGACGGAACCTTGTAAATAATAGGTTGCATGTTTATTCCCATGACCAAAATGAAGCACTTGACATTTGCTAGTTTTAAAAGATGTACCCTACTTAATTGCCCACCTAGAAATTTGATTTAAATCCTCTTGAAGCTGATTGACTTATTCTTCTCTGTTTACAATTCTCATGACTTTGACACCATCAGTAAAAATATTGATTGAGATAAAATACTCTGAGTAATATCATTAATAAAAATAATAAATAATCCCTCATGATCTTTTCCGCTTCCATATGGCTGCTACATCATATGTTGATTCTGTCGAAAACCTAAAGCTGAACCTTGTGGAGCACCACTCAAAATATCAATCCACTAAGAATAATTGCCCTTCACTACAACTGTTTCCTCCCAGTCAGCAATTTTTAACCCAAATTAAAGAAGAGCTTCATGCAGTATCTTAAGGAACACTTTCTGAAAGTTGATGTAAATAACATCTACTCACTTTTAATTATCTACTCCATGGTAACCTTGTCAAAATATGCAACAAATTAGTTGCACAGGACCTACCCTTCCTAAAACCATACTGAAAACCAATCAACTAGGTATTTGGAAGCTGTAGGGGGTTTAAAAATATCTATAGAATTTACTAATTTCTAACATCCAGGGGTCGGCGCGAGTCACTTTTTTCACTAAAAGTCACTTTTTTTTTTGCATTGGTCACTTTTTTAAAAATTGGTCACTATTTTCACTTTTTTGCTCTTTCTCTGGCAGAGCAACCAAAAAAAGTTACTTTGTCTGTCTATGAGTTAAGAAAACATTGCAATTTTGCATAAAAATACGTGTGCCAGGGTTGAAGCTTCCGCGTTTCCGCCATTTTTGGTCTGTAAGTCCGCCATTTTTGGTCGTATTTTGAAATTCGGCGTGGCGCCGGCCCCGAGTGTGCTGAAGTTAAGGTTTGATATTGCAGTGTGGTGCAACCAGAAGGGGAGGCCTAGAGGGCCCGTGAACTCTCCCCCACCCATCTAGAATGATAATTTTAATTGTTTTTAACTTTTTTTTCCTCGAAAAGAGCAAATCCTAAGAAAATTAAGCGATATTTAAATTAGAATAGAAACTAAAAATTTTTAGCAGTTGCAGATTATATCACTCAGAAAATGAGATTAATTTCTGTTTTCTTTCACCCCCCCCCCCCCCCACTCCAGAACTAACTCACAATCACAAAAGAAAATTTTTGGAGGGGATTTCTCAACAAAAAGACAATACGCAATTTTGAGAAAATAAAGTTAAATTTTTGTCAAGAATTCATTAAATAATGATACAGGGGAGGGGGAAATCTAAATTCTTAAAAAAAAAAAACTTCAGATCTGAAAAATTCTTAGCAGTTGCATATTATATATATTGCTCAGAAAATTACATTATGACCTCTTTTTTTTTTTATTTCCACCCCCCCCCCCCCCCAAAAAAAAAAGGAATTGCACAAAGTTCAGGTAGGAAAAAAAATAGTGCACCCCTCCCCCCTGTGAAGAATTTTTCTGATTGTGCCACTCATACTGTCATTATGTATGACAGTTATACCGTGTAACTAAAATTATAAAATCGGGGAATTTTTCGGAGCTCAATCAGGGAATTTTTCTTAGATTTTGTTACTACCATGAAATTACAAAAACAGTATCGAATAATCAAACGGTTTGTTTCCTACAATGATACAGAAGATTAACACAATAATTTTAGTCTGAATAATTTTGATAAAATATCAAATTTAGCTTTATTTCAAGTGGAATTTTCTAATCTTTAAACAAGTATAAAAAAAATTTTAAAACGAGCATTTGCAAAGTAAATTTTGTTCAATGTTGAACATAAATTCAAATTTGAAATTTCTGCTTTTGATTTGAATAAATATTTATTCATTTATATTTTTAAATAAGTAACAATTTGAGAAAGAAATTAATTAAAAGAAATAACTTTTGTCTCCCTCACTCTTAGCCATTTATGGGTTTTGAAAAAGGCATTTATGGAGATTGTTACAGGTATAAAAATTCATATTTTTGAATAGGCTATGAATTTTTTTTTTTTTTTTTAAGTTGGGTAAAAGCTCTATTTATTCAGGTTTAGTTTTCAAAAGATGTCGAAACTGCTCTTTTTCAAGTTATATTTAGTTTAAATGAAAAAACACACACACAAGTTTACATTTTAATGGTCACTATTTTAATCACTTTTTTTAAAGCTGTGGTCACTTTTTTCACTATTTTGAACACTCCAAAGTGCGCCGAGCCCTGAACATCTGAGGCGGACTTGTAGTACATATACGTCATAGAAGGGACATTGAATATTCGACAGAATCGCCATATGGACGTGGAAAAGATCATGAAATTTCACCTTTGAAAACCTATAGACACCCTGGTGTATATCATTTTTATTGATTATTATTATCAATTTTATTTTATAGTGAAGCCCATTATTATGAACATTTAGATGATTTTTAATGAGAAAAAATGGTTTCAAGTCCCTTCACATTTAATATAAGTATAACGCTGTTCAGCTGGATTTCAAAAGGCAAAAGTTGTGTTAGGTCTTGTATTCGCATACCATTTTTACCATTTTGAAAATAAAAGGAAAAATACAATAAAATTATATTAACCATCTATAAAGAGCCAAGAACATTTGATTTAAAAAAAATGAATTTAGCTATGTCAAAACTTTTTCTTATGGTCTTAAGATTAAAATTTTGCAATTATTATACTACAGTATGTTAATATCACATATAATATGTAGCTAATTTGCTTATTACTGCATTTTTAATATTTTTTTCCCTTATTTTACATTTTCAACTAGCAGTTTATGAGGTTTTCCAAAGTAGTGTAAGAATTGAAAGCATAGATTGTTTAAATCAATAGCTTTCATTATTGATTTTGCTTTTACTATCTTTCGCAATTACTTTAGAATAAGAGCAAGTGATCAACTGTTTAGCGTTTTCTATCAACCAAACTATAGTTTACCAATAATATCAGGGGTGCCCATCAACCTAAAAAACTATAACCCCCCAAATTGGCGAAACAGTTGGCCTAGCCTCCCCCCCCCCCTCCCCTGGTGTGCACACCTGCAATATTAAATTTAAAAAAAATTTGCTGCACATTTAGGTTTTTTTTGCTTTTGTACTGCATGTATAAACATAAATAATCAAACACATTAAACAGCAAAAGTTTAATATAAACTTTTTTTACATAAAAGTGTGTATAAAAATATGATTTTGCACACTAACATGTGCTACGTTAAAAGCTTCATTTATCATAACAGATACTTTCAACTTGTGGATGATTCGTCATTGACGTAAAATGACACGAGTAATATGGCAGTTAGTAAATGGCAAAACTAACAAAATGCAAATGTTCATAGCTGCATCAGTAAAACGATAAGAAGTACAACAAGACTATTTTTTGGCTAAAAGTCTAAACACAAAATGTATGAACTTATGTATCAAATAAACACATGAAAAATTATAGCATACAAATTACAAAAAATTTTTCAGAAATGCATTAAAATTGTGTAAAAAAAGTTACAACTTAATTTGTCAAGTTGAATTTAAGTAGAATGAACTTGGTTCAGCATACATAGCATGCATTCTTATAAATATAGAGATTCGTATTCAAACAATGCAAAGTCTTCCTTATAAACTTCAAAAAGCTTTCTATGTAATTCAGTCGATATGTTTCTATAATAAGATTGCATTAAGTCTCCAGTTGGTTGCTTTTTGTAGCTTTGAAGCCTTTCCGGAAATTTGACCTTAGTTGATATTCCAGTTTTCCTCAGTATAAACGTGGCATCATCACTCAATGTTTCATACTTTCCGATAAAATCATAGTTAATATGGCAAGGAAAGCATAAATCAAACACTGGTCGCCAATGTTCATTAAAAGCTTTTTTCCAATCTTCCACATTCAAGCTTGTAACATATTGTATAAATTCTAAAAATCGCACGTCGTGTCCTTTTTCAATGGATTCTTCAGAAGGATTGGCTCTAAACTTTTTAATGATTTCAGTACCAAACCGAGTTCTGAAATAATCAACGTAACTCTCTTCTAATTTATTCCTGTAGGCTGAAAGAAGTCTCTCATAGGGGTGCCTAGCAAAAAAGAACTTCCAATAATGCCTTAACTTATCACTAATTTCTTGCTTGCTATATTGACTCAGCAATTTGAAGGCAGTAACCTGATGTGTTTCATTACCACTAATAGATAATGGATCTTTGTCAGCACTTCTTAACGCTAGTAGTATTCTTTTCCAATTTGTACATGCCACCTTAAAAATACAATACATAAAATGTATACATTTTATTTACAATTTAAAAAATCAAAATACTTGGGAGAAAAATTGGTGCATTAACTTATGCTAAACATTTTACTATTTCATACTAATTGACAGTTAATTTGAAGCTCTGATGAACTACTTCTAAGGGCAATACATATTTCCCAGAATTTTTCATGAATTCTTTTTGGGTAAATGTTTCATACAACAGCATAGTTTTTAATGTTGTTGAACATGTTGAATTTTTGGGCCGAGAAACAACGATTTGCAGACACAATGGATTTTCTGTTACCCTTTGTTACGCATTGAACATTTGCCTAAAGAAAAAGCGGATGGCTAGAATACTGCTGATAAATCAATATGCTTTGAGTAGTTTTAAAAAATGTGGTAATTTTGACATAAGAAACAAAGGTCGTGGAAGACCATTGAAGAAATTTGGAGACGGAGAATTGCAACCATTGTTGAATAAGGATGACTATCAAACACAACTCATGGATCAATAAAATGGGACGGGAGAAACCATTTCCATAAGTTTGAAAGCTATAAGGGAAACCATCAACAAAGATCTGTCTTTCGTAGGATCAATAGGGTGGCATACATCATGAGTTACTAAAATCTGGTGGTTTTTTAAAAATAAAAGATGATGGAGAGTGGTGCTATAGGAATTGTGGGGGTCATGATATTACTCTTTTTAACCAGTGCAGGCTTCTGTTGACAATTCTCCACTTCAATAGTGATGTTAAATGAACAATATATAAAAATTGAGATCATCTTTAACCCTTTAGCGCATTTCACATGTCTGACACAGGCGAAAGTTACAGAAAAATTACACTTTGTATATAATATATATAGCTCTTACCCCACCCCTACTCTTAAGTCGACCCCACCAACCGAAATTGCAAAAAAAAAAAAAAAAAAAAAGTTGCACTATACCTATACAGTGATCCCTCGTTTTTCGCAGTTAATGGGGACCAGAACCTTCCGTGAAAACGGAAAAACTGCGAAGGGATTTGCCCCTAAGAATTTTCGTGTATGCAGGTACACGAATGTTTTAAATATGTAAACTATTTATACTTCACACATTTAAGACAAAAATTGCAACAGTATACGTAATTACTTACTGTTCTAATAAATAAGGTTAATTACAAAACGTTATAGTACAGTAATAAACATTAATCAACATTGATTTCTGAGAGAGGCTAAGAGTCTTGTGTTGGTGGGAGCTTTTGAGAGCCCATGGCATGTACTCCGAGTCAACTCATCTCTTTGTTTGACATGCAGAGAGCCTTCTCTCTCGCGCATCAACATGACACAGCGCTTCTTTCCGTAATGAGGCTGCCGAAATATTTGTATTTTTTCATTTTTATTTTTTGATGAATATTTTGGAAAAACCCGCGAAGCACTGAAGCCGCGAAACATGAAGCGCGAAGTGGCAAAGGTACACTGTACATTCATTTTCTGTCAAAGAAAAACTATTATTTTTACCAGTTTTTTCCGAAAAAAAACTTGTGCTTTAAAGGGTTAAGCAAAACATATCTTTTTCTTACATCCAAATTTAACTTACTGAATGTAGTATATAAGAGGTAATTATTATTATTTTTTAATTATCAGATAATACTTATCTGCTAGAATTACAGAAAAAAAACCTATCTGTTTCATTGAATAATTTTGGTTAAGGGGGGAGTCTACATTGACCACTTTAAAAAATCTCTCATGTTTGCAAGCTTGTATTTTTTGATTGCATGCAGTGATTCCATAATGGGTCACACCATTGAAAGATGGGTTACACCTTTCCTCTTTTAAAATATCCTTTAATTTATTTTTTAATTACAACTGTACTCCTTTGAGTTACAGGTAAACTTAACCTCAAATAAAATATTTTTTATAAAAAAACAGAACCGACTTCAAATTATAAATTGCGCTAAAAAGTGAAAAATAAATTCACTCTTTAAACAACATTGATGTGACTTTTAAACATAGTTTTAGAAGTCGGTGCAAAATGAGGATAGATAAAATCTTTTGTAATCATGAATCCCAATTACAAATATATATATTTTCGCAGAATTAGTAACAGTTCCAATATGAAGCAGCAAATGGTATAATGGTAATTAGATTCATAATTTTGCACCGACTTCTAAAACTATGTTTAAAAGTCCCATCGATGTTGTTTAAAGAATGAATTTATTTTTCACTTTTTAGCGCAATTTATAATTTGAAGTCGGTTCTGTTTTTTTTATAAAAATTATTTTATTTTATCCTTTTTAGTGTAAATACATTTTGTATATAAATACTCTATTTTTTAAAAAATCCATATCAAAGGGCAAAATTTCTTTGAATTAATGGCACTAAAAACTAATCATTTGTATGTCCCTTTTGTAGTCGATTTTAGGAAGCAAACTGATTGGATTAATTATTGCCACAGAGAAGCCTTCAGTCAAACTCTTGCTGTTATTTCTTTTAATATTATAGTCCATGGTAACAAACATGTTTTTAACAATGACTTTTATACTTATTAATAGATTTCCCAACAAAGAAAAATCAAGCCAAGCCTTTCCAATTAAAATAAAAAATACTTATTTTTCACTCGTAACGTTTTTTATAAAAAACAAATGTAGGCAAATTGATTTGAAATATTTGAGTTAGACGACCCTCTATCGATTAAAGAAAAAATCATCAAAATCGGTTCATTTAGTCAAAAGTTATGGATGAAAAGACAAAAAAAAATACTACATTTCTGCCCATTACTTTTGTTCTAATTATCGAATATGATCAAACGAAAGTACGGGACCTATGGGAAACCACCCCTAATCGATCGAAAAAAAAAAAAAATCATGAAAATCGGTTCATCCGTTGCAAAGTTATGAGTGGACAAACAAAAAAAAAAAAACGACATACATACAGTACGAATGTATAACCTCCTTCCTTTGTGAAGTCGGTTAAAAATAGCACCTTTCATAGTGCACAACCAGCTTTGAAATTTTTTGTGCTTACATTCTATGATATGGTCAACAAAAATATGAACCAGAATTTCTTTTACTCAAACAGAAAAAAAATAATATAAATTTTTAAGTTTTACCCAACTTTTTATTTACTAAAAAGTTGACTTTATCTTAACATAAAACAAAAACGGAAGGGAATACACAAAAATCCATTCCTATAATTAAAAATTACTTATCTACAAACATTTAAAAAAAAAAAAAATGAAGAAAATTCCTCCACAAATACTCAAATAAATGGTTGTGCAAGGTGAAAAAACAGCATTTTGAGAAAATTGAGGTAAAAGTTTTGACAGTTTTGAGTATTTTTGGATGGATTTTCTTCACTTTTTTATAAAAAAATGTTTCAAGATAAGTAATCTTTAATAATAGGAATGGATTTTTGTGTATTCTTTCCCGTTTTTGTTTTAATTTAAGACAAAGTCAACTTTTTGGTTAAAAAAAAAGTTGCTTAAAACTTAAAAATCTACATATATGTTTTCTGTTTGAGTAAAAAAAATTCTGGTTCTTATTTTTTGTTGGCCATATCATAGAATGTAAGCACAAAATATTTCAAAGCTGTGTGATGGATACTTTTTGAGAAAAGGGTTGCGCACTATGAAAGGTGCTATTTACCAGTACTTAAAGAGGTACAGTTGTAATTAAAAAATAAATTGAAACACATATTTTAAAAGAGAAAAGTGTGTTCTTTTCAATGGTGTAACCCATAATAGAATCACTACATGCAATCAAAAGATACAAGCTTGCAAACAAGAGAGATTTTTTTAAAGAGGTCAACGTTCACTCCCCCCTCAAGCAAGTACTACATTGATTGTACACAAATGTAAGTCCAGAACAAATTGACATGACATAAAATTTAACACTTAGAGCTTCATCGTGAGAAATTTTGAAGCATTTTTATTGTAATTATAAAAACAAAGCTATGCATTTCAGATTTTCCATTTGATAATGAATGATCAAATTTCTTTATAGTTAATATATTCACTTAGAATTAAAATTATTAGTCGACAGGGTGGCATAGTGGTAAGATGCAGGTCTCATATGCCCAAGATCGCAGGTTCAAACCTGGCCCAAGTCAGCGGATTTTCAAGATGCAGAAAATCGTCTGCCCATGTCATATGATTATGCGACACGTTAAAGATCCCTTGAGTATCCGTTTGGCTTGGATGCTCTCGGCTAAATTAAATTCCTAGTGCATATTGCATCAATGAGCACTCCGGTACCGCCATTTAGTGGTAACTGAACGCGAAGGTACCAACTCATTGTGGTGCCGCTGAAAGAGATGGTACCAATTACCGAGGAACGCACTAGCTCTGCAATGGTTGAGGACCAATACCGCAGCCCCATTGGAAAAAAAAAATTAAAATTTTTTAAAAAAGTGAATAATTACCTTTGGAACAAAACAATAAATCAGCTTATGTGCATCGTCTACAATAAAATGGTCAAAATATGAACTAGGTATGTTTTCGATTGTCTGATTTATCTTCAGAAACTGACATGTTTTCTCAGCAAGCTTCTTTCGTCTCCTTTGTTCAATGTCCGTTTTAAAAAACTAAAAAGATAAAATAATTAGTATATGGAGGACAGTAACATTTTGAAGTCAAATATTAAGCAATTTCAAGTGTTTATGAAGAATTTCTTTAAAATGACAAACTTCTCAATCACTTACTACATTAAAGTATAAATAAGTCTTGTATAAAATAAACTTGATATTATGAACCACTTATATTTTTAATGCATATAAATGCTTTTAATGCAACAATTAAAGAACTTTTATATATTACAGGATTACGACAAACCTCTTTTAATTTACTAATGTCATAACTAAAGAAAAGCAATATGGAAAATGAATACATAACAAGACTTACAGCTTCTCTTGATTCTTCTAGATTAGTACTCAGTTCACCTGAAATAATAAAACAGTGACTGAAACTAATTTTAAGAAGAAGACTGAAATTAATTTTAATTTTATGCTCTATTTATCATTACTAGGTCCCGGAAGTTAATGACTTAAGAAATCCCTAAAAATACTCTAAACATTTACCACAAATGACAAAAAAAATGCTATTAAAACTGAAAAAATGCATGTAACTTTTTGAAAAATGCACTTAAGATCTGAGTTCAAAATTCAAGAAAGCAGCAGGCCGAAATTCATTGAAGCAGTTTAAATATTTCCTTTTTGAAAAACTATAACAACATCATGATCTAAAAAATGACTTTATAGAAAAATAAACGAATGAAAAATAAAAACTACAAACAATAATTGGGAAAGATGTTTTGACAATTTTAATACAGTCAAACTCGTTTATAACGAGCTCGGATTTAACGAGGGAAGCAAGAATATTTGGTTGGATCAATGTTAAGTCTATGGAACAGAAGTCGCTTTTAACGAGCAAGACCCGGTTTTAGCGAGCAATATTTCTCTGTCTTGCAATCTTTTTCTCATCTTTCTAGTCTTTCTGTCTTATCTTTTTTTTTTCTTCTCCCCGCTTTAATACTTTTGTAGGAAAAATTCCTCCAGCATTCCAATGTCAATAGGGAGGGTTCACAAATCCAGTGCAACAGGTGGGGCTTATTGTAAACAGGGGGACTTGGGGGGGGGGAGAAAAGCTGCACCTAATAAGTGTAGGTTTCAAGTAGGTAGGAGGGTCAGATGGTCATTCTTTGACCTGAGTTCGTTGAGTACACACGGCAATTTTTAATTAAGACTGTAGTGCACAACTAGAGATTTTTTCCTGGTTGGGGGAGGAATAATTGTCATTAAATTAAGAAAAGCATTTAATTAAATTAATTAATATAATTAAAATAAGTATTAATTCAATTTTAAGTGAACTCAATCATTGGACCCTTCTAGTCACGCCTGCCTTAAGGACCCGTTTATTAGCACTCGGATTTAAAGAGTAAATGTTACGGTCCTTTTGTGCTCGTTATAAACGAGTTCGACTGTATCTTAAATGAGAGAATCTAAATTACTCTGAATAATTAAGAACATTTTTTTTAACATTATAAAAGACCATATCTGAAAGCAAGTTTGTAATATCCTGAAAAACATTTTTCAATGCAGCCATAGTTAGGACAAATTTAAAATAAATGAACAGAAACATGCATGAAGAAATATTTCCCTAAAATTCACACTGAATCTCTTCCTTTCAAAACACCAGCAACTTCTTTTAGTGTCAAAAATTCTTCCTTTTCTTCAAGTTCTCTTTATTTAGTTTTGTAACACATTTTCTCGTGAACAACAAATTCTTTACTACAGAACCCCCTTTGCTGAAAATGTTTATTAGATTCACAATTCTACTATTCATCAATATTTTATTTATTTATTAAATTATTTTGTAAAATTTAATGAATAAATCAATGAAATTTTAATCAGAAAATCCAAAAAAAAAAACTAAAACATCGAAAAATACTTGCTGTAAAAATCTTTAAAAAATGCTTCAAAACAAGAAAAACATAGATAAAATGCACTGATCATTACACGAAAGGAATTGCACGTAAAGAAGGTTGTGTTCGAAGCAGTGGTGCACTTGAAGATTACTTTAATTCAAGCAGCCTCTGCTGTCCCTTCCCCCCCACTTTTTAATTTAAATTTTTTATCTCTATAACTTTTAAGCTCTTATCCATAAGCATTTTCCCAGAATTATTGGAGGCTTAACCTCCATGCGAACCTGGTTGTTAGTATATTATGTTAATAGATGCATATAAGGATTCTTTTGACCCCCTTCTTCCCCAGGAGAAAAATGAATGAGGTTGTGCCACTGCATACCATTCTATTAAAGTTAAAATTTAAAATTGATTAGGATTTAAAACTTTTACAATGTGGAAATACACAAATAATATTGCTATTTATTTTTCTTTTCCCAAAAATTACAATTCCATCCATATATAAAGCTCATAAGGGACAAGGGAATGTCGCCCTCCCCTTCAAAATTAAAATTATAGCCCCTAAAATAATATTAAAAAA
Organism: Octonoba sinensis; assembly: GCA_038502835.1. Lineage (NCBI taxonomy): Eukaryota > Metazoa > Arthropoda > Arachnida > Araneae > Uloboridae > Octonoba > Octonoba sinensis. Next base: position 40,792,840 of record CM076600.1, read on the forward strand.
TCCCCAGTAAACACCACCAAACAAATTTCTGTTATGGGCAAACCAATATAAATTCACACGATTTTGCAATATTAGATGAAAAAATAAACTTATTCTTCTCTGGGCCAAATTTACTGAATGAGTGGCTCAGTTGACATTACTAATCCAGTTTTTTTTTTTTTTTTTTAATTTCATTAATACTAACAATTCATTTATGTAAGAATTTCAATGAATAGGAACTTGCAAGATTCTCAATAAATTTTACAAAACAATCAATTTTAATTGGAAGTCCAATTTCTTTTTTGCTCTTCAGGTGCAAATATTTTTAGCGGAAACCTATTCGCATAGCACCCCAGCATTTTAAACAGGGTCCAGTTTTTGTGCATTTTTAAAAGATTTTTGAGAAAAATCAAATTATTCTGTGAAAATTCAACACTGTGATAAGAAATGTATTATTATTTGCCGCTTATTTAATGAATAATTCAGTGAAAAGTACGAATTGGTAGCTCGGAATTTTATGAAGGGTCCGGTCCCTCTCGATCGACTGGAATTTTGTGAATGGTCTGTTTTGATTGATTGGAATTTTGTGAAGGGTTCGAAAATGAACCCGAACTCGCTCTGGCGACCCTATATATATATATATATATATATATCTTTAACAAAAATTCAAATTGTCAAAGTTTTTCGTCAAATTAATAAATAGGTAAATATCTAACTAATAAATAAAATAAAATTAAAAAAAAACGTTTTAGCACAGATGCTTATAGCTCAAGAAAAGAAAAGTATTTTATTTATTTATTATTGTTCTTTTTAATAATCGAAAGGTACGAATGCGCTTTCAGTAATTTTACTTTACCTTGAAATCGTGAAAGAGCAATGTAAAAGGGTGCTAATACAACAGCTAAAAATAAAAATGCATATATTCGGTAGCGTGTTACTGGAAGCATTTTTAAACATTGTAAAATGTTTATCATAAAACTAGGAATGATACGTTTTCACACATGGTTTTAATCAAGCGTGAAAAACAATATAGCAATTTTACTTCCCTAAATGAAAACAAAACATAACATATATGGAGGTCACTTCATTTCACTTTTTTTTAAAGCACGGCTTTGCTAACCCAATCGATGGAGGTCGTAGCATGGTTGTGATGGAGGTGAAAGATCACTATTTGAACTTTATTGAACTTACTATGAATTATTTTATCTTACTGAAAAATAAATTTTATGTATTGGTTGAATAAGAAAGCATTCATCCCGTTTTTCAAAAAAAAAAAAAAAAAAAACATAACAAACTCATTATTTCATTTCCATGAAAATACGGGGACAGCACTAATTCGTCCTCAAGTCTGATAAGTTGCTTCGCCTCCATTAAAGTGTTTTCATGGTTTTTAACTCAACTTCAACAGATGCATTAAAAGTTAGATAACCTCCTTTCTTTGTGAAGTCGGTTAAAAAGATTGCCCATGATGGATTTGCAGCACAAACGAAATCTAAATTTTCACTTAAGCCCAGGGACACAGGATGGAAGTGAGAAGCGAACCCTTTAAACTCATCGTGGAAAATAATAAAAAGCAGGAAGTGTATTTAATATTATTTTATTTAATGTTTTAATAAATTTATTTCTTCGTTTTTCTTCGATATTTATTGCTGTTGAGCAAAACAGAAGAACGGTCACTCATTGAATAATAATATTTTCCCAATAATATTTGCCTATTTACATCACGTGTGATGTTTAAAATTCTCACATCTTATTAACACGTCTGAAATTAATTTGAAAATTCTTCTCACTTTAATGGAAATTTATTTACCGTGAGTGTTTTCTTTTTGAGAATTCATTGATAAATTGAAAAGAATCCCAATCTTGGCTTTTTATTAAGATGGCGCAAAAATCTTTCAATCTGCATCGAATGCATAGCCCCAGAAGACTCCATGCACTTCCAAATTATGCTCAAAAATATCCATCTTTGGAAAGATACCATTTATGTGACGTGAAAAGGAAAATTTACAATCCATGTTTGCCATCTATTAAACAAATAGAAAGAGATGATGCTTTGCATAAACTTACGGACGAGCATTGTCGCCATACCACGCTTTGCAAACCAGGTATGCTTAATCTTCTTTTAGACATTCCGCCATGTATTGTGATTCCTACAAATTTAGTAAACGTTAAAATCGTAATACAATTGATTTGCAATACCTTTGTGTCAATTTATTTCTCTTCTTTAAAGACATTACTATCGGCGGCTGTTTTACTGTTCTTGGCAGCAGTGGATCGTAAAAACCGCATTAACAGAACTAATAAGGAAGGGAAATAGTCATTCGTGCGATCTCATCACAACCATCAAATATTTGTTAATATGCAGTAACTTAAAAAACAAATTAACCATTTGACTGGAGAACCATAATGAATTTAATGCAATTTTAGCCGATATTGCTGCTATTATATTTTTGTTAATTGACATGTTGGTTCTGCATTTTTACTGTAAAACAAAATTTATACTAATATAAGTATCGTACTTTGTGGAAAATCTAAAATATTTATACCAGTAGTATTACAGCAAAAATGTAATTTTCTCTGGAGCAACTATGTTGTCCTTTTCCCGTAGGGAAAATGTTTAAAAACTAAAGAGTGAAGCACAACAAAAGGGGCTTTTCCGTTTCAGATTGCCCCCCCCCCCCCTCCGAATTAAAAAAAATAACCACCACTGGCGGTGCTCAATTTTTTTCGCCTGATAAAACTGCTATACCATTTTGGGTTGCGTTGGCGATGTTCAAATATTTCCCGAAAAACAAACTTCACACAGAAAACGAATTGATTTGGTGAAAAAATATTTAACTATCGCCATCTCCCCCTCCCGAAACGGAAATGTACCCTACAAAATTTGTAGCTAGAGGTCGATTCAAATTTCGAACAAGATCTTGTTACCCCGCTGCTTTACGCTCTTGCTCCTCGTTCTGCTCCGAAATAGGCTTTCGGACAGTTACCATTGGATAACACAGACGGGAACCCTTTCGAAACTTACCGTAATTATCCGTGTATAGCCCTCGGGTTATCTACGAAAAAACTTCTTTTTTTACTACCTGCTGGCAATATAACGATGCGGGCAATACATGAAATCCAAAAAAAAAAAAAAAAATATTAAAAGACAACTACCCTTCAAAAATATCGAAATATCTTTTCCTGCAAACCAAAATGCAGAGGAATAAATCGTAGCTTTCGAAACCAAAGCAGATTGGTGCTCGGTGCTGCAGGCGAATGTATTGTTTTCTAAAGGTGCATCCCATGTTTTTTTCTGGATGCGTGTTATACAACGATGCGGGTTACACCGAACTTAATTTTTTAGAATGAATTTTTCTTCCTCTGCGGACTATACAACGATGCGGGCTATATACTGATAATTACGGTAATTTATTCCTCTCTCTTTTTTCCAGAATGTTTTGAAACCGTAGGAGAAAAATACGAAGATCCAAACTTTATTAGAAGGGTAAGTTGTAATGAATTAGGAAATGTATGTAGCTGAAAACTATGGGAAATATTTTAAAATATTAACTCTATATTCTTCAACAAAAGTGTGTGTGTGTGTGTGAGTGTGTGTTTTAGTGATATTTAAATTACTCGAAAGCTTCGAGGGACAAATGCATTCTGATTTCAAATAATAAAATAATTTTGGGAGAAAAAAATAGAAAGACTTCAAAATAAAAATTTATTGAAAATTGAAAAATAAATTCATTTTTTAAGCAACATCAACACGACTTTTAAACATAGTTTTCTAAGTCTTCGCAAAGTTGACAGTCTAATTACTACATGTGTTACTTCATATTGGAACTATTGAAAACGTTGGACCAGTTATATTTGTAATTAATTCATGATTACAAAACATTATATTCATCATGATTTTGCACACATTTCTAAAACTATGTTTAACAGTCGTATCGATATTGTTTAAAGAGCGAAATTTTATTTTAAAGTCGGTTCTATTGTTTTTTCTTTTTGAAAATTATCTTATTTTATTCTTTTTCGTGCAAATGCATTTTTTATATGTATACTCTATTTATATAAAAAAAAAACCATATGTAAGGGCACACCCACTTTGAATGACTGCCACTGAAAATCATTTGTATAATAAATTCCGTTTTGAAGATGATTTTAGTGTAATTTAACTTATTAACTGAACGAATTTTATTTTTGTATCAGAGAAGCCTTCACGCTAGCTCTTCTTATAATTGCTTTTAATATTACCGCTTAGTGGCAACAAACTCTTTTTGACAACGAGTTTTATGTTGATTAATAGGTTAATCAACAAGGAAATATCAAACAACCCCTTCCAATTAAAAGAAAAATACTTAATTTTCAACCATAACGTTCTTTCTAAAGAGCAATTGCTATCAAATCAATGTGCAATATTTAAGTTAGACGACTTTCTATGGATTAAAAAAAAATCATTAAAATCGGTTCATTTAGTCAAAAGTTATGGATGAAAAAACAAAAAAATGACTATATTTCCACCCCATAACTTTTTTTCTAATTATCGAACATTGCCAAATCAAAGTACGGGACATATGTGAGATCAATCTTTATCGACTAAAAAAAAAAAAAAAAAAAAAAAAGAATCATTAAAGTCGGTTCATCCAGTGAGGAGTTATCGATGGACAAACAAACAAACAAAAAGGGGAAAAACATACATACGGTATGAGTTGATAACCTCCTCCTTTGTGGAAGTCGGTTAATAAATTATTTTCGCTTCACTGTGAAATAAATGTTTAAGCTTTATGAAGAGCAATTTAGTAGAATCGGGACTTTTTTGAAGGAGACTTCAAAATGACATAAAACACGAACTGCCGGGAAAGGTTGCTTCAAAGGAACAATTTTTGTGTTTTCCCAAGTCCTCTCCCTTTTCATAGCATGAGCACTGTCAAAATGAACGCATTTCAGCATTTTGAGCCTAATACTTTCTATAGCGACTTGGATGCTATGCTTTAAATCTACAACGCTGGGAATTATTTTTTAGTATGCAGCGCAGCACCTTTCATTCAACCCCAGAAGAAAAAGACAAGTCTTTTACATTTGAATATGGTAGTTTGTCTCAATAAGCACATATGGAACTTTCCTCTCGCGATTCGCCATTTTGAATTAACGAGTGTCTTCAAATCTCTCTCTCTTTAATAATAATTTAACTTTGTGCAAGTAAACAGTAATAGAAATATAATTTCACGTTAATTTAAAGCACAAATGGGCATTAAACGCAGCTTGGTGAGTTTTTGATTTTTGTTCTTTCCTCATTGCCTTTCTTGACTGTGTTTGTTTTTGCTCTTTTTTTTTTCTGTCATTTGTTCCGCATTTTGTTACGTCGTGTATGTTTTGCATTTGTTTTTGAAATTTGTTCTTTCTGTTTATTTTGTTTATAGAACGGTTTTGCTAGTGTTTTTTCCCCCTATGTTTTGTTTGTTTTGATTTTGGATATGTCTCAGGTTAAGAGATTTTGTAATCTGCGAATTAAAAAGGTTCGGTTTTTGAACCATTTAAAATTTCTCCAGGCTTGCAGGCGCAAGAAAGTCATTCCTAAGTTTATCACTTTGAAGTGTAATTTACCGCGTTCTGTTAGGGTTGATAAGGTAATTTTTCGTTCCAAATTAGCTTTACTTAGAGCTTCTATCCAGGAAACTAGGAAAAAACTTTCGTTCATAGAACGTGAACTTTATGATTTACATCTTTCTGTATCTAATTCTAATTTCGATTTTGATTCTATTGATAGAATGTCATGGGCAAGAGCCCTTCATTCATCTGACTGTCACAAAATTACTTTAAATAAGAAATTTACCAAGTTGTGTAACGATTCAAATGTTCCTGTTCCGGCTGATTTGCCTCTTGTTAATAGGAATGCGGTTGTAAATCTTTCGAAATTTCCTTTGAATAGTAATGAAATTAATGCTTTGAAATGTAATAACAATTTTGCTTTTGCTAAAAAGCCTTCTTTTTCTGAACTTATTGCTCCGGTTGAAAAAGCTTTCAAATTTAGTGCTTTAACTTCCACTCAAAAAGAGTTGGTTCGGCATCTTATTGCTTCCAATGTTGATTTCAATTCAAAAGTTCCTAATATTGGTTTTACCCATTCTGTGAAACGCTGTGTCAATAATTTAGTCTCAAATTCTGATTTGGTGATTACCAAAGCTGACAAGGGTGGTCAGATTGTTGTTCTTAATAAATCATCTTACGTTGAAAAAACTGATGACTTAATTGCTTCTGGTCCTTATTCTGAAATTTATAAAGATCCTAGCGACAAAGAGTTCAAAGCTATTTCTTATGCTGTTAAGTCTGTTCATTCTATTCCTTTGATTGCTAAACGGCCTGTGATTCCTTCTGTTGCTAATTGTGCGCGTTTCTATGCTTTACCGAAGGTACACAAGGCAGGTATTCCTTTCAGACCAATTTTTTCCAATATTGGCACTGCTTCATATAAACTTTCCAAATATTTAGTTTCTGTATTTTCTCCACTTAGGAGTCGGAATGTTTTCACAGTTAAAAATTCCACCGATTTTGTTAAGAAACTTCATAACTTCGTTCCGAACAATTCGGTTATGGCATCTTTTGATGTTAATTCTTTGTTTACTAATGTTCCTGTTGATGGCGCTTTGACTTGCCTCAGGAAAAGGCTTTCTGAATTCCATTTTACTGCTGTGGAAATTGAAGAATTAGTTTTTCTTACTCGTGTGTGCTTGCAGCAGAGCACTTTTGTATTTAATGCTAAATTCTATGCTATGGTTGATGGCCTGGCTATGGGAAGTCCTCTTAGTCCTATTTTAAGTGATTTCTATATGCATTAATTTGAGGAAAAACTATTCCAGAAATTGCAATTTCAATTTTATGTTCGTTATGTGGATGATTGTTTTGTCTTAACGGACAGTAACTTGTTAGGTATTGATGATGCTCATTCTATTATGAACTCCATTGATCCTAATATCCAGTTTTCTTGTGAGAAAGAACTTAATAGTAGCCTCGAGTTTCTTGACGTTTTGATTTCTAGGAGTAAGTCTGGTTTCACTACTTCTGTCTATCGTAAACCTTTCGCTGTTTCTTTAAATCCTCATAGACTATCGTCTCATCCTCCCGACCAAAAATATTCGGCTTTTAATGCTCTTGTCCATCGTGCTATTAATATTTGCTCTTCTCCTGAGCTTCTCAAGATTGAACTCAACTATCTGAAAGCTGTAGCTGTGGATAGAGGATTTTCTCACTCATTAATTGATTCTATTCATAACAAACTTTCTAAAAAAACTTCTGGTCCCAATCATGTGGTTTCTAGAAAGAATTTGGTTGCGTTACCATTCTTTCATTCTGTCAATTTTCGTGTTGCTAAAATCCTAAAAAGGTTTCAATTTCAAGTCGTTTTTGCTCCTAGAAAGAAACTTTCCTTCTCTTCTCTTAAAGATCCTGTCGATCAACTTAATACTTGGGGTATTTACCAAATTAGTTGCCGTTGCGGCCTTTCTTACATTGGACAGACAAAACGTGCTCTGAAAATTCTGTTAAATGAGCATAAAGGTTATGTACGAAAGCAAGAGTTAAATAAGTCTAGCATTGCTCAACATTGTTGGAATTCCAACCACTCTTTTGATTTCAATTCTGGGAAAATTATTCAAAAATGTTCTTCCCCTTTAGAGCTTGACTTTTGGGAAGCTTATCATATTAATAGGAATAGTTCTAATTTGGTTAATGATTCTTCCTCAACTCCTTATTTTTCACAGGTCTGGCATAAGTTCCTTTAATTTGTTGTTCTTTCCTGGTTTTCTTGTTAGTTTTCCTTATTTGTGTCTATTTTGTAATTTTTTCTCCCCCCCCCCTCCCCCTCCTTTACATGTGCACTTTGTTTTGCTTTTTGTTTTGGTATTTCCTGTACTTTTTTTATTTCCATTTTATTCTTTGTATTTTATTTTATTATTTTTGCAATTTTCATGTATTTTCACAGGTCTGGCATAAGCTCCTTTAATTTGTTGTTCTTTCTTGTTTTTCTTGTTAGTTTTCCTTTTTTGTGTCTATTTTTAATTTTTTCTCCCCCCCCCCTCCCCCACCTTTACATGTGTACTTTGTTTTGCTTTTTGTTTTGGTATTTTCTGTACTTATTTTATTTCCATTTTATTTTTTGCATTTAATTTTTTTATTTTTCAATTTTCATGTATTTTCACATTTTTATGCATGTTGTCGTCTTTTTTGCTTTGTTTTTATTGATATTCCTTTTTACTTCCTGAACTTTCAACTGGATTCGTTTGTTGCTCTCTTATTGGTGCTTTCCCTGCTACTTCTACTTCCACTTCGCACTGCCTTCATTCTCATTGGTTTACAGTTAATTCTTAGGCTATATAAGCTTTGTTTTTATTGTTTTGTCTGCTTCATTTGGATGTTTTGCATCTAGAAGCTCCCTGTCACATTGAAAAAGGGATTCCAAGCAATCCCGAAACATATGTCTGCGTTTTAATGCTCATTTGTGCTTTAAATTAACGTGAAATTATATTTCTATTACTCTCTCTCTCTTTCTCAAGCGACCACCAAATACCCTCAAAAAAAAAAAGAAAAAAAAAAAAAAAAACGTTTTGAGTTGTTTTATTCATAACAGAAAAAATCTTACTGTAGGTCCCCCCCTCCCCCCCCCCCGCCAATAAAAGTTGCCCAGATCTTTTATTGTAACACTCTTTCACTGTAAAACATTTTGTGCTGTGTTGCACAAAAACAAAAATTTGCTAATTTGCTAACTATAAAGTAGAGTGTTTAATCTTTCTATTTTTATATTTTTTTTGTGAATGTAACACCAAAATATAGTAACCATTCCGCCACAATTTTTGGGGCAAGGTACCAAATTTTTTAATTTTTTCTTTTGTATAAAACTGTTACTTAGAGTGTTTTTCATCAGGATAATCATTCTTCGTATTTCTATTTTAGGACTACTGCATTGAAAAATTTTTGAACAAATATTCTTTAAGCCCAGAGTAAGTGAATAGCTTCTAATTTTTCTATTTTATAACGTTTGCATAGTAGCGATTTAATTCCTTGGAGCGACACCAATGATGGGAGGGGAATTTTTCGGACAAATAACAAAACATTTTAATAATGAAAAACTTTAAAATAAAATTAAGTAACAATTAATTGCAATAATAACCGTATTCACAAAAATATTTATAAAGTTCGCACAGAGGCATAGTAGACAAAATTCTACTACTAACTATAACACCGAATAAAATACCTCAGATCGAAGTCACAGTCAAAGGCAAGCTAACCACTTATCATTATCAACCTGACATATTTCTCTTTTTCTCACTCTCTTGTAGCTTGCTTTTATACCTTCCAAAGAATATCCTCGAAGATTCTGGATTTCGGAACCCCCCCCCCCCCTTTTTTGTGTGCAGCATATGCTTAACTTGACTTGTCCCCCCCTCCTCCCCTTGTTCCTTGTAGCATGAAAGCGCCCCCGTAGTCGTAAATTACGTTTATAGGGTGGCGTCAGAACCGGGAAATCAGGGAGATGTCAGGGGTCATGGATATTAATACGAAACTGGAGAAATTTTTGCGCTTTAAATTTACTGATTCTGTACCCCAGATTCCTTTGTTATTCTGAATTCTTTCAGCTTTTCCTGGAATTCCAGTCTTCTTGGCTTAATTTGAACAGATAGCCTCCCCGTAAAGTGGTACAACACACCTATATTCATCATCAAATTCGTCACCTAGTCGTCAAGTTGCTAACTTGCCGCCAATCCTCTTGTGTGACTACCGTAGAGCAAGCTCTATGGTGACTACACACATTCGCAGTAAAAACAAGCGAACGCTGTAGAAGTAGCTTCCCTTCCCATGCAGTATCAATGCACGAAAAACAACTTTTTCTCCCTGCGCTATTGCGTCTGGAACCTTTCGATTTTTGAATTTCGAATTCGTATTTCATAGCGCAGTGCAAGGGGGAGGAACCTTTTGGCTCTGAAACTTGTACTCTGTAAAACTGTTGGTCTTTAGTTGCCACCACTTTGGCTGTTCAGAAACACCAAAGTTGAAAATTATTAATATTTGCCATATTTAAAATTTTTTTGTGTGTCTGTCTAAAAAATGTTGGTCGTGTAATATTTTTTAGCATGAAATTTGTTAACTTAGTTACGTATCAAAATTTGATTACGATTTCTCATTTCTACGAAAATAGGATAAATGAGCCATCATAATGAACTTTTGATACTTAAATGTGTTAACGAACTTCATATGATAAAAAAATACTATACCGTCCATTTTTTTTAAGCAGACACTTAAAAACATTCAAAATATATCAGAAAATGAAAATTTTTCAGCTTTACACCAACTGAACACCAAAAATTGATGTCAGTAACACCAAAGTTGGTGTCAACTAAACGCAGCATTTTTAGTGTATAAAAGGAGAAATTCATCTACTTAGGGTGCAATCACACCAAAGGCGATGAAGACAAAAAAAAAACTTGTCTTTTCGCATTACGCAAGCGCAAAGCATATATTTTTGCCTTCAAAAATATCCTCTATGGTTGCGCAGAACAGAAAAGACAAGTTTTTTTTTGTGTTTGCTGCCTTTGGTGTGAAAGTACCCTGAAACAGGGCACAAAATTAAACTTCCTTTTCAATGTGGTGCGAGTCGCACTCGTGTTTCAGAACGCATCATTGGGATAACATGAATCGAGTTGAATTTAACTAGTATAAAATAATTATTTCAGCACCAAACTGCAGTGTGAAAGCTACAAATTATTTAACTTTTCGTTTAAACTAAATTACTAATTTTCTGCAATCAGAATTCAAGCTCTTTGAGATGTATGGGGCTGATGTATTTTCTTAATATCATCATTGTCGCGAGCATCGAAGGGTAATTTTGTTAGTTATTTATAAATTTTGGGTAAAAACTGACTACAGGGTGTCTTTCATTGCGTGTACAACTTCCGTTGCATGTTTATCCCTCACCTTAGATACACTCCTACATATCTCCAAGTTAAAAATGCATTTAAAAAAAAGAATTATTTCTGTACGCCCGAGAGAAGTATAACTTCTGACTTGCTTACACAAATACGGCACTTTTTTTTATTACAAGCACTAAGTTGGGACCGTTCATAAATGATGTCACGCTTTTTTCCCTTTGTCACAAAATTTCGCCCCTCAACGGACCCCGTACACCCCTTTGTCACATGCCCCGCTCTCTTGCATAAGCATGATATCACACTTCTTGTTATCCCCTCCCCTCCCCTTGTCCCAATTCGTCCCAATTTCACGAACACCCATTGTGAATGATCCCATTTGGTTTAATTCTTGTTTTTCCTTTCCTTTCCCAAGGTTATTATTTAATGACGTCAGTATTTTCCTACTACAGCAAAATGTCTTGCTTTTATTTGTAGTATTTTTGTTAAAATCTTTGCATTATAAAATGTTTTTTAGGAGTCTTGATAACATGAACTATGAAATATTGAAGATATGCCCTTCAGAGAGAAAACACTTCGATGACATCTGTTCAAATCATAGAAGTATGTTATTTTCATTTTTTTTTCTTTTTCCTGTGCAACCACAGGGCTGAAAAATAGTGTACGTACACACACACACACACACACATAGGCAGGGTTCGCGTTAGGCCGCGCGATCGCGCGATTCCCGCAATATTTTTTGAAATCCCACTCAAAAAAATTTTTTTTTGGGCTTAAACTTTAAAAATCCCACTTAAAATTTTGGTCAAGGAGGAAAATCCCACCTTGTTTTTTTCCTCAGTGTGAACCCTGCATAGGCCACATAAGTTTGGATTAAAAATTTAAGAAATTCTTTTGATGTAGATTATATCTCACGTTAAGTAACGAAATTGTTCGAATTTCTTAGATAGGTACTTGCTCATCCAATTTGCAACTGTGATTCGCAAGCTATCAAAGCACCTTAACCGATGGAGTTTCGAGTTCATTGTAATTTGATGACAACAGCTACAACGAGATTGGTTTATTTATTGATTGATTTATTATTATTATTTTGATTGTAGTTTTTCGGATTGCAGCTGTCGCTCGTTGGATGAATGTAAATTCCATTTTATTCCAATTTTCTCTATTGACCAACGTTTAACACACTTGAACTGAAACACTAAACAACATGATATTGATTTCGCCCTTCATACAGGAGGGAGAAAAAAAAATTGAATCGAAAAAGTATTTCAAAATGTCTAACAAAAGACCATTACTACTAATTAAGTTGTTTGTTTGAAGTGAATTAATGAAATAACCCCATATTTTCTATGTGAGATACAGTAAAACCCCGTTGTACCGCGCCTCAGTATACCGCGGAATCGGATATACCGCGGTGACTATCTTGTCCCCCGACGTTTAAACTACCCTTTACCATTACCATTTAAAGATGATTCCTTATTTACCTTTGTAAATAAAGCCAGCCCGAGCACACAAATATTCTAGCCAAAGAGCTCTAATTCCCTTATCACACACACTAACAGGTAAAGCCCTATTGTAATACGCCTGATGTACACCTTTTGGTTTATAACCTATCGCTCGATAGACTGATTGCGCAGTTGAGATGTGTGCTTCTTGTACAGCAATTGCAGTTAATAAAATGGCACCGAAGAAGAAAAGAAAAAATTACGCTATAGAAGAAAAGGCACGAGTAATTGATAAAGTTAAAAATGATGCAACAAAAGTGAGTATTGTTTGGATAATGTGGTTCCGCGGGTATAGTTTCACTATACCGCGGTTATGTTATAACGCAGGTGCCAAACGTGTCCCCCGACACCCGTGTTTTAACGGGGTTTTACTGTAGTCCATTAACAGAAGAAATCATGCACGTTTTTGTTTTTTGGTTAAATTTTTAAAGCCAAAGAAATGAAATGGAAATATCTAATACTGTATATACTCCTGTCTTGATAGACACATGGGTAAATCGACTCCCTAATTTCTTGAGCAAAAAATGTGAAAAAATTAAATTTTCATGTAATATAAATCGAATAATTTCTGTGAAGAGTTATTTTCCTCATTATTTTTAACGAACTGTTACTGATAAGTTCTGAATGTATGTGGCAATGCGCATGGAGAATAAATTTCGAGCTCCCGAGTAAGTGAGATTGATGAATATTTAGATTCTGAACATTAATCTAGATTTTGATAATTTTCAGGCATAAATTTTCAAATGAAGCTGTAATTTTTTCTATAATTCGTGGGTTCCTTCGCTTATTCTTTGTTGTCAATAAAGATCTTGAACATCGGAAAGTCGGTAATCATCTCCGCCCCCCCCCCCCCACCAACCGCTGCATAAGTCGACGCCTTTTTGAAACTCACAAATTTTGTCAAAAATTCTACGCCTTGCAAGGGTACATACCGTCTCTTGCTTCATGTTCTGTAAAGGTCATGTAGCTGCAGCTTCTGGGAAATTTTATTCAATTATTTATTAAATTTTATTTAAATATCTTGATGTATGTCAATTTCAGTTTGACTCTGTGTGGTATACAGTTCCACCTCGGAATTCTGACATTTGTACGCTTCTGCCCATGGAAGAAAAGAACGAATGCATTCGAGTTTTAGCAGATTCGTTTTGCAGGTGTGTTTATTTCGTACGCGAATCAGAATGTTTGCTTCTCTGTTCGTTGAAAGAAACTAAATTTATAAACTGGCACTTAGCATTAGTTCGGAAGAAATCAAATATTCTACACGAATGAGAACGAGCAGAGAAGAGCACATCCCTTATGCCAACAGTTCCTCCCTTGAACATGAAAGGATTCTTCTTGGCACTCTGCCAGGCAGATTGCTGTCGTTGAGGGTAGAACTGTAAGTGCATTTATCAAGTTTGCATTGGCTTTTGACAAATTCGCGGCAGACAACACCCAACCTGAATCACTGAAGTGTCGATTTGCGTTCAGGAAAACCGATGAAAAATAAATAAATAAAGAAATTGACACATACGACGGTCAATTGAATTAACAGGCCGAATAATTGACTGGTCACGTGACACAATTCAAATGCCAATTTGGACGTGGTCGTTTTTTAACTTTACATGAATTTATCAATTGGACATTCATACCAATTAGCATGCAATTAAGTGGACGTGTTTTTACACATTCATTCCAAGTTTCCGTAAGAGTTTGATTACATTGTTGAAAATTCAATTTTTAATTCACTTCCTCTGGAGTAACAGTGAAATGACTTTCCCCCTTAGGTAACCAGTTTTGTGTTCAGTATGATCCTGCTTTAAAATTGGATGCTCAAGAGGTATTATTTAATATCATTTCTGCTTAAAGTAACTATTGATTACGATTCTTAAACTTAAAAGTTATCTTTAATTTCTTTATATTTGATCAACAAGGAATGTCAGTCAAGGCGATTTTTAGTATTCTATTGGCTCCTTACATGTTTTGTGGTACTTCAATCCACATAAGAATGCATTAGCACAGACATGACCAAAACTACAGTGGACGCCGCTTTAGGGGTCATTCATAAATGATGTCACTCCTCGAGGGGGAATTGTGACAAGGGGAGGGGAGATGTTAACAAAAAGTGTGACATCATGCTTTATGCAACATAGCGTGACATGTGACAAAGGGGGAGGGGTCCGTTGAAATGTCACACATTGTGACAAAGGGGGGGGAGGAGGTCAAATATATGGGAAAAAAGCGTGACATCATTTATGAACAGTCCCTTACGTGATCACGGTTAATGTTATCTGTCGTTTAATGTTATCGAAATCGCCAAGTCCCGTCTGCTTGTTATAAAGATACATTGAAAAATCATCGGTTTCTGTAACCAAAACTTCGTTTGTTGTTCATTAAGTTAGAGAGATTAGTTTTCTTAAATCAGCAAAAACTAGGGGATAATAAATCAGATTTTTCCCTTTTTGTAAATTATGTTCTGAATTTCTGGTCAAAAAGCTGTTCAGACGACGAAGGCGCTCATTTTTTTTCGTTAAATAACTTTTCAACAACACGTTTTTATTTCAATAACATATAAGGTAACGTTGTTTGCAGAAATCTACAGAGTATTTATTCGTTAAGGTGCAACATTACAATAAAATTTCATCGTTTATTATTATCACTCGGTTATTGTTGTCAAATCATTTTCGTCCCGATGTGATCACATTAGGCGGCGTCCACTGTATTTTTTGGTGTCACTGCACTGGGGGCCAAGGAATTTAGATTAGTCCAGAAATGGGCGTCCTAAATTACTCTCCAACGGACAACTTTTACGATTTAAGCTTAAAAAATAGGTTCGCCGGTTGTCCACTATTTTTACATCAGGTCCATTATTTCTTTTCCAAAAAATAATGGACATTACATAGTGAAAACGTGATAAAATTTGTTTGCCTTTTTTCCTACACATTCCTACTGAAATACAAAACATAAAATGCATGCTGTTCACTCCTGTTAAAATATTTTATTTTGCGGTGTTATTACGTTCTGAAATGCTAACTGTTTTTTATTATACAACTAAGGCGTGCAATTCATTGTTATTATGAAATGGTCGTTAAAGGCTTGGTTTTCAAGCAAACGTCACGTTCGACCTCAACGGCCCAGGCCGCCCTGACATGCGCATGCTCTGGGCAGAATGACTTTCTGCCCGCCGGACTGAGACAGTGAGTGAGATGAAGCGAGATGTTCACTTAAAAACCGAGCCTTAAGTTGAATATCGTTCAGTGGGAAAATAAACTCGTGTAGTACTTAAACGGAAAATTGTTAAACTTTCACGAAACAATATTTTTCCCTTCTTCTATATGTCCTTACTTTCATTTTCTTTCTTTCTCTTTTTTTTTTTAAAGTTTGAAAAGCATTGATTTGATTAAAACTCGCTTAAAATAGATCGTTTCGTAATCACATTCAGTCACGGGCACAATAAGGCAAAAGAGTGGGAGCGGGCAGCATTATGGTCAAAAACCTCTGAACTTTTGGTTTTAAGATACATTATCGAAAATTTTGGTTGCGCCACTGCTTTTGTCAGCGTGTGAAAGAAAAAAAATCTTTATTTCTCAAAAGTTTTAACTGTTTTGTTTTCAGAACCAAGCATTTAATTCCGAAGATAAAGATAGACACTTGATTTATGAGTGAGTGAATCTTTTGTTCCTTTTTAGTGTTGTACATTTCACGTAGTATTCGTAAAAAGAAAAAAAAAGGTTGGGGAAGGGGAAAAAAAATCTGCGTAACCCGGCAAATGCAAGACATACGCAGATGTTTGATAACTACATAGATATTTACAGTGGTGTCGTAAAAAGGGGGGACACAGGGGGAAGGCCTCAACAGACCTTTTTTATTTTGACGCAAGCATCTCCCTCTTAAAATTTTAACTCAAAGCGTTTGCCCACTTTTTGATTTCACGAACTTAGGTTCGCATTTGTATGCGTCTCCCACACCTTCTTTTTTTTTCAGGACCACTGTTAAACTTAAAGTTAAAGCTCATCCGCTTATTTCCACAACAATGAGTTATTAGAATTCTTTCTCTACAAAAATCTTCATTAAACTGAAAAGATTCGCTTAATCTTCATTGGAAGAAATAAGATTTAAAGCAAATAGCCCACTTTCTATTTAATCTGAAGTTTTCTGACTAACGTAGTTTTTTATCAGCTTCAAAAAGTTATACAATGTTAGAAAATAAGATTATTTTTCTTCATTTTTACGGTCGAAACAAATTTTGAAACGAAAATTGAGGCAGAGAACGCTAAGGGACGTAAGTAATCAAAAAACGGTTTAGAGAAAAACGCGTTCGAAGTTTGGATCTAATGGGACCTTTAATGTTTTTTTTTTCAAAACCACGTTGGGGCGGAGCACCTGTTAGAGCTATCACTAACATCTCTTGCCACAATATAAAATGGTGCTTTCTCTATAATTTGCACTATCTCCAAATTTTCAATTTTGTCACTTAATTCTTTTGCTTCTGGATACCTCAAATTAAAAAAAACAAACCAAATTTAAAATTCTGGGATTTGATTGAATTTTGAAGCGCCAAATGTCATTCTATTCCCTCAATAGCTGTAGTTTTGTATAGCGAACATACAAACAAACAAACGCACAAACAAAAACTCTTTTATATGTATTAGATATGCTTCGATTACCTGTGACTATTCACAATACAGTACAAAATATTATTATTCATTATTTTTTAGCACAATAAATAGAAGGTAACTTACGCGTTCCTCTTTTTCTCGTAAATTCTTTGCTATACCATGCCAAAACGGAATCCTTCCTTTTGCAAAACTTCACTCATGTGATAACTGCCGTTATGCAATTAACATTCAGTCATGTGCTACGGAATAAATTAACAACTTCTAACAACTGTTTCATCACTGCCAAGATAAAGTAGCAGAATGTTACTGATTAGGCACTACTTTCGTTTTCATCGAACGATTTTCACTTCCTCAGTGCATCGATTATAAAATGAGCCAAGGATAAGTACAGGAAATAGACGAATCTTGCATCATTTTATTTAACCCTTAAAAAATTCTTCGCCGTTGTTCAATGTATAAAAAAAAAGAATCTTACTGCTCGGATCTATGAAATTTTGTAGACTTTGAGGACGTTTATTTTAATATGGTGTCTATAGAAGTGATAAAGAATTTAATAAATCTCTTATAGATTATCGATAGATAGGTTTTGTAGACTATCAGTGGTAAGCATGAACCTGTTCCATAAACACATCTTCCTAAATTAAACAATATTTTGCATGCGGCTCTTCAAGAAAGTTGCACTTTCTAATTGAATCGATTAAGGGGAATGTGGATTAATGAGAGAAGAGGGGTAGCGACGTAGCGAGGGAGAGATGGGGGTTGAACACCCCAGAACCTTTGTACTGACCTGTATTGCCATCCTATTACTGTAATATGTATATGCATGCAAGGACTTTTATAAACCAACCCCTTCTCCGAGGAGAAAATTCGCTGGGTTAGTAAGGAAGGTAATAGGAGACAGGCAACTTTTGAAGAGCTAACACTGTTTTAATCTTTTTGCACATGCCGATAACGTTCTTCTGAGTTCCAGTGTTACCACTAACTAATTAATTTTCAGATTGGCTGCACTGAATAGACCTTTCGGAACCTTATTCCGAAGGTTATAAATAAATCCTCCATTAAAAAGTGCAACTTTTGCCGTTACTAAGAGATTTTTTTTTCTTCAATTTTTTTTAGTTATGTCTGTATGTCATTAAATGATGTAAATGAAATTTTAAGTAATTACAGAAAAAAAGGGGCTATAATGTGATGCATTATTTGATATTTCGAGTAGTCTTATTTGAAGCAGAAATGACTTGATTGACCCTCATAATGCAATTTGGTGAAAAGTAAGATGTTATATGATTATTAAGATAACACTGTTACAAGAAGCAGAACATTTCAAATGCATCTCTCGATCATAGGCTAAATATAAAGATAGACTGAGTATTTAATTATGGTTACGTCTTCAACATATGAAAGAGGTACGTTGACTACAATCACGTGACCATTTGGCAAGCTGAACGTCAAGTCAGACAAGCGCCAAATGCATCCCGCGCCCTCTCCTTTTTTGACTACAAGATTCTCTTGTCAGACCTTGCGTGCATAGAAACGCGCAGTTTGTCTTTATTTATTATTAGCATACGGTCACAATGTCAAGTTAAAATATTTAGTTTTTAAACAAAAGTAGTACAAAATGTGTTTTCTCATTTCGTTGCAGAAATGACCAGAAAAATTACAAATTATGGAATGCTGCAGCTATGCCAACGTGGTACTTGCACTGATTCAAATGGATGATGGAAACCATGGTGTGTCCTAAAAAAATGTACTTCTTGCGAAATATTCTATAAATTGAATTTTTAAATTTCAGATTAACTGTAAATTCAGAAAAAGAAGTTAATTAAAAAAAGTTTCATTATATAAAAAGGTTTCAATGGTTTTTATTCAAAATGAATAATAAATTTGAAGAAAATCCTGTTAAAATGCTAATTTCACACTAGCCACGAAGGCAACGACATCTCTGTGTCGCAACTCTTCTGCTCACGTGTGCTACATGTATCTCGGTTTTGCCCTTCCCGAGGGAAAGAAAAATTCGAAAACAATTTAATTTCACTGATGTCGCCAATCAGAACAGAACCTTCGAAAAGCATCATACGTACCCTCATGGCCGGTGCTGGTTGTCAAGTGTCAGAGAGTTTGTGGGGGGAACAGGAGGATTTGCGCTGCGTGCCGCACCCCTAGTATTATGGTAGTCTACGAAAACGAGAGGTATATGCAATATGGCCGTAGTTAGCTTTACGTACCCCCTATCCCCGGACCGTAGTGATGGGAAGCCTTCCGTGGTGCGGCCTGGGTGACACCGACCTGTTCCGACGGATGTGAGGCTTACTCTGTAGTAGTGTTCGGCAGTAGTTAACTACTAGTGGCAACTACTAGTTGTAACTACTTTTGTTTTTAACTACTTAACTACGAGTTAAACTAATTTTTCCTCAACTACTAGTTACAACTACTTTCAAAATTCCAACTACTTTCGAAAATAAATTTTTAAAATTTTTTTTTTTTTTTTGAAAAAAAAATAACTATTTTTAAAACATTAAATTATTTAAATTTTTAGCTTATGAATATTACTCACAAATGTATTTTTTATATTTTGAGATATAATGAAAAAGTACTCGTAAAAAATCATAATATTTATTGCAATATTTACGCAAATTAGAAAAAGCTTTCTGATGTAGTCAATAAATCGCGCCGCACCAGCACAAGCACAATGAAATTTCATTTAAAGATCAAATCTTCATTATGGGAAGCTTTACCTTTACTCCAGTACCATGCATGCGTTTGGGATACCATAAAACACAAAATGAAAGAAAAACTACTGATTTTTAGGACTTTTTTGGAAGAAAATACTGATTTTTGTGATTTTCTTTTAAGGAAAAAATACTGATTTTATGCTTTTCTTTTTAGAAAAAATACTGATTGTTATGATTTTCTTTAAAAAAATACTGATTGTTATGATTTTCTTTTAAAAAAATACTGATTTTTATGATTGTTTTAGAAAAAACTGATTTTTATGATTCTTTTTTAGACAAAGTATTGATTTTTATGATTTAAAAAAAAAACTACTTATATCATCTTCTAAATTATTAAAATAAATTTTTTTAGGATAAATTTTAATATATTTTGGGTTCAAGTAATTCATTAGAATTTTTACTCACTATATGGTAGCCTTAATGCATCTGGTCCTCTCGGGAAAGGTGGAATAGCTTCGTTATTTTGTCAAAGAATGACATTTTATCAGAGGACATTAAGTTTTTGGACATGCTGATGCTGACTACAGCAAAAGCATCAACAGAACCTTTGGAAAGGATTTTTAGTTTCAGAAAAAAGTAGTTAACTACTAGTTGCAACTAGTTTTGTTTGGAGTAGGTAGTAGTCAGTGTTTCTTTCAGACCATTTGCTCCGGGAGGGCAGGTGAAGAATTAGGAGGGGCGGTGTATGATCCAAAGTCATATTCTTTTTTTTTTATAGAATAGAAATGATGATAATATGGATTTCTTTATTATATATAATATACGATAAATTCCTGATAATATACAGTAGAAGCAATTTTAGACTATGCTTAATGAAGTTAGGGGAGTGGGTTTTTAGAGCTTCTGCATCTGAAATTTTTTAAACTAAAATCTTAAAAATGTTATGCTTAGGCTGGCTTTGGAGCGGGGGGTTCGGGGGTCCTCCCCCTGAATTTTTTTGAAATTTTAACTCCAGAGAATGCAATTAGAAGACGTTTGGAAAATTTTCAAAATTATTCTTAAAAATGCAGTTTACTAGATTTTTGTCAACGTTACTGGAGACAGGGGTGCGAGGACTCTCCCCAGGAAAGCTTTTGAGATCTAAATCCTAACAATGAAATTTCAGATATATTGTTTGGAGATGTTAAAGGATGCAAAAAAAAAAATAGTTCGGGAACTCTCCTCCCGCAAATTTTTCGAAACTAAAGTCTTACATTTTAGGCTACTTTTGGTGACGCTACTGAGTGTTTGGTGTTGTTCCCCAGAAAGTGTTTCTGAAACTGAAGTCTTGAGCGCAATTTCATGGTATCTTAGATGATGTAGGAGAAGGAAGAGAGAAGCAGAGGATCTAACTCGAACATTTTCTAAAACTGATGAATTTCTAAAAATAGAATTTTGGGCCATCTTTGGTCACGTTAAGAAAAAAGGAGTGAGTCCCTGCTTTGAAAACTCTTCCAATCTGAAGTCTTAAAAAGTGTTGTTTTAGGCTATTTTTTTGGTGGCAAAGGGGAGGTGTCTAAAGTTCTTCCTGGAAAGTTTTAAATTGAAGCCTTAAGTCACAATTTTTGGTATCTTTCTTCACATTAAAGGGATGAAATGTTTCAAAAAATGTGGAGCACATGTACATATTTATGTTTTTACTTGCTTGCAAAACGATGATCATTGGTCAATGACCAGTCACGAGTCAAGTAGAAGATTACCAGAATCTAGATTTGAATGTTTTTAAATAAAAATGTACATTTTTTTTTCAAGATATTTGTTATTGTTTCTGGAAAATTTCCAAAAGTACTCTTAATGTTGACCTGAAATAAACGATCCAATTTCAAAAAAACAGTGTGAAACATTTCATTGAAAACCGTCCTCTCATTGCAAATGGATATGGATATATTCGGATAACAGGAGTATAGATTAAAAGGTTCCTACCATATGTTAAAAAAAAGGAACCAATACTAAATAATAAAAGGCAGCTTCTTTTAGGAAGGGGTTATATTCATGAAATTTAATGGAATAAATGGAGATTGTATTGTTTATCCTGTTCTCTGAACCAGGTCTAAGGCGGGCCCAATGTCAGTTTTGTAACGCACCCCCCCCCCCTTCCATCTCCCATTATACTTGCATCTTAGCCATAGAAAACTTTTATCCAATGCATTACTCTGACGCCGAACCGTGCCCCATGAGTCAGCCATACCTGACACCCCTCTCAACAGCCCTGCTCAGAACCAGGTCTTCTCTGAAGGAGCGGAGCTTTGGCTTTTCACATTTTGTTGGCCAGTGAGAGACCAGTTTTATGACTACCCAAAACAGAGGCCACTTTATTTCCTCTATACTTTAAAATTTTAATTTTTCATTCTTCCCTCCTCCCCTTTTCTTTTCTTCTTCTTTTTCTTTTAAAATTGTGATCTGAATTTTTTCTCCCGGGGGGGGGGGGGGGGCGGGGGTTGACTTGCTCCGAGGGGGCAGTCCCCCCCGGAGAGATGCCTGAAAGAAACACTGGTAATAGTTGGTAGTTAACTACATTTTGACGAGTAGTTGCCGAACGCTACTCTGTAGTGATTCTGCGGCACCGGGACAGTATAGCAGGTAGGCAGAGTTCGCCCGTCCGGTACCTATGGCCGAAATTGGTCAAGTGGCCTGAGAGTTTGTGGAAGGTTCGAAGGAGGAACGCTGCGTTCCATGCACTTCGGAATAATCTGTGAAGGCCTGAAATGCTATGTACAGTAGGACGTGGTTGCAATGCGTACACTTATCCCCCCCCCCTGCCACGCTATATATTGCATAAGCATATATATACTTACAGTTCGAAAACAAAACACTAAATTAAAGATTACATTTCCAATTTTATTTTTGAATATTTATTGACATTTGTGAGCGTAACAATAGTAATGATTATTACATGTGTATATGTTGTTGTTGTTTGTAATGCCACTTGGGTGTCCAAGCTCCCCATCGCAGAGCGACTAGGAATTAAGGCAATAAGGAGCGTCTTCCGTTTATAGATGAACACCACAACGGTGGAAGTACGACTTGACTCATTATGTATTTGGACGTCTCCGGATGACGCCAACACAAATAAGCCACCTTCTTTTTTTGACCTAAGAGTAAAGGGAAGGGAAATTCTCTGCTCTCGGTACCCTCGGGACTTCAGGGTCCACGAATTTTACATTCACTTATCCCCCAAGTGTACATGGTGGGTGTTCAGCGGGTCGAGTATCGAACACCCAATCCTCAGGTTGGAAGTCCGACACCCTAACCACTAGGTTACCATGACCCACATGCTTATTTAATTTGTATAAAATGAGAATAATGTTTACAGCTAGAAACATAATTAGTTATAATTGTAAAAAATATTAATTGTTTAAATTCTGCGAGAATTTACCGTGGTGATTTGTCTTAAAAAAGTAAGTTTACAAGATTTCCTTTTAAATTTAAACTTTTAACGAGGAGTTAATTTAAACCTTAATCAGCATCGAGGCTTTCGATATACAATAAAATTCATAAGAACACAAAACAAAAGACAAAAAAGAAATGAAATTAATAATGTAAAAATGTTTAATTTGTTGATTAAAATCTTTTATTTTAACCAAAAAATCTGGGATGTCACAAATCTTGCTACACCCTCTCCTCCCCCTGTCCCCGCGAAGAATGACATCATTTGTGAATGCCCCTAAAATTTATGGTTGTAACTTGTAATACATCGAGCACTTTTCAATTTTCAATTTTTTCAAGGCATATATTTTTGTAAATTCTTAAAATATAATTACAGCAGTAATCTATGACACTCATAATCTCATACGGCAGCGTGATAAAATATCGAAACCCTACTTTTTTTTTAAATCACAACTAGCATGGGTGTTGTACAATGGATGGGACAAAATTATTGCAGTTGAAGAAAGAGAGCATCATATGGTGACCATACGTCCTCGAATTTCGGGGACAGTCCCCAAATTTCATTTTTTTTGTTCTATGTCCCCAAAAATAGAATTAGTACTTGGGGACGTGAAAAGCCCCCAAATTTCTAGATTTGCATCTTTTAGTACCAAAATTCTACTGATGGTGTTTTCTACTTCATTTCATGTGTCATAATGTCTTTTTTTGACTGGATTAGCATTGATAGGGATTTTATCTTTCTTTTTTTCCCGTGGAGAAAAAAAATCTAAGGGAATTACTATTAATGAACTTTCCATATTAGTTTAGTTGCTGCCATGAAGCAATGAGGATGCGGATCAGGGGAATGTAGGGATTTTTTTTTTCGGGAAGGGTCGAAGCTAAATATTAGGAGATCTTTCTCAATTGAAGTTTCAAAATATTTAAGCACAATTAACTTCCATATATTTTCAGTGATTTCCTTTAGTATTGCAATTTCAAACAAGCAATTAACTGATGAAATATGTATTTGTAATGTGTAAGATATGCATATATATGCATTTTGCTGAGTAATAGTAGAAATATTTTTTATATTATGGGTATACGTAGAGATGTGGGCATGTTTCCAAATACATTACTGAAAATATTTCCAAGTGTTCCAAAATCATCACTGGTTTAGGGACATGTCCCCAAATCGATCCGATTCGTCCTCCGGTATCGGTTTTCTATGCTAAGGACGCCTCCTGTCAGACAATTCTCCTACAATTATTATTTGCTTATTTGAGGAAACTGACTGTAAAATGGCAACCGACGTCTGTTGTCACTTCATATGACGTAATATATAAACATATCTCGTTGAATTTAATTAATTAGTAAGAAAAATTAACCAAATTTTTGTAAATCTATATAAATGTTCAGCTAATGTCAATTTACAATTAAGTTGGATTTACTTGTTGCTTTAATTGGTTGTGTATGAGCGAATTGTGTTGAGAAGGTAAATTTGTAATTAAAATTACATTTAGCTTATTTGTTCTTTGTATTAAGATGATATTCTAATACAAAAAGAGAGAAAGCATTTTTTAAAAACACGTGAATTAAATTAAAATCAGGTTGATCATATTTCTTCATCTCTTTGAATGCAGTATTTTAATTTTTTATTATTTTCATTAAGTGACACTTTGTGGGTCTGCCTTTTGTGCATACATGTTTACGTTGTTTAACCATTCATCGCGAAAAAATAAAGAAAGAAAAACAAAAAAAAAAGTTATGAAAAATTGTCTTAGTTATGAAAATATCTATCGTACTGCATGAACGTTTAAAAAGTGATCAAGAATGTTTACGTCACAAGCGCGTATAAAATGTGTTTTCACAAATAGAGCAACAACACGTGTATGAACGAAATGAAAGTAGGTAACTATTAAAATACAAATTGCTGTGGAGTATTTATCCCTCCCCCTCCCCTCCGTGGACAAAAATTGTACTGTCAACAGGTAAATGGGACTAGGTTTGTGACCCATAATGCAGTGTAGAGTAATGTGAATTAAAAATTTTCTTTTGAGTTTAGTTTTGAGAATAGTCAAAATATTATGTTTTGCTGTAACAATGCCGTAATGTTCTAAACATGATATTCCTGAAGTTATAAATAGAGCCAACAAACTTATCTTACTTTATTTAGTGAAATATCTGATAGTTCAAATTTCACTGGCACAATAAATAATTAGTTTTCAACTACTTGATATTTTAAATGAAATAGTACTGCAAAGTAGACATTTGAGGGATAATCAGGAGTTTAAAGCCAATTAAAATAATTTTAACCCTTGAGCTGTCACCTATGAAGACATCACACAAGTCGTCATGTTGGGTCATATCGACTTGAATTAAAAATTTAGTAAATTGGGTATAAAAAAATGTAAAACATTGTGTTTTTATTGCAATATAATGTAAGAATATATAACACACAAAAAGCATAGTAAAGAAAAGTAATTAAAATTGTACCTGGGTCAATATGACCTGATGTGACTGCTAAAGGGTTAAATGGATCACTAACTAAATTTGTATTTAGCTTTTAAATTTCATTCAAAATGTAAATGCATTTATAAAAACTCTAAATGTACAAAGCATGAGCTGCTACTTTGCATACTTAATAACTATTGTAATTTTAACATATTAGGCATTTAGAAACACGGTGTGTTAGTAGTGATCGAATTGTAGAATTGGGCATAAGAAATCTAGCAAGGGGTGTTCATGGTAGCTTTAACAGCTGCTTATGTGATTTAAAAAAAAATTTTTGTTAAAGCTCCCATGTAATTAGAACTTTTTTATGCATTTCACTCAAAATGTATCTTCTGTCACTTTTAATACTACAAATGGCTGGTTAAATAAGTGGAAAAGCAATCAATGGTGATTAAGGAACAACAGCTCAAAAGCTGCAGAACATGCTTATTCTGTAGTAATCTGTGTTATTTTGCGGATAATTTTTTTAGTTCTCATTATTCACTACCAGTCTTTCATGAATGTAATTTTAATAAATCTCTTTTGTTGTATTGATATGTTTTGCCCTCAAAGAGCAAGATTTTATTATTTGTTGTGCTAGTATTTCTACTTTTTTTCTTACTTATATAAATTATATCTCTATAAAGGTTTGATCTACTGACAAGTGTTTCTGAAGACAATGTGAAATGGAGTTGCCCAATCAAAATGCTCCTTTGCTGTTTTCTCAGATGCTTCAAATGTTCCCGAACATTCCGCATGATGTTATTTTGCTATATACTTTTCAGGTAAATTATTTGAGACATTCTATATTCATATATATTTTAAATTAGATATCACTTGTAAAAAATGTTTAATCAGCATTTAGTTTAAATTTTGTGCTGGAAAAATCATTTATATTAAAATAAGAGCTTAGGAAAAAGGAAAATCTTACACTTTTCAAATTGGTGCAACCTTTTTTTTTTTGTGTTGCCTATAAAATTACTGTACTTTTAAATTTTAACGCAGCAAAATTTTAAGCTTCAATAACTTAATATATGTCTTAAAATGTTTTTAATTTTGTATCTGGTAAATAATATTGACACTAGGGGCTGTTTATTTCCTTCAGGGTGTCTAATTTGTGTTGAATTTTTTTTTGAAAAAAAAAAGATTCCTTCACAGTAATAGAGGCTTCACAAGTTTTTAGCAAATTTATTTTCACAAAAGAATCTTCTTTATATCTATGTGCCTTTACTATACCTTCTCATTTACTTGCAGCCAATCAGGGTAACTGATCCACAATTTCTGTATTTTTCAATGCTTCACTCATATTTTAATAGTGTTCTTGTATCTGCTTCATAAAACTGAGGAACTTCTACGTTATTGTATATAGCAGAGTTTCCCTCAGGATTGAAAAAGGGCAGGGTGCTACTGTAAAAAAAGGGCACTTTTCCAAATTTAAGGCATTTGTTCTAAAGCGAAAAGCATATACCCTAAAATACCGAAAAATGTAATTCTTTCTCAGGTGTTCCGTTTTTTTTTTTTTTTTGTAATTTAAGTTTTATTACTTTTTACTTGCATTTTTTACCAAAAAAGATTTTTTTCTGCTGTTCACCACATGGAATACCTACTAACATTCATGGATTAAGGGTGAAATTTAAACATTTTAACTATGTTTTGTTCTATTTCTTGTTGGTACTGATTTCGAGATGCAATTGGATCTACTCAGGGCCGGCTCGACGGTATTCGGCGCCCTTGGACACTATAAAAATAGTCGCCCCTAGTCCTCTTTCATCATACAAACTATAATAATAAATTCAATTGTGTACAATTTTATTGCGTTTTCAATTATTTTAAAAATTGTAATAATTACATACATGAAACAAATAATTTTTTTATAAATTCCTAATGAGATGCTGTTTTCTTCTGGTAATTGCAAACCTAGTGCGTTTCACAGGGATTGGTACCATCCAACCATCTCTATCAAGCACCACAGAAGGTGTAGTACCAACGCCACAAGTGAATTTTGACGCTAAGTTATTTCACTTGAAAGATGGAGTATCTGAGAGGAGTCACTATCATTGGCTCTGCCTATGTTAAGACAACTAGAATTGTTGAATTAATTGTGTGAAACAGGGATTATTGTTTTTTTTTTTTTTTTTTTTGCTCTGACGCTGAGCGCCCTCAAGATGCTGGTGCCCTTGTACTTCTCACACTTTGCACATTGATAGGGCCGGCCCTGGATCTACTTTTGTAAAACTCTCTCCTTTATATTTAATCTGATTTTACCGCTTAGCCCTCAATCATTTCTTGCTTACTATTATTATCAGCCCTTCTTGCATTTTTTCAGCATCTTCCTCCTTTTCGCCATTTTGATCAATGACAAAATGCCAATGACAATGACAAAAACAATGACAAAATCTGAAATAGCATACAAGTACCTCCCCTCCCCTTTTCTTGGAATTTTCTTCAGGTGAAAAATATCTAATTCCTGCCCCTCTCAACTTCGATTGTTCTGGAAACTTTATAGAAGGAAAAAGCAACATTCAACAGAAATCGCTCAGGCGAAATTTGAACTCTCCAAAAATCTCAATCAAAAAATTAAATACGAGTGCAGAAATGAACCTTTCTGATCTTAAAATTTGTTTTATCCAAGACCGTATCCAGAAGTTTTTTTTTTTTTTTTTTGGGGGGGGGGGGGGGGGTGGAAGGTGGTCTGTCTTCGACTCACTATATTAAAAATAGTTTCAAGGAGAAATGTATGCCAAGTTAGGAAAATATTTGAATTTCAAAGGAGGTGGATACGGCCTTTGCTCACTAGATTTTATTTTCACTCTTATCAAAATGTTTACTTCCCATTCTCGCACTATTTAGAAGGCAGTGGATTTTCAAATAGGTGCGAGACCTGTAGCCGCTCAAGAGTTTTACAAGTTCAAATGAAAATATGCGATCTAAAATAAATTAGTTTATTTTTTAAAAAATCAAGGTGTTGAGGTTTTTTAATCAAAATCAAGGGGTTCATCATTCACATGACATTCAACAAAGCAAACGAGAAAGTTAAGTCCGAGAATGATGTTTCACCAGAAGAGTTGTTTTGCACCTGCCTTTACAAGACTGCTTGAGCAGGAAAAAAATGCTGTTTCTTACGATTGCTTATTTTTTTCTATTAATTTTTATATTTATATCTTTATTTAAAGAGAAAATCATGTAAATAGAGGCGGGGATCCACGCTGTATTTAGCGCGATTGGACGAAGAAATTCTTCCCCTACTTATGAAGCGATAAAGACAGAAGGGTGACCATTATTCTTTGGCTATTTCAATGCATACTGTCACTACTGTTGCCCAAATAAAAGGCAAGGCAAACCCTGAGGCAAGGAGAAATGACATGATTCTCAAAGTTCTTATGGCAACAAAAATGTTTGTTCGTTACTGTTCTTGAAGAGGGGAGCTGGTGGAAGTTCATTATGTAGTTTCTGCATTTCCCAGGGTACTTTTTATCACTTTAAGTAACAGATAATGGAGAAGGGAGGGTGCTTGTTTGGTACTTTGGGGTTTTGAGGTACTGCAAAATCAAAAGAGCGTCAGTTTATAAACAAAAAAGGCAAGAATGGCATGATTCATGAATCAAAGGGCAAGCAGGGTGTGGAGCGATCCCGCCCAAGTCAGGGGGAAGCTCTGATATAGTCATCCAAATTAAGTAGTACTTATTATAAAAACCATTTAAAACAAGTTATTAACTTCCTTGGTTTAAAGTGATCTTTCCATTTAGGGTAACTTTGTACCATGTCAGAAATGTGTTTTTAACAAGAATTATTTCAATAAAAGTATAACAGTTTTACAACTTTTAACCAGAAGAATGAAATTTTAAAATATTTAACATTTTTTATTTCACAACATCCCAGGATTTCTGTAATTTATGATAGTGCATAGAATAACTTAAATAATTTCGGTAACTTCAAGGGTTTCAGGAATTTCAAACTACCATTCGAAAACAGATTCCAAGCCATGATTTCATATTTAACGGATGATACAATTTGCTGTGTGCTGTGTTGCAAACTTATTTCGTAAAATTAAGAGGAGAAAACTGATTTTATAATCCAGCCAACGGATTGTAGCACTGGTTTGAAGTTAAATATACTACAAGATATCAAATGGTTCAAAGTTTCTCTAAAGGTCTGTACCTATTGTTTCTGATTTTATGTTAATCTATTTGTCAACATTCCACAAAGAAAAGTCAAAATTATAAATTTCTCTACTTGAATTGAATGCTTACCTTTAGTGACAAGAAACGCATACCAAATTTTGTTTGTTTTTATTGATTTGGATCACTTTCTCAGCTGGGTATTGAATGATCAGGCGTCTTGTATTACAATATTTTTATCAGATTTTAGGCCTTTTTTAAAAGGAATTTTTGTAATAACTAATTTAAGAAAGTATTGTCAAGAGATGTGCACATATACAGTTGATCTTGTTGACAAGGACATAAATGGGGGGGGGGGGGGTGGCAGACGGAGCACTAGGCGCCAGATTTTAGGGGTGTTAAATTGACTAAATGTGTACACACATATACACATTTATATACACATTTTTTTGTGTATCTTGGGAGGGGGTGGGTGATAAAACTCCTGTTAAAAAATGACATAGTTGCTTGTTTAATGTAACCCATTGCTTGTACATGGAGATGATTGTTATATGTAATCATCTTCCTGCATTTGGCTTTCATGCATTCTTTACTGCTTAAAATATTCAAACATGCAATAAAAAAGCTGCTAACATCAGTATATTTATGTTTAAAAAGTAAATAACCTTTCAAAAATACTCATATTTATTTTTAAATTTATTTATTTTCTTTTTTTAGTATTCAAATGATGTGGAAAAGTGCATTCAGATGCTGAAAATACAGAGTGGGAAATATGTAAATTCTGGAGGAAATGATCTCATACTAAATTTTCCAGCTAACCAACAATTGAGTAGCTTAAATATGAAGCCAAATCAATTTACAGATTCCTTTGATGATGAAACTAACTTTAATATATCTTTTCAGTCTTCTAATAGTCCTCAACTAAATGTTTTTAATAACAATGTAGAAACTGAAGATGTTATTCAAAGTCCAGTGAGCAATGTAGTTCCAAATCTTGAGCAAAATTCAAATGAGAACAGTAGTGAAGATTGTCTCCAAGAGAAGGAACTGACACCTTCTGTTGGCTCTTCAAGTGTTCAACCTGCATATTCATTGCCAATTCCAGATGATAAAAACTCTGTACCAATTTCTCAAAGAATATTTGAAAATGGAGTGTTAAACCTTCCGCCTTCTTATTTAGAAGCTTCACCAGCACTTCATGTAAATGTCGAAGGCGAGGAAGAAAGTAATCATAGTTGGAGGCCAAATATGACTTCTGATGGTTTATACTCTGATTTTTTCTTGTCTTCCCCTGGTTTTGACAATACAAATAACTTTGACGTAATGAAACACTCTCCAAAGTTTCAACCTAATTCTGGACTTGATCAAATATATTCATCTGCATTTCCTGTGAGAAGCTTGTCAAATCCATTCAATTCATCATCTAGTAATTACTCATATAAAGATAACAGTGCTGTTTCTCATGATGTTTTGAGTAAGTAATTTTTTATTTCACTCTCCTTGTACAAAATTTACTTGCATGTTTTTCTGCTTTAACAAATGAAAGTCGAAAGGAAATCTTCATTTTTATAATTTATGTACTTTTTCCACTTAGTGTTTATAGTGATTCTGGCACTTTTTTATGTTATTTATTGGCATTGTTATGTTTTTGTCATTTAGATATAACAGCAAATGAATTGCATTTTATAAATATATTTTGCTTTTGTTTTGAGGTAAATTTGGAATTAAATATAAATTTACCTTAAAATAACACATTTTAAATTTTTTTTTTCTGCTACAGATATCTTGAACTTCCAAAGAATTCAATTCAATGTCATGAGATATGAAATAATGAAATCTAGAACAGAATTAGATAATTTGAAAGAGGAAGTTGAAAAACTCTCGATGGAGTTACAAGAAAAAAGACATTCCAGAGAGGTAATGTTATTTGAGTATAAAATAACAAGGGAGCACTTTATCAAGTTTTTTTTCTGATAAAACCTGAATTGTACTTTTCTAGAAGGGTTCCTGGAAAAAATTCTTTTGACCACTTTTATATTAAATATAATTTGTGATATCATTTACTCACTTAATAGAGGAACTCTGGTAGAATGTTCTTATTTTCTTATGATTATGTAGCACATCTAAGTACACAGTTAGAAAAATACTAAATATAGTTAGAAAAATGCTATCTCTGGAAAAGAACCTGCTCTGCTTGTGAATTTTATTTGATTGTCTATGTCGATTTCTGCAGATTGAAATGTTTTTTCCTGTTGTATCTTTCAACTGTTGGTAATAATAGTTAATTTAGTAAAAGCAGAATAAAGCAAATTCATGTTTCCTTTATTTATTTTTTGCTTTAAGTTTGGAAAAGAATTATCAATATTTTTACCAGCTTAAACAATTTTGATGAAAAATGTAGAATGCCATATCCATTTCTCCTGAGCTGATTAATGTCACTCATTTACAACCAGTTGTAAACAGACAATTTTCAAGGTAAACTGAAATAACTTGATAAAAAATATCGTTGTAAAGAAAATATTAAAAGTGCAGGTGACTTGTTTAAGAGATCAAGAATACGTTTTTATTAATTATTCCATGATGTATTTAATCATCAAATAATATTCATAGCCTTGATTGGAAGCAGAACATTAATTGATAATACGGAACATTAATGCATTCATACTATGTATGAGCTTCATACTTGAGGTTCTCATTCGGATATCAGTATTTCTTTTTTATATTGTGTTTATACATTTTTAAACTTTAGCATTTAATCTGCAATTTTCCTCTATTTTATAGTCTTGTTTTAAAATCAGTATAGTGATTTTAAATATTTGTTTCATAGACCTTCAATATTAAGGAATTAAATAAAGAAAATTCAGAATTGCGATTGGAATGTCAATGCTTATGCCTGGAAGTGGATTATTATTTGAAAGGACAAGGTAGTACATTACGCTTTTATCAATTTAGTTTTTTTTTGTATTACATTTAAGAATTACAACCTAACAAATAACTGATGAAAATGACATTTAATTCTTACAATGCTAAAATATATATTTTTTCTTTTAAATTTGGAATTTGTTTCTCTATTTAGCTGTCTTAGGTGAAACTGATGAAAATACTTATCAGAAAAAAGAGCCACCTAATGAACAAGGTAGGTTTTCCAATAGTGGAATCTTTAGAGATATAACAAATTGCTTACTGTTATCAGCCTATTACTGTAGGGAAGTATTGTTGTCTTCCCTCTCAAATTTCTGTTTAATTTTGCATTTTAATCACAAATTAATTGATCCTGACTGTTTCTTTCATGATGTCCATTTTATATACGTACAAACATGTGTATGGACTACTGAAAAATCGATTTTAACCATCCCTGAGTCTGTTTTGATCAGTTTTGTCATGCCATCTGTATGTACGTGTCTTGCATAACTCAAAAACAGTTAATCGAAGGTTGAAATTTTATACGTAGGATCTGTACAAGGTCTAGTTGTGCACTCCCCTTTTGGTTGCAATCGGATGTTACAAAAGGCAGCGTTTTAAGCAATTTTGTGCCATCCAAATTTCCAGTCGTTTTTCATATTAAGATATTTTCCAAAAACCAACTGATACCAACTCTATAGTTAAGTATATTGACACCCATTCAATGATAATTTGAAAATATTTTGCCAAATTCGGCGATGTCTCACCAAAATGGAGAAGCCAAAACTAGTGTCAGTTTGGTGATTTATGTGATATTTGCCGACTTTTCCCTAGAATCCCCATGTTAAAGCATCTGCAAGAATTGGAATCTTGTAAAACTGTCCTTCCTCCATTGGTTCTCAACTAACTAGTAGGTTTACTTGTTTAAGACGCTCTTCTCCTCAACCTAATCCATGCTTACATTGTATTTTTCTTTCTTTTCTTTTGCAGGTCCAATTCATTACTGTTACAGTAATGAATCTGTATTCAGTTAGTGTTATTCTCAGATTTCTCACACCAATAAAAACATAAACTTCTTCTAATTCTGAAAGTGCCATTCTCAATATTTACTATACTATATAGGTGTATGGAATTAATGTGAACTAAACTTTTATTTATAAAATGATGAAACAAAGAAATATAACTTTTAATGTGTGTATGATACACTCGATCGCTTTCGAATAAAAAGAATATATAATTGATTATTGAATGGTTTGTGGTTATTAAGGGAACACCAACCGTTATATACACAGAACTTTAAAAATAACTTTTAAAATAAATATAAATTTCTAATATGGGGTTTTATTATAAGGTACAATTGTGCATAAATTAAAAGACGATATATTTGTAAAAAGAATAATCGAAACACAAATTGTTATAGGCCGAATTGCAGCTTATTATTCTGCCAGGCTTTGTTCCATTTCTAGTGAGAAGTAAACCGTTTCAGTTACAAGTTTGAAAAAAATTCTTTCATCATCTATAAAGAGTAACGTTGCTATAGCTTGTGTTATCACATTGCTATAGCAATAGTGCTTCTGGTTTCAAATACATTCATAAAATTCCATATTAACAATAACTCCTAACCTTTATCATCAACCTATTAATTAATTAAATTCAAACCAAATCTTTATGATTCCGAACATTATATAATATTTCTTGTAAATAAATACTTGAAATTTGCTTTTAAAGCCATATTTTTTAATTATCATTGTAAATTGTCATTTTTAGCAGTTTGTGATCATCAAAGCTACTCAAATGGGGATGATTTCTTTGATCAAGCTGATGAATTAGATGAACTCAATAAATGGGAATGTACAAAGTGTACATTTGCTAATCACCCTGCTATCAATACTTGTGAAATGTGTCAGATGCCTCGACCAAATGCCAATCGTACAGTGTTTGCTTCATCAGTTCCTGAAACTTGTTATTGCCATTCAAGTAATGAATCACCTCCGATATCTAGCTGATAGCAAATTGTAAAAAAGTGTTAAATGTTTACTACAAGCAATTGTTTTGGTCCTTTTCCCTAGACTTTAAACTACTTAATGAACAGTAGTTTACTTTTTCTTTCATTCCCTTTTATGTAGTATATAATTTTTGTTTTTATATGAAAGTTTTGCATATGTACATGCAAAGTGATCATTTTCGAAAACAAGTACTTGGACTATGGCTCTTAACACAGTGAAAGGTTAAAAAGACAGGAAAAAAGTAATGCCTGAAAAAGCCCAGAATTTTTGAAAAAATAATTGTAGTGGATCATATATGATAGCTTGCACTTGTTGAAATAATTATTGAACTCTTAAGAAAGAAGTGTCCTGTTACACATTATCAGCAACATTTTTAGAGCATTTTAAAAAACTTCTTATATTCTAAAATAGCAACTATCAGGGCCGGCCCTATCAATGTGCAAAGTACAAAGGCGCCAGGATCTTGGGGGCGCCTCAGCGTAAGAGGAAAAAAAAAAAAAGAAAAAAATCCCTGTTTCATAAAATCAGTTCAACAATTCTAGTTGTCTTAACGGAAGCAGAGCCAATGATAGTGACTCCTTCCAGATACTCCATCTTTCAAGTGAAAGAACTTATCGTCAAAATTCACTTGTAGCAATGGTACTATACCCACTGTGGTGCTTGATTTAGATGGTACCGATCCCTGTGAAACGCACGAGGTCTGCAATTGCGAGAAGCCAACAGCAGCCCATTAGAAAGAAAAAATAAGTTATTTGTTTCATGTATGTAATTATTAAAGCTGTTAAAGTAATTGAAAACGCAAAAAAATCATGCACAATTTGAATTTTGATTATTTTAGTTTGTATGATGAAAGAGGGCTAGGGGCGACTATTTTTATAAAGTCCAAGGGCGCCGAACACCGTCGGGCCAGCCCTGGCATCTATAAAAACTAGTTCTTTTGTTATTTTTTTTGCTTTATGACAGGACACCTGAATGCATTTTTTACGGATCTTATTTGGATCATAGTGACTTTGTGGAATTGTTGCAGAAGTTTATTGATTTCTTGATAGTAGTTTGATGATTGATTCCATGACAGTAGTAAGATTTTTGATTGAGATTATGACAGTGGTTCTTGATTTAATGCAGTAATTTAACTCAATATGTAACTCAAAAAAAGTGATTTTTATTGAAAATTATAAAATTGCCTGATTACTACATTAATAACTTATGAATAGCATTCTAAATGATAAAAATGAATTAAAGTCTAAAGCAGAGTTTTTTTCAATTGTATAATTACATACAAGCTGTTTCAAATGTTTTTAACCCAGAATATAATTTCCTTAAAATTTATTATTCCTAAATTATATTTGAACCTTATTTCAAACAAACTTAGCAGCAGTTTGTTATGTCACCAGTGTCAGTAACTAAACATAATTTTTGATAGTAAAATATCATAAAACTTTCTCTTGGTATTTTTAATATAGCTTTGAACTCTAGTTTAATAATGATCACTTTGCATTGTAATCCAATATCTAAGTACAATTTTTAATCTAAGTGCATTAATGAATGAAAATATACACGGTGGGTATAATTTTTAAAAAAAATATATTATTACTTAAATTGCTTAAGTAAGGATTATGGGGTTAGAAGTAGGCTTTTAATTGCATTGAAATATGTAGACATGAATAATAATATTCATAAAAGGTTTGAGTGTTTGCTCATTTTCTTTCAATAGGCATTAAGCTGTAGAAATATTGATGATTTTATTGTTATTTTTATTATTATTAACCTATATGGCAGCACTTTTGGGCAGTTCAGCTAAAAGATCTTGTACAAAATAACATTCAGGATCTTATATAATTATACTATTAGGTTCTGAAAGGTATGTAGCTTTTTAAAAACTTTTTCTTTATTCTGCTATATTTATATATGTACACATTAATTAAAAGTGGTTTATTTAGTAAAACAGATACTAAAAGGGAATTGTAAAAACTGAACGAAGTTTGATTGTAAACTGCGTTGAGCTATACATTTTTCAAATAAATAATGTGTCAAATAAAAAGTCAAGTTATAGTATTTTCAGTAGCTGAAATTTTTATACATTACTTTTATTTTATTGAGACTAGGGGCTCTAGCTTCTATATCCCACTTTATTTACTCTGTTAACTTGCCATGCTTGTCAGTTTTTCTTCAAGTATTCATTTTTGGTGAAAGATTTTAAGCATTATAGAAGTCTATGAATGTTACACTTACTTTAAAAAAATTTAAATTGAAATCATTTCAGTTGATTTCGCATAAGTTATGAAATAGTGCCCGCAGAACTTTTGTCTATAGCCAGGGGGAAATTTAGTTGTATGTTAGGCAAATGTATATTTTGTAGTCATCTTCTCAAGAAAAGTGTTTCTTTCAAATTTTATTTTAGCATGTTTACTCTATTATTTTTGAAATGAAATTTCATTACTCATTGTATTATGGAATAAATTCCTCTTTTTAAAAAATACATATCTCTTACGAATACTAATTAGATGTCTGTATTTTGCTTCAGTTCATTCAAGTTTCATGCAAATCTGTCCATAAGGTTTTGTAAATTATTATTATTACAAAGTACAAAATTTGAAAGTACAAAAAAAAAAAAAAATTTTTATAATATTATGTATTTTTTTTATATGTCTATTTTATTCTGAGGTGATGTATTAAATCCAGATTGTCTTTGATGTAGACTACTTTACAAGAAGAAAATGAAATATAGTGGCCACATGTTAATGTTTTTCACCTCATATATTGTAGAATTATCGTAATTGTAATAATTTTTGAAAATATTTCATATGTTGACATTTAATTATAGAATTAGTGATGTTTTAAATAGTATAGGTAGTTACCTTAAAGATTTGGCTTAAATAACGGAAAAAGATAAAATGATAAGTTTCATAATTTTTCATCAAATTGTATAAGTTAAACAAACTGCTTGTGTCTAAATCTAAATTGTTGTGAAATACATTTGAATTCTGTTTTAACGTGATTGAAGGCACCAAGACCATTTGCTCATTAAATCTGAGTGTTCATAACAACCGGGTTTACTATAAATTAAAAATTTCTTGCATAAAAATAATATTTTATAAAAGACTTACTTCTTATTTTTCATCATTTATCGTAAAAAAAATATGTTGATGTTACTTGTAAAATTTACTTTGCTTTGTTTTTCTGCAATTGAAATTGTAGATTGAGATATGTCATATTTTCTGCAAATATCAACGTTTCACTGTACTGGTAAAAGTCTGAAGTTTATTTTTTGGTTAAAATGTATAATCCACAACATGAAGGTCTTGTTATTTTTATGTCCACCAACCTATTCGAATAAGGCTTGAGAGCCATAAGACCTATTTTTTCCGGAATTTTAATGGCTTTTGCAGTAATTTTTACGCTTCAGAGCAGACAATTTACTGTGTAAGGTAGTGCGAATGTGATTTATTTAGCATTGCTATAAAATTTGGCAGCAGTATGCTATGAAATTTAGCAGTCTTGTGTCATGAGTCTGAGTATCATAAAGAGAGTATCATAGAGTACGAAAAGATATGTCTTGCAGGGGTCACGTCAGAGAAAATTCAGACCCTTCACAAAATTCCAAATCTTACTTTTCACGCTATTATTTATTGTAAAATCGGCAAATAATTAAATTTTTGATTTTTCACAAAAATCTCTAAGTCTCTTTAAAATTCACAAAAAAAAAAAAAGTACCCTGTTAAAAAATGCTGGCTCGACCCCTGTCCTGTCTCAAAGGTTTGGAATTTAAGGAGGGAGGAATCCTTATCTCATTTTATAATAAAGCATTTTAATTATACTTTTCTATTTCAAAAACAATGCATCAAATTTTAGAGATTTTTATTTGTTATACAAAATTCTTGTCTTTAGTATTCCAATTATATATTTGAGAAATAAAACAAAAAATGTAAATTATTTCTCTCAAAAATTTATTTAAAACATGCAATTTAAAAGGCAACATTAAACTAAGGTTTAAAACGATATTTGCTTAAAATTATCGGTTTGTGAACTACAGTGTGGAAATGTATTTTATAATGCAAAACTTCAAATACTTTACCCAAAGCAAGCCCTGTTTTGATCTATGTACATAAAACCGTGTTTTCCCCCTTAGTTTGTCATGTTAATGATTTTCCTCTGTATAAATATTATTTTGTAATAGAAAAAATAAATGTTATCAGTTCAAGTAATTTGACTTAATCATGTCTTTTTATTGGAAAAAAAAAACATTTGCAAACAGTTAATATGAATAGTAGAACAATAATAGCATAAACTAATAAAAATTTTCACGTTAAGAAAGCACAAATACAAGCAATACTGAAACATGTCTGCATTTTAATGCTTATTTGTGTTTTCTTAACGTGAAAATTTTTATTATAGTTTACTAGTGCACAAAGTTAATTTATTATTTTAATAATAGGATACTTTGTTGCACCCTGCTCATCCTCAGGGATATTTTTAAACATGATGTATGAAGTATGATGTTGTAGGTTGAATTTTTTTTTACAGAAAAACCAGAAAACAGCAGACATAGTGTAAGCAAGTTGTTCTAATTATGAATAACAGTAGAAGAACTAATCATGCAGAAAATTTTTGTAGCAAGACATTCAGAACTTTGAAATGCATTGTCAAGGTTGTAATCACGTTTCTCCTTTTGCAAAAAGAAATTAAAAAATTTAAATTTCAGAAATTGTAAAATCTGCTTTTACATTTAAAATAATTCAAAAAAGTGTTGCAAAGAAAATGAGGTATTTTCACAAAATTTCGGTCTTGAAAAAGTTTCAACAACTGCAGCGCGCAATTTAAAAAGAGATTAATGAGGAGATGGGATCTTGAGATATGAAGATTTGCAACACTATTTTAATCAACCCTACAGGTGGAAGCTCTTCCCTGTTTGTTGCAAGGTAACTGATGAATGAAATGCAGTGCTCTGAAGTTGATCGAACGTCTTTTGCATTTACCGGGCTTGACGCTATTTACTGGCTCGGAGAGATTTGGTGTAAAATTTCCTTCCTATTCTCTTATTTTGACCCTTAGTGTAAAGGAATGTAGAGCAAAAGCATAATTAATTATTAGTAATATTCTAACCTCTCCATTGGATTCAAGTGCTGGCGACACGAATTTGTGAACAGAAATCTCAGCTACACAACTGAAATCATAAATCCTCAATCAAAGGTTCTTTTTTGAGGTTAGGGAAGAGTGGACCATATTAAGAGGGCAAGCCTTATGCCTGCTAGCCATCTTGCATTGATGTGTCAGGCGTACCCTGCTACTGCTAGTCTCTTCTAGACATCCGAACAGCAAGACAGGTAATGTAAAAGTAATTTTTTTATTTCTCATATCTCTTTTCCTCTTTACCAACCTTTTATCATGTACAGCCACATAAAAAAAAAAATTTGCATGTCCTACTCTAGTGCCGGTCTTATTCTCGCCATACACATCTCCTCGATTCTCCCATTTATAGAATCGGAAGGAAGTGTCTTGGGAAATCTATAATTATAAGAACAAAAAAATCTTAAAGAAATGTTTCTTATAAACAAACCCCACAGGACTCTCCCAATTTTAAGCATACAAATATTAAAATGACTGCAATAAACATTACAAATTGCTTTGCATAAATTCATTCTTTTCTCATTTTTGGTGTTATTTTATTTTTCTTACACTTTAAATCCATGAAAAATACTTCATGGTACTATGCCAAGTTTTTAAACAGTTTTTAACTATGCTAAAAATTTAATCATTATATATTGAATTAGTATAATATGCTTCTTTTTAGAAACATATTACATCTAATAATTTTTAATTCAAAATTATTTTTTATCCAAACCTAAAAAATGTATTTACAATAATAATAATCTATAGCAATACGAAATTTTCAGAAAGTTCAAAGTTTTACCGAACAGTTAACTTTCAACAGAAAAATACAGATCACACAGCTTGGGCAAACCAGCGTGTTTGTAATTTGAAATCATTTCAGTTTTCCCTCATCATTCATAATTACACTCAAGAAACAATGACAATGAATGGAAAAACCATGAAACACTGCACTAGTTTCTTATCAATAGTTTACAAAAAAATTGTAGGAAAACTAATGGTAGGGCCTTTTTGTGAAAATTCAAACATGCAGAGAACGAATTGTCATTTTTTGCCGTTTATTTAATAAATAATGCTGTAAAAAGTATGATTTGGTGGCTCAGAATTTTATGAAGACTCCGTTTCGATTGATTAGAATTTTGTGTAAGTTCCGTTTTGATTAATTGCAATTTTGTGAAGTGTCCAAAAACAGATCTGAATGTTAAGATTTTACTATAGCAATTTTTTGGAGTTTTCCTTTCTGGTCAGAATTGCCCCTAAGTTTGCAAACAACCTTTCAGGACACTGCATATTATATGTATATATAACAATGATAAATAAAACATACACACATACAGATATATAATATAAATTATTTTTATTTTGAAAGAATAAGAGCAATGATATCATTAAATTTACTTTTATTTGTATTTTAATACACGTGAGTAATGTGCAATGTGCAAAAATTTTTTTCTAAATTTGCAATTAAAAATATTCATATGACAAAGGATTTTAAAGTAATAAATATTACACGTTTACGAACAATTTCCTAATAAAATTAAGATATTTGCTTCTTTTCCTTAAGCACTTAAATTATTATTATAACGAAATAAAAAGTATTAAATTAAAAAGCAAAATCGATTCTTTTTGACCGTGCAAAAACTACAAGAAAAGGTGAAATCAAAATTAATGACTATATACAGTATATATTTTGGTAAAATTTTACTATAATTACATGGACTACACCTATGGCATTGGCTTTTATGCTTGCATGGTGTTTGAGAAATAAAATTTAAATATATACAACATTACTTACACATCGCTTACCTTTTAAACAAATTATAATGTTTCACATGACTTTTATCACAATAATATATGATTACAATTTAAAATTCTGGAAACATCAAAAATTTTCAAAAATAACATATGATAAAATATCTCATTTCTTTATCACAAGTAATTGATTACGTATATTAAAAATTTCATGTTAATACTTTGTGTGTTAATGATTCTTCATTTACTAGTACAGTAGAACCTCTGTTAATCGGCTTAATTAGGACCGATGGTAAGTTTGTTAAGTAAAAATACGGTTAAGGCGGGGGACAGCAAAAAATGGGAGATATATTATGCAATTTAAAAGAGAGTTGAGGTGTGATCAGTGGTGTAGTACTGGAAAAAAAGTGTGGTGATGCTTACATATACAAACATCAAAAAGTTGGGGGTGCTTATGTTAAAATTCAAAACAAGTCTTAGAATGCTTGTGTTAAAATTAAAATGTAAGGGACGCCTCTCCCTGCGACCCCTCGACTACACTGCTGGGTCTGATGATTTATTATGTTTTAGTGCAGTTACTTTGAGACTTACATACCAGTTATCAAGTGCTAGTAAGGAAGTCTGTGACTCATTTTTGCTGCAGATGAGAAGCACGGCACTTCCCTGCATAGTCCGGGGAGATAAGAATTCCACGAAAAAATTCACCCAAGTACAGTAGCACCTGTTTCTTCCGTATAACTTGTGCTCTAAAAGTTATTTTTGTTTTTTGTATTTTGAAAACATGGGCCAGATAAAGCGAAGGACGGTTAATCGGGAGCCAGGTAAGAGAGGGTCTACTGTATTTGCATGGCCATTTTTTATACCTAGTATTAGCAGTTAATATACATACTAATAACTGAGTAAACCACAAAGTATTAACAAGGTCTTGGACACAGACAACAGTTTCTCAATTGAAAAGTTACGATTGTGTTCAAATAATGGAATGCATACTAAAAGCAAAATATATTATACAACTTAATATACTTGAACAGCTAATCTATGAGGCTAAAATAGGAAAGTGCATTTCTTCTCAATTTCTAATTTCCTTCAAACAGCTGAAGATCAAATTTGATTACAACTTCTCCACTTTCTACTTCATATAGCGTCAAGCTTCTGATGACAGGTTCATGAGTCTGCCTTGTCTCTCTGTAAATGTCAGACACCTTTATTTCCGTTCTTCCAAGAAACTCTACAAAAAGAAATTCCAATAAATGAAATAGTACTTGTACACTTAATGTATTACAATATTATGAAGTTTGATATGCTACATATTGACTAGAATATGCACTTAAAAAAGCTAAAAAATCTGGGCAAATATGTCCTCAATAATTTTTTTAAATAAATAAACAAATTAAATGAATAAACAAAAGAGAAGACGAATGTAAAAGCTGATTGAAGGAGGTATACTTTTGTTTTACACATAGGGTCAGTTGGGGTAATTGTAAACATGGGGTATTTGTAAACAA
Source organism: Octonoba sinensis (assembly GCA_038502835.1). Taxonomy (NCBI): domain Eukaryota; kingdom Metazoa; phylum Arthropoda; class Arachnida; order Araneae; family Uloboridae; genus Octonoba; species Octonoba sinensis. The sequence goes on from CM076600.1 coordinate 40,835,781, forward strand.
GCTTCATAACTACACTTGTGGTGGTTTTGAAAACTTAACTGCTTGTGAGTGATAAACTGGCAGCATAGGAAAGACATTGAAGCAGTTTCGTAAGTTTCGAAACAACTGTGGAGGCGTCACTATTGTTTGAAAATGGCACTGTGAGAAAAGTTGTTTAACAAAATTTAGTGATCTTACATTTTCCTCTCCAGCTCATCTACAAAAGCTATGTAAGTGGTTTCAACCATTTTTATTTGTCATATGGAATGGTGTTGAAAACATTTAGTTATGAATTTAATCCTCCCTGTTATTTTTCATGTGCAAGTTAGGGGTTTACAATTACCCCATATATTTCGTACTCTGGGATAATTGTAAACACTTAAATTTATCATATTTCCAATATTTTGGAGGGACAATAAGTTATATTTTGATGTAAATTATACTTTTGTGTCTATTTTACATAACTGTTGTTGTTTTTGCTAATGCCACTTGGAAATCCAAGCCCCCCTTGCAGGGCGACCATGAATTAAGGAAGCTCCTACTGATTATTAATGAGCTCCTCTAGAATGAAGTACACTTGGCTCAGAAGGGGCCTAATGATTTTGAACCAGCTCCCAGATGAGAGATTGTCACCTAGCTTGGTCCCTCAGCGGAAATTATTTCTAACTTGGTGGACATTTGATGCGACTATGTATTTTGCGTGCACAGCGCCCTTTAGCACACTCAGTCTCCGAGTAATGAGTCACGGGAGGTGGTCATCCTCCCAAGCGCTGACAACGGCCAGTTGTGCTTCACTTTCGGTGTTCTGTGGGATTCAAGCTTAACCGACTGATCCACTGTGGGACAAATTTTACATTAATTTGTCGCATTACTTGATTTTTTTGTGAGATATTTCTCGTTAAATGATCTCAGCCGACTCATAACATAACTCAGTCGACCACATGTGGCCTGTTGGCTGCAGATTGAGAGCCATTGCTCCTGAACTTCTTAAGCCTTCAAGCAGACTGTGTATGAAACAATTTTCCATAACTTTATTCGAAAATAAATCACTGTTTACAATTGCCCCAGATCTCTGGGGTAATTGTAAACACACTGGAGTAATTGTAAACACGAGCTCATTTGCTAGCAAATAGTCATAAAGTCAAAATTTTTGTACACATTTACTCACAAGAAGTGCAGTAGTGTCTACAGTGCTAGCAATTTTATCTCTGAATTCATTCAAGAGGTAGGGAAGGATCAAAAATTAAAACATCGAAAAAGCGTTTACAATTACCCCAACTGACCCTACCTTTTTATTTTTATACTTTCTGGTTTCCATAAATGCAGGAAAAACACTACATTGCATTTAATGTGGGACATTTTACAAAACCACTTACTATGTTCATGTAAATTTTATATGAAACAAATTGACCTTCAGACAAAGCTGTTTAAACTGTTAATGATTTCTTCAATAATGAATACGAAGCTTGGAAATTCCAGAGGACAGACAGAGGGAAATAATAACTTCAATAGGAAAAATCATTCGCTTCCTTTCTCAAAAATTTGCCTTAAATTTCTCTCTTTTTTTTCAAAATAGCTTTTAAAAGTTATAGGAACACAGGAGCTGAATTAAAATTTCTAAGTAGAGGGGAGACTCATTTCCAAGCTTTATGATGAGGGGATCACAATTTTTAGAAGGGCAGAAAAGTAGCAATATTATTCAATTATTTCAGACATTTGTATATTATATTTCCAAATTCTTAACAACTACTTACTTTTGAGAACTATTTATCTCAAATAGAGTAGCATTAGCAACAATTCAAAAATGAAATATTCTAATATTTTAAACTCAACTATGCAAAATTTAACCATACTTCTCATTTTTTTATTTGCATAAAAACATAGAATTAGAAAAATGGAATAATGCATTCTATGAGCATTGGTATATTCCAATATAATGGAGGGAGGGGAGGGAGGAAGCATGCCTTTTTTGGAGGAGAGGGGGGGAGCTTAAATTTAAAAAGTTTACTCCAAAATATCCAAAAGCTTATTTTTTTAATTTCATGAAAAATTATTTGATTGCCTATTCTTTTCTTTTACCTCTTAATGAAGTATTTCCAAGCATCTTGATGTTAACACAATTCTGAACAGTACTTGACATTCAGTACATATTTTTCATGCAATTAACAGCTTGTGATGTAGAAAATGGTATTTTATGTGAATCTATGAAAGGTTGAAACATCTAGTTTTAAAATTTATCACATAAATGCATGTAGTCGAAGTACAAAAAATTGAATAGAGAAATTTATAGTCTGAATTTTTAAACACATTTTAAATTTTTCTTTATCTTTAAATTTTTAATGTTTAATTTTTATCTTATCCCAATAGTTCAGATATCTTAAAATTCGGTTGATTAATGATGAAAAGTGAATCATTAAAAAATTAAAATACATGATATTAAAAAAAGCACAATAAAGCTCAACATAAAATTGTTTTTACAGTTGATGAGCTGAACAAACATTTCTTCAAGTGTGAAAGATTCTTATTTTAATACTTATTCCTGTTTTGATCTTGACTACTTCTGAAATGTATTTGCTTCAACAGAAATCTTAATTTTAATGATACAAAATGTGTTTTGAAATTCTGATTCTTTTATTTTAAAGTTTTTATCAATTATTTCCATTAATATCTCACCATTTGGAGAGAATAAATCCCTGTCAAATATAGATATGCATAAGACATCCTGATGCAAATTCTTCACTAGAAATTGCATTGATGCATTCCATCTGGGATTTAAAGTATTTGGCATTACTCTTGTTCTATGCTCTTGTGAGCCCATGTTAACTTCGCAGTATGGATTGCTTTGACCTGAAAAGTAAATAGAATTATATGAATTAATTAATCAAACATGCTTGGAAAAATAATACTTATTTTAAATCACGTAAAAAACATGAGACCGATAATCAGGAAAATAATATTGAACTAGTGAGCTTATAGATTTAAAAAGGCATTTTTACAAAACTATCAAATGAAATTTACTTCTAGACAGATTCTTTCATGGGGGATCCAGTGCCTGATTACTGCAAAGGCTAACTAGGCTACAGTCCAAATATTAATAGAATAAACCCCAAGCTTATTTAATTTTATACATTATACCCAGTATTTTTATTTTTTGTACCATAGAGGGCCCCAAGATAATGTGCCTTGGGCCCCCGACTGTCTTAATCAGGCCCTGGGGGATCATTCATAAGTGATGTATCCTTTTCAAAGGGGGGGAGGAGGTAGCAAGAAATGTGTCATCATGCTTATGCAACACAGCATGGCATGTGATAGGCGGTCAATATATGGGGGAAAAAGCGTGACATTTATAGGCGGTCCCTGGGGCATAAAATTTCATCATCAATTTACGTTTATAGAAACATTGCATCATTGCAATATAAAATGATAGCAATTTTGATCGTCTTGCTGATCTAAGTTTTCAATATTCAAGATAAAATTTTATATGTAAAAAAAAACATTGAATATAAACTTCAGTTAAAATTGTAACAATTGTATTAAAGGAGAAATGAATAATAGATGTGATAAATAGAGAAATAAAAACCAACATCAGTCAAACCTTTGAAAGTTTGAGGGAAGTTTTTTTCTGAAGTGAAATCTGAATTGTGCAAACATGAGCATCCAATTCTAAAACAAAGGCTAAAATTCTTATTGATGTTTTTTTCATACTCAAAAGTGCAAAATTATAAACCTGAATTTCGAAACTGTAGGCATTGTAGCAGTTCTTAGAAAAATTCTAACAACAAATGGAAATATTTTTGCAGGGTATATATCTTTGATGCACGGTCATAAGGGCTTAAGTCATTTGAGCATTTGGAGATTATGTTGTAATATTATAGCACAGAATCAGAGGTACCAGTTGGTACTAAGGTCTTAAGGTTAGTTGTACCAATTAATATTATAGCCTTAAGTCAAGTTTATAACTTCCTTCCTGGTATTAAGGTCGTAAGTCGGCTCTCCTGAAAGATTCAAAATTTTGACTTAAGCCTGTATGACCTCGCATCAAAGATACACTCATAATATTATCAAATGTTTAAATATTTTATGATTTTAAAGCAAATTAATTATACATGTGTGTGTGTCTGTTTTTAAATACAAAATGAAAAATTAGCATTCATATGAATTATACATTGCACATTAAATCAATAGCGATAAAAAGAGCTTACTTTTAACTTGCAGAAACAAATATTTTTTATAATTATGTTGCCTTTATAAAATGCATCACCAACAATAAAATTACTGCTGTGAGACACATGATGTTAAGAAGAGGCACTTGTTTCCCTCTAGAAATTCAGCCGCAAGTTTCCCAAATGAAAAATATATGAAAGCATGAATAATTTCCTAAATTAAATAATTGCTGAAGTTTGACAAGCAAATAACTTGAAAATTAATTTTAAGAGGAATAAAATAAAACAATTTTTAAAATCTTGTCAACTTTAGCAAAATTCCTACTAGTAAGCTGTATATACTGCCAAGTATAAGTGCAATTTTGATAGAGCTCAAAATTCTCATGATATCATTCACTACTAATACATGTCAAAAAGCTGATGTTTAATACATATAACACTAATGATTTATTGGTTCATACCATTTGAGCATGCTTTCAGATTGATAGCTTCAACAACAACAACTAACAACCTGCCCACACCTTGTATAGCTTGAGATCTCACTGCAAAGAAAGAAAATTGTCTATAAATAAAATTAATTTTCACATGGAATCATTCAGAGCTACTGAATTGTTGGCACAAAAGGTTACTTACACATTCTTTGATTATTTAAATTTTTCTTTTCTACTTCCGAAAAGTTGCTTGCAGCTTGCTCTATTTTCTTCAACCATAATTGTCTAGAGTATTTATGCATACATTATTATTTAGTAGAAAAAGACTTGCAATTAAAAATAAGTAAAGTGTAACACCAAAAATTTTTCCATGATAAACTAGCAATTTAATCCTTTATCTACTGCATTATGATCTGCAGTAATTTTTTTTACAGAAATAGTTTGTCTAGATAGTTACACTGAAATTTAAGGGATTTACATAAATAAAATGCTCAGTCTATAAGTATTTATTTCTTTACAGCTAATAAGTACCACAGAGTATTTACCCTGTGAATTTAATTACATACACTTTTTAATCAAAATATTTCGCCAAATAGTTTTCAAAGTTCATAACTAACACATTAAAAAAATCAGTTTGATTCTTGAATTTTACTACTTTTCTGAAGGGAAACTCTAAGGGAGCAATCTGAACAAAATGGAAGTTCAAAACACAGCATCGGTTTCAAAGCTATCTATGTTAATTTCCTCACTAAAATACTCTTTATAGAGCCCTTGTAGATATGTATCCTGAAAAAGGGGAATTTAAAGACTGTCCCGGCAAAATACCCTCAGAATATTGGTAAAAATGTTTGCTGGGATGGAGTTTATAGAGAATGGTACTTATAAGTACCGTCAGTAGATAAAAGGTTAAGTTGCTATGATAAATAATGCTGAAATACATTAAAATGCCCCTCATTCACATTTAGTTAGGGATTAGGTTGTGAGAAAATGTAGAAGATTAGATATAGTACAGGAATGGGGGAGGGGAATGTTATTCATTGATATCTTTTTACTATTTGTAAAATGAAATATGATGAAAAATGGCATACCAACATAAGACAGCACCCAAAATATGTTTACCTGCTTTAGATTTGTTTAAGAGACATAAATGTTTTAATGCACATTAAATGAACAGATGTCAAACTTAACAGAAAAGTAGAAGTTTTGATATCAAGTGAACCAAATGAATCAAATTACACAAACTAGATGTAAGCACAAATTGAATAAGTGCAAAATACAATAATTTAAATAAAACAGTATGTAAGAAATTACATTATTCTTATGTTAAACAGCCCAGATAAAAAAATAAGGTTATCAATATATATTTAGCTTTATTCATTTAAAAATGGTTTATAATTATAGTACCAACATTTTTACACGATTGATAGAACCAGGCCCATCATTTGAGGGGTTGGGAGGAGCTATTCCCTCCCCCCCCCCACACCTGTGTTTCAGAAACAAAATGTATTCATGCATGTGTGTGTATGTATTTTGCTGTTTTGGCTCAAAAAATTTGAACATCCATTTTTCATGTAATTCCTAATGAATAAAAGGAAAACAACCCACTAACTAACCTTTCAGTTGTGCTTGAAGCACGGAAATGAATTCGTTCTGTATCAGAATGGCAGACAAAAAAGGTTGTATCATCTTGATTATTTTCAACATCAGTACACTTTACAGAGACTCCATTCAAAAAAATTGGCTAGAATAGAAACAAAAAATAGAATTTTTTAACATCAGAAATTTGATAATTGATGCAGTTTTATCAAACTATTAAGTAGACAACTATAATAGGAAAGGAAGATCTTTGGAATTTCTTATGAACTTAAAATTTCGAAAACTTCAAAATAAACGCAAAACATTCCAATCTCGTTGTTGCGATTCGGTTTTTGAAATAATGTAGATTTGTTTTGTGTCATGTTTCTGATAATTTATTCATGTTTGTGTTTCTGAACTTTTACTATTTTGTTGTTGGCAACACTGAATAAGTTGTATAAATACTAACCGTGCAGTGTCAGCGGGACAGTGCTATGTAGTGCAGATGGAAATGTTACAATAAACTGTTTTTATGTTATTTTTAAAGTACTTTGGACTTTTAATTGATCTACAAAAACAATGCATGTTCCAAGAGGCAAGGGAACGCCCATCGGGTAGATGAGCTCACCTGCAGTTACGATACAGTTAGCAACACTCGTCTCAGATATTGATAAACTTTATTGCTGATCCTCAAAGTTCCAATAAGATAAAAAAATGAATGCGAACTCTGCTTGGCTTGTACCAAATTTGCTTTTTCTCTTACAATGTTTTATAACAAATGATTATGCAAACTCAAACCACAAAATCTGTCGTCAAATTTTATGCTTCACAACTTAGACTTTTACAAGCTTAACCCAGCAACTGTAAAAAAAGCTCAAGAATACTCATGCAAAAGTAACAGCATTACATAATAACTGTAAGGTTAAAGAGTTAATACATAAGCTTGCATGATAGACAAACATTTACACAAGTAAAAATATAACTCATAAAAAAATTTATGCATTTACTGCATAGACACCCATCAAAAATGTTCATCTGCAAACTTTGGGTTTTCTTTTCCAGGAATTTTGATAGCAATTTCAGGGGTCGATCCACCCTTTTTTTTTTAACAGGGTCCGTTTTTTGTGAATTTTAAAGAAATTTTTGTTAAAAATCAAATAAATTTTGTGAAAATTTAAAATTTAAACATATAGTGATGAAAAATTTCATCATTATTTGCCTTTTTTGTAATAAATAATTGTGTAAAAAGTACAATTTTTAGGCTTGGAATTTTGTGAAGGGACCATTTTGATTGATTTAAATTTTGTGAAACTTCTGTTTTGATCAATTGGAATTTTGTGAAGGGTCTGAAAGTGAACCCGAAATTCTTCTGGCGTAACCCCTGAATTTGTTTTATTTTTGTCAACATGAATTTCAGAATACAAAGCTTTATTAAAAAAATAATTTTAAAATAAAAATAATTCTATCATAGTAACTTTTTGTTCTTTGGGCTAAAAAGAAGGGGGGGGGGGGTTGGCAGTACATTGCTTTGAGGCTAGGCAACTCTGTTTTTAAATTTTTAAGTGCAGTAAATAGTTATAAGTATATGTAACATTTTTTAAATCAATTTCCAATTAAGGTACTTAAATTTTATTTAGGACATTAAATGAGAAATTTTAATGCACAATGTTCCACCTTATTTTTACTGAATATAAAATTCTTCAAAATAAATAATAACTTTCAATAATAAATTGCATTAAATAAATAAGCTTACTTCTATCATATCTGCCATAATTAGCCATATGATTATTAAGAAATTAATGTCCTTTTAATTTTTAAACTATTTTAAAGATGTTTCATAGACCAATTGCATTACTGATTTTCATTACTTTGCCAAGAATTATTCATCCAATCACTTATTTATTTCACAATATTTAAAATAAATAAGTCACTTAGCAAAAACAGACACTTAATGAAGTAACTAAGTAGTCAGGAAAAACTTACTTTTTTGTACATTTTATACAATGAACTCATAGCTCTCTCAGATGTAAAGACATTAGTGATTTTTCCCAGCTCTTTAAATGGTTGTGTAAGAAGCAAGAAATCATTGAAGAGAAAAGCCATTAATTCTTTGTTGCTTTTAGCCTTTATACATACAAGAAAAAGTCATTCTTAGAAATAAAGGAAAAAAATGATACATAAAAACAAATATGAAAATTAATCAGTAATAAATAAAAAATGCATAAGATTTTCCAACAAAATGGAATACTTAAAATATTCTGTTTTTATTGGAAAATCTTTTTTATATAAGTTTTTTTATTTGTTACCGATTAATTTTTGTAACAAACTTAAACTTAATTCATGAACATAATTAATTAATGAAATTACATGAAACAAAATATAATTTGTTTTAGAAGTTATTAAAAGAAAAACTCTAATTAGCATTTCAGATTGAATTTGTAGGTAATTAAAAAAAACATTTCTAAGAAATGTTTATACACATAGATCTACTTTCGTTAAAATAAAGCAGACTAAATTTTAGTCTGATTTATTAATCAGAACAAGACAATACAGTATACTAAATTTAATTTCTTATTTTACAAATTATCATCCACTTTACAAATAACTCTTTACACAATTTATTAATGTTAGTTCTTTTACAAATCACCTTTTATGAGTATACGGGGAAAAAAAATTCTTGTCAGAAACTGTCCTTCAAGATTACAAAAAGCAGCTAAAATGAAATTGAATGCCGTAATTATCTGTGCATAGCCCGCGGGCTATCTACAGAAAAACTTATTTTTTTACTACCTGCGGGCAATACATGAAATTAAAAAACAAAAGTTTTATTAAAATGGACAACTACCATTCAAAAATATCAAAATCTGTTTTCCTGTAAAACAAAATGCAGAGAAATAAATCGTAGCTTTCGAAACAATGGTCCAAAGCAGATTGGGGCTCGGGCGCTACAGGCGAATGCATTGTTTTCTAGGGCTGTATCCCATGTTTTTTTCTGGAGTGCGGGTTATACACCAAACATAATTTTTTTAGAATGAATTTTTCTGCCTGCGAACTATACAACGATGCGGGCTATTTACCGATAATTACGGTAATTGCTCAAAAGCAGAACTCGAATTTTCATTTAGGTACCTAAAATTAAAAGTACTGTGCAAAATAAAAAGTAAACCTTTGTGTTACTAAGTAAAAAAAAGCAAATTAGGCACAAATTTTGCAAAACACGCAGACACGTGTTTCGAGGCTACAAGGAACCCCTCTTTTCTATGCAAAAAAAAAAGTGAGCTTCTAGATGAAAAACATCCAACTGATGTAGATACCAATGGAAAACAGCTTAAGTAGCAAAGCAGAGAATGAACCTGTGATCAATGAGATTAAAAGAAGCATAAGAAAGGAGCCAATAAGAAAAGACATAAGAAAACGCATGAAACAAACCAGCTTAATAGAACAAGAATCTAAGAAAGCAAATTCAACCTGAAAACAAAGGTAATAGAACCAATAAGAGACATAAAAACGTAAAATCATAAAAAAATAAACCCAAAGAAATCTAAAAACAAAAATACAAAGCAAGGTGATATGAGGAAAGGTTAAAAGGAGAGGAGGGTAGTATAAAACAAGAAAAAATAAAATTATAGAAACCTACGCCAAACTTGTTAAAAATACTGTGGACATACTGAAACTTCCAAATTAAGAAAAGTAAACAATCCAGATTTTCTTTGGAGCAATCACTGCTGAATCAATTAAATGATATTATTATAGTCTTCTTAGACAAATATCATTACACATTTAAGAAGTGAGAGTTCATAATAAAGTTTTACCAAAATTAGCGCCCACTTTTAATTTTAGGTATACCTAAACCTTATTGATTGGGAAAAAAGCCTTCCTTTTTAACAAAACTTTCCAAGAATTTTGGTTTCCAACAGGAAAATGTATAATACTTTTAACAATCATTTAAAAAGTAGAGTATGGCAAGTTAGTAGTGTCAGAGTGTTTCATACATTAACAATAATTTAAATATTGAATAAATAAGGCAAAAATAAGCAAAGTAATTAAATAAAGTTTGTTTTATTGCAAACATGTTATGAAGTAGAACATGTACAGATACAAAGTTCAACCAGAACTAAATCAGCCTATTTTCCTACAAAATTTTTTGATTGGGAATTTTAAAGAATATTTTTGAATGAATGAGTGTGAATAAATACATGAATGAGTGAGTGAATGAATATGTATTAATCGTGAAAAAAGGTATATTTTAAGTAATTAAAAACTAAAGCTAAATGATAAAGAGAGAGAGAGAGCTAGATTATAAATTTGAAGCTGGTGTATACGGGAAAGTAGGCTCAAATAGTTCTAGATGGAAATTCTTGTTTATTCTAAAGTCATGAATTGTGTAACAAAAGAAAGTATTCAAGTCTAGAACAAAAAACAATCTTGCTATAAACATGTTCAATAAAGACAATTAGTATAAAAGAATATATTAACATTCAAAGCAATTCTAAGTATAGTAAGCAATTCCTTGTAGTTTAGTGCATAAATTATGAAAAACTATTTAAAATGTTATTTTTCAAAATAGCAGGCATTTTGAACTAATTACTAGGTAGTAATTGATTATTACTTTCAAGCTGAACTTACTTTATACAGAATGCCAGCATGTAACAATTTTCTTGGACCAAGGCTATTTGTCAGTGAGTTAAAAGTAATTTGCTGCAAATAAAAATAATTTTTAATTGTTTTAGAGACTTCATTAATAACAATTTCTTTTGGAATTAGTAAAAATTAATTTAAAACGTAGATTTTTTTTTTTTTTTTTTTTATAAAACACATTAATTGCAATAAAATGAATGAAAAAAGAAAAAAACTCACTTCAGCTAATCCATCACAGAGAACATGATTCTGTATCCACTCCAAACGATCAGAATTTTCTCTTTCTCTCACTCCTTCATTCACTTGGTTACATAATTGTTGGGCAAGATTATGAGCTTCTTTTAAATGAGAAAAATCAGGATGATTTTCAGGTGTATATTCATAAATCTGAAATTAAGTAAAAAATATATATACACAAAGTTATGTGTAACAAATTCTAATACAACAACGACATACAATTAACACTGATTTTCGGCTATTAAAAGTTATCAGGCAAAAAATTAGTTATAGTTAATTATCATGAAATGTATGACCAACTCAAATGCTTGAATTTTTATATCCACGTTAATTTTGATTATAGAGTTTAAAATTGAAGTAATATCATTAAAGATTTTTCATTCATATATTTTTCTTTTCGGAATTCACATATAAACAATAACATTTAAGGTGCTATTACAGTAGGGTAATCTTTCTTTTAAAGCTATAACTTTTTTTTTTCACATTTGGAACACACAATGTTTTTGCTAAAGTTTTACATATTACAGATCATGAATTAAAAGATTTTTATTTTTGAAGAATGCTGATTGCATTTATTAAAATTTTTTAACTAAAAGTTTTTTTAAAAAATCCTTCTTTGCTATTTAATTAGTTTTATTTATATAAAAAAAATAACTTCTGGATATTTATAAAAAGTTTGGGCTTTTTATTGAAATTTAAATGAAATTTAGTGTACCAATAACTCTTATTCTGCAAAACTATTTTCTTAGTATTTTAAAACATATTTTATACACATATTTTCCATATTTTCTAATTAAATGTTTATTTTTAGTACACTGAAATAGATTACCTATTATAAATAAAAACAATTTTAAATAAACTGATGAAATGTTTTGTTGCAATATAAAATACATGTATGTATATACATATCTGTTTTTGCGTACTGTCAACCTCTGTTAAAACAACACTGGAGGGTCTAAGGTATTTATGACACTACAACTGAGGTGACGTTAAAAAGGATGTTGATCTTGGAGATTAAGTATCAAAAGCATATACCTTCTGAATTAGTAAAGGATATTTAGTTATCCTCTGCATGGGTTTAAGAAGAAAACTGCTCAAAGGCATTCCTTTCGTGCGAGGATCAGTTGAGCATTGCTGAAAAAACAATTAAATAACTGTTAAACACTCAAATATTTTTAAAACACACATTTCTATTTTTAAATGAAAAGAAATAATTATTAATAAAATCCCCCCTCTTCAAATGCATACTATTTATTCTTTGAAATGTTAGAAAAAAATAAGTAAATGGCATTTTGGAAAGAAATGATTATAACTTCCTGAATAGGCATGCTAGTTTTATGAAAATGGGTAGAGTACATTGCGCATAACAAGTAAATTCTTCCGTGGAATTTAGTTTTTTCAAGCACTTTACGTGAAAGCATGATCAAAAACATCCTTTCTTAAATTTGTTGCTTCTTCCCTAAATACACACGTGATGAAAGTTTCACTGGAAAGTGTAAAGTGAGGCATGCCTTTTATATGATCGAAGTTCCAGAAAATGTTGTCATGCATTTCTCTAAAAACTTGAAAAAATGTCTAAAATGAAATTGTCCCAACTTTTGGCTATATAGTGTTTATAAATGACATTTAATAAAATAATCAACTATTAAAATCTGGAACTCACAATTAATTTTCAAATAGAATCTGTACATTGAACAAAAGTTTTAGTAAAAATCAAATCAAAGCTTACTCAGCATTTTGATTCCAAGCCAATATCTTATTTTTAATATAGAACTAAATTGCAAACAACAAACTAGGTCATTTGAATTATAAAGCGTGCTTACTTTTGAGACATCCTTAAATTTAGGGCAGTTTTCTGATTTGTTCTGAATTAAGGCAGCAGCATTTAACTGGCAACTGCAGAAACGAATGTAAGGAGTGAAATGTGGAAGCTGAAAATAATTTTTTTTAAATATATGTATAAACAATATATATCATAAAATTTAATTGAGTGTAAGATTTTATGATTTTAACTTTTTACTTTTAATAGTTATTTGAAGAATAACAATGGTTTACACTGATTTAAAAAATATATTACAAAAACAAAAAAATACTTTTATAGAATTTTTTGATAGAAAAATGAGTTTATAAAACTGCAATACTAAAAAGAGTGGTGATTCATATCATAGGGTGTAACCAGGAAGGGCTTTCAGGGGTTAAAACCCCTCCAAGAAGCCTTGGTCTTAAAACATACTGCCCATCCTAGTATGTTAATACATACGTATATCATTTGTATCGACCAAAATCCCCCCCACAAAGAAAATTCTGGTTGCACCACTGATGCAAATGATACACATAAAACAATTTTGAACTTTTTAATAATAATAAACAACTATTGTGAGGAAATGAACTACATATTTTCCTTGAAACAACTTTAAAAGTCCCTTGAACGATAACTGCTGAAAAATTCAATCTGAGTAATATTAGTTAAATATATTGGAGTATGACTGCTATACTCCTATAATGTAAAGGATTAATTCACAGAAAAAAAATTCAAAGGATCCTAATTTTATGGATCAGATGACAGGACACTAGAACTATTGAGTGATTTTTTTAATGAGTGGAGATGGACGATTATGTAAATCATCTAATTTTTATTAGTTTTTTATTATGGGAAAAAAGGGTTTTTTTTCATAACTTGTAAACAATGTTAATTACAAAATTGATTTAAGTAGAGTCTTAATTCCTTGTGAAATGTCAAAAATAAAAAACTAAATAAATAAATTAAATCTGCAGTGAGACTAACTCTCAAATCCGCTGACCTAAAATCCACAATAGTCTAAAATCCACACAAAAGCAAAATTTGAGATTTAAAGTGAAATTTAATATTAAATGTTGGGTAGGTATTAAGGGAGGAAATAAGATTATGAATGCTAAAAAATGCAGGAATCAATTATTATTATTATTTTTTTTAAGTTTCAATTTGCATAAATATAACTTAAATTAAAAGTCTATCATAATTACTAACAGTAATTGTGCTACACTTTGTTGTGGTCATATACAAGTGTCACTCTCTAATGCTTACTTTGGAGTATATTTCAACAAACTATCCTTTTAAGAACTTATTTTACCATTTTAATTTCATATGATCATATGTGCATCATGTATCTGAAACTATAGTTTAGTATAGACCAGGGCTGTCCAACTGCAAAGAGCCCACGGGCCGGTCACTGATCACCTGGCGGGCCGCAGTTTGAAAAAGTTGAACAATAACGTCTTACCTCTTATACTACTTATACATTAACAATTAATAGTTGAATTATTAATTATAAAACAATTGAACAGAAGGATTATAAAAAAATTTGCTTGCATTTTAATGGGAAAACTGAGGCCGATCAGCCTTCTTTACAAGGGCAGGAATGTCAACACCGATGTTTGTCGTTGCCCGCTGGAGGAGGCCTAACAATGAAATGTCGGAGAGAGAGCTGCTGTGACGATTCTTGATCGCAGAAAAAGCACTTCCGCATAAATATGTGCTCCCAAACATGTAAGTTATTTTCAGTCCTAAGTCACGCAGATTTAGAAACCGTTCAGCGTTCAGTTGGAAGCAACATGAAGAACTCGGGCCCCCTTTCGGTTCTTGTTTGAAAGAACGGGTCAGCCTGGAGATCACAGAGCTCTAATTGTAGGTTGGCCGGTTATTCTTCAATGCTTGCTGTGACTGGGGTTACTAAACAGAGCCACGTCATTCTTGATGCTCTCAAAAGCTGAAAATCTCGTGTTGAATTCATCAATAATAGACTGCAACTCAGGGCAAAATTCCGAAAAATCCAACACTTCCTCACACTCTGACACCAAACGACTGCAACTGGCAAAGTGAGATAAGTTACTTTTTCCCTCGAAAAAAGAAATATGCTGAACAAGGAGAAGGCGGGCCGCACAATATGTGTTGGCGGGCCACATGCGGCCCGCGGGCCGCCAGTTGGACAGCCCTGGTATAGACGCAAAAGAATAAAAAAATGAGTCATTAGTAGAAACCTAAAGCAAACAATGACTGTTGAAAACTTATAAAAATAAACAAAAGGAATGGCTTTAGATGCTTGGTAAAAAATTTGCTTTTTATAATTTTATTATGCATCATAATATGTTTTTCTTTTATACATAAGTAATGGTTTCTTTCAAAATAATGGTAGCAATTTTGCTATTAACACTACAAAATGTGTAAACAAATCAATGACTTTGAATCCACAAAGTTTTAAAAACCTGCAAATTGCTTGATCCCAAACTGCCCCAGCTAGCAAAATAAATTGTAGCAAGATTGCATAAAGATTTTCACGCCAATACAGAAGTATTGCATAAAGATTGCCAAAATCTTTACATATTACTCCCCGTCGATTGTCAGCGGATTGCCACAATATTTACGTCGATGTGTATGCAAGAGAAAATCAATGTCCTGGCAAGATAGGTTGAAATGAAAACATTGCATAAATCTTGTCCTGACAAAGTACATTGACACGTTAACCAGCCTGTAATATCCTTGCAAGGTAGTTTATGCTTGAAATATTGCATACACCTTGACATGACAAAATTTATTGACAAGGCAATATTTTATAAATATTTAGGCAATGTATGTTTTTTTTTTGCAGTATTGCTTCCAACTTGTTAAGACAATGTACATTGTCGCAACAATCCCTTATAAATATTGAGGCAATGTATGTGTTTTTTGCAGTATTGCATCCAACTTGTTATATTTGTCATGACAATGTACATTGTCAAAACAATCCCTGAAAAATATTTAGGCAAGGTATATTTAAGAGCTCCTTTTAAAATATAAATTGAAATATCATCTGAATTTAAATTTTGAATGAAATGTAACTACATATACATAATGATGTAAGAATGAAAAAAAATTTAAACTCAAAAGGTTTATTCACACATTAATTATACTCTCTGCAACACATAGAAAGATTCTTAAATTGGTTAACTGAATTATATTGCATTTTTTCTTTCTTCGTGAAACAATACAACAATAATGTTCCATAAAACAATGGGTTGATCCTTGTGTTCTAAGTGTGGGGGTATATAATTCAATAAATTACGTATAGAATGTGCATATAACAAAGGAAAATGCAATTAATGCGTGAATTAACGTTTTAAATTTAAATTTGTTTTCATTCTCACGATTTTATGAACATATTCAAATTCAGATGATGCTTTGATTTATATTTCAAAAGGAACTCTAAAAGTAACATACCTTGCTTGAATATTTATAAAAAGCACTGGAAATTTTTCAAAACGGAACCACGCAGTTTTTTTCATTATTATATTCCGAAATAATTACGTCACCTTATAATTGCGGAAATACATTGTGATGCTTTCCTTACGTTTAACCCTAACGCAAAACACGGGGCAAGGCGATCTCTCTTCTGTGTCGATACACTGCACGCTGCGGCTAAAAGGAAGTGCACCGTATTCCAACGCATGCGCAGTTACGACGAACGTCCCCTCAATCATCTCTGATTGGTTCTCAGATGTCTTGTCGGTGACAATATTGTCTCAATATTATATCAACTGTGATTTTTTAACATTTATTGTGACAACATTCAGGAAAGATGAATGAGGTAAGATTGCATCAAAATGCTGGATTGACCACTGGAAACAATCCCTCAATACTCTACTGCATATGCATGACTTACATTTTCACAAAGAAGATCCCCGATTTTTTCAATTATATTATTTGAACTCATACGTCTTCTTACTCTCATTGCTCTGAAAAGAAAAAAAAAAGTTAATATGTATACATACATACATATATATCATATGAGAGCTTGGAAAAGTTCAAGACAATAAAGTTCATGTAACATTCAAAGTTCAAATTTTATTTATTAATATATTTCCAACATTAAAAAAAAAAATTGATTTAATACTAATATTTGTTAAACGTATTTTCATACCTGTAAGAAATATCACTAACAACACGACAAAAATTGCCTTTATATTGGTAAAATAATAATTTATTACTTTTCAAAATAATTAATATGAAAAAAGAAAATTTTATGAATTCATCATGTTTTCAAAAAGCTTATTGTTGTTGTTATGAACATTAGCAACAAATGTTCATAACAACAAACTTTTATTTAGATTAATTACTTGCATACGACACACACATACATTAGGGTGGGCCGAAAAAACCTTTTTTTCGAAATCGCTATTCTAATAGTGCGGAAAGGGTTCTCTCTGGGTTCAATAAACACGGTGTAAAATATTTTTCTGATTGTATAATATCTTCTGCCCCCGCATCACACTTCAGTTTTGGAAATTTGGGTAAAATTAGCAGTTTTTACTCCGACTAGGAAACCTAATTATTTACTAATATTGCTGAACTATTAGTGCAGAAAAGGTGCCCACTGGGTTCAATATGATAGGCGTAAAATATTTTCCCAATAGAATAATATCTTTTGTTCCCGCATTGCAGTTGAAGTTGTGCCGTTTTTGAAAAAAGTACGTTTTTTACTGCTTCTATATGACAGGAAGTAAAAACGGGAAAGGCTTTCCCATGCGCATTCTCGGCCCTTATTGCTCTGTTCTATCATTTATTATATCGTTGTGTCACACGGGTACTGCTGAGTAATTTACAGGGTTTATTGGCGGGAGGGGGGTATGCTCCTCCAGAATGACATCATAGTGTTTTTTGCTACAATTCGCTCCACAAAATTGGAATTCTGAGAGCTTTTAAATTAAGTTCTTCCTTTTTTGCTTTGATTAATTTCTAAAATAGACATCAGTGCTTAGAACAAATTTAAATTCATAATATTTAGAATTTCAAAAATATATATGAAATGCACCTTCTTACACTCGAAGATATGATGCGTTTCTGCTTCTTTGGGAAGTAAAACCTGTCATTCAAAACTGGGAACAAAGAACCGAGTTTCTCAAGCATTGCGAAAAATGATGTGACTAAATTTAAGTCTATATAGGCAAAAGCAAGCACTGCAATTCCTATTGTGAACCGTACTCGAATACCGCAAATGATTCAAAGCTATGATGAAAAAAAGCCACTATATATATTTACATAAATCACGCGCAAGCAATGCCTAACGTAAGGTGTGCAGATTACGAAGAAACAAATATTTGTAACACCAAAATTCAATTTTGAAATGATTGACTGGCCATCATTTATGGTTACTTCTCCACCAATCCTCCGTGATGCTGTATCTAACTGTATTGTACGAAAATCCAGAATGGATCTTTGTGCATTTCTCCTGTCTCACACAAAGGCGATTTCTTTATAATTTCCAGCTTCAAAACTTATTAATTTTTTACAGAGAACTAGACGTATTAACTTCACATTGAAAGATGATACTCTACACTTAATTATACATTGCACTTTAAGGCAAATTTCATAATGGACATGTGTTTATTAGATCCATATTCGTTTCCCGATCAAGTATGCCTGAATTTGACCATAATGTTGATTTTAGCCATTTCCTGTTGATTATGTGTAAGTACGAGTTTGGTATTTGCTGATTATAACATTCTGTGACTAAAATATACTTCATTAATATTGCAATACTATATTCGTGTCAATCTATTATTTAATAGTTTTCAGGCAATATAATAGATTGTACAAATTAATGTAGTATTAAACAGCGCTAGTACTCATCTACGTTTCCTATTTGATTTGTTTCTTTTAAAAAAAAAAATAAAATAAAATTTAAAAAAAACTCAATTTTTTTCAAAAACAGCAAAATTTTAATTGCAATACAGAAAGAGAAGATATTATTTGATCGGAAAAATATTTTAGACACTTCTTATTTAACCTAGCATGAACTTCTTCCGCACTATTAGGATACAAACAGCGGAAAAAAATTATAATTCCTACACCAAGGAAAAAATTTTCAATTTTTACCCAAAGTTCCAAAAATTCGAGTGCGATGTGGGAGCAGAAGATATTATACAATCAAAAAAATATTTTGTACCGCATTTATTGAACCCAGAGAGAACTCTTTCCACACTATTAGAATAGCGATTTCGAAAAAAAGGTTTTTTCGGCCCACCCTAACATACATACACAAATTCTTGTAACTTGAAATGGAAAATAAGTGAAACAGTTCTAAGGTTAAAATGAAATCTATAATCATAATGGCATACAAACATTTTAAGGTACTGAACAAAATTTGTTAATTTGACAAATGTTATCAATATACCTCAAAAGTTTTGTATTGCAAACGATAAGTTCCTTCCAATTAACAAATATTGATCGTAATTCTTCCTTGGTTAATGTAGCCGACTCTCTCAGAGGCCTTTGGAATGCCTGGAAAAGAAATAAAATCATTTGTACTACAAGAAACAAAATTTACAATTTCAACAAATATTTCACTCTGTTAACAGTAATCAGATGTCCATATAAAGGCGAATGAATTTGAGCTCAGATAGGCTAATTAAATAAAATTGATTGTTTAGTATAATAATTTTCCCTAAAAAGAAAAAAAAATTAAAAATAATAAGCTTATATTTCCAAGAGACATGTACCTCTGTTCCTTCAAACAGTGAAATAGAATTCACATTTTGCTAGAATTATAACATTTAAAACATAATTTTCATATGTAAAAAGTAAGCCTTTTGCAGGTGTAGAAAGCAAGACAAGTAGAGGCAACAAAAAAATTTTTATGGAGGGAAAAAATTTAAAGGACCTGTTAAAGATTTGTTTTGAAATTTATTAATCATAAAACAATAACAAAAAAATTAATTTTAATCATTTCATCAGCTTTTTCTATTCCAACATTTTTTCTGCTTGGAAATCATGTTAAAAATTTTACAAGGGAGCATGGTAATTTCCCTTTCCTTGGGCATGAAGACAAGCCATGACCTGTGAGTATGGGTCAAATAAAATGAATGATGCCAAAGTCTTCAGTATCGGACTAATATTATGTTGGTCGCCCTGTCCTGTACAAAAAAAATTTAAATTAATCTAATAATTTTAAACATCATTTTTAACATTAGAAAAATGGAGGGGGCTTGTGCGACTCATCTCCATATTTGCTCTTCAGTAGTTCCAATAATAATTGACTGGATGCACTGTAACTTTCTGACTTTTTCTAATCTGATCCTATTTAAGTGCTTACTTACTCCTTTTTGTTTTATTAAACCTAATACCTAGGATGACAGGACATGCCACTGTGACCCCAAAGGTATTTTACAATGAAAACAGTTAAATTCTTTTTATTTTAATGGCTGTATAAGGACAAATGTCATTCAGTCTAGTTCCACCTTGATCTTTCTCTTTTTCAGGGTTCCTTCTATCCCAGCAGCTTAAAAACTAGGGTCTTTATCAGGTCTTTTTATGACCAATTTGTAACTATATATAGGGCCACTTTATGTACTAATACATAGTAATACATTAAAAAAAAAAGATTAGGTATATACTTAGATAAAAGTTACACACATATAATTCATACTCTCCCTTTCACACATATTTAATGACCACGGAAAAGATTAAATGACTTAATTTAAAATATCAAAATTTCTGATACTTCTTATTTTTACATAGATTGTAAATTACACAGGAAAGAAGAAATAACCGAGGTTTACTTTCTGCCAGGCTGCTGGTCGCCCTTTTAACTAAATTTTTTTGATTAAATTTGCTTTATCATTATTAATTATATGCATTAGAAAAATATTTTCCTTTTAATGCTCTTTTCACAGTTCACTTATTATTTAAAAGCTTATCACAAAATAAAAACAGAGCTTTTGTGAACATTTTTTACTAAATATACAATTAATTGATAAACATAAAACTTCAAAATAATCCATGGGTAACATGCCCTTGCAAAAAAATGAGTATAACTGAGAAGATTTCAAAAAAAGTAGAATTATTGAGTAAGATTAGTTTAATTCGGAATCAAATTGGTCGATTTCTTCTTTTCATCAATTTTAGCAATTGCTGTGTTTCTATTCACATGATTCAAGGAAAAGGTAAAAAATAGGGCCTTTGGTTACATTTTAGAGCTTTTATCTACTAAATATGGCCTTTAGAGGGACCCCTATAAACCAATCTCAAAAATAGGGCCTTTTTATGGCCCGTGGGAACCCTGCTTTTTACATCTGGTTTCAATTCAAACTACTGATCAAATGCAACAGCTGGATATCCAGATAATGACGATTGCTCCTTGAAAGAGAAATAAGTTTTACATTTTGAAGTGAAAAAGAATACGCCATGGCTGTTGTATAGGGATTTTAGAGAACATGCATGGGGGCAAGTGGACTTACTCAAGAAGAAATTTTGAAAGAATTTTGAGCAAAATTCTTGGAAGGGCCACACTGGCCCCTTCTGTCTTTCCAGGTATACAGGAAGTTTTCTGTCTTTCTAGTGTTATATGAATGAAAAATATCATAAATTTAGTTCGTACAAAGGATAATTAACTTTTAGAATTTTGTATGAATAAAATTTATTTGTAATAAATTTCATTGCAGCAATCAGAATTTTCTCATGGAAGAGGGGTCATAACAGTCCAGTGTATACATATTAACATACTAAGGTTGGCAATATAGCTTAAAACTAAGGGCTTGAGGGGGCTAACACCCCTGTTCTGTCCCTGATTAAAGAAAGATTCTCAAATCTGATATCAATCAAAAATAAAATGAATGAAAAAATATTGTTTAATGGAAAAAGACAAGAAAAACTAGAAACTATAGGATACTTTTGAAATACTGGACAATATTTGTAACTTTTCAAGTTTGTAGAAAACATAGGGTTTGTAGGACAACTCTTACATTCGCAAGTAAGAAAATTATTATATGTTCTAAAAGGAATTGCTGAACTTACATCTAACACAATAGACATATCTTCAACATAAGATTCTTCCGTTGAAATCAACTCATGAATATGCTGCTGCCTTTTACGTTCTTTCGGGGAAAGAGATTCCAATGATGATGAAGACAATATGCTAGCAATACCTAAAGAAATTTGATAAAATGACCAGAAATAAGAAAAAATATAATTTCAACTGTCAAAACCATTTAAAATAAGGTTATAAAATAACTAAATGTTTTCACTAAGCAATTTTTTAATTTTTAGTCCATAATCTTTTGCCTTGTGGACATAAAATGATATTAAAAATGTATATTTTTCATGAATTAAGTTTGCATTTAGAGAAAAAACAGAATTACAAATAGCAAACATTTATAATGTACAGTAAGATACTCATTTTGAACTATATACAAATTTTAAACAGGAATTTTGATAATTTTGCTTTAATCAAAAAACCTTTTTTGATGAAAGTATTATTGTTAGTACTGTAAAATTTCAATTTGAAAATACTGAAAGAATATCTGATACATGCAAGTCCTTTTCTACATGTACGTGAACATTATGACCGAACATAATGAAATGTAAGGGTACTTAACATAAGACCGATAGTGAAAAAAGAAACATGTTTTTAAGGGACTGGTTCAAAAGGTCATCGCTTTTCATGACTTTGTTCTTTCAATTTAACTCGATTATACATTTTACACATAACATATTATAACATAATAAGAAAAACGATAAAGGAAGTCCTTCTAAAAGAGACGCACAACGCTTTCTTAATTCCAACAATCAAAGACAAGCTAAGGAGCTTAACGAAAATTACCCATGGTTAAGATCAAAAGAATTACTACAACTCAGTAGAAAAGATATAAGGATGATCATTGGTCTTCTAACTGGTCATTGTAATCTGAAGAGACATCTCAGCATCATGGGCAGTCTAACTGACCCGCTATGCAGAGGATGTCATGCTGCAGAAGAAAGCTCAACACACATTTTACGTGAATGCGACTTTTTCTTTGCACAACGATTTGAGTATCTTGGATATCATTATATCAAACCCTGGGAACTTCCCAGTTTCCCTGCTAATTTATTGCTGAAATTTGTCTCAGCCACTGCTCTGTTTGAGACTCACTAATTGGGGTTGTTAGTGCAATAGACCTGCGGTCGCAGTGCTAGTTCTCCTCAGAGCCACCCCCTACACAATTCATTCTTTCATTCATACATTGTATACACATGTATACAACATACAATGCAGTGGTGTAGTCCTGGGGAAAAAATGGGGCAACACTTACAGATGCTAACATAAAAAAGCAGAGTACGCTTGTGTGAAAAGTTTTTTAAAAAATGGGCGAATGCTTGATTTAAAATGAAAAAGTGGGGGGACACCGTACCCCTCGACTACACCAGATACAATACATACATGAAAAGTACAAATTAAAAGGAACTCCAAAATTTTCAGCCATAAAAAGTTTTGTAATAATAAACACGTTAGATATAAGTAGCACTCACTTTTTGGCTCAGAAAGTATTTTGCCTGCTTGTACCAAATAATTTTCCAGCTGCCCCTTCCCCCCTTAATTCCTCTCACAAAGCATTTTTATTTTGCACAAAAGGATAAAACAAAGTCTAATTTTTTGAATGATTTTTAAGGTAGTGAAAAGCGGAGGTAATTTATTTTCATCTGACAAGGGTAAGAGGTAGGCAGAATTACTGAAAGGAAAGATCAGGTAAGGAGGATCTTTTTTTTGAAAAAAAAAAAAGCCCAAAGGGGGGCAGCAAATGTTTATGATAGTAAAAATTTTGATGAACCCTCTGTTAAATCTGTTTAAACTGCTCAATCTAAGTTTAAAAAAGATTTGAAAAGATGTAGAACAAAATAATTAAAAATCAAGAGCGAGTTCATTGCGAGGCGGAGGAGGAAAAAAAGAAAAATCAGGCTGTCAAGCAGTTAAAGCACTCAATTGGCTTCTAATAAAACCAAAACAGTAAATTATGCGAAATTTGTTCTACATTATTTTTTGGAATTTTAACATAAATAGCAAAAAACTTTTAAAAAATATTGAATTTTTTTCCCAGATGTCATAATATTATAAGCATTGTTAAAAATAATCATTTGTTGATTGTACTGATTAATTTGCAAATGCAAACATTTTACCTGCTTTATATTCTTGTAAAAACAGGAATCAAATATTCTGTTTTCTTTAAATATGTATATACAGAAGAGTCTCGATTATTCAAGGTAATGTGAACCAAGGGTACCTCTGATAATTGAAAACTCAGATAACACGGACTCTGTCCAAATCGAGAGGGAAACATGGTTTGAAATGAATGAAAATGTCGTCAAAGATGTAAAAAAGGCATTTACTGTACATATTATGAAATGAAAAAATGACGTTACATACATACAAATGTCTAATTTTATATGAACACATCAGTAGAGTACATGTTCCAGTTAAAGTTGCCTTTTGAAAGAAGTCTATGTATATAGTATATATATTTATTGTTTTCTGATTAACAGAACTCGCTTGCTTCTTAGCTGCCATTTTACGAAATGGTTGTAGCCTTAAAAGGTATGTTGAAATTGTCTCTGACTGTTGTTCTAGGTCTTTATATCACTAGAAAGTAATTGGATTACTGACGTCAGTCAGTGATGTCGCCATCAGCCGCAAAAAAAAAAAAAAAAAAAAAAAATCAAGGGCAAATATACCTTGTTTGACCTGGAACTCGGTTAGTCAGGGCTCGGATAACTGAGGCTCTACTGTACTTGCAAATAAATTGTAATATGTTTGTAAAGATTTAATTACAATTAAATTGTTTTTTTTTTTTAAATTTATTTATTTCACAATTGTATTGGATTTTAATATATATCAGTTACCAGGAAAAGCAAATATTTATTCTGTAATAGTTTATAAAAAATCGTTCTCTTCACATGCTTCATTGTATGCACACCCACTTTAAATAGCAAAACTAAAGGTTGATTTTAAAACTGAAAAATCAAAGTCAAAATGTTCATTTAATAGTAAAATTACTTTTCTTTCTTAACTTTTATTATTATGCCTTGCTTTCAATCTAAAATAGTGTGAAAATGTAAAGTTTCCCCCTTCCTTTTCCTTTCAAATGCCTAGATCACAATAAACTACTCTTCATTTCCTGACTGAATGTTTAGAAATACATAATCATTACTCTTATGCTTACAGCCCCCAAAACATGAAGATAACTAAAAACTTGATTTAATTTCCAATATGAGTAGTTTGAATAAGATTTTTAGCTTATTTCAACAAACTAAAAATCACATCAGTGCCATCAGATAAATTAATATAAAGAAAAGAAAATACTGCAATATTAATAGAAGTTACTATAATAGTGTTAGGTAAAAGCTAGACTTCGTGTTCTTTCCTTTTCTTGAACAGTTTACTTGTGTGGTTATAATAAAAGCAATTTACATTGTTAAAGTAATTTTTTTTGTTTTTAAATAACACCATCGAATGAATAGAACAATTAAAAATATATTGCTATTACCCATTTCTCAGCTATGATCCTTGCTTACGTTGGCATAGCAGTTTGGCACTGGTTTCTTATGGCCAAGTTTGCAGGTTCAAAATTGGTTGAAGTGTGAATTTTCCAGATGCAGAAAATGTTGTGTCCATGCCGTATGATTATGCAGCATGTTAAAGATCCCTCGAGTATCTATATGGCTTGGATACTCACAGCTAAATTAAATTTCCAATTCAAAATTCCCATTGCTAAAACCCAGGTGTCCACATCTAGTAGGAAAAGTGGGTGTCAAAAGTATCATGTAGTGATGGTATTACATCAATAGCGGTTCAACTGAAAGAGTTTGTACTTATCCCTGTGGAATGCACTGGCTCTGCAATGGTGGTAAGCTAATATGCAATCCCATTAGAAAGAAAATAAAGAGTTCAAAGGAGCATTTGTAACTAAGGGAAGTGCATTTGCCAGCTTGCTAAGGCAATTGAGTTTGTAACCAGACTAATGGACAAAAAGCATTTTGAAGTTTCACAATTCACTGCAAATTTTCCAAATTGGGTTTTAGGGGACAATAGTGCATCGACTGAAGAGATCAATTGCTGCAGTCAAAGTTTTCTCAATTAAGAAATAACAAGTATTCTTCTAAGTACACTTTGAAAAAAATGTTTGTTTTGTGTTTAATGGCTCGATAGCCTTCATGAGCTATACTGCATCAAAGTTTGTGTTTTTTGCTTTTGCACAGAACATCTTGGCACAAAGCGTATTTCATGGAATATACGGCACAAAAAAAATTGTAAACAAATGTGGAACAAACTCTTTTTTTCTTTCCTCATTATTATCATTATTTTAAAGATTACTATAACTGTATGTAAAGATAACTTGTGGGAGGTTGGGAGAATCTACATCAACAAGCACAGATATTTGAGTATCTTTCTATTAACTCCATTTAGTGCAATTAGGAGCATATTTTAATGTATTGAAAATTTTCTGTATTAATAAATCATTAAATACATTTCTTAATACATTTAATTTTCTCAATTTTCTAGAACTGATAATAACAGTGTAAGCTTCGTCAGTTTAGCACTATTTTAAAATCTGGCTAATCTTACTACAGTGATTGTGCTAATGAACAAGTGTCAAAGTTTCAACCTGCATATTTCTCTTCGTGTCCTCCAGTGATGGTATTTTCCAGAATTCCCCACCCCTATTTAAAGCAACATGAGTTAACTTTGAAGGATACTTCTTTTTTCATGACATTGGCAAGAATTTAACTAAGCAATACGTAAAATATTAGCCAACAGTAAGTATAACTTACTGCTATAATACATATTATTATAGCAGTAAGTTATACTTACCGTTGGCTAATATTTTACAATTAATTATAACAATATTATAATTACATATTATTAGTAATAAAATATTGGTCACTTAGTATTTTTCAGTATAGTATAAATTTGCAGAAATTTATCTTTATGTTCCACTTGATAGTGTCATCGATTGCATTCTCATGTTGAATGTAAACGACATGTGCATAAAATGCACATTTTGAAAATTACGCAGTTTTAGCATATTTTATGTACCTGCACAGGGATTTTTTATATCTAGTACAGTAGAGTTCCGAAAACTCTGCCTAATGTGGACTGAAGGCTGGCCGAGTTTGAAAATGATGGGTTATCGGGAATTGAGTTTAAAAAAAGTACGAGTGCTTCCTCAGAAAACACAGTATTGTACATGTATGTATTGTTTGCTTGGGGATGCAACAGAGAACTAACTTCCCAAATACCCTTAAACAAAGGAAAGGTGCATACATTATGAAGACAGAGCTTTTACTACAGCATGAAAATTAAAACTAATGAATACAGTGTACAACTTTCCTGATAATTTGTATCTCAGAAAAATACTTTACAAAGGCGTAAGGCTGTCGATAATGAAAATTAAGTAGCCGATTTTGCAAACACTGGCTACTGTGTGGGGTTTTTTTTTTTTTGCCTTGCCAGGGTGCAGTCGAGTTATCCTGACTATCGGTTATCGAGTACCGAGTTTCCGGAATTCGACTGTGTAAGTTTTATCAAACATCTAACATTTTACACATAGACTTAAAATATGAAATTTTAAAACAAGATGAGATAAGATTAGTTGATACTTAGTAGATTACGCTACAGATGAATGAATTTGTGAAATATTCCTGCACATATGAATAAATATGCTTCTAAAGAGCTAATTGAAGTGGGAAAAAAGAAAACTGATGAACAAAGGGATAAGTTTAAAAAATCTGAGTAAAATAAAAATAATCCCTTGAAGTAGCTGCTTTTTAGGACATATATTAAACACACATTAAAATTGTTTGAGGTCAAAGTCAGAAAAAGAAAAAGAGAAATTCAACTATGAATGATTTTATTTACTAGGTTTTAATGATATTCTTTTTACATTTTCTAATTTATGCAAATTTCTTATGAAATGAAAAACTACAGCTTCAAATGACACTGCAATGTGCATTTTCTGACACCTATACAAACAAAAAAGAGCATATTCAACTCTTCTTCTAATATATATCTGAATCAAACAGAACTTTTCCATACTCTTATAACCATATATCTCCATTGGCTTATCTACAGAACAAATGCACAACTTATTTTAAATTCACATCCTGACAACACTAAGACACAAACCTCAGTGATGATAGCAAATTATGTGTCATGATTCTTAAAACTTTATTACAAAAACCAATGCTTTAATATAAAAACTTTTACATTAAAAAATTCTCTTAATACATGGCAATGATTATTAGCATTAAAATGATTACATTAATTCCTTGGGGAAAAATTATATTAATCATATTGTAAGAATAATTGTTTAAAAATGGTCTTTGAGAAAATATTCAATAAATAAATAAGTTACGAAAACACATTTTGTTTTGGTTAGCTGAATTAAGAAGGTAATATAAAGAGAAACCATAAAATGTTTAGATGATAGGAAGGAAGGAAAATGAACACAAACAATTGAGAAAAATATACTTCCATAAAAGAAACATGCTTAAAACAAATGGCTGGCAAACTGATAATAATTAGTTAAATATTGCAAGAAGCAGATCACAACAATAGAAACACTGATGCTGCTTTAATTTGACAAACAACAAATAAGTCAATAAAATCCAAAATGAGACATAAGACAATTCTTAGCACAAAACATTTTCTTTGAATAATATGAAACAACAAAGCATCTTTAAACAGACATAAATAAGATAAAACATAAAAATTGACTAAAAGCAGTTCATTTTTACACTGCAACTCATTAACCGGACATTGATTTTCTGTCACAACTTTCAGCCAATGGAACAGAAGGAGTTTCAAAATTTAAAAAAAGATCTAGCCATTCAAGTAGCACAGTGAGATTCTGAGGGAGACAGAGATAGAAAGATTTCCTTTGCTGAAGACCGTAGCAGGTTTCCAGTGACAGCAATTCAAATCCTGTAAAGTATAGAGGAGGAAAAATGAGCCATTGAGAAAGAAAAATATAATCACCAGTTGTGTAAAACAACAAAAAGTACAGCATGTCCTCAGTTTCAAAAGAGCAATGAATGATTTGATATTCTATGAAGATAAGAATATCCTATCAAAGAAACTGTGAGAAAAGACAAAATGTGTAAAACATAAACACTAAAGCAAAAAGGGGAAGGACTTTTTAATTGATTATCTCATGAATTTCAAGAAACAGAAAAAACAGCTCATAAGGGATTACTTTTATGTCAAGCAATTAGTAGGTCCAGGAATTTTAATTCGTGTTCCTTTTTTGGCAAAATATTTTGCCAGTGCAATTGCTTTTGTGAAATACATTTGATCTTAGAAAAATTTTCTCTCCCCCCCCCATATGAAAACATTTATAGATGCATAAAATCAGAAAAATAGAGGAAACAGTGTAACATGGCAAGTTTCATAAAAATATGCAATTAGGATTACAGGCATAAAAATCCCAATTTTTACTAGTTTTTCATTTTTATTGCTTTGAACATAAAAAAGAGTAGCAGCAGATGAAGAATCATTCTCTGCCAACTACGGTTAATTCAATATTGAAACACGAAAATATGCATTTTATAATTCTTAATCAAGTTGTCATAAATGAAAAAATCCTAATAAAATAAAAACTTGAAATCTATAATTTTCATACCTTTCAACAGACTTGTACAAACAAGAAATATGAGCATTGTACAGCTAAACCATACACAAATTTGTAAATACACTAATATACTTTACTGTTTGACACATTAATTCAACATTACGAAAAATGCTGTCCAGGGGCACAAAAAATTTTCTAAACCTAAAACTCCACAAAATTTTCCCAAACTATAAGTGTATCACATAAAAGGGCAATCTAGCAATCTCATGTACTATGCATAGATATGTTTGATATGCCTAATCAATTTAAGTTGCAAAATGTCGGGAATAAAAAGGCATTCACAGCATTTTTTTCCATCATAAGTTTTTGCATTATTAATCTACATTTATAAGCCCAAGAACTTGTATTTTGTACATAATTTTAAGTTTTTCTATTATTCTTTAGTACAAAGGATGACATACACTATAACACTTCAAGATGGGGAAAAATTTAAAATCTTCATTAACGACACCTCTGCTGAAGAATGTGCTGTCCATTAAAAGCAAAACTACACCAGATATATATTTTTTGAGCTTAGGTATATTTTCCACTATTAAAATATAATACTAATTGCATTCTGGTGAGTTACCAGCTCACCCCTATCCAAAACATGTCTGGCCGTTCACGCTTGCCCTGTGTTAAAGTCATATTGCCTCCAAACATTTTTTCCTAGCAATCTTCAACATATGCTGTTGAGCTATATTTCAGTTAAATGATTACAAAATGCAGAAGAGCAATTTGGAAATAAGCAATACATAAAATTTTTAAGAGGGTATAGGTTATTGGTTAGCATTCACTTTAAAATTCATTTTATTATGAAAAGAATATGAAAGTGAGTGTATATGTGCATGGCTTTATCTATTGCATTTAGATACCATTATGTATGGATTATATCAATTTTAATAAATAAATCAATTAAAACTGTTCCAAATTATAGAATATTTAAAAAATTTTTAATAGTCTTAGTGCATAAGTTGATCTTATGCACATCATAAGGTTCTTAAAAACCCCTATCTCTTTTACACTCCTTTAAATTCCCTAGAATGAGTAAAGTTGGACTAAACATTGAGCAACCCAGAACTCAAGCAATGGGCTCCATTTATCAAAAAAAAAAAAAAATATGGTAAGTAAATCAAAGAGAGTTGAGTCATTTTAAGGTCAAATACCATTACTCTAAACTAAAATACAAAAAAACACCTAAATAAAAAATTTTATATAGAAAGAAATTAAGTGGGTTATGTAATGTGCATAGTTATTACAGAATAGAAAATGAAGGCAGGGTGTAAATATTTAAACAAAATCAGTTCTTACAATTTTGAGAGGAAGAGCTCGACTTCTTCAGCACTTCAACGTAATTTGAAGGGAACAAGCCGGAAGCACCATTTAGCTCCCCTTTCCACCAAGAAGGATCATCTGTACTGACAAGAGTAATAATGTCTCCTTTCTGGAATGTCAACTCATCATTATGCTGGCCAGCAAAAGGATACAAGGCAACAACTTGATCTAACAAACAAAGCAATAAATTTAAATATAATGCATTAAAATCAATGATTTTTAACAATATAAAAATAATCTATTCCTATTCCACTAGCGAAGTGCTTGAAAAATAAGCCAATAAATAATTGTAGTGACGGAGATATTTCTCTTCACTAGTTTAACTAGCTAGAATTAAAGTATGCTATTGCTTAGGTAGGCTATGAAGGTATTGCTACTTATATTTTTATCAGGTTGCTCCCAAGGCCGTAGGCAGAAATTTTTTTCAGGGAGAGGTCCTGACTTTGAAACACTTATGTTGAATAAAGTTTCAGGGAGGAACATATGCTACATTGTGCAAAAAATTTCGGGATTTCGGGAGGGGGGGGGGGGGGGGGGGGGCTCTGGACACAGCCTTGGTTGTTCCAATGTACTATGTGGCATGAAATGCAGCTTTTTATAAAAAAAGAATGCAAATATTTGGCTTTTGTGAATTTTAAAAAGATTTTTGTGAAAAATTAAATAATTTTGATAAAATTCAAACATAGAAGGATAAAATTTTTTTGGCTGCCTTTTTAGTAAATAATGCTGCAAAAGGCAAGATTTTGTCGCTCAGAATTTTACGATGGGTCCGTTTTGATTGACTGGAATTTTGTGAAGGGTCCATTTAGATTAATTGGAATTTTGTGAAGGGTACGAAACTGGACCTGAATTTCCTCTGTCCCCTTGATTTGTATCAATTAAGCGGGAACTTTAAATATTTCTCATCAAGTACTAGATATCTGAACTCTGTTTTCCTCAAAAATTTGCATTTTATAAAATAAATATTAAAATTCTTTCTACAATATTAAAAAACAATATTTGCCTGAAAATCTAAGCTCAATTGAAGTTCTTTTTTATACCTGATTGTTGAGGACTGCCGTTGAGATTTTCATTAAACCTGGAATACAGCATAGTTTCAGGAGTACTTCTATTACTACTTGCTCTACTTCCACTTAATTCTTTTACATAAGATGCTGGAAACCAACCAACTTGTCTTTTTTTGCCTTTCACCTAAAACAATATGAAGAACATTAATGAAAAATAATTTAGTTCTGCTGCTTTTATGAACATATTTGTATTTAGAACTAAAAACAAACAATATCAAAATTATTTAGTTAAGGTTTTTTGACCTAAGTACAAAAAACTATTTGTCTTAAGCAATTTCAAAACAAAATTCAAAGGATACTACTTGCAAATCTATTAAAACAGGCATTCAAAACTGAATGCCTGTTTTAATAGATTTGCAAGACTGAAAAAAGAATACATGAACCACATGAACTTCTCTACTGTATTACAAAATAGATTTTTTAATTTTTTTTCTAAAGATTGCATTAATTGTCCACAAAAAACTGTATGCGTAGAGGTGAAGGAGTCAATCCAAATAAATAAATAAAATAAATTGTGATTCTCTCCTTAAACTTGAGCAGAAAGTTTCTAAATTGATTTTCTAAATGAATTTAATTTGGAACCAGTAAGTTGTTCTAGCAGATACATTTTGACTTCATGCTGAATATTAGTAGTACCCACATGGAACTGCTAATTCAAGAAAGCTATTAATAATAATAAAAAAGTCACCCATGGAGACCTGAAAATACCTGAACTTCTCCTTCCCACCAACCACCAGCTGTTTTTTTGCGAACTTGGATTAACTGGCCCTTTTCCAACGAAATCTGTTCGGGACCTGTAGCTTTATATGGAGCTAGTACAGTCACAATTTCTCCTCTTCTAAATTTTCCACCCTACAAAAAAATCAGAAAAAGAAATATGTTGAAGTTGCGACAGTAAACTAGGCACACTTTATAATATTTGATATATTTATCAGGATGAAAAAAGACAAAGAATAAGACAGACACATTTTTTTGAAAAAGAATGATTTTAAACATTGTCTCAATAAATTTGCACCATGTAATAAAAAATGCATGTGCGTGCATTTTTAAACTCAATCATTAATCTTACATTTAGTAAAATGTCAAACATTATTAACTTGTGCTGTAGATAATGAAACATGCTAATAAATTCATGCATTTACCCTTGGTTTTGGACTATACATTGAAGTCTCATACTGTATGCATGTAAGTAAAATATGGGACAGTTATATTAAGGAAATCCACACTTTTAATAACAACTACAAACATTTATTTCATTCTAAATAAAAGGTACATTTTACAGTTGAAAAATAGGCTGAAAAAGAAAGAGACCTAACAAATGTACCGTAAGTTGACAGAATTCATTTCCATTAGGTGCTGCTTCTTGTTAATGATTAAATAAAACAATGCAAGAGAAATTGCTATTTTTTCCATTTGTAACAGAGGACAAAATTATGGCAATTATTTAAATACTTCAAATATGCAACTGCAAGGTTGTATTAGGAAAAAACAAGTAAATATAAAATTTAAAAAAAGAACTAACATACTGCCACATACCGTAAAATCCCGAAAGTAGCCCCCCCATCGAATGTAACCCCCCCCCCTTTTTTCGCCGAAAGTGGAATCACTCAATATTCCTTAATATAGCCCCCCTCCCCAAATGGCTGACGATTTTAAAACAAATTTTGTATTATTTTCTTATGATAAAGATTAAATATGTCCTATTTCTTTTTGTAATTTGTGTTTTATTTTATTTGTTTATTTTTTCATAGATATTCAAGGTCTATATGCTTAAAAATAAATTTCATGTACTCTGTGATATGGTATATCACATATTTCATTCATTTTCTTAATGAGGGGAATTTATTTTTTTGTTTTTCAAGAAATTCGGGATAGCATTCATTTATTTTGTGAAAATATTAAGTTTGGGTTTTTATTTATTTTACAGGGATTTAAGTGTAAAATATAGGTTGGATTTATTGTTTTTTAAAGGGGGATATTTTTATTTTAAACGGGTGTAAGCGCGTTCATTATTAATATGCATCAAGCTTTTTTGTATTCTTCCCGCTAGTGCATGTTTTGGCGGCCATTTTTTTCCCCTTTCCCTGCGAGAGCTGGAAGCGTGACGTCATGATGTTGTTTCATTGTGCTCTGTTCTGATTGGCTGCTTGGATTCACGGCGGTAGGATACATCGTTTTCACGCCGCTGCGAAGGCGTTTTTGGTGCACGTGGGGCAGAGGTTGTTGAAGGCAGTGTGGCTTGTGAGGCAGCAGAGGACGCACGTATAGTTGGAGAGCTAGCCAGCGACCACCGAGAAGTGATGATGGAGATGGCTTCAGCGTGGCCGGATCGGAATCTGCCGACATCCTTTGACGAAGAATAGATGCAGGAAAAAGATCTCAACGATCCTTTAGGATCAGAAAGGATGCTGCTGGTGTCGTCAGTATTTTTTTAAGCAAAAATGTTTTTTTTGAGGAGAAACAAATATAGGTAATAGTCTTCCAGCCAGCCATGAGCACGTGTCGTCTAAAGCATTCACCAATTTCATCTCCGCTCTCCTGCCGCTAAGCTGAACAGCTTTGAGTCCAACAGCCTTGTGTTTTTTTTTGTATCGATAGCCATGCAAGTCGTTCAACTGAGGCCTCTGAGCAAGGCATAAAAGTTACCTATTTTTTTAAAAAAAATGAATCCTATCCAACCTGTCTCCAGACATTTTTTTGTCCAATGTTAAGTTCAAGATCCTGAGTCGTCGATATCTTAGTATTGTCATATTTTTTTATAAGTAATCAAATGTTGTTCACATGTAGTGATCTTTTTTTCGTGGTACGGAGTACTCCCAAGCCGTTTAACTAAATATGCCAAGTCAATAAATTTCCCTTTGTGTCTCCAAATGATGTGTGGATATCTATTATTTCCAATGATTAAGCTGTGATGGGGTAAGTTCCTTTTCTCTTATTTTGTTCAAGGTTTCACAGTGCATCCAGACGGATGAAACGTCCTGGAGTTTTTGCGGAAGCACATGCCACTATACGATTCGCGACAAATCTTTTGGTTCAAGTTATAATGGGGGGAAAATAGATTGTGGTGCAAAAATTAAAGGGGGTTTACTAAAAATTTAGCCACATTTGGCCTTTCCACCAAATAATGGTGATGCATCACGACAAATTGGTGCCGTGACCAGGATGCATCTGTGGAATTTTTAAATTGTTGTGAGATTAATGTGTGCAACACTTGAAATGATTTAGTTGTAGTATTTTTTTTTGTTTGCATGTTTATGTTATGTTTTCAGATTACAATAACAAACCTATGTGTTACATTTACATGTTTCATATTCTGGACTTTAAGAAATTTTGTGAATTGATTTTGAATATTTTGGGGGAAATGATCAATATGTTTTTAATTTAAAAGGCATCGTATGATATTTTTTCTTTCATTGCACACATTAAGTAATGAGTTTGCTTTGCCAATTAATGTCTTTAGTGTTGGTATTCAATGCCAATTGTAGTTAAGTATATGAATCAGGGGGAAAACGGGCATTATTATACTACAATCATGTCGACAGAGGAAGAGCAAGGAGCAGATAGGGGAGTTAATTCTGTAAATTTTGCCATCGCACCTTTCTCGGGAGATCCTGAAAGCCTTGAATGGTTTATTTCTCAGGTATCCCAAATTAAAATGATTAACGCGTGGGATGATGCCACGGCATTATTATACTTAAAAACAAAATTGTCAGGTGCTGCTCAATACTATTTTCAGTCCAACCCCAGTTGCTTAAATATTTCAAGGTTTGATGATGCTTGCAAAAAGCTTCGCAATTTCTTCCAAATACCGATTATGTCCTCTGTGTCTTTGACACAATTCCAGAACATTTCTCACATCCAAGGGGAGACGATGCATAGTCTCGCCCATCGTGTAGAAAGGGCTGCCCATCAGGCATATGCACAGCTAAGTGATGATAATGCTATGGTGCATATCAAAAGCTTGCAATTTATCCAAGCAGTTCCTAAATTTGTAAAAGACAAACTTGTCGATAGTGACACTAACAACTTCGAGGCCTTAGTAAATAAAGCACATAAATTGTTTTGTATGCTCGAAGGACATCAAAGTCAAATGACTAACGCATTACAAATGCAGTCAACTGAAAGTGCCCAGATAGAATCATTATCCAAACAGGTACAGAATTTAACATTGACACTTGAGACTATTTTGAAGTCATGTCGGTTATGTTCCCAAGGTAACCATCCCTTAACTGAATGTCCTGTTTGGAATTCTAGACCACAAACTTCGACACAACCAACTGAATGTCATCAACCTATGAATAATATGTCTGAAACTGCAACTCCAAGAATGCAGTGTTCGTTTTGTGGAAAACATAATCATGTAATGGCACAATGCAGATCTTTTCTCGCAAATGCCAATCCACCTACATTTAGACCCAGGGCTCAGAACCTGCAGTTTTTTTCACCGCGTCTACCATATAGACCTAGGTATCCACAGGGTAACCAATCAAATAGGTCAAATTTTCAACAGAGACAAGTTTCTTCACAGCATAGGCAGCATTTAAAACTCCAGGGGAGGTCATCAATAGGGGACGAGATGATCTCTGATGTCAATATTGCTCAATTCAATGTCCCTAATGTTTCTAAACAATATCCAAATGTTAATGAGTTTTTAAAGAAACCGATGTCCAATATGTCTAGCAGTGTAGGAGAATTTTTGTGTTCTTTTTC
Organism: Octonoba sinensis; assembly: GCA_038502835.1. Lineage (NCBI taxonomy): Eukaryota > Metazoa > Arthropoda > Arachnida > Araneae > Uloboridae > Octonoba > Octonoba sinensis. Next base: position 40,872,342 of record CM076600.1, read on the forward strand.
AAAGAATCAGATAGAATCGGATAGTCCAAAAGTTAATTACAGTGCATTCACTGATTGTAATTTACCCCTCATAAAGTGTCAGTTTGGGAGTCTCAACCTCTCTCTGCTTTTAGATTCTGGATCAAGTGTTAGTCTTTTACCTAGATATATTTTTGACGAGATTAAACAATATACCAAGTGCAAATATTTATCACGTGCAGTAAATATTAAAACAATAAATTCCACATTAAAATTTTCTTGTTGTGCTGAAGTATCCTTTAAAATTGGAAAATTTTTCTTCAAGCATCCTTTTTATGTCTCTGATTTTCAACCTGATTTGTTTCAAGGAATTCTTGGTTTTGACTTTATGAAAAAACATAATGTGTTAATTGATTCAAAAAATGGTCAAGTCACTTTTGATAATTTTAAAGCAGCATTAATTACTCCAACTAAATTAAGTGATGAACCATGTCAAATCCAGCCAATTAATTATTGTAATATATTTCCAGTAACGTTAGAAAAGAAATTAATGGTCCCACCAGGGGAAACTACTTTAGTATATTTAAACAGTAAAAATTTGCCATCTGCTACTTCTGAAATTTTATTTGATCCTGAAAATACAAATCCTGCTATGGAAATTCTCTCGAGTGTTCAATCTGTTTGCAAAGGAAAATTTTCCACAATAGTTAGAAATTTAAGCAATGAAACCATTCATATTAATAAGGGTGCGGGATTTGGTCATGCCTTTACTGAGTTTGAAATTTCTGAATATAATTTAAATGAAAATATTTGTGAAAATAATGAGGATCATTGTAATTTAATCACTGCTTCTCAGGAAACTTTGGAGCTTAGAAAAAATGAACTGTCTCAATCAGATTTTAAGGTAGATCATCTACCTAGTCATCAAAAATCCATTTTGTTAGAATTACTTCTAAACAATTTTGCAGCGTTTAGTAATTCATTAAAAGCACTTGGATGCACTGATTTGGTCAAACCTTCCATCAAATTAAGGAACGAAAATCCTATTCGCACTTTGCCTTTTGCGATTCCGCAGGCACTGAAAGATCAAGTAAAGACTGAACTTGCTGAATTAGTTGAAGCCAAAATAATCTGTCGGAATGTATCTATGTGGCAATGTCCCATGATATTGGTTCGAAAGAAACCTGATCCAAATAAACCACAAGACCCTCCAAAGTATCGAATGGCGTTGGATTTACGTCTACTTAACTCAGTCATAGAGAGTTCATCGTATCCTTTGCCAAAAATTTCCAACATTATTAATGACATTTCATCTTTTCCGTTTTACTCAGTGTTAGACTTGCACTCTGCGTATTGGCAAATTGCCTTACCCGAAGAAATGCAAGACATTATTACCTTTTCTACAGAATTTGGTTCATTTTCAAACCAACGTCTTCCATTTGGACTTAAATCTAGTGCTAGTTTTTATCAATCTCTTTCTGACCATATAATTGCTGAATTGAATTGTCAGGGTATTGATGGTGTTTTTGCTTACCAAGATGACTATCTTGTGGGTGCACAGAGTTTTGAAGAGATGATTTCTAAATTAACTGCAATTTTTAAGATTTTGATCAAGTATAATTTAACTTTGTCTCCTGCAAAATGCATTTTTTTCACTAACGAAATTGATTATCTTGGATTTCATATTACACATAATAAAATCACTCCTATTTCATCAAATATTTCAAAAATTACAAAATTTGCTCCTCCTAAAACTGTAAGACAGGTAAAAAAGTTTTTAGGATTGTGTGGTTTTTACCGCAATCTTGTTCCAAATTTTGCTGAACGTACTAATGTGTTAACAGAGTTAACAAAAAAGAATTCAAAATTTATTTGGGGGGATAAACATCAACAGGCTTTTGACATGTTACAACAAATATTTTTCAGTGAACCTTTTGTAGCTTTACCAAAGTGGGATCAACCATTTTTGTTGAATACTGATGCTAGTGGTCAAGCCATATCTGCTGTATTGCTACAGGAGCACGAAGGTAGTTTAAAACCCGTGTCTTTTTACAGTAAGACTTTATCGAATTCAGAGAAAAACTATCCGGCTATAAAATTGGAGTTGCTAGCAATTTATAAAGGGGTAACATCGTTCAAATCCTATCTCTATAACCGCAAGTTCAAACTATTGACAGACAGTAAGCCGTTGTTGCACTATAGGAAAACCTCCTCGCCAGCAGACATTACCACAAGATGGTTGCTGGAGTTGAGTGAATACTCATTTTCAACAGAGTACATTCCAGGCAAATTAAATATCTTAGCTGATTTCTTTTCACGTAGCCCTGATCCTGATTTACGAGAACCGGCAATTGGTCCGGAAGAAGCAAACAAGCCCATTTTACCTTTCGTCGAAATTAATAATGTTGTGTCTGATATTAATACTGTGAAGGACCCTTCGAATGAAGTCTCCACTGAATCTTTGTTACAGGCCCAGTTACTAGACCCCAATATTCAAGAAATCAGTAAATGTTTAAAATCTCCGTCTTTGGCTCATCCTAAGTGCTATCAAAATTTTTTTCTATCACAGACATCTGGTCTGTTAATGCATTTAAAAAACAAATCATCATCACCCACTATTGTTGTCCCTGATTCCTTAAAAAGTAAAATTTTAAATATTGCACATTGTTCTCATACTGGTATCAAAAAAACATATGAAATAGTGTCTTCCAGGTACTTTTGGAAAAATTTGTATTCTGATGTCCAGAACTTTGTTCTTAGCTGTTCCGAATGTATAAAATTCAAACCTTATTCTCCAAAACCAGCTCCATTACAAAATATGTGGTTACCTCGTAGACCTTCAGAATATGTATCGACAGACATTCTTGGCCCAATTAAAGATTTTGGTCATATTTTGACACTCATTGATCATTTCTCTAAACATGTTACGTTATATCCTTTGGCTAATTTAACAGCTAACGCTGTAGCTAAACATATACTGCATTACATATCTATACATGGCAGAATGGCCTTTTTATTATCTGATCTAGGTACTCAGTTCAACTCTGATGTATTTCACACGCTAAATAAAGCTCTAGGAATTAAACTTTGTCATTCTTCTCCCAATCATCCTGCATGTAATTCAGTTTCTGAACGAATAAATACAGCCATAAAAAGTTCTCTTCTCACGCTTAGGGATAAGGGTATGTCTTTAAATACTGCTATAGTCATCCATCAATCAGTGTATAATGCAACAGTTCACTCATCCACAGGATATTCACCCAATTTTCTACATTTTGGACGTGAATTATCATTATTTTTTGATACATACAATGAAGATGTTCAGCCTCAGTTCATGAACACAGCTCATTATATTAAACAAGTTCTTGATGATTTGAAAATTGCATATGATAATACCTATTCTTCATTAGAACGTGCTCAAGTTGCACAAAATGCCAGACAACATGCAAAATCTAAATTAAGAATTTTAAAATCAGGGGATATTGTGTATCTAAAATCTTCATCAACATTTAGACCAAAGTTTTTAGGTCCTTATACTGTCACAGAAAAAGTAACGGAAGTTAATTACAAAATAAAATTTTTAAATGATGATAATGCACTGCCTTTCTTAGTTCATATTAATCGCCTTCGTCTTGCACCTAGTCGCAAAAAAATGTTTGAATCTGAAGCTATTAAAACCTCATGTAAACCTCAGCAAACTAGGTATTTTCTTCGCAGTCGAAATGTTTAAAAATGTGTATATTGTGGTTCACGGTGCACCTTGTGTTGCAAAATTTTAGTTGTGCTGGTCGTAACTTATCCTAGGTTGTTTTGCAACATTTGGTTCCTCATGTATCATAAATTTTTGTGTTAAATTTTTTCGTATTTGCGGTAAACAATTTTCTTCAGGGTACATTGAGCAATTGAATTGAGTTGTATTGGTACAATATTGAATGAGTCATTTCTCAAGAATCATTTGTCACTGGTAGTTTAAAATGTATTATGAAAGTTTATGCTGTAACAAATTTTTTCAGAATCTTACTTTTCTGTTTATGCTAGCTAAATAGTTAAGTAAATAGACAAATACTGTTGTATTTTGTCGATTTTTTCTAGACTATACCCATGATTGTATAGTTCAAAACCATGGTACCTGATGTAACTGTATATAATTATTATACTCCAGTTGTTACATTTTTTTATGTTTTTGTTTTGCTTTCACCTGTTGGACTTTTAACTATTGTGGTGATGTATTTTTTTGTGTGTAATTATTTTATGTGTGATATGTTTCAGGCAACACCGTCGGGGTAAAATATTTTTTAAGAGTATTGTTGGCAAAGGTTTAAGCAAATTCATTACATCTCTCACTGAATGTATGTTTTATTTTTTTTCATTTTGGTAACTTACCCTATGCTGATATGTGTATTGCTTTTTGTGTGGTACATGATGTGTTAACTTTTCGTGTATGGAGACGGGTTCGGAATGCTTTTGGCTTGAATACTTAAGCTTGACAAATTATTTCTTTTTTTTTCTTTTTTTTTTCTTCTGATTGCTGAGTGAATTGTGATATGGTATATCACATATTTCATTCATTTTCTTAATGAGGGGAATTTATTTTTTTGTTTTTCAAGAAATTCGGGATAGCATTCATTTATTTTGTGAAAATATTAAGTTTGGGTTTTTATTTATTTTACAGGGATTTAAGTGTAAAATATAGGTTGGATTTATTGTTTTTTAAAGGGGGATATTTTTATTTTAAACGGGTGTAAGCGCGTTCATTATTAATATGCATCAAGCTTTTTTGTATTCTTCCCGCTAGTGCATGTTTTGGCGGCCATTTTTTTTCCCTTTCCCTGCGAGAGCTGGAAGCGTGACGTCATGATGTTGTTTCATTGTGCTCTGTTCTGATTGGCTGCTTGGATTCACGGCGGTAGGATACATCGTTTTCACGCCGCTGCGAAGGCGTTTTTGGTGCACGTGGGGCAGAGGTTGTTGAAGGCAGTGTGGCTTGTGAGGCAGCAGAGGACGCACGTATAGTTGGAGAGCTAGCCAGCGACCACCGAGAAGTGATGATGGAGATGGCTTCAGCGTGGCCGGATCGGAATCTGCCGACATCCTTTGACGAAGAATAGATGCAGGAAAAAGATCTCAACGATCCTTTAGGATCAGAAAGGATGCTGCTGGTGTCGTCAGTATTTTTTTAAGCAAAAATGTTTTTTTTGAGGAGAAACAAATATAGGTAATAGTCTTCCAGCCAGCCATGAGCACGTGTCGTCTAAAGCATTCACCAATTTCATCTCCGCTCTCCTGCCGCTAAGCTGAACAGCTTTGAGTCCAACAGCCTTGTGTTTTTTTTTGTATCGATAGCCATGCAAGTCGTTCAACTGAGGCCTCTGAGCAAGGCATAAAAGTTACCTATTTTTTTAAAAAAAATGAATCCTATCCAACCTGTCTCCAGACATTTTTTTGTCCAATGTTAAGTTCAAGATCCTGAGTCGTCGATATCTTAGTATTGTCATATTTTTTTATAAGTAATCAAATGTTGTTCACATGTAGTGATCTTTTTTTCGTGGTACGGAGTACTCCCAAGCCGTTTAACTAAATATGCCAAGTCAATAAATTTCCCTTTGTGTCTCCAAATGATGTGTGGATATCTATTATTTCCAATGATTAAGCTGTGATGGGGTAAGTTCCTTTTCTCTTATTTTGTTCAAGGTTTCACAGTGCATCCAGACGGATGAAACGTCCTGGAGTTTTTGCGGAAGCACATGCCACTATACGATTCGCGACAAATCTTTTGGTTCAAGTTATAATGGGGGGAAAATAGATTGTGGTGCAAAAATTAAAGGGGGTTTACTAAAAATTTAGCCACATTTGGCCTTTCCACCAAATAATGGTGATGCATCACGACATACTCGGCGTTGATTCGTTAATTAGCCGCCATCTTTGATCTTGCGAGTCCGCCATTTTTGGTCTTGTTTTGAAATGCGACACATTACGAAATACCGATATATATCGCTGGCCCGAACATGCCAAATTTGCGTTTTATGAGTTTTAAATTTAAATTATAGGAATTTCAGCTAACTTAAGTGCTAAATTCTTTCTTGGCGTTGATTTGTTCATTAGCCGCCATCTTTGATCATGTAAGTCCGCCATTTTTGGTCGTGTTTTGAAATTCGGCACATTACGAAATACCGATGTAGCGCTGGCCCCGAACCCCGAACATGCCAAATTTGTTTTTTATAAGTTTTGATTTAAATTATAGGGATTTCTGATAACTTAAGTGCTAAATTCTTTCTTCAGTCAAAGATGCCATCCTCATGCGATCAATTTTCTATTAGAAAATTATAAGACAGATTTTTGTTTATTTATTTTTTTAATCTTGTTTTATATTAATGTTTTTAAAATAATTTTAAATGGGTTATACTTATTATTTATATTCAGTAAATGCTCTTAATTAATACTAAAAACATTTTTTTTTTCATAATTTTTTTCGAAAATCTCGATTATAACCCCCCTATCTGAAATTTGCCAGTTTGGTTTTTTAAAAAGAGGGGGTTACTTTCGGGATTTTACGGTATGTACTGAAAAATAGTCAACATCTAAACTAAAAATGTTTCAAATAAATAAGAATTTTGTGAACAATGTATTTCAATGTTAGTACTAAATTTTTTTTTTTTTTTTTTGTTTGCAACTATTTTATATTGACTGATTTTAAAGCTTTCTTTAAAAAGTTTCATCATTATGTATCTAACAGGAATGTTTTAAAGAAGTCTCTGATAAAGAAACTTTGGCAAGAAGGAGCAGAAGTGGAGCCTCCTAGTTTGACTTTTTTTGCTCCACTCAAAGGTTTTAAATATTTCTTCTGGCTTGAATGAAAACTTTAGGGAAAATTTCTTTTTATCTACCTCAGTTCAGAACCGTGATTTCAGCTTTTCTTTCGCCTGAATGGATAAATTCTGATGCAAATGCTCTTCAAAAGCTCATTGTAAATTCCATTTATTCTATGATGCAATTGATCTTAATATTGCTGAAGTGTTTAAGGAATTAAAGGCAATTTCTTCATCAATGAATGTAAAGCAGAAAGAATGTCTATGTCATGACTTATATTTTTAAGTCATTTCATCTGTCATCTGTACCAAACAAGCAAAATCCAAAATTAGAGGTAAAAAGTTATTAAAGATATAAGTAGAAAAATTGAAACTGAACTTCATTTGATAAATACTCAAATTTCTAATAAATGATGAACTAATCAAGAAATTGGAACGTCAGAAAAACACATTATATCCTAACATTCTTCTTTCTTATCGCATTAAGTCATATTAAAAATGCTTGTAGCTTTTTAATGTCATTAATTTTGTGACAATCATACTTAAGAGAAGAAATTTTGAGAAACATACTTATGCATCTTTCGTTTTAATTACTGAAAAGTTTGCTTAAGATTTGGACTACCTACTGAAGTTACAAGCAGAAGCACAGTAAATTCATGGGAAAAAAAAAATCTAGTATGTTAAGACATTTCTAGAGGGTAAGTAAAATGCAAAGATGACACCTTAGTTCAAATTGTGGGGAGATTGGTATGTTTCTGGAAACACCGGGAAAAAAAAACAAGTTTATTTGATGGAGTATCACAAAAGGTGCAAGGAAGAAAGGAAATATTTATTAAAAAAGGGCAGGGAGGAGGTTACAAAAAGTTCTCTTATTTGGAGATTATCTTACAAAGGAATTCTAAAAAAAAAAAAAAAAACTTACTTCCTATGAAAAATTTGTAAAAAAGCTGTTCAGTAAATAAAGTCCAATTATTTTATGTATAATGTATTAAGGAAAAGGAGAGGAAAAAAGGTTTTTAAGCAAACATTACGCTTGTTAACAGACCAATGTTATTAAAGTTAATTATTAAATTACAATTGCAAGCAAATACTGAATGATATGCAAAAGAGTTAACATGTACACTGCTGTTTGTAAAAAATGCAACACCATGAAGAAATCATCAGAATTAAATGAAATTTGAAGCAAATGTCCATAATAGGATGTTATGCAAAATAGTAAAGTTTCAGAGCCACCACGCATGCGTGGCTTGCACAGCGCCTTCTGAACTGGTGCCGAAAGCGTATAAATAGAAGGCTGTAGCGGGAAGTTGAAAATAGTTAGATTATTTGTTAGTTGATTATTTGTTAGAGGATTATTGGCCTTCCATATGGAGGATTTTCCTATCGTGAAATAGCAGAGCGTGTGCAGAGGAACCCTTCCACGGTAATGCGAGTTTGGAGGCAGTGGACCGAGGAGCACTGAACAACTCGAAAAACTGGCAGTGGACGACAGAGGGTGACGTCAGCACGCAACGATCGACACCTGCTCCACATGGCGGTGAACGACCGTACAGCTTCCTCCAGGCAGTTGGCAGCATGTTGGTCTACTGCTACAGGTGTACTTTTCTCCACCAAAACCCTACCGGCTAACCAAGGAATAAGGATTGTTTGCGCAGGGGGCGAGGTAGTGGGGTCCACAGATTTTACATGCACGTATCCCCAAGTATACATGGCGGGTATCGAATGCGCGACTTTCCAGGTGGAAGTCCGACACTCTGACCACTCGGCTGCCACGGCCTTGCGACAGGTGTATTAATGTCGGCTTCGTCAATTCGCCGACGTTTGCTGCACGGTGGACTGCGTGCAAGGGTGCCTTTATACAGGATACCCTCACGGCAAACCATCAAAGGCTGTGTCTGCAATGGGTTCATGAGCACAGAGCCTGGCAAGCGGATTGGCACCAAGTTGTCTTTTCAGAAGAATCACGCTTCAATTTGTGGTACCATGATGGCCGCGTTAATGTTAGACGCTATGCTGGTCAACACTGCCTTCCAGAGTGCGTTATCGAACCACATAGTGGTCACACACCCAGAGTTATGGTCTGGGGTGCAATCTAGTATCATGGACGATCCAATTTGCTACGAATTGAGGGTAATCCCAATAGCAACAGGTACATCCGTGAACTGCTACAGCCCAAAGTCGTTCCCTTTCTTCAAGGCATCCCTGGAGCTATCTTTCAGCAGGATAATGCACGCCCCCATGTTGCAAAGACTGTTCGAGACTTCTGTTCAGCCCAACAAATGCAACTTCTTCTCTGGCCTGCCTATCCGCTGGATATGTCGCCTATTGAGCACGTGTAGGATTTGGTTGGTCGGCGTCTCGCACGTGATCGGCATCCTGCAGCTTCAAAAGACGAACTTTGGCTGCGCATACAGGGAATATGGAATTCTCTTCCACAAGCAGACATTCAAAATCTGTTTGATTCCATGCCACGTCGTATAGCAGCACTTATTGCAGCGCGTGGTTGCTACACCAAATACTGATTTCGGACACTTAATGCTTATGTTTTGCTTTGAAAATTTCGTCATTTATTCGTACCAATACAAGTTGTTTGTGCATTAAATTGCATTTACTTCTGATGATTTCTTCATGGTGTTGCAGTTTTTACAAACAGCAGTTTAAAAACAGAGTTATGAATAGTACTTACTACCTCTATTGATGAAGATGAAAATGCAAAATCACTTTTAGTTTCAGTCTCATTTATTACTGGTGCCTACAGAAGAAGAAAACAGAAGAAATATGTGAGTATAACAAGAAATTCCTGAGGTAAAAAGCTTATGTTAAAAATCAAAATGAAATAATTATATTTTGAAGAATTATTGATTTGAAATGAAAGAGGTAAACATTTCCCAGTTTGAACTAAACAATTCCCCTTTTTTTCATTTTATGCCTGTGCATGGTCCTGAAAATTTCTGTTATAGAATTGCATGTTTCATTGAGTAAGAGAATTAAATTTATGCTTTAACCAAAAAAAAAAAAAGGATAAAGTGCATTCCACCTGCCAGGTACAGATACGTGACATTAAAAATGCATCCCATTACAAACGCTAAGCCCATAAAAGAGTAATTTCAAATATTAAAATATATATCTATACAAACAAAATAGGGCGAGATGGAAAGTTTCCAGAAGTACGAAGTTTTGTTACAGGTACCTTGGATCAGGTCCTCATGCACCTAGAAGCGTTTTTTCAAAATTGGAATTTTTTTTTATTTTTTAATTCCTATTTTAAGCAAAATTTATAATTTTAGAAATATTTTTTTGTAGAAATATCACAGCGTTGTTTTGATTTTTGTAGCATATTAATGCTCGCAAAAAATGACCTCTTTGCAAAAATTGATAGAGTAATTAGAACACGTGTAAAATTCACTTCAAGAAGATTTAAAATTCAAAAACGAGACTTAACTGTGAATTTATCTGCTCAACTATCGCATTTTCGGCCACAGTAGTATTTTCGCAGCCAAATAGGCGATTTCTGTTAACGCAAAACTAACAAATATTATTTTTGGACAAAATCGGAAACATATATACAAAGTTGGAAGGTTTTTGATATCTCTGGTTTTTGATGAAATTTCGCCAAGTGGCGATAACTTGCTTTATCCCCCATGCAGTTAATTGTTCTCAATATATTATTTTACACTTCTTAACTCTTTGATAGCGCATCAAAAAATTCTTAGTAGTAAAATTGTTCTTATTTAATTCAATACGTGATTTACACTATAGGATCATGGCACATTTTCGTTATGCTTCCTACTATAGTGCGATTTAGCAATCTTCTGCTTTATTTTAACTTTTTACGTAGCAATTTTGATTGGTTCTATATTTCACACAAGTGATTTATTTTACAATATTTATTTATTTTTTGTGCTGCCTATTTGGTGCTATTTCGACTGAATTTAGTTACCCCTTTTAATCAACTTATATTTTATTTAGAATTACAGCTAAATTGCGACCCGGACCCCCTGCTTCAGAGATATCCCAAGTATTATAGTTTTAAGATCAGTTTCAAAAATTTAAAATGCAGAAAGCCCCTCAAAAAAAAATAATTAAAAAAAATACTGCCCTAAACTTCACCAAAGATAGTCTAAAAATGGACGTACTGTACATGGTCTCAAAATTACATATACTGTTTTAAATATATTCATATTTTCATCGTTACTAGCTATATATATATAAATATAAAAAGGTTATGATTTTGAAAGCACACACCACCCCTCCTAATTCTTAACATGCTGTAAGTATCACGTAAGTATTGGTTCAGTACTGAACATTTTCTTACTTGAATGAGCATGCTTATTTGCCTAAGGAAATATTGCTTTTCTTTTTTTCCGCGTTTTCTTGACTTTTATAAAAACGCTATTTTAATTGAATTTTCAAGAAATGCTTTGACAATTTTGCAATCAGGATTTTTAGGAACTGATGTCCTTATTCTGATAGGAATTTTAAGATGGCGTGTTGGAAATTTAAAGAACAGCAGCTCTTAAAGGTCTGTAGTCTAATCGGTTATTTTTAGTCACCTGGACGCGTTTGTTCCAATGTAGATTTTTTAGGATTAATGGACTTATTCTAATAGGGATGTTTAGGGGTTATTGAATTAATTAAATTTGAGGTTTTAAGGAGTACTTTCTTTATTTTAGCATCAATACTTAGAAACCGTTTATTTTCATTTAATGGCCATTTTTGAAGCAAATACAGCTCTTATTCTCATGGGAATTGTTTAGATGTAGTGTTGTCCACATTGTAATTGGGTTTTTCCCAGGCTCTAAACCTTATTTTTGAATTATTGTCCAGACGCATATGTGTACTTTAGTTACTGTTGCCCTGACTCTATGGCAATTTTTATGGAGTCACAGATCACATACAAAATATCATAATTTAAATTTCACATAAAAATAGTTATTTAAGTCTCCCATGGCTATCATATATGTATTGCTAAATAATTAACATACTTAATTTGCACAAATCAACTGTACTAGTATTTAATTAGGAATTGTCAAGTTTACTGATATATAGTGTAAAGCAATAAAAATATTAAAACGCTATGATTATAGATCTTATTGCTTGCAGACCAAGTAATAGACCGAAATATTCAAACAAGTTAATTAATTTAATCATTGTAAACGCCTTGCATGCTATTTAAAGACCAGTCAAAAAATGTTGAACAATCAGATCACACAAATACAAATAAGATGCGCCTCCTAACCTGGTCATCACTTTTTTTTACATAATTGCTAGGAAAAATTCCAGTTCTATTTTCAATTGTTCCTGTCCACCAATCACCGTCTTTTTTAGTAACTAAGATTGTCTCTCCAACTTGGAAGCACAAGTCACCAGGTTCCTGAGACTGATAGGAATAAGTTGCTAAATAATATTCAGGGATTCCCTCTGAAAATATATAATATAAAGCTATTTGAATGGCACAAAAATGATTTTATAAAACAATTTGTGATTTAAGAAGCACAATGTTAATATTCTGGCAATGAATAACATTTTTAAAAGAGATAAATTATTTTTCCCAGTAATATTGTTGGAATTTCACTACAAACCGACTTTCTTTTATTGGTGGTATATTTTACGCAAATTTTATTCACATTTGCTTGAATTTTAAATTTAGAGGGTGTCTTTTAAAATTTCCTTCAATTTTGAAGAGTGCAAATATGCATGAGCAGTGTGTCAGTTTTAAAAATAAAACATAAAACATAGAAAAAATATAGATTGTTTAAAGAAGTCTTTATAGACTCTGGCTAGTTCAATATTATTTGCCCCAATAAAAAAATTTAAATTATAAAAGAAAATAAATTATACAAATTTGTCCATTTTCTCTTTTCTTTATATTCTAAGTAGTGATATAAATGTTTTCTAAATTTTTGGTATGGTAAAATAATGTTATTAATCAGGAATGAAAATGTAAGAAATATTAATTATCCATTTCTGACTGTAAATAAAATACAAGAAATTAAAAATTAAAAAGAAAGGAAAGTCCATATATGAATAGAATTTGATTTAAAAACTTTATTCAAAAGTAATTCAAAGCTGAATTGAATGTTTAACAAACTTGATTTGCTAGTAAAAATTTTAACTATGAAACATCTTGTATAATTCAATAGAAAAGAAGGAAAAATAGAGAGAGACAGAAAAGTCACTTACCAGGAGGAGAAGTAATTACTTCTGGTGGTTCTTGAAGCTCATTTCTATTAAAGGCATTATCTTGACTGTTCAAAAAAAAAAAGACAATTCCAAAACAGTTTTAAAACTTTACAAAACTTCGAATCATTTAAATTTTCTGAATCACAATGAAGTAAAAAATTTATACAGTGGAAATAATTTAGTAAATTTTTGAAACGAAAATATTTTCTTTTCATTAGTTGAAACCAGGATTTAATAATGAGTGAAATAACACTGTAGAACATTAAATGTATTTATTCCTGTAATCATAACCCATAGCTAACTGTTTAGATTAATGATTTTGAAACTTACTTCAAATTAAACCTTAAGTTTTATATTACTGATTTGTACTGCTTAAATATCACAGAAATGCATCAAATATTATATCAATTCTAATGGTAAGGGGAATAAGAAATTTATTTCAGGAAATTTTGAAAATAGCAGAGTTTTTCTTTGCTTTTGCATCATTAAAACCAAAACATTTCCTGCTTGAAAACAGAAGTTATTTAATCCACAGCAATACACAGGGCCTTATTATCACACAGGCAAATCGTAAATTATACTGAAGCCTCAAAATTTTAGGGGCCCCCAAAACTCTTTTTGCAAACCAATGTCTTGCCCTTTTATGTGGAAAAAAAATTACAGTAAACCTGACATTTTCTCAAATTTACACCCCTAATGTATAAACTATCATTTTCATCAGTTTTGTTTTGTTTCTAATTGGTTATAGAACATATTCTGGTTTTGAAGGTATTTTATTGAATGAAAACTTCAGTAGTTGAAAATATCTAAACTGATTAAGATAGCTGAATATTATCATTATTGATGCTTTATATACATTTACTAAAAGAATATATAAAGATTACACACTGTGTTCTCATTAAGTATTGCTTTATTTTCAGAACAAGGAGCCTGATATTTTGTAATATTTTCAGCAATCTATCATGAACAAAATTTGAGGGCCAGAAATTTGAGGGCAGATATATACGTTTTTATGGAATCAATGTAAAAGTTAATTTTTAGTTTTGAATTTTGTAGCTGAACATTATTGTAACATATAACGAAGGGAGAGGGTTCCAAAATTTTCATGTCTCAAGGCCCAATGTAGTCATGATCAGGGCTGGGTGTATGCATAATTCAACTGCCTGTTGGCTAGCTGACAGAAATTATGCATATTCATCATGCATAATTACTGTCATCTAGTAAACAGGTTAGGTTATTAAATGAAGTTGATAAAAAGAAATTATTATCATCTCTGAATGATCTTCAAATGTAAAAGCTCTACATGTTTTAGCTTGCCCACATAATGTATCAGTTATTTATTTATTTAATTTTGATGCAATTACAACAAACACTTTAGAGTAACTTCAGTTATCCATGTAAAAAGGTAAATTCTGGCTACATGGAAACATATCTAAGGAAAAAAGACACTTTAAATATTGATAAAACAGAAAACTATATTTTGATAATGCAAAGATTTATTTTAAAGTACTCTTAAGATTCTAAAAGACAAACTTTCTAACCAATTTTGTGCAAAATGTTACCCGCCTCTCCCGCACATATAATAAATGAATAATAAAATAAATGCTTTGATATTTTTATATAACAAAAAGCTTTCTAGTATTTTTCACATTAAATTTTTGTAATATTTCAAAACTTTCACAATGGTACTAAAATAAAAGCATTATTTAAAAATAGAACATTCAGAGGTTATTTTCTGTGATACGGTATATCACATATTTCATTCATTTTCTTAATGACGGGAATTTATCATTTTGTTTTTCAAGAAATTCGGGATAGCATTCATTTATTTTGTGAAAATATTAAGTTTGGGTTTTTATTTATTTTACAGGGGATTTAATTGTAAAATATAGGTTGGATTTATTGTTTTTAAATGGTTTTTTTTTTTTATTTTCAACGGGTGTAAGCGCGTTCATTATTAATATGCATCGAGCTTTTTCGTGTATTTCCAGCTCGTTTACATGCGTTGGCGTCCATTTTTTGTTCCTTTCCTTGCGAGAGCAAAGAAGCGTGACGTCATGCTGTTGTTTCATTGTGTTCTGTCCTGATTGGCTGCTTGGATTCACGGCGGTAGGATACATCGTTTTCACGCCACTGCGAATGCGTTTTTGGTGCACGTGGGGCAGAGGTTGTTGAAGGCAGTGTGGCTTGTGAGGCAGCAGAGGACGCACGTATAGTTGGAGAGCTAGCCAGCGACCACCGAGAAGTTGATGATAGAGATGGCTTCAGCGTGGCCGGATCTGAATCCGCCGACATCCTTTGACGATGAATAGATGCAGGAATGAAATCTCAACGATCCGTTAGGATCATAAAGGATGTGGATGGTGTTGTCAGTATTTTTTAAGCAAAAATATTTTTTTTGAGGGGAAACAAATATAGGAAATAGTCTTCCAGCCAGCCATGAGCACGTGTCGTCGAAAGCATTCACAAATTTCATCTCCGCTCTCCTGCCGCTAAGCAGAACTGCTTTGAGTCCAACAGCCTTGTGTTTTTTTATATCGATAGCCATGCAAGTCGTTCAACTGAAGCCTCTGAGCAAGGCATAAAAGTTACTTTAAAAAAAAAAAAAAAAATGAAGCGTATCCAACCTGTCTCCAGACATTTTTTTTAGTCCAATGTTAAATTCAAGATCCTGAGTCGTCGATGTCTTAGTATTGTCATAATTTTTACAAGTAATCAAATTTTGTTCACATGTAGTGATCTTTTTTCGTGGTACGGAGTACTCCCAAGCCTTTTAACTAAATATGCCAAGTGAATAAATTTCCCTTTGTTTCTCCAAATGATGTGTAGATATCTATTATTTCCAACGGTGTATGCTGTGATGGGGTAAGTTCTTTTTCTTTTATTTTGTTCAAGGTTTCACAGTGCATCCAGACGAATGAAACGTCCTGGAGTTTTTGCGGAAGCACATGCCACTAAACGGTTCGCGACAAAAATTTTGGTTCAAATTATAATGGGGGGAAAATAGATCATGGTGCAAAAATTGAAAGGGGATTATTAAAAATTTAGCCATACTTGGCCTTTCCACCAAATAATGGAAGCACCACGACATTTTCAATTATAGAATAAATTAAAAAATTTGTATCCACTTAAATTTCTATAATTATCCAAAATTTTTTTTCTTTTCATATGCATAAAGCCATAAATTTTTCTATGAGAATGGAGCCAACTGACATAAGCAACTTCAATATAAAACTTTAAAAATATTTTCCTCACAGCAGGATTACTTACCTATCATTGACTTTCATGGGTCCGGATATCAATTTCACATAAGATTTTGGGAACCATCCAAGCTAATAAGGAAGGAGAAAATAATGTCAAAATTGAAAATAAAAAATGTGATTTTTAAAATAAAAATGGTCTTTTAGTAGTTTTGATTGGAGTTCAAACTGTAAGCAGTATAAAATAAATACTATTATCCTACGAGTTCAAAAATTGTTACTTTAAGGGGTGAAAAAGGCAAGTAATGCCACACACTCCAGGATCATTATGGAGTACATTAAAAAAAAAAAAAAAAAAAAAAAACAATTTGTTCTAAAGTTCGCAGAAATACACCAATTTCGAAGCAGCTAAATGTTTTGGAGCAGGTATAAGGAAGCTTCTGACAGCTTAGATGAATAAAAAGACTTAAAGATTACCTAAAGAATCAAATTTTTAATGTTATGAGTTCATAATTTTATTTTTCTAGTAAATGTCATTTCCAGGGAAGTTATAAATTTCTGCTTCAACAATTTTTTTTAAATTGGAGGTGGGGAGAGGGATGCCTTAATAAAACAATCTTTGTAATAAAAATTTTCATGTTAAGAAAGCACAAAAAAGCTCAATATACTTTGTATTGTTTACTTTTTGAAAATAAGAAATATGGCAAATGGAAAGCAGATGCTAAAAGACTGCCTGATTCACGTGCTTCTTATGCATTTTTGGCAGTAAACTTTTGGGAGGAATAGGGTTTTGAGAGCAATAAGAGGCAGGATTTGATAACTGACGCAGTACTAATCCTACTTAGATGTGAAACATGTGCAAAAACCTTTTTAATCAAACTTACTTTGTCTTGGAACTCCCCATACCACCACATGTCTTGCTGTTCTTTGACAGTTATAACATCTCCCTTGTTGAAACTCAAATGATTTTCTTTTTTTGCCTTCCATGGAAATAAGGCTTGGGCTTGTAAACCATCGGGCATACTTTGACCCTATAGAGAATCATAACAGAGCTTTCAGGATAATGGCAATTTTAAAGAGCCAAATTTTATACATTTTATTAAAGTAAATGCATTTTAAGGTGGGGGAAGTGTGTGTGTGTAGGGGGGGGGGGAGGGTTCAGCAGGACATTTAATGTACAAATTGACAGAAAAAAAAAAAGATATTACATTACATCTCAAAAAATTTCTTGAAAATTTTAAATATAACCATACCACATATGGTATGGTTATTATGCACATATATACATAGTTTGAGAAACCTTGGTTTTAATACTACTAGATAGGTCCCCATGTGGAGTAGTGCCCCAGGTTCCCATCACTGTTGATACGCCACTGCTCACTTGAGATTGTGAAAAAAAGTTTATTGCGCAAGATATTTAAAAGTGGTTTACATGATTTGGTTAAAGAATAAATATGGGTTATTTCATTTCTAAGCCCCCTTTCATTTAATAAACAAAACATGATGAATATTCCAATTCCCACTAGTCAATATCATGCAAATGAAATTAGATTCGAACTTTTTTCTTTTTAGACTGAATATAATTTGTATTATAAGCATAATAAATTAAAGTTTAAAAGTTATTTTGTGTAAGATAATCAGGTTGGGGTAGCTTCAGGGCAGACTAATAGTGGGTAAAAGGTTAGTTTTCTTTTTGTTTCACCTTCTCTGGTTGCTTACATAAATAAATAAAGCAAAATATTTGTACAGTGAATGTAAGTTGCTGTTTATAATAATTATTATTTGTTTACTTAATTCCTTTTCCTTTTTGGGCCGAAATATTTTTTCTAAAGTAGAAAAGAAAGAGGTTGGAAACTCTACATTTAATAGTAATAACGAGTCATAAGATGTCAATGATAAGCGATTCTAGAGCTTTTTTTTTGTGCAAATTAAGGTATCGTTTCTCAAGCTTTTTAGTGTTGTGACCCACTTAAAAATTATACATATATATCTTCCCATACAAATTTATACAGCAGTATATGCTTTAATTTTGTTATTGTTTATAAAAATTTTCAAAATCATGTCTAGAATTAATAGCAAAATGGAATGAAATATCTTCTGCATGTTACATCATAATAAGCACTAAGAAAATAAGTATGCAAAAGGTTTTTCACAAAAATTTAAAAAAGACTTTACCTGTCCAGGAATGGGAGAGACAGTATCAATAGATGTTGATTTTTGTGGTTGGGTGAAGGAAGAATTTTCGGAATGTTGCAAAACATCTTTAATAACATTTTTCACTTCCAAAGATTCAGGTCCATTCTCAGGTGCTTCAGAAATGCCTCTGTAGAAAAATATAGAAAATGGATACAATTATTTTTTATTTTCAAAACAATTTGAATGCACTTGACTGCCACAAACAGTATTACAATAAAACTTGGATAATTCAAACGTCTTTGATTCGAAGATTTCGCTTGGTCCCTTGAACTTTGTATTCAAATCAATGTTAAAATTTTTAATTAATTCAAAGTTCAACTTCTTTAATTTGAAGGTTTTTCTCATCCAAAATCAACAGAAGTCGATTGAAATAAATTTTTTGTTTGTTAAAATTTTATTGTACTCAATTGTTTGCAACAAATGGAAGATTAGTGAGATTTCCGTCTTGTTTTCTATTGTGAAAGATTCCATTCAAATCATCCACCTGTTCGGAAGGTGACAACTGACCTCCTGCATTGACACCCAAGACCAAAAGTCTTTCAGGTACTCTTTTAACACTTTACTGGTTAACAGTGAATCACTGCCTAATCCGTCTCTCTTCACAATGTTTCGACACATGTCATATTATTATTGGTTGCTCGAATAATCAGTTCATGAGTAGAAAATATTTTTCGTCTTTGTTAAAATCACAAGACTCAATTCAATGAAGTAATCCAAAATTTCTCATTTTTTAAAAAAGCTGTAGCAGGTAATTTTCAGTACTTAACCAAAGAATATTTTGTAAAAATAACTCTACTTATACTTCCCTGTTTTCGTCTGTATGTGTTACAGCTTTATCTTTTTTATTGTGTACAAAATAAATTTTATTTTGTTAACAAATACAATGTTTAATTAATTTATATACATGCCTTGACATTTTCCAGAAAAGATTATTGACATTTTTGACGGAATAAACATCATCGACATTTGTGGGCCTTAAATTAGGGCACAAAAATTAGACTTGTGTAATTCGAAGTTTTGGATAATTCAAAGTTTAGCTATGGTTCCTTCAACTTCGAATTATCCAAGTTCTACTGTAATATGCAATCAACACATTTAGTTAACTTTGTAGAGTACAAAATGCCTTCCCCTACTAGCCGATTCCCCGCAGAGCATCTGCGGCCTATAAGTTCAACAATCAAACCTGAGAATGATTGTGCGATGTAACAAACTAAGGAGTTGCCACTCCAAAGTATCGGAAATTAAAAATAGAGGTATGAATAGAAATACTTTTTAAGAAATAAAAATAAATTTGCTAAATTCCCCCGTAAGTTATGGTAATAAATACAAATATTATTTTACTTTTCTATGATAATTATTAAACAAATTTTAAAAGATTGTTTTACCTTAGTTTGTTCTTTGCATGACGGCAGTATCATATCACCGCAAAATTTAATCGTAACAGGTCCCCGTCAAGTGAAATTTCAAAATAGTTTCAAACTCGAAAGGGTTAAGAAAAGATTGCTAGATATAAATGTAATAATGATCGCTCGATATAAACAAACTAAGGTGTTGCCACTACAAAGAACAGGAAATTAAAAATTGAGTTATGAATGGAAATACTTTTTAAGAAATAAATAAATTTGTTAAAATTCTTAAGTCACGATAACAAATACAAATATTAAGTTACTTTTCTTTCAATATAGTTTTACCATAGTTTGCTTTAAGCAAGATGTCAATATCGTATCGTGCCGCAAAATTTAATCGTAACTGGTCCATGTTAAGTGAAATATATATATGGATTTTAACTGTAGCATTTAATATTTTAACAACTAGGAATATCACAAAGAATATTTTTTATAGACTGCTATATAGCAAGGAGTGAAATTGGTTAGAAGGTTTAAATATTACTGACTAAACTTATCAAAAAATTTTGACCAAATACTATCCAAATGTCAACGAGCCACCGACTAAATGTCGACGAAATACTGACTGAGTTTTAAAAACTACTGACCAACTTTAGCATAATAATCAACAATATTGCAAATACTCCTTTTATTCTGTAATCCAGTGGTAGGCAACCCGTCGACCGCGATCAAGCCCATTTTCGGTCGATCACGCCAGCATTTTGGACTGTTTATAGTTTAAAAAATAAATAAAATAACCTTTGAATTGGATGGCGAGTTTATTATAATTTTCCCTTCAGAAAGTGCTTATTAGTTTGTCAGACCATTCACCGCACCTAAAAAATATGGAATGTCAGTCGTCACTTTAACTATGCTCTTGGTGAGAGTTAATTCAAGAATGTAACTATATTTCACATGTGTGTTTTAGTTAAAAAAAAACAAAAAAAAAGTTTTTTTAATCTAATTTGAAAGAAATAATATATTTTTATTGTTTTGATGCGAGTTAACAGTGTTAGCAAATCATTACTTTAGAAATTTTAAAGTAGGTGTTTTATAGGCATCAGAGTTCTGACAAGAATTAACCTACAAGTTGAAGACAGGTGCAATCCCAACATGCCCTATTAATAGTGTATAATACCCCCCGCTCCTCCGAGCTCCGAGTCAATCTTGGTGTTCCCCAAACTTGGAAAGTAGATCTCAGTTTAGGTTGCCGACCTCTGCTGTAACAGGTTGGCAAAGGGTATAGTCTCCTAGTATTTTTCCTTGAAAAAAAAAAAAAAAAACAACAAAATACATGCAAATTCATAAAATTCCATTTCTCTAAGGCAGGGAGGGATCAATCGCCCTCCTGACCCCCCCTAAATGATTGACCTGTCTGTAACATAATCCTAATTATGAAACAATTTTGCTTTAAAATTGCAACTTATATATTAAACTAAACTCAGCGGTGCAACAGAACATGGGGGGAGGGGCCTGTCCTCTCTCAGCTTAGGAGAACGAGTCAATTGTACAATCACCCTTGTTAATTTTTAGTACGGATAAGGTACTAATATAGCAGTGTGTAAATAAATCAACATGCCAAAAAAATCAATTAATGCGAAAGAAAATAATTTACTCTAGGGTGCGCTTCATCTCCGTCCCAACAATATGTACTGTTTCAGTAGGGGCTCCTATTGTAGCAGTACTATTGGTAAAGGCATTCTCTTCAGCAAATGCATCTTGAGAGGCTTCAAGACATTCAGCATAAGCTTCTGGAAACCAGCCCCTTTTCCCATGTAGTTCCCCTCCAAGCCAGCCAGGTTCAGAGCTTTGACCATCTGGAACCTAAAGGAACAAGAACTATCATGAATAAACTTCAAGCATACATTTAATTTGAATTGAAGCATTCAAAAATTCATAGTTTAAGAACTAGCGACATAGTTTAAGGACTTTACAAATATTCGTCATATTTTAAACTATGCAAATGAACTTGAAACTTTACAAAGTTAACTTAAACTATACTATAATATAATAACTACAGAAACTCACAATGTATTTCATTAACCTGTAATCCTTTTAGATAAATGCATGATAAAGTAATATTATATAAAACAAAAGTTCATCACACAACTCACACACATTAGTAAGACAAGACTAGAAAGAATTATCTGATTACTAAAACATGACTTGAAGATTTGTGTAAAGCATAAATTGTGGAAATAAATTTGAAACTTCAAAGAAACAAATGGTATGTACATAAAAATATGATATTTACTGTACTAATCTTTTTAAACAATAAAAATAACACACCTGAACTATGTCCCCAGGCATTACAGATAACTCATCTGGATTCCGAGCTTCAAAGGCATATAAAATTCTATACTTGACTACCTTTTCAGAACTTCCAGATGGTGAAACATTATCTAACAAAAACATGAACAACTATCAGAAAAATCCATAGTTTAGATTCTTTTAATTCAAAATGTTAAATTTTAAAACATAATTTTTAATTATTTATTTTGATCAGAAAATGGTTAATTTGAAACAAAACTATAAATTCAACAAAATCAAATGCAAAAACTATCATTCTTTTCATGATCAGAATCACTGTATATTTTTCACTAACAAAATCAATACTCATACATATTTTATCAAAAGATTTTTATTCAGAACTTTTGGCTATTTTAAATGAATTATTTAAAAAAAAAAAAAAAAAACTATAAATTGCATAAAAAAGCTATTGTTAATACTTGTATTGGAATTTTTGCACATTTTAGAAATAGCCATATTTTTAATTTGAGGAAAAATAAAAAAATAACTCAGATTTATGGCAGCCATTTTTAACAAGAAAACGTTACTTTTTTTTTTTTTCAAATATAATATAGATAATATAGATCATTTTGATTCTGTATATGAGAATATTCTCCACTACAAAAGGAATCATTCTGTTTCTCAGTGTAATAGTCAAAATCTTTTTTGACGGCTTGCAAAATTTATGTTGCCAGCAGAGAAAACCAATAAAACCTGTTAAAGATATTCTTAATTAAAACTAAATAAAAATAAAAATTTAAAGCTCAAGAACATTTGTAAATAATTATTTATTAAGACTTCCTAATGATCATAATAATATGGCAAATGACAGGATATTCTTTAATTATAAAAAAAAAGATTCAAAAACACTGCCATTACTTTTCCAAACATGTATTTTCATTTGTTTAGTTAAATTATTTTATTATTGTCAAAAAGCATTAAACATACTTCTGGGGAACAGCTGTGGATGTTCAAAAGCTTTGGAACTATGCAGTGATCAAAAACTTGCTTTCATATAATTACATTAAGTAACATTCAGGTGAAACAAATACAATGAAACTCGCATTACAAAACATTAAAGGAAAATTAGAATTTACCAAAATCGAAACTTATACGATCTGTTTAATTCTCAAAGCCATTTATTCACAAAATCAAAGGTAGAATGTAATGATAAAAGATTTTTTCTTTTCGTTTTACATAGAAGAGATAGTTCATACTATAACATCCACAGCAAATATTTAAAACTTAGAATTTCCATCCAAATTCTAATATAGCATCACAGTGATAATAAACTATCAAAAAGCTAAAACGTGCTTAATTGTTTACCAAAATGAGAAATTATCTATACATACATATATACATTTATATGTATATACACACACAGTAGACTCTCGAGTATCTGGCCTGATGTGGCGGAACGGGAGGTCGGGCGACAAAAAATCCATAGATTGGAAATCTATGAACTCATTTTTTACTTCACCAATACCAGAAAGCATAGTTTTTATACCATAACCCACTGTTATAATAAATATTTTCTCACTTCTTATCAGGGTTCGTTGATTTAAATCATGATTTAAATCAAGTGATTTTTTTTAAAAAAAATCATTGATTTAAATCAAGTGATTTTTTTTTCAAAAAAATCATTGATTTTACAATGTTAGAAAGTGTTGTAAAAATGAAATGTGTTGCAATTATAACCACTGCTTCAAAGAAAACTTCCTAGGTCCATCTGTCTGTGTGCATAATATATTTCATAAATTTAGAACTAATTACTATTTTTTTAATTTTACAATATTATTCTTATTCTACAAGCATCTTAACAGCAAAACATAATTCATTCAATCATTCAAATTAGAATTCATAATAATAATGAACCATTTTGTGCTTTTTTATCTTTAAATAGTATTTTAGATCAGTTTAATAAATGCCACACAATAAATAACTCAGAATGATTTTTGACAACAATTGTTAGAATTTAGAATATGTATCCTTAAAGTTTCATCCATGTCCCCTAATAGTTTAAGGTTTTTTTCCTTCTAAAACATTTTTTATCATAGATGTTTTCAATAAAGATATTTGATTAAAACAAAAAGTTTCAGTTTTTAGTAATGGTGTGGGCATATGATTTTACTAAATCGGTAAAAATATTTCAGGCTTTTTCATTTATAAAATAGAAAAATGATTAAAGTACACTCAATGTAAAAATTAAGCACACACAAGTATTACTTTTTTTAGCTTTTAACAGCAAAATAATTCAGATTAAATTTGTTCATTTTCGTGGTACTTCTGAGTGTACTGTTATTCCTGGTAGGCTTAAGTTTCCTTTGAGTCACGCATTTGTATTAAAATTTGTTTATCATTATTATTATTATTATAAAAAAATATTTATTGCTGTGAAAATAGCTTAAAGTGTGTTTTTGCATATTGATTAACATGCCCTATTGTTTCTATGAATGTAACATAATAAATATCCAAAATATATAAGGTCTTTTTTAAAAAAATTAAAAAAATCCGATTTAAATAAAAAAAAATCCGATTTTTTTGATTTTTTTAAAAAAATAAAAAAAATCACGAACCCTGCTTCTTATTCAGTACAAAGCCCTGTATTCATCTCAAGCCCTGTAGAATACGAACATGGCCTAGTGAATCATAGAAGTAGTCGCCAGTAACGTGTCGAGTTAAAATAGAAGGCTCTATACTGGAATTTATAAATGATTAAGTCATTAAGGTACTGTGCTGCATTTTCAATTTCACAGAGAAAAAGTAATTTAAAGAATATAAAATGTTCACATTTTAACATGCTCTGTAATGTATAATTTAAATATAGGAAACGTGAGCAAAATATTAACATAAATCATAGGCCTAATTCTTAAGAAAACTGATCCACTAATAAATGATTAGACAGTTATAAAAAGGTAGCGCTAAGATAAGAGCCTCGAGAGGAATATCGTAGCAGACGCCCACTTCCAATGTCTTGTCAATGTAATTTATTCCTCCTTTAATTACTATAAAAGAAAACCGGCCGGCCAGATACTTGGGAGTCGATTGTATAAAAATAGCTTTTTTCCCTACAAATACAAACCATTCCATGTAGCTGTGGTACCATTATCATTTGGACCCCAAGTATCATTCCCAAACTCTGAAAGCAAAATTTAGAATTTATTTTCTTTGGCTTTCTTAAACATAAATGTTATTGTTAAAGAAATACAATGAAATGAGATGACAAGCTTAATTTATTACAATAAGTGTAAAGCAAGTATCATTTTAGATATATACATAAACAGTTCTAGAAGTAATTGATAATATTTATAAAAAAAATCATTCCTGTGTAGTCTATTACCTTTCATTTGTGATAATTTTTTAATCCTTTGAGGTATATGCTGTTATAGGTGCAGCAGTGTGCACCTGGGTAGGAAATTTCGTTGATATATTTGAATAGCAGTAGCACCAATGTTGTACGACATTCACATATTATTTTAAATTGGTTTTCGATTGCAAAGTTGTAATGCAGAGTAATATTGAAATTCCTGCTTAGAACTGCTCATTCACTGAATTAGAAATGATGCAGATCACAAAAGGTTTGAAGGTATAAGAAAAAGAAAAGAACCTCTATTTTGCACTTACCAGCATTATTTCCTATGACAGCATTTGTACCGTCTCTAGCTTTTTTCTCCTCCAAGAAAATGACTTTTTTCTCTTCATATTGTGAATAAAGATTTTTGTAATTTTCTACAATATCTGTAAGTTTTTCTTTAAGCTCCTAAAATATTTTAATCACATTTGGATTAAATTTTTACATTTGAAAATCCAAAACTCAAAAAAGTAATTATGCTAGGACTATTAAAAAAAAAAGCTAATTAAATGAAAAGAGATACCTTTATTTGATCACTATTATTTTCAATGTCTTTCTGTTTTTGTGACGTTTCACTTTCAATATTGCTTAAGTTATTTTGTAGTTGATTTAATATGGCTTGTTTGTTACTAAAACTATGCATTACCGAATTATAAGAATCACCTGAAACAAAAAAGAGCAAAATAATTTACACAAAAATATTACATTAAAATTTCGAAAAGATTTTCAATTGGCAGCTTTTGGTGCAAAGTTTTTTGACACAACAATACTCTTTTAAGTTCAAACAGTTTGATAATTTCTGAAATTAAACGTAAGACTTAAAATAATTATTCAGTTTTAGAAATAAAATTTCACGTTAAAACGTGAAATTTTATTTCTATTACTTTGCACAAAGTTTAATCATTACTATAATTATTCAGTTTGTTATGAAAAATATTCATAATTAAAAAACAAATAAAATAGAAAGATTCAAAATTTTTTTTCTATTAAAGCAGAAAAAGTTGTAGAACTTTTTCTGCAAGTTGGTGGAATAGTATATAATACAGCTGACTTTTCTGCCTCAGTATATACTAGACACCCTACTCAATGGGGCAGGAAACAAATATGAGAAATCTTTACAGTAGACAGAGTGCTTTCTTTCTCTAACCATCTCCAATACTCACAGCAATTTCACAAACCTAAACAAGTAACATAAAATTTTGCAAACGCTCAAGTGCTGAAACTATTGGATGTGGCAACGCTAGCGAGAGCCACCTCACAGCCGGGTGTGACGAATACGTCTCGCTGTTCTAATAGAGTCTTGAGAACGGGTGTACCGTATACGGGATTTCAGATGGAATGAAATATTAGTATTTTTCTTTGATACTAGATGGGGCCCTATGACTGTTATGGTGTATTATGTCGAGACTGGAGAATGTTGACCTTCATTTCCATAGCTTTTTTTTTTAAATTCTTTTTTCTTTGGTTCGGGTTGGAGGAAGAGATTTATGAGAGAGCAGCGGGCGGCAATGAGTAATGAAAATAGAAAATAAACAAGCTGGCGCTTTAACTGGATCAGCTGATATAAACACATGCAAATGATTCGAATCATTCCAAGTACTTTTATTTCTTTTTTTGTTGATATATATATATTCAGTGGTTTGCTTCCTTGTCTTCATTTATATTCGGATTTGGCTAGCGCTCAGAGGAAATTTTCTTGTATCATTTGGCAAATGCTTTATTATTAAAACGGCAAAGAGAAAACTATATTTAAAAAAGAGAAATACACCCAATTAGTGAATGATTTGTTCTGAGATAGTGATGATAGTTTTGATATTTCAAAGGAACTGGAAGGTGAAAGGGACTCTGATACTGACATACTATCAGACACAGAACTTGCAGCATGCATGCCTTCTACATTCCGCGACAGCAGGGATAATTTTTAGCAATAAAATAATTTGTATTATTTTATTTGTATCTATATGCTGTGTAAACTAAATTTTGTGAATGTTTTTAGATATTTTTCGTACATAACTTTTTGAGGTAAGTCAAAAATTTCGTCATACTAAATTTATTTTATGGAATTTTTACGGAAAATATTATGATGAAATTTAAAAATTAATCCGGATAGCTGACAACAAGTTTTCTTATAATGCTCCAAATTTTGAAGCAATTGCATAAAAAATTAATTTTTTATGAATTTTTTTCCAAAGTTAGGCTTAGCAGTGCAAATCGCCTGTCCGCAAGTGACAATGTATTCTGGTAGAACCCCGGCTGGTGGCTGCAGCTCGCTGACTGCGGCGCCCGTTTCGAAAGGGTTAAATAGATTTTCAAAAGGTATCGAGTTTTCCAAAGTATTATTTTGTGTTTAAAAAAACAGTACATACACTTTTTAAATTCTTCTTTGTACACTACGGAACCTATCATGAACAGACTATTGTAATACCAAATGTATTATAATAGTCTCCCCCCCCCCCCTCTTGCTGGTAGACGTTCCAAAAATGTTCTTCTGAAGAGAGAAGTACTAATATAAAAGTAGCTAACGGAAGAATCTTTACTGAGAAATAGTGTCTTTGCGTTTATCTATACTCCCAAGTACTCATTCACAAAGATCTACTCCAACATCTATTCTGAAAATATTCACTACAAATATAGAATATGTTTCTAAACAAATAAAAAACACTTACAAATGAAAGAAAAATACATTCAAATAAGTCTTTATATACTTAAAATTTAAAAAGTGACTTACTTATAGGATTGGCCTGTATAACTGAAGACATCTGCGCTTTCATACTTATTTTTTCTTGAGATAGAATTAACAGTCGATCATTCATTTCCTATATTTAAATAAAAGCCATATGCATAACATGTAATGAATAATTAGAAAAATAAAATATTTCAAATAAAGAACAATTATATTTATATTTTATTATATCCTTTTTTCTTTCTTAAATAATAAGCTATGTAAATGTTATCTCATCCAAAATTAAAATATCTAGACACAAAGAAATATTTCCATGAACTAATTTAAATTAAACGTTAAAATATCAAAATAACCTTATTCTCAGGACATAAAATTCTAACAACAGTCACTTTAAAGAAAATTTTAAACAGCAGAATTTTATTAAAGATGTGTTTTAAGATACTGATATTGGCAAGCGTTTTTTTCCCCACAAAATTGAGACCCATCCACGAATTGTCACATTTTATCATAATAACAATAACCATCAATATTTATTAAAGAATTTAAGAATAAAAAATTTATTATTTTTAATTTATAATTTTGGATACCAAAGTTCAAAAGATGCTTTTTGAAGTAATTATATGAAAGTATTTAAAAATCTCAGATAACTTTTAAAATGTCAACGGTTTATAAAAGAAAATATTCTAAATGATCAAGAATGCATAGTATGAATCAGTCTTATTCTAAATTTTTGAAACAAACTGTGTGTGTGTGTTTACTTTACTTAAAAATTTTTATTAAAATCTAATTTTGCATTAAGTAAGAATGAAAGAAAATTGATAGGGAAGAAGAAAATATTCTAAATGATCAAGAATGCATAGTATGAATCAGTCTTATTCTAAATTTTTGAAACAAACTGTGTGTGTGTGTTTACTTTACTTAAAAATTTTTATTAAAATCTAATTTTGCATTAAGTAAGAATGAAAGAAAATTGATAGGGAAGAAGATGGAAAATATGAAAATATACCTTTATTTTGGCTTTGACATTATTCATTTCCATTAATTTAGTATCTCTTTCAGTTCGCATATCATCTATAGATGATTTTAAGTCAGTAACCTTTGTCCTTGTATCACTAATCTTTTCATTCAAATCGTTTATTTTAGTTGACTGAAAAATTGAAGAAAAATAAGTATGCAATAATAATAATAATAATTACTGTATATGCAGTATGAAAGAGATGAACAAAATGCTAACCAGCTGCTCTAATTCAAATGTCAGATTTTTGTTTAAGTTCTTTAAATGGCAGACAGCTTCTTGTTCTTTTTGTCGTTGAGATATTAACTCTTGACGTCTTTGCTTCTCCCATTCAAGTTGCCTTTGCCTTTCCATCTCTCTACGAGCAGCCTACAAGATGAGAGCAAGAAAGAAAATAAAGAAATAAATAAATAAATAAATAAAAGATAGACAAGAACCACCAAATTAGGAAATTCATTTTCTTAAAGACCACTTTATGTACATGTATGGAAAAACAAAAGAACACCAGTGTTTTGGTTTGCATAAAACAAAAACAAAAAGTATCAATCAGTGCCAAATAACGACTTTTCCAAAATTGCTTCTATGGAATGGGATACTTTATTAATTACCTAACGTTTGCCCTTAAATGCTTGAATTGCATAATTTGTTTAAAGAAATTGAACAGATTTCTGCAATATATTTGTTAATCAAATTAAGCACAATAATACTCAAGATCATGCAATGATGTAAGATTCAAAAAGTAGGAGCAGTATAAGAGAAAAATGGGAGCATCAGGAACTAGAAAGCACAGTAAAAATTTTGAAGTTAAAAATACGACAATGATACCAACTTCAATTTGTATTGTTTTACATCATTTTCCTCTTTAGTCAAAAAATTAACAAAAAAAAAAAAAAATATAATAATATGTTTCTCAAGTCTACTTTACTTCAACTGGAGCTAGATCACGTATAATGATTATGAAAAAAAAAAAAAAAAACAGACTCTCCCCCCTCCCCCCCCCCCAAAAAAGGAATAAATAAATAGCTTAATTACAAAACCGATTAAGTTTAAATTGAAAAATACAACAAAAATATGTTTTTCATCTTAATGAGACATTCTTTAATGCAATTATAGTAGCAGATTTCGATTTTCACAAAAACAGATTAGTCTTCCTTTTATGTGAAGACTTCAACTCTATTTTCTTTTCCTTCAGCAATTCTTCACAGATACCTTTGACCTTATCAATTTTTGAAACTTCATTTTTCAGTGCTATATGGCCCCAAGTGGGATATGAATTAAAATGTCAAGAATAACAAAAAATTTGCTGAAATTTTGTGAACACTTGAAAATTCCGTTAAATAATTTTTAAAACTCGGATCCTTTGTTTTTTTGAAACATTAATTGCATAATTCAGATTACCAATTTAAAAAAAAATATTTCTATTAGCAAAAAAGGATATTTGTTTACAATTTCATAATAAAATTTGTCTAAAGAATTGCTTACTGACTGTATTTTATTAATTTTTTTCATGAAATCTCAGGTGAAGTGCAAATAAGAGGCACTCTGCTAATGCAATACATAAATGGATAAGAATTATTTTCCTATAGCTCTAGCTGGTACCACTGCAAGTTATTGCATACATGCAGAAAGGGAGTTGAATACGAAAATAGCCACAATATAGAGGATTTTGTTCATACTGTCCAAGAATACAATTTTTTAAAACAAGGTAATTGGTGGAATTATGCATTTCGGGAGAGGGACCATACTAAAAAAAAGTTAAATTTGGAAAAGGTCTGGTCTGGGATGGCCATTTTATACAAAGAATAAAATAACACGGTAAAAAAAAAAAAGACCTCTCTCTGTTCCAGTGCTTTTCTCCTTTGCTCTTCTTTTTCCTGTTCAAGTTCTCTTTGTTTTGCAAGTTGTTTCTCCAGCTCTAATTGTCTACGCCTTTCTTGCTCTTGCCTATAATATGAAAATA
Organism: Octonoba sinensis; assembly: GCA_038502835.1. NCBI lineage: Eukaryota > Metazoa > Arthropoda > Arachnida > Araneae > Uloboridae > Octonoba > Octonoba sinensis. The sequence goes on from CM076600.1 coordinate 40,903,369, forward strand.
TCTTTAAAAATCTCACAACTATTTTGCCTTTAACTTTCTTTGCTCAATTAAAAATTAATATTTCAAAGCATTCTATTCGCTTAGTAAGACATTTCTCTTATATCATTGAGAAAATAAAGGGAAATTTTAGTTACTATTTTCGCAATTACCTTATTCTTTCTCTGCGTTCCTGTTCTTCCCGTTCCTTCCTTTCCCTTTCTTCTTGCTCTTTTCTTTGACTTTCTAGCAATGCAAGCCTACGGCGTTCCAATTCTGCTTGGCCCTTTTCAAAATTCTCTTTTCTTTTATCTTCAAATGTAGCTAAGGAAGGGGAGGGGGGAACCCACATTGTAGGGAGGAAAAGCAGTTTTATTATCCAATCAGGAAAAGATTGATACACAAATAAATGCAGTTTAATAATAAATGTTCAGGATTTTTAACAAAGCTGTTCAATCTTTTAAACTTTTATACTAAACATATGTAATGGCACATCTGAGAAAAGGAAAATAAGAATGAAGTTATTGAAAAAAATATCTACAGTAGAAAATAATATTAAAAACCCTTTTTATATAACTGAGATAGATACTAACACATGCTATTTGAGAAATTTTCATTTTTAAAATAGAAAGTAAGAGGTCTAGCTTATTAAAAAGAAAGGCAGGGTTTTGTTTTTCTTTCTTGCAAAATTCATTTATTACCCTTCACAAACAAAATTTTATGAAAAGAAAATAAACAATAATTGCTATTTTGTACTAAATGAAACTTATCCTTTAATACAGTATAGGACCCCAATTTCGAAACCCCAGAATCCGAAGAACCCAAAATCTGTAACTTTTTCGAAAACAATCGGCAGCTGAAAAAAACCAGCTTTTCGTTTTTGAAAAAAAGAAAAGGAAATGTTTTGCACCGTTTTTTTTATAGAAATCGGCGTTTTAAAGAGAAGGAAAATAAAATGTAACGAACATGTTTAAGATCGGAAATGTGCTGTTTTCAAAAAAATTATTTTGCGATTTTCTGAAAACGGTTCGTTTTTGCGATAAGCAGTTTCTATTAATTTTTGCTTTGAAAAAAAAAGGGAAATGTTTTGCACCATTTTCTTTTTTGGAAATAGGCGTTTTAAAGAAAAGGAAAATAAAATTTAATGAACATGTTCAAGATCGGAAATGTGCTGTTTTCAAAAAAATTTTTCCGCGATTAGTTTTTCTTAATTGTTGCTTTTTTTTATTTCTTGTAGTTTTCTTACATTTATTTTTTAAAATGAGCTCTAATTTTAATGCAATACAGAAAATTCACGAAATTAGAAAATTCGTATTTCTTGCATTTTACCGATAGTCTGATCTTTTACTACAATTTAGTGGCTAGAGAATATAAAATCATATCAAAAGTTGACAGAATTCTTTTCTTTTATTGTTTAATTAAAGCTGTTAAAATAACAACGGGAAAAGTCTAGATGTATCGATGCTTTGCCTTGAATGTAAGCCTACTCCAACTTCGTTTTTTCGTGCTAAATTTTGCGAATTATAGGCAAGTATATGCAATAATAAAAATGCTATAAATGCGCAAAATGCTAATAAAAAGTTCCAGAGCTAATTATATAGGCCCTGATGCTACTTACAAAATATTTTGAATGAGGACTCAAAATCCGGAAAGATTGCGGCCCCAAGCGTTCCAGATTTGAGGTCCCACACTGTAGTTAAATGCGTTGGTAAATTTTCAAATTATTAATTTAGCAATATGAAAATAGGATTTTCTCAAGCTTGGAATTTTGGTAAATAAAAGGCAACAGTAACTAAATTTAAACATAATTTCAATAAGATTTGTAGAAAAAGTTGGAGAACAATAAATACATAAATAAAAAGATTTAATATTTTGGAAAAAAGAAAGGGAGGAAAAAACAGAAGACACTTTAATTCATTCAGAATAAAGAGGTGCAGATAAGAGAGGGAAAGATGAAGAACAAAATCAAAGGTAGGGAATTTTTATAATGTTAGCATGAATACTTACTCTGCTGTAATAATTTATCATCCTTGAAATCTCCAAGCAAATTAATTTCACCAAGGCCATGACTAGGGGCAGAGCCAGCTAAAATTGTTATCATTAATATTATTTTCATTCATAACTTTTATTAATCTTAACAATCAGAGTACATAAACTAAAACAATGTTTTTATTATTCTTTTCCTTACAGAAGCCATTTAAAATATTCGACCTTCCAAATAGCAGATATTTCTTCTATTAAATATTAACCAATATTTTGAAATTTGCCTAATTCTATGGAAGTACAGGAAACACTTTTTTGCATAAACAAGTTACAAAAATAGTCTTAAATCAAATTAATAATTTTTCTTGATGCAGGAGTTGCACCACCATTGTCAGAAAAAAGGTTAATAAACACAAAATTGCTTACTTGACTGAATGCTTGTTGACCTTTTACGGCGATGAGATGGTGGTATTAAATCAGGAGGCAATACCCCAGGTAATGCATCTCCAGCTTTCACACTTTCAGCTAAATGCATGGCAAGTACAAATTCTTCACAGGAGAGTCTGCCATCACCATCAATATCAGATAAAGACCTGATTGGGGTTGAATTAATTGCTTGTAATACAATTTATCAAATATTCATTAATTAAAATGGAAAATACATCATATTTTAAAAGATGATATTCATTCAGGAGACTGCATTTTTTAAACAGAAAATAATGTCTGTCAGACGTAAGAACATGGATGTTAAATTACTTCTTTGGAAAATATATGACATAATATAGTCCTAGATGTTTTATCTTTCTTTGTTACCAGAACTGAAAATTACCTTTCTCCTCTTATTGACACAATGTATCTAGACAGTGCAGCACACTTTCTAGAATCATGGTAGTCATGTGCAGCCACAAGTTTCAACCCTGATTTTCTAGAACAATGAACACAGTGCCTTTACATTTGAATTTCTCATGATTCTCAATAGACAGATTTTGAGTAAGTGGATAAGTCACAAAGTTATTCATTCATACAGAAGGGTATAACAAACATGAGTCATACATTTACTGAATAATTGATGACAATTTTTTTTCACAAGGATTCAGAGTAGCCCTAAGTGAATTTAGAGGGTCATTCCACAGTAACAGACGTTATATTTACACTGCATTTTTCAACTTCAATGAGCTTTCTAACAAACTTCTTGGGTATTTTTTAGGTTTTTTAATTTTGGCTAATAAAAGTACATGTATTCTAAGTATGCAAAAAAATTTTTTGAAGATATATATGTATTTGCTGTCTGTTAAAAAAAATTCTGAAATTTCATTACGTGTGTTACTTTTTGGGTAACACAAGTAACGAAATTTCAAAATTTTTTTAAACAGACAGCAAATACATTTTTTTGCATACTTAGAACACATGTACTTTTACTAGCCAAAATCAAAAAACCTAAAAAATACCCAACAAGTTTGTTAGAAAGCTCGTTGGAGTTAAAAAATGCTGTGTAAATATAACTTACGTTACTGTGGAATGACCCTAGAAAGCATTTACTGTCAAAATTAGGAAGTCGTGAACAATTGCTTTGAAATAAAATGTACTTAATTTTGTAGCTGGATTTTTCTCAAATCATTTACATTCTGATACAAATAGCAAAATTTGTGACACACTGCACGTCTTTAAAATAATACAATTCATGAAAATAACAATTTTGTAATGCAGCGGTTGATTGCTCAAAAACCCACAAAATTTCCATTTGTAAAATCTTAACATTATTACTCAACTCATTTTCTTCCTTTTTTGCCTACTTTCCCATAGAAGCAAAGTAAAATTAATTAATTTTAAAAAGAAAAAGCATGAAAGAATGACTACTATATCACAATTTTTTTCATAGTTCATGAAGAGGTTCCTCTCCCTACTATTATGGACTGATTATCTTTAAATGAAATAAACTATTTCAAACCATACAATACACAGGGGTGGAAAATCAAAAATTTAGTTTTGTATCAGCTTTTGTATCAGTAGAAATCCAGTTTTGTATCAGATCAATGACATTGTTGTTTCCACATATTTTACATATTGTTATTAATTATTTTTATTATACAGGAGAAAGTTTTTCTGAAAAGAAGTTTTCATCATTGGGGGGGGGGGGGGGATGGCAGGGACGTAACTAGATCATTTTCCAGTTTTGTATCAGGTTCATTCATAATTTTAACAGTAATGCTGCTTGAAGAAGAAGGTTTGCAAGGAGAAAACTTTTTTTTTTTGTGGTATGAAATCATCATGATGTTTTGATTTAACTAAAAAAAAAAAAAACTAAGTGCATCATCAACAGTAACATTATTTAAATAAATAAAACTAACATGAAATGACTGACCTTACTTTTACAAAACAAACTACAAAATTTGAAAACTCGAAAAGAAAATGTATTCCTATTTAAAAGTAGAAAAATTTTGTTTTTCACGATTGTAAAAGGAAAATTACGCCATATGATATGAAAAGCTTTTTCCTTTCTTTTGTGAAAAAAAAAAAAAAAAATCTTTGAAAGCATTCAACTTTTTAAACAATAAAGAATTGTCCCATTTATTATATTATATATACATATTTTAATTATTACTAATTATTTTTATTGTATGGGTGAAAGTTATTCTGAAAATAAGTTTTCATCAGGGGGGTGGGGGGGGGCAGGGACGTAACTAGGTAATTTTTCAACAGGGGCAAGACCAGGTTTTAGTGACCCCCCCCCCATACATACAAAAAAAAAAAAAAAAGAAGAAAAACACACAACACAACATTTAGTCAATTTAGCACCCCTAAAAGCTGTCACCTGGGGTACGGGATTCGTCTGCCCCCCCCCCCCCCCCGGTTACATCCCTAGGGGAGGGGGAGATAGAATTACAATTAGTCTTAAATATATATTTCAGGAGACTAAAGAATATATATGTACACTACGAGAAAGGAGTGAAAAACTAAATGATGTTTGAGAGAGGGTTATCTTCACTCCCCACTCGAATATTTCAAACGGATACTTCAGCAATTGAAAGACCTAAAAATGCATAAAAGCATTAAATTTTTTTTTTTTAAATACAAATGTAACTTTCAATCATGAAAAGCACAATTAACTGCTATTTGATATCTTTCAAAGAACATTTTAGAATATTAGATTCAATTTTGGTGCTGAAATAGAAAATTAAGCCTTTTTGTATTACATGTATCAGAATTGAAAATTGGTGTAATTTGGTGCAAATAGTGCAGATTTTCCACCCCTAAATGCAACATAAAAAATAAATATTAAATTTGGTATTCATATTTAATGCACTAGGAAAAGTTATACACTAAAATAATAACAATAATAAAAAAAGATGAGACTTACTCTCTCAAATTTTAAAGATTTTTACAAGTATTAGTCTCATTATACAGTCAAAATAAGAAAAACCAAATATACATTAGTAAAAAATAGATTTTTTTAGCATTAAATAGCAAATAAAATCAGAAGAAAAACAAAGAATTACCATATCTGAGCCAGAACAGGTTGACTCAATCCTGTACTCACAAGCATGTTTTTTGCTTGAGCACCAGTAAGAAAACCAGTTCGAGTCCTGTCATAAGAATTGAAAAGTTGAGTGAACTTCAATTTTGACTGTTGAGAAACAGCCCATTCTGTTAATGCAGCAGGAACACCCCTGAAAGATAGAACACAAATATTTGATTAAATGGGTGATAACAAAAAGTATCTATAAACTTCAAAACAAAACTTGTTGCAACTGGAAGAGAGTCCACAAAGGGGAAAAAAGTTCAATTATGTAAATGTAAAACACCATTGGTGCAAATAAAGAGTCTCCAGAACGGAATAAAAAAAGGCAGAGCATAAGAGAGAATAACAATGAGGAGGAGGTGAGCTTTATTATTGGCCATTTAAAAAATTGAGAGAGGAACATTCTTCCATACTGGTTTAAATGAAAATACCTAGGATATAGCTTAATGTACAATTTTTAGAAACATACACACAAAATTTGTGACCCAGTAAAATGTGACCAAAAATTAATTTATTACTTACGTTGGGGAATCCTGACTACTAACAGAACAGGAACGAGGTTTGTCAACAGGTGACGCCGGTCGAACAAACCCTGCAGCAATATTACCAACAGGAGCAGGTGGAACAATAGGAAGAGCAGCACCTGAAAATGAATTCAGATGGTACATTTATAAATGTAAAATAGCTTAAAAAACTATTTAAACATTTATGCTTATTTTACAAATATAAAAAAATTCTATTCATACTAATCTACAGAATCTCTAAAGCAAAATTCCCCGACTTTTTCCTGATTTCCAGAGATTACTTTAAAATATTAGCAATAACAAAATTTACAGCACGTAAAATGTTGCAAATTTTTTTTTTTTTTTTAATATTTTGAAGAAGAAAAAAGCAGTGTTACAGCTGTGAAGAAATTTTGCAGCACAAAAATAAAGTATCAAATTAGTTTTACAGTAGTTCTAGGGAAAGACAACTACATTTTATGCACTTGTGACTTGTTAGCAATTTATTGTTCAACAAGCAAAGCATTTCTCTTAATTTTGCTTCTATTTAATTGAATTTTATGCTATTCAACAAAATAAATATTTGACCGGTGAAACAGTACTTGCTTGAAAGAAAAATGTTATCATGCATAACTTTCAAACGTTTTGAAATGCTTAATTTTATGAAGAAATCTATACACTTTCTAGAGGTTAAAAAAGCATTTAATTCTATTAGGAAAGGCCAAGCTCCAAAAGACTTTTGATCGAAGATTAAACATTATGTATGTCAAAAAAATCATTAATTGCAGATTTTTAACACATTCTTCCTGTGCAGAATCAATATAAATGATGAATGAATGTGTGTAATAGAAAATGTTTTATCACCATGCTGAAGCATAAACTTGTGCATAATATTTTTGTTTTCTGACTTTTTTCGAAATATTGTTTAATAGTTTCATTATTTATTTTAAGTATTTGAAATGGTCTGAAGAATTATGCATGCATTAAAAATTGAAACAAAAAATAAAACTAGAAATTTAATCAGTGGTGTAGTCCTGAAAAAAATGTTGGGGGAACGCTTATACATAAGATAAGCAATTGAAATCAAAAGTGGGGGGAGGGGGAAGCTTATATTAAAACGTAAAAAGTTTGTTGGGACGCTGTCCCTTTGCATCCCCCCTCGACTTCACCAGTGGATTTAATCATCTGCGTTTGAAAAGTTCGCCATTACGATCACGAATACCAAAATTTCTATTGAATTAATTTCAAATTAAACTTTTAATGAAAATATAAAGGAATTTTATTTGTTTACCTTTTAGCAAAGCATAAAAAAACATCGAAAATTTTATAAGTTCAGCTCCCATCGCGGACGCAAAAAGATTGCATCTTTCGATGTGGTCAACAAATGTATAATAATGGTAAATAACAGATATTTCTTGGGAAAAATTAATTTTAATGAGGAAAGGTGATTTATATTAATGATTACAGATAATATTGTTGGATTTTTGGGATAAATCAAACAAAAAAAAAAAATCCCTGTATTTTCGGAATTTTTTGCAAATTTACGTTTTTCCCCCGATTTCCCCAGAGCATTAGAATTCCCTGACATTTCCCTAATTTTCCGGTTCTGTCACCACCCTGTCATATTATAAAAAACAATTACGGATGAAATATTCATTCAAAACTTTCCATTCAAATAAATTCTGACAAATACAGAAATTCAAATACGTACTAAAATGATTTTCACTCGGAAGCGTAATAAAAAAAAAAGAGAAAGTTTTGAAGCTGGGTCATATGTTCATATATATGGACAAGATCTTTATATTTGTTTCTAGTTTCATTTCTATTTCCACATCATCTATACTGTAAATTTAATTTAATTCCTTTAGCTAATTTAAATTCATTTAAAAGGCTGTTATTAGTTAAAAACTTTAATATGAGGTTCCATACTGACAATAAGACCTTTATAAGTAAAGTTTTCTAATATTGAAGAAACTTATTAATTCTGTGTTACACAAGTGTTACTTTATCTGTATGATTGAAAAATAACTAGTTTCTTTTTCTTCTCTATTGTAAAATAGTACAATAAACACAGAACAATAACCCTTCAGGTTCTGTTCGTTTGACCTTTTTCTTAAATGCTAAATTTAATGCTGTCGTTAAGCGCAAAAAAACAACTCACCTCTGCTCTACATAGTACTTTCCATTTTACTTATGATTGAGTGTGCCACAAGGCAAAAACATTCAATACCTCTTTCAGGGTGCGTACACTATTCTCTGAGTAAAAATCAAGCACTTTCCAGGACTCTTCATAGCAAAAATCACATAAATCTAACCACTTCGAATACAAGTTACATTACAAGCCAGAAAGATTTCCTTAATACTAGTTAATTTAGAGCACTCTAACTGTAATAAAATAACTTTGTATTCAATACTATAAAAATTTATCATATCGCACATTAATTGGATTTATGTGTTGTATCGGCTGTGTATGTAACGGGCCATAGCTTAAGCGCTTGTCAGGTCAGACATGTGCCTCACTGAGAAAAAAAATACTGAAAAATCACAACATAACGCTGTGTAAAAGCTTAATAAAAAGTTTATTACAAGCATGAATTACTATGCAATAGAATTATTAAATACTAAGCAAGTCAACTCATTACTTTAATAAAAAAAAAAATGATTGGGGCATTATGTCTAACCAAAATAAGGCGTGGAAGTGGCATGACATTTTTTAAAGAAATAAACATGTTCCTGAGCAATAACTTCTTAAACTGAAATAACTGTTTCATACTTGATAACTATAAAAATTTTAATGAAATGAAATAACTTCAAAATTAGGCGTGGAATTTTTTACATGTTTTTATATATTGAATTAAAATAGAAATAAATATTATTTATTTATTTTGTAACATTGTAAAATGAGTACTTAAAAGGGGAGAGGGACCCTAATGCTAAAAACGATCTAAAATTTAAACACATCTTAAATTACATGCAATAAAAAAAAAAAAAAAAAATTAAAAACAAAACAAAAACAAAACTGTTTAAAAAAAATTTTCTGCCACAAAAAGAAAAAAAATTTAAACAGGTTTTTAATAAAGTTCTAATATTTAATAATTATAATCAACAGATGTATCACTAAAACTTAAAAGCTAAAAATTCCTTGATTATCAGCGACTTTTAGAGTGGACGTGGCAAAATGACGTTTCTGCAAGCTCTTTACAGAAGCTAAAATTTAGGAAAGATTAAAAATATAGATAAGCTCAAATTTATTGATGTCTAAGGGGAAGAATCCGATATTAAACGAGAACTAGGAAGTTTTGCCGAAGCCGATGCAACCAGATTTCAAAGTGCTGAAAAAAATCGGGATTGACACTTAAAAGCGCCAAAAACGAATCGAATGTGTACATTTTACTCGTAATTTGTTGAAACTTTGCAGGAATGTACGCAGGCTACTTTTAAAAATGTTCATAGGGTAAAAAAAAAAATAGAGAAAAAGAAATCCAAATTACGAATTTTTGCGGAAGCGAAATTTTTAATTTCCACAATTACCAAAACTACGGAATTCCGTCAAAATACGGAACAATCACATGTCTGCAGGTAGAAATTTGAAGAAAGGTGAATTTTCCTGTTGATAAGTTGTAAAGAAATAGTAAAAATGAGAAAATCAAGGACTTTCCAGACATTTTTGTACATTATTCCAAATGTCCAGGACTTTCAAGGCCTTGAAAAAAAAAAAAAAGTAATTCAAGGACTTTCAAGGTTTTCCAGGTCGCGTACGCACCCTGCTCTTTACTTCTAATCACTAAGATGACCACAGATATTTGTAGATTTTTTATATATTTCATGAAGTTGTTAATATAAAAGTTAATGCAGCTATCATGAAAGCAGCTAGTATGTAGTTGTTGATTAACATAAAAAGAGTTTTGAATTTCCCAATTGATTTTTATTTGATTTAGCATTTAAACACATTTCACACATGACATTAAGGGAGAATTAAATGCTATTAACACACATTATTCACATTATTAAATAATAAATTATATCACTTTTTGTTTACACCTGGCACTTATATTAAAGTAAAATAAATAAATTAATGAATAAAAATAAAATTAAAAAACCTTAAGGCAAAGAATGTTTTTAACCCATTCTCTGGTTTGGCCGATAAGGGGTCGGCCGTTCTTTGTGTGCCAAAACTGTTGCGGCCGAGAAGGGATCGGCCATAGAAATCGTTCCCAAACTGGTTGTGACGACTCCTTTTCGTCACGAGGGTTCTGGCAAATCTTGCTTCGGCCGACTATGTATCGGCCTTTCTTCCAGGGACAAAACCCTTTTAGCGTGCTTCTCCTTTGGTCCTTGGAGAATTGAGCTCAGTGCGATTTTAATAAGCGAGAATGCATTTTGTCCTATTTCGGACAGTCCTTAAGCCCCCCCCCCCCCCCCGGTAGAGACGCTTTTGGCTTATTTTCTTTCTCTGAAGCACATCAAATCTTCCGATATACAGCTGTAGCAAAGCTTGTTTTTCGAACCGCTTTTAATTTTGAGTGTTTTATTGTGCGAAAATGTGACATTATGGCTTTTCTTAGAATTGAGCCGCTCAGATGTTCACCGCAAGCGCCTCTGGGAAGAGTTCCACTGGGATTTGCATTCACAGCTTTCTGGGGGGTCCTTCTACTTCTTATTCAGCTATACCCTTGAGAGTTGCATTCATTCCAATGCTTTAAGGGAAATGCTGGTTGTTCTTAAGATTTCCTCTTTTATGAACCTCTCTTTTTAAAATACTGCACATGGTTGAGTAACTAACTTCCGTACTTTCCTAGTAGGACCCCCCCCCCCCCCTTTTAAGATAAATGACCAACAAACAAAAATAGTTATCGTTGTTTGCTGGTCGTTTTAAAGTTAGAATACATCAATAGACACCATAAAATACCTTCTTTCCGCTTAGAAATGCATACCAGCTGTGAAGTGTTTTTGACTATTCAATTCCTTTGCTCACTTCCAGGACATGAGATGAACCTCTTTCGGTTAAATTTCAACTGTATTATTGAAAGAGCAATCCAATATTTCTTAAATGTTTGCCTTGTAAGATTTACAAAATTAGGAACAAGTAAATAAAACGATAAATTTAATCGTGTCCAGGCGAAAATCAAGAAAGAGAAGATACACAAAAATAAAATAAAAAGTGCTATGTATAATGATCGTTTTTATTTCTACCTTTTATGCTTTCTCTGTTGTCCGTTTTCTACCTTTAAATCATTTAACTACTTTGATATACCTTGGCAAGCACATCATTTTCTTTTTCTACTGTTTCTTTTTTTTGCATATAAAATTTTGTACTAGTTTTTAAGAAGAAAACTATTTTCACAAAATAAATTTTTCAATATATGCTGTTCAGCGAAAACAACATTAAAATTGCAGCAGCAAAATGAGGAGAAAAAGACTCTCTCTACTGCAGCGAAAAGCAAACCTGTTTGTTATCTGTGGCGTACGCTGTTTTGCTTTTCGGCCGGTCCAGAGAATGGGTTAAAGGATAAAAATTTACCTCCTAGAGCCATTAGAGGCCTAAAGCCAGGTACCGCAGCAATAACAACAGGAGGCTGTGCAAGCATGTTTGGTGGTAATGATTTAGGTAGTTCATAACCCTGTAATTTCATTTCAATGAGACGCATTGCAATAGCAAATTCATTACCATCCATCTTGCCGTCTGCATCTCTATCAGCCAATGCCCTTTAAAAAACAAGAACTTTATATTTATTGCATTAATTAAAGTTACAAACATTCAATCAAATCAAATGAAAATGACAATTTTAACTAAGATTCAATATCTTTTTCTAAAAAACCAACTGTACACTAAAATGCTGTAATTTTGAGCCATTACAATAAACAAATATTAATCCAATATGTCATGTTTTTATCTTATAACTATAATTACTTATTTTTCTGGTATTTGTTTTAGAAGCATTATTAATTTTTCTACCTATCTTTGATTTCCCATATTCATTTATGAATAGGGAGGGGGAATCTAACAAAAAATATTACATGTAGCACTGGTACTTAATCGATTTGAGATATTTCTTAAAGAAAACCTAATTATTTATCAAGAAAACTTTAAACTTTAAGACTGAGCAAGGGCGAAAATGCATCAATAGTGCAATAATGGTGTGAAAATGCATCAATAGTGCGCTAATGGTGTGAGAATGAATCAAAGATACATCTTTTCAGAAAGCATGAACACCGTGCCTTCAACTTTTGGGTCAAAAAAGATTTTAAAACAAGACATGCTGCTAACTTTTATTTTCATTTTATACTTATGAATTATGATTGAAAGATGGAAAGTTTGCTTATTACTAGCTAGGCTACAGCAGGTGTCAATCCAGCATTTTAAACAGGGTCTGTTTTTGTGAATTTAAAATTTCTTTTATGAAAAATCAAAGAATTTTGTGAAATTTCAAAATTTAAACATATAGTGACAAAATTTTTTTTTCATTCACTTATTTAATCAATGAAAAGAACAATTTGGTAGCTCAGAATTTTGTGAAAGGTCCCTTTTGATTCATAAGAATTTTGCAAAGGGTCCTTTTTAGTCTACTTTCCAGTAAAAGTTTTTAAAAAGTATGAAAGAAGGTGCAATGTATCGAGAAAATATCGTTAAAAACAAAGAAAAATAAAAAATAAGTGAAGTAATTAAATAACGATTGAAAAATAAAAAATTGAAAGAAGGGTTTTGAGATGGGAAAAATATGTGTGCCAAACAGATGGCACAAGATCCTCCTCCCAATAACCTTTGAAGAAATTGTCCAATTTGAAAGACTTCTATATCTTATTTTTTTTTATTTGAAAATTTTTTTCATTCATTTCACCAGTTCAAAAAATTTTAACATTAGCACTTACGGGGAAAGCAAATTATACAACCTGGACATAAGATTGAAGTTCCTTTGACCAAACTTATTTGAAGGAGTTCTCGAAATATAATATTTTTTTATTAGAGCAATTTTTAGTCAAATTTAAAACAGTTCAAAAAAATTTAACATTACCAACTATGGGAAATTTCAATCTAATATAAATCCTCATCTAACCGACAGATTAGCTTGGAACAAACTTCGAATTTTTTTTAACAGGGTGAATTTGTAGAGATTTTTGTAAAACTTGAAAATTTAAACATATAGTGATGAAAAATGTTATTATTATTTGCTATTTTATTATAAATAATGGTGTGAACAGTACAATTTGAAAGCTTGGAATTTTGTGAAGGATCCGTTTTGATTGATTTGAATTTAGTGAAGGGTCTACTTTGGTTTATTGGAATTTTGTGAAGGGACTGAAAACGGACAAGGAAGTTATCTGTTGCGATACCTGAAACTTTATCCGAAAAAGCTTGACATAGAACATGTACAGATACCAAGTTCATCCAGAAGTAAACGAGCAATTTTTCCAATGAAATATTTTGACCTGGATTTTAAGTATATTTCTGAACACATGAATGAATGAGTGAAAGAATGAATGAATAAATGAGTGAATGAGTAAATACATGAATGAATACACAAATGAGTGAATAAATATGTATTAACTATAGAAAAAGGCATATCTGAAGAAATTAAGAACTAAGCTAAATCAGAAAGAGAGAGAGCTAGATTATAAATTTGATGTCTATGTGTAACTGGAAGCAGGCTTGTATAGTTCTAAACAGAAAATCTTGTTTATTAGAATTTTGTGACGGGTCCGAAAATTGACCCGAGTTTCCACTCGCATGACCTCTGGATATGAAGAAATGTCATTGTCAAAATATTTCTGCAAAGCTTTTTTTATTTATAATAATGTTGTAAAGTTTTTACTGTGGGGATTAGAAATAAAATTTTAAAAAGATAAAAGAGATAAAACACTCTTACCAAATATGGGCAAGAATTTGGGGAGGCAAACCTGACATGAGGAATAAATTCTTTGCTTGTTCACCTAAAAATACAAAAGAAAAAAATCAATATATGCCACATAATATAAATTAAATAGATTTCAGGGTTGGAAAAAAACCTGGTTTTTTTGAAAAAACCAAAAAAAACCCGGTTTTTTTGGTTTAAACCAGGTTTTTTTGGTTTAAACCGGGTTTTTTTGGTTTAAATAGCATTTGTAGGAAAAACAATTTGACTTTTAGAAAATCATGGAGATTTTAGATCCTTAATTGTAAATAAATGTTATTGATGGTTAATTTATTGATAATTAATTAAGTAACTATAAGTTAAAACCTTAAATTTTAATTACCTTATATAGGTGCAGCACTTTAGTCGTCAACTTATAGAAAATGGAGATTTTTTTTTTGTCATTTCTTACGCTATGCGTTTATTTATTCGTGACTAATTAAAATATAACATCATGTATTAATGTTACTTTAAAGTTAGTAATTAGCTATTTTGAACAATTATCTGAAATACCATTAGATAAATTTAATCTGAATGACTTACAATGTATCCTGTACAACTTTAAAATTAAAGCACTTAGTCAAAGATAAATGTGTTTGTTTACTTATATTCCCTAAAAATACATAATTTTTCGAAATGACTAGATCAATTAGAAGAAAAAGAAGAAACTTATTTAAGGAACAAAAGAGTGAGCCTCATAGTAGTTTTCTAGAATAGTTAACTTACGCAGAGGTTTAGGCAAACTTTATATTGATGTTTCATCCATCCAGACAAATACTGGTCTAACATTATAGCATAAAAAATATTATCCTGGAGAACTTATATAAGTTTTTTTTTTTTATCTTTGCAAAATAGATAAATAAATAAATAAAGTAATAATTAGGCAGCCAACTTACAAAGGGTTTTTTATAATACTCCCACCCAAATTTGGTACTTAAGTGTTCAATTAGACAGGTGGTCAAATTACAAAGGTTTTCCTACATTAAATAATATAGGGCTAATTCCGTTCCTGACCAAAAGTGGTCAACTTAGACAGGCCAACTTTACAGGTTTTACTGTATTAACACGTTATAATACTCTACTTATACAAACCTTTCAGCAAGTTACTAAAGGAATAATTATTATGCGGGTTGAGTTTTAACAAAAGCATATTTTACTAAATCAATAAAAAATAAGCAAAAATGAAAGATACATTAAAAATAATGTGTGTTGATTTACAGTATCAGTAATATTAACAAATGATTACACCGTAACACTTATACAAATCAGCAACATTGGCTTAGAAATTATCACTATTATTTTTATTTTTTTAAATAGAATTTTTCTAGATTAAAGAATAAATATATTTTTAAAAAGAAGAGAATAATTTAGGGAAAAAAGAAAAATTTGCACTGATTAAAATAAAGTTCTTTACTTTACAAATTCAATAATTCTTGATTTATTTAATGCTGTGCTTGCAATTTCTGCACAAATTGGATTTTGCAATTTTTTATAATGCAAAAAATAAATGAAAAAAGATTTGGTTTCTTAAAAATTGTTATCTGTAACATACATTTGCAAATTGGTTATTATGAAGTTATTTTATTATTTCTAATGTATATTCTTTAACACCAGGAATTACAATTGCAATATCATTTTAATTTTTATAATGACTGAGAAGAGTTTTTCCCAAATTAGCTTTTTCAGAGCTAATTTTAGAAAAACCCAAATAGTCTGACATAGGTAGTCTGTAGATAGGAGATGAGAAAAATTTGTACTGATTAAAAAAAAAAGTTTGTTAATTTTAAAATTCATTAATTATCCAGTGCTGTGCTTGTAATTTCTGCATAAATTGGATTTTGCAATTTTTAATGATGTGCAAAATTAATGAAAAAGATTTGGTTTAAACCAAGTGGTTTTTTTAAAAAAACCATTTGGTTTAAACCATGGTTTAAACCAACGTGGTTTAAACCAACGTGGTTTAAACCAAACAACCCTGATAGATTTTCAAACATTTTTCTTTACCTAAACGAACTAATAAGAAAATATTTCTTGACAATATCAATTTTAATAATTTATAGACAAAAATAATTACAGTTAGGGACAATCTTTTAGGGGTGCCAACTTTTCTAAAATATTGGGAGGGTTCAAAAATTTCTGGGTAAAATAAAATGGTTCACTTTTACTTGAATTTGAGGGATGAATACAGAAAGATAATTAGACTATGATTCTTTTAGATAAAGTATAAAGCATTGAATTTATTAGTGCTGAACCGAGTAGCCACTTTGGCTGAATAGCCGAGCAAG
The DNA here is from genome assembly GCA_038502835.1 of Octonoba sinensis. Lineage (NCBI taxonomy): Eukaryota > Metazoa > Arthropoda > Arachnida > Araneae > Uloboridae > Octonoba > Octonoba sinensis. The sequence continues at coordinate 40,919,525 of CM076600.1, forward strand.
CACTTTGGTTGAATAGACGAGTACAAAGTACTTGACCACTTAATACTCGGTTGAGCAAAGAGTATCAAAAGTACTTAAAACAACCTCCAATATGAACATGCAGAATTTTGCATTTAATGGAATAACAATATGGATCTCAAGCACAATTATTTTTGAAACTACATTCAATTTTAAATTTAATTACACAAATTACAAAATGAGATGGTCTGAAATGGGCACCAGAGCCAGCTGGTTCTAGTCCAAGTCATGGGGTGAAAAATTAGTCCTCATGTCATGCTAAAAATATTACCTTCACAGTTCAATTAAAAAGTTATCAGAAATGCAGCAGGTTTTAGATATTTTTTCTTACTTTACTGGTTTCTAATGAAAAAAAAAAGAAAAGAAAAATGAAGAAAATGAACTTCCCAATTCCCCCATTTGGAAATATCTTACCTGTAAGATATCCATTTACAGGCTTTAATTGGAAAAACTTTTCATCATACTTCAGTTTTGCCTCAGGGCTGATTTTCCAAATGTCTGCAGATGCAGGGTGCATGATTATATTCTTTTACAGAACCCAAGAGAATTCAGAATCAGATGCTATAATAATACATAAATATATATTCAACTCCAGCAAAAATTAATAGATAAAACTGTGCACAATGCATAAGCACATTTCCAAATATTCAGTGCTTTATTTAGATTATGGAAATAAACATGCACGCTACTTATTACAGATGGCTTGTCATTAGTAAAGCAGAGCTGTTGACCTGAATGTATTAATAACTAGAACAGCCTAATTGGGCCAAAGCCTGTTTTTGGTGGCTTCTTATTTGTACTGAATGATATTTAATAATATTTTTTTGAGTAACATTTCTACATCACAACATGAAAAAACTTCAGCTTAAGTTTAAATTGAAAAAAAGAAAAAAAAAAAGAGTACATTTTAAGAGCATTATTGAGGCACTACGTCAAAAAGTTTAATTATTCAAATCAAAATTTTTATTAGAATGGAGAATGTTGTGTTAGTTAAAAGTTTTACATCCAACATTTTTTTTGAATTTAACCCATTATATCGAATCATATTACATTGTGTAAGATAATTTTAAGCTTGAAAAATTCTATTTCATTTTATGATTTTTAAAAAATTATTTAATGTTTTACATTAATGATATTAATAAAGTAACGACCAAACAATTAGTCAATCAGGGTAACTTTGTTCCACTATTTTAAATGTATCTCTGTACTTATATTCTTGACAATGACAGCTTTTTAATGGATAAAGCATAAGAAAAATTCCTAAAATATACTTTATTCACTACAAATTAAGAAATAATCATAAAAACAATTTTAAACAAATTAACCCGTGGGCCATTCCATGAAAAAGTGGACATGAGGGTTGAAATTTCAATTTGTCTTAATTGTAACATGTAATACATCAAATTAAAGGAAAATGTATGAGGTTTATAAAATTATAAAGAAAAATGTCATAAAATTTATTCTTGTATTATTTTTTTAGGCTTAAAGTTAGTACAATGTAAAAAACTTTCAATTCGGAAAAACAGGGTATTTTCATTCACTCAGGAATAATATTTAATCCTGCAGCATTTTCATGGTGAGTGCATATATTGTCATTTGTGACCTTTACCTACCTTTTGAAGCATTTAATGCTTCTTAAAAATAAAAATAAACTCAATTTTTAATACAAATATATTTATAGGTCTCTCTGTCACACCCGTCACAAAGAAGATGCGTAATATACCATAGCAATTGCACTCTTCCAAGAAAATACATGAAACTTTGTAAAAGTCTAACTATTGCAAGTTTGAATAAGTAGAAATTATTAAAAATATATTACATTTTTATTTTGTGTGAAATTTTGGTGTGACGGGTGTGACAAAAGCTTCGTGACGGGTGTGATAAAATCATGGTGACGGGTGTGACAACATTTTAAATAACTATAAAAGCAGTTCCTAAATGAAAAAGTAGGTTCAACCATTTTTGTTTCCAAGCAAATTAAAATAATGTTGTTAAAAAAAGAATTTAAAGTTATATAATAAATTTAGTTTATTTTGATAAGTTTCATAATTAATTAATAAAAGTCATTTTTTTAATTCTATTGATAAAATTCCAAAGAAACAAAATTTATTAGGTTCTTTTTAGTTAACCATTTAACTATACCCCTGAATTAAAAATGGTTCAAATTTTTAACTGTAACTGTATATACCATCAGTTCATGTATTTGCAGATTTGAGTTTTGTCCTGTTCTAAGTTAGATTTAATTGTGATCCCGATGATAAAGACATCAGAGTTTTTGTCAGATTTCAGAAGAAGAGTATCTTCAATATAAAAGGTAAGTTTTCATTTTTATTATGCAGTTTTGTTTTATTATTATTGTTCTAAACATATTTTGGTTTGAAAAATTTTTAAAGCATTGAAGTTTTTAACATGCTTTATCTTAAACCTAATTTATAGAACTTTCATTTGAATATAAATATTCATTAAACAATTTATTTAAAAATATATTTAATTTAGCAATATTTATAATACAATATGTGTAAAATATACTTAAGTAAACAATGATCATTAAAGAAACATTACTTAAAAAATGCATTGTTTTTTATTTTTTACTTTACTTCATGGCATATGCTTTTTCTACTAGTAAAAAAGATGAGTGATTTAAGGGGGGAAATTGCACATCAAAATATTTTATTAAATCTGTTTTGTTGAAATAATTTAATTTTTTGTTTCAGATAATGTCAGCTACTGCCAGAAAGCAAAAATCACGTCAAAAATTAAAAGAAGATCCAGTTAAATGGGCAATATATCTTCAAAAAGAAAGAGAAAGAGATAAAGCAAGGCGTGAGAAAAATAAATCGGAATCAACTGAAGTTCAACTCAAGAAAAAAAGAACTGAAGATGCTGATAGGCAAAGGAAGTGTAGAAGTAAGAGGAAACAGCACATTAATAAAAATACTGTTGATGATCCTTCAAATGACATGACAGAATCTCCCATTGGCACCTTCAGAACTAGACAGTCATTCGGAAAAGCACTGGCTCGCTCTCGTAAAGTTTTGCCTAGAAGTCCATGTAAGAAAAAAATTATTGTTCGAAAGTTAGCAATGAAACTTATTCCTGAGATAAACAATTCTTTGAAAGGCAAAAAATCTAACCAGCATAGTTTGTCAACTATTACTGAAGAAAAAGTCATCCAATTTTATAATAGTGACGAAGTCAGCAGGCAAGCTCCGGGAAAAAGAGACATGAAATCTGTTAAGGAAGCATCATCTGGTAAACGAATTCTAGTTCCAAAACGACATATGCTAATGACGGTTGGTGAAGCTTTTGAACATTTTAAAAGAGAGAACAAAAATATTTTGATTGAGAAATCAAAGTTTTATAGTCTGAGACCGAAGCACGTAATTTTGATATCAGAAACACCACACAATGTTTGCGTGTGTAAATATCATGCTAATTTTGACTTTTTGCTTAAATCATTAACACATGTAATTATGGAATTCCCAGCATCAAGTAATGATCTACTTAGTTTGATGTGCTGTAATGCTCAGAGTGAAAGGTGTATGACAGGGATTTGTGAAGACTGTCAAAAAGAAACCAATGCATTTATAAATGAAGATGACTATGAAAATAAATACTTAGTATACAAGCAATGGAAGGAAGAAGCTGGATTTCTAAAAGTAGTGGAGATTAATTGTTCTGTCACAGATGCTTTAAATGAACTGAATAATCAGCTGCCATTTTATAAACTACATTGCTTTGTTAAAGGAACTCAATCAAGTTACTTTGAGGAAGTAAAAAATAATATTGTGGATAGTGAAGTGATACTTCAAGTGGACTTTGCGGAGAATTACAGTGCAGTGTCTCAAGATGAGATTCAAAGTGCCCACTGGACTCATCCCCAAATTACCATATTCACCTGCTGTGCGTGGTTAAAAGGTAATGTTATTCGCTCCTTCGTGGTAATAAGTGATGAACTTCAGCATGATAAATATGCTGTATGGGCATTTTTAAATGCTATCTTAACCGATCTCAAAACGGAGTTTCCTCAGCTACGAAGAGTAAAGATTTTTTCCGATGGCTGTGCAGCACAGTTCAAAAACAAGTATACCATTTCAAACTTGTGCTTCTTTCAGGAAGATTTTCAACTGACATGTGAATGGAACTTCTTTGCCACTTCCCATGGAAAGGGTGCAGTAGATGGTATTGGGGGGCTTATAAAGTCAAAAGTTTGGTACTTGGTAAAATCGAGACAAGTTGTGATAAACTCTGCACTAGATTTCTTCAACTGTGCTGTGAACATAAGTGCAATTAAATCATTCTACGTGACATCCAAGCAAATATTGCAGTCCGAGTTGATGTTATCTGCAAGATGGGAGAATTCTCTTTCCATAGAAGGAATCAAGTCTTTTCACCACTTTCAAGTTAGCGACTCTACAAATCTTTTAATTGGAAGGACTGCAAAGTCTACTTTGAAAAAAGTAGCCGTCACTGCTACTCAGAGAATATATTCTTCTCTCACTCAGATCGTGCAAACACCTGATGTTGTTATAGGAGACTATGTTCTAGTGTCACTTTCCACTGCAGGTAGTAGCAAAAAGCACTGCAACAGTAGATTTTATTATGCTACTGTTTTAGGTATAAACTCAAAAAAAGAAGAAGTTAGTCTGAAATATATGCAGCCCAGTGGACCTTACTGGATTTGGCCAGAAAAAGAAGATATTTCTACTGAAAAAATGTCTGTAATAAATAAAAAAGTTGCTCCACCGACCCTTGTTACAAATAGAGGCCATTATAATTTTTAAATGATCTATATGTATCTTCTGTAAGTTTTGTTTCCAATAAAATGTAAATGTAAACTGTAGTTAAGTTTACTATCTGTATTGATTTTGTTTTCTTTAAAAAATTGCTTTTCAAAATTGTAAATTTGCACAATGTCACACCCGTCACATTTTGGTCACACCCGTCACAGCAGAAAAAAAATTCCTACATGTTAAAAACATTAAAATTAATCATAAAAACCATCTTTTAAATTCTATTTGAATATCTTTCAATAAAAAAAAATTGCTACAATGATTAAACATTTCAATATTCACAGGAATTTGTACAAATATGGAAGCAAGTGAAAACTCATGTCCTGAAAAAGTCACACCCGTCACGAGATTTAAAATTTTTTTTAAAAAAAATTGAAAATTCTTGGAGTTTTATTGCAACTCAATTATTTAAGCCAATGCATAGTTAAACATAATTAAAAAGCTTTTTTAGTATTTATTTACTATTTTATAGACTGAAATACAGATATAACCTCGAAAAATTGCGTCTGAATGTCACACCCGTCACGATGGAATGGCCCCCGTTTCAAAGCGATCCTTCCATTCAGGGTAACTTTGAACCACTTCAGAAAAGTGATTTTAAAAAGAATTATTTTTATAAAAGTATTATAGTTGAACCAGTCTGAATCAGAAAAATAAAATTTACAAATGTTTAATTTTTTTTATTATTTATGATAATTCACAGAACAGTTTCAAGAATTTTAATAACTCCAAGGGCTTCAGCAACTTTGAACCTGCACTGAAAAATAGCTTCAAAGCAGGGACTTCAGAATGACTGTAAATTATACAATCTGTGTACAGTGCTGCAAATTTATTTTGTAAAATTAAGAATAGAAAACTGACTTTATAACCAAGCCAGCTTGGTGCAGCACTGGACTTTCTAATATTTTTTATCAAGTCAAATATACTAATAATGTGATGTGGTGCAAAGTTAACCGCCATGGTTCCAAGTTATCCTGAATGAATGTACCGTGGTTACAACACATAAGCTATAGAACACAGATTTTTGTTTTTTTACTGTTTTTACCTTGCTTTCTAGCTCCCACCCCACATTCCCCTTTTCCACAAGAGCTGCTTTGAAAAAAAAAACAAACATTTCTTTTTTTATAGTTAGAAATAATTTAAAGGTCAAATTGATAAAGGAATAAACAAAAACCTTAATATATAATTACTAAATAGTTAACATTTTCGGTAGGCAATTATGTGAAGTTAAATGTATATTTAACTTACAATTTTAGTTAAGGTCAGTACAAAAAGAAAAATGAATAGTAAAATTTGGTAGCAGAAAAGTCTATGCATTTTAAGTTTTTCCACATTTCATAATAGAAACAAAATTGTGCATCATATTTTCAGCTTTATAGCAGAATATATTATTAAACTAACTTCTTTGACAGGTCATGTTAAATATCATCAATTTAGTGAAATTCAGACTTATCAAAAAGAGATTCAATTGTTGGCACCAAAATCAAATGTAAATAAAAATTGGTTGCATCAAACGTAAGTAATAAATTCTTAACGATAAAGAATTTATTACTTACTTTTATTTGTAAGTTACAGAAATGTACAACAAATCTTCACTAAAAGAGAGAACATTTTGTTTTTTTCTCTTGGCATCTTACGAGAACACTTCTTAACTACTATCCGATTCTAAACTTAAACATAAAAGTACAGCGATAATTTTAACAATATTACAAGTAAAAATATTTTTGACGATAGAGAGGATTAAAATGAAAAGTATACACAATTTCATTTAAGTTAATATTTTACTATTTTTTTGTTTTTTCAAAAATGCTTAAATATTTTATATCAAACAAATACATTTAATCACTTCACAGTTTTTCAAAAATCAAAGTTTCAGAGGGATATTTCAACATCGAGTAAATTTCAATTTTAAAGAAGTAAGGCAGAGAGGTGGAACCCTTACCAACATTATATTACTATACGTCCCCACCCAAATTTCAATGTCACAGATTTACAGCGCACATTATCTTATTAAAGTTGAAATTTAAATGTTTAAATAAATAGTTTTAAGGAACATTTTTTCCCCAATATTCTTGACAATGACAGCTTTTTAATATACAAGTACACACCATCATTACTACACTATTCAACTACAAATTTCAATAACATTTTGTACGGTTTTGAGCCGAAAACTTAACTGTGAATGGTTCTTCAATGGCTTTTCTGTTAGCTATCATCAAATAAAAAAATCTTTTTATTTAATACTACATTTGATTGCATTATTTGTGCTGTATCTCTCTTATAAATACTTTTACTTGAATTTTTTTTTATTTTGGCTTTGGAAAAATCATATTTGTTCGGAGCAGAACTGAACCTTTTGCCAGCTGTTTGTTGTTTTCGGCCTCGGTGTTCAAAATTTCAAAACAAAGCCATGTATGATAGAAATGTGTTTTAATATTTTAAGTGTTTGAACGTTTAAATCTGGAGCGCATCAAGCCGATCATTCTTTTTCTAATAAGGTATTTTTAAGCTATTTTATGATGCCAATTTATTTATCTTGCAGCATTTACATCATATAAAGCATATTTTCTGCAGCATTTAACAATGCACATATGATCCTGTATTTACATTTCGTATTAAAAACTGGATTATGAGAAAATTTAATAAGTACGTTCAGTTGTTTTTAATGTTGGTGCATGGGCACATTATATTTTTCGTTGTCTCGACTGATGAGTTTATGAATAAACAAAGTCTATAATATGCTCTTAACCTAAAATGCTCATATCTTACTTTTTATTGTGTAAGAATAGAGAAATGGGACAATCCTCACGAAAAAAAAAGTGAACACAGTAAACGTTTAGCTAAAGTATGAAATTATAATGCATTGGAAGTCGGTTGTTATTTTTTTTTTGCATTGATCGCTGGTGTTAATTTGTACCTGGAACCTTTCTATACTAAAAATTCGTAGTTCTCGCTGCTGTTTAGGACCCTTTTTGTAAAGCCTGCTTCTAACTCGCATGAGTAAACAATATCAATGGAAAAGCTGATATAAAGTATTTGTGTATGTGAATTGTAGTTTTAGCATTGCTTAATGTAAACGGCAATGATTCCCTCGTTTGTGCGGACCATAGCTCAATTTCTAATTAATCAAAGCCTTTTTTTTAATGTGAATACGTACCTCGTTCTTGTGATGGAATCCTGTTACTTCCTTGTACAAAGCGAAGGAAGTATTGTATTTGAAAAATTTCCCACTCAAATTTCAGCCTAAATTTCCACTTTAGTGAAACTGCTGTTTAGGTTTCTTCTTGGTTATTTTTGCTGAAGTTGCCAATACTGAGCGATAAAGCTGCAAATGTTCAAGGAACTGCTGAACTGAATAAATCTGATTTTAATCGATCATGAAATAAAAAAAAAATCCAAATGCGGCAGTACTCTAAACCACACTTCAACCTCTACTTTTAATCACATATAAATCAATTTTGACTGTTTTTCGAAACAACTGTACCTACACACATATAGTGTATATACATATAAACCACTGAAATGACCATTTTGATCATGCCTGAGTCTTGATTTGAGGATTTTTGCCATGAGGTATGCATGTATCTCTCCATAACTAAAAAACTCTTAATCATAGATGGTTGAAATTTCATACGTAAGACCTATACAATGATTAGTCATGCTCTTCTGCTTTTGGTTGCAGGGGCATTCCACAGTATTTGGTTGTTTCGGACTCTACACTTTACAAACTTATTTCCTTAACCATTTGCCACTTAGTATAAATAATCAAATCAAATTTGATGTATTTTGGTGCTTTTATATATGATGCATTATGAGATACAAAAAATTGGTATTTATTTTTTTAATTTGCTACAATATAATGAAATATATTACCTGTTTCGGACTCTACAAGTAATGGACATGAAAATTTTAGAGGAAATTCAGCTTCAATTTCTTCTGAATTTTACTAACATTCATAGTTATTGAACTCTGTTTATCACATACCAATCCATGTAGAATACTTAAACACAAAAATATTAATTTAAAAGAACAACAATGTTTTTTAAAATCAACTATTTGTCGATCAAGTGCCAAATGTTGGGAGTGTTTCGGACTCTACAGATTCGTCCTTGCATGTGTCACCCAAGATAAAGTGGGTTTGTAGTGAATATTTAGAATAACACATATACATAAATTAAAAGATATTTATTACAAACTATTACATACATAAGTACATTAAATTTATTATTATAATTAGTAATTATTTTAGTTACTTAGGTGTGGAACACCTAATCATGCTTCCTCCTACTAGTTTTTAAACTTCTATGTCCCTGGCATATTGTAGAAATAATAGTAAATAACAATAACTTATTATTATTGTTCAATAGTTGCTATCTTTGATGCAACTTTGGTGTCTTGATCATAAGCAAAGAAACATGCGGCAAAATCAATTGGATTTGGGTCTCCTGGAAGAACAGCCAAATGAGTGCCAAGAGCAATTTCCTTAAACTATTTTCTGAACTGCTTTAAATTTATTTCTTGCAACAGGTTTAAATGAAAACTTTACTTGTAATTTTATTTCTTTTAACATAACTTTATTTGTCCTGGCCACCAATCATTATTAAAAAGAACTGAAATCCTTTCCTTGTACCTTCTCTTAAACTAGGCACAAGAGAAAGGGTGCCTTTTCAGTAATACTTTTAGATTCTAAAATGTTTGCATTAATGCTAATGGATCCCTGAGTCTTATTAATATACGTAGAATTTACTTCTTCAAAAACTTCACCATCTGAAACATAGAAATAGTGCATCATTCGCATGTCAGGTATTGAATTTTGACGTTTTCCACCTTTCTTCCAGCCTGAATTTTACAGCTGTTTACAGGTAAAATTTAATCAAACCAATTAACCAATAAAATATGTATGCAATTCTATATTCTGCAACAAAAAACTAGTTATGTTTTAAGTTATAAAATTTAAGAAAAAAAAAAAAACAAAACCTATTGTTAAGCTAATTTATATATTGATGTTTTGTTAATAAATAAAACATTTTTTACCATAATACACAGACTACTTTCCAGCTAATTAACTGAAATTTATAAAAAGAATGAGGTATATCTATAAAAGCTTATAATAGTATACCAATCATGGCAGCCATCTTGAAAGAAGTCTTGCCGGATGTAGAGTCCGAAACATTTTGTAGAGTCCGAAACAGAAATTCATAATTCCATAAAAATTAGGTGGCAATATTATACATGATTATTACTGAAGATTTTTATTAGACCATGCATGGAGATAGAAAAAAATCATTTTGGCAAATATAAGTACATACTGAAAAATAAAAACAAAATTTTTCAACCTATTTCGTTACGGACTCTACAAATATAACTTTTCACAGTCAATAAATCATATCAGAAAATATATTTTCAGTAAAAATTGCTGTTAGTAATATAAAGATGTCTTTATTTTATGTGTCTCAAAAAAAAGTTGGGTTATAAAAGTCATTTTAATTCATACAGGGGGGAAAAGGTAATGTAGAGTCCGTAACAGATAAAGCGGGTTTCTTCAAATTTAGAGTAGAATTACATGAAAACTATGAAATACATAAGCAAACAGATGTCATAAATATGTCCTCCAGAGTATGCTCTTTCAATGTATGTAATTATTTTTGAGTTTTCATAAATTTTGTTACGGACACATTTTGTCTTAAATACTGTGGAATGACCCTGCAATCAGATGTTGCCAAAATATTTTATTTGTCTTGTGGTAAATCAATGCTATTTCAAGTTGTTTTTCTTATCATTCTGTTTTTCCGAAGGCATTCCCCCCAACCCATCTCTACTATAGCAAGTATGCTGGTGAGCATTTGGCCGCAACTTAGGTTTTTACCAAATATCTCGTCTGTTATTCTGCTTAACTGCTTCTCCTTTTTTTTTAACAATATTTGTTTAAAATGTGTTCTTTTTTCAAAATTCCATTTTTCATTAATTTCTTTCACTAGATATGTATTGTTTTATATTTAAGAAAACTTAAACATTAAAGGTACAGCTATGAATTGGTGTAATTAAGTAGTGTAAAAAAGTCCAAAATTTTCATTACCATATTATAATAGCTTACATGTACACATCTTGGTGATTTGCTTAATTAGTTTTCATAGTATTATTTGTGTTATAGGCTACAGCACAATGCCTAAGAAAAAAAATAGTCGTCAAAAGCACCAGAAAGATGTTTCATTTGCTGAAACGTCTGATGAGGAGTTGAACAGTGGTAACATTCAAAGTATGTAATTTATTAAATTATAGTTGCATAAACATTTTTAATGTATATTCATGTGACTTTCTCAGACTCATAATATTGCATGCTTTTCTTTAAATTGAAAAAAAAAAAAAAAAAAGAATTTTTTTTTCATTTTTCATAACTTATTCATCAAGTTTGCATTTATCTTCATTATAGTCACTGGGAAAGTATGCTCTCATTTGTCTAGAGGCATCAACTTTGGACGCATAAAAAAGACTTTGAAAACAGGCAGCAATCTTGTTTTGTGTAATGTAAGTATTTCAATGATATTTACTGCTTTTAGTGTTTTCTTAGAAGATTTTACTGATATGATTTTTTCTTTTAGACTTGTGAACCTCCTGCACCTGATCCTGATAATTCTGCTGAAGTATGGCTCTGCCTCCAGTGTGGATATCGCGGTTGTGGTAGAATGTCAGAAAATAAGCATGCTCTTCAGCATTACAAAACTATCCATTCAGACTGTCATGCACTTGTTTTAAGCACTTCATCTGGAATAGTTTGGTGAGTATATTTATTTTTTTTGTAAATCTGTTAAAAATTTTGAAAAAGTATTGTGAATATTTTTTTATTCTTATTTTATCTTTATTAATTTAATAATAATAATAGTGATAATGAAACATTTATATTAATTTTTGCTTTTGTAATCTAGTAATTTGTACTGCATTTTTATATTTTATTGTACAGTCTAGATTTTAAACCTTATAATACAAAATACTGCTGAACTTGCTTAAAGCCATATTTGTGATAAATTTTGCTGCATTGTCATTTCAGTGAGATAAACAATCAAAGAAAATTATTCATAGAGGTGTAATTAAGTGATAAATGTATTTACTTTGAGATGTGTTAGCATTAGCTACTGTTATGAGCAGAACATGTACAAGATACAGTTTAAAGAATTTGTTTGATTGCTCAAAAAAAAAAAATAAATAAATAAATAAATAAATAATAAATGTCCCGCAATGGACCAGTCGGTAGAAGTTTGGTTCCTGCAGAGCACCGAAAGTGAAGCAACATCGACTAAGGTCAGTGTTTGGGAGGATGACAACCTCTCGCGGTTGGTTCCTGTGGGGCCGTGCACGTTAAATAGGTCGTTTCTCCAATGTCCTCTAAGTGAAACTATACCTCTGGGGGTGCCAATCCCAGGCGATGGTCTCTCATCTGGGAGCTGGTTCAAAAATTAAGATACCTTTCAAAAGGGTGAAAATTGGACTCCTGCCTATAAGGGCCCCGTTAGACTCGGGAGAACAACAACAATAAATAAAAATAAAATAAAAACTTTTAGAGTTGATTAAAAAGAGTTTTGTTCAAGTGTTTTTTGGAAATATTCTAAAAAATGTGGATGTGTTTTAATGCTCATTCTCTCTCTCTTTTTTCAGCAATAAACTTTTTTTTTTATTACATTATATTATAAATGATAAAAATTTAAGTATATTTTGAGGACACATATGGGTCAATGAATGTGGAAGTTATTTCAATCTTCAAACATTGCATTTCGCCCTTGTGATTGTATGTTGTTTATTGATGCTTGCCCACATTTTTCTTTTTCTTTTTTTAAAATTTCATCCTGACAGTAATCTTTTCTTTCAAATGATACATATTTTAAAAAATTTCTTTTCTTTTAATCATTTTTAGGTGCTATGATTGTGATAATGACATTCCCCTGCAGTCGTCTTCTAATTTAAAGCAATGTGTAGAATTTGTTATGAAATTAAGAAATAATAATAAATTTGAACCAGATAAAGGTAAATGATTTTTTCTGCAATAAATTGATTATAATATAATTTATATCTTTAAAATTTCTAACTCTTAAGACAATTTTCTTTTTAAATTTCAACACTTGTTTTCATTTACATTGAAAAAGACTGCAATGTTTTCATAATATTACTGGTTGAGTAATTGAATAAGATTATCATTTGAAAATTTTCTACCAAATCATTCTCCAAAACTCAAAACTGCAGGAAATTCCTTTCATCAACATTTTAATTTTATATTGTCAATTCAAGAGTTTATTATTTTTTACTTTACAAGTTGTATGGCTGGAAAATATTAGCACTGAAGTTCCAAAACATTTTAATTTAAATCTTTTTACAATGAAGATTTTATCACCTGCAACATTCTCCCATCACTAATCCCTTATGATTAGAATATATGAGTTTCTAACTATTAATAGCAAATCTGTGCACTGCATTTTTTGATATGGTCATCTTCATTTCCATGGTATGATCCCCCCCCCCCCTTTCTTTCTATGTTGCATTTCTTTCTAGTCAAAAAAATAATTGTGATTTTAATCCTATGTAAGAAATTGTGCATGAGTTGAGATGTGCCCTTTTTTACTGAAATCTTAGACTCCCTGGTTTAAGTATCATGACATTGTGTTCTGCCTTCACATAAGATGGGGTTGTAATCAACACTGAAACAAAGGTGAGATTTGTTGTTGAGGATTATTTATTCTTCCATTCAAATACTGTCCAACATGCCATAGGTTAGCACCAAGCTTGGAGTAATTGCGATTACATAATCGTAATCTGCTGTAATCGATTATATTTTGACGAAATCATAATCGTAATCTGACAATGGCATATTCTTATAATCATAATCAAAACTGCATAATCCCTTTTCTCGTGTAATCTTAATCGTAATCTAAAGTAAAAAATCTGTAATCCGGTCTTGTAATCACGTAATCTTGACCTGCTGAAAGTTGAAATGTTTAATTTGTCTTTCTACCATTACCATTCAATGAAAAAGTAAAGATTACAATATTAACATAGAAATATAATTCAAGCTGTTTACGGCCAGGGTCATAAAATGGACCCCTATCTTAAGTGGTTTGCAACCTACGGGCGATCATAAACGGGCGTTCTGTGTACAGCGACACCACCATCTCGTTGGTGTTGCCTTGTCTCTTTGGTGAGGTCTCTCAGAATTCTTTTCCATTTTTCCTTTCATCTGTCAAGGGTTTGCAAATAATCCAAGTAAAGCTAAATGCAAAAGAGAGAGATTTGCTAGATTATAAATTTGAAGTTGGGTGTTTACGGGAATATAGGCTCGTATCATTCTAGACAGATCTTCTTGTTTTTAAATGCAAAATGGTTTGGAGCATTTCAATATGAATGTATCCAAGGGGATCAGACCCCTAACCTTTGAAATTCCAATTTCTAAAGGAAGCCATTGAAAAATGCATTAAGGAACTGCTCCCAAGCAATGTACCTTCATGAGAAATATTTCTGCTAATACCTCTGGCACATTCCCATTGGTGATTTTTGATCATTTACCTAACTGTTAATCATTTACATAACTCAGCAAATCACATAAGCATGCTAAATTTCAGAGCTTTTTGGTTCAATTTCTCTAGGTGCATAAATCTTTTTACTATAGATTGTATAGTTATATATACCTATACAGCTTAACAATATTTTCTAGTATGTAAGCTTTTTCTTTTTTCCCCGTTGTATGTACTTCTAATATTCTGCAATTAAAGCCAAATTGTTGGGCCATAAAAAATTTAAAATGGAGAAAAATAAAATAAAGTACTGTCTTCATTTACTCATTTTGCAGGGAAAAAGTGGTAAGATTTGTGATAAAATATGTGTATAAATGTTATTAAACTGCACAATGAATAACACATTAAATTAGTAAATTTTAAATATAGTTTTTAAATAATTAAAACTTGACTCAAAACCTTGTTTATTTCTAAAATACATTTTTGAGTGATTAAATATTTTTCAAATCTGAAATACATTTTTGAGATTCCCCAGAGCATTGATTGAACAAACCATAATTTATAGTTTCTGAAGCATCAAATTCTGCTGAAGCATCAAGTTCTGATGTAAAGAAGGAATCAGATCTTTTGAATTCTGTAAATTGTAACATTACTGCAAACGAAGAATTAAAGGACTCCAAAAAGACAAATACTGATGTTTTGAAAAAAGAACCTGCTCTTCGTAAAAGAACCGTAAAGGTATTGGTATTCAGTTTTAATTTAAATTTATTTAAAAGGAATTTGAAACTACATTTGGATGAATTTAAAAATGATGCTTAATATTAAAAAAAAAAACTCAAAATATGAGTTTGAATTTCTGTTGTATTGATCAGGGTTGATTATACTCCAGACGAAATTCAGCATAGTGCAACTTTACTTGTTTTTAATCAATGATTTTCAGAAAAAATGTAATAAAGAAGCTAGTGGTATGGACTTGTTAAACTCAAAGGAAAAAGGGGAAGAAAATCAGTTATAAGTGTAATAACATTAAGATTTTACTATGGCAATTTATAGCGGCATACTGAGTACTTGCTTACTTGGTGCTTGTCGAGTCTTAGGCCACATATTGATCACATACTCCGTATTCTGAGCAGTTGTAAGAACTTTGCATTAATAAGTATCATTGAAGTCAAAAGAATTATTAATTGATAAAAGAAAAATTACTCAAACATACATTTGAAATATGCAATCATTCACTGCTGTTTTATTTTTAAAGTATGACTATGTCATATAATAAAAGTAAAAAACAAACTTCAAATATAAAATTAATGCACTCTATATGTTATTTCTACCATGATAGGCATGCATATACATTTTTGGCATTTGTACCTTATTGCCTTTTTCAGATCAAATTAGTGCTTTACAGCATGATTTATTTTGTGCTTCCTAGCATTAGAAAGAGGAAAATACATAATAATTACATTTTTTGGTGATAAAATGGAAGTGTATTTTTTTGAAGCAAAGCATGGGTTCTAACTAGGACTTTAATTTTTAATTTTTATTAGATCTCAAAGAATTGTAGTTCAGAAATCATATGGGCTCCTATTTTAATTTATGCATTCATGTGGAAATAAATAAGCGACTAAACAAAAAGAAATAAAATAAAAGAACAAAATATATATGATTTCCCCCTGCAGATAATGAATGCAGTATATTCTGCATTCATTATCATAATTGAAATAGTTGCTATAAAGTGAGCAGATTAGTTTTATAAAGGGAGGGGGAGAAAAATAGTGAAGTGCTGTAAATCCATAAAATAGTTGTGCCATTAAATTTTAAACATTCTTTAAATGCGTCATCCTTTTACATATGTATATATATAGTCATGATAATTCTATATTGCAGGGCTTAAGAAATTTAGGAAGTACTTGTTTTTTCAATGCTGTTATGCAGGTAAGTACGTTTTGTGTCCAATTGTTCTTTGGGTTGTTTATTTCTCATTATAAAATTATTCAGGAAATAAACTTTACTACTTGTATTATACTATCTTTTGAAGGGCGCTTTTGCATAATATTGAAGTGGTAGAAGTTTTATGATCGAAGCATTTCTTTTGTTTTTAATTTTATTATTAATTAAACTTCGTTTTGATTTAATGAAAATTGCAGTTCTTCTGTTTTCGAGTTATTGTTATCCTCTGTACCAATAAATGTTTGAATCTTGTAAATCACTGAAAACTATTACAAATATTGTCTATTTTAAACTCTATATATTCACATGACTCAAGGCTTTATCCAGAGGGGGAAAGGCCTAGTACCCCCCCCCCCCCCCCCGAAATTCCAAAATTGTTTGCAATGTAGCATATATTCCTCCCTGAAACTTTTCTCAACATGAGTGTTTCAAAGTCAGGCCCCCCCCCTCCCCCCACCCCCGAAAAAAATTTTCTGGCTATGGCCTTGACCTGAGTAATCTAGTTTTAATCCATTTAAAAAGCCATATTCTCATTTTGTTTTACTCATTTTCTATGCTTACATCAATCCTGTTTTTACTTCCTCGGGTGAAGTAAAGAAAGTATTGCGTTCACAAAAGAATCCCGACTCAATTTTCAGCCGAAATTTCCATTTTAATCACCTTGAATCAATTGTGACTAGATTTTCATGATCCCACATGTGCATTCATATGTGTCGCCAAAATATCAGCCCGATAATTGATTGCACACCTTTAGGAGAGGTTTTATCTTGATGTCTGTGTCCGTGTATAGTTATGTATGTATCTGTGTCTGATATAATTCCAAAGTGGTTACTTGTAGAAGATAGAAATTTTGTATGTAGGTTCAGCCAACATTCAATTGTGCACCTCCCTTTTTTGTTGTAATTAGATGCTTTGAAAAGGTTCTTTGTGCTCATTTTTATTTTAGTGTCAAATCCTTGTGAATTTCATGTCACTTTTCTTATAAAAATACAGTTGGCACATGATTTTACTAAAATTTCGGGATCGCAAAAATATTCATAAAATTGAAAAGCCTTCTTAAAACAGAAGATTTATTGGGGTTTGTAAATTCTTTTTTAAATGAGTGTTCGTAAATATGAGCACCAACTGTATTTTATTCTTGGCACTTAATTTATCTTTATAATTTAAATTTAACTGGGTACCATTTGGCAACATCTTGGAGACATCTTGGGGGGGATTTGGTGCTAAGAATAAGATGCCAAATCCAGCATCAATTTGGCGATATTGACAATATTTGTTGAGCTTCTTGTATAACTCCATATTACAGTATTGGAGCTGCAAGGAAGGGATATGGGGCATATCAGATATTTTTATTTATGTAGAAACATGACAAAATGTTTTCATTGAAAATGCTAACCAGAAACTGTAATACACTATTATGGAAATGATCATCCCTTTCTGAAATTTCTTTTTGTATTTTCCCTTCTATTTTTCATGCCAATAATTTTTGACATTATTTTAAACACTGCAAGTGTATGAGATAAATAGACGGATGTGTGGGTGGGTAAATAGTGTACTGCGGGAGCAATATGTTGTAAGTGTCTTCCAAGAGCAGTTCTTATAATCTTATTATTCTCTCCAGAAAAAACATGGGGCTGTGAGTAGAGGGAGGTGTCACCGATACAGCTGAATTGCAGTACAGTAAGAAAATTCTGACCTCTAATGAAATTATTTTAGTTATTATAGCTTTAGCATCTAACACAAACTGGTTTCTTCAATACTGAATGGCCAACATTTTGCTGTATTAGTATTATTACATATGATTTCTTCTTACATTTTACTTTTGCTATTTAATTATTGAAATATGTAAAGTACTCCAGTAAATAAACAGTTATTTATGTGTATTTTTTTTTCTTTTGTGTGTCGTGTCCCAAGCTGCTTGTTAAATACAAGTGTATTCCATCCAAATTCCATGTTTTTACATTTTATTTCATTTTTTAGAACTTAAGTCAAACTCATCTATTGTTCCACGAGTTAGAGCAGTCTTGTTCCCCTACATATCTCTGGGAAGTTCCTAAACTTGTCAGTACTGATGATGGAATTACTGAAGATGCAGATTCTGTAAGATTTTTCTCTTATCTTAACAAGTTTGTCTAGGTTATTTATTAAATAATTCCATCCTTTATGTGAAAAATATATTAGTGTCTGGTTTTACAGTCTTATTTCAGTGGCATACGCAGAATTTTTTCAAGGAAGGGGTTCATAATTTTCAGAAATTACTAAAAGAAATTCGAGTATGTAATAAAGCACTATTATTTCCCTAATTTAGACAGCTAGACAATTTTGACTTGAGCTCTGGGGGGGGGGGGGGGCAACCTTGCGTACTCCACTGTCTTATTTTATACTCATATTTAAATATATTGAATGATCAAATCAATTTTCTTAAAAAATATGCTTATATCTTTAATTTGTATTAAACTACTCTTCTCACACATTTGTTTCTTTTTCTTGTGAGATATTTTAACATATTAATTCTTTATTTGTTTACCAAAAATTGATTATATGTTTTCTTGTTTCTTTTTTAGAGTCATATGAAATTGTCTTTGCCACGTCAGTTTTCTCTTGTAAATAGTTTGTTTAATTTTTTAAAGCAAATGTATGCACCTGTGGTTTCTAAGGTTGATATTATTAATCCTAGCACTTTATTTGGAGAAATACAGAAGAGGTAAATTATCTTTTATGTAACTATTTTTTATGGATGTAATGAAAGTTGTACTTAATTTATTTGAATTTTCATTTAGTAGGATACAGGGTGTCTGTCTACAGGTCAAGTAATGAAAATTGTGAATGAGTCACAAAAATTTTCCATCCAGTAGGATCAGTCCCCTCCCCCCCTCAGAAGGCAACGGATATTTGGTATCCCACCCATTCTTAAAATTTCCTGATAATATGGCCACTGCAAAAAGTATCTGGTTATCACGCATGTCAAATTTCCTTTTTAAAATTTAATTGACATGATTTGAAAATATATGAATTAGAAACTTACTATGCTCTTGGAACCTGTAAGATGTTAAAAGTAGGGAGAGAAATTACAAGTTTCACACATCGGTGCCAGATATCCAATATGTATATGTCATACAGCAGCTACCGGATATTCAGTATCTTGCAGAATCAATATCCGATGCCTCACTGAGCAGTCCCAAAAAAGTCACGAAATTTCACGTTTGAAAATCTGTAGAGACACCCTGAGATAGAAATGAAATTCAATTATTATTTTTCTTGAGATCAATCATTAAAGATGTATAAATATAAGAGCTGGTCACTGAAAAATATTTTTTTAAACTGAAAAAAGAAAATGGGAGGGTGAAGAATTGCATCTACTAGGATAATCATTTTATGTGTAGCTGGCACAAGTTTAATGGACTTGGCTGCCCTGAAATATCCCTTGCTGTCAGCCAAATACAACCACATTGAATTTTGCCGATAAGGAGGTAATGATTATATGCAAAAATAATAATCAAAATTATGTTTTCCAGGCACAAATAGGCTGCTGAATGTTATATGTTATACTAAAGTTGTAGAGTATCTCCTTCCCTATAGCATAATTAGAAGGTGGTTAAAATGTTTTAAGACAGCAGACTGTGTGTGTGAACTTCTAAGTAAGCTGGGTCAGACTTTTTAGTCACTGTTGTAGTTTAACTCAACATTAACTGCTTTTGTTATTGTGAGAAAAGATTTTTCAATAACATTGCAAAAACTAGTAGAAAAATTGAACATTTTATTGAGTGTTTTCTATATGTTGGTGAGAGACAGGAAGCATTCACTGAGATATGTGTGAGCCTGGTGAGTTCCGAACCTGAAAGTTGACCCTGAATACCTTATAAAAACTGGAGTGTCTTGTGTTTCTCATCCCTCGTATAGTACTGGTTTGGCGGCATGTGACATTTTCCTTTCCCTCAATTTGACAGTCATTTTTTTTCTTTTGTAGTTTACATACTTTTTTGTGCGACTGAAGGTCATATACAATTATTTTTATTACTGTAGTTATTTCCTGTTCATTTTGCAGAAATATGCAGGTTTTTGCATATTTCTCTAGTTTAGAGAATAAATGAATAAAAACTAGTTATTATTGAATTTATAAATTCTTTCTGTGACGTTGTGGTATCTAAGAAGTATTAGATAAGTAATTGCTAAAAGATGTGTATAAACATAAAAAATAAAAATTAAGTGAAATTTTCTTCTGCTTTTTTTTTTTTTTGATTATCACCAGGTCACCTCAATATAGTCATTATCAAGAACAAGATAGTCATGAATTACTGAGACAACTTCTGGATGGTGTACGACAAGAAGAGATTAAAGTAAGTTTATATATTCTTAAATACAATGTATTCGATATTTACATTCAGAGGGTTTGCGGCGGAAGAAGAATAGAAAGAAGAATATTGCGGGTCGCGTGAATGCGCGATTCCCGCAATATTCTTTGATATCCCACTCAAAAAAAGTTCGTTTGCGCGCTGTTCCCGCAACTATCGGACACGCATTCAAAACATCGCGAAACAAAACTGCTATTCTAAACTGATAATTCAAAACAAACTAAATGGAGTATGTTAGTTTTCAACTGCCATCTTATCCCTATTAATGAAAAGAAGAATCTAGGAGCCGTATTTATCATATATAATAGCATGGGGTAAAGATTGACAACTTCTTCATTCTTTAAGAGT
Organism: Octonoba sinensis; assembly: GCA_038502835.1. Lineage (NCBI taxonomy): Eukaryota > Metazoa > Arthropoda > Arachnida > Araneae > Uloboridae > Octonoba > Octonoba sinensis. The sequence goes on from CM076600.1 coordinate 40,940,477, forward strand.
ATTGAACAATTTAAGGCCTATGGAAATGCAGACTTATCTTCATTCATTCTATTCACAGAGGACAAAGTCAAAAAAAAGGAGTGGGAAAGGGGAATCTTTCTTGGTCACTGAAAAGTTTAATTTTTTGAACGATCCGTTTTGTGTGAACCTTGTTAATGTTTATTCTTTTTGTGCTGAGCATAGATTACATACTCATATTTTATTACATAGATTGTATTACATTTTGTTCGAACAGTTTAGTAATTACTTTTAAGAACAAAAATTTCCCACTTAAATTTTTAAAATCCCACTTAAAATTTTGGTCAAGGTGGGAATTCCCACCTTGTATTTTTCCCCAGTGTGAACCCTGCATTCACTACTGAATTAAGTTCGAATAAGTACTAAAGCATAAAATTTTCCTTTCATGTAAAATGCCTTATTAATATATAACTGAGTCTTGATAGTTATAAGTTTTACATAAATCCAATATAGTGAAATAAAGGTAATTAAGTTGCTGATTTGATAGGAAAAATGTTTTGAAGTGGCATTAATAATATATATTTTTTAAATTGTTGCCTACTATTTCTTTTGTATTTATTTATCTATCTAGAGGCAGAAAAAAGCTCTTTTAAGAGTTTTTAATTTGGAAAATGTTCCTCCCGATGAAGTTGATGAATCAACAAAAAAACTATTTAAAGGTAAATAATATTACTTAAACTAGTTTGTAAAGTTAGATTTTCAATATACTTATTTCTCTTTTTGCTTGAAAGTTTACTTAAACATAATTTAATTTCAATATAAACTGAAGTTTTATCATCCCTTATAGAATATGCCTGGTATGCTGGACATACTATTGTTGAAAGAATTTTTGGTGGTCTTCTTGTCAGTACGGTCTTGTGTGAGGAATGTAATGCAGTAAGTGTTCATTTTTTTGAAGTATCAAATTTTAAATAGGTTTGTAATTAGTAAAAAATGATTTATTGTGAAAAATTAAGCTTTCTTTTGAAGTAGCCTCGATCATTTGGCCATTCATTATAGGCAACATGGTCACGCACAGGTGCTTACACTGGGGTGACTCTAATCCAAAATTCTTCGACACTTACAAAAATTTTCGAGGTCTTGTTCCGAAAATTTAAAAATATATATTTTTTCCTGAAAATTTATTAATCTTAAGATTTTGTTCACGAATAATATCTGTATTTTTCTCTCTCCCTTCAGAAAAGCAAAATATTGTGTACTAACTTAAAAAACGTTCAAAACAATATAACGTTTTCGGGGAGAAAAACATTTTTGAGATAAGAAGTAGACCTTTTATTTAATCATTACCTAAAGCTTTGTTTTTTGTTTGAGCTTATATATAAATCTGTACACATTATGTTTGTATCGTTTGTGGGAGGGGGGGGGGGCATGTTTGCCAAAGCACATATGTATTTTTATTTTAAATTGATGGTGCATACTTTTTCTGAAAATTTTGTGTGAAGTTCCGAAAAATTCTTTTCGCTGAGAATCTCCCATGTGCTTACAAACAAAGCAAATATTTTATTGCAAGAAAATATTAAGTATTATGATTTTTTAAAGAGATTATTATATTGCATCTGCTCACAAATATATGAATAAATAAATACGTAAGTAAAAATAAATAAAAATAATTAAATAAAATAAAAAGTAAGAATTAAAGAATAATAATAAATAGATTATTGAATGAATATAAACTTGGTTGGGGCATATAAATACAAAACAGGTCAATATAACTGAAAGCAAAAAAATTCTAGTTAGCTGGCTTTTAATTGCTTTCATTTGTGTAGACATTGTTTTTGCATATTATATTGTATTTCCAATGCAAGTTTCTGTATTAGTAAACATTTTATACCTTTACATTACTTTTATGTTATTACTTTTATAGGTATCCCAAGTTGTTGAACCTTTTATGGATTTGTCTTTACCATTGTTTGAAGAAAAGGTATACTGTTTTGTTGTTATATATTAATGCATTATTTTTTATTCTTACTTTCTATCTTTTGAGATAGCACAGATAAAGCAGAGATCTGTGCTTATTCAGCTAGTTTAGTAAAAATTAAATTTATTCCATTGCAAAAAAAATCATTTATTTATAGGATATTTACTTAAAATTTATCTTCAAAGAATACTTGTTTTTATGCTTACTGACTCCGCAATTTATCATGCACATTACAAGATACAATTTTTATTTTCAAATAATTAAATTTGAAATATTTATCTAATGCAAAATGAATAGCATTTTGACTAAATGTGTCTTAAGTACATTAAAAAGCTCCATTATGAATTTTCAGTTCTTGAAAAAAAAAGTACCAGTTAATAATTATACTAATCTATTTGTTTTCTTTGATGTTATTTTGAAGTAATTTTTCTCTTTCTAGCCTTCGAGAGGTCGTAAGTCTGAAACTGATGCTGATGAAACTATTGCTGAAGAATATGTTATTAGCAAACCTAAGGCTGATCCAGGAAAACCTAGCAAATATCAGGAAAGGAAGATGAAACAATTAGCTAAGAAAGAAAAAGTAGGATTTCTGAGACATATATTTTGAATTTTTTGAAATTTATAGTGTACACGATAATGATTTTATCCAATACTGAATATTGAACTATGTTGCTGCTTAATGCATAGTAACAGCTGTATTTAGCTATAGTTGCTGAGAGCTGACATTTTTTCCCTGTTAAAAATGAGCTTGAAATTTGTAAATTTCTTTCTATACCAAGAAAGAAAAAGGTAGATAAGAATTTAATTATGTTTTGTATATAAGTATTTTTTCACGAAAATTTATACTGTCATACTAAGCACAAATGTAGTATCTGCAGCTGAGCCTAAAATGAGAAATTGAGATTTAAAGTTTTATACCTCCGTAAACTTGATCCAGAGTCCAATTTTCAGATTAAAAAAAAAATTTCTTGTACAGTCAAACCTGCGTGACTTGACCACTTGTAGTGCAGCATTTTAGAGGTCAACTTATGGAGGGTCGAGATTTTATTTTGTCTTTTCTTGCACTATGCATTTATTCATTTGTAACTAATTAAAATATAGATTCAGGTATTAACGTTACTTTAAAATAGTGATTAGCTTTTTTCCCCATAATTATCTAAAATATCATTTAAGAAAATTTAACCTGAACAACTTACCCAATGTATCCTATACAATTTCAAAAGTAAAGTACTTAGTTAAAATTAAGATAAATATCACATCAATTATGTCAGTTACTTATAGGATGCTAAAGATTTGCTAAAAATATATATATTTCAAAATCTCTATATCAGATCAAACAACAAAGAAGAAACTTATTTAAAGAATAAAAGAGTGCTCATAGTTGTTTCTCCCATTTGGTTAACTTACAAAGAGGTTGAGGCAAACTTTATATTGATGTTTCATCCATCCAGACAAATACTAGCATTATAGGATAAAAAATATCCCGGAAAAGCTATTTTAGTTTTTTTTTTTTTAAGCTTTCCAAAAATTCATAAGCAACTAAATATAGTAATAATTAGGCGATCCACTTACAAAGGGTTTTTTTTTTACAATACTCCTGCCCGAATTTGGCACACATAAGTGGTCAACATAGACAGGTGGTCAACTAAGGTGGTCAAGTTACAAAGGTTTCTGTACGTTATATAATATAGGGCTAATTCCGTTCCTGACAAAAGTGGTCAACTTAGGCAGGTGGTCATCTTACAAGGGTGGTCAACTTTACAGGTTTTACTGTACATATATGACAATCACATTGTATTTGAAATAAATAGTGACAATAACTCATTTTGTTTAAAAGTTTAGACACATCTTTTGCACTTAGCACAGCAATATGGCTAATAATCCTGCAGCATCAAGTTTATAGTTGCATCTATGACATAAATAAATAAATAAAAATAAAAATAAAATTCTCTTGGTAATATTTAAGAATGATAGGCAAAACTCCTTGTCATAAACAATCGAATCATGGCAATATATTTATAGCAGAAATTTGCAAATATTGTAAGCACATTTTTCAGGGATACAAGGAAGCCTTTTTTCAATGTAAGTAAAGTTTGAGCTTCTAAATGCTAAGCAGCAGTTGCCACAATTAAGTTGACCAGCATTGGAAAGCTCAAAATTTTTTTTTTTACTGTGTAAAGGTTTTTTTTATTGCAATATTTTTGTAAATTTGTGGTATTATTAAAGTTGATTTCATTATGTTTTAACGTAAAGATAAACATTTTACTTTTGTTCCCTCTGTATCTTGCATAATAATTTTGCTGGTGCTTTTTTTTATGCTTCTGAGTAAAAATGTTTTTGATTTCATTTCAACAGAAAAAAGGAAAAAACAAAAGAAGTTTTGATCCGGAAATAACCACAGTTTCTGAAGAAACAAAAAATGTGCCAGAAAATGCTTCCAATGAGGAAAATAATGTGAACCATGATTTACTATCTGAAAAAAATGAAAAAATAAAAAAAAGGGATGAAATTCTTATTAATCCGGAAAATGGCGAACCTACTATGCAGTCACGTCCAGATGATGAAGAAAGTGAAACAGGTTCTGAATCGTCTCTCAAAGAAACAGATGAGGATGTTTCAGCTGAAAAGCATAAACTTGATTGTAAGGAAATGGGAGATGATGTTGCTGATAGAGTTGAAAAATCTGTGTGCGACGAAATTGTTTCAGAACAAGGCAAAAAATCCCCTATGAATAATGATAAGCAAAAAAGTGAAGATGAAAATGAAAGCAATTCCAAAAAAATATTCCAAGATTTATGTGAAAAGGTAAATGGAGAAATTCCTGAAGAAAAGTGTTGCGGAACCGATGGCAAAGAAGCTATTCTCAAAGTACCGTCAGATTGTTTAGAAAAGGCAGATGTAGAAAATTCTGAAAAAATTCAACATCAGTCGCTTTCATCCGATAGCAATAAACAAAGTATCGATGAGCTTAACTCAAAATTTAGTACGTTGTGGAAAGGGGAAAAACCTGGTGAAATAAACTCTCCAGACAAATTGGTTAATAGTTCTAAAAATGAAAATGAATCTGAAGAAGAAACTTTTGTAAATGACCACAGCAATTTATCTAATGAAGGTAAGAATTTTTTTCCTCCCGAAATCAAACTACTTAAAGTAAGTGCATTTGATGTGACAGAAACAAATTTGAATTTCATTCATATTTTTTTTGTTGAAAATATTACCTTAACCAATAGCACTCTCAGAAATGTTCAATAGAGCCCCAGGACTCCATAGAACAGTTTGAAAATTACCATTCTAAATGACTGTTAAGTACTATTGGTGTACTAAGCATGTAATGAATCTAAAGGTGTAAAATATAATTGCATTTTTTAATTTTTTTTTTCAAATAGTAAGAAAGTTTCATTTATTCTGTATTAGCTAAGATAAAATGTTGACATTGTTTTTGGGTGCATGTGTTTCCCAGTGGCAAAGATGTGCGATCACAGTATATAAACATTTAATTGCAAAAATGCAGTGTCTCATCACTGTTCCCAAAAAGCACAGTGCAGTCCCCAACGGCGGATCTAGGGGGGCGATGGAGTGTTCCCCCCGCTTGGGCTGATTCAAGTGAGTACTATGTCGATACGCCCAAGTGAGTTTTAATGTATTTTGAAGACCCCGAAAAGAAGAACCCCAAGACTTCTGAAATCTCCCACCCCCCTTGAAGATTTTCTAGATCCCCCTTGGCAGCCCCCCTATATTTTATATTGCATACATTGTGTTCCTTTTACTTTTTCATTAGCAAAGTATTTTGCTGCTCTTTTATTAATAAAGTATTTTTTATATTGTGTGACTTCCAGTACTCCCCCCCCCCCCTTTCCTTTGCACAGTAATATCTACAAAACTCAATCTTGGAAGTATAATAGCAAATGAAAAGGTAGTGTAGAAATGAAAATGCTTTTTTTTCGTATCTCGTATTTTTTTTGTATTATAGTAGCTATGTTTATTTAATGTACTGAAAATGCTTAAACTCAATTTTGCACATAGCTATTTATCATTCTAATTGAATTTTTCTTCCATCTGTTTCTATGTACCATATATTTATGTTTGACACAAGCTCTTTTTCCTTCTAGTTGCAGATTTGAAAGCAGACAATCAAATTCCTACCATAGAAGTATCAAATGATCAGCAGCCTAATGCCAGCTTAGAAACGTCACAAGAATGTGATGATAGCCTTAATATCTCAAACCTTGATGAACGAATGCAAGTTCTAAGCATGCAAGCTAAGGAAGTCAGAATAAGGCGAGATAGTGACAAGCAAGATGATATTTTGAATTCATCGCAAGCTGATGGGGATGCAGGAAATAGGTCGGCAAATTGCAATTCACATAACAATTTAGAAGAAAAATTAGACATTAGTGGCAGCATGGAAAACTGGTCACATGCCCTTACAGAAAACCAAATGAAGGATTGGCTGCAGAAATCACTCACGACTCTTAAACCACGCAGTCACTTTCCTCCCAATGAATGCTCGATCAATTCTTGTCTGAATCATTTTACCAAGCCTGAACTGTTAACTGGCAGTAATAAATTTCGTTGTGAAAATTGCACAAAGATAAAGCGTGAAAGAACAGGTATTTTTATTCTCAGACATTTTATTTTAAATGTTTTTTTTTATGTGTAATATTTGTACTCTTAACCCTTATTCTCATAAAGTAGCATATATGCTACCTGGGGTTTTCCCTACTTTCTATTTGTTAAGTGACGTCAGCACCTATGTTGCATTGTTATTTGCTAGCCCTTATTCTCGTAAAGTAGCATATATGCTACTTTATGAGAATAAGGTTTAATGGTAAGGTCTGTTCAATGCATTTATGGATAGTGACCTTATTACTTTTGCATCTAAAAATCTACCTTTAAAAATTCATGAAGAAGTAATGTTTGTGCAGTTGGAGGCAAATTTAAGCTGATAAAAGTTTTATGTATTCAATTTGGATATATTTGTTTGACTTTATTACTTTATTGGGACAAAACCTTTTATATTTAATTACTGATTTTCTGAGCTGAATTTTGAAAAATCAAGTTAGAATAATACTAAACATTATTTATCCACACTTTAAGGACTAAATGTTAAATATTTTGAAAAAAAAAAAATCTGTTATTATCTGCAAGAAAAGTTTTCACAATTCTCATTCGGTTTTTGTGAAAATAAGTCGAGGAGATCTGAGGAATTCAGGCATAAAAAAATAACTATTTAATGTTTATTCAAGTCATTTGTTGCAATACTTACCTTTGTTTTTTATTTTGAGTGTTGGCATTTTAAAATAACATATTGCTGATAAGTTATACAATTTAATTATATTTAAAATGTACTAACCAGTTTTTAAATAAATTCTTATAAAATGACATTTGGGTCTGTATTCTAGGAAATGAGAAAGAAGTAGTGTATGCAAATGCTAGCAAGCAACTCTTGATATTTAGTCCTCCTGCTATTCTAACCCTCCATTTGAAAAGATTTCAACAGGTAAATATGAATGAATTAAGGAGAACATTTTCTGTATATTATGGTTGCTCAATAATGGTCTCTTAATTATGACATACTTTATCTTAGTTAATTGAAATTAGTAACAAATTATTTTCTTGTCTGTATGTATTAGATTAATAATGTTCTTTGCTTTTATGTAACTTTTTCTTGCCATTTTTCAAATTACAAGCTTTACAATTATTCTAAAGCTTAATAAGAATTGTTCAATTTATTCACATTTTTATTAAATGGATTGGATTGTATTGAGTTACAAAAATCAATAAGTTCTGAAGAAAACAATTCAATTTTTTAAGCTAACATCTGTATGAACCAAGATAGTCTACAAATGCAAAAACAAATATTTTAACAAGTTTCAATAATTTTTAGCTGGTCTTCTGTGAATGAAAAAAAAAGAGAAGTTCATTGGTTACTATTTAACTACATAACTAATTTATATGACATTCTTAGAAATACTTGAGTTGTTCAACAGCCAATAGAAATAAATCCGGGAAACAAAAATAGAGAAAACCATTTCTGAAGGAGTACTTTTTATCTAACATATTCAGGAGCTATATATAAAAAAAAACATCTGGTCTAGAGAAAAGGAAATAACAAGTGATCCCTTTACTAACTGAGAATACATTTTATTCCATTAAAATGTGCAAAAAGCAAAGTATTAACAATGTACTTAACTGCATTGGCATATGATTGATTCATTTATGAATAACTTTTTAAGTTGTGTTTACAAACAGGAAAGAGTAATTCTTTTTTCTCTAGTTTTTGCTGATATTAGAAACATAACCTCTGTCGTTTGTAACTCTGTAGTAATTCCCAAACAAAGTTTTGATTACAGAAACCAATTATTTTTTAATGTATTTTTATACAAGCAGATGGGACTTGGCGAATTTGATAACATTAACCGTGATCACATTAGAGAGGGGTACACTGTATATATATATATATATATTGTGATATGTTATGGCAAACATTTCAGCTCAAATAAGTAAAAAATGTTTTTTTGTTTTCTGATATAGGTTGGAATGAATTTAAGGAAAAATAATAAATTTGTGGAATTTCCATTAGTACTAAACTTGGCACCATTTTGTAGCTCAGCCTGTTTGGTTTGTAACATCTTTCTATTATTTATTTTGGCTACATTTTTATTTATTTATAAGTTATTTACAAGATAATTCAATAATTCAGTGGCATAAATTTGTTTATTTTATTGTTAAGTTATTGTTCCCTGTTTATCTTTTTGTTAATAATAGTGTATAACTATGCAAGTTAGTACATGAGCGCAATGTTGGAAGATTACACATGGAATGCTTTCTTCTAAAGAAAAATGATATGCAACCAAGTCAGAAATTTCAAAGAATTTAATATTAATTACAAAAACGATTTGAAGAATGTTAATTGATTACTTGTATGATATATCCCTGCCATTTTTCTATCTTACAGTACATTTTTTCTGGCATTGCTGTAATAACAGTTGTGTGAACTTGTACACCTGTTTAGATGCCACTGAATCCCTTTCTTGAAATTGAACAGTACATTGATAATTAGAATTTTTCTTTGAAGTTAAAGGAACATCAACAATATGATGAAAAGTTCTTACAGCGTCACCAGTTTTAAATAGTGTGTTGCATAGTGCACCAAAATAAATTGCTTGCACTATGCATTGAAGGGCATTGTGTAGCTTAAGTGATCTATTAATAGGGGCAATATTTTAACAAATGGCCATAGATTGATAAATAATAAATTTTTCAATATAATTTTTAAAACCATTTTATATTTTACATTTATTACTTATTTTGTTAAACACCAACTGAAATTATTACATATTAATTAATTAGGTTTTCTAGAATAGAAATAAAGAAAAATTTATTTCTTTATACAAATATTATGCAGATATTAATGTGATGTACAACAGCAATATAGTTTTTTTTTTCAAACTATAGATTATTAGTCATGTATATAACAAAATACTTAAAACCATACTGAGTCTCCATATTTCATATGTGTGAAAAAGTATTGTTTTCATTCCAATGTTATAAATTAATAGCTGCTTTTCCCAGTGTTTCAGGGGTTTTCTTGTATATTGTGTGATTTCCTGAGGGAGGAAAAAAAAGAGATGTGGTATTTGAGTAAAGAATACTGTCATTACACAAATCCACATTGTAATCACGACATTAGTCTCAAAAAGACTATTAGAATAAAAACTTTCTAATGCATAACAGTACATATTTAAATACATTTGTAATTCATTTGTTTTATGGTTTTATATGAAATGAAAGATAGTAGGGCAATTGTACTACAACAAAAGATCTTGTATGATTTTTATACCGTAATTAGGTTATCGGTAAACAGCCCACATTGTTGTACAGTCCGCAGGAAGAAAAATGCATTCTAAAAAAATTAAGTTCGGTGTATAACCCGCATTATTGTATAACTTGCACCCAGTACAAAAACAATTACATAAACAAATCACTCTGTAAGGTACACTGTTTATAGGGAAACCAGTTTATATTACAAAACACTTTTAACATTTAAAATAAATTTTTTAAAATTTTATATTTTACGATATTTTTTTTATATATGGCTAGCCGAAAGTGTGGATGCATATCTCTTTATGGACAACGATCTATGCTCTGGTTCTACCCCCCCCCCCTCTATTGTGATTAAATTATAAGGGAGGAAAAGGCTCTTATGACAGCTAGATTGCTTATCTCTGTCCTTCTCCCTGGTCTTCTGTCGTTTGTGCATTACATCTTATTTAATATTAATATAAAAAAACACTTAAGATTAGCTCTCTTTTTTAGGAACTGCATACAAAACTCTCATAATAGTAGAATATCATTCGCTAATTCTGAAGCGTCAAGGAACTGTGGTCGTTAGAGGAGGGAAGAGTTGAAATTGATATGATACCAGGGCTATTGGATTGATACAACTTCGCTGTGAAAGAAAAATCTTCCATGAAGTTTTCCCACACGTCCCGTTTTTCATGGGATACACCCCTAGAAACCTAGAAAACAATACGTTTGCCCAAAACCAGACTATGTTCCTCCATAAAGTTCTTTTATTCCTAGCTCCCAAGTCCCAATTTGCTTTGGATCATCGTTTCGAAAGCTACGATTTATTTCTCTGCATTTTGTTTTGCAGGAAAATAGATTTTAATATTTTTGAATGGTAGTTGTCTTTTTAATAATTATTATTTTTTAAAAATTTCGTGTATTGCCCACATTGTTATATTGCCTGCAAATAGTAAAAAAAGGAGGTTTTTTTGTAGATAACCCGCGGGCTAGACACAGATAATTATGGTAATATCAATTTTACGAGCTAGGCACCTCTGTTACCACTCACATTATAAACCAGCTTTGCACATTCCCATGTAGTGGACAAGAAATCAACATTTGAATTAAGCAGATTATTCATGAATTGGTTTTTAAAAAATATTGTGTGTGTTTCCACTTTATTTAAAATGCACTCTCTTTTTAGGTACTTCCTCACATGGCTAATGTTCAGGATGAAATATTATATTCATTATATGGACTGGTTGAGCATAGTGGAAGGTTAACAACTGGACATTATACAGCGTACATAAAAGCTAATCAAAGGACTTGCAAATCTTTAACGAAAGCTTTTGAAAATCAGTGCCCATTAGCTCAGTGTGATTTCAAAGTACTGTTACATAAACTTTATCAGTTTAAGTCTCCAATTAGTGACTTACCTGAAAGCATAGATAATGGGGAAGATTCTAAATGGTACTACATTAGTGACGGTCACGTGAAAGAAGTTACAGAAGAAAATGTTTTAAACTCACAGGCGTATTTGTTGTTTTATGAACGTATAAAATAAGTTTTGTTAAATATTTTTCTTCTAAATTATCATTCTAGAGCTTTTTTATATTTTGTAAATATTGCCATGGCAAAATATTTTTCTAATTTTCAAACATACATAAATTGTACACATATCTTGCATAAATCAAAACACAATTGTATTGTGAATAATTTTGAATTCCTTCATCGCATTCACAATTCATGGCAATAATAATTTACAGGATAGCTTATTTAATAATGTATTGTTAGAGTAAAATTATTTGTATTCATATTTAAATTTTGAATTTTTCTGTTATGTTTGCATCATAATGTTTTGATATTTGACTTGCTTGACTGATCCTTATTTGGTCACATTTTGAATTTTTGTGTTTGTGAACTGATTCTTTTAATCAATGTAAAATTGAAAAATAAATAAATAATTATTATTTTTAATGCTATAGCACTTATTTTACAAGTAAATAATACATGTTTTTCATTGATGTAACAACTAATCAATTGGTCAATCTCCTGACGGAATCTAAAGTTTATAAAGCACATTCATAAAGACTTTTTCTTCAATGCGGAAGGATTGTCAGACTGAAAGCAATTTTGACATTTTTCTTGCTTATTTTTACTTTGACTTCCTTTTGTAAAATTAAGATTTTTGAATCGATTCCTACATCTTAATCACTTTCAAAAGCTTTAAAATTTCTTAAAAGCAAAATTTCAATTTAGCAACAGCTTGAACCTTGTGAATGCAAGAAGATAGTAAATTTGATTCACTTTTTTCTCGAATTGAATCTGCACTTATTAATAACAGAAATGAGTTTTCATCAAAGTTTTTAAAAACAGGTTTTTTAAATTTAGATACCACATTAACAATTCATTTTTGGGACAGAAAATCAATCTAGTTGAAAATAATTTCTCCTTTTCATCAGGTCACCATTAAGCAATAATAAATAAATGGCCAATGAATATATGATCAAGTTTTATACTTATTGATAATAATATAAATATAATAATATAAATATATAATAAAATAAATCATTGATTAAAAATATTGCATGTAATAAATGTATTTGTTTTGTAATGAATTCCTATTCAGATTTTTATTAATGTTTGATGTTGAATAATTTAGTGTCCATTGGTCTTTAGCCTTTGGAAAATCTCAAGAAAGATTTTTTTTTTAAAGTTCAGCTATGAAAGCAATTGAAGGAATTCTTCTCTTTGAAAAGATTAATAATCATTTTATGTATTGTGCTATCTCGACAGCTGGGAGTGAAGACTAGAGTGAGGTATCGAAAAACAGTTACCATTCTAACAAATCAATACAGATGTCATTTTAACAAATAAATTACTCGACATTTCTAGCATTTTGAGGCATTGCTGTATTTGCTCTTCATTAAATTGCTAATGTTCATAAATAAATAGGGGAAAAAGATTAACGTGTGTAAAGAAATGAACCTAGAAATCTGGAGAGAAGCAAAGCCTGCCATTTCTGTTTAATTCGAAGTGCATATTGAGATTGTCCGTGCAATGCAGCTAGTTGCATTAAAATTTGGAGTTGTTGCTGGACTATCATTCATGATGAATACACACCATTTGGCTGTCATGTCCAGTGGCCACTGAGAATCAATGAATTTTATTTTAATACTTTAATGCTCATAATGAACTGTATTATTATACTATTGAGATTAGACTGAATGGATGTGAATATATTTATAAGAATGAATTGTGTATTTTGAGAATATGTCCTTTAAATTAATAATGTTGTTTCTTTTATGTTATTGTGCAGCTGCATTTTGTCTATCTATTTATTATTAAAATGATTTTTTAAATTGTCTTTGCTGTTAACTTTTTTTTTATTGAAACATAACTTAGAATTGCTTTTGTACATGTCATGTAAATAATAAAATTTTTCATTCTTTGGGTATGAAATTCTCTTATACAAAACTATAAAGAATCTTTCGTATATCTTTCAAAGCTTCTATTTCTTCTTCTGTTGGTATGTAAAATTCTTTTTTTCCATTTTTGTGTACATAAATTCCTGGCACAAAATTGTTGACCAACTTTGTAATTTTCTTTTTGAAACTGAAGACACTGCAGAAATCACAGCAGAATATAGAGCAGATTTTCCAAACTGATGAAAAAATGAGTATGCAATTAGTATGTGTATATGCATATTGTATGTTATAAGCATAGAATTACTCTTATTTGACTTTTTCAAGATGTTAATTTGCTTATTTTCGGAAAAAATCCATGCTGCTTAATCATTAGTCCAGTTTACTTAATTATTATATTAAAATTTAATTATTTCGATTCTTCAATACAATATCTTAATCTTAGTTCCTCTTTTTGATTAAATTTTACATTGTAACAGCTAACAAGGTTATAAAAATGGGCAGAATCACAATTTTCTGAAGTAATGATTTTAAAAATGATCTTGAATGTTTAAACACGGAGACTTTACTTGCTATCTGCCAGCATCTTGATAGTATTTCAGAGTAGTATCATATGTTTTAGTAATGTTATTTTGCGTTGCACTCAATATTTCTGGGGGACGGTTTAATGAAGAACTGAAATTAAACACCAACCTAGTTTTTTAATATTAATAACACATTCATATCTTTAAGTGAAACCTGTGTGTTGTAAGTTGACCACTTGCATTGTGGCATTTTATTAGTAGTCCACTTAAATTGGGAACTACTTATAGAGGGGAGTGATTTTTTTTTCTGATTTTCTCTTTTTTGCTTTGTTTTGTTATATAAGCCATGCATTCGGGGTTTTTTAACAAAGTAAAGCACTTTTAATTTTAGCTTCATTTTTCAATATTACATTAAAATATTTTATTTAACAATTATTTAAAATATATTTAAAGATTACGTATCACAATGACCTATGTGCCACACAAATTTAATTGGTTAAAAATAAACATACTTGTATAGATATCGTATTTGCTATAAAAGTTTCTTATTTGATATAAATAATTCCTAAAACATGTTCATCCAAAACTAATAAATATTTTTTGCTTTATTTTCATCATATGCACTTAACATATTACGATTTACATAATTTATTTGTCAACAAAATTATTACTTATTGTTATTCGGCACATTTCCTCAATTTTGTCATCAGTTAAAACCCTTTTATTCAAAACTTTAGCACAAACTACAAGCCTGAGACTCCTTGTTAAAGAGTAGCTAAAAATAAAAATTTCTTATCCTTACAACCAGTCCAGTGTTGGCTAGAAACATTACAATTGGGAAAAATGCTTTTATACTTTTTAACTGGCACTTGTTTCTATTGCAAAGAGGAATCAAATACAAAAGGCTACCTCAGATGTTTAATACCTTTTTTAAATCCACTTAATGAAGTTCTGGTCTAACATCATAACATGAAAAATACCTTGTAAATGTTGTTTTATTTTTTTCTTTTATTTTTCAAAAAATAAATGAATATATTATTAGTTAAATAAATTAATTAATAAAAATAATAATAAATTGGTGGTCAACTTAACAAGTTTTGTTATAATACTTACAGCCAAATTTGGTGCATATTAAGGGTCAGTGGCGCACCTAGGATTTTCCCTTGGGAAAGGAATAAGGTCAGGGTTGGGAAAAATCGGATACTCTGATTTTTCCGCAGGGTTGAAACAAAACCGGGAAATCAGGGAATTCTCAGGGGATATTTAAAAAGGACAACATGCATCTTGAGAAAATAATGTTTTAAAAGCGTAAAATAATGATTTTGGGGGGGGGGGGATTTATCTTCATTCTTTAAAAAAAAACTTTTACACTTAAAATTCTCCCCAGTTGCAGATTATATTATTTACAAAATTAGCATTATTTTATGTTTCCTTTCACCCCACAGCAACTCCACACTCCCAAGCAACAGTGTCATATTATGACACTGTTGCTGTGTAACTCGCAATCAAAACTATAAAATAAGGGATATTTTTGGAATTATCAATCAATCGGGGAATTATCAGGGATTTTTTTTTCTCTTGAATTCTGTTTCCACCATGCCCCGGATACTATATATCCGATAGTCTATCGTGTGACCTATGTACCGCATATCCGGCTCTGATGTTTGAAATCTGTGAATTCTGTACATATTTTAGACATTTCACATACCGGATAAACCAGCTCTTACATGCAATGGTTGGATCGGGTTCTGGATATTAAAAAAAATAACCGGTCGAATACCAGATATCCGATGCCTTCTGGGGGAGGGACCGGTTCCTTCGGTCCCCTCTCATCGGTGCGCCTTTGTTGGTGGTCAAGGTAGACAGGTCAAGATAGAGAAGTGTTCAAGTTACTAAGGTTTCCCTCCATTTTATAATGTAGAACGAATTCGGTACTGGATCATTCATAAATCATGTCACGCTTCGAGGGGGGGAGGGGGGTTTCATGAAATTGTGACAAGGGGAGAGGAGGGGGTCAAATATATGGGAAAAAAGCGCAATGCCATTTATGAACGGCCCCTACCAAACAAAAGTGTTGGTGCACTGTTAAAAATTTCCGTAAGAAAATAGTAAAATAACCAATTATTTGAATGTTATTTTACCATATTTAATTACAACAGTTGAATAGCCATTAAAAAGATGGTACTCAAACCGCTGATTGTGAAAAAAATCGTTTATTCTCTGTTTATCTTAAAGAACGTTTAACTAACCGAAATTTTCAAGCGCTCAATAAGAATCGGGCGTCCATCTTGGTTGCGAAACCTTACTGCTCGTACGTTGTTAAAATGTAAATAAAGATTTATCAGTTCAAATCTGCATGTGTATATAACAAAAGAAGGAAAACAAAAGTGGCTTAAGCAGTGGATACTAAATAGAAACACATACACACGTAAATCAAAAATTGGAGCCATCGGATTCCCGAACTGTTTGCGAATGAGCGAACCCATCATTTGAGCTACTGAATCTTGTTTGTATTTTTATTTTGCTGTAAATAAAATGATTTTCGTCAATATACAGTAAATTTAGACCAAAAGTGACTTTAGATCCAACCAAAAACTGAAATCTCAATTTTATGGCAGTTTGCCTGTTGGAAAAGAAAAGATGTATTGACAAATAAACGGCCGCTTTATGTGGTGTAGATGGCCAAATGGCTAGAGAGCAAGGATGGTATACCATACACCCGGGTTCGATTCCCCTACTCTTCGTTTACGGTTTCTACTCCTCGAAATGGTTCAAAAACGATAAAAACTTTTGTTTTGAAACCATTTTTAAATGGTTATAAAACCGTAAACTTTTGCATTTACGGCTTTTTAACCAATCTGATTGCAAATGGTTTAGGTCCATAAAGATAGAAAAATGTTCCAAACCGTAAATTTAACGGTGAATTAGATGGACAGACTGCTGCCGGTTATTAAACCGTAATTTCATGATGAAATTGCTAATAGTGTTTTCAACTTACAAGGGTGGTCAAATTTACAGGTTTTACTAATTATTTTCGACTTTAATTCATTTATATTGAATGTTTTGTCAAATTTAACCAATTGGCAACAGCGCATTTACGAGTAACTTGTTGTCATCATCATGAAAGAACTGTGAAAATTCAGTGTTCGATTTTCTTTATTTTTCTGAAATTGCTGAGAAAGAAAAAGTCTTAGTGTAAAAAATATAGGGGGGGGGGGCTATTTTTAGCAAACATTTGGGTCTAATTTCCATAAAAGCAAATTGCTGTTTCTTTTTTTCCTGAATATCATATTAAACAGAGTTTATATATATATAACACTACCAATCAACTAAAATAAGCCTAAAACTTACTTAATTTTTTGATGAAACAATATATTATTACACCGCAAAGTATCGATCCAAATAATTGAGCTGTTCTGATCACAAATTCTTTCTTCTGTTCTGCAGTTTGCCGTTCCGATTCGAGTTCTTCTTCCGTCTTATTACGGCCTACTAACTAGACGAAATAAAAAGAAAGCGAAATAATTTAGTTACAACTAGAAAATCAAAAATTTTTAACTTTAATCTTACTTGAGAAATTCAAACATTTTAATATCAATTTACCAATAGCCCTAAAATTTAGTTCTAACACTAAAATTTACAGAAATTCTGAGTTTGATTTTAGTTTTCTTGTTTTGATAGATAGAGAAGAGAAAAAAAGACGTTTAATAGAAATCGAAATAAATGTTTTCTGTGTCCTTTAACTTTGACTAAAGCTTTATTTCTTTTTTTAGTCAACGATTAAAAATTTATTTATTTATTCTTTTTTATTTTTATTAACTAATTGATTATTTATTCTTTGATGGAATAAAACGATTTGAGGCTTTATATTCCTATATTCGGCTTAAAATCAAGGTTCTGTATAGTATTTTATAAAAATTTTTACTTTTTAAAGTCATTAAGTAATTTTACTTATTCAGTGATTTTCTTATAACTGGCAGGGGGATTTTGTTGAGAATTCAGTTCTAGGTTTTTCACACATTGAAAATCTATTTGATTTAATAAATTATCCGATTAAAACCATTGATGTCTAGAAAGGAAATAGTGTGAGAGAATGAATTTCGTATCGTACCCTAACACTTGATAGTTTTCTTTTTTATTCATAATGCTGTACGCTTGGTAAAAATTATTTATCATATTTATTTTTTCCGAAATCAAATGTGTTGTGCAGGCATATAAGCAAAACGAGAGAAAGGTAGCTAGGTTAGCAAATATTGTCGGTACACCGGAGTCTAGGCGACGTTAGACGAATTTGTTGTTAATGTTTTAGTACTAAGTTTCATAGATATTTAATTTTATACAATTAACATAAATTACACAAAGGAGGCTTTAGTGAAATCTACTGGATATTTAGAGCAAAAGAAAATCTCCCTCAAAGCGTAAACGAAATGCAGCCAAAACAAAGCTCAGTACCCTAGAAAAGGTTTTTCAAAGGGGGCACAGGAAATATATGAAACCAGGGAAGTCATAAGCCTTGTGAAAGGGGCCATGGCTCAATGCGATAATTTTGACCATCTGCTCTTTGGTAGTGTATAAGTGGTAAGAATTTATGTACCATAAAAATAATAAATATTTAAAAAAAAAAAAAAGCTCAATATACAATGAATAAAATTTGAATTATTTATATTAAATTTAAAAAAAAAAAAAAAAAACGCTTGCGCACACACACACACACATATTTTGAAACAACAATCTCAGGTTTTGGACCCTCTGGAAACGCGTTACAGGGTCTCATAATACTTTTGTTTTATTTTATTTACAGTAACGGCTGAGTAAATTATATTTTTGCAATTTAAACCAATTAGAAGCATGCGCTAGATTTATTTTTAATTAATTCCAGAGACACGGGGTTTGGATGTCAGCCTATTTAAAAAATAAGTTGTTCAAGTCATTTCTTATAATAAGAACATTACATATGAACTAGTTCAATGAACTCATAAATGTATCAACTGATATTAGAGCCAAATCTTCCTCTTGTGTACACAATTCAAGCAAAATCTACTGCACCAAACTGACATGCCTGGACTTGTTAGGAGAGTATACACAAGGTCTTTTTTTTTAAATTTAATAGTGAACACGCACTGGGAAAATTTCGTCAAAACGATCATTTTCCCTTCCATTACGTATCATTTAATTTATGTTTAAAAATGAAGTTGTAAAACTTGGTGACTATGTATTATGTAACTATCATTTTCCCCATCACGTAATATTTGAGTGATGTTTAGGAAACAAAGTTGTAAAACTTGGTAACTACTATGTATTAAGTGACTATTCGTTATCGTTATGTAGAGGATGTGTCGTTCTCATATAGTCAACACGAAAAGTTGCATAAACTTATACGAGTAGCAAATAGTCTTTGTAACTATTCGCTGCTCGTTAAAAATTTCCTACTCCATTTAAAAGCACTTTTATAAATTTATTACATATAAGGTTCATAAAATATGAAGCATCTGATTTTTCTTTCATTAAATTAAGACTTTTGCACCATATATTTTGTCTTTTGATTTTCATATTTATTCGAATAGTAGTTCACATAGTAACTATCTTTGGCTAAAGATCTTTAGCCAAAGATAGTTACTATGTGTATTATAGATGCTATTTAAATTACTAACTAACGCAATGATTTTTCCATTTCTCATTTTGCTCTGGATCTGAAACATTTTTAACATTAAAAGTCTTTTTATTCTCTTTAATATTACTATATCATTTTTCGTTTAAACCTAAACGAAAATTCTATTTTAAAATCCTGTATCAAAGTATTGAGATATAAATTTGAAATTGAGACATATAGACCTATCTTTTAGTAGAACTTAAAGCATCTAGGTTGTAATTGCGATTCCATGAATGAGGCAATTTAAAATATGGCTATATTTTTCCTCTCTTTAGGCTATTATTATCTTATTAGACTATTTATAAACACAGTGAAACCTGTGTAAGTTGACCACTTGTGGCGCAGCACTTTAGTGGTCAACTTAGACAGGTGGTCAACTTTTAAAGGGTGGAGATTTGTTTTGGTCATTTCTTACACGTGTATTTATTCATTTGTAATTAATTAAAATTTAGCTTCTTGTATTAACATTACTTTAAAACATATATTTTTTTTTTTTCCATTGTCTAAAATATCATTAGAGAAATTTTACCTGAATGACTTACAATGTATCCTATACAACTTCAAAATTAAAATACTTTGTTAAAATAAAGATAAATATCTTATTAATTAGGTAAGTTACGTATTTGATAGTAAAGATTTTTAAAAATACATAATTTCCCAAAATGCCTATGGAAAAAAAAACTTATGTAAGAATAATAGGGTGCTCACAGTAGTTTTCTCATATGGTTAATTTACAAAGAGGTTTAGGCAAACTTTATATTGATGTTTCATACATCCAAACAAATTCTGGTCTAACATTATAGCACAAAAAATACCCTGGAGAAGATATTGTTTTTTTTTTATCTTTGTAAAATTAGATAAACAAATAAATATAGTAATAAATAGGCGATCAACATACAAAGGGTTTTTCATAATACTCCCACCCAAATTTGGCGTACATAAGTGGTCAATACAGACATGTAGTTTGAATTAGGTGGTCTACAATGCGTAATATAGGACCAATTCCGCTCCTGACAAAAGTGGTCAAATTAGACAGGTGGTCAGCTTGACAGGTTTTACTGTATTTAATTTAATTACAATAATATTTAACAAACTTTTATGCAAGTCTTTTGAACGTAAACTAAGAATCTTGATACTCTTTTCTGCCCTTTTGAAGAAGTGAACGTTTCATTACGAGTGATTTTTTGATTATTCATTTCGCAATCTTTAATTATTTATCTGTCCACCCCCTCCCTTTTTTTGGAATCAGTAATTGCTTTTTCTAGATGTATTCTTATTTAGTTAAATTAAGTGTATTTATAACCTATATCGCAAGCGTAATAACTGATCTTTAGATGGAAAAAATTGAGAGGCCCTTCCTCTCCTTTCTTAGAAGGGCAAATTTGTGATAAGCTATTCAGCATGCGAAAACTTATACCCCTCGTCATGACATTTTTAATATTTAAGACTCTTGCAATCAGAAGTGCTTTACATAAGGCATAAGATAGTAACTAAAGCATAAGATAGTAGTGAAAAGCTTGTATAGCAAATGCTTTGACAAAATGCTGTCTAGGATACTCGACGACGCTGATTTGTTTGTAAGCTTCTGTGAGCTTGAAAATTTAAAAACTCCCGAAAAGACGTCATAAATAGAAATTTTATTTTTATTTCCATCATTCTTTTCTTTTCTTTGGATCTATAAAGAAATTTTACGTACCGAATAATTTCTAAGTATTCTATAAATTTGAGGTTATATGTTTAAAGGCAGCACTCTCAGAAATAGAGCTCTCACTTTTGACGATTCTTCAATCGTCAAGCAAATTTCGAGATTTACAACGATACTTTCCTTGCGCAATCACGTGACTTAAAAAATGTTACTATCGAAATTTTGTCAATTTGACGAAACGTTTACTCGGAGCATTTTTCACGAAGCCATTTCGTCAAATACGACTTTCGAGAGATTTGAGTATGAGTTTCTGAGAGTCTGTAACCAGTGGTGTAGTCGAGGGGGTGGGGGATGAGACCGCCATCGCACTAATTTTTAATTTTTACTCTAGCTTTCCCACTTTTTAATTTCACCCATTTATGCTGATGTCTATAAGCGTCCCCATCTTTTCTCCCAGGGCTAAGCCACTGTCTGTAACATAAATTATGTTCTTACTACGTCTAGCAGCGTTTCAGGTTTCTTCAGAATAGCTTCCGGATTTTCATCAGGAGATTCATATTGTGAATAGTACTCCTCAGCCCACTGTTCATATAAATCGTAGTAAGGTTCCCATTTCGCACTCCGTCGCTTTCGAACGTGCTTGTTTTCCTCATGGTCATTGTCTTCTATCCTAACAGGTCCCTCTAAAACCGAAACAAAACGCCTTTTAACTTTCGAAATCAAATAATAATTACAGTGGAACCTCGCTATTCGTACACAATTCGTTCCAGGAGGCAGTTCGAATGGCGAGTTGTACGAATGGAATAATACATTATTTTTTCACCTAAGATGCAATGTAAATTGAATTAATCCGTTCTAGACCATCAGATGGTTGCTTATTTAAACCTATGAATTAAAATGCACAGTACTGTACATGAAATTATAGATTAATAAAAATGTAACTGCACTTTGCTTGTACTGAGCCGAGCTGATGGCATAAGTGGAATGTTGAGAGGAGAAAGAGAAATGGTTGGAAGAGGAGCCCCCTTTCCATAAAAATATCAAGTAATATCCCTTCAAGTGTTTTATCCCTTTCTGCTGTTCTTTCTTCTTTTTTGTCTTTTTGCACTAGAAGAATTTGGGTTTCTTTCTCTAAAAGCCTGTCCAATGTTGTCTACCTTTTCTGAACAATCGTCTAAGCCTTAGACGATTGTTCAGAATTGTTCTAAATGTGGTCAATAACATTGTCGTTGAACAAGTGAATGCTGTTGACCACAGCAGTGTTGGAATGCTATTTTTACATCACTCTCTGTGTTTTCTCGCAGGGGTGACACAGCTCTTTAATTTCTGCAAAGGAAAGGTTTTCCTTACTACTTTCCTCCTCCGAAGAAGAAAGAACCACTTACTCTTGCTGCCCCCTTAGAAAGTTAAAATTGTCAGTAAAATCTCAAAAAATATTAAAATTTAAAAAGAATCCAAAACGCCAGACAACTTATTTCCAGACGAGTTCAAAATAAGCATACTTTCTCGAATTTTTTCTCAAAAAAAGCCAAACTGGCGACCCAGCTGGCCCCTGGCGCCGTACGAATCGCGGGACCAGTACGAATGGCGAGTTGAATTTTACTTGAACAAGTTGTACGAATAGCGAGGCGGACGAATGGCGGGGTTCCACTGTAATGAAACTTATCTCTCGCGACAATACACCTGTGAAAGTAGCTGAGCATGTATAGTTTAGGAGGAAAATATATAACAAGAGAGGAGTCTCAGCGGAATCGGAGTTTTCTTCACCGATGCTTTTTGTCTCAAGATGAATAACGAATTACACTGCTCAACCTTTCATCTACTGCATTATGATCTGCAGCATTTTTTTTCCACACAATAGTTTTTTTTTTTTTTGGGTAGCTAACTGAAAATAAAGGGATTTACATAAGCAAAATACTCAGCCTATAAGAATTTAATTCGTTACAGCTAATTATACCATAAAGTAATTCAACTGTGAAATCAACTACTTACATTGTTCACTTAAACTATCTGGTCAAATCGTTTTCTAAGTTCTTCACAAACACATTACAAAAAATCAGACCTAAATTATTGAGTTGTATCACTTCTCAGAAAAAAAAAAAAAAAAAAAAAAAACAGCAAAAATGGGTCATTCTGAACAAAATGGAAGTTCACAACACAGCATCGGTTTCAAAGCTATCCTCTTTCCTTCTTAAAATACCTTGCTGAAATGTACACGTAATTAAAAGGGTCTTCCTGCAAAATATCGTCAGAATTATTCGTGAAAATAGTTACTGGATGGAATTTTAAAGGGATCGGTACTCACGAAGTACTTTCAAAAACACCCTGTAAGAGCAAATCCCAGAAAGAATTTCAATGTAACTTGGTTGACTACCCTCCGTAGATAAAGGGTTAACAGAATGAACACTTTAGAAATTCTTGTTTCTTCCTACGTTTGAACTACATTATAGTTAAAAAATATATTTAATGTTGTTATTTAATTATTTCTAATATTGATATTGGAAAAATTAATCGAAACATTTGAAAATCATTGAAAATTAAAGTTTAGTAAACATTGTATTAAAAAAAGAGAAATAAAGAAAAATACTGTACCGTGACCGTAATCTTCTATCACGTCATCATCTGTGTCTGAGATGGCAAAATTTTCATAGTGCTGGAAAACAAAATTGAAGCTTTTGGCTGGAATTAAGAAGAAGAAAAAAAAAAAAACAGCATGTGGATTTTTTTTCTTACCACGTATAAAATTTCGTAAATGCACACACATTTTAAATCATTTCAGTTAAAAGGGGGTTGGGGAATCTCATAGAAAACAATGAAATATAGATTTTCAAGTTTGTCAAAGATATAGATTTTTTTCCTTTCTAATGGGGCTGCGTACGGACCTTTGCAGACCTAGTGCGTATCCCGGTAATCGGCATCCAGTAGCACCACTGTCGGTGGATGCCATTGCCACTGAGAATTTGGAAGCTCAGTTTCCAATAGATGGCGGCACCTGAGCTCTCATTTTATGCGAATTTCACTAGGTATTAATTCAGCCGAAAGTATTCAAGCCAAACGGATACTCAAGGGAACTTGCCGCACAACCATGCGACATGGGCGCAGACGATTTTCTGCATCTGGAAAAGATGCCGACTTGGGCCAGGTTCGAACCTGCTATCTTGGGCATACGAGACCTGCGCCTTACCACTACGCCACCCTGTCGACAAGCTTTAGATTTTCAACCAGAATTTAAAAATAGAAAAAAAAATTTCAACAATGAAATCTTAAAAAAATCATTTAATGAACTGAAATTCCAGTTGTACGCTGATACAGAGTAGAAAGATTGACTTTGTTTAATCATATATTGTCCTATCAAGTGTAGAATATTCAAATAGAATATTTTTCTTATTGACTGTTCGGCTGCTTAAAAAACGTACATTAACTTCCCGCTAATTCACACGATTGAGCTCTTTAAAGAAAATCATTGATTTAATTTTGCGTCGATTATGAAACCAGAAAATATATTTAAGCTTAAAACAGCTGAACAAATGCATTTAGTAATTAGGAGTTTATAATGCATACCAGTTTTAAATTGTGGGAAAATCAAAAGTGAATCATGAAATGAAATGTAATTGAAACTGACATCAATTTGTTGGATGGTAACATTATGCATTATAATCACGTAAATATCACACGTCAAATAAAAGTAAAAATGTAGGCAAATTTCAATCCATCTGTACGGTATTTGCAGAAAGTGGGGGATAAACAAGGGGGGGCAATAGTGGCGTTCGCCCCTCCGAACAAATGAGATCCAAAGAAGGAGCAATAGGAGCATTATCCTCTAAACAAATAGACTGAAAAAAGCTAATGAAAAATAAAAAATCTCTAAAAACAAAGAAATCCTTACTTGAAGTCTACCTATGAACACAAATTGAATCGTTTTATGAAAGAGAGATTGATTTACTTTAACTAGTTCAATAAAAGTACCGGTAAGGAAGAGTTCATAAATGATGTCACATTTTTTTCAATATATTTGACCAGTCCCCCCTTTGTCACTAAGTGTCACACTTCAACATACCCTCCTTTGTCACCTGCCACGCTTTATTACATTAGCATAAATTAAGTTCAATTTGCTGATTTTAACTGTTTTTATAGAAATCAAAATTTACGATGTCACACTTCTTGTCCCCCTCACCTCCCCTTGTCAAAAACTGTCACACTTTCTTGAACCCCCTCCCCTCTACGAAGCGTGACATCATTCATGAATGACCCCTAAGCTGGAATGCAGAGATGATTTATTCTATGCCTTTTGTTTTGACACATCAAGAATTGTTTACAGGATTCCATCTTGATGCGAAAAAAAGGAAATCAACAGATTATCATCATGTAATATAATATTATTTTTGCTCTTTGACCTCTGGTTCCCTCATTTGTAATAACTAAGTTGTTGTTTTTTAATTTCTTCATTTTGATCCGTTTCTCATTTTATTATGAGTACTTTGTTTCAACTTTTATTTTATGAATTGAATCTGAATTATTTACTTTTTAATAACTTGTTCTGATACGACATGGAAATAGAATGTCGGAATAATATTTATTTTCCATTCCATGAACGAAACGGGAAAGAAATATTAAAATAAAAGGGAAAGTGATGGAATTTTTATTTATTTATTTGTAAATCACAATTTAACCGACGAAAAATGGATTTTTAAATTAAATATTTCTATCCTCGGAAACGATTGTCATGTGGGTCATTTTATTTTTTACTTAATTCATAAAATACTATATTGAAGTTTTGACAAACAAAATTACATTTTTTAAAATAAATTATTTCAAAGGATACTTATCGGTTAAAGTGCCTACCCTGGTGGCTCTTTTCGAATTGTAGTATTGATAAAAGTTTAACAAAAGAGGCGCCGCCTGTTTAAATTTAATAAAGCTGCTTTGTAATAAAAGTGCTTTGTTTGCATTTGATTTGGCGATGTAAAATTATCGTGTATTGAAATATAGTTACAAATAATTAAGACATTAAATTCCCTCGCAATTACGAAAATAAAATTAAGAAAAATATTAAACATTAGGATTTTTGACAACATCAATTTACTATTTTGCAGCGAAGCTGACGTCATATAGTTTGTTTAACGAAAAGTGGTAGCTAACGTAAACAAAGCAACGTGGCACCTGGCTACACCATTGTCTGCTTGGCGTTATGAAGACTGGAAACAAACAGCGACTCCTTTGAATGATAATTTTGAGGCAAAAATTGTTTTCGACTTTCGTAATTCCTTTCAAAAAAGAAATAAAAATTACATATTTTATAAAGAAATTGGTATTTTCTGAAAGAAGTAAGAGTGAGTTTTTCTTTCGTGTAAATTTCTAGTTTTAGCATTGGTTTAAAAGCAATCATGTTTTAGAAAAATAAAAATTTGGCCAACTAACTTTCGTTTCATACAAACAGAATCGCACATTAAGCGAGGAACCCGTGAATGTGGCAATTTTCGCTATAAAACAGCAACCTCTTATGTTTACTTCCGCTATCACTTTTCGGTAAACAGACTATAAGTGTAAACGATAAAGGAACTAGTGAAAAAATAAGTACCATAAATTGTCGAACCACACATAAGGAAAATAAAAACCCCAAAGGTACAAGAAAATACTTCTCTCCAACTACTCATCAGGAAATGTTGACCAAATGAAGAATACTTTTCTGCATTACAGCAACGATGTTTGACATATTCGTACAAAAAACATTACTTTCTAAGCACGAAATAAGAGAAAATGCTTTACGATTTCGCGTTATTAATATGTAGAGTATTAATTCCTTTATTTATTTCAAGGCTTATATCAATCTATCTGCACAAATGGTTTTCAGTAATTTTTGTTTCTCAAACTAAAATTTAAAATCAGTGTACTTCATTGTTTGCGATCATTATATTTTATTAACACTTTTTGTGTACATAATTTTTTTTATGAACTTTTAAATGGAAATTCGTCAATATTTCTCCCAATTAATTAAATAATTTTATTATTTAATAAATTAAATATTATTACATTTATTAAATAATCTAATTATTACTATAATATTTAATACATTTAATAATATTCAAATTTATGAAATTAAATTGGAATATAAAACAATTTAATGGAGCGTTCAATAAAACAAACGATTAGAAATACATAAGCAAAATAATTAAAATAAAAAGAATGAATGAATGTCTATAAATCATTTTTAAACAAACAAAATCCGTATTTTTATTTCTCTCTCTGTTTTTTCCCTTTTTCTTTTTTTCGTCCTTTTTATTTTTTCCCTTATTTATCAGGGTGCACGAAAATTGAAGAACTATTATTTCTCTTGCCAATAATTTCAGCTTCTGTGCAACATTAGCGCGTAAGCTGTTTGAGAAAGCAAAATAAAAGCTACCTTGAGCTGCGAAAAAATTTCGATCAATTACCCGTGAAAAGACCTTTCCCACTCTATGCATTACAGCCCGCATTCGGTCGATCAACTAACCTTGTTATCAGCGAATGGTTAACTGTCAGTTCGACGAGAAATAGAAAGATCTGACGTCACGTCATTTTGATTGAATGTTGACATTTATTGTTCCAAAGAGTGCTTTCCGCTGAGGATGAGAAATAAAATTATTTCTTTCGATGTATTACTTTTTTTATTTCTTTGTTGAATGGAAACTGATACTGAGTATTTTTAATGTGTAAAAGATGTGTTTTACAATTATTGAGTAGGAAAAATTAGGTTTTATTATTCTGAAAGTCCTGTTGGTAAGTTTTATGAAGTTATCATTTTTTATTCCATTGCGATAAAATGTTTATTTTCAAAAATTTTGCACTTCTTTTGGAATTTTTAAATGCATGCTTTCTTGCAAACGAACGAGCTTGTTTATGTGATCATTTCCACCATAAAATGAAAATCAAATTGATTAAATTAATTTTTAAATACATTATTGCGGCACTTTGAAAATTGTTCCAAATGTTATTCAACAAAAATATTATGATGAGCCTTATATATTGGGCCGTAGCGCTAAAGTATTATTATTGTTAAAACCGCAACATATTTTCATTGTTTTTTTTATTGTAAAATATTTTGTGCGTTAGGGTTGCAAGAAGAATTACGCTTGCAAATGACATAAGAATAAGCATATTTTTTTAATTTAGAAAATAATTTAACGCACGGCGAAATATTTTGTGTAAAGTAATGTACTTCTGGAAAGATGAAGTTATAAATGATACGATTTTAATTCGTTCCTTCACATGCTTAGGAAGTGATTAGTCACTTTTTCAACTGCTGAAATAGCTTAGGCATTTTAAATTCATACTTAATGTAATGAAAATTACTTTTAATTCCAGAGAAAATGGAATGTATTTGATTACTAATTTCTTTTGGGCACAATGATCGCTTGATCTTACAGCTGAACTTTATTAAATTGCAAGCATTTTTTTTGTTGTGCAGAACCTAAATGTGAGGTACCATAGTTGTTTAGCACCAAATTACAAAATTAGCACCTAATCTCACACTTTTATTTACTTTTTTTTTTAATTGCAAGAAAAACTTAGTACACCTCTATAATATACAGTCGAACATCTATTTAACGAACCTCTTTTTGCGAATTTCTCCATTTTACTAACTTTTTTCCTTGGCCGCAAGAATATTTAAGGTTTTCCATATAAAACACCCCTCCAAGTAATGAGTGCATTCTCTATTTCACGAACTTTCTTTCTGGTAATCTGAAAAAAAGTTTCCACCTTATTGTTCAAGTATTTCGTTCTTTAAACACTTTTCATGAAGCTTCAGTGCACTGCGTCTTAAAATAAATATAAACATTTATTTTTTAGAGTACTGAATAAGTTTAATTCTAGATTATAATTATTCTTTGTTTCATCTTTTCTTAAGTGAAAGAATTAAAGTAAACTGTTATAATAATTATTACATGATATGTAGAGCTTTTTTTTTTTTTTTTGGTTTAAAATGAGTTCTTGCGCAGCTAAAGTATTATAAAAGATGTAAATACAGTAAAACCTCGTTATACCGCGCCTCAGTATACCGCGGAATCGGATATAGCGCGGAGACTATCATGTCCCCCGACGTTTAAACTACCCTTTATCATTGCCATTTAAAGGTGATTCCTTCTTTTTCCATTGTAAATTAGGCCAGCCCGAGCACGCAAATGTTATAGCTAAACAGCACCCATCCCCCCCCACCAGACACACTAACAGATATTGTGCTAGGCGTGATGTACACCTTTTTCATGCTTTTTCTGTCTTTCAACCTAGAACATATAGCTTGATTTCAAAATCTGGTGCAATCGCCCTGACTTTGTTTCTCTTGACATGGGCGGAGTTAAATCTGTCAGGGACTGTCAGTTCAAAGCTTAACTATTCCATTTTCTTCCCCTTCACGATCACATGTTGATAACATAAAGAGAGTTTTAGGCACCTTTTTTCTTGGAACACAGTTGGTTTATAACCTATGATGATAGATGTGTGCTTCTTGCACAGCAATTACAGTGAATAAAATGTCAGCAAAGAAGAAAAGAAAAAAATGTACTATAGGGGGAAGAAAAGTTAGGAGTAATTGATTAATTGATAAAGTTAAAAATGATGCAACAAAAGCGAGCATTTATTTCGTAAAGACGGTTCCGCTTTACAATTTCACTATACCGCGGTTATGTTATAACGTGGGTGCCAAACATGTCCCCCGACACCCGCGTTTTAACGAGGTTTTACTGTACTTATTTAACGACTTCTCCATTTAACGAATTTTTTCGCTGGATTTTGCGACTTCGTTAAATAGAGGTCCGACTGTGTATATATAAATATATATATATATATATATATATATATAGTTGTACCAAAAGTGATTAAAAGTGTTAATCTAGGGAATGTAAGCTATCAACAAGGGCTAAATCCATAATTAAGTGAAAAAACTAAAAAAGTGCAAGTATACAAATAGACAAAGATAAGAACTAGCTAACGATGCAGAAATGAGCAGTTTGCTCTCCTCATAAGTGGGCAGGGAGCAAAATATATACTTAAGAACCCAAAATTCGAGTCCTACAGGTTTCGGAATGTGTCGCAGAGTTGGCATGTAAAAAGGAACCATAAAAAAAAAGGCAAGGTGAATATAATCAGAAGCGATAATAGCTGTGAAGAACTTTGTAACAGACCTGTAGCCAGACTCTGACTCCAGAAGGGCAAACTTTTGGACAGAAGGGGTAGGCTAGTTTTTCAATTTTTTTTCTAACATGTTTGAATTTATGCTCCATTTTGGGCGTTTTCTAAAAAGTTAAATTAATAATTTATTTAATAATTAATGCAATTATTTAATTTATTAATTGATTAATTAAACAATTATTTATTGAAACTAATACTAATTAATTTTAATAATGAAATTATTTGATCTTAAAGGAAATTCTTGATTAAAACTTGCAAAAGGCAGAATTGAATTTTTAAAGCTTATTCTAAGAATGTGTTTTGTAAATTAATGAAATATATGAAATATCATAATCATTATCATTCGGAGACGAGTAACTCCGCAGAGAGATGTTTCACTGATATAACAAAAGAACTGACATCTCTGCAATCAGTTCGATGGGCTGACGATTGCACAGAAGGAAAAGGTATTTCACCTTTTTCTCTGGCATCATGCTCAATGTTAGGAAGTAAAGAGAAAACTTACAAAGTAAGTGACCTCGGTGACTGCCCATGATCCTTTCATTAATGCGTAGTTTAGATTGAAAACAGGAAAAAAAAAGCTGAATAAAGGAAAATGATCATGTTTTTTTTTTTCTTCTAAAATTTGAACTAAGAGAGAAAGGTGCATGGAAACAGGATTTTTTCGATAGGACGTTGCGTTTAAACAAATGAAAAAGTTTAAAACAGAAGTACCATAGATTATTAAGGTCCAATTAATCACGTTAGGAAGGGCAAAACATTTTCCAGGTCGGGCATTGCCCCGTTCTGGCCCCCTCTGGCTACGGGCCTGCTTTGTAAGAGTAAAAGTGTAACTTGAATTGGCGAAAGTACTAAAATTGAAAGATAAAACCTAAATAAGGTTAATAACAACGTGAAATATAATTTTCCATTTATTGTACTTAAGTCATTATACCATAATTATTTAAACTCATTTTGACGGCTGCTCGCATGTCACATCCCTAAGCTTAACACGTTTTCACATCAAAGAAGTAACCCCAAACCAGTGTGAGCAGTATTCTTTGCAGTTTATGCGTTCCAACGTTGCTGTCTCATATTTACTTCAACTAGAGTTCGCCCAGCAGTCGAAATTCGAAATTTAATTTATCGATTATATACGAAAATCGATTAAAATTGATACGTAATATCGATTATATTACGAAAATATATTATGCTATTTATATAATTACATTGAGTATTATTCACCAAATTTGGCGATTATAACGTCGATTTTATTTTGTTCATCCTCACATAAATCGAACGCATTTTAAATTATTTTGGCCACAGGGTTGATTACGCTCATAAATGTAGCCGCTTGTTTGTCTGCCGATTTCGTACTAAGTGAAGTTGCAGTTCAATAAAACTTAAATGTTTGCTTCCACTCACTATTC
Source organism: Octonoba sinensis (assembly GCA_038502835.1). Lineage (NCBI taxonomy): Eukaryota > Metazoa > Arthropoda > Arachnida > Araneae > Uloboridae > Octonoba > Octonoba sinensis. The sequence goes on from CM076600.1 coordinate 40,972,022, forward strand.
TCACTTTTCATTCCATTGTTTCAGAGAGGCCTTCACTCAAACGCTAACATCAATTCCTTTTAATATTACTGCTTGATGGCAACAAACTCCTTTTACCAATGAGTTTTATATTTATTATTACCTAATAATTTACTCAATGACGACATGTTGCTATCTGCTATTTGTAATAATATAACATTACAGTTATAAATGAGGCTTGATTAACAAACGAAAAGGGGAAATAACTAACTAATAATAAACTGTTTCCAAAATTTTTTAATTGACATCACTAAAACTCGTTATTAGCTACCAAAAAAAAAAAAGTTAAAAAACGAAGAAAAAAAAAAAAGGTTCTTAACTGTTTTGCCTTTGTCTGTTTACGTATAGACGAGGTAATGAGCCAAGGGATTTCCTAATTAACACAAAATGTACATATTTCTTTTTCATCTCTCCCTGTTTTACTTTTTAAAAATATTCATTGAATTAATTTATTTATTTTTGCCTTCCTTTTGTTTTAACGACATTCGTTCATGCCTTTTACTTATTCTTTATTTAACATCATTTCCATGCAGATTGCTTATTCTATAGTAGCGTTTCCCGAAGGGTGGTGTCGCGTGGGGTAGAAGTCCCCCCACCAAAAAAAAAAATCGGAATTTTTCATTGCTAACATAAAAGAAAAAACGAAATAATTAATTTACGTACGTATTAGGACGGAGTCAAAAGATGATTTTTTAAAAAATAAATAAATTGTTCTCCCAAAAATGCGTAAAAGTTCTCTACTTGCACAGGGATCATACTTACAAAACTTGAAATGCACATATTTCTACTGCAGCCCGATTTCGAAAATTTGAACCACAAAGTGGAATCGAAAGATATCCATTGTTATAAATTTTGACCGTACGTTTCTGCTACCATGTTTCTATGTACAGTTCGATGACGGATTCTCATTTTCGTTACATGTATAAGAGTTGAAGAAATATTAATTTGACTTTTACAGCATTTGTCGACACTGATATCCGATAAAGAAACTACCACATTTTCGTTTGCTCGGTTCGAGATTTTTCATTATTTTTTTTTATTGATCAACTCGTTGGCCCAACAGTAATAAACTCGCCTATTAATTTACAAGATCCGTTTTAAAGGCTCAATATTTATAGTCTTGAGCAAAGGAGAATTAGAGGGGACATGATTCAGTTGTTTAAATTCATTAAAATGGGAAATGCTGATGGACTACAGCTATGTGCTGAAAGTAGAACCAGAGGTCATTGTTTTAAGCTTTTCAAATCTCAGGATAATCTTGACATTAGGAAAAATGACTACTTCAATAGGGTTATAGGCAGTTAGAATAGTTTACCGGAAGCGACTGTTAATTGCAGTGCCGTAAAATGTTTTAGGAAAGCTCTTGATGATCATTGGGGACTGCTAAATTGACTAGAATCAGCCTAGTTAGGCCCTGAGCCTGTTGCTGGTCGTCACTTTTGTATTTGTATTTTAAAATCTCACTTTGAATTGGGAAAGTAGCAGATTGAGTGGGTGTTATGGTAATTTATCTAACCATCTTCTGACCCAGTGACGTTCGTTAATGAATGCATTGAATACCCATTATACGTTCATGATTTTAAAAGAAAAAAATTTCTCGTCCCGAATTATGCCTCAAAGGTTACATCAGAATCATAGATTAGTAATACAGATAAATAACGAGTACGCAAGGTACAAACTTGATGTCCTGTAATTTAGTTAAGAAAACTAGTCGAAACGTGCTTCATTCCGCACTAATTTGGGAGAAAGGACATTGTGAAGATGAATAGGAAAAAGAGAACGGCCGTTGGTACAAAAAATGACATGTAATTTAACACATCAGTACAAATAGCTGTTACAATTCTTGTCCACTATTATTTAGATAATCCAAATAAGAAAAAAATCACAATAATAATCATAAACATATTTTATATTAGTAAACAGGGCATTGATTGAAATACAACACTGAAACAGTTCCATAACTTAAAATTGTTGTTTGGTTAGGCTCTACACATTCATGATATAAATGAAGGTCTGGAGAATAAGTATTAAATAAGTTGAACACACAAACGCAGCTAAAACTGTCGAATATGATACACAATAAAGACAGAAGAGTGTCATGTTTGTTTACTTGATAACAGATGGCGCCAGGATAGACCGCATTCATTTGAGTTCCATTAAAGGACCTCTTCTTAGGTGATTTTAAATCTCAAATTTAAGAGCAGAGGTAGATTTTTAAACCATGGATTTATTTTTCGTCATTAGCTGGCCCGATAAGCTTTGAAATGAGTGGTAAATCATGGAATTTGATTAAAATATAATTAAGATATCGCAAAATGACATAAAAACAGTCTAGAGAAGTAATATATATATATAGATACCTATTGTACGTTCATGATTTTAAAAGAGAAAATTTTTCGTCCCCGGGGGAAGGGAATGGTGCTTCTACTGTGACATCAGAATCATAGATTAATAATACAGACGAATTGCGTGTTCGCCTGTACGCAAGGTAGAAACTTGCTGTCTTCTTAACAACAGACAGCAGAGTACCCGTTATTGTTATGGATGGAGTATGAAACATACGAAAATGTTATCCTAATTGTGAGATATTTTATCTTTCAGAAGTAGATTCAAAATATATTTTCTTTAACCCGTTTAAATTTCTGTAATATGTTTACAAATTAGACTGTTTTATCGGTCAAGAACTGAACCAGCGCTGATAAATGAGTCTTTAATGAGTCTCGAACATTTTCATAACTACTCTTTTTTGTATATTTTATTTTTTAATGGGTCATCTAAATTTCTTCAATATGTTTACGACAAATCAAACTGTTTCGTTGATCTAGCAAGTGTATCAAAGCTGGTAAACATCCCTTACAAGTCTTGAACATTTTCACAACCAATGTACTGTCTGCTTTTCTAAACCGAAACCTTCATTCGTTTTACGCATGCGTCAGGATTGCTTCAATTTCATCGAAATAGAGGTAATGGAAGAAATAAAAATGAGGATATGTTTACTTTTTCGAAGAATAACCAAGCTGCTGCGTTCATTTTTTTTTTCTTTTTGTGCTAAACATTTAAATGAGAAATGGAATAATTCAGCGTGGAGAAAAATGAAAAAATACTTCGCTGAAATAAAACTTCCAAAACTGTCCTCAGTATTTCACCCCTTCGACAAATAGAATCGCTCCCTACTGGTAGTCGCGGCTTTCGAGAACGAACAGTATATATATATATATTAAATAAGTTTGAATTTCTGGAATATGTTTACCTCAAATAAAACTGTTTTCCTTATCAAGCAGCTAAACCCTAGCTCATAAATATTATTTGAGTTTGAAATATTTCCACAATCACATTTTCCTGTTTTTTATTGAATTTTTTGAATTTCTGCAATATGTTTACTTCAAATCAAACTGTTTTCCTTATCTTTCAACTAAACTAGAGCTCATAAATATTATTTGAGCCTGGAACATTTCCACAACCAAATTCTTATTGAATCGTTTGAATTTCTGCAATATGTTAACAAATGTACTGTACTGCTTATCTAGCAAATGAAAAAGATCCGATGAATATTATCTGAGTCTTGAACATTTTCACAACCAAGTTTTTTTAAATACAATCGCTTGCGTTTCTGCTTAAAAATCAGTACGATACTCTCCGAATCCCGCTGAATGTGAGAAAACCATATCCCTCTTAGCGGAATGGCGACATCTCTCATGTATAACAGCGTCCACGCACTAGAAATGGAAACGAGATGTTAAAGTGAGACTCCAAATGGGGTCAGAATCTGAGAAACATCATTGAAAAAGAAGAGGAGAGGAGGGGAACTGAAGAGCTACCTATTTCCCCGCCAATTCCATTCACGCAATTCAGGGTCTGATGATTCACGTGCAACTAAGGGAATAAAAAAAGAAAAAAAAAGGGAGAAGGTTCCGTAATAATCGATACGCGACCCATTTGCTTCTGCCATATCCATACGCAAGGACATACGGCACGATGAGATGGTCGCGAAGAGTTCTTTGTCATCTGATAGCAAATAGGAAGTTTGATGGAAGTGAGTGGATTTCGCTTTTTCGTGTTTTTGTTCGGTTTAAATTTTTATCGCTTTTTGATTTTGTTTAAATGCTCGGCTTATTTATTTTTTATGTGTAAAAAATATTAGCATTTGCGAAATTTTCTCCAAGAAATTAATGTCTTTAAAAGTTAAATATTTTTAGGTATAATATATAATTGTGCTTAAAAGTTAAGTATTCTATAAAGTTCAAAAGTAATGAATCTATTCTGTGTATTTCTTCTCAACATTTTTTATGTTTGTAACTTTGTGAGGGTTGGGATTTCTAAATAGCAGAGAATTTATGCTTAAAATGTAAATGTTTTCAAAAATTAGAAAAATTTAAAAAAAAACAAAAGGGCACAATGTAATGTTCAAAGGTTAAAAAGTAATGAGGGTTTTCTATTAATATCCCTGTTATTTGATGACCAAAAGGGGATTATTTTAAAATAATAAAAACGATCTTATGCTTATAATGTATATGTTATAAAAAAATGAAATGAAAAAAAAGACTTCGGGGTTAATATTTACGTGGAAATTATTGCCCTTTTATTTCAAAGCAGTAAAATAGATTTTTTTATTAACAAGAAAAAATAAATAAATAAGGTACTTGTTTAAAATTTTTATTATATATTTGACCGTCAAAATTGATCTGTTTAAGATTAGAAGAAACATAGATATGCATAAAATGTATATGTTTTAAAAAGGATAAAATCGAGATATTCTGTGGGGATTGTTCGTATTTGACAATCATGAGAAACTGATTTTAAAATACTTTAAATTAAAAAAACAGTCATTGATGAGTGTGGTTTTATGTACTCCTATTTTTAAATAATAAAAAAATTTTATTTCCGAAGAGAAATATCTTTAGATTAAAAAATAACTAACTAAATAAATAAAGACAGATTTTTTTTGAAAGCGTCGTGACATAAAACAAACATAAATTTATATCCATAATATGAATTCATATCATAATATTCAAATTTTAAATATGTTCTTAAATGAAAAACAATAAGAGATAATTTCATTACAAATTTGAAATCATCAGAGATTGAATAAAAAATGTTTAAAATTAAGTGCCTTAAGTAAAATTTATCTAAATTCCAAAGTTTAAATATTTGCTATTATTATTTGTTTCACTATGTTTATAAACTTGAAATCACAGGAGACTGATTTGCAGACTCTTTTAAAAGTCTGAAATTATTATGATTAAAGGTTTTACATACTTTAAAATATAATTTAAAAAATGAAGAAAAAAAACGTTTCATTGTTGTTCTTAAATGAGACTTGTTGATTATATATTAATTTCCAATTGCCACGATTAAATTTGTATCACATTAAATTAAATAAGTAAATAAATGAAAAATAAATTTTAAAAAAATCAGGATTGGAGATTTTAGCTCTGCGTGCTTGAAGCACAGAAGATTGAACTAAAAGCATTAAATTTGTTTCATAAGTCCTAATATTATTTAATATTGCATTATTAATTAAGTGTGGAGAAGCATTAATTTTCTATTTTACTTAACGTTAAAGTTGAAGTAGATGTTCGCTGACTTAGAAAAAGAGTCGCAATCTTATTTAAATTATGCCTCATTAAAAAGAAAAAAGTTCTATTATACCGCAAATTTTGTAAGAAATGATCGAATAATTTTAACCGACTTAAATTAAAAATATCATATAAATTTCATATTTTCTTTTTGAAGTTTTTAAATGCTTTTGAAATTTTTAATTAATGTGATAATAAGGGATTCTGGCATTTCTTTTTCTTTTATTAGTTCTGACTTTTGCATAAGTAAAATAGTTTAATAAATTGTATTTTACGCAGAAAATGAAATGAAGATGAGTGCTTTTATCTTAAAGAAGTTTATTGACTGAGGATCATCGAATCGCAATTCATCATTAAACCCTTTGTTTCAAACTTCATGTAGAAACCTTTGACAGACGATGGCCTTCGACTGGTAAGAGAAATAAATTGAGGTCACTGGGATAGATATTTGCGTTAAATCAATAATGCTTTAAAAACAATTAAGGTTTCCTGGCTCTAAAAGGTGCTACATGCAATTAGTAAATGGAAAGAAGATTGCGAGAGAAAAATTATCGGGAGACTCTTACTCAACTATCATTAACAAAAACTCGTTCCTTGGACTATTTGAGTTAAAAAGGAATTTATTTTTTTTTTACACTGCACGACTTAAAAAAAAATATTGATAGTTTGGAAGAAAAAATGTAGTCTACTAATAGTTTTGTTATGTGATTATTAACGTAGTACACAATTGAAAAACGTTAATACGAGAGATTAGAAGTGTAATTAATAACACTAGTGAAATAAATGTAAATTCGCAACAATCAAAGTTATAATGAGCGTCAAAAATAAAAGCAAAACATTATAAAGGTCGAAATGAAAAAGAAATTATTATATAAAAAATTATAAATATAAAACAAAGTTTTTTTTTTTTGCGCACGACAGTTAAATTTTTGTGATTTTTTTTTGTTCCAGAATTTTCTTCCACGATTTTTTGACGATCGCAGCACCGCTATTGCATTTTGGTGGCAATTTTCGGAACTAATTGCCATATTTAATTTTATTCTATTAGAAATACAGAAACTCATCAAATCATTATAAAAGTGGTAGAATATTGCATTATAATCTGATTATGAGCTATATGTAAAGTTTCAGAACAATAGCTTATCGGGATATGGCGGAAAATTCGATTTGCAAAATTCCGCGGACAGACAAGAAAGCGAGTTAAGAAAAACTTTGTAAAATGGCTTTAAAGTTAAATTATTTATAACTAGAGTTCGCCCAACAGTCGAAATTCGACTGTAATAATAAAATTTAGCATAGAGAACATTATGTTACTTATATAATTACATAAATATTATTCACCAAATTTGGCGATTTTAACGCCGAGTTTATTTTGATCATCCTCACATAAATCAAAAGCATTGTGAATTATTTTGGCCTCATTTTTATTTATTACGCTCATAAATGTAGCCGCTTGCACTTCTGCCGATTTCGTACTAAATTGAGTGGCACTTGAATAAAACTTGAATGTTGGCTTCCATACACCATTCTGATTCTTTATAGAAGCTCATTGTTTCAAAGAAACTTTCCCTCAAACTCTTATTATAATTGCTTTTAATATTACTGCTTAATGACAGCAAATTCCTTTTAACAATGAGTTTTATATTTATTGCCTGCCGACAGGGTGGCGTAGTGGTAAGGCAGCAAGCCTCGTACGCCCAAGATCGCGGGTTCAAATATGGCCCGAGTCGGTGGATTTTCAAGATGCAGAAAATCGTCTGCGCCCATGTCGTATGATTTTGCGGCATGTAAAAGATCCCTTGAGTAGACATTTGGATTGGATGCTCTCGGCTAAATTAAATTCCTAGTGCAACTTCGCATCAATGAGAGCTCAGGTACCGCCATCTAGTGGTAACTGAACTTCAAAATTCTCATGCGGCGAAGGTACCACACTCATTGGGGTGCCACACTGATGGTGTGGCTGCCGCAGAGATGGTACCATTACTGGGGAACGCACTAGGTCTGCAATGGTTGTAGGACCCAATACCGCAGCCCCATTGGAAAAAAAATATTATTGCCTAATAATTTACTCAGCCAAGGCATGTTGCCATCTGTTATCGGTAACAATATACAATACAATTATAAATGAGGCTTGTCTGATAAAAGAAAAAGGGAAATAATTTAATAATAAACTGTCTCAAAGTTTTTTAAATTGAGGTCACTAAAACTCGTCAATAGTTACTAAACAAAAATATGAAAATCGGTTGTAAAACAAAGGAGAAAATGATTATTAACTGTTTTGTCTTTGCATATTTATACACAGATTATGAAAAGTGATCCATGACATAAAAAGCAGATTTCATGAAATTATAAATTTTAACACGACTATTTATATTAGCATGCGGTTTTGCGCACAAAAAATACAAAACTGTTCTTGACAATTTAAAAAGAAAAATAAATGAAAAATTTTCTTTTCATTTTCTTCTTTTTGATGAATTGTAACAGAGCTTTATTCTTACAAATTTTCTTTCCACTATAAAATTTAATCTAATAACTTTGCATCTAAGTAATTAATGCAATATGTAGCATGACGTATTACAAACCACATAATGTTTCGTCTTATTTTAAATTTCATTAATTACCTAATCTGTTTATTCCAGCTTTATAAATAATTTTTAAAAAAGAGCATTTGCCGTTAATTTACTTTAATCATGCCGACGCACCTTCACTTTCTCTTCTCAGAGTAGAGCAAAACACGTGCTGTGAAAATATAACAATAAAATTCTTCACTTTGCCCTTGGGTATAAAAAAATTATAAAAGCTTTCGTTGAACTGCACTCACTCTTCACAAAATAGAATGTTCTATTTTTTTTTAATGCTACAGGTCGATAACAGCAGTGATGTATGGCGAACCACCACAACAACACAGTATTGAAATATATAGGTCGACTATTGATTGACTTTGAACGAGAAAAAATTGCTTTCACCGTTTTTCTGTCTTTTTTCTCTATTTATTGCATTTGATTTCTAATGAAAAGAGCTTTTACTCTGACTAGCACAATAATCGGTACCTAGAATCATAAATAAACGGAGTAAAATAACAGAGCTTCAGAATCATGTTTACGATTTTGACGATTTTATTTCATGAGGTTATAAACTAGGTTTATGAGACTAGAAACGGTTTCATGCGGCTTAGAAAAAAAAAAAGATAGCTTGTGGCATGTATTTTGAAAACAATTGTTTGCTTTTGCTGAATAAGTCGATGCGAAAAGGATGTTTTGTGGCAGGAAAAAAAGTATTTACAGAAAAATCTCCTTTGTAATTTAAATTTAAAAAAAGAGAGAGATTGCCTAAAGGCCTAAAGGTTTATAATTAAGATAATTTTATTTTCTGCTTGATTCTCGATTTCTTGCCGCTTCCATTTCTACGCTTTCGGGAAAGCCAGATAAAATGCAGGAAAATGTTAATATAAAAAGTACTGGCATCCATGTTACAAGCACTTTTTAGCGTAATTTTTCAGAATTTTTTTTTCTGTGTATAAATGCTTAAAATGAAGAAAATACTTTTTGCCCTTCATTGCAAAAATATAGCGCCCTAAAATTCATCGAGCATTTTAATGCAAGAATTTACTCGTAACGCATCTTAATATGTTTTAAAGCTTCTAGTTTGGATTTATTTGAAAGATGTTTCAAAATACTTAATATTTTAAATGCAAAACATGATTTTAAAATCATGTTTCATATATTGAACGAGTTTTAACAATGTGTCAGTTCAGCAAAAAAGTTTTTTTCTCTTATCGGTTTAATTGTATGAACCACTTCAAACTGAAACTGAACTCAAAATATTTCATTATTGCAGGCATGTTCTCATATTAATGCAGCTGAATGACACTATTGGATATTTTTGTAATCTTTAGAATTCTGTTTATTTGTTTAATAAACACTCAGTTGCTATCGCTATCATTGATGGAACTTCTCCTAAACAGAACACAAATGCATTGCTTTCCTTTATTTGCAACGATACTCACGAATTTGTATTTCTTGGAGAAAAAAAAAAAAGTCAAACCAATTAAACAAACGCTTGAAAGAACATCCCTCCTCCTCCCCCAAAAAACGAAAATACCCCCGGGAATTAATATATGATGTTTACAGTAAATTCGCATTAGTTTTGTTTGCTCTCTATGGAAACAACAAAGTTTACCAACAATAACAATACGTCGCACGTGATTCGCCGCGATGAATCCTCAGAAGTTGTTTCATCATTGTTCGATTGCGAGCGAATATGAGAGGCAAAGTGGGTGTGAATGTTAGAACGGCACGCAAAGAAACTCTCAGAAAGTTTCTAATTTTAAAAATGACCGTGACAAGCAGATATTGAACCAAAAGGGAGTCTCCTTTTTTGTTTTTCATTTTTTTTTTTTTTTTTTGAAATCATAGGCTCTCAAACTTTTTTTTAATCACGTGGATCCCTCGTCATTTCTTTCAGTTTTTCGCAGACTCCCCTTCCTGGCTGAACTTTACTTTACTGTAACCCATGATTTTTCGCCAAATCTGGAAGCCTGCCGCGCCCCACGTGAAATCCGATTTTCGGCAGCCCTAATGTGTTTTTTCATTTCTGTCTCTTAGGGCAGCGTTTTGACTCTTGGATTTGGCGGTTTTTTGGAAAAAGCGCCAAGTGTTACTGTAAAGTAAATTTCTACCGCCTTCCTAGAGCTCTTTCTAAAAGAAGTCAATTAGTGAAATATTGATCCAAACCAAAGTTCCATAACAGAGTAAAACTGTGGCTAAAGTTTTCCCCAAGTCATGATGAGCAGACAAAAATCATTCTCCAATTATTGTTTTTTAATGTTTTAAATCCATGAAAATAGAATAGTTATTTCATATCTTTAGTAAAAAAAAATGTTATATTTTTATACCAAAGATTTGATTTTAAGATTCCCAAAGGTGACCTGAAATTTAACCAAAAGAGTTGTATTATTGTTGCTCGTTTGTTTTAAATCTATAAAAAAAATATTTTTTCCCGAATAGATTATATAAATAACGATAAAATTGACCAATACAAGGGTCATTCTCCTGTTATTGTTTTCTATTTGTATTAAACCTATAATGTTGTATTACACTTTTAAGATCATAGATATGTAATTTGAAATTTGACTAAGGCGGGAAGAAATCAATGCAAAAAGAACTCTCATTATTAATTCTTTCATTAAATCTATAAAATGTATTATATTTCGCCTGTAAAGTTATTAATACACATACAATACTGCAAGGTGAGTGTCAGAGCAATAACTATCCAAGCTCATTTCTGAAAATTACGCAAAATTGATATTTCTAAGAACATAGCTTCTGGATTCGTGTTGAAACTATTTGAGTTTTCAATAGATATTAACTTTACCCTTTTTTCCCTTGGTGATACTGAACAATTTTTAAGGAGTGGGAGCCTTTTGCTTCATATTATTACTCGAAAAATATGGTAACAAAACCGTAATACGAAAATAAATTGATTTCAAAGTGCTACGACGTGACTAACGATAGAATTAACTTCGGCAATTTAACGTATCAATGCTTTTTTAGTTTTTTCTCCCGTTCTCCCATATTTAACTAATTTTAGCCATTATTTGTCAAATATTCATTTCACACGAAAGGTTGTGTACATTTTAATTTCTAAAAAAGGAAAAGTTCTTTTGTTGGAACAAAACTTTTGAAATATATTTTCGAAATACGAAGAAAATTAGAGAGATGAAAGATAATATCTATTTGGAATGTAACAAACCACAAAGTAGGTCACTAACTTTAAATTTAAACTGGTTTTTATTTTATTACTGTATCATCAATCGCCACTTTTTAAAATTAATTTCGTTATTGTCTACATTTCTAAATATTTGTTTTGGTCAAAGTGTCCTACTTATTCTTATTCTTAATTTTAATGCACTTCCTCATTTTAATGCGCCATGAATTCTTCTTAGAACATTCGTAAGGAATGTAAAATTATAGTTAAAAATAATTCAAATACGCAAAAAGTGCTTTTATTTATGGTTATGTAGTTAAACTCGGACGAAAATCCGGTGCACTTGGTAGTATTTTACAAATTTAGTGCAAACCTTTTTTTATTTTTGATGGTTAGTTTAAGTATGATACTTTCTGGCATTATTCGGTAGAATATTTCTCGCTGTAAAAAAAGTTGTAGCATAAAGAGAAGCAACGAAAATATCCCAAATTACAACGAAAATGTATACACCCAAATTATTTCTTCTTGAGAATGCAGAAACGTAACACAAAAAGAAAGCAGTTTATTTTAAACCAAGTCCTTTTTTTTTCTCATCCTTTTGGGATAATGTTTGAAAATATTTAATATATTTTGTTGGAAGTTTTCTTCCAAAATGGTCAATTTTTTTATTTTTTATATTCGTGCACGGTTTAATATTCATTGTTACGAATGATTTAACTCATTTTAGTTATTTTTTTCAAAAAAAAGTAAAAATTTATATTTTTCTTTTTTTTTAAATGTCTTCTCTTTATCTTTTTCTTAATTGTAAATTATCCTTTATTTTCTGTCTTTGGTGTGAAGAACTCACTGAACAAAACTATAGATTTGAATATTCATCGTAGAAAGTTTGTGCCGCTTGTTACTTTATACTTGTTGTGTCTACGCTTTTCCTGAGCCTAGCAGTTTGTCAATTAACACAAATACAACAGATAAGTGGGTTTAATTTACAAGCCATAGAAATACAAAGGGTACACCGACGGAAGTGAACTTACGAGTCTTTTTAGAACGAAATATTGCTAGGCAACGTCGAAATCAGACTGTTGCCTATAGTACTCTTCAAATTTCATCGGGAAATGAATTTTGCTTTGGGGAATTATTTGCCTGGAAGAATGAAAGTTAATTATACATGACGAGATATTAATGATTACTTGATTTTTAATCAGCTAAATGTCTCACAAATGGTATGGGGCAAAAACGATATAATGACAAAATCAGTCATGAAAAATATCTGCTTCTTCCAACTGTAGGGTCGGATGAAATGCCATTGTTATGCAGGAAATAAAAGACTGAAAATTCGAACCCATTTAGGAGTGACGCAAAAAAAAAGTAAAGCGAAAACGGCATTTTTCCATAATGTAATTTCTAAACATGTCAGCACAGTGGCGTCGGGGTAAGGCGCGGAACCCGTAAGCCCCAGGTCAGAAGATCGACACCTGTCAGACTCGGTGGAATTTCAAGTTGAAGAAAATCGTCTGCACCCATGTCGTATAATTATGCGGCATATAAAAAATCCCTTGAGTAGATATTTGGCTTGGATGCTCTCGGCTGAATTAAATGCCTAGCGCAATTTGGCATCAACAGAGTTCGGGTGCTCTCCCTTTCAGGTGGAGAAACTGGGAGTCAGATTCTCATGCGGCGATGGTGCCACACTCATTGTGGTGCCTCTGAAAGAGATGATACCAATCTGCTGAACGCACTAGGCCTGAAATTGGCAGAAGCTAACAGCAGCCCATTGTGAATAAATAAAATAATGTTCTTTTAAACATTCTTAAAAATTGTACACTTCGCTCTTTTTACGACTTCGCTCATTTTTGCATCATACCGAGTGCATTATGTATATTTTATGCAGTGCTTCTATTTAGGATTGGATAATATATCCGTCTCAACAAGTAGCAGTGTCATTTGATTGGTTAAGATCGAAAGGATAATCTGATGCAGTGCCAACTAATGAGCAAGGGGAATGGGGTGCTGCTTTGCAACGTCTTCGAGAGTCAGTTCTGTGAAAGTAAGTTCTCATTCAGTTACACTTTTTTGATACATTAGTTTTGAATTATAAATGATGGATAGAAATTTATCTGTTTGACCAACTTTTCTTTTCGTTAATTGCAAAGTTTTGCTACGTCATACGAGCTGATTATGGGGAAAAGAATTTTTTAAAAATTCTTTTTCATTTTACAGACTAATGCCAGAACATTTCCAGAATCGTATGATGCTTTTGAAGGCCCAGTAAAAGACAGAGGATGCACAGATGTGATATTTTTTGTTATTTTTGCTGTGTACATTGCTTTTTTGGTAAGAGTGTTAAGGTATTTTGAAATTATTCTTGATTTCTTTTATACGCGTTAGAAAGTTTTCATCTGAAAACGTGTGTTGCTTGTAGTAATTCTTCTGCTCATCTAATGTAAAATTTTGCCTAAAATTCACGTAGTTTTAAAACATTGAAAATACTATTTTTTGCAATGACATCTATGGTAAAAAATCCATATTCTAATTTTTTAACTATGACGCCATTATCATTCCATCTTGATTTTTTATCCTGTCATTTAGAACGCTACTAAACATTCATAGAAATAATTTGAAAATTTTAATTATATACTTAGAAGAAAAATGATTTGAAATGTTTAATTAGATGTTGAGATTTTTCTTATGTTTTAACATATATAATGTAGCATATCATTGGGAAGAGACAAGAAAAATATAGTAAGATGAATCCTTACCCAAGTCTCTATCCTAATTAAGAAAGTTTCTAAAGAAAATCTTAGATGATGGGATTTTGCGCCTGTGTTGAGTTGACGTCGAATGATCCCATTTTCTTTAACAGGTAGTTGCAGTGGGCATTGCGTGTGTAAGAGGTGACCCAAGAAGACTCATATATGGCTATGATGACTATGGCAACATATGCGGCGTAAAAAATACTCCTATATCTGGTGCTAATAGATCTGGATCAGACTATACCAATTACAAGTAAGCTTCAAGTTTCAAATGTATTAAATTTTTATGTTTATTCCATAAATATATGCATCAGTGCAAAAAAAGGGAAGTTATATAATTGAAAATCAGATTGTAGGTGTCGTCCTTTTGTCCTTAAAGAGATTTTATTGAACATGTCTGTAATTCTTAAATTGAACATTTTCTTTCGTTTTTCCAACCCTTTTTTAGCCTACTTTCCCGTAAAAGTAAAAAAAAATAATAATAAAGCATGAAAGAAGGCTTAATGTATCGTGAAAATATCGTTAAAAATCAAGAAAAGTCAAAAATAAGTGAAGTAATTAAATAAAGATTGAAAAATAAAAAATTTGAAAGTAGGGTATTGAGATGGGGAAAAAGTGTGTCTGTCGGTCTGTCGGTCTGTCTGTCTGTCGGTCTGTCTGTCGGTCTGTCGGTCTGTCCCCCCCTAATAACTTTTGAACGAATTGTCCGATTGGAAAAATTCTTTTTGCATTCGAAAGATCTCGGCGAGGACATCTCATTTCTATATTTTACTTTTTGATTTGAACAATTTTTTGTTCAATTTTGAACAGTTCAAAAAATTTTAACATTAGCGCATATGGACAAAATTGAAGCAAATTCTGTAAACTCTGGGCACAAGAGCCAAGTTCCTATTGCAAGCTTATTGAAAGGAGTTCTCGGCGTGAAATATTGATTTGAACAGTTTTTGTTCATTTTTGAACAGTTCAAAAAATTAACACAGAGCTTACGGGGAAATTTCAACCCCATATAAATCCTGATCTAACGGACCGATTTGCTTGGAACAAACTTTATCGGAAAGCTCTTATAACGTAGAACATGTAGAAATAGAAAGTTTATCCAGAACTTACGAGCCTATTTTTCTATGAAATTTTTTGATCGGGATTTTCAAGGATATTTCTCAGTGACTCAATGAGTGAAATAATGAATGAATGAATAAATGAAAGAGTGAAAGAATAAATCAATGAATAAATGAATGAGGAAAAGAATGAATGAATAAATTATTGAATAAATGAAAATATAAATAAATGAGTGAATAAATACATGAATCCGTAAATGAATGAATAAACACTTGAATGAGGTAACGAATGAATGAATAAATGCATGGCTGAATAAATGAAAGAATGAATGAGTGAGTGAATGAATATGTATTATCCGTTGAAAAAGGTATATTTTCAATAATTAGAACTAAAGATAAATAAGAAAGAGAGAGAAAGATATAGCTAGATTATAAATTTGAATTTGGTGTATACGGGAAAGTAGGCTCGTATAGCTCTAGACGGAACTTCTTGTTTTTCCTGTACTAGTATATATTTATTTTTAAATATCAAAGAGAGATAAATTAATTTGGAGTTTTGAAATTAATATCCGGAAATAAACTAAGTATTAATTCAATGTGTTATTTTTAATATAAGCATATTTAATTTATTATTCTGCTTTAAACAAAGTGGTACTTTTATAAAATTTTATCGAAAAATTTTGTTCATTGCATTTGACGTTTTTTCGTATTTTTATAGCACAAATGGACAGTAGTAAAAAAAAACCCACTTCAAAATTTGAAAAATATTAAAACAAATAAAATTTTGAAATTACTTTTTTCATCCTTACATAAAATAAAATAATTTCCATGAAAAATGACACAATTTGTTTCTTTAACTACTAAAAAGCGTTTCTGCTTTTTTTCTTCCAAAGATGTCCTCATTACTGACTACAAGAGAAGAATGGATTAAACCAACTTTGTTAAAATGTTCATCGTCACGCAATATGTTTATTTAGTTCTATCCCCATGAAAAACATGTTGACTCAAGAGGGAACTAGAGAACTAATAATTTGACACACGTTTCCTTACTTCTTTTTTCAGGTCATTGCTCCCTGTGAGAAACGCCCCCCTCCCCCTCCGTTGTTTACCACTCTCAATTATTTTAAATCAAATTTCGCAATCTGGTTAAGCTTTAAAATCTTAACTTTATTATCCTTGCTTTTTGAGACCTAAATATTTTATGTCCAAGGAAGTTGTTTCTAATAGGGCTGCGCATATATGCTCTATAATATTTTTGAAATTTGTTCAAAGATGATCTTGCTTTCTCCAAATTTCATTAGATCGTTTCAGCAACCACATTTTTTTGTGTTTTAGGTATTTAACAATTAGCCAAACATGCTCAGACGGAATATGCCGGAGGAGCAAAGAGTGCCAAAGAGAATGTCCGGAAGGTTACGAGTAAGTATTTTTAAGAATTAATTTACATTTTATCACGTGGTCGATATTGGGAAAGATAATGGGCATTTGGTTAATTTTGACAAAATATTCACTTGCAGTGATTGCATTATCATTCAACACTCATTTATCTCATGTACTCGAATAATTTTCTCAAGCTTTTTGTCGTCGAGGAACTCATAACTCATTTCGGGTACTGCATCATACATTTTCTTGGGTGATCTATCAGATATTCTACTTTCTATACAGCAGTAACATTTCTAGTAACTTTTTGCGCCGGTTTTATGCACAAATTTTCATTATTTATCTGACTATATTGCCCTCATGCATTGATTAGTACCATGTCGTGAACCTGAACTGTCCCACGCATCTGAAATATCCCCCGCTTGACCTCCGACCTCGGCCGAAGGGATCTTAGAGGGGGCGGTGGGAGTCGTGGGAAGAGAAGAAACTGAAAAGGGGACTTGCGAGAGAGATCGTCCAGAGAACGGACGTGACACCAACTTCCTCTTATCCAAGATGTTGTAATAATACTTACTATGTAGATATTATGTAGATAATTGTATTGTGTCCCATCATCAGTATGTGTTTAATAAAAGTCTGGGACTAAATCCTTCATATTTTTTTCACATCCATTCGGGAAACCATTCCAACATGGTAACGCACCCAAGGAGAGTTCATAAATATACCGCTCGGACACTTTCATATTAATATCATGTGTGAGAGACAAAATCTCATAATAAAGAGATTCACTACATACCATATAGCATGCCTCTAGAAGTAAGAGTGATGACAACGGCTACTGCGCATGCTCCCCGCCGCCATCTTTTTATCAGCGCGTCTGCTTATCGGTGGTTTTTACCAAGACGTGCTGGTAAAAAGATGGCAGTGGGAAAGTAGCCGTTGTCATCACTCTTACTTATAGAGGCACGCTAGGGCCATAGAGTAAAGATTAAATAAAAAAATATATATAGTATATCTCTGTGTGTGTGTGTTACGGCGAATGTCCGAAAATTGGAGAATGTCAACATTCTCCAGTATGATAGCAGTGAATGTCGACATTCAACGGTGATTGTCGACATTTTCCGATTTCAGACATTCACCTTAACATATACATAAGATGGCTCTTAAGGGTTACAATTAGGCTGTTAACAGCGTGAAGATGATTCGGACTACAATCACTTGACCATTTGGCGAGCTGAACGGTCTACTTTTCAGCCAAGTAATTTTTCAAAAGTGATGTTTCTCGCAAATTTAGGTAAAAAGAGGTGATTTAATTTCACCGGAACAAAATAGGAAAATGCAGACCCCTTTTTATTTACTACTGCATCCCTTCTTGTGCTTATGGCTTATTTCTACCTTGTGTACAAAAGAGCACGCAGTTTAGCTATATTTTCAGTCCATGCGTACATTTGAAGTGCTCTAAACTGATAAAACTGACACATTAAAGAGCGTTATCTATTTTTTAAATTAATGCTTCAAATAATTTACTTTGATTATAAAGACGACGAAATTTAGTGGAAAGTCCAAAATTATTAAGTACCTAGATTTTCAAAATTTAATTTCGAATTTCAGTTTAAAACTCTTATTTGTAACAAAGTATTCATATAACTAAAACTAAATAAAATCTTCAAAAAGACCTATCGATCCGTTACGGTTTTTTTTTTTTTTTCACGGCTAATTCTGCCATGATATTTGTCTACCTGTTGTACATTTTTGCTGTTTTTTCAATCAGAATACTTCTTAAAATATTTTGAACTGCATTTCTTGAACTGAATAACTTCAACAAAATGTTTGATTCATCACGCAGAAAAACTACAATGCGACGCTGCTTACCCACGCAAGTAACACAAACCACAACAAAGCTTTTCCAATCAACTCTGCCATTTTTAGAAGTAAGTGATCTTCTTTTTGACCTAACATCCAATGAAGTTAAGTTAATTAATTTTCTACCTCAATTACATCAACAAAATTCAGTGTTCGTACAAAGAACTTTCGTTAGAAAAAATATTAATAATCATTTATAATTACAAAATTACTTAGTAAAGTGTTTTCATGAGTTGAATAAGCATGAATTGTGTGACTCAAATAGCATAAAAAATGAAACAATCAATTAATAGGTAGACAAAATCGACCAATTATTGTGAGATACTTCAGACTTACTTATTTAAGTTATTAAATAAACATTTTGCAAGATTTAAAATGTAAAAATGAAACATTGAAAAATCATTTGAATAGGAAATCTATCATTCTCTTTTTTATTGTTTTTTTTTTTTTTTTAAGTTTTTAATTGCCAGTTTGTCCTTTTGGCCAATGTATGCGAATTTATTGCAATAATGTGAAACGGTTTGCGGTTTTTCTATGGAAGTATTTTGTTCTGATTTAGTATTCCATACAATTAGTGTAGTTTATAAAGAGAGGGTTGAAGTAACTCCGACACCAGAAACACGCGTGTAAGCAATTTCCATTCCAAATTCAGACTATACAACGTTGGATTTGTCATTGTCTTCATCCAATGCCCCAAAAGTACAGTAGGACCATCAACCAAAGCAATCTGCCTGGCAGAGTTCCAATAAGAATCTATTCATGTTCAAGAGCGGAACTGCTGGTACAGGAAATAAGACGTTTTTGTTCTCGTTCTAGTTCGCTTAGCATTCTTGATTTCTCGCGAACTGATGCTATGTGACAGTTTATAAATTTTGTTGCTTTCCAACAAACAGAGAAGCGAACATTCTGATTCGTGTACTAAATAAATGCACCTGCAAAAATAACTTCCCTAAAATCCGAATGCATTCGTTCTTTTCTGCCATGCGCGGAAGCGTTCAAGTATCAAAATTCGAACTGTAATCATTTTCCGTGTAGTACAACGTGTCGTTTACCTTCATGGCCCCCTATAATTTTGTAAGTCCCCGAAATTCATATCAAGTTAAATTTCGAAATTTCAAAAAGCGATTGTTTTTGCGGTAATATTCAGTATCGATAGTGTCAAAAAGTCTTGGAATGAAAACAAAATTCTAATTTGAAAGATTTTTTTTTTACATTTGAGTAAGTAGTTGAAAAGTCATTACGAAAAATATTAAAAATTGCTTTAATTCTATAGGAAATTGGATCAGACATCAGTCTGTGTTGGAGAGAAATATTGTTGCTTTGTTTTATAAGTATAGGTAAGCATTAATTTATGTTTTTCTATTGCCATTAACAGCAATTGATCGTAATAGCTACGGCCAGCGATTCTCAACCTGTGGGGCGCGCCTCCCTAGGGGAGCGCGAGCACGCGAGAAAGGGGGCGCGAGAATATCCAAGAGAAAATATTACTTAAAAAAAATTGATTAACTGACTGAAAGGAGAGCACACATACATATTGAAAACAAAATACATTTCGAAATATTTAATAACTTATTAAAGTAAAACAAATTACTAAATTAAAACTTTCTCAATCAAAACATATAAACTTAAAGACAAACTTAATAATTATTAGTGACTTCCGTGGGCCTGTCTTTCAAAGCAAAGTTTTTCGAAGGAAGGCTTAATATTAGAAATAGCTGCTCTCGGTTGTCTATATTTAGCCGAGATCTATAGTCTTCAAAGAAGCCACAGCAGAAAACTCAGTTTTACAAAAGTAGGATGTTGATAAAGGTAATAGAATGCGAAATGCTCTTGTGTTCAATGCAGAAAAATCATAATCTACTAATGCCCAAATTTGAAATAGTGGTTTATTACTAAACTATTTTATTACTAAATTACTCGTTTTTACTCTTGTTTTTCCAATTAGTTAAAAATAATTGAAAAACAGAATCAGTACTCAATATACAGTATTGTTGTATACATTTTATGGTAGGGGGGGGGCGGTGAAAATTATGATAGAAAATTGGGCCGCGAATACTGAAAGGTTGAGAAACGCTGAGCTTCAGTGCATGTCAAAAGACCCGGAACAATTCCTGTTGATACTTATGTAAAATTACCTCCTGAATCCAAACATGATCCCCGTTCTTTCTGATAGCCTTCCATTACCGTACGCGATGGCTTACCGAAGTTAATTTTTAAAGCTTCAGTGGACCCGCAAATGTATTTTGAATTTTTAATACTTATACTTTTTAAATGTATTCACTGAACAAATATTATTTCTTTATTAAAAATTAAAATTAATTTGTATTCAAGTTTTTTATTAAAATTTAGATGTAAATTAGGGGAAGGAAATTATTTTCATATAAATAGTAATTGTGTTTCGCCAATTTCTTGTTCCATTGGAGATATGACAGGGCATTTTCCACTGTGATTTTTGTTTCAAATATTTTTAGAAAAGCATTTATTCCGTCTTTCTCTTTCAGGTCTTTCTGTTCTGCTTCTTGTCATTTTCCGATTCTGTGCATCGATCATCATATGGACAGTTCTCATTGTTGTGACGGTCGCTTCCATAGCCGTCACAATATACATTTGGTAAGAAAAAAATGTAACTCTCAGTATTGTGTGGGAGAAATAAGGTAGCTATGTCATCAGCGAGTCTTTTAATGAAATCGCTGCTGGTTGGCATGGTGACGATTATATTGTTATATTAATATTAGAATCCACGACTAGCGAGCAATGGTATGGGGAATTTCTAAATCAATAAATTGTGTATTGCCGAAAGGAAATGTCTGAGGTGTAGATTTGATCTGATATTTGCTTTCACGTTTTCGCATTGATCTGAAGAATTTTGTTTCTGATTTTGTTTTTCTTTGGTTAATTTTCCACCAAGACTTTTCTTTATAAGAGAGAAAATGGACGATTAATAAAGACAAATAAAAACAAATAAATGAAAATGAAAAACCAGCAGGCCCTTAAAAAGCATTCTGAAATTGCGTTTGATAATAAGTTAAAGCTAATTAAATATTGTGATTTTTATAATGGAAAAGAAATGAACATCCACATAGATCTATTGAATGTATTTATTTAGTTATTCGTAATCGATGCATCGATGATCAGTGGTTTTTGAAAACGACACACGATTTTTAGTTTACATTTATATGTATTTCTTGTTTTTGTAAATGTTTCTTGTAAATATTGCTTCATGTTAGGAGTTCTCAGACTGCATCAAAATAATTAATTTTAAAAATTATACAATGTAAGCAACTAAAATATGGAAGAAAATACGGAAATATGGATACTTTTAATGCTTTAAAACTGAAAGCATTAAAAGCGAGAGGTTTTTACAGCGAAGGGGACATGGGACCATTGAAATAAAACATTTCTTTTTTTTACGTTTATCACTGCAGTTGGACATATTTTAGCATTGGCTATGTATATTTTGGCTAAGTTTAAAACATTCAACCAAAAAATAATATTTTTGACCAAATTTTTAAAAAAATAACTTAAAAACATGAAAAACTGGAAAGACGCCCCTCCCCCCCCCCCCAAAAAAAAAGTGTCTTGCGCCTGAAATTTCATCCAAATTGCATTAAAATTTGCATATAGATATGTAACAATAAAACAGTTTCTGTCAATCAGTTGCAGTTTAATGTTATAAGTTTTTGAAAAAAAGGTTTTTTAACTTCCAGCGTATTTTTTCAAAAATTTTGTCTTCTCGCTACAGTTAAATCAGTACAATTTTTTTTTCAAAAATTGCTTCCTAAAAAATAATGTTAAAAAAAATATTTGTTATGCCCATATGATACTATATAAAAAGTTGTAAGCAAAATTCAGACGCAAGCGTCAATTTTTGTGTTTTTCATATTTCTCTTGTAATTTTGAAAATATTTTAGTCAAAAATTTTTTTATTTGTTTATTATTTAAAGTCTAACCAAAATATACATGATTAATGCTGAAATAAGTCCGACTCAGTGGAAAAATAAAGAAGTAAATTCTTATTTCAAAGGTCCCGTGGCCGATTGACAGAAATGTAAATTATACACAACGGAAGTAACACGTGTTCGGCCCTGTGCATCTGCCCTGGTGCATCTCCAGGTGTTCTAAAAGTTAAAATATAAATCGGAATCAAACAAATAAATACAATATTGTAAATTCATTTACATTGCTGATTAATGTTTGGCCTAAAAAAAAAAAAAAAAAAAAAAACAGTAATGAGCTTAAAGTGAGATTTCCGATAACATAAAGCTAGGTTTTGAAAGTTTGTGTAAAAAAAGATGCAAGCCCAGTCACAAAATATAATGCAAGTGCAGGTGACATGTGGAGCATTAATTAGGGATCATTCATAAATGATGTCACGCTTCGAGGGGAGAAGGGGTTCGTGAAATTGCGAAAAAGTGACAAGGGGAGGGGGGGTACCAAGAAGTGTGACATCATGCATTATGTAACCTAGCGTGATGTGTGACAAAGGGGAGGAGGGGTCTGCTGAAGTGTGACATATTGTGACAAAGGGGGTGGGGGGTCAAATATATAGGAAAAACGAGTGACATCATTTATGAAGGGCCCCTTAAAGCTTTTTGCATAAAGTTTCGTTACTTTTTTTAGTCGAAAATACAATACTTTTCCTTAATTTTTTTTACATGAAGTACCAATAGCATATCAGAATATTTTGAATATTATTTTAAAGCATATTTTTAAGGGCGAGATGTAGTTAATAAAATTAAAGAAAATAATAAATAAATCTTATAATTCTAAAAGTTCTGTGAGTCGACAAATATTGGAATTTACTGACACAGAGAGACATCATTATTAGCAAAACAGTGTCATGATATGTATAGCCATGATACCTTTAGATATTTTTCATTCATTTTTCATTGCAACTTTACTCCTGCTATAACTTCATTTAGCTATTTATTTATTTTTTGCAAGGGTTATGTGGAACGAGAAGAAAAAGGATCTTGAGAAGTATGAAGGTCCTAATAAAGACCTAAAAGCGAAACAAGTTACATATTGGCTGATTGCTGCAATCATCATGACAGTTTTTACCGTAAGTGTCTCGTATTTACTCGTACAAATCATTTTTTTAATACATATGCTTTTGTAAAAACGGTTTATTAATTTATTTAAATCTAGTAAAAACTCTCGAGCACAGTAATAAAATCAAGAACTGCATCTCGTGTTATCCTTTTCAATTGCATGGAATTTATCAACGTATCTGGAAAGGTGCAAATTTAATTTTTAGTGTTGTTTGATTGGGAAATTAACATTAAAAATGTGCCCCGTTCATTTCTTTTACATGTTCGACGGAGGTGTTAAATACAATATTTAAATGAAGTGCTTGCTAAAGAAACCCTCCATTTTCTTTTGAAATACAATGTCTGAAGTCCAAGATCTCAGCGAAAATCCAAAAGAATTCATTCAGATCTATTCTAATATTTTATTAAATACAATTTTGTATTTCGTAAACTATGAACTGTTATTCAGTGCGTGATTTTAAATTTTGAACATGAATTCTAATTTATGTAAGATGTCTTTGTGTGGGTGAATTACTTTTTAAACAGAAGATATAAGCTATTAAAGATATAATTTTTACCTTCGTGTTGTTAGAAGACAACTTTACCAAATTTACCGTAAACCATGGATTTTGAAAAGTCAAATCTGAAAATGCTCCAAATGGGAGTCGCATTATCATTCAGACGCACATAAATATTTTTTTTAATTCTCTAAAATTGTAGAGCACTTTTGACTTTCTTCAATTCAGGCTCTTGGGATTTTTCTCGAAGAATGATAAAATAAAAAGAACTGACGTTTCAGAAAAATATGTTGATAAAGTAGGTGTGAACATTTAGTTTCTGACGTTCAAAGCGAAGTGTTTAATGACATTATCATGGAAGAACCGTCGGGACTAGCATTTATTGACGTTGTAATCAATGTGTTGTTATAAAGGAGTTAATTCAATAAGGTAACTCCTTTAGAGTTGACACACAATTGGAAAACATGATGAAAAGAATTAAAATGTTTTTTTTTTTGCCAAACGTCAATGAATACTACAGACCTGTTGATACTATATTCCTGTTATATATGTTGCAGTGAATGTCCGAAATAGAAAATGAATGAAAATCCGGTGAATGTCGACATACACCAAATAGAGAACGTCGACAATCACCGGTAAATGTCGACATTTACCACCTAACAGACTGGAGAATATTGACATTCTCCAATTTCGGACATTCGCCGTAACACAGCGATTCTCAACCTGGGGGGGGGGGCACCCCCAAGGGGGGAGAGAGCAAATGAGAAGGGGGGCGCGAGAATATCCAAGAGAAAATATTACTTTAAAAAATTGATTAACTGACTGAAAGGAAAGCACACATACACATAGAAAACAAAATACATTTCGACATATTTAATAACTTATTAAAGTTAAACAAATTACTAAATTAAAACATTCTCAATCAAAACATACTAAATGAAAAGCAAATTTAATAATTATTAGTGACTTCCTTGAGCGGGATCTTGCAAAGCAAAGTTTTTCGAAGGAAGGCTTAATATTAGAAATAGCCACTTTCAGTTGTTTCTATATTAAGCCGAGATCTATAGTTTGTCTTCAAAGAAGCCGCAGCTGAAAATCCAGTTTCACGAAAGTAGGACGTTGAAAACAGTAATAGAATGCGAAATGCCCTTGTTTTTAGTACAGATAAATCATCCTCTACTCCTGCCCAAATTTCAAAGAGTGATTTATCACTAAACCAATTGTATTAGTAAATTACTCGTTTTTAGCCTACTTTCCCGTAAAAGTAAAAAAAAATAATAATAAAGCATGAAAGAAGGCTTAATGTATCGTGAAAATATCGTTAAAAATCACGAAAAGTCAAAAATAAGTGAAGTAATTAAATAAAGATTGAAAAATAAAAAATTTGAAAGTAGGGTATTGAGATGGGGAAAAAGTGTGTCTGTCGGTCTGTCTGTCTGTCGGTCTGTCTGTCTGTCTGTCTGTCGGTCTGTCGTGTCTGTCGGTCTGTCGGTCTGTCGGTCTGTCGGTCTGTCGGTCTGTCGGTCTGTCCCCCCCTAATAACTTTTGAACGAATTGTCCGATTCAAAAAATTCTTTTTGCATTCGAAAGATCTCGGCGAGGACATCTCATTTCCATATTTTTCTTTTTGATTTGAACAATTTTTTGTTCAATTTTGAACAGTTCAAAAAATTTTAACATTAGCGCCTATGGACAAAATTGAAGCAAATTCTGTAAACTCTGGGCACAAGAGCCAAGTTCCTATTGCAAGCTTATTGAAAGGAGTTCTCGGCGTGAAATATTGATTTGAACAGTTTTTGTTCATTTTTGAACAGTTCAAAAAATTAACACAGAGCTTACAGGGAAATTTCAACCCTATATAAATCCTGATCTAACGGACAGATTTGCTTGGAACAAACTTTATCGGAAAGCTCTTATAACGTAGAACATGTAGAAATAGAAAGTTTATCCAGAACTTACGAGCCTATTTTGCGATGAAATTTTTTGATCGGGATTTTCAAGGATATTTCTCAGTGACTCAATGAGTGAAATAATGAATGAATGAATAAATGAAAGAGTGAAAGAATAAATCAATAAATAAATGAATGACGAAAAGAATGAATGAATAAATTATTGAATAAATGAAAATATAAATAAATGAGTGTATAAATACATGAATGCGTAAATGAATGAATAAACACTTGAATGAGGTAACGAATGAATGAATAAATGCATGGCTGAATAAATGAAAGAATGAATGAGTGAGTGAATGAATATGTATTATCCGTTGAAAAAGGTATATTTTCAATAATTAGAACTAAAAATAAATAAGAAAGAGAGAGAAAGAGATAGCTAGATTATAAATTTGAATTTGGTGTATACGGGAAAGTAGGCTCGTATAGTTCTAGACGGAACTTCTTGTTACTCCTGTTTTGGCAGTTCGGTAAAAACAATTCAAAAACAGAATCCAAAGTACTCAATATACATTATTGTTGTATACATTTTATGGTAAGTGGGGGGGGGGGGACGCGATGAAAATTATGATAGAAAATTGGGGCGCGAATACTGAAAGGTTGAGAAACGCTGCCGTAACACATACATTTCCATCATTATTTTGTCGCTACGCTATGAATTAAAGCGGCAGCTGGAATAAAGCTAAGACACCTATTTTTCGCTTCTCTCCTTATAGGGCGGGTGGGATTGCGCACATGAGTATATTATATTAATAATAACTGCAAGTATATTGACAAAACAGTTGAAAGAGTGTTTGCTTAAAAAGTATCTTGCAGTTATCCCATCACAATGAAAATCAGAGGAACGGTAATGAAAATTCAAGCCTTACATTTGGAAAGCAAGCAATAAAAAGTATCAAACATTTTCAGAGAAAATTATGAATTTAAGTGGACACTACGTTGTTGTGGCTGTACAACTACCTGAAATCGCGGAGCTCTCACCCCTCCCCTTCCCATAAAAACTCAAGGCGCCATCTCTCCGACCGCGAGATCTCACCAGTTTTCGAATTACATAAATATTTAGCTACTCTCAAGCACTGATTACACTTTTTTTGTTCCTCTAGGTGATATATTTACTGGTCTTGGTGTTCATGCGGAACAGAATCAGATTGGTAACATTTTTACTGTGATCTTTTATTTGTTCCCAAATGTTCTATGAGCTTTTTTTTTTTTCGTTAATTGCAATTTTTTTTTTGTAGGTGGCTGCTCTGTTTGAAGAAGCAGGAAAATCAGTCGCAGCTATGCCATTGATTTTACTCCAACCTGTTCTGGTATAAATTTTTTGCAAAATGAAATACATTGTTAAATATATAAATTAGGGATGTAACGAATAGTGATTTTCCCGAATAGCCGAATACCGAATATTCGGCCACTTCTTCCAGGCCGAAGCCGAATATTCGGCCATTTCCTCTAGGCTGAATAAGCCGAAGCCGAATAAGAATTGGCTTTATTTGGATGTTTTGCATCTAGAAGCTCCCTGTCGCATTGAAAAAGGGATTCCAAGTAATCCCGAAACATATGTCTGCGTTTTAATGCTCATTTGTGCTTTAAATTAACGCGAAATTATATTTCTATTACTGTTTACTTGCACAAAGTTAAATTATTATTAGAAAGTATTTGTCTGATTGAAAATTATTCACTAAGTCAAACACAAATTACACACATCTATGATGTATGGTTTAATTCTGTTTGTTAAAAAGTTAAAACTACTTAAAATTAATCTATTTTCTCTAATGTTTTGAATGTACTAAAACTAAGAATTTCACCTACAAATGGAATAGAAATGACAGGTTTTATACTAGTAAGCATTAGCATTATTTTACTAATTATTTAATTCAAATGAAAGAGCTACTTTTGCTTAGTGAACTTTTACCTTGCTCAAAACTGTTTTATGAAGATATTTTAAAAGCGCAGAATTAGAATTTTGTTACCTTTACTTTGAGCTTGAATTTAAAAAAAGTTGTTTAAATTTTATCTAAAGACTGGCAGATTCAGGACGAAAGAGCTCTTTTGTATGTTTGACCCTATAGCTGTCACGTCGGGTCATATTGACGCAGGTACAATTTTAATTCCTTTTCTTTTCTTCGCTTTTTAGCCTACTTTCCCGTAAAAGTAAAAAAAAATAATAATAAAGCATGAAAGAAGGCTTAATGTATCGTGAAAATATCGTTAAAAATCAAGAAAGGTCAAAAATAAGTGAAGTAATTAAATAAAGATTGAAAAATAAAAAATTTGAAAGTAGGGTATTGAGATGGGGAAAAAGTGTGTCTGTCGGTCTGTCTGTCTGTCGGTCTGTCTGTCGGTCTGTCGGTCTGTCCCCCCCTAATAACTTTTGAACGAATTGTCCGATTCAAAAAAATTTTTTTTGCATTCGAAAGATCTCGGCGAGGACATCTCATTTCTATATTTTACTTTTTGATTTGAACATTTTTTTGTTCAATTTTGAACAGTTCAAAAAATTTTAACATTAGCGCCTATGGACAAAATTGAAGCAAATTCTGTAAACTCTGGGCACAAGAGCCAAGTTCCTATTGCAAGCTTATTGAAAGGAGTTCTCGGCGTGAAATATTGATTTGAACAGTTTTTGTTCATTTTTGAACAGTTCAAAAAATTAACACAGAGCTTACGGGGAAATTTCAACCCCATATAAATCCTGATCTAACGGACCGATTTGCTTGGAACAAACTTTATCGGAAAGCTCTTATAACGTAGAACATGTAGAAATAGAAAGTTTATCCAGAACTTACGAGCCTATTTTTCTATGAAATTTTTTGATCGGGATTTTCAAGGATATTTCTCAGTGACTCAATGAGTGAAATAATGAATGAATGAATAAATGAAAGAGTGAAAGAATGAATCAATGAATAAATGAATGAGGAAAAGAATGAATGAATAAATTATTGAATAAATGAAAATATAAATAAATGAGTGAATAAATACATGAATCCGTAAATGAATGAATAAACACTTGAATGAGGTAACGAATGAATGAATAAATGCATGGCTGAATAAATGAAAGAATGAATGAGTGAGTGAATGAATATGTATTATCCGTTGAAAAAGGTATATTTTCAATAATTAGAACTAAAGATAAATAAGAAAGAGAGAGAAAGAGATAGCTAGATTATAAATTTGAATTTGGTGTATACGGGAAAGTAGGCTCGTATAGTTCTAGACGGAACTTCTTGTTATATGTTACATACTCTCACATTATATTGAAAGTAAAACACAATGCCTTTTTTTTATACCCAATTTGCTAAACTTTAATTCGAGTCTATAGGATCCGACGTGACGACTTGTGTGATGCCTTGATAGGTGACAGCTCAAGGGTTAAATTAAAGTTAAAGTTTAATAATTTTGCGTTTAAAGTTAAAGTTAGCTGATTTAAAAAAAAAAAAAAAACATTTTTTTCGAATATTAAAAGTCGAATCAAATAATAATCACTTTCTCGAATTTGTTGTGTCAGTAATCTGGATTTCAAAAAGAAACATTTCACTAATATGTGACTTGAGTATTTTTCTCATCTTTAATTTTTTGAAATAATAAATTATTCCTTCAAATATTGCCATTTCTTGAAGACATTTATTTCGATGACTGCTGTGTGCTGTTTTCTGTTGATCGGCTTCGTATGTCTCCAAACTTCTGGAAAACCCCTCGTGAATTCCGAAGGAAAAGTATCCTTTCAAATTGAAACGTTTTTTCAAGTAAGTAGAGTAATTGATTTCTTACATATAATATTCTCTATAGATAATATTCACCACCACATATAAATTGATTCGAAAATATACTTATTTTATAATACTACTGTTATATACTACCAATAATATTTATACAAATAAAATAGTTACTTTTTTTGTTTGTTTGTATGTTCCTTATATAAAACTATACAATTGAGGGATAGGAATGAAATTTGGCATAAAATTCAATCATTCCCTGAAAAAAGTAACGCACAAAGTCCCATTCGAAATTTCAAATGAGTGTTTTTTTTTTTTTAATCTGATTTCAAAATGTTTCGACAGTAAAAAATAAAAAAAACCGTCTCATTTTATATTAGTTTAACCTTTTAAGACCCCAGAACTAAGCACAAACAATTTTGAGGCAATGTTTTGGTTCTCTGATTTAAAAAATGATTACAGAACAAAATAACTAAAAAAAAAGTTTTTAATTTTAATTAATAATTAGTTTAAATAATAATTAATGCCCAATTTCCATGTTTTTCAAGTTTAAAACGAAGTAAACTCTCTGTTGAGTAATTTCAAAAACAATTGGGTGTTTTAGCTTTCAAATAGCACAAGCAGTAGTTAATAAACAGTATTTTAAAATGTACCCAATTGGGTACACTTGGAATGAAGAGGTTAAAGCTGACACTGATTCAGATAGAATTTCTTTGAAAGCTCTGGATTAAATAGAACAGGAGTCATATCCCATAATCTTATTTCTTCGACTAGGTTTCTTGCTGTTCAACATGCATAAGTATGATATATTTTCTCAATATTATTATTGTACTAGGCAACGCTGAGTAATTTTGTTAGTTGTGTAATTAAAAACAGTTTGAAAGGGTTGCCATGAAAACATTGCGCTTTGAAGTGAAAACTGAAATGGTTTGGTGTTAAAATAAGATAGTAAGCAGGCAAAGTTATGAGCATAAATGTACACGTAAAAAATTTGCACAGAAAATATTTTGCATCTCTGCGCAAAGAACAAGGCCAAGAACATTGAATTTAAAAAAATACACTAAAAAAACTTTTTTTTTTCCGCAATTTTATTTTACGTTATTTTTTACAGGTTATGCGATGGTTATCCTTATTCGGTTTTCTTTGGCTAACTCAATTTGTTCTTGCGTGTCAAAATCTAGTAGTGGCTGGAGCGGTTGCTGTGTGGTATTTTACAAGGTATAATGACTAAATTAATTTTCTTCAATTAAATTTTAAAAATGCTCGGAAAATTTATTGATCAATAGAATTAATTTTGATGGCAATTTCAGCTTTTATAATGATAATATTGTAATACCTTACTATATTTTTAGAGACAAGAGCAAACTTAGCAGTCCCATTTGGAACAGCTTCCAGAACTTAGTTTGCTACCACTTAGGTTCAGCTGCTTTTGGATCTTTGATCATTGCGATCATGAAAGCCATCAGAGTTCTTTTCCGTCTCTTACAAAAATAGTAAGTAATTTTTCTAGAACGTTTTGGGTTGATGTAGACTTCTAAGCGTTTACATTTATGCATATCTAAGTCTGTTTTTTTTTTTTTTTTTAATTTTTTTTTTATTTTTAACATTTCTATGACTATGCCGATAGTTACAAGTTATGTTACCAGTGGTTAAAGATCTACGCTCTGTCTATTTATATTTTTGTTCTGATGTCCAAAGCACAGAAAATAGTGTTGTGTATAGACATGCATTTATAAATATATCTATATATAAGTACGCAAAGACAAAACAGCTAAGAACCGTTTCCTCTTCTGTTTTCAACCGATTTTCTTCTTATTATTTACTTTTGTTTAGTAGTATTGACGAGTTTTAGTGATATCATTTTAAACATTTTGGAACCAGTTTATTATTAGTTAATTAATTCCCCTTTTCTTTTGTCAGGTAAGCTTCCTTTATAGTACTTGTGATTTTGATTTTGTTATAGATGGCAAAATGTCTTGGTTGAGTAAATTATTAAGTAATAAATATAAAACTCGTTGTTACAAAGAGTTTGTTGCCATTAAGCAGTAATATTAAAAGCAATTATAATAAGAGTTTGAGAAAAGGTATCTCTGAAACTATGGAATGAAATATGAGAATAGTGTATGAAAGCAAACATCTAAGCTTTATTCAATTGCCATTCATCTTAGTATGAAATCGGCAGAAGTACAAGCGGCTACATTTATGAGCGCAATTGATTATGGCGACAATGATTTACAATACGTTTGCTTTAAGTGAGATGATCAAAATGCAATCGGTGTCATAATCGTCAAATTTGATGAATAATACTTATATAATTATGTAAATACGATTATCATAATGTTTTCAAATGTCTAAATTTATTCGAATTTTGACTGTCGGGCGAACGCTAGTTTATTTAAAACGGCTAGTGTTGATATGAGCACGGTTATTAACAGTGCACTTATAATTTGTACAAATCTGAGAGCAACTTGTTTATTTACTTGTATTTCAAGTGTTCACTGAAGCAAAAGGGCGCAAATAACATTCGAGAAAATTTTGGATTCCAAATAGGTAAATTTTCTTAGCATCCATTTTGTAACAAGTGGCTAAAATTCTAACGATTGATCTCTTTGATATTCTTTTCTAGTTTAGGAAGAAAAGGTCACTGACGTACTAGTTAAAATAAGTATAAACATAATCATTCTATTCATACAATGGTTAGTCAGAAATTTAGTAAGCATTCTGTGTACCGTTTCTACTCACACCAAATTGAGTCATCAAGCTTACTCGAAAACAAGTACTGACATAAAATAAAGTAACTATGGGAAGCAAAGTAAAGTTCATTTTTCTATTAACTGGAATAAAATTAGAATAAAAGTTTTGCCAAATTAAGCATGATAACTCTTGGTGTGAGACTCAGAGTTATATCCGAAGGTTGCAGTATATCTTAGGGGTAGGGAAAATACAGTACTTTTAAAAATTCAGTTAGAAAAGATATTTAAAAATTGTCGACGCTTTTGGTATCTTTTCAATTGGATTGATTATGATGACACGTTGAAGTTTTCCCCCGCGGTGCTAGTACAACTGTTGTACTATTTAAAATTCCTTTTTTTCAACCATGCTAACTGTATATGCAAGTAAGGTGAATAATCAAAATCATAAATCAAAGACGTCTATGTATGCGAATGTTATCTGTTGCCAAAATCCATAAATAATACAAAATCTTAGCTAAATCAGGGTTTTATGTTTTTTTTTTTCTTTTCGACTTCCCAAATCACTTTTTAAAATTGAGATATTTTTGTTTAAAACAGTAACGAAATAAGAATAAGCAAATAATGATAAATTACGATAGTTATGACTTAAAACCGTGAGTGGTGTAAATTAACTTCTCATTTATGTCAAAAACATGATACTTAATATGGCGCTGATAATCGAGGCAAAAGACTTTTAAAAAATACTGTATTACAAACAATTACATTGAAAAAAATAGCCTGTAAAAATACTGCAAGAAATTTGTATTTATTTTATACTTCTCTTCCGACAGTTTGGACAGCCAACAACAGAAATGTGACACATTTTGGAAAATATTTCAGTGCTGCTTAGCTTGTTTTGAAAGCTATCTCAAGTTCCTCAGCAAGAATGCCTACATAATGATAGGTATATTTCCACTTTAAGTGTTTTCTAACAGAAATTTGTAAAAATGTCAAATATTTTTTAACCTTGCCTCACCTTTAAGAGTTCTTTCCTTTTTTTTAAGTTGGGAAATTTGTGATAGTTGATACCTCCAATTTTCAGGACAAGTTAGTCGTACTGTGATGAGAGAAAGTGAAGTTTCTCCCCTTTTAAATAAGATTTGTTTATCTTCAAATGCATACACTGTAAAAAACTCTAGTCCAAAAAAATGGCGAAATTTAGCCGCAACCAGCGTTTGGTGCTAAAGTTGAAACATTACAATGGCTTCTAGTTTCACATTCTTGGTGAAACTGAAACTAAGCACTTCATTATAATGGTGCAACTTAGTACCAAATGTTGGTTGCAGCTAAATTTCACCATTTTTTTTTTAGTGAAAGTTTGAACTAAAACTTTTTACAATATAGAACAAATTCAAGCTCACTAATACCTGGTATAAATTATATGATCATTAAACTTACAAAGCCATAAACAAATATGTTATGCCCCGTGAGTTTACAGCAGCTGTCTCTAAAAGTCAGTCTCATGGCTTACAGAGTAACTCACCCTGAATGACCCATGCAGTTTTATATTTTTCCAAGTGTTATTGTAGGATATGTAATTAATCTAATACGTTTGTTGCAATGAGTCACTTATGACTTTAGCTGATGTTAAAGCAGATAAACGAGACAAAAAACAACGAAAGCAACTTTTGAATGGCTTTGATTCTGCTATGAGGAACCCCCCAAAATATTTATGTTAATACAGCAGAACCTCGGTTATCCGAAAAGCAGGGGACCGTAACGTTTTCGGTTAATCGATATACCATAGAAATTTTCCGATAAGCGAGAATTATAGGCAAAGGCCATGTATATAAAAGACACTTATTTCTTATTTTGTAACCCGAATGTTCTGCAAGTAAAACTTTAATGTAACATCGTTGTTGCAATAAATCGTATGCAAAACATTGATATTTTACGTTTATGTCATTTAGTATTATACATTTTATCATCTACTGGCAATTTTTTTCATAGTTATGGAAAAAACGGGCCTTTTGCCCGTTATGAAAATAGAATTTAAAAAAAAACCGGAGCATTTGCCCGTTATGGAAAAAAAACCCGACCCATTTGCCCTTTCGGTTAAGCCGATTTTCGGATAAACGGAATTCGGATAAACGGGGTTCTACTGTATGTACATACACTGTGAAAAATTATGTGCTTAAAAATTAGAAAATGTGCCTTCTTACTTATTTATAAGTAATTTTTACTTAAAAATGAGCAAGCGTCGTTCTCAGTTTTAAGTGCAGAGTTTATAATTATTGAAAGGACGTATTCAGGGTTCCCGCTAGGCCGCGCGATTCCCGCAGTATTTTTTGAAATCCCACTCAAAACAAATTTGTTTGCGCGATTTCCCGCAACTAGCGGACATGCGTTCAGAACATCGCGAAACGAAACTACTATTCTAAACTGATAATTCAATACAAACTAAATGGAGTATGATAATTTTCAACTGCCATCTTATCTTCATTAATAAAAAGAAGAATCTAGGAACCCTATTTATCATATACAATAACATGAGGGAAAGATTGACAACTTCTTCATTCCTTGGGATTATTGAACAATTTAAGTCATTTGTGAATGCAGACTTATCTTTATTTATTCTATTTACAGAGGACAATATCAAAAAGAAGGAGTGGAAAAAGGGAATCTTCCTTGGTCACAAGGTTACAAGAGAATGCTGGTTCCTAAAACACAGTTTTTCTTGAAAATCATCAATAGATAAAATGACATATGATCAGAAAAAAATAGAGGAAATATTAAACTAATATTTAGGATTTTTTTGTAAAAATCACACATCAAAAAATTTTGGTTAAATAACTAAAATACCAGAGGATCTTTTTCATGCTTAACATTTTATAAAGCACCCATTTTTGCGATCGCGAATTTTGTGCAGGATCCGTTTTGTGTGAACCTTGTTGACGTTTATTTTTTCTTTGCTGAGCATAGCTTAGATAATCATCTTTTATTACATAGTTTATATTGGATCATGATCGGACAATTCAGTAATATTTTTAAAGACAAAAACAAAAAGAAAAGTTCCCACTTAAATTTTAAAAATCCCACTTAAAATTTTGGTCAAGGTGGGAAATCCCATCTTGTATTTTTCCCCAGTGTGAACCCTGGTATTATTTTATTTTTACCGCAATAAATAAAAAATGTATAGAGCAACTATACGTTCGTAATTAATGCATGGCTTTTTAAACTATTACTTCTTCAGAATAATGGTATTTGTAAAATTAAGGAACTATTTACCACGCGAGACGTCAGATCGATTCAAGAATTTGAGTAGCTTGTTCGTCTCTTCGGAGCAGGAATACAAGATGATTAATTCTTCGGATTTGGATCGGACGCAGTAGAAAAAGAAAACAGAATGGACGAGTGGATAACGCTGTTCTGGACTGGGGTATGAAGAATGTTGGTACGGAAGCACTTTAGCACTCCATCAAGCTGATACATTTGGAAGCTATATAATTCGACTGTATCGTTGAACACATGATGTCCTCTTGCACAACCGTAGAATTTTCGCCTGTAGACAGAACGATCCGAGTTCGATTCCCTAGAGATCCATCGTTCACAACGACGACGCTCTCGTGCTTCGCATGTGTCGTGTTATTTTTGATAGTGTATTACCTCAAATATGTAGTAACATTTTTTTTAGTGGTGTCTCAAAAATGAAATCATACCGGATCAATTTTGAAAAAAAGGATAAAAGCGGGTAAAAGGGATAAGGAGTTTTGAGAAAGGGCTTGCCTAAAAAATAAGAATTTAGTTTTTCAAACCTAAGTCATTTTGACTCGGAGCGATTCTGAGAACGTGATGAAAGCAAGCAATTTTTTCCCAATTACAAGAATTCTGATTTAACAGTGTACTACCAAATGTATGGCCTTAGAAATACAATGATCTTATAATTTACACCATACATTCGTGAGTTTGCCCTTGGGTTCTATTTCAGACAAGCGTCAGATTTAAAAGGGCGAAAGCTTAACTTTCTCTTATTACAGTACTAAACGCATCCTGAAAAATTTGGAAAAATTGAAGGCGTGAACTTTTACCACCTGCATTCACTTAGTCCAGTTTAAAAAAATAATAATAATGGTGGAAAGATTTAAGAGAAAGTAACGGTTTTATTATTTCTTTCTAGTTATTTATGGGGAATCATTTTGTACCAGCGCTCGACAGGCTTTCAGTAGCTTGACTTCCAATGTTTTGCGAGTAGCTGCCATTGATTGCATTGGTGATTTCATACTCTTCGTAGGAAAGCTGGGGGTCACCGTGGCCATCGCTTTCATCGCACTGGAAATTCTGAAGGTAAGGAGCTTCATCTCAAAAAATTTTATTACTGCTTGCTTCTGAAGAAATTTATAGACTTCAGAATATTGTATGTATTAATACGAATTATAATTCCAGTAAAAGTGGTATGGTCATATATGTTGATAAGTAGCTGCTAGCAATGTCATGCTTCGAAAATCAGATTAAAAAAATATATTTTGGAATGAAAACTTTAGCAGCAACAAGAGAAACTAGCAATAACATTACGCAGTCAGCGTATTCCTTATTGCGGAAACTAAATGCGATACAACAATATTGTAATGCACAAACTAAAAAAAATCCTTACAAATGTGGGCTACAAGGAAACTTCTTCTCAATGCGAAAATCTTGAACTTATTGACTTGTGAGCCCCAAAACATACGCATTTGTGCGTCACTGAAAATTACATACGATAAAAAATCATTACTTTTTAAAGTTTTTAATTTTTATTTAAAAAAAAAGTTTTAAAGTAAGTCCGGTGCCTTTGGCTCAAGTTATTATCTTGTTTTAAAACAGCTTTTAAGACTTTAATTGGAACTTCTACATTACATACACACTGAATATCTAAGGGACCGTTCATGAATGATGTCATGTTTTTTCCCCACATATTTGACCCCCCGGGGGGGGGGGGCCGGTGGCCGAGCGGTCTTAGTACCAGTTTCCGCGCGCTGCTTGCGCGCAGTAAGGAGGTCGTGGGTTCGATTCCTACCTTGCACTGGGTGTAATTTCCTCTCTTTGTGATGTAATAAAATCTTTCATGTATTGTCTTGTGCTATCTGTCTTATTGGACGACAGTTCATAAGCGAGCCCCGAGACTAAGCACACGAACTGGAAAATAGATGTACTTCACTTCAAATTCAAATTCAAACCCCCCCTTCCCCTTTGTCACAAAATGTCACACTTCTTGTTACCCCCTCCCCTCCCCTTGTCACATTTTCTCACAATTTCACGAACTCCCCTCCCCCTCGAAGCGTGACATCATTCATGAATGATCCATAATGCATATGCTCCAGCCCTGAGGTATTGTTTTTGAGATTGTGGTAGCCATTAACTATGTTAATTAATAATTATATTACATATTCAAAAGAACGGTACATGTCCATTTGCGATATTGCATATTCATAACGGATTGGTATTAAAGCTCATGAGTATTTCCATAAAGAACATTTAAAAGCTATAATTTTACTGAGTTATATACTAGGAACTATTTTCTCATCTATTTGCAAAAATAAATAAATGCAATGTTAATAAAATGGATGTTAGAAAAATGTATACAAATTGAAATACACAATTAACGATTAATAGTTTAAAATCACGAATTTCGCTTACCTGTTTCTAAATTATGGCGACTGCTTCCGAATTCCCGATTAAAAGAACGAACGCAGCTCACAATTCATCAGAAATCAGGAAGGGACGGACAAAAGAAGCAAATACTGCTACATTTATTCTTGTCTTGAGATTTATTATATTAAAGATTAATCAACATTATGAGTTTTCGACATACAATGCGATTCACACACAATTTTCAATGACCGAACGGTTCAAGTTTCCGTAGTTCGAATCTAGAATGTTTTTTTTTAGTCCTTCTGGTGAGAACTAGCTGCGCCCTCTACGCTTGTCTATCATTAACAATGTATTAAAAAGTAACTTATCGTTTGCAAAATACTGCGCTTTGAATTGAAATATTTTGTTACTGTATCCTGCTTTTCAATATAAATGATGCATTTTCTAATTTCAGGGCGTAGAAGGGCTCCATTACATCTGGGTTCCTGTAACGATATCTTGCATATTTGCCTTTTTGTGCTGTCACTGTTTTCTGTCCGTTTACGAAGTAAGAACTTTTTTTACAAATATTTTTTTCTTCTTTCCGAAGCATTAGTGCTAAGCCAGTGGTCGATAAACTTTAGAAACTAAAGTGCCAGTTTACTGTATAACTAGTCAGAAAATTTTTGAAAGCGCTTTTACATAGTGTGTTCCTGTCATAGGTGTCACCCGCAGCGGTAATTTGTGGTGTCAACCTACTCCCCGACCACTAAAAAATAAAATAAAGTAAAATTGAAAAAAAAAAAAAAAAAAAAAAAAAAAAAAAACGTTGTTACATTGTATAAACTTGTAGTTTTGTAGTTTTTATTATTTTCAGTAGTGTTAATAAATAAATAAAAAATAAAGTATAAATAGTTTATAAAATCTTAGAAAATTTCATTTTAAATATTTGGGATCATTCATAAATGATGTCACTCTTCAAGGGGGGGGGGGAGGAGGTTCGTGAAATTGTGACAAAGTGTGAAAAGGGGAGGGGAGGGAGTAACAAGAAGTGTGACATCATGCATTGGGCAACATAGCATGACATGTGACAAAGGGGAGGGAGGGGGTCAAATATTTGGAAAAAAAGCATAACATCATTTATGAAAGACCCCTTTGGTGTAACTTTTAGTAAACTACATTTATTTCTAGTTCTGTTCGATGAAATTGAATCAGTGAAATGTATAATTCAAACCTATGAATTTTTCAAAAACTTTTTATCTCATTTGGGTCCCCCGACCACCCCGAACCCGGGGTCCGCCCCTCCCCCTAGTAACGCTACGGAACTATAATTGCTCTTTAATGAATATTGAATAAACATTCATTGAATAATTAACACACTAGCACGCATTCATTTCTGGAAAAAAAAAATATTCATAAACAACTCTCCTGCAATTAGTAAGCATGTTAATTAATGAGAGCAGTGATTCGAAGCTATTTACAAAATTTAGATGAGTACCCTTTCATTAATTTCATACATGAATCCAAGTTCTGTTCAGGAACATTTGGTACTGAAGATTATTTCAGCTTTATTTTCTGAATTCTCGATAATATTTATAATACATACTCGATAATATGTATAAATTTTCAATGCAAAGTGCTTTTTCTTTCTTCTTTCCTAAGTCTGAATTTCAGCACGGCTGCGAAGAGTCGCCTTGAAGGTAGCCAAAGAGCCTCACGCGGCTCGCGACCTATGCTTGGCTCATTTCTGTGCTAAGTTTTTTTCTTTCTAATGGAGCTGCGTATGGTCATTGAATTTGCAGACCTAGTGCGTTCCCTGATAATCGGCAACTAATTTTTTTTTCATGTTGCACCACTGTCGGTGGATGCCATTGCCACTGAGAATTTGGACTCAGTTTCCCCTAGATGGCGCCACCTGAGCTCTTATTTGATGCGAATTGCACTAGGTGTTTAATTTAGCCGAGAGTATCCAAACCAAACGTCTACTTAAGGGATCTTTAACATGGCGCAGAATCATGCGACATGGGCGCAGACGATTTTCTGCATTTTGAAAATGCAGCGACTTGGGCCAGGTTCGAATCTGCGATCTTGGGCGTACGAGACCTGCGACGTACCACTACGCCACCCTTTCACCACTCTCTCTCTGTGCTAAGTGAACTTGATTATAAGATATGCTAAAGCTATAAACACTAGTGCTAAGAGAATACTTTTCTACACAGAATAAAAAAGGACTAATTTATTAAAGGCACACTACTTCCAGCGAACGATTTTCTGGAATTACCAGTACTCTTTATATTATACTGATAAATTAAGGGAAGAATGCTAGATCTAAAGCGTATTACTCACTACTGTCTTAAAATTTATCATACTGAATAATAGTTAAAGCAAAAAGGTGAAGAAACATTTTACGCAAAACTTTTGTAATGTTTTACCGAGATAGTGTGCGCGCTTTACCAGTCCCGACGCAAGTACAAATGGCGCCACGAGGCTACAAAACATTTTACGCCCCTATAGTATGTTCTTTGTAGAGTGTAGGGACAAAAAATAGTGTCAGTAAATACGTAAACAAATTATATTAACTATCCATGGGGGAGATTTTATTTCCCTCATTAGTTATGTAGAAGCGTTCCGGCGCAATAAATTAATTAGCTGTTAACAGTTTCTCTCTTAAGGGCATTGAGGCAAGCGCCTCATTGCTTCTTCCTCAAACCGCTTTGCAGTAGCATTAAATTTTACGATAAAATTAGGAATTAAAATTACGTCAAATTTACTGATGTACGTGTGATTTTTTTTTCCGACAAAATATTTAGTTATCATTTAATGAATTACTGTTTTCATGCTTTTTAGATGGCAATCGATACACTCTTGTTGTGCTTTTGTGAAGACTGTCAAATGAATGACGGCATAACCCGTCCATACTTCATGAGCAGGAGTTTAATGGTAAGTACGAGCCTTTTTTCTAAAAATTACACAGTGTGTCAAATAATTTTTAAGACAAGGTTTAGAAAATAAAATAAAACTTAGTAATTATATTTTTTAAGGATTTTTATTCAAAATAAGATCCTTCGGCTTCAATACATTTGTTACAGCGGTCTAACAACGATTCGAATACCTGTTCCAGCTCACAATGTGGGACTGCCTCCAAAGCCAAAGATCGCGTCGAAGCTGTTTGTATAATGTCATCAAAGTAAAA
Source organism: Octonoba sinensis (assembly GCA_038502835.1). Classification (NCBI taxonomy): domain Eukaryota; kingdom Metazoa; phylum Arthropoda; class Arachnida; order Araneae; family Uloboridae; genus Octonoba; species Octonoba sinensis. Next base: position 41,013,055 of record CM076600.1, read on the forward strand.
AAAAAAAAAAATAGAAAGCAAAAGAGCTGAGGTTTTGGCAGTGGATCAGTTAATAGTTAAGGAGTTTCACGAATGCTCGATCACATAGACAGCGCCGCTTTAAGTTTAGTTCCAGCTGTAGTCTTAAAATTTTTTTGACACACTGTGTACTAACAGCTTCTACGCGAGCTTTGCAGACAGTCTCACGATGTGAGCCGGAACAGGTATTCGAATCGTTGTTAAACCGCTGTAACAAATGTATTGAAGCCAAAAGAGCTTATTTTTAGTAAAAATACTAATTACTAAGTTTTATTTTATCTTATAAACCAAATCTTAAAAATTATTTGACACACCGTGTATTATATTTTTTGTTCAAAGGTTTTAAAAATATTTTTATTTCTATACCGACTCTATTATTGCTTATAGGGGGAAAAAATTTTATGGCTTAAAAATATTTTCTAAGCGATGGAATAGTAATTACATCTTCTCAAGCAATTTAGATGTAAAATATTTCTTAAACCTTTTTTTTTTTGCTAATAATTAGCTTGAATAATTAAGTACATTATGTAAGCTTAAACTATAACTTGATTAATGAAATGTGAACTGAATTTACGTGGTGTTCTTATAGGTCTTTGTTGAGAAGAGCCGCAGAAGCTCCAGAGTCAAACCTGTTTCCAAAAGAAAAGTCGTAGACTGAGCATGTTAAACAAAGCAACAACGATGTGAACAACAATTTGCAATTGATCTCAATCATATCTGTGCCTTGCATGGAAATCAGTCATAAGTTCATGTAAAGTCAAAACGCCATTTCAGTATTAGATATGACATCATGACTTACATATCACGGTCATTACGTTAAACATTCATAATATCAATCATTTACCGTAACAGTTTCGTCCCCTGTAATTTTCCCACAATTTTGATAGAAACGCTTTTGAGATGAGAATATACTGTAATTTTTGTACTTTTGTGTATTTTTAATGTACCTTAAAAAAAGCATTATAAAAATGCTTACGAACAAAAATAAGCACATAATGTTAGTTGATATTGAAAGCGTGCTGACAAAGTATTCAATCGGTTACTATTAATGCAACGGGTTCGAAATCGCTGCTGACTGAGAGAATTTAAACTTTAGATGAAATTTCAATATATATAGCTGAGTATATTTTACTAGTAAATTGAACAAATATCTTACATCGTTAAAAAAAAATAATTGTACAAAATTAATTTTTTCTTAAATTAAAAACGTTTTAATTTTAACGTTAGTATTATGGAGGTAGCGGTTAAACGCGCTTTGAACATGTAATTGACGTAATTACACGCACGTTCAACAAATAATGTACTAAACTGAAGTTTTTTTTTTTTTTTTCGTTTCTTCATTTTTTTTTGTTTTTCGTACAAACTCTTTTCACCTAGTGGTGAAAATTCGAACTAGCATTTTTTGATAAAAAATTTCTTTTTCACCCGGACCATTTAAGGTATAATGCCAAGTTCCAATGACATGGATCTATTAGAACAAGCTTTATATATGTTTAAATACGGTTACTTGTTTTGTAACCACCACTCAGAATGAGTTTCTCATTGTCAAAGCGCCATATGATCAAATTTTGAAGACGAGTTCAACTTTTTCTGGAAATATATATGTGTAAATTTTTTCGTGTATTCCTTGAATTGCTTTTTTACGTTATTGTATAAAAGTTTGTGCACTACTCGGGACACATCTTTTAGATGAGAGAGAAAAAGAACGTTTTTAGGAGGACAGCACATAAATATGAAGCACAAAAAAAAAAAGTACTAAAAGATTCACCTAATTAAAAATGCACATTTATTATTTATTTTTAAAAAATTTTGTTAAGATTCTGCTTCTATACTGAAATATACTTTATGTTTGAATTTCAAAAAAAAAAAAAAAAACATCCCCCCATGCAGAAATCTGAGTTCATAACTTTGGAATCAATTACAATCTATCAAATGCCACATTGAAAAAAAGTTCATTTGCAATTTAAAGTAATCCTGTTTTTCTTTAATCCTCTTCTTTTCAAGCTCATTGTTTTGGATGCATAATCGAATACTGGAATTAGAAATTTATTATACAGCTTGGAAATGTCCAAGAAAAGAAACTTTTCCTACTGTATGGACAGCTTCCATAATTACCGAAAAATCACAAAAAAAAAAAAAAGAAAAAGAAAAGAAACTGTGTAGTTAGAAATAAAAATTAAAGACTGTCAAGTGTCTTAAGGTTAAAATGTAATTAATTAATGTAATTAAAAGAAAGGTAAAAAGATAAGTGTTCTCCACAAAGTGTCTTTAAATTCATATCAATGTACCTTAATGTAAAACAGGTAATAGTTATAGGGAGGAAACCCATTATCACTTTGCGTCTTTTTGAAAGCAACTGAAATTCAACTCATTTTTATATATACGATATCTTTCTGAATTTTCGTTGTATTTGCGTGGGCGTTTTATAAATATAGCGCTGTACATTTGGCTAAAAAATTATGCGAACGAAAGTTGTCAACGCTTACGCTTGCTTACACAGTTAAAAATTATTTAGTAAAAATGCTCATATTGCATCCCATATTCATTATTTTTGTACTCTGACTGCAAAATGATGTTTGTACTGTTCTTAATGGAAATTCTTGAAATGTCATTGTTAAAAACTCTTCGCGTTTATATAATATATGTAACTTACGTATAATATATGTAACTTACGTATAATATATGTAACATTTGCGTTTTTATAAAAAGAAGCATTTATAACGAAAAATATACTCATTATTCTTATACAAATGAGCACAGATATTAACAGAAATATTATAATAGACCGCTAAAATGCCATTTCAAACATTACTGTTATTTCAAGTCTGTTATTTTAATTTGCCTACGGGTCTAAACTTACAAACACATGAGGTCTTGAATGTTATACACCCCAGAAATTTTAGAATCGTCATTTAGAATTAATATGAATCGTCAAGTGGATTTCTAGATATTCCACAAAACGTCAAAAATATAAACGATCATTTGTTTATGGCAACATAGTGCTATATAAAAGTTCACAATTATATTTTAGTGAAAGCGTTTTACGCCAAATGCGTTCAGAGATGTGTCAATGTCGCAATATTCAATTACGATTAGGTAGAATATATGAGCAGTTAAAATTATACACTGCGTTATTTGTACTGATAACTCGAAATATGTCAAGTGCGGAAATCTTTATATTGGACAAGTAATTTTTCACTTTAATACTCGTCTTTTTAATTGATCAATTTTTCTAGCTGTATGTACTGAATAGAAAAGTAAAATTTATTATTGTTTCTCTTCTAATTTAATATTTGTTGACTTCAAAGATACAAGTGGTTTTCCCAATGGAGCATTTTAATATATCATTTTTGAACAGAAATTTAGATTAAGAAAAGTATTTTCGTGCAGAACACTTTAGTGCCCGGTGCTTTCCTGCTAAATTGCAACACAAGTGACAAAATATTTTGTGAAACTATTTTCCTTTTCTTGTTCGAAAGTATCTGCTATCGGGTCAACTCAGGTTCTTACTACGCCACTTCAGTTTTTTTCTTCTTATTATTTTTGATATACTTGTGTTAAAGTTTTTTTTCTTCTGAAAATTGTGTTTGAGAATTGAAGTGGAATATTTATAAATAAATGAGTATTTATAAAAAAGACGTTTGCTTCATTTTGAATGTTAAGATTCCAGTACACATTTCATAAGCATGGAATTTTCAGAACGTCTGAATGCTGTAATAATATGGAACTTTTCGAAAAAACTATACGAAGCGTATTTTATTCCCTTTTTTTGTGTAATACATTTTAGAAAGAATCGCTAAGGAAGATTCAGCATTAGTCGATGGTTTCAATAGTACAACGCAATAATTTTTTCCCCAAAAATACATTAGAATCTAGTGGAAATCATTCATCCGGAGTCTGACGAAAAATTACAGAGAACAGAAACAGGAAATTACAAAGTTTTTAACAAGAGATTGTACTAGGACTAAAAAACATAGATCTCTTTTTTTTTTTTTTTGTAAATTGATAGCAAGCATACAATGTATCGTATGATTTTGGATTTTCCGTTGTAAAATAACAGAAATCTTTCTGTATTGCAAATTTTCACCAATGGATTTTTATTGTGTATCTTATAGTAAAAGATAGGAAATAAGAAACGAAAAATAATTTTTTAATGCAAAACTTTGTTTCTTACAATTAACTATCGATGAAAATGTCAGTATAAAAAGTAAGCTATAAAATACGTTTAAAAATTATGATACAGAATGCAGTATTCAATTTAAAGTAACAAGTTGAAAATAAAAACGAAATTTAACACTTAAACATAGTTACTATCACAGCAAAAACCTGTATTAAGAATTTAAAATATCAACATCATCCGATTGAAACGCTTTCCTTAGTAATTCTAAAAGCAGTTTTTTTCCACACTACAGGTGAATTTTTCAAATAAAATTTGGAGGTATTAAGAGAGAAAAAGTTGTTGAAGAATTACCAATACTTTTATGTTCGTGAATGACGATTTAGTTCACGTGTGTTCTTATAAAAAGTCAAGGGCTTTGTTGTTCAATATTGCTTGTCCCACACACCAAAGGACCTGTAGGAAAAAAAATAGTTGCTACATAAAACTGCAGAATATATGAAAGCGAAAATATGGTACACTAAACATGTACAGTAAAAAATCCGATGTGTGTACCACATGACTTGTATTCGTGGCAATCTTTTAGGGGAAATGCATTACCCCCCCATCGCCAAACGAAATCTGAATTTAGCACCTCATTTTTGACTCCAAATTTGGGGAGATATCCTTAAGTTGCTGCAAAATGGTCGCCAATTCACGTAAGTTGAATGCTGCTGTGGAAAACGCATCATGATACAAAAAACTATTCGAAATTAACATGTACTGGACATAACAAACGAGCAAAGAGCTCTTTTTGGAACATCCGATTGTGACCAACATTGTAGGTGCACAGCTAGACGTGGTACAAGCCGGCCAATATGTTTTTCAATCATAGGAGAGTGGCCAAGGGTATAGTGGTACCCCCCATTAGACCCCACCCATTAAAAACGGAGCTAATATGAAACTGGCTAATTTTCTGTGCATTAGATTTAGTACTGAATGACACAGAAACACGGGAACTTTTGGAAAACCCACTAAAAATAGAAAAACTCCAGAAAATGCGCATTGTGGATTTTGACAAGAATATGTGAATTAAAAACTTTGATAGACTAACTATGCAGTAAAAAAAGAAACCTACCGGATGACCGAAAAATATTCATACTCTGCTGAATATTGATCAATGGGGAACCTCAGCACTGACTTAACAGCAAATTGCAATAATGCATACGTACAGCAAGATCCCATCTACTGTACGTAATTTTGACACTGATGTAGATTTTAATGCGGCAAGGCTTTAGTCGTTGAGTTGCTGTTAATATTTTTTTTCCTTGAACTTCTATATTTGTCGGGGTTTTCCAAAGTTGGTTTTCCGTGTCACCCTGCTTTTTCATACCTCATATGGCTTAAAACTGCTTCTTTTCATGCTAAATCTCCAAAATTTTCCTCGGGAGAGTAAATGGAACCCTCACTTCCTGGCGACTTTTCTAAACTCTTAATACAGATGAAGTGCCCCCAATACAGAGGAAGTACCCCCAATGCAGATGAAGTACCCTCAATACAGATGAAGTACCCCAATAAATGAGCTCTGCAGACGCTTATGTTTTCAATCTAACAGACTGTTAACACATTGTGTGCGGGACACGTACTAGTACGTTTTCTGACGATTGATACTTGAGCGCGGTGCACCTACAAGTACGGTTTCATGTAACGGTATGGTTTCTTTGTATCGCTTTTAGAGAAAGAAGTAGTAGGCTGGTAAACACATGTGGTAAACCCATTTTTTGCTATTCTTTGTACAAAATCAAATGGAACAGAGCATGTCAAAACACCTTGGCTATGATATACAAAATCACAGCAGACGGCCCATAGCGCTAATTAGTTTTGTGATTGCTATTTTCATTTTTTTTTATAATGTAAGAATGATTGTAAATAATATATTTCGAAAAAATTAAAACTATATCTTTCTATTTGATTTTTCATACTTACAATATTTTTATAAATTTATCCACTAAATTTTTATTTTTTGTTTACAAAAATCATAGTATTATATATTTAAATATCAAATACGAAAAGTTTAGGTTAAAAAATTAAATAATTTTCGATTTATCGAGATTTAACTGAATAACTAAATTTGCGTGCAAACCCCGAGAGCCCGGCCCAATTCCGCCGCGAAATGTACCCGCACTCATTGTGTTAGCACCGTCAAATATTTTGCAATGCTAGAAAACGAAATTAAATATTTCATTTATTCATTCAAATAAATTTACCCATGCGCAAGACCATTTGTTCCGTATAATATTAGTTTTAAGACAAAACTTTAACTCATAGTACATTAAACTGTAATAAAAATTGTCACGTTAAGAAAGCACAAATAAGCATTATCAGGGGTCTGGAGCAGCTACTTTTGCTCCGTGCTCCGAGTAATTTTAATAGATTACATTTTTTATCTATTTTTTAGTTAATTATTTTTTTATGTGGTGTACAATTAACAAAAAAAGTCTGAGTAGTGGAGCACAGCAAGTTCTTTCTGTCTGGCTCCGCTCTAGTTTCGAGCATGTTGCTTCACTCAGTGCTTCTGCTCCACGCTCCACTCCAAATCCCTGATTTTAATTTCTTACTCTACCTGCTCTATTTTAAATTTTTACTAGAATTTAGCAAAAACAATTTTACCTTTGATTGAACACAATGAAATGCTGCTTGTGTCATACAAAACGCATGCGCCAAGAGCGCTTCTATCGTTATTGAGACTCGCAACTTTAATCCACTTGTTATTCTCGTCCAGTTTCTCAACGTCAGGAGATGTATTGCTGCCTGGAATAGATGATTCAATAAATTTACAGAAAACTTTACGTACACTAGTGTATCGTGAGGAAGTTAAAAAAAACCAGAGAGATGTTTTGGCAGGAAATCCAAAAGAAAAACTATTGTAATTGTTTGTATGTGCTGCTTTGCCCAAAATTGTAAAATGCTTTACTGCAAAAAATTTCGTTGTAAACCTACTTCTTTTTTTTTAAATAAAATTTTGAGTTTTTACAGATTTTTTGTGCTACACTCGATTTTTCAAAAACGTTTTCAATCATGACTCTGAGTAGATTACAAAACATGTTTTCGAACATTAATGATACGAAGAAAATAATGTTTCTTGAAAAACTACATGCTAAGTCATTTTTTTAAATATGTATCCACATCTTAGATCGTCGGTTTCCCGTTTTGTAAAAAAGAAGCTATTAAAAATTATACAGTACTGAAAATTTCATGCAAATTCATTTTGCATGCTGCCAAATTCCTCAGCTACGAAGCCGCACTTACGTACAAACAGTTGATCTACTCAACTATTTCCTACTGGAAAATATCAAATAATGTGTCTGAAAATAATATAATATGCCTGAAAAAATATACAGCGAAAATTGTTATAAATAAAAATAAAAATAGAAAACAAACACAAAATATTGTTTTGTATAGTTACCATTATACCCTCCTATGACGTATATTTCTTCTTCAAAAATAGTCGCGGCGAAATTGCTTCTTGTGCTTAGCATCGGGCTAAAAGAAGTCCAACAATTTTCAATTTCATCAAATTCTTCAACTGAAAGTATGAATCATTATTTTATTACACATTTCACTGCAATTTCAGTAATTTCGATTTTAGTTGTATTTTGATTAAGTTTTACAGTGCAAAAAGAAAAATAATCTACTTTGCATTTTCTGTATAACATTTTGTAAATTCAGTCCGTGAATAGATTCAAATTACAAACTTGAAATATCACAACACTGATTAAGTGTTTCTATTTACTTTTTCATCAATGCCAAATTCTCCATTTCTTGATTTCTCGTATACCCCTTCGTTTCAGTTGCATCCGGTGTATACTTCATTGACAAATAAATAAATAAATGACGAAAAATGTAACCTCTAAAAATTTTAGCTCAAAAAACAAATAAATAAATAAACAAGCAAAAATGAAAGAGGAATGCTGTAGAATATTTTAAATTATTACAACAGGAAAAAATTCTACTGATTTGAATTTTCGTTCATGCTTTTCCCCACACAATAGTGTAAATAATTATCTCGAGTTAATTTGCTAATTTTTTTGTAAAGAAATAATGCAATAAATAATTTCCAAATTGTTATGCATTTTAATAATAAACTGATTACTTATGCACATAAATTTTAATTATATAAAAAATTATAAAATTAACTAGTTAAGGATTTAGTTAACTAGTAAAAAGACGATAAGAAAACTACTTAAAAAATATTCTATTCCAGAAATTGTGTAAGGATAAACATGCCCGAAGTTTGAAAACTTTTCTGTCTAGTCTTCGATCGAATAATAATCAATACTTGCCTGAAGAGAGTCGCTGCGTGCCGTCGAAGCCTCCAAGGACCAGAAGTCTTTCATTATATGAGATCAAATTCAGGCCACTTCTCGGACTAAGCATGGGAGCTATGAGTTTCCATTCGTTGGAACTTGGGTCATAGATTTCAGAGCTGTCTAGAACATTCACACCATCGAATCCACCGCATACGAAAATGAGTCCTTATAAGAGATAATACATGTTTGATAAACTGTTTCAGGAAAAATGTAAACAAAATATACAAATTTATGAACGAAATTGGCAGATGGAGTTTTTTTTTTTTTTTTTTTCAGCCAACAAAGCAAAGATTTAAGCAAAAATTAAGGAAATACGGACAATTTTTAGTGAAATAACGTTTTGTAAATTAATTTTCCTCTTTTTTTTTCTCTCTTTGGAATAAGTTTTATTAATGTGCTAAAATAGCAACAAAAATCGAAAAACTTAGTTTTTAATTTCATTTAAAATAGGACTTCAGACAGTGTATTTAATTGTAAAGTTTTGAATTTCTGCAGTTTAAAACTATGGGGAAATTTCAGCAATGTCTGATGTAAGGATGAAATAAGATTGGGCATTAATGCCTACGATACTGAATGACAGGCATTCATAGATTGAAAAACTGTGAGTTTAAATCCAGTCTCACAGTCGAGCCAATAGTTTCACGTATACAGTGAAACCTGTGTAAGTTGACCACTTTCGGTGCAGCACTTGAGTGATCAACTTAGACAGGTGGTCAACTTATAAAGGTTGGAGGGTTTTTTTTTTTTTTTTGTTATTTCTTACACTACGGATTTATTCATTTATAACTAATTAAAATATAGCTTCACGTAATAATGTTAATTAAAAATAGTGATTAGTTTTTTTTTTTTTTAAAATTATCTAAAGTATCATTAAGAAAATTTAACCTGAATGCATCCTACACAACTTCAAATGTAAAGTTCTTACTTAAAATTTAGATAAATACCATATTAATTACGTCATTTAGTGATGCTGAGGGTTTCTTAAAAATTCATATTTTTCAAAATGGCTATATCAGATCAAAGAAAAAGAAGAAATTTAAATAATAAAAGAGTGATCATAGTAGTTTTCCCATTTGGTTAACTTACAAAGAGGTTTAAGCAAATTTTATATTGATGTTTCATCCATCCAGTCAAACACTGGTCTAACATTATAGCATAAAAATATCCTGGAGAAGCAATTTTAGTTTTTTTTACCTTCCCAAAAATAGATACGCAAATAAATATAGTGATAATCAGGCCGTCAACTTACCAAGAGTTTTTTATAATACTCCCACAAAAATTTGGCGTACAGAAGTGGTCAACAAAGGTTTATCTACATCATATAATATAGAGCTCATTCCGTTCCTGATAAAAGTGGTCAACTTAGACAGGTGGTCAGCTTATAAAGGTGGTCAACTTTACAGGTTTTACCAGTGAAACCTGCGTAAGTTGACCACTTGCGGTGCAGCACTTTAGTGGTCAATTTATAGAGGGTGAGGTAAAGGTTGAAGGGCTAATTCCGTTTCTGACAAAAGTGGTCAACTTAGACAGGTGGTAAACTTTACAGGTTTTACTGTATTAAATTTAACTAGAAACGTATTGCTGGTATTTAAATAGTTCACTTACCTTTATGTACAGCACTGGATGCGTCACTACGTCGATGGTGCATACTCGCAAAAAACTGCCATTTCTTCAGTTTCGGATCGTATTTTTCGCATGATTTGAATCTATAAATTCCGTCGTGGCCACCCATGGCGTAGATCAAGCCCCGGTGGGCAACAGCAGTGACATAGCAGCGAGTTTCGTGCATATTCTCTTTGCGGGACCACTTCCTTGTCCGTACATTGTAGCAATAGGTGCTATTATAGCAATAGCGTCCATCAAATCCTCCAATAATGTAGATGAGCCCACTGAGCACCACTACTCCGTGGTAAGCACTGTAATAGAATTAAGATGTATCACGAAACCCTAATCATATTTTTATTTCACAAACCTTTATATTAAAGACTCCATATGTTGTTGAATCATTATCAAAATAGTATACTTCTGTTTGCTAACAATCGCAAACAATCTACCATAAGCTTTATTAGTACGCTCTATAGCACAAATGGTAAAGAGGAAAGTTGAAAATGTTTAGGAAAGTGCAAAAATTATTGTAAACTGAAATGCAGTTTTTTCGAATGCAATACTTCATGCATTTATATATTGGTACGAGTACTTATATATTTTTTAAAATTTGTAATTAAAAACTAAGAGAAAAAAAGAGTGCAATATTTATCCAAGAAAAAGGATGTTTCAAAAATTATCAAATTTTGAAAACAGCTTTTATACTGATATAAAATATTCTTATAAGTTGTGTAGCAACTTTTTTTTTTTTGCTTCATATTACTTTGATATCAACCTAATATGTTTAAAATTTCAGCATAGTGCATGCTGGACAGAGTTTATTTTCTGTTTCTAGCTGCTGAATAGACCACAAACGGCCACATTATTTCGTGCCGTTAAATGATTATTTTCCAATTATTTTATTTAGTTATTGTTTATTGTATTATATGAGTAAAATATGTTGGGCAAGTATATATGATGTGCCAAGTCTAAAAAATGTACCATATAATTGCTATTCCTGCTCTTTGGCTTCATGGAGTTCATAGATTGAAAAGGTCTCGAAGAACATATCACACAGAATTCATAAAGGTATTTTTTAATTAATAGTAATTCTGTATGCATTACGTAAAACATTTTTTAATAATATATATATAGACTCCTCAGCACCTCAAAATAGAGTGTAGTGACTATTTTAAACAAATTTGCATGAATATTATAATTTAGGTCTTGTTGACCTTACAGACATTTTCTATGAACCTTCCAAACAGTATCTTTTAATTAAAAATAATGTATTTCCAAATTTACTTCCAAATAATGTATTTTACTAGCATATTAATTCCATCAGTGGTTGACAACTTGATTGTCAATATCATCGACCTTATATGTTAACGTGCTGCAATTAACCTTCGAAACCTTTCACTTGTTTGCGAGAGTAGAGAAAGGAATAAAATGTTTAAAATAAATAATGAAATTAATAAATAAAGAGAGAAATAGAGTAGTTTTGCAAGTTAATCAATCACTTATTCTTGGATAACTTACCGAGCAAGGTATGCATTTTGTTCGAAATACGACCATTTTCGACTCTTGGAATCATAAACTTCAATGGTTGCAGTGGGCGCATTTCCACTCCAACCAAGTACAGCGAACATCTTGGTGTCCAAATTCGGTTGCAGCGGCTTAATGCAGTCTCCTGGTGTACATTTCTTCACAAATGAAAGACTACCATCCTTTTCAACTTGAAACCTATGAGACATTGTTGCATTTGTATTTTAGTGGTCCTTATTAGTAGTAATACAGACGGCCGATTGCTTAGTCTTGCACTCTCAGAAAGGGAGCTCTCACTTTTGACGATTCTTGAAAAGTCAAGAAAATTTCTTCATTTATAACGATTCTTTCCTCGCGCGATCACGTGACTCAAAAAAATTTACGACACAAATTTCGCCAATTTGGCGAAAGGTTTACTCGGAGCATTTTTCACGAAGCCATTTCGTCAAATACGACGAAAGTTTCGTGAGATTTGAGCAAAGCGTTTCTAAGAGTGTGAATGGAAACTAAAGCAGATTAGAAGCTTTCATTTGTCTGTTACAAAATTATTTTACAGTCAAACTATTCATTCAGTCCATTGGGCACTTTTACGTCCTTATTCACCAGCCGATTTGAACCTTCGAACTGTACATCAAAGGCATCTTCAAAAAATCAAAATGCTCGTATCGGCGGTGGAAGTATCTGACAGAGGTTCAAATCATTTTGGTAAATTAGGCCTTTATATATTTAGACTCTCGCAAACCCGTTTTCGGAGTTTCTGAAGTACCTCACATAGTAATGAACCCGTCTATATACAGAAGATGAATTGAAATTTTGGATGGAAAGATTAATTTTTAAGGATTCAATCACCGAACAAAAACTTATTTGACAGAAATAATTGTTACTACTCATTTTTCGCCACCCGATACTTTTGATATTGAAGTGGCACTTTTAAAGCAATAAGTGAAAGATACGAGAATAAAGCTTCAATTTTTTCTTATTATTTTTGCCGATTTTGCTTTTAAGGTGCTATTTTTTTAAGTGTTTGGAAACTATTGATCTTCTCTAAAACTTTATCTATGCGCTTTTACATTTTATGAGAAAGCGAGATTTTCTTCAATAAATAAATAAATAAATAAATAAATACACACAATATGAGGCGCGAAATCGCTGAATGAATCTTCCATTTCTTCTAAAATAAACAAATAAATAAAATTAAAACCGAAAAAGATAAATAAATATCGGCAAAAAAAAACCCTCAAAGTGTAAAAAATAAATAAATAAATAAATAAAAATAAATAAATAAATAAATAAAAATAAATAAATAAATAAAATAAAAAGAAAAATATAAAAAATTAATAAACAAACAAATAATAATAATTATTCTTCTCTAAAACTTTGTCTATGCGCTTTTACATTTTATGAGAAAACCAGAAAGCCAGATTTTCTTTTAAAAAAATAATCACAATATGAGGCACGAAATCGTTGAAAAAACTTCCAGTTCTTCTAAAATAAACAAATAAATAAGTAAAATTAAAAACGAAAGAAAAAGATAAATAAGCAACAGCCAAAAAAAAAAAAAAAAAAACACCTCAAAGTGTAAAATAAATAAATAAATAAAATAAAAAGAAAAATATGAAAAATAAGTAAACAAACAAATAATAATAATATAAAACACGAAATTCTTTTAAATGTTGTCTGAAATTTTTTGAAAAAGCCCAATAAATGCACGATAAAAAAGGGGGGGAGGGGAGGAGGAAATGTCATCAAAATTCGGGATTTGTTATAAGTAAAAAAATACTTTTTCCGTGTCACTCACGATAAATTCTGAATTCCACTTTGCACGATAGACAGGTTTCTGTGAAAAGACTGCATTCTGAAATCGGAACCTGCAGTTGATTGAATGAGCGAATTATATTCTTGAGGTGCTGCAGCCAGAAGCTCAGGACTCACCAAGAAGCACATATCGTTGATCACGTTCCTCCAGAATTTGTTGTTAGTAGCAGTATACTATTGAAAAAAGAAAACATAATACTTAAATGTCGTCACTGTTGAATGTTTAGAAATGAATCAATGAAATATTCATTCTAATCTAGATGTAGGGAATCAGATCAACAAGTACTTGTAAGCAAAATATAACAAAATTAATTCATGAATTGCTCATATGTAATGGTAAAATGGACTACTTTCACAGCTTTTTCTGATTATAACCCAGTATTTACATTTAATTTAATCATCATAAAAGAAATTTATTAATTATTACAATAGTTATATTGTTTTTTTTAGTGTTAATTTTATGTAATGTAGAAGAGCCTAGTTTTTAATTAGATTTGTCGAACTCGAAGTACAACGATGCTACGGCTTCCTTTGTTTACATTGCTTTATTCACTGCCACGTGACCAATGACGTTGCTTGAATTGCCTCCATTGCTGAAAAGCTAGGGTTACCAGAGCGATGTTTCTGGCGTTATGTAAAATTTCCGAATCTCGTCAAAGTGGGAAAAGTTTAAATGACAGAGAGATTGCAACATCGCCAAAAGGCGATGCATGCCAGAAAGGACAACCACGCAGAACACGTGCTCTAATCCAAAATGGCGGATGTGTCATTACTCTCTGTGCATGGATGATCATTGCATTGTCAACAAACATTGTCCAAACTAACCTTGTGAGAAAATTATACAACTACGTATAACAATTGATGCACTTGTTCTTTCAATCTCAAGGATGCAAATTTTTAAAAATCATTTTAATATTTTAAAATTAAAAGTCAAAATAGGCCGCGCGTTTGAATTACTATTCGCCAAATAGTGCTAGCTTTTTCAAGTTAAATGATCAAAAATACCCTAACAGTTATTTCTTGACTGTAAGTACAACATTGAATACCGTGAAGTAAACCCTTTTTCACAGCAATAATTACGTATGGGAAAGATTGTACAGACTGTAGAGAATTCTTCTGAACATAATTCATAATTTATAATTCAAAAATTGAAACAATTTGCATCATTTTAATTTGCACGGCATCATCAGAAAATTTATGTACTATTTAAAAATATAAATTGGGAGACTTTCAGTTAGGAAGGTTTTTGACTCTCGGGGCTTTGTTTACTTCTATTTTAACAAAGAAGGAGAAACATATCGTTCCACGTATGAGTCTCGTTGGTTATAGCAGAAAATAAAATATATATATGAAACTGATGATGGCTTATTTTCCCTGGACAATTTGCTTCCTTTTCCCCTTCCGATTCCGGTAAAGGATTTTGACTCAGACCAACAACAGCGATCAAATCTGTCATATTCAAATGTTATCGTCAAAATTTGACGACTTTGGTAAAAAAGACCCTTTACAACCGAAAATTCTCCATAAGTTTCTAATACGTATATGCTATAATAATAATAATAAAATTACACGTTAATTTAAAGCACAAATGAGCAATAAAATGCAGACATATGTTTCGGGATTGCTTTACAATGCAACTCGTATTATTTAATGAGAATGAATTATTTTGAATTATCCTTCGCTATGTTAGTAATGATAAGTCTTTGCTAGTACTATCATTTGATTCAGAATAAAATTAGTAGTTTTGGTTAATTCATAGATTAATCGTAATCAACAGACAGTAATGAGTACTTTAAACAATTAATATTACTTCCGATGCCAATGAAATGTAGAAATTTGTACGGAACTAGTGACATATTTTAAATAAATAGGAAAGCCTTTAAATGTTTTGAGTTGGACTAGTTTAAATGAGGAGCAAAATAGATGATATTAGATACACAGCCATTATGAATATAAAACTTCCCGAATAAACATACAGAATTTTTGCGGTCTTATGCTAACCATCGGATTGGACCAGTAGTTCCTGGGCTCGAATACCAACGTCAGTTATTGTTTTGAAACAAGCAAAGAGGAAGAAGTTGTTGTGATCATCTGGTCACAACAACTCATAAAATCTCCTCATAGTCCCTAACAGAGTTTCTTGATATGATTTCCTGGTTTTCGCCCATACAAAAGGGGAGTAACTGTTCCTAGAAGTCATTCAGGGAGACTATGGTGCGCTGCAGTAAAATATATAGTGTGAATCAAATTTCCAGTGTTAAATAGAAAGGATGTAGGTTTCACAGTAACCATACTGCTAAAGCACTGCCTTCAAAATAAAAAATGCATGCAACTAAACTTATAATTATAATTCAGGATTTTTTCTCCTGATGTGAAAGTATATTTTATATATATGTCATGTATTTTTAATTTTCATTGTGAAAATATTTAAAATGAACGAAAACTAATGTATTTTATTCGTACTGTTATTAATGGGAAACTTTCACGTGCGTGGTGGTTTTTGGCGCGATTTTAACAGTTAGTAATTTTTCTTCGCCTCGCCAATTAGAAGGGTCGCCAAACGGAACCAATATATCTGAGCTACCAGATTTTATGTTTATTGCCAAAAATTTGGCAAGCCTCTAAATATCAACTAATGCCGAACTTTTCCATTATATAAGTTTGCATTCAACTATTGCTTTTGAAATATAACTATATAATTTACCTTGCTTGCGAGATCCATACATTTTTCTCCGTCTTTGCTTTCCAGGATCTTTCCGGAAAAGAAGTACTTTTTTTGGCAGTTTTTCTCGTAAACATGTTCTAAGGGCATAAGGAACAACCTTATATACTTCCTTACAGTTTCCGACTTGACCATAATAGCCATTGTGCCTTTCTTCTTACCTTTGCGGAAGGTGAGTCGGACGTCCTGCGTTTGAACATCACAGACATTTTTCGCAGTTGACGATCCCTCTATGTCTTTGCAAAGGAAATCCAGAAATTTAACAAGATAATCACTTTCAGATGATGTCAATAAATTGCACTTGGCTTCTTGAACTGAACTCTTCTGCTTCATATATTAACGCCTCTATAAAATATACTTTAGCTAAAATTCTAATTTCAGAAAACTAATCTTTAAAATATATATAGAGTCTAAACACGGATGTATTTTCCAACCATTAATGCAGTTAATATTCGGTGCTTTTCATATGAAAAATAACGAAAATGTACTGCGTTTCTTATAACAATTATTCAAATCAGCAAGTAGCTCATTCTTCCGCGAAAATGTGTTTTTATTTACATTGCGTCTCGTGAGTTAAGTTAAATTGATGCAAAGTAGCGTGAGAATAAATTTTGTCAGACATGTATGTGCCTTAAACTTTTGGTTTTCATTGTGAGCATCGAGTAAAACAAGAGAGTTAAGAAAATAATTAGAAATTTCACACAAATGCTTTTTACACATACAGGAAAACTCCTCTTATGGACAGCCACTTAAAAGAAATCTTTAATTCCCCTTCAGCAAAGCATTGAGCCTAAAAAAAAACATATAAAGTAAAACCCCTCTATAGCGGACACCGGTGGGAGAAAAATATTTGCACGCAATAGAGGAGTGTCCGCTAAACAAGGTTTTTTAAAGCTAGGTGCTTTGCACTGCTGGGGAAGTAAAAACTGTCCTCCCAAGAGTTGCTTCCGTTGGGAGGAGTTTTACTATAGCATATATATATATATATATATATATATAATCAGTAAAATCTGCAAAGTTGACCACCTGTCTAAGTTGACCACTAAAGTGCTGCACCGCAAGTGGTCAACTTAGACAGGTTTCACTGTATATAACGGTTGTTATAAATTCCCACATCCCCTAAAAAATTCTGAATCCACACTTATTCCGGACTAAGTTTATTTTGCGATTTTCTTCGGTGCACAGCACCTTGGAGGATGACTGCCTCCTTCAATGATTTCTATGAGTGACCCCGCTGGAGTTTTGAATAGAGCAATACCAGGAAAACTCCTAACGGAAAACTGGATGAAGGTAAGACAACGTGTCACGAGAAACCTATCATCTTTGCTTTAGTTAATAAAATCTATTTTTTTCCGTGTTGTTGATTTGTGGAGAGTGATCGACAAATTCTTGTTAACATTCTATTAAATGCAGGACTTTTTGAAATATTATAAAATTCTTATGAATTAAAGTTGCGGATCACTGGTTAAAATAACAAAGCAGCAGAAAATCCAACATTTTGTAGAGATGACATATTTTTTTTTTCCGTGAGGTATCTCTGCCTGGGATGTCTGCAGGCGGCTTGTAACAAAGGCGGTGTTGTTGCCTGTAATGCCTTCTCCCACCGAACAGAAAGATGGCTCCTATTTATGATCTCAAAATATAGATTAACGTTAGAGATACGTAATATTCCCTCAAGCTCTTAATAGTTAGTATACATAAGTTCATGCAGCGCGATTGATCGGATAAATAGAGTAACTTTCAATTTAATTTTATATTATATTATTATTATTATTTGTTTTCCTAATGGGGATGTGTATGGTCATTAACCATTTGCAGACCTGCTGCATTCCCCGGAAACCGGCATCCATTCTTTTAAGTACCACCACTATCACTTGAGAATTTTGAAGCTCAGTTTCCCCCTTGATGGCGGCACCTGAGCTCTACTGATGAGACACTGCACTAGCAATTTAATTTAGCCGAGAGTATCCAAGCCGAACGGATACTCAAGGGATATTTAACATGCAGCAAAAGCATACGCTCTGCATTTCGAAAATCCACCGACTTGGCCAGGTTTGATCCTGCAAACTTGGGCGTACTAGGCCAGTGCCTTACCACTACGCCACCCATATTTCCCATATATTTGACCCCCCTCCCCTTTTGTCACAATATGTCACACTTCAGCGAACCCCCTCCCCCTTTTGTCCCGCGTCACGCTATGTTGCATAATGCATGGTGTCACACTTTTTGTTACCCTTCCCCTCCCCCTGTCACACTTTGTCACAATTTCATGAACCCCCTCCCCCTCGACGCGTGACATCATTTATGAATGATCCCATATTTGGAAGCTTATGAACATGAGTAGTAATAACATTACTGATAATAATAATTTTTAAAAAAATCTCTTAAAAATAGTAATAACGGCTAGAGTTAGCCCAACTGTCGAAATTTGACCGACATAATTAAATTTAGCATTGTAAACATTATGCTATTTAATAATTATATAAGTATTATTAATCAAATTTGGAGATATGACGTCGAGTTTATTTTGATCATTCTCAATTAAAGCAAACGTATTGCAAATCATTGTCGCCGCAGGGCCCATTGGGCTCATAAATGTAGCCGCTTGTACTTCCGCCGATTTCGCACCAAGTTAAATGGCAGTTGAATAAAACTTAAATGTTTGCTTCCATATACTGTTCCATTTTTCATTCCATTGCTTCAAAGAAGCCTTCACTCAAACTGTTACTATAACTGCTTCTAATTTTTCTGCTTAATGGCAACAAACTCTTTTTAGCAATGAGTTTTGTATTTATTACCTAATAATTTACTCAACGAAGACATGTTGCCATCTGCCGTCTATAATGTATGATATATGTATCAATGTAAATGATTTAAAAATTTATGGGGATTGCTTGACAAAAGGAAAGGGGAAATAATTAACTAATAATAAACTGCTTCTAAAAATTTTTAATTGATGTCACTTAACTCGTCAATAGTTACTAAACAAAACAAAAAAAAAGTAAGAAAATCGGTTGGAAAACAGAGGAGAAAATGGCTCTTAACTGTTTCGGGCTTGCCTTTTTATATTCAGATAATATTTTTGGAAACTTATAAAGTTTTCTACATCCCTAACAATTTCAAAGATTGTTAAAAAGAGCTTGTCCAAGCGGGAAAGAATTGGGCGAGATTTTGTTCTCTGAAAAACATAGAAAATTACAAAGCATACAGAAACTTACTACAATCATATTAATAGGCATATAGAGAATAGAATGCAAATCTATTTCAGCCTTTCCGTAAAATTAAAATAAATATATATCAGCAAAAACTCGCGTTCTGTTTGTCGTAAAACTTTAAAATGAATTTCACTCACACAATCGCTGCAAAGCTGTGCTGTTGCGTTATTTTTGTTTGTTTCGTTGCAATAAGTAGAATTATTTCAATAAGTAGAAAAACTGATACTTAAAATCCTGAATGGAGTGGTATTAAGAATTTTTTTTTTGTAGAAAAACCAATAATAATTTCGAGAAAACACTTGTGTAGACCATAAAATAAGAATAAAATTAAACGTTTGCTTGGAATTTTCCCAAAGCAACGCATGTGACTTATAAAAATGTAAACAAAACAATATATGGGAAAACATGAGGCAAAAAAAAAAACAAAAAAAAAACTCAAGGATAGCATCAATGTCAGCTAATAAGTTAAGTTCTATTATTTTAGTTTGGTTTCGGGCTGTCTTTTATTTCCTGAAAGCTTTATTGTCAAAATACAACAAGAAGTTCCGTCTAGAACTATACGAGCCTACTTTCTCGTATACACCAAATTCAAATTTATAATCTAGCTATATCTTTCTCTCTCTTTCTTATTTATCTTTAGTTCTAATTATTGAAAATATACCTTTTTCAACGGATAATACATATTCATTCACTCACTCATTCATTCTTTCATTTATTCAGCCATGCATTTATTCATTCATTCGTTACCTCATTCAAGTGTTTATTCATTCATTTACGCAGTCATGTATTTATTCACTCATTTATTTATATTTTCATTTATTCAATAATTTATTCATTCATTCTTTTCCTCATTCATTTGTTCATTGATTTATTCTTTCACTCTTTCATTGATTCATTCATTCATTATTTCACTCATTGAGTCACTGAGAAATATCCTTGAAAATCCCGATCAAAAAATTTCATAGCAAAATAGGCCCGTAAGTTCTGGATAAACTTTCTATTTCTACATGTTCTACGTTATAAGAGCTTTCCGATAAAGTTTGTTCCAAGCAAATCGGTCCGTTAGATCAGGATTTATATAGGGTTGAAATTTCCCCGTAAGCTCTGTGTTAATTTTTTGAACTGTTCAAAAATGAACAAAAACTGTTCAAATCAATATTTCACGCCGAGATCTCCTTTCAATAAGCTTTCAATAGGAACTTGGCTCTTGTGCCCAGAGTTTACAGAATTTGCTTCAATTTTGTCCATAGGCGCTAATGTTAAAATTTTTTGAACTGTTCAAAATTGAACAAAAAAATGTTCAAATCAAAAAGTAAAATATAGAAATGAGATGTCCTCGCCGAGATCTTTCGAATGCAAAAAGAATTTTTCCAATCGGACAATTCGTTCAAAAGTTATTAGGGGACAGACCGACAGACCGACAGACGCGACAGGACAGGACAGACCGACAGACAGACCGACAGACACACTTTTTCCCCATCTCAATACCCTACTTTCAAATTTTTTATTTTTCAATCTTTATTTAATTACTTCACTTATTTTTGACTTTTCTTGATTTTTAACGATATTTTCACGATACATTAAGCCTTCTTTCATGCTTTATTATTATTATTTTTTACTTTTACGGGAAAGTAGGCTAAAAACGATATATTTCTATACTAGACTGCAACTTTTCTTGACAATGACGTCACAACGCGCGGCAGAAGAAATGAGCAAACGGCGAGGCTCTTGGGGTTACAAGGACGAGGTTCGAAAAGCCGCCACACCAACTTGGCGAAATAATCCGATTAAGCATTCTATTTGGCACATTGCGCGTTTGAAAACACATTTGTCAGTTTATCAGAAAAAGATAAACAGATGTAACAAATTAAAAAACTTATTTATTTAGACATGATCATAATTTCAAATATATTTCTTGTTAATGTAATCATTTAAAAGTATATTTTCTTCTAAAAAACCTTTTCTCCCTTCAATAATTCATAAAAACGGTTGGACTTTTGAACACGATCGTTTTTCAAATAAATAATTTTTTTCCTTCTGTTATCATTCTTTTTTCCTGTGTAAGTTTCTTTTTAATGGAAAATTACGATATATACGAAAATAATAATAATAACTATTTAGCTTTAAGCAAAGTCACAAGCCAGCGAGTCAGACATAAACATAAACCATTCTAAATCTCGCCAAACCGATTATGGGAAGATCGCCAACTGCTCGTGAGCTCTTATTGGCTGAGCGTTCAGTTCTAAATGAAGGTATTACTACGCGTTGCGCTTTTCATAAAATTGAAAATATATAACATTTTATGAAAATTAGGACAACTAAACGCTATATATGCGTAGGTTAAAATACCTTATCATATTTCTATAGCGAAGTGCTTAGTTTAACTCGAAAATCGGATACCGCACGAGAACTACTTTCTTCGTTTGCTCTCAGCATATTTCTCCATAGTCAAGAAACTTTGCAGTTGAGTATAGTCAAATCGGTAGTCTTTTCTCGCCAATATCGTGATGTATGAATGTAAACAATTTTTGTAACTTTCTTGTTTAGCAAAACCTACTCTATTTAAAAGAAATAATTTTTGAAATACATTTAAATTATAACCTGACTGAAACTAATGACGTATTAATGCATAATGTAACGTTACTCAAAAGATATTAAAGCAGAAAGTCTATTTTTGATACAACAAACTTATAAGAAAAATCTTATGTCAAAATTACAAAACGTTCCAAAGATGTGGTTAAACTTTCAATCTTTGGAATTCCTATAAAAATTGACTTATTTGAAGTTTTTTTTGAAAAGCTGTATTTTTGATGAATTTTAAGACATAAATGAAATTTCAATGTGAGCATATTTGTAAAAGTTGTTCAAAATTTAAAAAAAAATAATTGAGCAATAAATGTGAAAATATTAGCATAATTTTCCAATATGTAACAGAAAAATGCCAAGTGGTCCCGCATACTTAAAAAAAAATGAAACTCGGTGGAGTATTTATTTGCTATCGCCCTCCATTCAAAAATAGAAGTATTCAAAATTCTTGCGAAGTGATGGTTGTCAAACAAAGGTATGACTCTTAAAATTTTAAATAAAGGAAACGAGTGAGCCTTATTTGTGAGCAGAAAATATGTAATCATTTTTTTTTACACTCAGTTTTGTTGAACTGCACGAGAATGGTATGTAAGATGCATTATTAGAAATAGCGACCTCCGTTATAATTTAGCAAAACAGGAAAAATTTTTCTTTCATTTTAAATCCGAAATCTAATTCAAAATTTCACCTAAGTTAATTTATCACAAAATTCTTTTATGCAAATTTATTTAAATGTAAAAGAGTAAGTTTAGTTTCAGTGGTTAAAGAAAGTTTAGGTTCATCATGGCTCGTGATAAAATGTTTGATCCTGGTTTTCAAAAAGCTTTTACTCAAGCTATACTGAGAGAAAAACAGGTAAGGAAAATCATAATATAACTTCTTCACTATAAAGACACGCCATCTTACTTGGCGACCTTAGGGTTACGCCAAGATGGTATCCATGATTTCATCAAGCTCATGAAGCACGAAAATAATAACAGTGACACTCAATAATGCTTGTTTTAGTGAGGTTTCACCTCCATCAGGCGATATAATATTTCGGCTACTTGGTGGCCCCTGTGAAGTACCAATTTTTAGCCTACTTTCCCGTAAAAGTAAAAAAAAATAATAATAAAGCATGAAAGAAGGCTTAATGTATCGTAAAAACATCATTAAAGATAAAGAAAACTCAAAAAAAAAGGTAATTAAATAAAGATTGAAAAGTAAAAAATTTCAAAGTAGGGTTTTGAGCTGGGGAAAATGTGTGTCTGTCGGTCTGTCCCTTCCCTAATAACTTTTGAACGAATTGTCCGATTCGAAAAATTCTTTTTGCATTCGAAAGGTCTCGTCGAGGACATCTCATTTTCATATTTTACTTTGAGCAATTTTTCGTTCAATTTTTGAACAGTTCAAAAAAATTAATATTAGCGCCTATGGGAAAAAGGAACCAAATGATGTAAACTCTGGGTACAAGATCCAAATTCCAATGAACAAGCTTGCTGGAGGAAGCTCTTGGCGTGAAATATTAATTGGAACAGTTTTTGTTCATTTTTGAACAGTTCAAAAAATTATCATATCGCTTACGGGGAAATTTCAATCATATATAAATCCTGGTCTAACGGACCGATGTGCTTGGAACAAACTTTATCGGAAAGCTCTTATGACGTAGAACATGTACAAATAGAAAGTTCATCCAGAACTAACGAGCCCATTTTCCTATGAAATTTTTTTGTCGGGTTTTTTAAGGATATTTCTCAATGAGTGAAATAATGAATGAATGAATAAATGAATCAATGAATAAATCAATGAGGAAAAGAATGAATGAATGAATAAATGAGTGAATAAATACATGAATGAATAAACACATGAATGAGTAAACGAATGAATGAATAAATGAATGGCTGAATAAATGAAAGAATGAATGAGTGAGTGAATGCATATGTATTATCCGTTGAAAAAGGTATATTTGAAAAAATTAAGAACTAAAGCTAAATGAGAAAGAAAGAGAAAGATATAGCTAGATTATAAATTTGCATTTGGTGTATACGGGAAAGTAGGCTCGTATAGTTCTAGACGGAACTTCTTGTTATTCATTTCCACTGAAATTCTTATCACTGAATAAGGGTAAGTATCGGTAATATGACATACATTGGCGACTGTTTTAGAAATGTCTCCAACATGCTACTTAAAGATGCTATAATTTCGTGCTATTTAAGTCTAATATCATTGATTTGTTTATGCTACATTTGGAGAACAAAAAATGTAGGGCATATAGCCCATAAGTACCCGAATGAGCAAGAAATTCATATGAATCCAAAATTACGAGGTCTGGCTCCATATGATACTCAACTTCAATCGGCAATAAATACAGTAACATAGATTAGGATGACCATTTTCTTTTAGTATCTTAGTTATGTTTGTAATTTATGTACGCTAAAGTGGGATCAAAGGATGAATATAGACCAGATGTTTACTTTCACATGCTCTCTCAAGGAGCCCTATTACCATGACAATCATGTTTTTAAAGTTTTGGATCATCATTATATTGTATAGATGAAAGTTTAGTTCCGCCCACTAGGGTCACATATGAATTTAAAATTCGACCCATACAAAATAATGGTGATTTAGCAATTTAAAAAATGTGATTGACATTACAGAGGAAATCCTTGCGAGAGAGAGTACGGAAAGATAAACAATCGTGGTTGTACCTGGACGGATATTATCCTTTAACTCCACTATAAACATGAGTGTGTTACTGTAAATAAACAGCAAACATAGCTCTCTATGATGGTAAAGAAAAATGCTCACCCTGCTCTTTGTCACTCTATTTATTGCTACTTGAGAATGGGTACATAATTACGCCAGACTCTGTCGTAGACGATGTGTGTTGACTACTTTTCGTGACAAATTCCAATCTTCAACATGAAAACTCTGGGGGGGGGGGGGGTTGTGTAAGCAGCTTACCCACCTCAAAAAAATCAATCCCAAAAATATAAACAGAGAGTGGCTCTCTCTCTTTGGAGTACTCTGATATTGTTTAGAATATTATTATTTAGAAATTGGAAATATTTAGCAAGTAGTTAGGCATATTATAGCGATTTTTATGTGTTTGTCATGTCGAACTTGGAGAAAACTCGCTTTTATTTTCGTCGTAATTCATATTTTTTCTGTAAATAATACAATTTTTTCGCGAACTGTTCTGGATGAATTCCATAATGATTCGAAATGATTTGCATCATTTAGCAGTGATTTTACTTAAATCACGTGCAACTCCTTTGATATAAAATCTCCTCCCCCTTTGATCTAAAATTCAACTAAACATACTCTGCTGCAGTTTCGAGTCGAGTTCATTCTCGATTAAATGTTTAAGTTAAAATTTATTTTCAGAAATCTAAAAAAAAAAAAAAAGAAAAGAAAAGATAGAAGTTAGGTTTTTAGAGCGGTTTTTTTTTTCTTCAAAATTCTATGTGTTAATTATTCTTGCACATTTAGCGTGTTTCTTGTGTTTTAGATGCGAATGAAATGGCATCAAAAGTACGGCAAATTGTTCGATAAGTCCAAAGCTGTCGACTGGGATGAGGATCCAGACGAAGCCTGCGAGTCACCTTCCGAAGATCAGCCGTGCTTCTATAAGTTCCCAGGAGGACTGGAAATGCCTTCCGCAGAAGATAGGGCGTGGCCTGCTTCTACATCACCTGTATCCGACACCATACCTCGCATTTCACAACCTCCTGTAGTGATGAAACCAGTGTCTTCAGAAAGCAGGAAATATCTTTACCAAGGTGACATGAAAACGTTACATTCTACAAATTATATTATTATTATTTTTTTAACTACCATTATGTTAAGCCTTATTGTTAAATGAATATTTTAGTTACAATGAATCCCGATAATTCAATATTATAAAAGTAGGCCCTTGAGTTTCAATGTAATTGTTAAGTTTATGCGACTAGGCTTCGTGCCGTTTAACATGAATTTTAAAAAAATATTTAAAAATAAATTCTTATCTCTAAGCAGCAATTTTCTTTTTACTCTGATGATTACTTAGATACGTATTATTTAACGTAACTGGAAAAAAGAGTGCTGCCACTTTAATATATATAAAAAGCTCAGACGATAAATACATTAAATTAAAAGAAAGAAAGAATCATTAAATTTAATGCACGTTTACATTCATTTTTAACGGAGATTAAAAATCTAGCGATGCCTCACTCAAAATGCTAGAGAAATATTTGGATTATTAATATATTTGACATGTGTTACAACAATGGCAACTGCATTACACGCAAGCAACCAATAAGCTGTCGGCGACAGACATTTAAGCTGCTTATATATAAGATTCTTTCAAATAATAATCAAACCAAAAAATCGAAAGTTCCCTATTATTTTACAGTAATTTTTTCCTGCAATATTACTGAATGATTTTACTTCTTAGTTTCCTACCAATGACAGTGAATAATTCTGCTTCAGGACTGAGTCATGACGGAGAAGGACGTGCACAGTATCTTCAACACCGATACCAAGACAGTCCTGAGAAGCGATATTACTACCCCATTTGTAGTTCTTGGGAGTACGGATGGACATACGGTCAGGATCAAGAAATATGCTGCCCAAAACATGGCAGAAGAAATGGGTGAGCAGTGACGGAGCAAAGCATTCGTCCGAAGGAAAACAGGAAGTTGTCATTGATTAATTTGAATTACATTTTTCTGACTTAGGTGAAAGATCTACAAAATTCTTGTCAGGTGTTGTGTCAGAAACTGCAATAAAGAGAGAAATTTCTCTAAAAAATGCTAGATCATCTTATCAATTTTTAGCCCGCTTCTCCGTAAAAGTAAAAAGAAGTAATAATAAAGTATGAAAGAAGGTTTAATTTATCTTGAAAATATCTTTAGAAATCAAGAAAAGTGAAAAATAAATTCAGTAATTAAATAAAATTGAAAAATAAAAAAAATTGAAAGTGGAAAAAGCGAGCGGAAAATTGAAAGCGGAAAAAGTGTCGGTCTGTCTGCCCCCCCCCCCCCCCCTAATAACTTTTGAAAGAATAGTCTGATTCGAAAAATTCTTTTTGCATTCGAAAGATCTCGGCGTGGACATCTCATTTCCATATTTCACTTTTTGATTTGAACAATTCAAAAAATTTTAACATTAGCGCCTATGGGCAAATTATGTAAACGCTGGGCGTAAGATCCAAGTTCCCATGAACAAGCTCATTGGAAGAAGCTCTCGGCGGGAATAATTTTTTGATTTGAACAATATTTGTTCATTTTTGCACAGAGTTCAAAAATAATTAACATAGCGCCTACGGGGAAATTTCAATCCTATATAAATCATGATCTAACGTACCAATTTGCCTGGAACAAACTTTATCGGAAAGCTCTTATAACGTAGAACATGTACAGATAGAAAGTTTATCCAGAACTAACGAGTCTATTTTCCTATGAATTTTTTTGATCGGGATTTTCAAGAATATTTTTGAATTAATGAATGATTAAATGAATAAGTGAAAGAATGTATGAAAAAATGAGCGAATGAATGAAAAAATAAGTAAATGAGTGAATAAATTCATGAATGAGTGAATAAATGACGGAATGAATAAATGAGTGATTAAAATGTGTTAACCGCTGAAAAAGGTTTATTTGAAGCAATTAACAACTAATGCTAAACGGGAAAGAGAGAGAGATATCTAGATTATAAATTTGATGTTGATGCATACCGGAAAGTAGGCTCGTATAGTTCTAGACCGAACTTCTTGTCAAAATTATGAGCCTAATTAACATTACAACATGTGCTACTTCATATTCAAACTGTTGCTAATTCTGCGAAAATTTATATATTTGTAATTGATTCATGATTGCAAAAGATTTTATCTATCCTAATTTTGCACCGATTTCTAAAACTATGTTTAAAAGTCACATCGATGTTCTTTAAAGAATTAATTTATTTTTCACTTTTTAGCGCTATTTATAATTTGAAGTCGGTTCTATTCTTTTTTTTTCAAAAATTATTTTATCATAAGATTGTGTCGAACAGTGTTAAATTTCTCGATGTATTCTTATAGCGCAAAAGGTAATAATTTCAATTTAAGTGTTGAAGGACTGTACATACCTCCCCTGATAAAATTGTTTAGAAACCTACAGTCTACCCTGTCGCCACTCCGTCACTAAGAAATGTTTTCCACACATGAAAGTAATAGTTATATTTCCATAGAGCTACAAAATAAAGCAGTAAATGTTTTTGTTTAATTTGTGATATTTAAAAAAATCTTTATAAGTATTGAAAAATCTTTGTCGCTCTATTCATTTTTTCTTATTCGAATGCCATTCTCCCGTATTTTTCTCGTACAATCTTGATGCAACGCCACTTTTTAAACATGGAAATGAAACACTAAACAGAAGAAAAAGAAGCATCAATGGAAAAAATATCAAAAAATAAAATAAAATAAAATAAATAAACAAATTTAAAAAGAATGTTTTAAATTCATTTTAGTGCTGCCATCTGTTGATAAGTGAGCAAAAAGTGGAAGAATTTGTGCATAAAAGTAGTGCTGCCATCTCTTGTACAAAGTTTTAAAATGAATATTACAAAATATTAAAAACTAGAATTGCAAAGTCGATAAATATTTAAAATATTCGAAAACAATATTTCCATAAAAGTTTGGTGTGATAGAATCTTTGTTTATTAATATACTTTCTCTAAATTTGTGTGTTCAAAACTGATAAAATGTATTTTGTGCCATTTAAATTGAAAGAGATTTGCTAGAAATGTTATAGCAGAACGCAATGAAAATGCGATTTTTTCAATAATGCGATTTTTTTCTTAATTAAGTTTCAGAAATTGTATTTGAATTATTTTTTCTAAATTATATGCATTTTCTTATCCCCTTCAATAATATTTATTATAAGTTCTTCTAGAAAGCAAACTGCCGATTCAACTTGTTAGCTTGTGTTCTGTGAATATCAAATTTACGAACTAGATATCGTAATCTAATGGCATACTTGATAAAACCGAAGACCTCCGCACCCAGAGACAGGGCTCGAGTCGCGGCTAAGGTATGGATGTTATTGATCATAATAACACTTCCTATAATCATGTCCTTCCGTTTCGGATCCCACTTAAAGCTGGAGGTTCCCCTACAGCTACAGTTCAGTGAGATCTGAAACACTAGGACAGCGATTCGTAGGGACACTTCGTGCTTAGTCTGTTTAGCATGTAAGTGTACAAGATAATCAGGATTTTCAGATATCACTGAAGATCATAAATTGAAAAAGTCGAAAGAGAAATTCGAATAAAAAACTAAAGCAAGGTTAAATTTTTCATAATATACCTGAAACATACTAATGTCAATTATGATAAAATCATATTAGAAAAAAAAAATAATAAATTAAAATAAGTTTTTATTATAACTTTAAAATTATCAAAACAAAAATGTAAATTTTGATTCAATATCATTATTTAGAGTTAATTCGCTTTTTAAAAATAATTTCCGTATGAATTCCTTATTTATTTTGCTTGTTTCCAGGAAAAAAAAAAAACAGTATTAAAGGCAAAGAATAATCTTGTCACGTAAGTATGAACAAAATATTTTAGTAGGAGGTATGCAAAATAAACACGGCTTGCGTTTCAGAGAATATTCAGTATGAAAAAAAATTGTAAGCATTAATTTTTGAAGTTATTCAACATTTTTTTGAAAGGTGAGTAGTCTACTTCTATTACCAAGAGATTCTGGGAAATCAATACCAGCTGTATCCAAAATCCTTGAAATTTTTAGCACCGTTTTCCAATTTTTAAAAATCTTACTGTTTGGGGCAAAACTTAATCCCCAAGTTGGATGCCCATACTTTGTAGCAAGTCACTTCATTTCGACAACTTAGCGCAATTTTTAAAAATTATTATTTTATTTTTTTAAGCGGGATACATTTTTTAGCGACATAGAAGACTATAAATTCAAAAGAAGAAGGAAAGAAAAAATGTTTTTAACTTTCAGACACATTTAGAAAAAAAATATATAATACGATTTCGACTAAAATGAAGTTTAATGCGAGCATGTTTGAGGTAAGACGGTGAGGTAGACTGTATAATCTAACACAACCAAATTTCGGTTCTTCAAAGCAACTTGAATAGCACAATTACCTTATTTAAAATTTTCTTGCACATACTTTTCTATCCAATGCATTAGCATAAAGCCTACATATTGCCACGTGACAAGAAATTGGCAGGAGGCTGACGATTGGGCTCTGCTGATTGGGCCGATCTGGCTTACATAGAGTTCTTTTGTGGTCTGATAAACATTTAAACAATTTCAATCATATTTGCATACTACAAACAAGGACAGTAGACAATAAGAGAAGTAACGCGTATGGTTTCGTGACAATGCTAGCTATAAATAAGTCTGCATAGTTCATTTGTTGCGAAAATATATTTAGAAATCAAGGAGGGGTTCTACAGTCATAAAATCTGATAAATTTGACTTTTATCTATAGCAATTTTCTTCCTAGTTTGTGCCACAACATAAGTCTAATGTGGTTCTTCTATTAGTAAATTTCAATCAAAAAACCCTCCATATGTGATAGATAGTCTTGAACATTCGATTGACTCGGTGAAAGTGAAAGAAGTTATGTACTGACATGGTGTGCTGAGGAATCTTGAAAACTGACACGATGAACACTCATAAATCAAGAATACTGTCGACCCAAAAGATCCATTCTTCATAAATGTTTATGACATTCCAAAACTAAATCCACTTCCTAGTTATTAGCAAGGAATAATAAAAAAAACCTCTACTTTGGTTAGTTAGTCTAATTTAAGTACAGTTTCGATATTTCTAAATTGGAAGAATCGAAACTATATTAACGAGTAAAATATTGAAACGATTAGAAACTCAAGTCTCATTGTCTTGCAGATTATGCTCTAACATCGTACACTTCCGGGGATAAAAGCGACAGTCAACCTTTTTTCGATTCCATTTTTAAACCTAAATCTTTCAAAAGAAATCCTCAAATGATACTCTTTAGCAAATCAGATTGTACTGAAGAGTGAATGTGGGGCAAACCCGCACGCAATCTGTTCTCTCCAGTTACAATCATCTGAGGCTAATAACCGCTCAGATTTTCATCACTATGGGAACGATAATATGAAATCTGCATTAGGAAGTGTTTGGGCGGAGTACATGGACAGATGGTGGTGGTGGTAAGAAAAAGTGGTCTATTTATCTTTTTTTTTTTGACGGAATAAGAACTCATTTGCTTCAAAAATACGCAAACCGTTTTATCATTAGTATGTAAATTGGTTCCTTGTTATAATTTTCGGTTTGTCTTCCTCAGAGTAGACATCAGACCCTCCTGCCCGCGCCCCCAACAAATTGCATGTTCGCTGTTAAGGGGGTATTCTAATGTAGAATTTTGAAAGAATCTATTTTTTTTTCATATTTCCAAAGTTTAGACATTCAAGAATATGCCATTAAAAGGATTTTTCAAAATTCCTATTATTTCATGAGTTATAGCCGTTTTAGTGACGTGGCATCGGTTCCGGTCCGACCGCTACAAGTCAACAAAAGACGGTAGGCGCTCCCGAGTCCCTACCGTTGAACATCCGTTATAAAACCTTTATTGTATAGTATCCCTTTTAAATCTATATTTAATTGAAGGACATAGAAACTTGTTCTGTTCTAATATTCTCCTTTTATTTTTATTTTAAGTTAGTTTTGAGCCAACCTTCGTACCAATCTTCGCTGTTAGTATTTTTAATGAAGGTTTTATACCCATATTAAAAATCTTAGATGTTATGGGAATCACGATTGGCCCAAAAGCTAATGCTTTTGCAGCGAGACGGGACGAAGCGCGTATCTAGCGCTCGGAACTCCGGACTTCAGAGGCGTCAAAGCAGGGTAGAACTGCTCATTTTCACCAGAAAACATTGGAGAATGAGCATTTCGAAGTAGAGGAAGGTTTCTTATATGCAGCAGGAATCGCCGATTAAAAATATGTAAGTATTCAGCTCCATTCTATAAGTAAAGCTGCAGAAAACTTGTCTCAAAACTTTGAACGCGTTTTTCTCGAAACTACGTTTTTCGAGCTGGCGGTAAATATATCTCGAGTTCTAGTGGACCGATTTACTTCAAACTTGGAGAGGATATTCTTTATACATCCCTTTATCGTGTGAACCTTGCCCAAAACTATAACTTTTCATTTAGTATTTTTAAAAATTCGGAAGAAAATATGCAAAAAAGAATTTTTTTTTTTCAAATAGCCGCCATTTCGTATTTTTTTTTTTTTTTTTTAACTTGTCCAAGGTTCATACGATAGCCGCATTCATAGTAATTAAGAATCCGTCTGTTTTTTATTTTTAAGAACTCCAGGCGGGTCGGAATAATGCACGCCATGACACCCTCTTTTTTTGGATCCCCCAGTTTGACTGCTCATAACTGTGTCAATTTAAATTTTTTTTCTTTTGGTTAATTTTTGTATGTAATAATAAAACATCAATGAACAAATGATAGTAAAATGGATATTATAACCTTTTTTGTTTCCTTTGTACGGAGCTTCAAAAATCGGGCGAAATTCTTCATGCCTCTACACTAGAATACCCCCTTAACATGTTTTCCTCGTAATATCAGTATTATATATATATATATATATATATATATCCCTACAACTAGAGGCTCTATTCTTTAAAAATATAGTTAAAATATACATCTGCATAAAATACCTTTCTTAGACCATCTGCATTTTACAACTATCCCTCTAAATAGGAAAATTTTATTTGAGGATCATTGGGGGCAGTCGGCGGAGATATTTCATTTTGTGAAAAAAATCTTTGTATACAGATAAATAAATAAATAAAAACAAAAATTAAATAAATAATCAAACAAAAACCTCGCACTTTACTGTAAATACTTTTTAAGTCATAATAATATAAATTACACTTCTCAAAATCAATGGAAGGAATGTTTTTTTCAAAGGAAGTTTTAGTTGCAGTTGCGAACTATATAGCGACAAAACAACGGAAGGAAATCTTTGCTCATAAACCATCAAAATGTCAGTCTTCTCAATTTTTATTATTATTCAAGGCCAGCAGAAAGGATGGATAGAAAAGTGTTTAGCAGGAAAGTAGGGAATAACTGGAAAAGTATTTTATATGAAGAAGAAAAAAACGACTGAGGACCGTAGCCAACATATATACGTAAAAAAGTCCTTTGTATTCGAAAGTATAATCAGAATGAGAACATTTAATTAAATACATTTCTGCCAAAAATCCATCTTTTAACTTACTTTTTTACTACAACCCCACTGCCCCTTCCGGCTTTCATGTAACATTATATGCACACTTTTGAAAAATAAAACAATTCGTCTGGGTGACACAGCGCATTCTCTTTTATAAATAACCAGCTCGTTGTATAAAATTTTCTGTATTTTCTAAAAATTGGGATATGCAAAATATATTTTTAAAGAAATACTATAATATATAGAACATAAGCGAGAATTTTTGACAGTTACAAACCAGCCTTTTTTTCTTTTTTTTTTTTTGTGCAGGCTGAAAAAAGCAACAATATGAGTTTAGTGTTGTGATTTTGAAGTACTTTTTATCCACTTTTCTTTTTTCATTTTATTACTTTTTTCTCTCTCTTCTCGCTCACTTTGAACGTTTCTCATTTCAAAATCCCACCCCATCGAAAAAATAAATAAATAAAATAACCAATTTGTTAGATGAAATGAAGCATTTATACTCAACTGCAAAGTTTCTTGACTATGGAAAAATATGCTGAGAGCAAGTGAAGAAAGTAGCTCTCCGCGCGGTGTCCGATTTTCGAGTTAAAACTAAGCACTTCGCTATAGAAATATGATAAGGCATTTTAACCTACACATATATAGCGTTTATTTGTCATAATTTTCATAAAATGTTATATATTTTCAATTTTGCGAGAAGCGTAACGCGTACTAATATCTTCATTTAGAACTAACGCTCTAGCCAATAATAAGAGCTCACGAGCAGTTGGCGATCTTCCGATAAGCGGTTTGGCGAGATTTGGAATTGTTTATATTTATGTCTGAATATACAAATTTAACAAACGAGTTCAGCTATTCCGTTAACACACCTCTTCGAAAGCATCCTAAAAATAATGTACTGCAGTATATCTTATGATGTCATCAATCAGTTGTAGCATCATATCTTATGTTGTCATCTAGTTGCGCTTCGAAATACCAAACTTGTTTATTTTTCATACCTTTTGCTAATTAAAAATTTTCAGCGACCTAAATATCATTTCAATTTTCTGTATCAGCAATAGTTAAAGCTTCCGGTACGACATTTCCCCTTTGCCTTTCCTGCAGCAGTGCGTTTTCCTTTCGTGTAGACATGTTTAAGCTGATACCAATCACAGGACAAATTAAGTGAGCGGCAAATTTATTATTTTAAGTAAAATACATATTTTATTATATTATGAGTTAATACCATTACGTCTTAATCAGAGTACTTTTAAAACTAAAGAGGGGTGAAAAATTGTTTTGTATATTGTTTAGTTTTAGAATTTTTTATGAGAATATTAGAAAGGCGGATCTACGTACCCGTAATTTTTTTCTACACACGAGAAACAATTCTACGAAGTCATAATTTTATCGCATTTTTTATGCCTTAAATGCATCAGAAACTTGTATTTTGTATTCGTAGCACTTGATAATTTGAACCTCCTCCTTCCATATCCGAATATCTTGGTGAATGCTGCAGAAGTGGTCACTGTGAGAAAAATTTTGAAATTACAGCTTCATTAAATAAATGAGGCAAATTTCAGGAAACTTTTTAAGCAGCAGAAGAAAATGCTATATTTTAAGTAAAGTTGAACATTTGTATTTATTCTATGCTCACACTTCATGCAACGTTTCAATAATTTAAATGCAAAAATATTTTTTTAGTAAAATAATGTAACATTTTAAGCGGTGGAGTAAATAAATAAAAACGGTTTTGCGTGAAATTTTTGAAACAATTAAAAGTGCAAAAATTTGGCCATTGTCCATCGAAAAATTCAAACTATGACATTATATTGATGAATGTGACAAAGAAAAAAAACTGTACAAGTGCACCAAGGGCTTATGTAGAACTTTATCTCTGGAAGATCCCAAGACAAATACTTAGAGAACTTTATAAACTTAAGTTTCAGAATATTAATATCTTTATTAAAAATAAGTAATCTTGAATTTATTTCGAGAGGGATCTGGGCCCTCTCGATCCTCGTTAAATATGTTCTTAAAGTGCACAATCCTAAGTATTTGCATATTTCATAGCCATCTGTGTTATCTAGTGTTATCCTCTTCTGCGCACATAATTTTTTTTTAAATATATTTTTTTAAAGTGCGAACTTTGTGCAACGAAAGAATACAGTGCATTAAAACAAGACTATGTTTAAAAGTGAGATTCTCTTAAATGCCCTACCCCCCCCCCCACTATTGAAATATATTGTAAAAAATAAATTCTAATACTTATTGATATGCTCAAGAAGGAGGTAAGTAGTGCCTGTTATAGTCCACTAAGGGAAAAATTACTTTCAATTTACATACATATATATTTCATTTAACGTGGACCAGTTACGATTAAAATTTGCGGTACGATACGATTATCATGCAAAAAACAAACTATGGCGAAACGATATTTAATGTTTTTTTTAAAATGATTAGCATAAAAAATTAACATAATATTTGTATTTATTATCGTAAGTTAGGAGGACTTAAACGAATTTATTTCTATTTCTTAAAAAGTATTTCTATTTCTTTCTATTTCTATTTCTTTTTAATATTATTATTTATTTATATTTTTTATTTTATTTAAAAAGTATTTCTTAAAAACTATTTCTATTTTCTTTTATTAATTTTTACTCTCCGATTCTTCGCAGTGGCAACACCTTAGTTTGTTTATGTCTAGCGATCGTTCTCCTGTTAATATCTAGCTATTTTTTTTTTTAAGCCTTCCGAATTTTAAAGCTTTTTTTACGATTTTAAAATGGTTAATTTTTCAGTGAAGATTGATTGTCGAACTGTTAGGCCGCACATGCTCTGCGGGAATCAGCTAGTCTCTTTTACTTGATGATCTTTACTATCCTTTCACAAAAATTTAAATTGTTTTTATAAAAAAGGCAATATTTTCTAAACTATTCCCTCTATTATTTATCGAAAAAGAACTTAAAATTTTTTTGTAAACGGTTGCATATACAAGGAAATTTTTAAATCATTCGTAGGAGTGCATCTATCCACGCCGAACCGCTTCTGTCACGTTTGCAAAGAAAAAAAACAACAAAGCCCCAAACCTGTCCACTGGCCTCGAAGACTTTCGAACCAGGTCGTGACGTCACATAAGCGTCGGCTTCGTTGGAGTTTCTCCGGGATTATTTTATTCGTTAGTTCCTTGCGTGCGCAAGCGGAGTTCACCTGTTAATGTGCTTTATTTTCAAGCACTGTCCATGTGATTCGAATCGGCCCGGGATCATTCCATGGAGACACGGCAGGGGTCGACCTGACTTCACAGTGGGATGTATCGTTCCGACATTCCCTCCCAAAGGCCTCCCCTGATTATTCATTAAGAATTCCAAAACTGTTTAATTTTCTTCCGTGTTTTATTTATTTTGATTTTGTTGAACTCGGAACAAGCAGAAGTGTTGAGTAAAGCTTCAAGATATCTTTTTATTCCATTACTCCCAGACACATTTCAGAAGCCTTAAAAATGACTTTTTCGAAAAGAGTCCACAGAGTGTTTTTGAAAACTTTGAAGGTCGTTTGATTATGAATTTAATGTTATTATTCGTTCAATGACGACTCTTTTATGAAGACTCTTATTCTGTTCCGAGTTAAGTCATTCAAGTGCAATATTACATATCTTATTTAATCTGCAGGTTTTGAATTGGATGAATCAAGGCAGAATTGTGATATTTTAAGAAAAAAATTCTGATGTTAATAGAAATATAAATTCATCCCCCAATTCACTGAAACTTCATCACTTCTAACTGCGAAAACATTATCATTTTTCCTTTATAAGTGTCATCTGAAAAGATTCAAGAAGAAAAAGAAGTCCGTTTTTTCAATTTATAAACGTTTTTTATAAACATGAGCGCATAATCTTTATAGTGTACCGTAGAGTTAAAGCCTAAAATGATGTCTTCACGGATTACGCTGTCAGTAGTGCTGGCCACTTTAATCTGGGCAAGTCACACATTAGGTAAGTGAACATTTTTCATAGGTTAATTTTTGCGAAAAAAGACTATTTAAATGTAAGGTATGAATTGATTCTTCGAGATGTACTATGGCAATGTATTATTATGTAAACACGTGACATTATTTCTCATGTCTAGAATTCCAAAGATGGTAAACCATTGAGTTATCTGTTGAAGTCAAAAATCCCTAAGGTGCAGTCGATACCATCTTTAACACAAAACAATATCTTTAGAAAATGCGTATTTTAGATTTTATAATTTACCGTTTAACTCGTGTATAGGGTCAATTTTTGTTTGCATAAGATGTCCCCTCTAAGGGGACATTCACAAATGATGTCACGCCTCGAGGGGGAAGGGGGGTTCAAGAAATTGTGGCAGTTTGTTACAAGGGGAACGGAGGAGGTATTAACAGACCTGACATCCCCACATTTTGGTTAAAGCAAAAAATTTTTAATCAAAAGATTATTTTTTTATGTATTTATTTATTTTTTTTGTTTTGTATTTTCATGATTTTATACTGTATCGAAAACATTGATGCTGGATAAGGTTTAAATTAACTTCCAGCTAAAAGTTTAAATTTAAAAGAAGATCTTACATAGAATTGACACTTTTAAGACAAAACAACCTGGGTAATTTCTACAGAATTCAAACAATTAATATTTTTGACTACGAACAATTAATTTTTTTTCGAATAACCAATATTGCATACTAATTATGCTATTTGTAGAAAACTTTAATTTCATTTTACAAAAATTAAATGCTCATATAATCATTATTATTTTTATTATGCTCACAAATGTCATTAAAAGTTCAAAAATAAACTTGGAAATGGGATCTATGACGTATTTGTTTCTGAACTGCAAGTACATATGCTTATGTAATATATACGTGACAGGGGAAGGTAGGGGGGCATATTGAAGTGAGACATTTTGTGACGAAAGAGGAGAGGGTCAAATTCATTGGAAAAAAGTGTGATATAATCTATGAATGGCCCCCAATTTCTTGAGAGGAATGCTAGGAAAAATGAAATTTATTTATATGAATTCGAATCACATTTTCCCGCAGATTTCAGATTTTGATGAACAGCCTCTGCTAAGCGGGAAATTCGAAGATGCGTTTAATGCTGA
This sequence comes from Octonoba sinensis, assembly GCA_038502835.1. Taxonomy (NCBI): domain Eukaryota; kingdom Metazoa; phylum Arthropoda; class Arachnida; order Araneae; family Uloboridae; genus Octonoba; species Octonoba sinensis. Next base: position 41,051,305 of record CM076600.1, read on the forward strand.
TGTCAGATTTTCAATTAACTGAGCTGCATAAACATTCAAGTTCTGAGCAGTATTCTTTATTTTGATAAATTTCAATGTTAAATATAAATTTTCATATGGAAACATGACTGTTTTTAAAATTAGTAAAACCTGTAAATAACTCTTTGATGTCATTTGGGATTTTGAAGATCGACAATTTGTAAATATTTCCACTTACCCTTATATCTATACCACTTACCCCTATTCAGCTTCCAAAATTTGCCAAAAATACTTCGATGTTGTATATATGAACAGCTACGGTAGTTAAAACTTTTGAGAAATTTTTCAGCTTCCAAAATTGGTCAAAAATGCTTTGACGTCTACACGAGTATATACGGGACTCAGAAATTTTTGTAAACCATCAAGTATTAAAAGTAAAATTGCATTGAGAATTTCCTGCTTTGAATTAAAAAAACACAAATTTACATAAATCAGTTAATCGAAAATGCACTAATACAATATGAAACTCCAAGATATTTTTTACAGACCTACAAAAATGTGTAAGAACGAAACCATATCAATATTAAAAAATGCTTTAGCGCTTATTATAACATTGCAAAGGATATTTATGCCATAAGAAATAAGGCGTTTGGATCGTACCAACAAGGCTCCGGTTTTTAGAGTTTTAAATTTTATCATTGAAAAATTTTAAATAAATCATTTGTTCGTGTTAACCCTATGTATAAAGTGTTTGTTGACAAAAACATTCTGGAACAATCACGCGTTGTAAATTTATTTTGTAGGCTAGAAAAAGAATTTTTTCCCCTTAAAAAGCCTTGTTTGGCAGGTTGTCAAAATTATCAAGGGTTTAAATGTGATTACGGCAAAGCGTTCACTGTTAAAGGCAATTTATATCTAATTATTGAAAAGAACCAAAGTAATTATTGCAAAAATGCAGAAAAAAAAGAAACATTCACGTGTTTCGGAATTGCGAGGAACTCCTTTTTGAATGCATAACGTTGTGAGCTTCCAAAAGCAAATAATCCAAATTGCTTGACAAAAGCGTTCCTTATCACCATAAAAAAAGGTATGTTTTATTTAAAAAAAAAACTTCTGCTATTTTTTTACCCTTTGTTTATCACTAATTGTACCCTAAAAAAAGGCCTTGACATCTTGATTTAGTCTTCATGTTTGTACGTACAATTAGCGTTTTAAAAAATATTTTCCCCCCCTAAAACTATTTTTAGATTTGCTTTATACATCGCAAAAAAAAAATTTAAAAACTTAAACATAGGGAATAAATGCGTAATTCTTGTACCCATAATATCTTTTCCCCCAAGCAGAATATTAGTTCTCTTAGATTTAGATACAAAAAATTCTTGACCCACAGTTCATTGAAATGCCTAACCAGGCTCAAAATTTTGTAAACATTTTTAGAGCAAGCGAAAATTTCTTGTTCGTCATGGATTGTAGTTAAATGTAGGTCTGATTTCTCTTTTAACCAAAAGAGGAGAAATTAGGAGGGAATGTTAAACACGAAAAAAAAGGAGAACGGTCGAATTAGTAGAAGCAGATATGAGTGGAAATGTCAATCTTGTAAGAAAAAAAAAATCGGCTGTAACATGATTCAGATGTAAAGAATTTTCAGTGTTGCTCGTGGCAAACACGATTAACAAAAGATTATTTTCAAAGTAACGCGAAAATGGAATGAAAATTTAAATTTAAAGTGCAAGCAGTTTTCTTTGATCAGTCGTGCGAAAAAACAGTTTACATAATATGACTAAATGTGGTAAACTGGCACACCATGCTAAGTATTTAAATTCATAAAGGTGTAAAGTTTAAGTCAATTCTATTTTGGAAGCACAGTAAAACCTGTAAAGTTGACCCCCTTTAAGTTCCCCTTTGCCCCCGCAAGTGGTCAACTTATACGGGTTTTCACTGTATATTTAAATAAAGGCTTTCAACACGTCAAAAAAAAAAGGTGTGGGGGGAGCTCTTAGCAAGTTTATAAAATACTTTTTAAATCGCATGTACAGGAAGTTTTTAAAAAGTTAAAGTCCTATTTAATCTTCTGCTTGCAGTTTTCTGAAATTTGGGTTCCTTTCTGTGTGAAAATAAAAAGGGAAAAAAAATCGTTTGGCGGCTGTTCTCTGCATTTACTTTCGATTTCTTACTCAAATCAACTTTTGACTTTTCTTGCGCTTTTTTCGGAACGTCTTTAAAGATATTGAAACAATCAGGCATGGGGAGATGCAAACTTGCTCCCTAAAAATTTTAAAAAAGGTTTCTATGGCTTTCGGAAAATCACTCAGCCGATTTTAACCCTTTGTAAAAAACGAACCCCATATGGCCTTAAATTTTGTCTCTAAAAGCGATGTTTTTCTGAAAGGCAAGTTTCCCCGAAAACTTTCTTTAAACTTCCCCCATATCAAATGTCTATTTCAGTAAAACAGGCAGAACATCAGTTTAAAAAAAAGCACAAAAATAATGTCATTCTACAAAGTGTATTTGATAAAATATTCGGAAAAATAGTTTAATCGATCGCTGCCCGAAAACTTTCATTATTGAAATTATTTCTCTTTGAACAAAATGCTAGCGAAGTAGAATATGTTAAAGGGGGAAATACGTGTAAAGCGGCATATTAAGAGCAATTTTTATGAATTTTTTGAACGTATAAAGAATAAATATATTTTATTGAGATTTTGAGGTTATTTTATAAATAAATTGACGAACATTTACTGAAATTTTCAAACATTTTTCTTGGAAAAATCCGGGAGATATCGGCTACTGCACATTCTAAGTCGCCACCCGGGTCGCCAGTTTGCGTACATCCTGGAAGGCACAATTTTTATATGAAATCAATTTTTTTTAAATCAACTTTTCTTTATCAGTGTCTCTTCTAGTTGAACTAAAATCATCACAAGAAAAACCCCGAAAATTTCTATTTTTTTAGAATGGGAAAATTAAATACGGTTTTTAACCTTTTTTTTTTTTTTTTTGTTCTTTTCTTACAATAAAAAAAGTAAAAATAAAGAGGTGTTTATGATTCTAGTTCAACTAAAGCGCGTATATATAAAGAAAATGTGTGCTAAATTTGACAAGGATTGATCAAAAGCTTTGCGAGCTAGAGTGTACGCAAATTCGAAAAAGTAGTTTCGAGAAAAACGCGTTTAAAGAGAAGAGTGGTATTGAGGGTAAATTTAAGTCAGTAATGAATCAATTTTTTTTTAATACTTATGGATACTGATACTTATAGAAATTTCTATCCAAGGTCTCAATTGTTAAAAAAATAAAAGGACATCTGCTAACGTTCTCTAGTACCCTTCAAGTTATTCATGAGGGACTACATGCTCAACTGCTCCAAAAGGAGCGCTCGCTGAAATGCTAATAACTTTTAAACGACTTGGAATTTTGCTTTGAAATTTTCAGGGTATATTATTGAATAGTTGTAGAATACACGTATTTCCCCCTTTAAAGTAAAAGTAATAGAGGCTTCTTATGAGTGCTATTTGTTATTCGCACTAGGTTAGTTGCCTCATTTTGTCCGTTTTTCGCTCAATAATGACTTAAATGTCATTGTGCAATAATCTTATACCATCTGCTTTTGAGTTTGTCCTGTTTCTTATTATTCCGAAATTGTAAACAATACAAAGTCAACTCAATGAAAGTACGATAATAATTTTACCTGCTTAAACTTTTTTCTCTTAGCCGTTTTTTTTTCCTCCTTCTTCCATGCCACGTGTTAGTTTTTTTGCAATTGTGCAGTAATCTCGTTGCATCTGCTTTTAGTGTGCGGTTATCCTCATTATTTTATTTTTAGTTTACAACATAGAAAAAGAATGATCAAAAATAAGAAACGATTTTCCAGTATGAAAGTTTATTGATCGAAATGTTATGTGTCAAGGTTCGACTTGCAAATTTCGAAAATTGAATTCTCTAAATGCGAGTTCGCGCGACAGGATTTAATAATATCTTAATAAAAATGCTAGCATTTCTTTATTTTCAAAGATTGATCAATGCATATTTTTTTCCAAAATACATCTTAGTTTTTTATACGATAGTTATTTTAATTTTTCCCCGTGTAAACTTCGTTTTTTAAACATATATATATATATTTTGTTTTTTGCTTCGATGCCACGTGTTACGACAGTTGACAGTTTTTCTGCTATTGTACAACACTCTCCATGCATCTGCTTTCAGTTTCGAATATTTCTTGTTCTTGTATTATTAGTTTACAACATTGAACATATTGATAAAAACTATGAATCAATTCTTCAGTATAAATGTTTATTGATCAAAATTTTATGTGGTTCAAGTTCGACTTGCAATTTTTAAAAACGTAATTCTTAAAAAAACGAGTTCGCGAGACAGGGTGGAATAATATCTTAATAAAAATGCTACAATTTCTTTATTTTCAAAAATTGACAACGTATATATATATATATATATATATATATATATATATTTTTTTTTTTTTTTTTTTTCAAAATACATCTTAATTTTTATAATTGATCACGTGTTTTTTCAGAAGATTATTTGTCAACAGAAAACTGCTGGCGCTCAAAATATTTTTCACGTTACAAAATATTGGTTTATTTCGGTGACTTTACTTTGTGCTCATAAAAATATAAAGAATATGTCGGGTATTTTAGTGTAATTTTCAACTCACAAGAAAAAAAGCTAATAAATTGGTTCTTAAGACGGCCCCTTCATTCATTGGTAATGACAAAAAAAATCTCATGTCTGTTCTTCAAGTAATATTCAGTATTTCTTGGTTATGAACATTTTTGGGGGGGGGGACTGCGAGCGAAACTTTTTAATATTTTATTGTTATTTTATAAAAAGAGCTATTTTTAGTTAAAATAAGTTTTATAATAAAAAATAAACAGAATCGTTCCCGCTTTTTATTTTTTCAAAAACGGGAGAAAAATTAAGAAAAAAATAAGAAGGGTGTTGACAATTTTGTTAGATACAAACCCACATTATTTGTTAGCCTGCTACTTTTTCCTTTTTCCCAGGGGAAAAAACAAAAATAAAAAAAAAGGAGCTGCAACTTGTCAGATTGAGTGAAAGGTGTCAATCGAAGAAAATGAAAAAGGGAAGGAGATTCAGATGTCCAATTTTAGTGTTGTTTCTTTTGAAACAGTTTAAAAAAAAGATTTTTTTAAAGAATCCGAAGGGAATTAAAGCAAATTTTTTTTTTATCACCGTAATATTTTAAATTTGACTTTTAAACTGGCACCCCGAGTGATTTAAATTTTAAAAGTTTTAATTTTTTTTGGGTAAACAGTCCTCAAAAAGTTGCCCAGCTTTTAATGGTGCTCCCCGAATTAATTACATTCATGTTTTTAAAATAAACTTTCAACAGTAAAAAAAGGGGGATTTAAAATTTATAGAATTTTTGAAAGCGCTTAAGGGGGTTTTTAAAAAGTAAAATGTTTTCCAATCTTGCCTTTTCGGCCCGGGGAAAAAAAAAGGAAAAAATAATCGGAATCGGCCTCTGCATTACCTTTCTGACTAAAATCGGCTTTTTTTCTTGCGTTTTTCGGCCTTAAAAAAGCCATCGTGAACCCCAATCAGGCATAGAGTATGAAAACCTTTGCTGCTGAAAAATATTAAAATGATAGGTTTTCCCTATGTATTAAACTGTTGCAAATCACTCAGCAGATGTAGCCATTCTGTACAAATGTAACGAATCCAAACCATATAGGGTTAAATTTTGTTCTCGAAAAAAGGATGTTTTTCTGAAAATATCGTGCAAAGTTTTTGAAACCCCGAAGGATAACATCAAAAAAAATTCGCATATCAAATTTTATTCATTGTAAAATATTGTCAAGCTGCTCTTTACTCCTATGAACGACAGTTAAAAGAAAAAGAAAGAAGTAGAATCATCCTCACAAAATGATTATTTACTAAAATCATGGAATCTATAATATAAATTTAAAAAGAGCGGGAGAGATAAAGACAGAAGAAGAAGAAGTCATTATTCCTTTTCCTGTACGAATTGTGAACTACACTTTTTTTACAGATCGTTTTTCCTACAGGACAAATATTTTATATTCTATTTCACTCTGCCTAACGCTACTTCTACCTTATTATAACTGTTTTTCTTGAAACCATTACACTAAACCAGTTTTAACTAAAATGCAAAATGATTAACTGTGCCCCAGTTTTTTCAATTGTTTTCTGTTATAAGATTTGTCGTTAATGCGTTTTTGAGGCATCATAAATATAAAAAAATTTAAATTCGGCGCATTGAAACAAGCTGTTTTTGTCACAGATGAATCATGTTTTGGTAGACGTTGTAATGAACAAAATTAACCATAGTTTTTCCTTCCGCTTCATTAAGCAAGTGTTACTGCTTGCACTGAATAATCTCAGTTCCATTTTTTTTTCTCCTTCAAAACTTCTAAAAGTAACCAACATCAGTTCAGCTTGGAACAAGAACATTTTTCTGCAAAGTTTTTCGGAAAAGTGAAGCATTTACAAGCTTCAAATTTCAATTTAATTAAGTCACGCTTGATGATTTTACTTTCAGTACCTCCATACTTTAATCGATTCAAGGGTGTTAATATGAACGAAAACATATTTGTTTCTCATAATCAAGGGCGCACCGACAAGGAGGGACGAACGAAACCGGTCTTCCCCTAGAAGATATCGGATATCCGGTATCCGACATATTTTAAAATATCCGGAATCTGATCCGGACACTGCACGGAGTATTCGGTTATCCGGCATTCAAGATGGGCAGCTGGCAGAATATCCGGAAAGGAGAGGCAGACTTAAAGTTTCCTCCCCCCAGAAGATATCGGATATCCAGTACCCGGCTGATTTTAAAATATCCGGAATCCGATCCGGCCAGTGCACGGAGTATTCGGTTATCCGGCATTCAAGATTGGCATCCGGCAGAATATTCAGAGAAGAGAGGCAGACCCAAAGTTTCCTCCCACCGGAAGATATCGAATATCCAGTATCCGACTGATTTTAAAATATGCGGAATCCGATCCGGACACTGCACGGAGTATTCGGTTAGCCGGCATTAAGATGGGCAGCCGGCCGAATATCTGGAGAGGAGAGACAGACTTATTCTCTCTCTCCCCCCCCCCCCCCAGAAGATATCGGCTATCCAGTATCCGACTGATTTTAAAATATCCGGAGTCCGATACAGACACTGCACGTATTTTTCAAAATATGTATAGAATTTAGTTTTTAAACAACAGAACCTAATAACCTGTACGGTTCCTTGTGCTTTGAGAGTCGCAGATGTATAAATTGAAGGTTTGAAAGGGTAATGGACTGAAATTAGCTATTTATAGACCATTAAATTGTTTTCATTTACTAGTAATGGGTTATATAATGGAACGTAAATTAGAAAACGTTTCCAATGCTCCTTAACAAAGGGAAAATATGAAAAATATTAGTTATTAACAATTTGAAAACAAGAAACAAACAACTCTTTGTCGAGAATAAGGTTAAAACACTAATAAAATTTAATAAGGTATCGTAAACTTTAGAAAATGATAAATGGTGAATTTAAGTAATAACAATGCTAATAGTCTTTGTTGTGTCTGTGCTGACCCAAAAGAACAAACAGTAGTAATATCTCACTTGACAATATTCGCTAACATTAGTTTATGTTATTTCTAATTTGGTAAGTTAAGGTTTATAGTTCATCGAAGCAATTCTTGAACATTTTTAGCCATTGTCATTAATCTTCTAAGCAATGGTGAGCTTTTGATAACTTCTGAGGATATCCGGTATCAACAATTACTTGACATAAACAATTTGACAGGATAATGAATTGTGCTTGGCAAGCATTTCATTCAAGCTGATACGAATTCAAATTGGTTCCACTCCACAATGAGATCAGAATGTGCTGCATGAGGGCCAGCTTAGAATCTTTATCTTAGAGTTGGATTTTTGGAAGGGAAAAGAGTAATCTGTTCTTCACGAGTATTTAAGCTGCCGTGAGCATACATTGTATTTAGGAAATAGAGATTGATTATTGAGACTATTAAATGGATTCGAAATGTTCTAAAATCGCTTAGCAAGAATTTTTTTATAAATAGGCAAAAACAAATGAGTCAAGTACAATTTTTCAGTTTGTCAACCGATTTTCCTACTTTTTTTTTATTTAGTAGATATGGATGAGATTCAGTGTTCAATATTTTTTTTTTTTTTCGAAATCGTTAGTTTTTTCCCTTCCTACTTTCGACGTAGTTTCGAAGCCTTTTTTTTAGAAGTCTGGATTCGTTATACTTTCATACTAATTTCTTACATCTACAATCCACAGTATTTGTCCACTACTCAGTAATTTTTTTTTTTAAATATTTATAATTCAAAAAAGAAACGTCAAGAAAAAAATAAGAAAGAAAATGTAACTTATTAAATGAGTGTCAAAGCAAAATAACATTAATCTTAAGATGTCAGTTAATCTTTTTTCAAAATATATATATATATATATATATATACGAGTATGTATGATAAGTCACTCAGATTGTTTGTAAAGTACAACGCACTGTTTAAAATAACCTGAATTTTCAGAGTGTTTTTTGATTGATTTTAACGGAAGATTTCCGTAGTGCTTCAATACATGGTTTTTGAAAAACGGAAATATCACGTCCTGAAAATACGAGAACGGAACTTTTCCGTTTCACGGTTGCTGTATTTTCACAACCTGTTTTGGATTAACGGAGAAAAAGGAAATGGAACTTCTGTCAAATCTCGGGAAAATATTATCAGAAACGGAATATTTCCGGCAACTCTGCTGCCGTACTTTGTCCGTTATTTTCAGGAGATTTTTTTTACAGTACGTCAAACAAAATATAATATAATTTGAATCTAGCAATGCCTAATATACTATGAAATTAGATAGTTAAGTGCGGTGATGCGTTATTTTGCTGTGATTCAACGTTTCGTAAGTTTGTTCATTTGCATTATCGTTTTGAACTCTTGATTCAATTGAAAGTGAGTGTTAGAACTTAGGATTCATTCAATAATGATAGAGTGGGTATGAAGATTTTTATTTCTGTTTTCTTCACAGAAGAAGGATGCAGAAAGATAAAATTTATGCGTAATATGCGTTGAACTTGAAAAGTTTAATGAATTACTGTTGAATTTCAACCGCTGGGGGAAGTCTAGTCGTTCTAAATGCATTTGTTCGTATGTAAAGGAACATAATATAGATAAATATATCTATTGTAATTTCTATTCGAGAGTAGCTCTTATAAACTTGCTCGCTCTTTCGTCGGTGTAATTAATTTTATTTAAAAGTTTAATCATAAAAATCAATCAAACTCGGTTAAAGTTATGCAGAATTCATGAAACGTAGAATTAAATTAAAATAACAATATTAATAAAAAGAATGAAAAGAAGAGAAAGAGGAAGAACCGATGCAAACAATCAGTTACTACGGTAATTTAATATTGCATACGCACTCTGTTCACTACTTCCATTTCAAAATCTAAACTGAACTAAATAATAATTTAGAATGGTTCAAAACATAGCCTCACTCGATGTAGTACAAGCCGTAACAATTTATAAAGTTGCTATGTATTGAATGGAAAGGGGAGAGTTTCCTATATTGGCCGCTTGGAATGCATCGTAATCAACGTAGTCTTGATGCGAAGAGTTTTTAGAATGTTGTTGTTTATATTTACCACGTTTTTTCAAACGCAGAAGCGTCACGGATAGTGGTTATGAATTATCGGTTCACTTTTTTATCAAGCTAAGTAAATTTTATTGATTTAAAACATGCAAAAAGGTGTCATTTAACAGTATCATATGTAACTTTGCTAGTAATTTTTTTTTTCGAAAAAATATTTATTTTATTATAATTAGAGCGCTCAATTTTGCAGTATCGCCAATCTTGAAATAAAATTTTTTGATAGTTGCTAGTTGAAATTTTGCATTTTTTTATTCATTATTAGAGTAAAGAAGATTATACTTATTGATTAATAGAGTTCAATAATTCTAGGCCTTTATTTGCACTGTTTAAGATTTAAATTTTCAAGATAACCCTATCCTTAAAAGTATTGGAGAATTGACAAATGGAATTTTGAATGATTTAGGTAACCTTTTCATAGATTACATTCATTGTATATAAAATAGTTTTCTGTAAGAATTTTGCACAGAATATCAGAAATGTATTTTTTTAAAAGTATATGTGCAAAAGTTCTCAAAATAGGCTCTTTGTAAGGTGCGTTGATTAGACTGTTCAGTTTGTACTATTTGAATTTAATGTTGTTCGTTGTAATGTGTGAAAATGTCTTACAAAAGTTTTAGTAAACAAGGTGAATCTTATATTATTGTTAGGAATTATGGAAATGTAGTCTCTTACGCAAATTCTTCGGTTTGATTAGTCATTTTTTCATTATTACCTATTGTCTTGAAATCGCATAAAACGACACAAGCAAATAGCACATTAAAGAATAGATGGTAGATGCCAAGAGCACCAACACTTATTATTGCACAGAATTGGTCTGACAAATTGCCCTAATCGGCCACATCGAAGAAATAGCCCGCTTTCCATCATTTTTAGCGATTGTGACGGCCGGTACTACATTTACACCGTTAGAAATTTCATCATGAAATTACGGTTAAATGACCGGCAGCAGTCTGTTCATCTAATTTCACCGTTAAATTTACGGTTGGGAACATTTTTCTATCTTTACGGGACCTAACCATTTCCAATCAGCTTGGTTAAAAAGCCGTAAATACAAAAGTTTACGGTTTTATAACCATTTAAAAATGGTTTCAAAACAAAATTGTTATCGTGTTTGAACCATTTCGAGGCATAGAATCTTCGGGGCGTAGAAACCGTTAACGAAGCTTGCGGGAATCGAACCCGCTTGTTTTGAATACCAACCCTGCTCTGTAACCATTCGATCATCAGCACCACGCAAAGCGGTAGTTTATTTATCAATAAATCTTCCTTTTAAACAGGAAAACTGCATTAAAATTGAGATATCTGTTTTTAATTGGATCTAAAGCCATCTTTGGTCCAAATTTACTGTATATTGACGAAAATCATTTTATTTGCTGCAAAAATTAAAATAAACAAGCTTCAGCAGCTCAAATTATGGGTTCGCTCATTCGCAAACAGTTTCGGGAATCCGATGTCTCAAATTTTTGATTTCCGTGTGTATGTCTTTCTATTTAGTAACCACTTCTTAAGCCACTTTTTTTTCTTTTTTTTTTATATACACAGGCAGATTTGAGCTGATAAAACTTTATTCATTATTTAACAACAACGTACGGCCGGTAAGGTTTCGCAAGCAAGATGGACGCCCGATTCTTATTGAGCGCTTGAAAATGACGGTTAGTTTAACGTTCTTTAGGATAAACAGATAATAAACGATTTTCTTCACAATCAGCGGTTTGAGTGCCATCTTTTTAATGGTTATTCAACTGTTGTAATTAAATATGGTAAAATAACAATCAAATACATGGTTATTTTACTATTTTCTTACGGACATTTTTAACGGTGTAGCGACGCCATGGTCAAAATCACCCTGGTGAGTAATTACAGTGTTGTGTATATGCATATAAAAATACAATTAGAGAATTTATTTTTTTTAAATACCTTCGTGCATCTCTCAACTTGAACATCTTCGGAAACGTTCTGCATAACGAAAGCACATGCAGACGATAGTTTTGGAACATTCTGAAGAAATATTTATTTTTAAAATTTATTTTAGGAATATGACTTGAATAAGGCAGACGATATTCAAGCACTGTTTACACTTTTGCTAAATAAATGAAATTTTTATTCTACAGTTAGAATCTAAATGCTTATTTTTCTCATAACCAATGAAAATAATCTAAACTTGGCGTTCTCGGTGAGCCTGAGCATTAGTAAGTCATATTTTTGTACACACATAAATGTTATTTTAATTGATGTAACTGAATTAATACTCCTTGATATGTTCACATGCGATAGATTTTGATAAAAGGCAATATTTTCCATTGCATCATCAATAAAATAGAAGAATGCTAAAATAAAATCCCATTTTCTCAAAGCAAATAATATCGAGCATAATACAATTTAATCACAATGAAAAATAACTGTTTCTGCTAATTACTTGTAAAAATATATATGTTCCGAGTTATTGTAGTGGAAGACTGTTTAGAATGAAAACAAACAATTTATCAATATTTCGAATATTTTAATTGGGAAACTAATTCTGCCTTCGATCCATTTCAAAAGACAAAGTGATAATTTTAATTAGTATACTCTCTACAACAAAACGTAATAGTATTAAGAATATTAGAAGAGGTTTAAAGAATTATAACAAAGCTTATTAAGGATGATATTCTAAAATGTACTAATAAATGTTTTTTTCGTGCAAAAATTAATTCACCTCCACACAGGTTTTCATAGATTTATTCCATGTACTCAGGTGGATTATACTATATTTTCGCAGAAGCGAAACAAAAACAAATTCGCATCATACATAAACGTAGAACATTTTTAAAAAATAATTTTGTTTTAGGTTTTAAATAGTAGCAGACGATTGTTAAAAAATATGACTTTCAATTTTATTCATATAAAGTCTATTTGAGAAAGAAAAGATAAATTGATTTAAAATAAGAACGCTGAATAAATAGAAATATAAATGGGATTGTAACGCCATGTATAGCGTAGAGCTTAAAAATTCGCTCGAAAGAATAAATTAGTACTATAATAAACGAAACAAAACGAGAACAGAATGTCTCACATTCCTTATACCAGTTTCTCCCTTGAATATGAATGGATTCTTCTTGGCATTCAGCCAGATGGAAGTATCAGTTTCGTGATCGAACTGTATATCCTTTTATTTAGAAATGCCTCGATTATGAAATAGAATTCTCGATGAGTAAAACACAATTTCTGACATTGTTAGCATTGGGTTGCTCACTTGAAGGGTGTTTATAATTAATTAAAAGGTGATTATAATAATCGTACAGAGTTGTTATAATTAAAGTTACCATGTCTGAATCAACGTAGAGCTCGTTCTAATAGAATGTTATGGGGGAACTTAGTGCATGCGTTATAGATACCATTGAAAACAGAAACGAATAGCAAGAAAATAATAATTCAGGTATTTACCTTTTTTTTTTTTGCCAAGTGTAGTTCAAATCAGCGAGTTTCTGCAACTGACAGAGAAACCCTTCACGCTGCTGTTAAATACGCTATAACACCCTTTGAACATGTGATCGACACCATTAAAATACATATCCAATAATTTTTTTGATAAAATAAGGATTTTCTAATTTGTTTTTTGTTTTTAATGCTTCCCCTTCTGACCTGGTAGAAAAAAATCTGAACAAATTGCAGGTTTATTTCCCACAGTATTCATATAACGTATATACTAAGTTTTAATGATATACGTCTACTGTACGTAGGTCTAAACAAGGTAACTTTAAATATAACCTTTCTAATGTTGTACCTAGAATGTTCTTCTTTTCATTTCACGTATTGATTAAGATTCAATTTTAATTTTGTTATAATTCCCAAGATTAGGATTATTTTTTGAGCCATCGGATAAAATTGCAATTTTAATACTTCACAAACGCGAATCACTTTTTCTTTACTTTAAATGTTTCGGTATGTTTTCTATGGTTCGCTTATTCAATATTACATATATTTTTCAAACTGTTGTTATTCGGTCACTGCTTCCAGAACTGGTAGCAGTTGTACTATCAGCTACATCATATCGCTCTCGCTGAATTACCATGTAGGATCTAAACAATGCACAATCCCATAATTCGCAGCTGGGCGTGGTTCGTATGGGACATTTCCGACTTCGTGGAGGGGAAATATCCTTTTCATTCTGGAAAGCGCACAGTTTCTTGCAAGAATGCGTCTGCTTTGTGCTGAATAGTGCGGGGCCAGCGTAGCGTAGCGAGGCATCCAAACGCGTGCCTTTTTTTCTCCTTTTTATCTCGATTTAATTACGCTCTGCACATTTTTTTTTTTTTGTTCTTTTGACGTAATACTTTTTCAGTTCACTTGCCTATTATCACTGTGTATAGTAAAAGGGTAGATTTATAAACTTTTAATACAATAATACGATTTTTAGAAATATATTAAAGAACTAAAAATATATTGTAGTAGTAATTCCAAAGTGAAGTTTGTGAATAATTCAATTGTCTTAGAAAATTTTTAATTGGTTAGTTTTGAGAGCAATCATTTAAATATACGGTAAAACCTGTAAAGCTGACCACCTTTGTAAGTTGACCACCTGTCTAAGTTGATCACTAAAGTGCTGCACCGCAAGTAGTCAAATTACACAGGTTTCACTGTACTTAAATTTCAAAATATGTACTATTCGGCAAGAGAGAGAGAGGGGGGGGGGGAGCATTTTGAATTTGTTTTAAATTGTCATTGTTGTCCTTCACACATGATTAAAAAACACTTTATTGGTATTAGAAAGTAAATTGTTTACATTTGTGCAGAAAACTAAAAATTTGAGACAACGTTAAATGCACGAGTAGCAAAAAGAATTGCAGACACGCGTTCAGGGCTACGAAGAATCCTTTTTTCCTTTTTCTCCCTGTTTTCAATGAAAAAGGGGAAAAAAATATTCGACAAAATTGAAGTTTTTCTATTCAAAACTGGTGTTTCTTCATGTCGATGTCCCACCCATGGATCTCCCCTCCCCTCCCCCCTCTTGTAGTGCAGTAGTCTGTTGTTCTTGTTGCAATTTGTTTTACGTTGTTCGTGAATTTTGATTTTATTAGTTGTTATAAAATAATTTCATTAATATTTTGTTTGTTTTTACAAATTTTATATGTTTTTTAACGGAAAATGTAATTTTAATCATAGTAGTTGCAGCATTTTGTACAGAAACGAATGATCCCCTGATTTTTCATAAATTGACGACAATTTGGCGATTTTCCTCCAGGTTTGCTACAAATTTAGCGCACATGCAATGTTGAATTAGTGATAGTATCGATATATGGAGACATTTCCTTCAAAACCAGTGTTAAACATTGTCGATATTTCTACCGTCATAGTTATTATTAATGCAATTTCAGGTTTCAAATTATTGCACTACACTTTTAAGTCAGAATCTAGGCACTCAAAATGCTCCTATCATTGTTGTGAGAAAAGATTTTAATAAATTTTATTTCTGTTTTAAGAAGGCATTTACTTTCAATAACTGCAAGTCAATAGTTTTGTCACCAAGCAAATTTTATGTTTAATTCATAAAGATAAAATTAAGAGAAAATAATCCAAAGTTAACAATAAAGGAGAAAAAAAATAAGGAAACACCTAACTGAAATCTTTGATTGTAAAAGTTGTTTTTGTAATAAACAATTTCAATTTTTTAATGAGAAATTTATTACCTTCAACCAATTCCAATATTTCTCTTAACATATTGATTATCGCTCAAAATAGGATGGAAACTAAAATATTCTTCTATATTAAAAAATATGTTAATTATAATTAAAGAAAGTTAAAATTAAATAATATGACTGAAAGCACTTAATGATGCCTATTAAACTCCGATAACTAATAAATATTAAATAATTATTACTGATTAGAAACATTACGATTAATTAAAGTCTTGATGTATTCATGCGAGACGAATTTGCATCACGCTGAGCTAATGTTGCGATAAATTGAAGGAGAAATTTTAATTCGTCATACTCAGAAACCAACAAACCTGCAAAGCCCGTTAAGGAAAAAAGCACATAATTTAATGATTAAATATTTTTAAAAAAGAATCATATGCGATACAATTTTTATGTTTTCCATAAATTTTAAAGCACACTTAAGTAAATTATAATCAACTAAAAATATGGCATAGTATGTGTATGCCGCTATATCAAAACAATGAAAATTTAATAAACACAGGACATAATTTTAGATACTAAAATATAAGATATGAAAAGCATTTTAGTCGTAAAATTTTCACAGGTTGTTCAGGTGCAATTTGTTTACTAATTTTTCGGAAAAGCGTTTTGAAGATACATCGCATAGCATCGCCAGGTCAATAATATGCGAATCACAAAAATAAAAATAAGTAAAACATATCAGAGAGAGAGGGAAAAAAAATGGTTTTCACTTTGTTGAGTCCTTTTGCGAAATATTGAAATTAGGAATCTAAGAGAAAAATAAAATTAAGTACTTATGAAGATTTGTTCCTTTGTTAAAAGTGCTACGATTTAAATAACAAGAGTAGTAAAATTAAAGAAACGTTGGAAAACTTTTTGCAGTCAGAAACTACGTGTATATTGTTGTTAAAAATCTTCTAGTTTTCAGCTTGCAAATTTTCTTCTCCAACAGTAACTAGAAATACCTAGAACTGACTAGAAATACCTAGAACTGTCTTAATTGCATTGAAATTCCGCACTAATAAATTAACAAATTACTCTGAAAATCGTTACATTCAGTAGTTTGCCAAGTAATACATTCCATTCCTCCATCTTCGAATACGAGTTCCTCTTCCTTTACTGAATCACTAAAATTCGTTTCGTAAGTTACATTTAAAACTAAAGCAAAGTTATAATGAATTGGTGTCACCTAAATCTCTTCTCGCTTCTGAAAACCAAATCAGAAAATGCTTCTAAACTTACAATTTATGTGTTCGCCAATAAAAGAAACCTTACTCGTATTCAAGGCAATCCAGAGTGGATTTTACAAAGCAAGTGTACAGATCAGGGTTAGGAACAGGTTTGTTCGCGGTTCATTTGCTTTAAAATTGTCACGACAATTCAAAAGGCAGCTGGAAGTGATGCTCAAGATTTAACGCTTTAATATTTCCTTGTAACTGCTTTTTAAACATTTCCTGTGATTAGAACGTCTCTGGATGACAATGTTTTGTAACATTTGGCATGATTTTCATGCCAAAGATTTTCATTTCAAATGCTATGCAATTTATGAAATAAAAGTTTTTCTTATGAATACAGAAGTTCAATATTTATTAAATTATTAGAACAATAAAGACATATTTTACAGAATCGTTACAGTTGGATTTTTTTTTAAACCGACTTTTTTTTGTTTGTTTGTTTGCTCATCCCTAACCGGATGAATCGATGTTAATGGTTTTTTAATAGATCGAGAGCTGTTTACTATAGGTCTCATAAATTAATTGAAAAAAGTTATGGGTGGAAATGCTGTAATTTTTATTTTTCTCATCCGTAACTTTTCTCGAAATGAACCGATTTTAATCTTAATGAAATTGGAGATATGCCCAAATCTTCGTGAGTATAAGTACACTTTTTACGAAAATTCACAGAATAATTGTGTCTGGGAATTAAACTATTTTCTAAAATTTACGGCTTATTCCCAGCTTTTTACGATGCAGGATCATCCAAAATATTTTTCTCCTTCCTAAATTTTTAGATGTTCCCCTAAGGCAAGAGCAAATAAATTTTTACTGGAAAGTAAACATTGTAAATTAAAACTTGACCAAATAAGTAAAAACCGGTTTTTTGTATCAGATTGAGTGGTAAGTATGAAGTAACAAAAGCTCCGTAATGCATCTATTAATTTGGCCAGGGACAGATAGAAGAGAAAGTAGCGCGTATTTCCCTCTCAGCAACAACCTGGTAACAAGATACCCTGCTTATTCATAGAAATTTTCTTTAAAAAAAGTCAAGTTGATGAAAACGCATGCTGGAAACATCATAACGCTCTACAACCTAGATTAATACCAGTGATTTAGAATTTGTAAAGCAAATGTAGAAAAGAATTTAGACTTTCTCGGAACCGTATAACTGCAGTACCAGTGGCTCAATGAACTTGAAAATTGGCCACAAAGGACAATTTTGGCTACTGATAAAAGGTACCTGCAAAAATGTAAAGAAATCGTTTTCTTGTTTTTCATTCGTCCAACTGGCTTTAGGGCTCGTGAGCTCAGTGAACCATTTAGTCTGTTTTATTGGAAGTATTTACCTTAAAAAGAAAATGACGTATGTTTTGGTAAATAACGCCGAAGTAGATTTTTTGAAGTACGTGAGGAGGAATTATGGGATTTGTGGAGAAAAACTGAGGAGTGTGTGTTTCTAATACTAATGAAAAATTCTTCGAAATGAGCTCTCTGCAGTATCATGGTTTGACTCTGCGCCGTTTAAACGCATTTTAATATTCGCTACTGGGAATAAGCTGTTTTAGGGCCATTTCACAGTATTTTCTAAAAATGTAGAGTCCGCAACATGACACTTTTTTTTTGTTATAGCTACATAATTTACAGTTTAATTATCACTAAATTTTATTTTCAAATAATGTGCTCAACACATCATTTGAAAATAAAATTTCGTGACAATTAAACTGTAAATTACGTAGTTATAACAAAAAAAGAGTCATGTTGCGGACTCTACGTTTGGACAAAATACTGTGAAATGGCCCTTTATCAATATTTGATATTTATAATTTGATTTTCTTAATTGTTTATCACTGTGTTATTTATAGAGGATCTTTCCATCGTGACCAACGTAACATAAAGACTTAATTTTACCGTGAGAACAGGAAGCATAGCATACTAAATATTCATTAGACAATTTTATAATATTGAATTATGGCCAAAAATCATATAATATACCTTTAATATTAAATTTTATAAGACAATTTAACTAATTTGGTCCAAAATAAGACATGTTCCCAACATAATCTTTTTGAAACCTCCTGAAATGTTATCTTGTCACAAATATTAGAAGATTGTTTCAAACTTTACCAGTGGTAAGGGAACTCAGTTTCATTATCGGAAGCCAAAATTCCAGAAGTTGGTACTTTTTTTCTTATTTCACAGTTTAATCATTCTAATTTTCGATTCGTCATGTTATTTTTATATTTTATGTGTTTCATTTTTTCCGTTTTAATCTCAACTGCTTTCATGTAAGTCTTTTGACTTACATCTTTCGTCAATTTTTTTATTACAAGCTCTACTCTTTTTTTTTTTTTTTCGGTTTCGAAATAATTGTTAATATATCTTATTTATGTTCATAAATAAAATTGTTAAGTTTACAAAATTTTCGGTATAAGCATTTTTATATGTTTGCCTTACGCAAGAAAAGATACATAAACAAAGTGTTAATATATTAAAATAGATATGAATCTGGTGAAAAAGATGAACATACGCACAGATATATAATTTCTTTTGCACAGTTATTGTAGACGTCAAATTAATATAAATTTTAAAAAGGCCTAAATAAAATTACAGTTTAGAAACACTCAATTAAAATGATCTAAATTAAGTAATCAATGTTATCTTTAAGTATGACTTCAAATATAAAAGCATATTACCCATGCAATTTCCACTCAAAACTATGCAACAATACGTATAAAGTTACGTTTCAATTTCTGAGTTTCACTGTTTAAATATAAGTTTGTATGCTGTAATCTTAATAATACCAATTCACAACTATGCATCAATATGAAATTACGATTTAATATTCAATTTTCGCGTTTCCCTTCTTTCCTTTTACTTTCTAACACTCATATATATTAAAATTTAATGATTAAAACATATCTTTTTTAAATGTCAATAATATATGTATTAAGTAACATAAGTATTTATATTACTCGCTGTTTTCTGTTAAATAAATGTATATTTACGTATTAAAAATGACTTCATCAGCATCAGTTAGTCATTACACCATTATGATCAGCCAATGATTAGCTTCATTATTTGAGTCGTCTAGATTCAAAACCAGATACATCCACTTTTTTACCGTTTCTAATAGTTTAAAGTAATCTTCATATGGTGTTGACTTTTTAAGTTTCTAAAGCAGCTACATCATGCTAAAAAGTGTGTTTGAAATGTGCCGGTTAGTTACAAAACCAGATCTCCTACCCATCGACCATGCTTGTCAGCTCTTCTTTGTTTCCCTTCAAATATCTTCCATGGGTTTTTTTTTTTTTTTTTTGTGTCATAATTTCAGCAAGTTAAAAGTATCTCGGAATGACTGAGATAGAAATTCGGATTTCTTAGATATTAATTTTTTTTCTCGCCGTGAAAAATTTCATTTTTTGGAAGTAGCTGGTTTTGAAACTAGACGACTCATTTGTCATTCCAATCTGGCCATATAGTATGTTACTCATAGGCGTGGCATTTAGATGCGTTATTTCAAACTAAATTCCAATTTAGTCAGCATAGAAAACTAATCCAAAAAGTGAAAAATAAACGTACAATGAGACAAACTTTCTCCATTTGTTTTATCAGATGTGTGTGGAACTCCAAATTCCTTTTTGTACAATTTTAAACGTAACAATAGAAGCCTTTGTTGCATGAAATGAATAAAAAAAGAAAAATCAATTTTATTATTTTACTTCCTGTATTTTTTAAAGTTTCAGAACGAAGACAATTGAGGATTGTATTGAATCCTCTTTTTCTTTGTCGTACATTCTTATTTGCTATGATCTCAATTTTCTGCACGGAGAAGCAGAATAAGTATTCCCCCTTAAGTTAACTCCCTTACAAACTATGCAAAAGGTAATACATATTTTATTCATTTTTATGATCACAATTCTTCAATACTACATTCTTAAATAACCCATAATTAAGAATACTAACTGCAAAACACGTGACATATAGGAATCTAGGAAGTTAAGTAAATAAGCTATGTACAGTTTTAGACACAGTTATATTTTTGTAAAGATCAACTCTCGGTTGAGAAAGAAAATATAGTTATGATGCGCAGAACGCCCAAACCATAGGGGCTTAAAAACAAATAAGATTTTTATTTATTATGTTACAATTACTACTTTTGTTTACTTTATTTATTATTCCTAAAATTTCTTCCTTGAGCGGGTGGACTACATATAACTGCACAGATTCTGATACCTCTACATATGCCGCCGTGTGGTGGCCGGCGTAGAATAGCGCCGACGTTGTTATGCGTGTCGTAAGAGGCGACTAAAATAGCATTATCCGATTCGGGGGGCGTAAGGCTTGCTTTGTAGCATGACTATGACCCGGGTCGGTAAAGCAGGTTCGCAACGCTCTGCCCGCCCAGCCCTTTATGGCCGGTGCTGGTTGTCAAGTGTCTAGAGAGTTTGTGGGAAGTTCGAGGAGGACAGCGCTGCGGCCGCAGCCCCTCGTATTGGGGGTAGTCTGAGAAATCGAAAAGGTATAGTCAGTATGGCCGTAGTTAGCATTGGGTACCTCTACATATGGTTTTTAGAAGTAGACTTCAAAACTTTTGTCAACATAAAATACGTGAAGAAAACTATATTTTATTGATATTTATTTTTGCTTTTTAAATTAATTGTTTTTCTCTTCCATCTTCCTTTTTTATCTTCTTCTTCTTCTCTTTCTCTCCCCTCCCCCCTCATTTTTTTAGATACTTTGATCCGCGAAATATTTCATTTATGTAGTAAATTTTCCAGTTGCATTTTTGATGATCCACTGTTCTAAAGGTAAAACTACATTTTTACTATAATATTGCATATGGCTGAAATTATCTAATTGTTTCTCTGACAAAAACGTCTAAAATTAAAGCAAAGACTGTACTCATCTACTTTGTTGTTGGCAACACTTTAGTACAAATAATATTGATTACAATCAGTATTTCATCCAATCACATTAACTCCAATTATTTTTTTCTTAAATCCAAACATACCAAAAATCTCTTAAAACTGGAGAAATACCAAAATTCCAATGACGTATATTTTGTTTAAT
This sequence comes from Octonoba sinensis, assembly GCA_038502835.1. Classification (NCBI taxonomy): domain Eukaryota; kingdom Metazoa; phylum Arthropoda; class Arachnida; order Araneae; family Uloboridae; genus Octonoba; species Octonoba sinensis. The sequence continues at coordinate 41,072,874 of CM076600.1, forward strand.
TTAATAAAAGATTTAAGTGTTGAAGCGTAAATTCACAACGTATGAAAATGCACATGAGAAATAATTGTTCAATGAGATGGAAATAAAATTTATGTCTTTTTTTAAATGGAAGGACGTAAGAATTTTTCGAGGTAAATATCCTTTTTTATGCATCGCCAAAAGTTGTATCAAGTATTCTTACTATGATGAAATCTTTTTTTGATTAGTACAATATCCATTTGGAACATTCTTCAGAAGCTTGGAAATGGCCAAAATTCGAGTTTCTGAAACTGCATAATTATGTATGCAAAAGGTAAAGAAGTTATTGTTGCTCGTCAAATGTACAAGTGTTTATATTTTCCGTGGTTCCCCCCTCCCATGATTTTTATAACTACTGAAATTTATACAATTATGTTTCAATTTGGCTACATTTACACCAATAAGAAATACAAAGTGTTCTTCATTCAGAAAATTTTGCAATGTACAGGGTGCGGCAGCCTAACTTCCTTTTTTCAAAACTCAATGAAACCCGTTTTATGAATCTTAGAAACTTTAATTTTTTTTTAAAGTGTGGGTACATGCCAAAAGTTATGTTTTACACTGTTTTGAAAATCAAACCAAGTAGGTGACGCCCCCTATTCCCCATGCACTGACAGCCGAATTCTAGCGCTTGTCACGATCCTACCAACATAGCATCGGGTATGTTAGTAATTTCATCCTGGATGCTGGCCTTCAGGTGTTGTAGAGTTATTGAATGATGACATAAAGTCGATATTTAAAAAAAAACCGAAGAAAAATCACAAGTGGCCCAAATCCGAGAAGCTGCTAGCCGTTCAAATCACTGAATGTTCATTCGAAAAGTAGACCTCGACAGAAAACGTACGCTCCTCCGAGATTCCAATGCAGAATAGCGACTTACCAAGGTGGGAACAAAACTTTAGAACCATCCCTTTGGAATGAGACAACTCCCACCCCGCAACAACATTTATAACCTGAAAGTCGCACATTTCAAAAAAGGAAATTATGGTGCCCCACCCTGTACTGTCAAACCAATTTTAAAAGCATAAACGACTGCGAAATCGAAGAATAGAAGCCGTATTTTTCAAAAAGAGGGAAAAAGAAGTTTTAGGTGTCCACGCTGTCATTACATTGGATGAAGTTTGTTGATTCATCGCCATATGGCATATAGAACAGAAGTAAAGTAAGGTCACACTTGAAACTTGAGTAGAATTTAGAATTAAGAAAAAAAAAGGGCAGCAATAATCTTTGAAACCATAAAAGTGGGCTAATCACCATCACCCTAACTAAAGCTTGTCAAAGATGCTTTTGGAATCAAGTAGAAGTAAAGCGAATGGACCGTAAAATATATACACACAAAAAAATTGAATAGTGGCGAAGAAATATCTCAGCGAAAGACAAAAGGAGAAGGGCCGGGCCTGAAACTAGGTCGTCAGTCCTTTGTTACTGAAGTAAGAGGACTTGCAGCTGATGGAGGCTCTTATGATGGTAGAAATAACTGGACATCGACCTTCGAAAAGGGAAGTTGGAGGGATTGTGTAGGAAGTTGTGCTATGGCCACGCCCTAAAAAATATCTTGTTCCACTGTTGTAAAGCATTGCAGGGCGACTTGTCTTCGGAAAGTTAAAGCAATCAGGAAATTTGATTGAGTGCGACTTTTAAGAAGTTGGAAGCATAATATATATCATGTGATACTCTATTTTCACTACTTGTCTTTGAGTTTCTGCTCCTTAAGAAAGATTTTATGCTTTATTTAGGTTGATATTTCTTTATGCACGGGTTACTAGTACAACCACGCCTTGGAGAGATCTTTCGTAACAGTTTATAAACATTACGTAATGAAAATTTTCGCCTAGGGCATTTTCATAAGAAATATACAGATTATATGCTCTTTTTTTTTAATTTGATCTTTAAGAAATCGTGTTTTATCTGCCACAAGATGAAATACAGTGAAATTGGATTGTGGAAGATCGCCTTTTTATTTAAAGAAATATTGGATAAACAAAGCAATACAGAAAAAAATTAGAAATAACATAATTAGCAAACAAGTAATTTACTGCAAGATTATTATATTTTGCACACATTTTTGATCACGTGCATCTTGTGTTACTTAACGTTATATCAAATTAACTTATTTTATGTCAAACTGGCGCGAAAAACATAAGTGTTCAATTAATATAGGTGTTACAATAAACAGTATTATAACAAAGTACAAATTACTTCCTAAAGTTAAAAGATTTTTATAGAATTAAAAAATTACAGTTTTTTAATAAATATGTTATTATTTTGTAAATAATACATTATTCAATAATAAGCTGCTGCACAAATATTATTAGTTATTACACGACAGAGATATTTTTTGAAAGTTAATGAACGAATGTCGGTGAGAATCAAAATATTTCAGCGATGTTTTTATTATATATATAATTTTCCAACAAATTCTTCTTTAAAAGTAATTTTTTATAACCTTTTTTTACATGTATTTTAACAACATGTGCAAATTAAAAATGCATACTCATTACTCTTTAAATTTATGTGTCCCAAAAATCATTAAGATAAGAAACCTTATCAGTAGCTCACTTTCTTATAATCATAAAATATTCTAGGCTAATGTCGGTGTCGGAGATCCAACTGAGTTAAAACAAATACAACCCATTTACTATTTCTTTGAATCATTATTGAGCGTTATAAATTTAGCCAACGGCATCAAGCGTTGTAATTGAGATGTTTTAAAAGGCAATTTCGTGATTCGATCGTCCTAATTTTGGCAACTAAGATTTAGGAGATAAATTGCCCCACACTGGAAAATGTGTTAACAGCCAACCAAAACGATCCCAGACCTTAAATTTTTCACGCGAGACCGATTCTTGAAATAAGGTCTTTTAATTAGCTAATTAATAGCACCCGACATGTTGAAACAATTTCGCGGTCATGGTTTTGTTGCCGCAAAAAACATAAGAAATGGCTTTTGTTCTCACCGAGAAACTGCCCCGCCGACCTGCTTTTGTGGCACTGACAAGAAGGAGCCATTAATATAATTGCTGGCAAAACTAAACAAGAGGAAGCTGAGGAGGGATATTGTGCTGTGTTTATTGTTATGTAACAGGAAGATTTTTGCGCAAATGTCGGAAATCAGAGAGCTTAAGATGACTGTAATTTTAGGCTTAGTATTATTTTGACTTTCACGGTGCTCGCGTGATAAGTTGTAATTTTTTGTTGTTTTGTGTATTCGTGTAAAAACGTTTCTTAACTAAGCATTGCATATAATGAAGCTCTCCGACAAGCACATTAATTTTATGTTGAACTGTAACCATACGTAATAAGGCGGGTCTGAAGAAGGAATGTTCGCTATTTCGTATTGTGTCCAATTTGAGAAAATATTGTTAATCAGTAGGAATGGAGGCCATTCATCGCGTCACGTGATAACGGTGATCGCTGGTTTGTTTACCAAATTTTTAATTGAGTTCTACGGAGAGTTCAAGAAGCAAAATTAGCTATCTTGAAATTAGACTATTTTCATAGCTTTTTCTGGTTATAAACCAAGTAATTTACCTTTAATTTTAATCATTGTAAAAGAAATTTATTAATTATTACAGTAGTTATAGTGTTTTATCTAGTGTTAATTTTATATAACGTAGAACTTTATTTAGTCCTAGTTTTTAATAGCGTAGAATTTTATTTTGGCCTAGTTTTAATTAGGTTGGTCGAACCTAAAGTAAAGCGATACTACAGCTTCCTTTGTTTACATTGCTATCACGTGACCTATGACGCTGTATGAATTGCCTCCATTGAGACATATACAATGGTGAAAAAATTATTTAGTTCAATAATTTTTCTCTATTTTTAATTGCAGTTAGTTTAAGTTTGTAATGTTACCTTTAACGAATTAATTTTGAATAACCACATCATTCCTATTTTTAATACCATTTATTTGATTCGCTTTTCGTTTGCTATTGCATGAATCTTGAGTATTTGGTTTTTTGGGTAATGGAAAGACTTTTGGTTACACTGTACAATAGCTCATTAGAAAATATTGCAATAAAAACATAGAAGTATTCGTTAGAAGTTGGTATTTTTATACTTATGGTGTATAAATTTATTCTTTATTTTATGAGCCAAATTTCGGAGAATGGAGCTTGAAGTTTTTATAAACGACGATGCGAGTTCAAAAATATTCAAATAAGCTGAGGATCGCTGAAATTAAAATTATTATGCATTTTTTTGCAAACTGTATAAGTGTTAGTACTTTTTCCCAGATATTACATATTATAGTTCACTTGGATAGAAAATATTAAGCAATTTACCAGGTGTCGCCTAGCGGATATTTTTTATTCTAAAATACATTCGTCTCAAAGATTTTAAAACCTAAGTATTTTATATTTAATCCATTTGCCACTGTGATGTGAATAATGTAACAGTTTTCAAAATAAATCGATTTTATGTTGACAGCGGCACTTAGGTGAGTAGCATAAAGAAAAATTGCTCACAATATGTTTATTGTAAATGAACAAAATTTTGCTTTGCTACTTTTTTGTTGAAAATAAAATCATCGCTCATAATATTGTAGAAATAAAATCTGTGTGAACCGACTTATGTAAAACTGAGTTACATAAAGGTGCAATGTGTTGCTTTATAAAAGCAGAATGAGTGAGTTAATTTCCTCGAGTTTCGGGAAATTTTCCAGTTCACTTGTTTAAAACAGAAACACTTTAACATAAAAATATCACTTATTCTTAAATTCTTATTCACTGTAACAAACTCTAGTTTAACCTTTCACCTAAAAAAAGAAAGAAAAAAATGGTGAAATTTCGCTGCAACCAACATTTGGTGCTAAAGTTGAATAATTATAATGGTTCCTAAATTCATTTCTGGTGAAACTACACCATTATGATGGTTCAACTTAGTCCCAAATGTTGGTTGCAGCTAAATTTCACCATTTTTTCCGTAAAATGTTAAACTAGAATTTTTTACAGTGTTCTTCCTTTTTTCATCCTTTCTTTTTTTTTATTCACGCTTCGCTGTTCAAGTTCTTTTAATGTATCATTTATGAAGATTTTTTGTATAGTACCTTTTCACATACACAGACAAAAGTGGGAGGTGCATTATGAGAATGAGTGCATTGTTAAAAATTCTAGTACAACTTTTCACCAAAAAAAAGGTGAAATTTAACTGCAACCTACATTTGGTACTAAATTGAACGATTATAATTGTGTAGTTTCACCATGAATGTGGTTCAAATTAGTACCAAATGTCGGTTGCAGCTAAATTTCACCGTTTTTTTCGTGAAAATTTGAATTAGATTCCAGTATTGTAATACCTGTGCATAGAATAGGGAAATGGATTATAAAGTAAACGTAGTAGAAATACTTAGGGATGGGTAACGTACTATGTAACCAACATAGAAAATATATCTACTTTTCCCTCTATATTTATATTTTTACAAAATTTCAAACACCAGTTACAAAGAAATTTCGAAATTGGTGGAGCTCCGAAATTTGGAAGTCCGTATTTGAAACTTTGTTCGGTATTGGCAATATGTTTTATTTGCGAAATATGTTTGCAGTTGATTTTGGTTTCACGTTTCAGAAGAATGATTGTTTCATTACATTTTTTCATCAGGTATTCATATTTTGATTTTTTGTTTCTAATCTGAAATTTTGTATGGGTCATAATTGTATATCCTTTACGGAGAAAATGACCATGAAAAAGGAAAGGATTCCCTTATTTAGGTTCTGTTTTTTAAAAAGCTAGAGTGGGCATTTTGAGACTTTTTCTCGTAGGTTTTGAAGAATGATCAACAAAGATAGGTGAAATAAATGCTTCAGAACTTTCTCGACGAGGTTACTCACCCACTCAAATTTTGATCAAGAACCAACCTACTCGCAATCAATGTGATCAAACTGAGGCGTGACAATAATTACGTCGTTCAGATTAAATTTAAATATCTTATTTTTGTTGTAAATCTGAATAAATTAATGTTTTGATTTAGTAGGAAATGAACTAAGGGGTTTTAAGGGGGTATTCTAGTGTAGAGGCATGAATTTCGCCCGGTTTTGAAGCGCCGTACAAAGGAAACAAAAAATATTTTTGCCATCTATTTTTTTTATCATTTGTTTATTGATGTTTTATTATTATATAAAAAAATAACCAAAAAAAATAATTAAAATTGACTGAGTTATGAGCAGTCAAAGTGGAAGATCCAAAAAAAAAGAGGGTGTCATGGCGTGCATTATTTCAACCCTCCTGGTGATCTGAAAAATAAAAAAACAGACGGGTTCTTAATTATTATAAATGCGGCTATCGTATGAAGCTTGGACAGGTTTTTTTTTTTTTTAAATTACAAAGCGGCTGTTTGAAAAAAAATTTTTCCCCTTTTTGTATATTTTTTTAACAGTTACGAATTTTTTAAAAATATTAAATGAAAAGTTACAGTTTTGGGCAAAGTTCACACGATAAAGCGATGTATAAAGAACATCCTCTCCAAATTTGAAGTAAATCGGTCCATTAGAACTCGAAATATCCTTACCGCCAGCTCGAAAAAAGTAGTTTCGAGAAAAACGCGTTTAAAGTTTTGAGACAAGTTTTCGGCAATTTTGCTTATAGAATGGTACAGAATACTTACATATTTTTAATCGGCGATTTCTGCTGCATATAAGAAACCTTCCTCTACTTCGAAATGCTCATTCTCCGATGTTCTCTGGTAAAAACGAGCAGTTCTACCCTTCTTTGACGCCTCTGAAGACCGAAGCTCCGAGAGCTCGATACGCGCGCTTCGTACCGTCTCGCTGCAAAAGCATTAGCTTCTGGGCCAATCGTGATTCCCATAACATCTAAGATTTTTAATATGGGTATAAAACCTTCATTAAGAATACTGGCTGCGAAGGTTGGCTCAAAACTAACTTAAGGAAGTCACTAAAACTCAAAACTTGTTAAAGGGAGGATATTTCAACAAAACCAGTTCCTATGTCCTTCAATTAAATATAGATTTAAAAGGGATAGTATACAATAAAGATTTTATAAGGGATATTCAACCGTAGGGACTCGGGAACGCCTACCGGCGTTTGTTGACTTGTAGCGGTCGGACAGGAACCGATGCCACGTCACTAAAACGGCTATACTCATGAATTAATAGGAATTTTGAAAAATCCTTTTAATGGCATATTCTGGAATGTCTAAACTTTGGAAATATGAAAGAAAAAAAAATCGATTTTTCAAAATTCTACACTAAAATACCCCCTTAATATTGTTATTAAATTTAAGGGAAAAGGATTAAAAAGTATATTTGGTTACTGTTTGTAAGTAAAATTAAAGTTCAAGCAAAAGTTAAAATAAGGGAAATTTCATAAAATAAATTTTATAGCTATTTAATGGAGGCAATTCACCGCTAGAGGGACTCATGAGCGATCATCGTTGTCACGTGATATCCTCTCTTTGTTTATCAAGATTTTCAATTGAGCTCTACATGGCGTTCACTAGGCAAAATTAGTTATCTTAAAATTAATTAGACTATTTTCACAGCTTTTTCTGATTATAACCCAGTATTTATATTTAATTTCGTCATTAAAAAAGAAATGTATTAATTATTACAATAGTTATAGTGCTTTATTTACTGTTTTAAATTTTTTGTAATGTAGAAGAACTTTATTTAGGCCTAGTGGCCTTTATATTTAGGCCTTATTAGCCTTTATTTAGGCCTTAGGTTTTTAATTAGATTTGTGGAACTCGAAGTAAAGTGATGCTACGGCTTCCTTTGTTTACATTGCTTTAATCGCTGCCACGTGACCAATGACGTTCTTGAATTGCCTCTATTGAAACGAGGATTGTGTGCTATAGTCTTAGGTATAGCATAGTAGCAGGTGCCATAGTCTATATCAAAATCAAAATTATGTGGTCATATAGAAGATATCAAAATGCGTGTTGAATCTTATGTCATTGAATGATGTCGATAAATTTTGAAAAATAACTTCTACCAAAAATCAAGCAACTTATACATTCATGAGATTAATTTTTCTTGAATTGACGTTAAATAAAATCTCATAAAATAAAAATATTTTAAAAAAATATTTTGCATGATTATTTCATAAACAAGATAGTTAAGTTCTTGCATATCACGAAATTTATTGATTTTCTGTATCTGGTTCTGCATTATGTCACATTAGAATCTGCGTAAGGGAGCAAAAAGAGTTTTGTATCTTCTGTAGCCTCGCATAATGTAGTATACTTTTCCAGAAAGCGTTCGAAATCCCTTTTGTAGCCTCGCGTATGGGAGGTACAAAAGGGATTTTGAACGCTTTCTGGAAAAATGATTAGTTTTTCCCCGAACTCATTCTTCATTTTATATACAATAGAATTTAGATGAACCTGTTTTGATTTCGTAAAAAAAAAAGTGGGTTAGGTATACACAGTGTGTCAAAGAATTTGAAAGACTAGATTTATAAAAAAAAATAAGAACTAGTAATTACGTTTTTTTAAGTATTTTTATTCAAAATTATCTCCTTCGGCTTCAATACATTTGTTACAGCGGTGTAACAACGATTTGAATGCCTGTTCCAGCTTACATTGTGCGGCTGCCTCCAAAGCATGCGATGAAGCTGTTTGTACATAGTGTGTCAAAAAACTTTTAAGACTGCAGCTGAAACTAAGCTTACAGTGGCTCTATCTGTGTTATCGAGCATTCGTGAAACTCCTTAACTATCAGTTGCTCCACTACTAAAACCTCAGTTCATTTGTTTACATTTTTTTTTTTACTTTAATGACACTGACACTATACAAACAGCTTCGACGCGAGCTTTGAAGGCAGTCCCACAATGTGAGCTGGAACAGGCATTCGAATCGTTGTTAAACCGCTGTAACAAGCCGAAGGAGGTTATTTTGAATAAAAATACTTAAAAATAATGTAATCGCTAGTTTTTATTTTATTTTTTGAACCTAGTCTTAAAAATTCTTTGACACACTGTGTATGTCTATACCTTTTTTCCGAACTACATCCTCAATAGTTCCCGGACTCGCGGATATACACGTATAGAATACCTGAAGATAAATGTCAAAGCAAGAGGTTAAGGATCTTTTATTTGAAAGATTAATCACAGATATACAAAAAGAGTCATTCTTCTAAACATTAAAATCCTAACGAGCAGTTCTATTCCAAATAGCAGAGCTTTCGTAAGGCTAACCTTGCATTGTGCTTTGTCTGCCTCCCATTTAACCTCAACCCCTCATATAGTACGATGCGAATTAAACTGGGGATCGCTGGCCATTACACTCATTACAAGTCGTTTTGAGCTCGTTCTGTCATGGCCGGATGAGTTTTATTTCCCTGTAATGGACATAAGAGGAAGAGGGGAAGTTTTTGGTGAGAGATTTGTGCGGAAAAGTTGATTATCTACGCAACAGAGTGAAACGGTTCTTCCCAGCGTGGTCGCCATTTTGAATTTCGCACGATGCGACAACAATTTGGATCCTCATATGATCATCACTTCCTATTGTATTCGAGCAGGAACTATTAAATTCCAAGGATTTCTTTGCTGTCAACGGGAAGCAAACAATGAATATATTTTCCAGTTTTCTTGTTTTTCTCTCGTTTTTAGGAGTATTTCATAGCCATGACCCTGTTTCGAATTGTCATGATATTAATGAATTTGTTACAGGAATGTTTTTAAATAGTCCAGTACTGTCACCTAGCAGGTAATATAAGTAATAATTAATTTTCCTCGAATGATGAATGCATTGCTCGTAAGTTTGAGGTGCGCTACTTTTTAGCACTCCAGTCTGGAAATATCTCGGGCAGGAGAAAAAGGACGCGTGTCTTCACCCCGTGGTTTTAACACGAGCAAGTATGAAGGGATTAAAAATAATTTTTTTTATTTGGTTGTGTGTTAATCCTGCAGAAGAATTTATTACATGAAGTCATGTGTTACTCACAGATATTAACTCAAACGGTAGTTGGTTTCTCGCAAGCGCTTCGTAAGTTAAAATGGTAAAGATTCAAATTTTGTATTGAAGGAGGGAGAGGGGCGGAATTCGACAAAAGAAAAGTATGAAACGTCAGTGAAGGTATTGTTCTTTATCTAAGATGGTAAACTGATTTTTTAAAAATGTATTTTTGCATATTTTAAATAAAAATAATTTTTTTAATCCATTCAATTTAAACAAATGTAGTATGTACATAGCAAAGAAGTGTATACATAAGTCAAAGGTACATAGTAAGATACAATAAGTTCGGTTATGCGTACGAAAAGTAAAATGGAATAGACAAAGATATGATGAAAGTAAAATTGGAAACATTTACAAAATTTATTTTAAACATTTAGAGAAAAATAAGCAAATACCATGAAGGCAAACAAACCAATTTTTCGACGCAAAACTCTGCTATCGGAATGTTATGTAAACTTATGCTTGAGTATACTTTGCTTAATCGAGTACACTTTTCTTTACACTTTGCTTCAAAATGTGATCCCATTTTGTATTTTTTTCACGTTAAGATCAATTTCTGATATCAAATTTCGAAGAACTACAACTAAAACTACTTGTATAGCATTATGAACAAGTACATATTATTTTTTCTTTTTAAACTTAAGTTTCTGCTACCTTCGTGCAATTCACATGAATTTACTTAAAATTTACATAAGTAAGAGTTTTATCTCCAGTTGAAGGAAATAAATTGTAAAAATATGAACAAGTATGTTAATTAAGTTATTCAAAAGTATGCATAATATTTGATTACATATTGAAGTATGTTTATATTTGTATATAAGTTTCAAAGTTGTTATACTATTGCCTTTCCCCCACCCAAATATTGTATTGTTACTTGTCGCCAGTAAAAATGCAGCTCGGAGTCAAAGAACTGTAGCTTATTATTGTTATTTTTTTACTTTCACCTACTGTTTGAAGTACAATAAACGCTTACAAAAATAATTTATTTAACGCTATCAATATAAGTTTATCTTTTTTTTTCGGCTAAGCCACAAAGAAATAAAACTAATCCTTAAACGTGATGTTTTTGTAGAAATTTTGTCAAAAAAATAATAAATAAAAGAAACTAATTTGTGGAAATGAGACACAGAACAATACTTTAAAGTATCATTCACTACCTACTTATCAGGTATCTCTATCGTCAATGAGATTTTGATGCATAGCAAGTAAAAGGTGGGGCACTTCTGATGATCCGAGTTCGAAACTAGCTTCTTATTTTCAAAGGAAAGCCGCCAAAACCCGTCATTTTGCATCATCATATGAGCATAAAAAAATCATAAGTTATCATCACTATTCAGTTTCTCAGACAATTCCTTGACGAACAGCATAGATAGAGTAAAAGACAGGAAAAAAATATATATTTTGTTATGTCTCGCCTTTCACATAAGAATATTCTCGTTAAAAATGTCTTCGACGTTGAAGTTTCCTTAAATATAATAACGTATCAATTTTTTGAAGGTTTTAGAAATTCACTTATGCTTGGATTTAATTCTAGAAAATGTCCACTTTATGGATCGTAAAAAATGCAGCAATGCTTTGACCACCTGCACGTAAATTATTTTATCAAATGTCTGTCCGTTGAAATTGATCCAAAACTCATTAATAAAGCTTCTGAACATTGAAGGGAAAAAAAAGTTGGTAAATAATATCTGAGCTTGTTAAAATGTATAATACAATACTTGATGAAAAAACAGGTTTTTTCTTTTAATGTATTTTTTTAAAATATTAATTTTTTTTAATAATTATTTTATTCTGGGTAATAATTCTCATCTAAGACGTGTAGTCTTTACTTAGTTTTCGAAGCAATTCCTCCTTAAATATTTCTTCTCGGCGGAAAAAAAAAGAAATGCAGCTCTGTCAATATTATTCAGATAATATTGCGGTATTTTAAAACGAAAAAATGTATTCTTAAAAACTAAATAACCAGATTTTAACCAGCAAAATAACCAGAAATTTTAAACAAGTAAGCAATTTCTACATGATCCTTTCCAGTAGAGATTTTTGGAATCATATGAGGCAGAAAATTTTCTGCACACTTAAAAGTTCATTTCATGATCTTCTAAATCACTGTCTTCAAGAACTACATCCTGCAAGAATCAGCTATATAAATAACGCAGCGTTCCGATTTATCGTGACTGAACATCTCAACCTACAAGTCTTCCTATCATTACATCAATTAGGTATTTGACCATCCCATATTGTTCCATTCGTGCTAGAAGAACACATTGAGGTTACACGGTCTGTCCATTCAGACGAGCACAAAAAGCCTGGACACATTGCTTTTATTGTTCCGAGCTCCAAACATGGCAGAAGCTCGATGGCTCAACTGATTTATATCCTCTTGTGCTGTCATCGACCACCATTTTGGCTCACAGAGTGGTTGGCCCAAATACAAGGTTATTTGCCAGAATAGATGATTTTCCGTTGCAGTGATTTTTAGAACTTTTGCTGGCGAGGCTTAACGGATTTATCGGGAATCATCCGAAAATGATTTTAGGGTTCTAGAGTAACGGCCCACGAAAGAAGAGTATAATTTTTTGGCATTAGGTAGGCGAAATTCGTCAGTCTTCCCATGCGGGACGTTTCCGCAAGATGCCTTAAGCTACATTGAGTTTCCTTGTATGTACAAAATTGCCATTTTGTATTGATTAGTTTTTTTTTTAATCGTACCTGCCAACTTTTACGATTTTTCGTTAATTTTTATGAAAATTGGTAAGCTTTTGCGATTTTACGCTTGTAATTCTTTTCTTACGATTTCCCCCCTTTTCTAAGATTTGACGATTTTTATTGAAATCCTGGCAATTTTTCGCAAAAACTTGATCTGTTTTCACCAAATTTCAGTAATTTTTTTGTAAAGTTTTGTTTAATTCCTGGAGTTTAATGACTGGATTAGTTAAACTTTAATGAAATCATTGGCTTGTTTAGACTTTAATAATAATGACTGGGTTATTTAGATATTGATTTTTTGACTGGATTATTTAAACCTTCATGACTATTAGAATAAAGAATAGATTTATTTTGAAGTATGTGTTTACTAAATGGTGAGTTGTTTTCCTTCAGCGATCAGAGAAACAACTCTCCACTTGTTCTGAATTTTTGAGAAAAAATTTCTGAATCCTTATCTTAATTCTGAATCCCCTTATCTTAATGGGTTTACAAGTATGTTTTTCTCCGGTGTAAGTTCATATATATATATATATGTATACAGGTACATATAACTTTGAAATAACATTGTACATTAATGAAAAGTAGTTTAAAAATACTTGTACAAGTTGTATCATTGTGTTTATTCTTATTTTTTGGTTTGTGTTAACTGAGAATGAATTTGTGAAAGCTAACTTCAGTAAGTGGGTTGCGGAATCCTGCTCTTTTTTTCCCACTTGAGCTGTTGTTATTCGATTGCTTTCATTGCTCCTGCTTTTAGACACTGATCCATTGAATTTCCTGCAGTGTTTCTTTTGCAAATAAGTCATAATCAACAAATAATGCAAAAGGTTTGTAATGAATTGGCAGTTTTTAAAGTTTAAAAATGGCGAGCAAAATTTACTATCTGGCAGCTCTTGGCGATTTTTTTGACAGCAAGAAGCAATGTTTTCAAGATGGCTATCAGGCAAAACAACCCAGAAAGCATGTTTCAAAGCAACATAAGTACCTACGTCATATGCCATCTCTTCTGGAAGGGCCAATAAAAATTTACAGTTACTGAGAAAAATCCAAGTAGCTATAATAGTAAAATTAAATAACCGTAAAATATTTAATTTTTAAGGCAAAAGAGTAAGCTTTTCAGATAAATTTGTGGATACAAGTTACCTTTATCTATCAAAAGGCTAAAATTACTCAAAATATGTCTAAAATATGCGAGAGATTAAAAAAGTTTTGGTGAAATCAAGTTGTTATGAAACCGATACCAATTTGAAATAATTGGACTAGAAAATCTTTGATTGCATCCTATTTAACTTGCCTTATTTGTGTCCTTAAAATCAATTCACCAAAAAGCCTTTGTAAAGAAAAAGTAAAATGTTCATTAAAGTAATGGCAGGAACTCTGTTCGGCACAATTGACTAAATGCCGTTAGCATAAAGCACAAGACATATAAATATCTACAACCGGTTCGTTGCAATTGGTTCTTAACAATTCTTCCGTGCTCTGAATTTGATGAGTCTACCATCTGCTTGACGAATTGACACCGTGAATTGTTGGCAAACTCGAGGCACAAGGTCAATGGAAGGTTTCGGTGAATGATTCTGAGAGCATTTCCTTTCCAGAATGAAGTTCTTATGGTAAAAAGATATTTTACTTGCTTCGTCGGTTTTTACACGAAAAGAAGAGAGAGAGAGAAAAAAGAGCTAATTAGAGGTTGCAATGTTTTTAAGGAAGGAATATTCTTGTTTGAAGTTCACTTATAAATTGCTTTCTATATATAAAAAGTTCTTTTTAGATATGTAGCGAAGTTTTAAGGCTCTCAATTACTTTTATGTTTTTTGTAGCTTTCATGAAAAACTCGTTTATTATAGGTTCTTACATGTTCTTGAGGATTTCTTTGTTTTAACTTCCAAAACATTTTTATTAACTAAAATTATCACAAATTTAATGGCAATTTAGATTTGAACGTTTTGACGAATACAAACGTAGATAAGAGAAAAATAAATAAATCTGATCCAAATGTTTCTTTTAAGCAAAATTTTAGAATTCTTCATGGTAGTTTCAAGTTTTCTTTCTTCTCTTCTCAAATTGCGGGCAGAGGAAGAAAATACAAGTTTAGGTCATGTTATTGGACTGTGTGTGATGGAGAGGCCCAGATCGATTATTTCAGTAGAGGAAAAGGAGAAAAGATGAATACTCCTAAAATTATATTTAGAAAGGAAAAAAACACATACACACACAGACACATTCATAAATGTACATTATCTTCTGAAAGCCAGCAGGGAATTTGCCCTTTCTTGCAACCCCTAACTGAAGGGTTTGAAGAGAGCTAAAAACTTCAGGTGTTTCTGAAATATAAACTATAAATTAAAATTAATTGCATCACACCATTAAATTAAGAACAAAATCTTGTAAATGAACGCACGGAATATATCGCTTCAAACTTCCTTTTAAGAACTGAAGTGAAGGTACTCCACTCTGTCCCACCTCAGAATGAAGGAAGTTCAAGGCGCGTAGGGGAGTTCCTGTAAATAAATAAACTTCAAAAACGAAAAGGCATTTTTTTGACCTTCGGCCAACTTCCTGATTTCGAATGAACTCTCGCTTTTTTCCGATCGAGTCTCACCCGTTTTTCCTCAAACGTGAACTCCTCCCGTCAAGCTAATTCTCATTTATAACATTTCAAGAATGTTTCGAGTGGTAGGCGAAGCAGACTGGGTCATTGCATGTTCAAACATAATTTATTACCATAATGTCAACAAAGGTTTCCTTGATTAGCTCGAGGTGTGTAAAAACGCTTTTTAAGGAACAATTTAAACTAAGGTAATATCGCAGACTTACAAAACGGAACTCAAGGCTTCTTGGGGGAAAAAAGCATAACACGTATTCAGTTTTTTCTTTACATTAGTAGTTTACTTTTTTCTGATTTGCTTTCTGGTAAAGAGGATTTCTTTCGCGCACATTTTGAAAAAAAGATGCAGCTGAAGTTTTATGGGCAAACAATGTTGCAAAAACCGTTGACTCTATACTAAACGTAATCTACGAAATCTTTTGCTCTTCGCAAACTCATTGGCTTTCATTATTATATTTTTTTCTTATTAAAAATTACTTGACATAAAATTAATTGCTTTAGTATGTCTATGCAGTTTTTGGCGCTCATCATTCATATACCTCGCCAACCCTCCGCCATAACTGGGTAATCCACTGTTTTAACCTGAGTCTTTCTCACAGCTATGCATAAAGTTAATTATGAACGCATGATTAAATTCGATTTGTTAAAATTACTTTAAGTGATTTTTCAAGTCATCAATCGTCAACATTTCTGAATGAATATGACTTGACTATTCACAAGTGATAGAAAATGTTCCATTTCCACACAAAAGATTTCGAAATTCATTTGCCAGACTACAGAATTTGCCAATGTAAACCTTCGTTTAGCTTCTTTTTTTTTTTTAAACCTCATAAATATTGTTCGGAAATATATTCTTCGTTCCAAAATCTACAGAATGAAGTAACTGAATAACTAAAATGTTACTACTCCACCTGGGGTTTGCTCTCGGGTATGAGGAAATTGCAGTCTGGTCAAAAACTAAGAAACGTCATATCATTAAATAAAGCTCTTAAAATTCTAATCAAGTATTGTACAAAATGCAATTAGTTGTTCCCCCGTAGAACATCTGCGGATCGGAAATTAACCATTTTAAAATTGTAAAAAATGTTTTATATTTCAAAAGGCTTCATTAAAGATCGCTAGATATAAACATGCGCGATATAAACAAATTAAGGTGTTGCTACTCCAAAGAATCGGAAATTAAAAATTTAGTTATGAATGGAAATACTTTTTAAGATATAGAAGTAAATTTGTTAAAGCCCCGTAAGTTAAAAAAATAAATACAAATATTCTTTTCTTTCTTTATGGTAATCATTAAACAATTTTTTTAAATATCGTTATGCCACAGTTTGGTTTTTGCGTGATGTCAGTATCGTATCGTACCGCAAAATTTAATCGTAACGGTTCCCCGCTAAGTGAATATATATATATATATATATATATATATATATATATATATATATATATTATAGGACTAAAATTTTGTAGCAAAGGAGCAGCAAGGCTTTTTAAGTACATGGTTAGTTTGTTTGGTTGGTTGGTTCCGTGTCTTGAAAGTCACACCCGATCATGCGCCACACATACTGCAGAATTTATATCTACAACTTCGTTATTATAGAGGTCCTCCCGAAAAGGGAACTCATAGAGACTACAAGATTTCTGAACAGCTGAAGATGTGTTCTGCAGTTGATTCTGTTTCTGTATAGTTTTTGCATTCACGATAGGATCTTGTAACATCACTGTTGACTTTTATTCCTTTGCCATGACGAGTTTTCAATCCAATGATAGTTTGAATTAATTTTCGATTCACATTGATTTCGAAGACTTACCGTTCCTCAGCAATCTGTTTTTCTCTAAGTCTGCATTTTGAAGGCGTTTGCGTCAGCAATAGTTATTGAATGAACTACATTTTCAACTTGTAATTGAGTTGCCACACTAGCATGATGTATCAAAGATGCATATATAACGTTCCAACAAGAATGTACTATTCTTCACAGGTATGCGAAGAAGCTCAGACAAAAAGATTAAAACGGCATGGTGTTCCTTTGATTTCGGCTCAAGTTACAGTTTGGATTTATTTTCTTACAAATATAAGAAATCACACATGTGTATGGGATTTTTTAAGCGTTTTTCGCCTTAACTTTTAAAATTTTTTTATTCAGATATTTATTTTCGAATGAAAGATATATGTTCAGATGTAGTACATGAATAATAAGGAATAGCCTATCACTCTGACCATAAATAGAATCCCTTTCATGATAAAATCAGCATTAAAAGCAGAAATTTAAGATTGCTTCTAAGTTATGGTGCTTGTGAACTAATAAGAATAAAATGCAAATCTTGCTGTTAAATTATGTAGTTGGCTATCTATTGTGGTAGCCAACTGAACATCATCTACTCTACACCCTCTCTGCTCACTTTCTCTTCTCTACACCTTCAGTATCACATTCAAAGCAAGGAAATAACAATCACACTCGTAATTCAAATCGTGATTTTTTTGTTAAACTGAAATTCAAAACCAAAAAACGCTGTTGTTTAGGAAATTCAACGTGAAAACATCATTATGTTCTCCTCCACGGCGAAGTCCAGCCACATACTTCCCCCAAAGTGGGAGTTGTTGCCAGCGTCCGATAAGACATTTTACCACATTTAGCAATGCCTTAGCCATCCACTTGAAAACAGAAATCGAAAGTTTCGTGGAGGCAGGCATGAGAAATGAGTCGAGATATTCGTGGGTAGGAGTGCCGTGCTCTGACTTTTTGTCGGCGCCTGTTTTCTTCTGGGTGGAATGACCGTGTTCCTTTGCTGAAACTCGTGACTCCAAGATGGCACGAGTTTCGGCAGAGGTCAGCTGTTCCTGCAATCGCTGGTCTCCAAAGCAAAACGTTTTTAGCAGCTGAAGGGATTTCAATCCAACATGATGCAGGGGAAAACCGGCAGATTTTGCTTGATTAATGCGATTAGTTAGAGGCTTGATTCAGCGAAGGTCACGTGTGATTTGATAATGATTTTAATGACGCGAAAATCTTCAAACTTCGAAAAAACTCCTACATGTAAAATAATGACTTTAAATATTTCCGTAAGAAATATATGCTTACCTCCCACCATTTTGTATGTTTTAGTGAAAATTTCAAAAAGAGAATTTATTTCTGACAATTTCAAGTTTTCACGATCAACATATGCAGTTAAGTTTTTGTTTGTTTGGTTTTATGTTTCAGGATTAGACATAAAATTTTGCTTACGCAATTTTGCTAAATTACTGCCGTCCTCAATTTAGTAATCGAATGCAGCGCATCAAGCCTTCCCCACAACTCTAGAAAGGAATCCAGTCTGAAAGAAAAAACATTGTTATTTCTCATTTACCTCCAAATCGAATCATCAGTACGTCATGACGGTCGAAGGTTCGAATCTTATTCCCACCGTTCCGAAATATTCTTTCTTGACCTAACACTTGAGGATGTCAAGGGCACTGATGCGGATGGCCTGTCGTCGCCCGCGCATTGACCCTTTGTCGAAAATCTCATCCCTTTTTTGCAGACACGGTTGGCTAATTTTTGATAGTATTCACGGATTTAAGTCTATATATATTCTTTAATTACTTCTCTCATAGAATTAGATTAAGTGATTCCTGATTCGAGGGCTTCGTACCCAGACATTCAATGATATATGATGATATCAAAAGAGTGATTCATATATAGTATTCACGGATTTAAGTCTATATATATTCTTTAATTACTTCTCTCATAGAATTAGATTAAGTGATTCCTGATTCGAGGGCTTCGTACCCAGACATTCAATGATATATGATGATATCAAAAGAGTGATTCATATACGGATGGGATTCTTAAATTTCTTTATGATGCAAAAGATAAAATGATTAAACATATCAAGGAGTTCTTTAAAGGATTTTTTAACATGCTAAATGGTTTCATTGTTTATCAAGTATTTTTTACCAATGCTCTTATTATAAAATTCAATCTGAAGTTATAAATCTTTAAAAAAAAGTGTTGCGCTGCTTTAAATAATATTGCTCTATTATATTTTACTGAAAAATAAAAGCTCGAAATATAGTAATTTTTCTTTGAATGTTGCACTAAAAGAAATTATCAGTATACTTCTCTTATAGAATTAAAAAAATATATATGTATTTTGATTGAATCTCTCATCATGGAATCCACTTTAGGAAATACCACAGGATTAAATTAAACATTTATGGACAAAATTAAACATTAGGCAAACAAATGACATTTGTTTTTGGATAATATAAAATAAATGACTAGTAGAAAAAATGTATTTTTTTTCTTTGAGTTTACCTGTATTTGAAATACTGATATAATTAGTTTTTCTTAGTTACACCATTCAATCAAGCTCTAGTTCCGCATTCAGGGAAGAGACATAGAAAACTGGTGGGAAAAAAACGGCATGCATCACCTTTTGTCCTTTAGCATTACAATATCGATTTAATTAGAAAAGCAAAATAATAATAATAACAATAAAATAAACTAAAATAAAAAGAGATTTTTTTCGAAAACTGCTTCTCCTGGTGCGAAATGACTAAATATAAATGGTAATGAATTTAAAACTGGAAAATATTAAATGAGATCATATATTTTACTTCTTTTGTAAAACTACACGAGGTTATAAAACCACAGCTTCAGAAATGAAATTTATTTCTCTTTTTAGAGTTATTTTTTATTTCATCTATTTCAAATCTTTACGAGCCCAAATTTCAATAATTGGAGTATTTGAAAGCACAGAGGAAACTTTTTATGTGTTAATTAATTCTGATACATTAATTTAATTTATAAATCTCTTTCATGCATGATTTTCATTTTAATGTTTCATTTTTGGTTGAACCATTGTTGCATTTCGTTCACTCATTTATTGGTTAGTTCTCATATCTATAGTGAATGAAATCATTCAAAACAAATCAATCAAAAAAATCTAGTTATGTTTTGTTTAATTGAAACATTAATATGAACTTGTATCATAACATTTTTCCGTTGTTTACTCATTCTTGGAATGTTCCAATACATATATTTTTAACCTCCAAATTATCGCAGTTACGTTCCAATTTTAGGGAATGAAAAACAAATGATTTTTTTCAGTGGGTAAAAATCACTATCCACAACAAAAGAAAAATCAATAAGCGAAAATAAAACTAAATAATTAATTTTCCTTCCGGCATTTATGGATTATGTTATCAATTCTAGATATAAAAGTTCTCCAACTTCTGGATCCATTCATACGCGTGCATATTACTATTCGAAAATTGATGGAGAAAATCAGGTGCACAGCCGAGAATTTTAGAAAAGTAAATTGTCAAGTTCGAATCTGAAATAGAAATATCAAATGTTACATTCTGATTTGAGGGCTGATTTGTTTCTGTTTAAAGATTCCTTTCATTTCTTGCTTCATAAAAATATAAAATATAAACAACACTTTTGAAGGGGGAAAACGTGTATTATTTCTCCCCTCCACTCTGGTTTGGAATAACACAGCTATCCACCTGAGAGAAAAGATGGCCTAAGACACTTTTTTTTATGTATGTCCAGCTTCTCTGTATTATTGTATTGAAATCACTGAAGCAGTTACTTTCAAACAATTGCTCGAAAATTCAAGCATTCCAACCCATTTTTAATTGTTTCCGACGAATTGGGAAAAACAGTATTTGATGTATTTCTCAAAATATGACGATTGCAATTCTCAGAACAAATTTTTGTTTCAATGATATATTGAGCAAATTTGAGCACTGAGATGGATATATTTTAATTAATATTACATCCTAAAACTCTGCTTCAAATTGTGTTATAAGTGTCATCAATCATTCCAACATCGTTATGAATTTTTTAAGTTTTAAAATGCTGTTTGCCGTCTCTTTAAAATTTAAAAGTGGGTATCTGTGATGAGTATGCACTCGATGTCAATTCATTGAGACGTGGTGACATCATTATGTTACCTGATAGAAGTTTTCCTGGTTCTCTCCAATTCAGTCTGCGCGTGAGGCAGGAAGCTTTAGACTTCTTCAATAAGGTTTTTGAGAAAAACAAGGCATCCTATGGCTTGCCTTCTTCCCTTTGAGTAAAGCATTTTACCAAATGCTCTGCTCAAAATGAACTTTGCCTTCTGCAGTTTGGTAAGTTGAGGCATTTGAGTCGTTAAACACAAAACAAAACAAACAAGGAGTAAATCTGCACATTATTCAAACATTTACCATCGAACTTATCCGGCTTCCACGAAAGTGATCCTTTTTAATTCTGACTTATAAATGTTTCTAACAAAAAGAACAGAGAGCAAAGGTTCTGCATCCATTTAAGTTTTTTACCGGAAGTGCAGTATCGCTCTTTGTATCCGTCAACATTTGCTTGAAGACTCGTGATCAGAGACGCGTGACCACCCCTGAAGTTGACCGTAACCGTCTGCGGGATCACACTTCATTAGCATTAGCTAGCTTTAGCAAAAGTTAAAGCAGTTAGGGGCACATTGTCGTCTGCTGTGCGCTCACCTGAACCTCTTGTTTGCTGTTGTGTTGCGTGCCTGTCGGAAATAGCACGGCAGCTTGCATGCGGAGGATGTGTGTCTGTCTCTGGAGACAATTCTGTGTGACTTTAGAAAGAATAATCAACTCGTTCGTCTGGTTGTTATTCCAAGAGAGAACTGAGTCATGAAGTCAGTAGATATTTATGGAGACACATTAGTGAAACACAACATAAACACACCTAGCTGGCTCGTCGTCAGAAGGCAATTCTAAACCGTATTACTCCTTGTAAAATTTCGACAACTGCACAGACGCATAATCTGTGTCCCTATGTGCACGTGAGTTCAATTACAAACAAGCATTGGGCTTAGGTATTTGCTATTGTTGATAACAACAAATGGACCATCACTGAAGGTTAAATTAGAGTTGCTGCATCAGCAGGTTGTATTAATATTGTTATGTTGACCCTACATAAGACATCCTCTCTGTTTTTAAGCTCGCAAGTTAGATACCATAATAACCTTAATTAGCGACTAAAATGGGTAAATCTTAGAGAAATTGAGGGGAAATGAAATATTTTAGAAGTCCCAGATACCCCATCCGATCTTCTGGAATAATACTAGCAATGTGTTTCTCAACGCATCCATCTATCTTTTACAAATTATTTCATTAATTTAGTCGGAAGCTATAAAATGTTGGCAAAAAAAAAAAAAAGTATAATTTAATCACAGAACTTTGGTGACAAGTTAAGTGGAAAACGAAATAACTATTGTTTCATCGCCCATATTGGGAATCGTTTCATAAATTGACATTTTTAAGAAATTTACCGTTTTGAAGAAAGACGTCTTTGTTGAAGCTTTTTGAAATCAATTGAATTACTTTTCGTTGAGGTCGACAGGGTGACGTAGTGGTAAGGCGCAGGCCTCATACGCTCAAGTTCGCAGGATTAACCCTGGCCCAAATCGGTGGATTTTGAAGATGCAAAGAATCGTCAACACCCATGCCGTATGATTACGCGGCATGTTAAAAATCCCTTGATTATCCGCTTGGCGTGGGTACTCATGACTAAATTAAGTTCCTAGTGCAAGTTGCATCAATTACAGATCAGGTGTCGCCACTTAGCTGGAAACTGAGCGTCAAAGAAATTGTGTCAAGGTACCAGACTCATTGTGATGACGCTGAAAGAGTTAATACCAATCTCTGGGAACGCACTAGGTCTGCAATGGTTAGGAACCAATGTGCGCAGTCCATTTGAAAACAACAAACAGCACTTTTCATTGATGCATTTTAGGGATTACTTACAAGTTGTCTTATGTAGCGTTTAATAATTTAAGAAAGGAAGAAAGAGAAACCTGTTATACAACGAGATACAATACAATATACCGTTAAAGATCTGAACAATCAATTAAAAATCTGAAAGTGAACAATAGTTTGAACGTATGATCAAACTGGATATCGTTTGGTGGAAAGCTTTAACCACTTATGTACAATTGTATGATAAGAACATACTTGGTATAACGAGTTATTAAAGACGCATTTTACGTTACGACAAATATTTATTGTGTCTATACAAGTCTATACAAGAGTCTATTCTTTTAGAGATGCATTGTTTCAAATCAATGTACTGATACATGATAAAAACAATTCTAAAAATTTAGATTGAAATCTTTTTAATGGATGTAGAATGCTTTGCTTAAATTCTATGTAAAATTTGAAGTGCTTCAACAGACATCCTGTTGGTAACATGAATGTTTCGTAGTGATCTGGTATGTCCTATTGTAACTCCAAATTAACTATTATGTCACTCTAAACAATTATTCGAATCATTTTATTTCCGTTTAGAATTTGCTTTGAAAGGCCTTTATAATAGACAATTCCAGCCTTGGAACATAAGACTTTATTTAAGGATGCATTATTTGTTCTACTCACCAAGGCTTTGAAAGTCGACCTTCGCAGGCGACAGCAACTAGAATCGCTGTTTTCCAAGGTGAAGGTGTGGTGCATAATATAAAGTAAACAAATTAAAAAATTCTGATGAAACATTTTTACTGCATAATGGCATTTAGTACAATTTTAAATGTGCTAATGTGAACTTTTCTTTTTTTTTGTAGAAATTATGTTATTATTTTGGGTGATTGGTTTTGGCTAATGTAGTAAGTACTCAATGGAACTTTTGTTAACTAGTCTGGTAAATGACTTCAGATTTATAGTTCTAAAATCATATGAAGAGCTTTTTAAATTGCCGTGACAATAACTAATTGATGTGACATTCAGCTTTGACCTTTCATTAGTGTTCTTATAAATAGTAATATATTTTTAGTGCAGTCTTATGAAAAAAAATGTATATAATTGCTGTCTTTGTGTGCCTTAGTTGTTTTAAACTATTAAAAAGTGTCAAAAAAGAGGAAAAAATAAAGAAAGAAACAATTCATTGGCCGAGTAAGAAAACAAAATAGTTTAAAACCTTGTGAGTTTAATTCTCCTCTGAATAGATAGCACCTTCCGAATAAAAAGCATGATAGAAAAAATATTCCTACCAATCTCTTATTCTAAATTTTAAAATATCCAGCAACAAGTACAATCGCCACACTATAATTGCATTTTTTATAATTTTTAATTAGATTTTCCGAAATTAAAATACTTTTAAAAATGTAACAAAGTGCCACTCAATTATGATCTAACAAAGAACTGTCTAAAGCTGTCTCACGAAATGTTTTCAAGAATGGACGGAAAAACTCGAAAATGGGCGAATACGTTCAAAGGTCGTCGCTAATTTGTTTTTATTTTATTTTTATTTCTTAAAAATACGCATAAGAAAACTCTAAGATGTTTCAGAACAAGCGATAATAGCCTGCCAATTCCAAGTGAATGATTCCCAAGACAAAAGAATGGAAATCGAAGAAACGGAACCAAAACAGCTAATAACAGATGCTCTCTTGCCATCTGAACACCTTTAAATGCAGTTAAGGTTACGATTTCGACCGAATTGCCGTCATTATCTTCCGATCGTTTTCTCACGAATGGCTTTTTCAGGAGTTAATACAAATGCAAAAAGAGGAAAAACAAAAGAAGTTTTGCTCTACTACAACTTTATTCTCTTATGTTGGTCGGAGCTTATTTTTTTTTTTTTTTTTTTTTTTCGCCTTTTGGTGATTGAAGTAAGATGAAACGAAGTGTTCTGTACTCTATGTAGGTTAAAAAGGAAGGGGAAATGGCATTTCTTTTCTTTTTTTATTCTACGGTTCAGATGCATTTTGATGTATTTCTTTAAAATTGGGCGATATTTTGGAGGAAAGATAATGGGTGTCTCTCCTTGGGCAAGGAATTGATTTTTAAAAGTCAAACATAGGGAAATGAACATTATTTATTTCTGAAGGAGCTTTCAGGAGCGTGTTATTGTGCTTTAAAAAGTTTGATTTATTAAAGTTTCTAAAAATATATTTGTCGTAAAATTTAATTTAGAAGATAAAATAAATAAATAAATAAAATATTGCTTTGCTTTTTTTAAGTGATTGTATATTCAGGTTAAACACGTAAATAAGTTTGGGGTGAGTTTCACGATTTTTTTTTTTTTTTTTGTATTAGTACATAAATGAACTGTTGTGAAATATTTAGCATATTTTTCCATATTTTGTGTCTAAAAAAAAGAGTTGGTAAGGCTTTAAAAGATTTCATAAATAAAAGACTTGCATTATTTTCATTTACTTCATCGATATTACAGCGAATATAAAAAATCTGAGCTTGTAGTTTGCAGTGAAAACTAAACACAATACTTATTAATATTATAATAAATCAAGGTCTTATAATAAATAAATTATTACAAGGCGCCTCATTTATTTATTATTTCATTTTTTTATCTTTATCGCAATAAATTTTCCTGCTTGTCAATAAGTTTGTAAAACCAGTCACGAGAAATTTTGTAATATATTTCCAAAGCACTCAGCTGAAATGAAACATAAACAGTAGAATCGTTTAATAAAGATTTCCAACTAAAACCTTTGCCAACAGATTTTGGGAAAAAAGTGAATGTGAAGAGTAAAAATTCCCTTTACTACTTAAAATCCCTTTTTAGGAGTAGATATGAGAGGTGTACTGAAAGGGGAGATAAAAGCTAATGACTGACCGAGTATGTGAAGTTTAGTTACTGTATATCAAATGAAAGAAATTATAATCGTACTTAAAAGAGTTTAATTCTGATGTACTCGTATCATGTATACATATACACAGTGTGTCAAACAATTTTTAAAACTAGGTTTATATAAAATTTACAAAAAACAGTAATTATATATTTTTTAGGTACTTTTATTCAAAAGAAGCTACCCTAATCGCGGCCTTTCGCGACCATTCCGCGAAATCGCGGAGTAGCCTTAAATGTAGGAAAAGAACCGCATAAGTGCTTTTGAAGTGTCAAATATAAACCACTACTCAGTGATGAGTTTTAGTAACACCAAGAGCAAGCAAGTTCTGATACTTGACTGTTTAGGTTAGTCGTTTCTACGTCAGCTATAGCTAGTATTGCCAAAGAAAAAAAGTTCTAGATAAACCAGTTATTTTTTTTAGTTTTGAAACTACATTCAAACGGATATGTATTTTTTATTCAAGATCGCCATTGAATCAATCATGCAACCGATTTCTTACTTTCTCTTAAGAGCTAATGTTTTTTTCTTACTACTATTCTTCGCTTAAGAAATCTATAAATATATTAAGCCAACAACTCTCTCTCCGAATTAAGCCTCAAGAAATGCGGAAATAGCCTTTTATTCTTTCTATCCGGAAATCAAATAATGTAAAATAAAAAGTGAGTTCACGCCAGAGCAAGATTAAGAGCGGTCATTTCGCCAAAGAATGAAGGAAAGCTCATTGTGACGCCGATCTAAATGAACACGAACCGCGGTTGTCTTTTGTCTGATAAAATCTTACGGACGGTTGAACGTAACCCGTGAGCAAAAGAGTTCATTTTCTCGCCAAGGGACGGATCTTAATGAGATCTTTTCTCGTGGAGTGATATTGTTACTTATAGTAAACTTTCTTACAAAAGCAAGGTGTAGCTGAGCTGAAGTTAGCCTCACTGTTGAAGGAAATTGTTCGATAACAAGTTTTTGCATTCGTTTTTGCTCCTGTTTGTGGAGAAGGACAAGCAGCAGTTGCACTGTCGAATCACGTTATGTAACGACCCTGTTCGGGCTTTCCAGTTTGAATCACTTTTTCAAATGGTCACTGATTCAAATAAATTGATAATAAGACTCAAATGTTTCCCTTCTCTCTAAATTTTTTAAATTTATTTATTTATTTCAAATGTCACAGCAAACATACAGTATGAAATGCATGAAACTTTTTACATCAATTAAAAGTTTTCAATTTAAATATATTAAAAAATAATTATTAAAGAAATTTTCTTTTAATTGGATGAAAAAGGGAAACTTATGAGGTCAGTTTGAAATAGCTTTACTATTAAATACAGTAAAACCCGTTTAAGAAGTTCCCGCTTAAGAAGTTTTCCCGTTTAAGAAGTTTTTAATTTCAATACCAGTTTCATTCCCATCTCCCCAATGTTAAAATAACCCTTTTAAAAAGTTTTGATTTTATTTTTTTCCCGCTTAATAAGTTTTCATATCGGTCTTTTTTTTCTTTCAAGTGACACTTTAGTCTTCTAAAGTTTCTTTTTTTTTAAAGTTTTTTTCAAACTACGTAGTTCTTTTTCTTTCGAATGGAAAAAAGACAGAAGTAGGTTCAGAAAAGCTGCTTTGGTCAGCTTTTTCTCAAGGGCACCCTTTTCTCAACACCAAAGTTCCAGGAAAACAGGTGGCAGAGAGATCAGTTGTCAGGAGAACAATAATGACTGATAAGGGGAGAAAGAAATGTTTGTAGCTTCTCCTATATGGGTGTTGCTCTTCAACAGTAATAAAGCAGGGAGCAGGGGTGAGTAGCAGGACTACAGATATTTACAAGGGCTGGTCCACTCCTTTGTAAAAATGAGTGCCGACTTTCGACCAGTTTCGAAAGGGGGGAAACCTGTTTTGACGTCACTGGGTTGACAAAACGGGAGCTCGGTGCATTCTGATCCTCTGCGTTGCTGTAATTATTATCGAGAAACAAAGGATAGCGATATTGTTTACCACGTATTTTCAAAGGATTTGGATTTAAAGAAGATATGGTTGCAAAAATGTAAATGGAAAGATCCAGTGAATGAAAAGAACGCTAGAATTTGTAGCGAATATTTTACAGTCTACGATTCCGAGGATGATAAGAAAAAAAGATTGCTTGAAGATTCTGATTGCAATAAAATTCTGAAAGATGGGGCAGTGCCGACTTTGAAACTTTCACTTGGCAATAAAAATCCCAAAGGAACAACTGAGGCTGAGAGAACTGCAAGAAAAATAAAAAGAACTACTCTGGAAGAGGCAAAACATAGGTTAAAAATGACCAGTCCTAAAAAGCGTGCTGAAGATATCTGTAGCATGCATTTAGTAGATGATAATGCAGCTAATGCTCTGTTAGATAATCTGCCTAAAGAGACTCTGCTCTAAGAGACGAAATGCAAGCAAAAAAAAAAAAAAAAACACATAAAAATTAAAAAATGGTTCTTCTTAGAACAGGAAAAAAGGACAAACAAAAGGTTCTTTTTCAGAGCCTAAAAGAAAAGAAACCCTTTTCAGAACTTAATTTAAAAAATAGGAGATAATTATTATTATTTTTTTTTTTTTTTTTTTTGCAAACACATATTTTTTTTAAACTGATCGTTTCAGAGCCAACATTAAAAAAAAAAAAGCTTTCGGAATCAAAAATTAGAAAGATAGGATAATTATTATTAGCAAAAGAAAACTCTCTAAAATTCAGATTTCTCTGCGTAATATGTTAAAACGGTTGGCTATATTTATTTATTTATTTATTTTCTTCATTACATTATATATCTATATTATATATTAATAAGAGCGTGTAGATTCCACCCATAAACGTCAATTTTTTTCAATATATTTGACTCAATGTCGACCCCTTTGTTACAAAATGTCAAATTTCAATGTACCCCCCTTCCTTGTCACTTGACACGCTATAATACATAAGCGTATGTACTTGCATTTTAGAAACAAGGCACTATTCTATAGATCATTTTTTAATTTTATTTTTGAATGACATTTTTGAGCGTAATAATATTAATAATTATATTTGTACTTAATTTGTACAAAATGAAATTTTGGCTTACAACAAAAACCATAATTAATATATAAGACAGTAACCATAATTAGTAGATAATATTAATTTTCTAATCCTGTAAAAATAACCGCTCTATTTTGTCTTAAAATTGTAAATGTCCAAGAAAATTTCTTTTTAAATGTGAACTTTCTAATAAAAGTTCATTGAAACTTAATCAGCGTTGATGTTTACGATTCAAAATAAAACCAAAATGTAAATACAAATAAATAAATGAAATAAATTATATAAAAATTTTTATCTTCTGATTCCTCCCCTCCCCTTGTCATCAACTTACAATTTCTATAATCTCCCACCTCCCTCGAAGTGCGAGATCATTGTGAATCACCCCATAATTATTCCAAGATTTAAACTGCGATAATTAATTTAAAAAATATGATTCCTAACAAAAAATAATAATAAATATTCATTTATGTGTTTGTGCCCCTCCCCCTTTATTTTTTCATTTACAACGTTAAAATCAAGAAAAAAACTTCCGTTTTACTGGCTTCGGAGTTCGTTTTGCAGTAGTGGGAACAAGCGCTTTGTCAACTTGGTGACGTCACGATAGCTTTGCACCGTGGACGGGAGAAAACGTCCTACGGACCAGCCCTTGTCAAGCTATTATATGGTCCTGGGTGAGTAGGTATTGTATCAATAAGTTAACTGAACCATGAGTTGCTGTTAACTCGCAATGCATTCTCTCACCTTGTTTTAAAATGGAATGAACCACAGACTACAGTTGTGGTTGGTGCTCAGCTCTTTCCACTGAAATTATTTTTCTACGTGATTCTTAGCTTCCTACGTCAGTGAAAAAATTTGTGAACAAACTCCGCTTCTTTTTCAAAATGTCTGGAAAAGGAATTAAAAGAAAAGCATTGTCGATTGAGGAAAAAGTCAAAATATTGAAAGATGTGGATAACAACTCACATTTATCTAGGGTTGAAATTTCTAAAAAAATAAATCTTCCAGTGACGACATTGAATGGAATTGTTGCCAAACGAGAGGTCATTTTGAATTCTTGTAACCAATCTCGGAAAATAAAGAAAGTTAAGAGGGGAAAGTATGAACACATAGAAGAGAAGTTGTTAATTTGGTTCAAGCAAGCAAGATCGGCGAACATTCCCGTAAGCGGAACTATTTTAAAAGAAAAAGCAGAAGAAATTGCTAAAAAGATGGACGTTGATTTTGTTTCTTCAAATGGATGGATTGACCGCATGAAAAGAAGAGCTGGGTTAGTGTACAAATCGGTAAAAGGCGAGAGCAAGAGCGTCGACCTTCATGAAACGGATGCATGGAAGAGCACCTTACCTGAATTGATATCTGGCTATCAACCAAAAGACATATTTAATATGGACGAGTGTGGACTTTTTTATAACCTTTTTCCGGACAAAACTTATGCCTTTAAAGGTGAAAACTGTCATGGAGGGAAAAGAAGCAAAGAAAGATTAACAGTATTAGTAGGTGCTAATATGGACGGAACCGAAAAATTACCAATTTTGGTAGTTGGCAAATCTAAAAAACCAAGATGTTTCCAAAACGTTAAGTCACTTCCTTGTGAGTATGAAAGCAATAAATCGGCGTGGATGACGATTCCAATCTATGAATCATATTTAAAGAACTTAAACAACAAAATGAGGAAAGCCAAAAGAAACATTCTCATCTTGGTGGACAATTGCGCCGCACACTCGAAAAACGCTCAATATTCAAACATAAAAGTGCATTTTCTACCCCCGAACTCTACCTCCGTTTTGCAGCCGATGGATCAAGGGGTCATCAAAGTGTTTAAGCAACACTATAGAAAAAGGCTAGTGAAATGGATACTGGAAAAGCTTGAGAGCAGTGATGAATTTAAAAAAGTGAACATCTTGGAAGCAATCCATTTTCTCGTATCTTCTTGGGACTTAGTTACACCATCTGTAATTTCAAATTGTTTCCAAAAAGCTGGATTCCTGGATGGAGAATCAACAGAAGAGTACGATTTTGACACTGACAACAGTGATGATGATGATGATTGGATGACGTTGCAACGAAAAATGAAATTAAGTACATCCTTTGAGGAGTATGTTGCGATCGATGACGAAGTACTACCATGTGAAGTGCTTACCGTGAATGATATTTGTGAGGCAACAGAAGGCAGTGAAGAAATAAGTGAAGAAATAAGTGAAGATGAAGAAGATGGCATGGAAATTCCCAGCTTTACAGAAGCCATAAAAGGACTGGAAACATTTCGCCGGTTTGTCGAAACAATTGAAAATGTGCCTGAAGAGGTCTTTAAAAGCTTGCGGCAATTGGACTGTTTCCAGTTACAGATTTCTGAGCAAAAGAGAAAACAAAAAACTATGCTGGATTTTTTTCAGAAAAGCAGTGAGTAAATGTAATATCTTCAAATGGCTGATGTTTCGGTAAAGAATTTTTTCCTTATTGATGTTGTTTTAATTATGTAAAATTAATTAATAAATGCATGAATTTTAAAGCAAAACTTAAAATTATGGAAATGTATTCCATGTCTAATTTAAATATTGACAAATGATATCATCCCTAAATATCATTAAGTAAATTCATTTTCAAAAATAGAGCCTACCCGTTTAAGAAGTTTTCCCGCATAAGAAGTTTTTTTCTCTTGGTCCCTTGGAAAACTTCTTAAGCGGGTTTTACTGTACACTCTAAAGTATACATTTTGAAAAAAAAAATGTAAAGAAAATTGAATTTCAAATAAACCGAGTTAAAAAATTTTAAAAGTAAGTCACGATAAAGAACAATTTGCTTATGTCTCGTATTTTCCGGCAGAGGGGCTTAGTTGTAAGGCGTTGGACTCGTACGCCGGAGTTCACCGGTTGAAACCTGGACCAAGTTCGATTTTCAAGGTGCAGAAAATCATCAGCTTCCATGTCGTATGATTATGTTTCACATTAAAGGTCCCTTGAGTATCTGATCGGATTGGATACTTTTGGCTAAATTAAATTCTTAGTGAAGTTTCGCATCGTTTGAGCACAGATGTCTCCTTCTAGGCTTCTAGTGGTAAACTGGAGTCCAATTCTCAAATTGTAATGGCGTCCGTCGATAGTGGTGCTAAATGAAAGAATGATTGCCAGTCCCTGAGGAATGCACTAGGTCAGCAAATGGTGAGAAACCAATATGCAGCCCCCATTAGAAACAAACAACGTATGTATCGTATAAAAATGTAGAATGCATTTTAGCATAAAGAACTGGACGAGAAGACGAGAGAGAAAATTCCCAATCTAAAAATTTGTCTTTGCTCTTCGCCAAACAAGTGCAAAATTTCAAATTTGCAAAATGGGAAAATCCCTACTCATCAGGTTTGGACCCGTTTTGCATTTTGTTATATCGAAAACCATGTTTCTCCACGGTCACTGTATCGAGTGTGAAATAACATTACCTTAAACGGAAGTCGATCGGCTCTTTTTCAAAGTAATTATAACTCATTGGGTCTTTGTAACGCGAGGCGACTGTACCTTATTGAGTAGTAAAGCACAAATACGCAATGAAAATTCAAAACAAACACTGTAAATATCTCCATCCTGAGATGTTAACAAAAAAGTCCTTGAAAAACATGAGGGAAAGGGGACAAAAAATAATGTAAACAATGGACATCAAATTTCCCTCATAAATTTAGAGCTTTTTAACCTTATGAAAAGTTACTCAATGGCGTAAAACAGCGCTAAGCAGGAAATTATAAATCACCAGACATTGCTTATTGTCCCTCCGAAAGGAAAGTGTTCTGACAATTAAACTTGTTTTCTTTGACTAAATTTATCTAAAAAGGAAATAAACTGAATTTCAGCCCCTTTAAAGAGTATAAATCTTATTCTAATTATATTAACATGATCTATATATGGATATTATTAAATTTCATACTTCTTCAAGCAAAAAGTACAATTGTCTATTTTTATACTTATTGTATAATAACGGAAAATTTATGTGAGCGTGTGGGCTCGTTCATCCAACAAATCTATTCTCTGACAGATTCGAAAAATATTAGGCACAATAATCAATTACCATCTTAAAGAGAGACCGCAAAAGGTCGTATGTTTTATTTATTTATTTTGTTATGTTTTCAATTATATTTTTTTTTAAACACGGAATTGAAGTTATCATTAACATTTCAAAATTAAGAATCATTTTTAATCCTTGCACAAAACTGAACGATGAAGTTTCTTCGAATGTTTTGTAATTGACTGAACAGGCTTTATTGTCGTGAATTACTTTTGTTTTCCGTTGTATTCATGTTTTTGTATCAGAACTAATATTGGTAAGCGATTTAAAGGTTATTTAATTGTGTACAACAGCCTATTTGAAATGAAGTCTACATTTTATTATATCCGTAAGCATACTTATCTTTCTTGTTTGTTTTTGTAATTCGATTAGGTTATACAATAATACATTTTTTTCGATCTGCAACGTTTCTCGTTTGATAATCCGCTTGGCAGCTTGCTGGTTTTTATGCTTTACATTAGTCACGAAAAATTGAATAATTATAGCACTCTCAGTAGTTTTGTGAGTTGCTGTTTAGTTTTTTTTTTATTTATTTATTTTTTTTTAATTTTTATTTTTTCTAACTAAATATTGCACTACAGATTTCAATATTTACATTCTCTCGTGAGTGCGTAGATGGAACTTTTGTTATGCTACAATTACGGAATAGCTTGGCTACTTGATCATATTTGTAGTCTTTCTCTCTCTCTCTCTCTCTGTGTGGTTGACAATTCGTTAAATATTTTTTATTCAAACAGATACTCACTTCATTGTGTCAGCAGCCTATTATTGCTTTTTTAAAGTTATCACACGTGTTATCCAGCTTCCTGGAACACGGAACGGAAGCTATTTTGTGCCTAATTACAAGTGGCTCGATATAGTCATTCGATATGACATTTTCCCGATAAAAATCTTTCCCTTTGGAATAGCGTCACTTCTTGAATAGTTACCAGGGACAATTTGAGTGCTAACACACGACAACATCGTGTTTGTTCATCGCTTGATCGGGTATGCAGAACATCCGGTTCAAATAGTTCACCTTCTTTATAGCAGTCATTAAATGGTCTCGAATAACAGATCAAAATCTAACGTATGACAATAGACATATTACAGAACGACAGAATTTGTCGTCTAATTGAATAGAACGCATGAACCATTTTGGCATTAGAAACCGTTAGGCTTCTTAAAACTTTACATCTTTCGGCCACGCCCGTTTTTGAATCACATCTAAATATAATGCAAGACAAGATCTTCAATCCAACTATGCAGTGATCTAGTTTCGTTGAAGTGGCTTGTATTTTATGTTCAGACCTTAGGTGAAATGGTTACGTACTTTTTATCATGACTTCAATATTGAAGATATACTTAAGAGTAACTGCAGTTTGAAAAAAAAATTAAAGGTTTTATCACACACGTTGGTTGTCTGCGTAATGATCTTACTATGCTTCATGTAAAAACAAATAACTAGTTCAACAAAAATTATGTATTAGATTTTAATCCAAGGAAATAATATCAATCTTTATCTAACTCGAAACCAAACCGCAACAGAGCAACTATTGCTGTATTGATCCCTATTTCTGACTGTTCTGCACCATAAAACATTTAATAGATTTAGTCACATGTCTTCCTTACATTACACATTTATTAATTACTAGCAGTACCCGCAACGGCGTTGCCCGTGCAAAGTTAAAATAGCGGAGCCTACGGCGCAAATTGTTTTTTTCCCCAAGCAAGACACCGAAGGCGAATTCTTAAGTCACTTCTGAGCCGATAAAAAACTTATTTCAGCCTGTCTTTTTCCACAAATGTATATCTACTTTGATTTAGGTATAAAATTATTTCAATCTATCACTAATAACCTATATTTATTGATCTATATTTGTATCATGTGGCATATTTATCTTTATTACATCATCAAAACTTTTACATAGCTTTTTTTTTTTTTTTACTCTGACTCTGATAGATAGCAGTACATTCTTTCTGAGTCTGAATTCAAAAATATAAATGTTATTTCATAAATGTTTATTTCAACCAATAAAAAGGGTAAATTGTGATACAAAAATTAAAAAATTAAATGTATTAGTAGTTCGCTACATGTTTTTGGTAATTAATGAATATTATTTTTATGAGTAGATACTATGTTACTAATAAGTTTAATAATCTATTAACATATTAAAATTTTTCACCCCAGTTGAATTAAACTGGTTGGGCGAGCCGCTTAATTGAATAATAGTGCTTGAAATCGATATATATTGTTCAAGCAGGCCTCTAAAAAAGAAAATCAAATTTTCCACCTGTCCAATAACCATGGGTGATTCAATGCGGAAAAAAAATTTCCGAACTTCACACAAAATTTTCAGAAAAAGTAT
Organism: Octonoba sinensis; assembly: GCA_038502835.1. Taxonomy (NCBI): domain Eukaryota; kingdom Metazoa; phylum Arthropoda; class Arachnida; order Araneae; family Uloboridae; genus Octonoba; species Octonoba sinensis. The sequence goes on from CM076600.1 coordinate 41,108,128, forward strand.
GCACCATCAATTTAAAATAAAAAACTATATAGGTTAACACCCCCCCCCCCCTCTCCTCAACACACTGTACATACGCAAATATATATATATATATATATATATATAAGCTCAAAAATAATCCTTCAAGAAATTAAATGAAAGGTCTTGTATACCAGAAGTCTTTTTTTTTTCTGGAAAGAATTATTGTATTGAAAGTATTTTAAAGCAATACCAAATAGGTAGAAAGAAAAACACAGATATTTATTGTCAAAAAAATCTTAAAATAAGTAAATTTTAAAAATTTTGGTTTTTTTTTTTTTTTTTTTTTTTTTTTTTTTTTTTTTTTTTTTTTTTTTTTTTTTTTAACTTTCGGAACAGGTGCTCGAAGATTTTCGGAAAGTCGGATCAGAATCGCTCATGCAGTAAACATTATTTGCTACTGATGTAATTGTAACTGCAATTTTTAATGGATTGCATCTTTTAAAAAATAAATTTCATTGAAATAATCAATCAAATCTGAAAAGACTTTCTAAAACACACTGATTTTCGTTACATGCAAGGCCGGCGCTATTATTGTTTACATTCATCCGCGGAATTTCTAACTCACTTCACTTTAATTCACTTTCAAGAACTCGTGTGAAGTAAAGAAAATGCTGGAGGATTAGTATTTTAATTGTTGAATTTAAAGAATATTGAACGAACTTCAAAAAAACAGCTTCAAAGTACAAACCACCAAGATATGATAGAATTTTGTGCCACTTTTCGTAATCGTACGTTGCGTAGATTTTGCTGTAGCGCGTATATAAACATGGACGTTGCCAACTCGAAAGTTCATCAAACTTTCATTTTATATATATAGATTGATAAAAGTCTCTTATTTTGATAGAACGTGGACAGTAATTAACATACATGGAACTTAAAAAATATATGCATTATTTCTTTTAATACTTTTCCTAAACTATTACCGTTTCACATATATTTCTTATATAAGAGACGAATTATATCTTGATATAAGTCCGTGGTTGTAGTAAAACATGAAAAGTTATTAACATGTATGGAACTTTTTAAAAAATTACTCTATTTCTTTTAATACTTTTTCTAAACTATTAAATTAAGGTCGTTAATTTTGACGCGTCCGGTGAACTTTTTTTAGTAGTTTTTAAGTAACAATCAGTATACAGTTTGAATTCTTTTGACTCCATTATAGTTTTTTGCTATATGTGCGCAACTTTATTAAACTGAAATCATATTTTTATTTAAATGAATTTTCCTGAATATATTTCATGACAATCTTGTGGCGTCCAGGTTGCTACATTTTGATTTTTCGAACGCAGGTTTTATCTTAATGATACTATGTAAATTTTCAGGGAAAAAACAAGGAGGGTTTTCCGATGCAGTAAAGATAATATTTTACATGAATAAAATTTTAGACTACAGCAAAACGCGGCGGGTATAATATATGCAACTGCTTTTGAGAAGATGATTAGTATCAGATGTCTATTTTTATTGCTGCTTTATTCTTTGTTATTTTTTTACCTGCTTTATTTTAAGAAAACTGAAATATTATTATTATTATTTAGAAAATTCATTTTTTTGAAATTCAAATGTGATCTATTTTATTCTTGATTGTTGAAGACTACTTGCATTGCCTCAAACAAGCTAGAAAAACATTCGAAAATAGGCATTGTTACTGTACTAAACAAAGCACTAAAATATCTAGAGAAACAAGGCCGCATTTAAGAAAAGAAGCCATGTGAAATTAGGAAGTAAAACTCGTTATTTATCTTTGTCTTAGTGTCTTATTGATATTCTTGGGAACCTAAGGAGCTTTAACTTGAGAGAAACCAAAGTAACAGCCAACCATGCATTACAATGTAGACATACAGATATGCACATTTACGTCGTGTTTTTTTGTTGCACAAAGTGTACAAAATATGCAAATAATAATTTTATTTTGCGTAGTTTTCATACTTTAACCCTATCCGATGTCAAATTTGAATTGTAAGGATAGTTGTTATTTGTAATGTTGTCATGTACAAACCAAAGGTAGATTTTCCTTTAAGCAAGATAAGTAAACTTGTAATCTTTTGTATTTCTCCCACATAAAGGAGTTTCCGCCAAAGGACAAGTTTTCGATTCACATATGCGAAAGGCAACAACACTATGACAAGACTTTATTTCGTTTTGAGACTATTTCGGAAAATAGAAACATGAAAAAAGTTGCATGTCACCAGTATGGATAACCTTCACGCAACTTTGAAAGTCTCATGACACTTATTCTCTGCAGAAATATGTGTTGATTTCTCAAGAAATTTACCGATCGACATGAGGAAGAGTAAACAAAAGAACACAGAGTATCCAGTATATGCATTCCCACACATTTGACCTTGCGTCTTCTTTGCTTGACCTAAATCCAGCGGCTGAAAACCTGATGCGGGTTCCGATGCCTGGACCGCTTCTTTCAAAATGATATGCGGCTTCTAATTACTAAAGACACGTGTGAAGAGGTGATCAGCCATCATGAGACCGTACAAACAGGAAGAAGGCAAGAACTTTTTTTTTTTTTTTTTTTTCAGATTTAGATAGGTTTTTCATAATGCAGATGTTCCCTTGAGCAACTTCCGTTAAACGTCTATAATGGGTTTCGAATATTCCCTATTGTTTGTTGCGATATATTGAAGTTAATACTTTTTCCCTTTAGGGAGGAAAGATTCATGCGAAAGGTTAACTCTTTCTCTCGCTTAATGTATTTAGAATGTGATATTCGAAGTTGTTTGTTAGGTGATTTCATTTTCTTCCAGGATCATTTCTTCAGAAGTTCAATTCACTACTTCATAACTTATGCTTTGAATTTACTTTGACGGAATTCATCTTTCTTTTCCTCATTTTCTAAACATTACCTTTCCTGTACGCTAGTTAGGTTCTGAAGAAGTGGCACGTGAAAGAATAAAACTGCCGACGTATTTCAAAAATTATTGAATCAATTATATGAAATCAATTTTGACTATAGTCAATATTTATTATTTCTTCTGCACTCAATCCTTCCTTCTTCGACATATTAAAACAAGCTATTAATACTCAGTGAAAGTTTTTAATAAAATCTTGAACTCACATTAAAAGAAACAAATAAGAAAAATAAAATGTTTTTAAAATTCAGCATCACGATGTCCACAAGGCTTTCTTTATCTTCTCTGCTTTTTTCCTGGCTACTCCTTAATAAACGTCCTTCGGCTGGTGTTGCCAAACTTCCTCCCTAACTTTTTTTCAGTGCGTCCTTGTGTGGAACACACAAGTTCATGGGCTCCATCGACACATTGGAAACTGGTGGAGCACACTAATTCGTGTGAGCATCCTTGCAACTATAGTCACTTTTCGAAATATTTATACACTCCATTAATAATTTCTCATTTTTAATGCGAGCAATTGATATTTTCATTATTTATTCTCATTTAACGAAATCTATTATGCGACTTAGAAATGATCCCTAGAGGAGAAAAAAATGTGTCAAGATAAAGGAAATACTTGATCTATTCGCAGGACGGCAAAATTGATGTGAATGCTAATTTTTCTATTTTTGGAAGGCTATATTTTTGTAAGTTTTCCACAAAGTTACCTTTATGGGGATTTTTTAGGCTTTTAATGAAAAATACAAGCCTTCTTTAAATTTGTCTCAAGTGCCAAAATGAGTTGATATACTGACATTTTTCGCACTTTGAAGAAAGTAGTTTTCACTTTTTTATTACATGATATTATCAATTATCCGTTCTCGTGAAATTAAAAAAGTATGCAATAAGAATTTTTCCGAAAATTTACTTTGTTTTTCGTTTTTGAAAAGACTTTTTTTTCTGCATGGTACTTGACTCAGCAAAAAAGAAATCTTTAAAAAAATTTGGTTTATTTTTTGTTTCTGAAAAGACCTTTTTTTCCCTGAATGTACTTGACTCTGGAACATAAAACACTCAATACATGCCCCTGTACAATAACTTCCCCAGATTTTTTTGTGGGGTAGGGGTGGATTAAGGTCATGATTAGTGATGCATCGGATATTGATTTTGCTGGATATCAGATAAATGTGTTTCTTGAGAGACGGATTCGTTTCGGATATCCGGCTCTGACACTTTATACTTGTATGTTCTATGCATATTTATAAACATCCCAAACTTTAGAAACCAGTGTGTAAGTTTTTCATTTACATACATTTAAAAAATATTTTAATCAATGCAGTTTGAAAAATCAAGTTTTCGTTCGGGAAGGAATTCCACTCCAGATGTTCTGCTGGTTGTCATAACAGAATCGGATTCCGGATAGTTAAAAATAAGTTGTGGATACTGGATATATGATGCCTTCAGAGGGAGTGCCCCCCCCCCACCTCCTCCTCTTTGGTGCGTCCCTGGCACCAGAAAATTTTTTTATCATCAACATTACGACATCGTGTGTGGAAAACAGTTTGGCGGAAATGGAATATTAGAGATCAACGAAAAACTACATCACTCATATTCTTTATTCACCCATTTGTCGCATATGATCCATTTAGCCTTTCGTTTCTGAAAATGTTTCTTTGATCAGAATAGGATTACTTCTACTCATTTTTCTTTTTTTCTTTTTTTTTTGTGTGTGTGTTTTTGAACTGCGTGTTAAATAATAAGGATTGTGTCAAATTTCTGAACGAGTTAACATGGGGCACAAGAGCTTTAAATCTTAAACGGTAAATTCAGCAAATCATCATTAAGCTTTTATCCTACAAACAACGCTCGAAAGAGGCGTTTTCACAACAACTCTTTGCCTTTTCAGCAGAGCTGTTGCAACTTTCTAATGACGAGTTGATTACAGTTTTTAACTTGATAATGCTCGTGAAAATGACAGTTTGAATGGTTTTCAAATAAGAAAGTGTTTTAGTAAACACATATTGCAGCTTTCTCTTAAGGCTTCATTTTAATAGATATTCCGAGCTATTGATACGTTTATTATGTCAAGGATTTTGCATTTCAAACACAGCAGCTTTTTGATCCAAATGAACGTTTTTGAGATAAAACAAAAGCAGCACTGTGAATGTGTAAATGCTGATGTTTGAATAAAATTAATAACAGAGGATATATTTTCATAGACCTTCGTAATGCACGGAATTTGTTTTCAGTTTTTGCAGCTGGGGGGAATTTAATACTAAAAAGAATAGTACTAAGTTGATTCATCAAAACATTAAATCCCAAATAGGTTTACAATAAGATTCATTGTATACGTGAAACAACATAACATACAAGATAAAAATACGTAAAACATTATAAAATTCAAGATAAAAATACGTAAAACAACATAAATGCAAAATAAAAATACGTAAAACAACAAAAGTGATAGTAAATTTTTATGTATGCTGCTTCAGATAAACTAGCGAGAAAAGATTTTTCTAATAAAATTGAAATGCTTAGTTTTGTTCTGGTAGTAAGTGTAAACAAAGTGTTTTGGAGTAGGAGTAGCAAATAAATAGAGTAATGAAAAAAAATGGCTTTCCTTCCGCCTCGGTTTGCACCTTTTTCTTTCTCTATACTGAGAAAAAGATTGCTTGCAACTCTGACACAAGTGTATGCAATTTTTTATTGAAAAATCTCTTTTGACAACGCTAGTTTTTTCTAGGTTTAGTATTCTCACATATTGAAAAATTATACAGTAAACAGTACAAGTGTTTTTTGTTTGAAAATGACATTCGCTACAAATATTATTTTCCAGATCTAAATGCTCTGCAAAATCATAAAGAGAGTTTATTTTTTCCCTTTGTAAAATTTAGTTTTCTTTCTTTTCTAGGTTTTGTCACTATACAAAGTGATGAGACATTATGCCCTTATCCTGCAGTTCCTATTTATGCCACGGTGGCGCTGTCTAACGAAGCGAGGTCAGTGGGCACGACGGTGACGTATACATGCGATGAAGGATACGAGCTATTTGGGTAAATTATTCCTCAATATTTATAGCGTTCAGACTTGATTATTAAGTTTAAAATGTAGGAATTATTGTTTGTTATAATTTGAAAATCAAAAATACAATAATTTCTCACTTATGCGTTTCTCCCAGTTGTACGTCATTGTTCAAAAGTCCAGACAAAAGTGTGTAAATTAATGTTTTCTGCTTCAGTTTCTGAGGTGTCTGAGATTTTTATACTTTAAGTTTCTTCCCCTGCTATTAGTTTCAAAAAAATCTTATATTCGAAATGCTGATGTATCTTTTTAACGCACAAACATTTGAATGAAATTCAAAAAGTTTTTTTTAAATGAAGTCACAAAACAATGACAGAATCAACTTTTGGAGTATACTTCGGAAAATCGTAAAGCTTTATGTTATGTAAATTTTATTTTACTCTAGTTTTTTTTTTATGTCGACGTCACTTTTTACTGGCAAGTTAATTTATTAAAAATAAGCTACTATACCTTTTAGCATTAAGTGTTATTTATTTATCTTTTAAAATTCATTTGATCTAAAATAAAGTAGAATTTCATTTATAGGTTTTTCTCAGTTGTATGTCGGTATTTGGTGAAGCCCTTTCACCGACTCATAAGTGAAATATTTGTGCATATAAAATGATCTTACATGTAAGCATAATACTTCAGAGAACCACAGCCAAAGAAAGTCACAAAAGAATTCTATGAAAAAAAGCAGATGCATAAAAGCTGTAGTTACAATCTTCCTCAGTTCATTTCAATTCATTTTTTCAAGTTTTTTTTTTTTTTTTTTTGTCGCCAATCAGGTGACTAATTTTGTTACAATACTTTACCTAAATTTTTAATTAGAATAAATGAATTCTGTAAAAGTTGCTTTTGTACTAGTGCAGTTCCAATGCAGAGAAATTAACCTGCCGTCTCTGCTATACTTCCAAGCTTTTTTTTTTTTTTTTGCAGTTTCAAACTCGTGATTCATTTTTCTTTAAAGTTAATTTTTCTTTTGTCAATGAATTTAGAATTTTGGCTGTTTTTTTCCACCAAATTTCAGCATTTTTTCGTAATTTCTACCGTATTTTATCGCCAGTAATGATTGTTGCGTGCCATGATTCTAGATACATAGAGAATTGCGGAGTTTATGAAGATAGTCAGCGTTAATATAAAGGAAAGTAAATAAATAAATAATCAAATTCCTTTATTTAATGTTAGCAAAAATTCTGAATTACCACAGCTAACAAAACCAAAAGAGAACACTCTAAAAGGAATTAACACATAAGAGTCCCCGCACGAATAAATGCTTCCTCATTTTATTTCAAATTATTTTTTCAAGGTTTTTTGTCGCAAACGGGTGACTAATTTTGTTACAATAATTTATTTAAAATTTCATTAAAAGCGAACGGTTTCTGTAAAAGTTATTTTTCGGCCAGAGCGATTTATATGCAGGAAAAACAACTTGTTATCGCTACAATGCTTTTCATCACACTTGCTAATTTTCACTTCTTTTTTTTTTTTTTTTAATAACTTTTTTTGAAAATTGAGCTGTTTTTACAGCCATTACACTCATCGTTATTATTATTATTATTATTATTATTATTATTATTATTATGTTTATTTTATTTTATTTTGTTGTTATTATTATTATTATTATTTTGACAATGAATTTTAGGTTTTAGAGGTTTGCAGTAAAATTCTATTGATATTTCTGAAAAATGTGCAATTTTCTAATGTCTATTTTCCATAATTTTTCGCCAACGAATACTGTGTTCCATGCTCTCACTTCCAGACAAATAGATCTGCGTATTTTCTAAGTGAATCGTCAACGTTAAGAAAGGAAAACAAATAAATCAAGAAGCAGTTTTTTCATGTCGGCACAAACTTTGGAAAGCATTGCAATTGTTCATGATGGTCATGACGAAAATAAGTGTTAAGATAGACAATTTTGCCGCAAGAAAAAGGAACTGTAAATTTATTCATATATTGGTTTAGTACCATCCTCATTTTTTTCCTTTACAACATTTTAAAACACATGTGTAAAAATACATATATATTTATTCATTACTATCTCATCTGGACGTTATAATTAATAATAATGACTTAAATAAGTGTGATTGTTTATAGAAAAAGCGCAGGCGTGTAAATGACATTCACCATTCTCTATTTCTTTTGATTCGTTTATATTTTTGAGAAATATTTTCACATTATTTATTTAAAGAGGTTGGCTCATATGCTTACAAGACGTGTTCAGTGCCATGTTACATATTACTATGTTTTAGATCTTCTTTTGGTATCTCTGTGATTTACTTTCAAACACATAAATATACTACCTTTTTATAAAATGATGTTTTATTTAAGGAACTTGAGAAATAACCATCGACACATAAACTTAGGGCTTAGTTAAGTTTTAACAAAAGTTAAATTTTAGCTTAAATTTAAATAAATTGAACTTAGATGCATGTGTATGAATCCGTATTCGGGAAAACTATTTCAACATATTCTGACAACTTTTCTTTTTTAGCGAGTCTTCTCGTCAGTGTCTTCCTGATGGTAAATGGAGTGGGGATCTCCCTAGCTGCGGTAAGTTTCCTTTCTCCTTAAAAACCACCTGTTGAAATACAGAATACTGCCACTCTTGTCGGATAAAGATGAAAATGAAATGGATAATTTTGATCAGAGCAACTAGGGGATTTTTTTAAGGAGTACAGTAAAACCTGTAAATTTGACCACCTTTGTAAGTTGACCAGCTAAGTTTTGCCAGGAACGGAATTAGCCCTTCACCTTCTACTCACCCTCTACAAGTTGACCACTAAAGTGCTGCACCACGAGTGGTCAACTTACATAGGTTTCACTGTGTACATATACAGGGTGGGGCAAAAGTAATGACCTGGTTTTGAAGGGTTATAAAAAAACTAATACAGTTTGAGACTAAATTTTTTTTTTTATTTTGATCTGTATTTAATACGATTTTTACATTAAGTTTTGAATACCACGTCAGCAATATAGCGGCCATCAGCAGCAATAAACTGATGTTGTCTATTTTTCTACGTAAAGAGAATAGACTGCATCTTTGTGTGCATTTCAATGACCCGCGTAATGTTACGGTCCCTAAGTTTTTTTTGTTGTGAGGTTATTTGAAAGAGAAAGTTCCCCATACTTTAGAAGAGTTGAAGGACCGAATTATCGAGGAAATATCCACCATAACCCCTTGAAATGAGCAGAAAAGTTTCCCAAAACTTCAGAAATCGACTGCATCAGTGTATTGGTGCGGAAGACCGCCCTCTTGCTGAAGTTGTATTCAAAACTTAATGTAAAAAAATGGGATTATATGCAGATCAAAATATAAAAAGTTTTAAATCTCAAATTGCATTAGTTCTTTTATATACCCCGTCAAAACCAGGTCATTACTTTTTTGTGTGCATTTCAATATCCCGCGTAATGTTAGGGCCCCTAAGTTTTTTTTTTTTTTTTTTTGTGAGGTTATTTGAAAGAGAAAGTTTTGAAACATCACCCGCTCACTTAAGAAGAGCTGAAGGACTAAATTAACGAGGAAATATCCGCCATACCCCTTGAAATGTGCAGAAACGTTTCTCAAAACTTGAGTAAAACAAAAAAAAAATGCATTATTGTCTATATTCTCTATATATTTGTTATATACACAGTGTATCAAAGAATTTTTTAAGACTAGGTTTATAAAATAAAATAAAAACTAGTAATTATGTTTTTTAAGTATTTTTATTCAAAATAAGCTCCTTCGGCTTCAATACATTTGTTACAGCGGTTTAACAACGATTTGAATGCCTGTTCCAGCTTACATTGTGCGGCTGCCTCCAAAGCTCGCGTCGAAGCTGTTTGTACAGTGTGTCAAAGAATTTTAAAGAGCTGGAACTAAGCTTACAGTAGGGGCTATCTGTGTTATCGAGCATTCGTGAAACTCCTTAACTATCAGCTGATCCACTGCCAAAACCACAGTTCATTTTTTTTACTCTTTTTTTTTTTTTTACTTTGATGACACTGACGCTATACAAACAGCTTCGACGCGAGCTTTGGAGGGAGTCCCACAATGTGAGCTGGAACAGGCATTCGAATCGTTGTTAAACCGCTGTAACAAATGTATTGAAGCCGAAGGAGCTTATTTTGAATAAAATACTTAAAGAATATAATTACTAGTTTTTATTTTATTTTAAAAACCTAGTCTTAAATGCTCTTTGACACACTGTGCATGTTCTCTACTATTGCTTTTGTGAGTAGCGATTCGAAAACTGCTATTTTCTACTTCTGATTTAGGTGAAGCCAATGAACCCTCGATTTTTATTCAGCTTTTTGTACTTTTAATAATGGGACATATTTCACGCATGGGAATAATTAGAGAATTGCGCAAGAAGCGTTACAAGTATTCGGAGGTCGGTCAGAAAAAACTCCTCTCATTTAAATCGGCGTCACGGATGAGCAAGCAAAGATCTCAGTAATAACTTTAAAGGCAATTGAAGAATCTCTTCGTTGTTCATAACAATTGACCAATAAACATAAATAATAGAAGCAAACCGTTAAGTTTAATGGATAGCAGCATGAGGGAAATCCAGAAGCGTGGGTTATAAACGATCTTGATCACATTTTTTGATTAAATACGCCAATCACGTAAAATTTCTTGGGATTTCATTTCAAGCTTAATCGGAGATAAATAATTTTGAAAGGTCGTGTAGTTTGAGTTTAAGTGATATGTGCGATTATGGCTGCTCAAAAGTCATAATGTCACAATGATTATCTCTACTGTTTAAAAATGTTTAGATCGAATTATAGATTAATACGCAACATTTTTAGTCGCAATTACAAGAATATTATCTTTTTTTTTTTTTTCACGAAATGTCAAACCAGTTTACGCTGTCAGTTTAAAAAGGCTATTCATACCAAATATTGCCAATAATGAAGAGCTGTCGTTGACCTAAATTTCTAGGCTAATTATTGCTGACGAAATGCATTAAAGATAGGAATAGTAGTTATTTTTTGTCTGAAACAAATGCTTTATTATCCGATTTATTTCGTAAAACATGTTCAAAATTAAAGTTTGTTACCGTCAAGAAAGCTAAATTTAATTTGAGGGATCATATGATTTGCATTAAATTGTGCAATGCTGAGTTTTTAGCATTTTGTGGTAAGTATAGCGCTTTATTAAAATTATCGATTCGTTTTGGTTTGTTTTCTATTTTTCCCCTAGTTATTGTTTGAAATTTTTTTTATAGTTTGAAATCGAACTCGAGTACAGTTGAATTTAAATTCTTTTTAGCCCACCAAAATTAAATGATTCTGACAGTGGAATATTTTCCTACGAATGATATGTGATTAAAATTTTAAAGAATTTCGAATACAGTTTTTGTTTTTCTCTAGTTACGGTATTTATAGTTAAATACTTTCATTACAGAGATATTGTGTTTTCTTTGACATGGAGTTCGTATACTTAAATAAGCGAGTTCAAACCCGGCCGATGTCGGTGGATTTTCGAGACTGGAGAATAGGCAGTGTCCTTGACGTATACAACTGTGATTATAGAGCAGGGGTCTCCAAACTTTCCAGCCTTAGGCCATATTGATTACTCCAGTAAATTCCAAGGGCCAAAACCATATTATCAAATTTTGGTTAAAAAGTTGAATCGGGTCCACTAGTGGTGTAAAATATGATTACTTTTTTGCCAGATGCCATTAGCTAGCTTCCGCGGCCGGAAAAAGTCCGCGGGCCGAATGGGCCTCGGGCCGTGTTTGGAGACCCTGTTATAGAGCATCTTAAAGATCTCCTGAATATCTATTAAGCCAGGATTCGCTCGGTAAAATTAAATTCCTAGTGAAAATTTCGCAGTAGTGGTATGCTATTGAGCAAGTCTTCGGAAAGATTTTTCAAAATTAGTTGATTCAGTACAAAAAGCGATAATGAGATGAAGTTTCCGGGATGGTGCTGTAATGCAAAGGGTATTTCGAGCTATTAAATTATTACTGAAATATTTTATTATTTACATGGAGTTAAATTTGGACATTTAATATACAGCTGTATTAATTGTCTTGTTTAATACTCATTAAGAACGTTTTTGTTTGTCAAAAGAAATATTTTACTTGGGATGATAGCAACATTGTTTGAGAAGAGTACCAGTAGCCAGTTTCAGAATAATATTTTCCTAATAAGCGTCTAGCACATGGTAAACTGTTTTTATTGGAGTGTCAAATGGCTTTTTTCTCCACACTTTTACCGAACATGAAGCCTTAAGATTATAATGAGGTGAAGCACAGCCCGAACAAAGTGGTCCCTTGCTTACCATGTCGGGAGTGCCAAGCCAAATACAGTAGTCTTTTTCAAACACTGGTATTGTAATCCTGCTGTTCCATATAAAGACATTCTTTTTATCCCCCTAAAAATAATTTTGCCCTAACATAATCACACTCATGAGTAAAAAATGAAAATAATAAACATAAAAAGTGACAGTAGTTTAATTCACTGCCAGCTTTTTAAAATTGAACCTTGTATGTGACATGCGAATAATCATTTCATTGTTTCATTTACTTTTAGCTGTAAATGTAGCTTACGGCAAGCCTGCCAATCAGTCAAGTACTGTCAGAGGAGGAGAAGCCAGTCATGGCAACGATGGCGACTTGACTACAGTGCATGAGAATAAGTACTGCACAGAGACCAAAGCAGAAGATTCGCCTTGGTGGCAGGTGGACCTGTTACATGCGTACCCCATCAAAGTAGTCCGAATTGTCACCAGAGGATGTTGTGGTAATTATTCTTTTAATAACTATCATTTGTATGCTTTAAATGTAAAATATTAATGGAGGCAATTCACCGCTAGAGGGACTTATGAGCGATCATCGCTGTCACGTGATATCCGCTCTTTGTTTGCCAAGATTCTCAATTGAGTTCTACGTGGAGTTCACTAGGCAAAATTAGTTATCTTAAAATTGATTAGACTTTCTGATTATAACCCAATATTTACGATTAATTTAATCATTATAAAAGAAATTTATTAATTATTGCAATAGTTATAGTGCTGTATTTAGTGTTAATTTTATGTAATGCAGAACTTTATTTCGGCCTAGTTTTTAATTAGATTTGTCGAACCCGAAGTAAAGCGATGCTACGGCTTCCTTTGCTTACATTGCTTTAATCGCTGCCACGTGACCAATGACGTTGCTTGAATTGCCTCCATTGCAATTATATGACAATCGAGGTCCCGAAACAAACTTCTCAAGTGAAAAACTTCAAAACGATAATGCAGCTTCAGGAAAAGGAAAATAACTTTATAAACGTATTATTTAGCTTAATATTAAAATAAAGATTGTTTACTGAATAAAAGAGAAACTCAAATTCTGTTTTTTAATATATTATAAATGAACTTAGCTATTGCTTACGTATAATTGCACAAGCGTATCGCCTGTTAATGCAAACTGAACTTCAGAATTTTTTTAACTTCTTATATGCAAGAAGCGTGCATTCATTAAGAAAGAACTAAAAGTATATACATTTACTTGAAAATAAATATTATGTACTAAACCTTGAATTTTAACACACACGATATAGCACTTCAATTATTATTTAAGAGCCAGTTATTTTAAGAGCCAATGTTTAAAAGGAATCATTGAAAAAAGTTCATAATAGAAAAGTAACAAATGTTATTTTTAAAAAAGGGCTTGATTTCTAGTGGTTTAACACTATTTTAATGTTAATTTCACACCGCAGATGACAGCTCCGCGTTACCTTAAAAAGTAATTCTTTGGCTTTCATACCAACAGCAATGATTTTCCTGTCCCGTCTTAGGTAATAACGTGGTGCAAAATTTGTGCACCCGTAACGTCTGCAAAAATTTTATAAAATTTTATTACATTTTTTATCATTCTCAAGCGTGTCGAAGTCATAAAACTAAAAACAGCCGTATTTTTGGAAAAATACGGCTTTTTTTTTTTTACGGATTTTTTTTTTGATTTTATCAAATTGGCTATTAGAATTTGTCATTAAAATCACATTTATAATGCAAATGCGAAGTTGTTTCAGAACAAAGCCATATTTTGGGATCACCCGCTAGAGATATTAAGTTTTGAGAAATTCAAAATTATTTACCATTTTATACACTATTTATGCTGCAGTATGTAGTTGTACATGTACTGAAACTTTAACGAAACCTAAATAACGTATTCTCATACTAGAAGGTATATAATGTATATGTGGCACGCAAATGGGGCAAAAATTGGCAGTGGGGGGGGGAGGTGATTCTATCTCTCTCTTTTATATGATATTTCAACATTATTTCGGTCGATCAAAATATTATTCAAAATATTTTATTATTTTATGGAAGTAGTATCCATAGGTGCACACATCTCAAATGCAGAATAAAAAAAAAAAAAAAAAAAAAAAAAACGCTCCACTCTAATGCACAATGAACTTAAAAGGTTACTTAGTGTCTGACGGAAGAGGTAAATGTAATGCACGTGAGCAGACGAGCGGCGACAGAGAATCTATCGTCGTCATGGCCGTTGTAAAACTAACAATGTAATTTCTAATTCTAAAGAATTCAGAAAGAGACGAATATTCGAAAGTTTCATGCATAAAAATAAAATAAGATGTAAAACCGTGTAAAAATGTTTTAAGTTACACGGTTTTATTCAAAAAAAGACTAAAAAATTTCGCCATGATTTGAGTATTTTAAAATTCAAAACATCCGTTGCATTATCCAAACAAAGCTATCGTTGCCGTTCGACAAATAATAATTCTGCTCATTTTCTCAGAGCCAAAATTATTAATTTATTTTCGTTCTAATTAACGTTATAATAAATTATAAAATGGATGGAATATTGTAATGTCATCGAAGATAAGCTTGTGTGCAAAGTTTGAAGATAATTTATGCAGTAATAGGGATCGAAAACCGCGTAACAAACTTCCGTGACAAATCAAGTTAAATAAAACCGTGTATTAGAAAACAAATGCTGATAGAAAACAAATCGTTTACAAGTTGAAAATCCAATTTGAGAAATGCACAACCATAGCACAATTTTTTATTTAAAACTATCTTTTTAATTTCCCAACACATTCGCCTTAAGTGTTCAAGACCAACGTGGGAAAAATACAAAACTTGAAATGAGTAAAAAAATAACATTTCACAATGAAATGTATTTAAATAACGTTGGAGCATGCAATTGTATTAGTAAACTATCAACAAAAATCAGGTCTTTGCTATCAAAAGTTACATCCGTATCGTTATGATTTACATAAAACTAAAAATGTTACAGAAAAGAGTTCACGACGACAAACAAAATCAAAGATTGCATTTCGTTCCTCAAAATGGAGTAATATAAACAACGACCTCCTTCGTTCTGTGTGAAAAGAACGGGAGGAAGAAAGAATTAAGGATACACAATTACGATTTTTTCAGAAGAAACAAAAGAAAGGTACGGTCACGGTTTTCAGCCAATTTAAGTATTTCCTATCCAATGATCGGAGTTTTTAATATTTTTTTGGCTTTCCGAACGGTCTGTTTTAAGTTTTTATTGGATTTTTTGAACTAAATCAAGTGTAACGGATGCATTGTTTAAAATAATACGCAATTTTAATGGAAAGAAATTTCATAGATAGTTCTGAATTTTCATTATTTCTTCTTAAGATAACTTTGGAAGGATAACGAATTCTAGCACAAAAACATGTAGCATAATACTTTTAAGACATTATTAGGAAAATATTAAAACATTCATTACAGCAAATGAAAACGGCAGAAAATAGAAATATCTGCAGAAAAATTTAAATCTTTAAAATAAAAAAAATAAAGAAAAAACTTTAGAAAGCATTAACAGATTTTAATCCTCTCTAATGAAGTATATGGATTTCTTTTTTAATTAAAAGAACATTCATTATTCATTGCCCTACTTAAAAGTCCTTCCTTTCTCAATTTCAAATTTCTTCTTTCTTGGAATACCTTTTCCAACCATCCTGCAAAGCAGTAGTTGTTTTTTTTACGACGAGAAGTTCCTTCACAAAATGATTAATCAAATTCATCTACCAAATATTCTATTTTAGATCGTATGAAGAAGGAAAAACCGAAAATAACAGTGAATTTTATGAAAATATTACACAAAAACAGCAAAAGTCGTTGAAACGACAAAAAACCTAAATTTAAAACCACGAAAAAAATTTAAATGCGTAAATAATAAAGTAATTAGTTTAATATGTACGAAATTAAGAAATTATATTTTATAACTTGAAAAATTTAAAAACATCGACTATAAATTAGACCGTTACATATTCATAATTTTTCATGAGCATTGATGCTTGAACCCCTTTCAAAGCAACAGCAGTTATAACTCTTCATTACGCAATGTTCAAATTATTGATATTTTCTGTTCGATTCAGCAATAAAATTCAAAAGATTTGCAAACCTAAAAAAAGGAAGAAAGAATGAAATAACTGGAGGAATTTACTATGAAATCAACTGTTTACTACCAGGGTGGTCTGTCGTCACAGGGGGTCACTGCATCAAGTCACGAAATTGAACTTTGAACCCTTATCAGATTTCGACATTGTTCAGAGCAAAAAAAAAAAAAAAATGGCGAAACTCTTTTGTTGCAAGGAATTTGACAGTGAAAGTGAAATTCATGGCGCTGTAATTTTTCAAGATTTTCAGATATGAGAATTTGGTTGAAGTTTACGAAAAAGAGAAGAAAAAAGTGAAACGAACTAAAGCGTTGCATTGCAATTTTGCGATCTAAGCGAAAACTATGTTCGAGAAAAAAAATCCTTAAATGTACTGCCTTTATTCATCTATTCTAAAGAATGTCATGTTTGTTATTTCGAGTTTCTCTATTATTATCATCATAATATTACATTTATCGTTTTTTTTTTCTTCAAGTATGATAGGACGCATATTGCATTTAAAAAGTGTTCCATCATGCATTTGATTCTTCCTATTTGTGTCCAAAATGGCCGTACTTAGAATATGAAATAATGCATAAAAAGTTATTTTTGTTTATTTATTTATTTTCAAATAATATGTTGTAATTTAAAAATATTTAATGTCAGTCCATTTTATTTATCTATTATATAAATCTACTTGAGAAACTTAAATAGTGCATTTAGCTGTGGCTATTTCAGAAAAACGTTCAATTATGCTTCCATCAAAATTTAGAAAGAAATTTTTTTTAGGTCATAAACCTCTTCAAGATCTGGAAATTAGGGTTGGAAATAGTTCGACAGTGCAAGGAAATAGACTGTGCGCTTGGTATCCACAAACGTTGGGTAAGTTGTTATAATTTATAAAAAGAACTCTGAGCATGTTTATTCATAGTATAGACAAAGTATTAACATAAATATCGCCTTCTAAATCTCCCCCCCCCCCTTCGTAAAAGAACTAAAACATATTTTTAAACTTTTCAATTTCAATTTTAAACTTTTGTAGAAAACATTTTTATTCTTGCTTTATTTATTTATTTAGTTATTATTATTATTCTCTTTTTTTAAGTAAGAATTTAAAACGTTAATGTTAAACATTTTTAGTTATTCAAAAAATAGCCTTAACATATTGAGACAAAATGTCTTTTAATTTATCTGTTCTATATATATTTTTTGATTAAATTTGTCTGAGGCAAAGCCAACGATTCAGTTAGACCTCGTGGTATAAAGGATACGATTTTCCTTGAAATGCCTGTTGAAGTTTTCAGGCCTGTTCAGAATTGAATAAAAATTGTTTAAGTTAAAAAATGAAACGTAGAATTCCTCGCAAATATCTTTCTAACAAAAATTTTTTTCATTTTGTTTTGTTTGGTTCGAGTCGGATTGTTCTCTCCGATAGACACACCAACCTACAAGCCCATATCTGATAAATGTACTTTCAATTTTTTCGAAAATAAATATTTACTGAATTAACTTCTTATTGTTCTATTGTTTTCAGCGATATTTTTGCGAGGCCTTAAGCTTCTTTTGAATCCTTTACTTTTTTGAAAAATATATTTTATTTACTTATTTTTTTCCTTTATGTTTTTGCAAGGCTGAACTTGATTTTTGCTACTACGGAAAGTTGGTTAAGCGCAGCGGCAGACTTTGCCAATCGACAGTAATAATGGATTTAAAGGGAAATATGCAAAGAATGCTTTTATTTAATACATCTTGATGATAAATAGTTTTAAAATTGTGTGAGGCATGAAATTTGTTATGTTTTCCGTGTTATTGAACGTTAATAACACGGAACTTTAAATAATAAGGACAATTTTAAGCAAGTCAAATCTACAGTGAAAAATTGCGAATCTTGACATTTTGTGTCTTTTGCATTGAAAAGTAAATTTAGGATGTATTGCAATTGACAAAGGCCGTGTTAGTCTAGTGGTTAGGGCGTCGTTCTTCTAACTGAATGGTTTGGGGTTCGGAA
This sequence comes from Octonoba sinensis, assembly GCA_038502835.1. Classification (NCBI taxonomy): domain Eukaryota; kingdom Metazoa; phylum Arthropoda; class Arachnida; order Araneae; family Uloboridae; genus Octonoba; species Octonoba sinensis. The sequence continues at coordinate 41,126,413 of CM076600.1, forward strand.
ACCTCCTCACTGCAGACCCATGGACCCTTAACTCCCGTTGCAGTTCCAAGGGCACCGGAGCCTGGACAAATTTCCCTCCTCTTCAGTCTCAGGTCAAAAAAAGGAAGGTGGCATAGTTGTGGTGGCGCCATCTGGTCTCATCCAACTGCGTTGTGATAGAAATAATGTTGGTCACCTATCTTATCACCATTCACAAATAGCCAGCAATTCCTGTGGCTTTGAAAGGGCGTTTGAAGACAAGACAAACGCCTCCACGTTGTAAGAAAAAAAATTGAAAAATTATGCAATTTTACGTTTTGGAGACCATTCGTAGTTTTTGTCGTTCTAGCAGAAATAGTTTTCGAATTTAACGAATTTTACATTCAGATCTTTGTGATAACAATAATATTATTTTTTAGGGGATGGTGTGACCAAAGATTTCTCATGCGCCTACCCCATAGTCGGACGATATGTGTATGTGCAAATGGTTGGAATTCAAGGATCCTTAACAGTCTGCGAAGTTATGGTGTTCACGACACAAGGTAATGTTTTGGTAAATTACGTAATCCTACATACACGTTATGAATTGATGAATTCGTATTGTAATGTCATCTATGTAATTTCTTGCAGATAAAATCCATACTTTCCTAAAGTATGTATTCTCGAATCCGAAATGATGAGTTTCGTTTTAATTTCTTTTTCTCTTTCTTTTCTTCTTTCTTTCTGTTTTTTTTTTTTTTTTTTTTGTGTGTGTGTGAGGGAATAAATAAGATCCATTAAACAATCAAATCAACACTCAATCAAATATGCTACGGGGTATAAATTAGCTTGAGAAACATTACTAATCACTTCGTGAAAATACAAACTAGTAGATACTTTTTTACTTACACAAATGTCGAATTGAAAAAAAGAGACTGAAACATGAAAAGTGAAAAAAAAATTTTCAGATCTTGAAACTTCTGGCAACGTCCATGGCTATAAAAATTTGAGCAGAGATTCATCTGTTTTCAAACAGCTTAAAAGTATAACTATTAGTCAAAAATCATGGAATCATTTACGTAACACATATAACTTTACTTTCCTCCTTTATGATAATTCTGCATCTTAACATTTGAGTTAAATTAAATGACTATGACAAAAAGAGAGTCCTATAATTTTATCTGTAATATGAAATACTTTCATTTGGAGCAAGTACTTAACTAGTATTGTGTAGTAGACATTATATATTAATTTCTAACGTCACATTATCTTATATATAAGCGGCTTATTCTGTCTGTGTCTGTCCGCGATAGGATCCTAGGCCGTTTTACCGATCAGGACCACATTCGGCACGGTTAATGTTTACGACCCGAGAAACGCATCGCCGCAAAAATGAAAGTTGTGACTCAATTAGTTTTTTTTAATTAATTTTTTAAAATTTTTCAATGATTTTTTTGACCCGTTTTATTTTATTTTTGCATTGTTGCCCTCATTTCCAAACATATAATTACAGATGCCGTGTGAAAAAACAAATCAAAGCAGTTGCCATTGTTATTGTCATAAATGTAACAAATATACTAATAACAATCGAAACGTTTATCTCCGTTAACGTCATATTGAGTGAGGCTTCGCTGTATTTCCATCTCCGTTAAAAATTAATGTATACGCGAATTTAATTTAATCCTTTCTTTCTTTTTAATTTATTTATTTATTGTCTGCCCTTTTCATATTTTTCTTATTAGAGTGGCAGCGCTTTTTTTTTCCCCAGTTTCGTTAAAACTGTTGTTTTGAAAAGCATAATAAAATTTTCAATAAGTTCTTTCGATGATAAATATATATTTTTCACAAACAATTTGATTATATAGTAAATAAATGTATAGTAGTGTGGGGCTGTAAGCGAAGGGGCGTTTTCGCCGCCTGATCTGGGTAATTCAGTTTGAATGATCAGATACCTTTGCACGAATCATTTTAATTACAATTTATAATATCTAGAACAGCGGTCATTTCGTATGACTGCCGGGCGTACTAGGGTACTATAACCAGATAGTAGTTAAATTAGAAATGACGCAAGTTACAAAGCTTTTATTCGCCCTACTCTGTCTATTATGTAGCTCAGTACTCCACTATAACCCGATACTCTCTCTTGTATGAAATTTAAATTTGAGCAAGTTCATAATTATAAAGCAATGAGATTCAAAAGAATGTAAGTAGCAAAATTTAATTTGAGTAGAACGAGTGCAAAATGATCACGCTGGGTAGCAGCACTTCTTAAGAGTTACCACTAACACCGCGTCTTCATACTATTCGCATCTTCGAATTTTTAGTTTTGTCATTAACACTCTTTTGATTCGAATGCCTCGTTTGACCAATATTGCGAGGTATGGCAATCTATTTCAATACTATATCGTATCGGTTGCTGATACAAAACTGACACCAGTTCCAAAGTTTTTATTTTCAATCCTGTCCTTAATGCGGCTCATTGATCCATTAAAACTGCCATATTGAAAGTTGGAGTTGCAAAAATGTGAAGACATTTATACTTTGTCTGAACTGCAAATCATTACTTCCAGAAAATTTGTCACATAAAGTTTCCTAGTGACACAACAATCCTTTTTTATGGCTTCCACTCAGTCTTTAGGGTTGGTTATAAAATATAAGAAGTTCATATCAGCCAACTCTTCCATATTTGGGGGAAGATTTCACCGATCTTCTGACCTTCTATCCATAAGACATAATTGCCTCGTACTGGAAAATGTACTGTTAGTGTAAAAGCATACTGGTAAAAGGTTGAATCTTAGGAGAGCCCACCCCGTTGGCGCGGTTGGCGATGAGTACATCATCTTGGTAATCCTGATCTGATCGTAACGCTGCTTGTATCGTTCTGCGAGACGGACGCTAAATTGGCGGTTTTGAAACGGGGTGGGCTATCCTAGGATTTTACCGTTGACAGGTATGCAAGTTAATAAACTTTTCGATCTAGAAGATTTTAAGCACTTAAGTAATTCAGTGGATCGTTTACATTGATTGCATGTCATACATTTTGATATAATCTCTTTAAAATTTCATTCGTATTAAATGTTGTGTGCTATAACTAAATCCATCCCTCTCTAGAAATTTCATCCGGTCGATGTGGTAACCAACTGGAACCTCTGGAGCTAACCACCTTTAGTAGGACATGCTACGAATTCCAAGTTCAGAAGGGAGGATCCTTCGACACCGCTGTCGAGTATTGCCGAGCTCGAGGTGGACTCCTGCTGAATGGCGTACGAGATTTGACTCACCACTTCATCGCCTCGGAGTTAGAGAGGCGCAAGGAGAGTCTCAAATCGAAATTGGTGTGGCTTGGAGCACAGAGAGACTCGGGCCTTAGGGCGAAGACGTGGCATTGGGTGGATGGTAATTGTTTTGCTACTGATACTGGCTGTAAAGAGTCGTTGATTGGTCAAGTGCCTCAATGTCATAAGACTGTACGAGATTTAAGGGAGCGATGTTTGCCCACTAAACTTTAATTTTGTGCTAAGGGGCCGTTCCTAAATGATGTCATGATTTTTTCCCATATATTTGCCCCCTTCCCCCCTTCGACACCTTATGTCACACTTCTTGTTACCCCCTTCTCCTCCCCTTGTCACACTTTGTCACAATTTCACAACCCTCCCCCCTCCCCTTCGAAGCGTGACATCATTTATGAATGATACCTAATTATTTTTTTTATAAGTTGTTTCGTTTGATGAATTTTATTTTACGTTTTCTCTCTAATGTCAAACTAGATGAGCTCAATTCCTTCTTATGATGTGAACATGTCTATTTAACGATTAGGAAGCAAGAAAATTTTCAAACGTAGATGCTTTCATAAATATTTACTCATTGTGTCTTGGAGCAAAAATTTTAGGAAGTAACGCTTCTTCCAATCAGCACGATGTTTCTTAAATAAAACATGCATGATTTAAACTCCTCCAGAAAAAAAAATCACCCGAATAACTATTTTCTTAATCCATCATTACAGGAATTGCAAAAATATGGGATGCAAGCGCACAGTCCACATGAATCATGTGGTAGCGAGCGTGAATCAAAAACTTCATTGTTGATGAGTGAACTTTGTCTATGGGTTATTTGATAAATTGAGAGGGAGGATGAGTCTATTTAAGGGAGACGGTGCATCCTTTTGATACCACTTAGAAGTCATACGATTAATGGATTGGAGCTCATTACAAGAGACTGTTAATATATTTAGATATCTTATTTCAAAAATACTTTGGACTTAGCTCGAGTAAATGAAGAAATACAAGTTTAAAAAGAGTAACGGGGTTCGTTTTCCTGTAAAGTGACCCCAGACATTTTTGCTCCACAATTCTCAGTTTTAAATTACAAATAAAATGTTGATTCTTTAAAAAGTATTAATTTGAAAGCATCTTCTTTGGCATTTAACTTTAGTCATTAGGTATATTAATATGATTGTGTTGTCTCTTACTATCTAATGAGAAAACACTTTGCTGAATTCTATGTAAGTTTTTCAATTATTACTATTTGTTAATTATCGAAATATTTCCTGAATGCTTCTCATGTTAAGTATTCCTCACTTTCATTTCCGGAACTGATAAAGTTATCTGTTGAAAATATAATTTCAATGAGGTAAATTATTTGGAAAGGAAATCGTTTGCATATGAATTTAAAACCATCGACGCTGAAAGCTTTTTATCTCTAGCCACGACTCGCTCTCTTTTTACTGCGGAAACGATGCGTTGAAAATGCAAAAACTATGCAAATATAACGAACGAAACCATGTTGAGAATTAAGATAATTTTACTGCTACTACGCAGAATATCAACTCATGACCACTATATATATGTGTAGACAGACATATAGATAGATAGATAGATATGAATACTCACAGTCGACGATTCTTCATATTTTGAATTTATAGAGCAAAATATTTTTAAAAAAAGTTTAAGAAAAAATAGATTGTATATGGAAACAATTGTTTGTATGGAATCTAAAATATTTGACCAAAAATAAAACTTATCCCTTCTAGGAGTCTTCGATACGTTAAGAAAATTTAAAAAAACCTTAAATGATTCGTACTTGCACTTTTTAGCAAATTTAAGAATGTTCATGAGTCAAACGATTTTAAAAATTAGTTTTTTTAAATGTGAAAATCAAATAAAATTGTTTTAAAAGCTTTCAATTAAATGATCACAAAAGGTTCTAAAATGTATTTTATTTGACGTTATTAATTATTTTATTAAACAGGTTAACAGTAAATTATTTTTCACAAAGCAAGAAATCTGATAAAAATAAAATAGAGAAAAAGTCAAATTTGTTTTAGATGCCAAAATACAGAAAATCCTACTAGAATTTTTTTTAATGGTTTTATATTCTCTAACAACTGTGCCAATGAGGAGATTTTATTTACCGATACATTCATCAGCAAATGGGAATGCTCAGGCTATGTAGTAAAGCAATTGATGAAACGCACGCATAAAGTTTCCAAGCGTTGTACTTCAGCAGTTTTTTTTATTACATATTCTACATTTTACGTCTCTGTGCTCATACTTACTTTGCATGAAAATCAGAACCTACTTACAACGCAACGCTGTAATGCGATTTTTACTAAATCCAATCTTTAAATGCTTGAAATTTAATGCACAAGTGAACGACCTTAATCTACTTTTAATGTTTCGTATTAATTTAATTTTATTGCACCTTAAACACACCTTTTACTTTACTACGAATTATAGTCAGATAACACTTTATTACTTTACAATTATATAGAGCAGCGTTTCCCAACCGGTGGTTCGCGAACCCCCAGGGATTCGCGGGATGTAGAAAGAGGGTTCGCGAATATAATATTGCAATGGCGGAATTTTTAATTGCTAACGTAAAAAAACACGAAATAATAAATTTACATGAGCACTTAAAACAGTAAAAATGACTTTAAAAAATATTTTCCAGATAATAAGTAAAAGTTGAGGACTGGTATACGGAGCATACCTACAAAATTTAAAATGCACTTATTTCTACTGTTGCCTGATTTCCAGAATTTAGATCTCTAAGTGGTATCAAAAGATAATCATTGTATTATTTTAAATTTTGAACCTTTGTTTCTACTATCATTTCCCACTTTTTTCTCGCTGGCACGAAAAGAGAGTCGAAAATATGAAAATTTAGTAAAACTTGAAATTTTACATTATTTTCGGATAATTTCTTATGTACAAAAAGGAAATGAAAGATATTTTTTCATTAACTTTAAATTTTGTTCTCACATTTATCCTACTTTATTCCAATGTTTCTGTTTTATTACTTTGAGAAATTTATAAGTTTCAGTATTGTTGTAAATTTTACAACTTTTCCAAATTTTGCACATTTAAAACCGAAAGTAGAAGCGAAAAAAACTCGTATTTATTTATTCATTCAAAATTTTACGTTTTCTCATGCCATTCCACAACTTTTTCGCATTACTGTCCTATTAATAATTTTAAAAATAAATAAACAAATTAATTTTAGTTTTTATTTAAACTTTGATGTTTTCCAATTATATTTTCATGAACTATTGTGCAACATGGATAATAAACCTACTATTAATCTTTATAATTTTGTTACCCGTTACTTACGATTACAAAAGGAGGGGGGGGGGGGTTTCGCCGTTTTCTTTCGAATGTTGGGTGGGGTTCGCAAAGAAAAAATGGTTGGGAACCACTGATATAGAGGGTTGCTTTTATTATTAAAATCCATGTTGTGGTTGCAACGCATATTTTTTCTTTTTTTTTTTTAAGATAAAAATACTAAATAAACACATAGAACTGCAACCAGCATACTTTATTTTATTATGTTCATTTTCCCTGTTCTTTTCTTTCTTTCTTTTTGCTTCTCTTCTTTCTTTCTCATCTTACAAGTGTGCCCTGGTCCACCAATAATAATGTAGTACAATAAATGCTCTTTTTTATGAGTAGTTCAGATATTTAATCGTACCTAAGCTCGTTTCATATTCCAAGTAGCCATCATTGAACTATACGGAAGGTGGAATGACTGCGTAGGGGGAAAACGCGAGCCGATTTTTCTCCACCGTTTGATGGGGGCGAGGACGGCATGATAATCTTTTCTTGTGAATCGATATACCTCAAAATACGAGTTGAATTTCATAGCGAAGAACAACCGTAAAATTGTTTGCAAAATTATTCTTCCTCTTTTTAGGCTTAGACGAAAATAGATTATTTAGTAACAAACCATTTTATGAGGAAACGAATTTGCAATTTTTCACAGTGCTATTTAACGTTTAAATAAATAATGAAACATAAAATTTCCCTTTAAGTTTAAAGAAGTTTTTTCTCTCCGTTCTTAATTTTATTTACATAAGTAGGGAATAATTTAGTCAAAAACGTAGACTCAATACTTTAGAATTATTGAAAGGAAGAATCAAGAGAAAATACTTCCAAAACATCGCTTTAAAAAACAAATTTTTAATGCGTAAATTACATTTTTTTATCAAGAAATATTTGTTATAGAAATAAGTTTTCATCGTTAGCTTGATAAATGCTCTCTAAAGCAAATTCTATGTGAACTATTACTGAAATGATTTCATTTTTTTGTTAACAAGGCATAACTTTTGCCTTAATATAGTTTAAAATATAGTCTCAATATAATTTACAGTTACAGTCATTGTAAACAAATGTTATTTGTTTAGTTTTGTGGAATATGTTAAATGATGGGTAGTTGATTCTTTGTATGATGAATTTATTAAGGTTTAACGGGAAAAAAAATGAAGAAATTAAAGAAAACACTGAAAATAAACACATTTTTACTATCAAATTAAATCTTGCGCTAATTATTAAACTTGCCGAATTTTATCGACGATTTCTCTTTTTCCCTTCTCCAAAGTTGATGTCAGGTAGATCTTTGTAAAAAAAGAATCCTCTACTATCATTTAAATTTCAATTTGTTGAGATTGAAATTGTACAAGTTCGTGTGTACGGAAGACGCTATGTTTTGCCGTCCTCGCTCCTGTCAACTGCCTGAAACCTGTTCTAAAACCGGCTCGGGCCCTTAACACAGAGAGGTGCTGGCAGCAGTCATTCCACCTTCCCTCTAGTTCAATGGTAGCCATTACAATGTTTGCGGTTTTTCACGTTTTTAACTTGTTTTAAAGTTTTATGAACTATGTTACGCGAACATAATATAGCTGTTAAAAAAAAAAAACTGCTAGATAAATTTGTAGCAGAAAAGCCTCTGTTATTAACTACGAAAAAACTGAAAACTAATATTATCCCTATTCGAGAAAATAAATAAATTCATTTTTCCGCTTCTTTTTATATAACGTTATAGGTAAAATAGAAATCGTTTTATAAATTGTATAAACGTCTAATTCGACAAATTAACGTCTCCTCCTTCTAGATACATCCGTTCCTCAGTATCTATGGGCAGAAGATCAGCCCAACAATTACAATGGTCAACAGAATTGCATTGTTCTCGACGGTGGTAGAAGATGGTTGTGGAACGATGTCACCTGCGATTTGGACTATTTGCCTTGGGTGTGTCAATATAGTAAGTATTAACAATTGACAAGTCTTGTTCGCTTCTTCAATAATTTTAATATATCTAGCATTCTCTCTAGCAGTTGCAACGATGTAAGACGCGGTGGAGAACGTGGCTGAAAGAGAATGTTGCCGTGAAACGGTAGATTCAAAGAATTTTTTTAACCCAGAAGTTAATTTTTAGACAGTGCTTTCAAATAATGGAAAAGAAACGAAAAACATAATTCTGCATCGAATCGTCTTTTTTATTATTATTTTAGAAAAATAAGTATTAATTTACATTATATTGTGAGCCGGCACGGTGGCATACAAGTAAGGCGTGGGACTCGTACGCCCAGTTCATAGGATCGAGTTTGGCAGAGTCGGTGGATTTTATAGATGCAGAAAATCGTCTGCGTCCATGTCGTATGATTATGCCGCATGTAGAAGGTCCCTTGAGTACACATTTGTCTTCGATACTCTCGGCTAAACTAAATTCCTAGTTCAATAGAGGCAATTCAAGCAACGTCATTGGTCACCTGGCAGCAATTAAAGCAATGTAAACAAAGGAGGTCGTAGCATCGCTTTACTTCGAATTCGACAAATCTAATTAAAAACTAGGCCTAAATATTCTTCTACATTACATAAAATTAACATTAATAAAACACTATAACTATTGTAATGATTAATAAATGTCTTTTATAATGATTAAATTAAATGTAAATACTGGGTTATAATCAGAAAAAGCTGTGAAAATAGTCTAATTAATTTTAAGATAACTAATTTTGCCTAGTGAACTCCATGCAGAACTCAATTGAAAATCTTAGTAAACAAAGAGCGGATATCACGTGCAACGGTGATCGCTCATGAGTCCCTCTAGCGGTGAATTGCCTCCATTTCGCATCAACAGAGCCCGGTTGCTCACCCTTTCGGGTGAAGAAACTGGACGTCAAAACAAGAAGTATAACTGCAAAAAAAGGCTTAAATCATACCAACTCCTGCAAATAAAAATATTACGCAGAACAATCGATGAAATCGCGTCCACACGTCCAGCGCGCTGCTCTCGTGATGAAAGGCAGCAATTAAAGGGGTCAATCGCTCTGAATTGTAGAAGAAATTGGAACTGCATTGAAATAGATTGAATGTTGCTTAACGGCGCGGATCTTAGCCGCCTTATTCGATGGTTCTTGTTCCATTTCTTTAAGAGCTTTCACTTAATCTTATTCTCGCAGAAGACTCTTAAGAAAAATTCGGGATTTAACCCTTCAAGCACTTTGCGCTCCAGGAGCCATGAATGCTTGACCTGAGAAGAAAGAAATCAAAGCTTTTTAAATGCTCGGGAATGAATGTTGAGGATTTTAATCGTGTTATTCCGCGCATTGTGCTCTTACTTAAGTAAACAGAAATGATTTCAATGATCTTTTATCTTAGAATTACTCTTATTAAAAGCATAATAATTAATAGAAATTACTTTCATTTAACACTCGCGAAATCTTTTGTAAAATAAATAAATAAATGTATGATCATTGGAATGTATACGGTAAAACTTTTTGGTGTTCACAGTTGGTGTAAAGCTGAAAATTATTCATTTTTTGACGTACTTTAAATTCTTTTAAGTGTTTGTCTCAAAAAATACAGACATCAAAATGCAAAATGTTTTTTTTAGCGTATGAGGTTCGTTAACTCATCTGCGCATCAAAAATCCATTAAGATTGCTCATTTATCCTATTTTCATAGAAATGAGCAATCGCATTTTATACCTAACGGAATTACCAAGTTTCACGTGCTAAGAAAAGTTATACTGTCGATATTTTTGTAGACAGAAACATAAAAGAAACTTAAGTATATCAAAAATGAATAATTTTCAACTTTACACCAACTGAACACCAAAAATGGTGGCAACTGAACTCAGAAATTTTAGTGTAGATTGTTTAATAGTTTGAAATACCATTTTCGAATTTCTCATCAATTAATATTTATAAGGTACGTAAATGATCAACTGCCTTTTTTTTCTCATTAATTTGCTTATTCATGTTTTCTTCGTACAGTTCAATGTAAAGACACTGTAAGAGATTGTTTGCTTAAACACCAGTAAATGACTGCTTTTATAATTAACTAATAATTGTATTGCTAAATTTGGCGTGATACCTCAAAATAAGGTGAGGTATTTTGTGCTAAACTGGCATATCCAATATGGCACGTTTAATTTTAAAATACAACTCTATTCAGTAATTGAACTATTTTTAAAAATAATTATTATTATTATTTTAATTTACGAAGCATGCCCATTGAGATTAATTATGGTACATAATGTCAACTAAATAGCGTCACTGCTTCGCCGCTCCTGACACTTTGAATCCAAATATCCGAAGTCATCGGTTCATTTTAGCAACAGCACTTTGGATTTCGCCTTTCAGAGTTTAGGGACTGTTTGAACAAAGTTTGCCTTTTATTTATTGCAAATTTATTAATTTATTTATTTAATTTTATTTTATTTTATTTATGTTTATTTGTTTTTTTATTATTTTTAAAAATTGTTTAATGACTGTGACGAGCGTTTTGGATCATTATGGTTGTTAACTTAAATTTTAAAAAACAGCTTTAAAATTTAAATCAGCATACAGTTATAATGAATTTCTTTGAAAGTAAACAGCAAAGACAGAGTTTTAACGAGCAGCATTTATATATTTTTTGAAATTGTCTTTAGTATTTTTCATTCTTTCAGAAACTAAACAAAATTCTTCTGTATAGTATGTGTTTTCGCAGGGACTCATGTATTCTCACACGAGCCTTTTGAGTAAAAAAAAAACCTGAGATCTAACTTACAAAAGCACGTTGCATCTTGTTTTGTCTTTGGGCATAAAAGTCAAAAATATGTAGAGTAGCCTAAATTTTGTCTTCTTTTTTTTGTTTCTTACTTTTATATTTTTATATGTGCATGCATAATGCAAAAGTGATGAAAATGATTATGTTTGTATCAAACTACCTGAACTAAATGAACCATGAAATTAAAATGGTTAATTCATTCATTAAGTCTTTACTTTTTCATTGATTAATTAACTTTTTTTTTCTATTTCTTTAATCAATCTTTTATTATTTATTTCATTTATTTATTTATTCTTGCTAAGAAAAGCGTGTCGAAAATTTATCTTACGAGGTCAACCACCCGTATTCTGTCTTTGTCTCTGAATGCTAATTTATGAGAACACTTAGCGTACAAAAGCCAAGAATATTATCTTTAAACTTTCAATTCTTCCACTCACAACCAACAGAAATTCTTGCTGACACGTGTTTCTCTGTTCCCTCCAGGTCCTTCGAACTGCGGCAATCCCGACCGGCAAGAAAACTCAACGGTACTGGAGAAAGATTTCCGGCTGGGTCAATCGGTCACTTACCACTGCCCGACGGGCAACAAGGTGGTCGGAGACCGGGTTCGCCGCTGCGAGAGCAACGGGTTCTGGAGTGGGGCCGCGCCCTCCTGCGAATGTGAGTGCTCGAACAGTGTGAAGTGATTCTTTTAATTCATTGCTTCAATTAGCCAGCTGGAGTGATTGACAATTCTAAAACGCTGCCGAGAACTCTTTAATTGACTCGTGTGAGAATTTGATCTAGTTCGTGTCGTGTAAATGAACGGTCGCTTTAACAGGGTTATCACTTGGAGGGTGGGTGTGAGGTTTTAAAATATTATTTTTTAGGTTATGGAATAGATTTTTAATTATGTTATAACAAATTTTGACACAGTCTTCAATTTTATGCATTCGTGTTATTTCCCAGTGGAGATAGGAGAGTAATTGACCAGTTCAAACATGCAAAAGCATTATACAGATTTAATTAAAAAGCATAAAGACTAGCTTATCAGGTGTGAGTTTTATGATTTGTTTCAAAAAACAGTTTAGTAAGTAAAAGTTATCACCATCTGAACACAGTAAGGAAAAGTATAGGAGAGGTTTTTTTTCGATGCGTTATTAGTAGAAATCAGTATAAAAGCAAAATGAATTACTTACTTTGAAATTTTACTTTGTTTTATTTGATGATTTTTATGTAAGAAATAGGATATTTGCATGTTTTAATTAATTTTCATTCATGTGGAAGGAAATATTTGAATGTTTTTGTTACGAGAAAGTAAGATAGAATTGGGTTCAACTTTGGCCCACTATATAACCTTAGAATAATCAGCTAATATGAACTATTACCGCTCAGGTGGTGTAAAAATTGAATGCTGTAAATGAGGGTGTTTGTCCTGTGGCAACAATAGCTAAGCGTCTACGATCAGGGAGTTTCGTTTTATTTCCTTTTGATTTTTCCAAGTTTTACAATATCTTAAAATAAAGTACACCATTTGAAATCTTATCAAGCAAATTACTAATTTTGATAATTTAGTAATCTAAATACAAACATTTAACGTTACGGAACAATGTGCTTTGCTGTAGCATACAGGTTTTAAACATCAAATGTTTAAAACCTGTGCGTATTTTTCTCTTGAACTTTCCTGTTGATGTATTTCGATCATCGTTTAAAATTATAATTTAAAAAACTTTTGCATTATTTTTTTAATACTGACATCTTATTTCATATTCACATTATAAATACTAAAAAGTATTTCTGTTGTAGATAATTATACAATTTTTGTGTCACTATAGATGTGAACTGCGGCGAACTTCGTAACATCAACTTCGGAAGAGTTACGTACCCCGATCAACGGACAACGTACAATGCAACTGCTACATACGTGTGCGACGAAAACTACACCTTAGTTGGAAATGGAACTCGAAGGTGTGCTGAAGAAGGGAAATGGAATGGCACAGAACCAAGTTGCCGGTGTAAGTAATTGGAAAATGTCTAAATTATAGTTACACATCTCGAATGTACTATCAAAGAAATACTATTTGAGCACAGCATGTAGTTACATGGCGTTTGTACGTCAGTATTTTCTCAAAGAAATCGTAGTTCATAGTGAAAAAAAAATTAGTTTCATAACCCCTTGAAGCCTTTTGAACCGACTTCACAAAGGCAGGAGGTTATACATTCATATTGTATGTATGTCGTTTTTTTTTTTTTTTTTCCACTCATAACTTCTCACCGGATGAACCGATTTCCATGATTCTTTTTTTATTCGATCGAGGGTGGTTTTCCATAGGTCCCGTACTTTCGTTTGACCATATTCGATAATTAGAAAAAAGTTATGGTCAGAAATGCAGTATTTTTTTTGTTTTTTCATCCATAACTTTTGACTAAATGAACCGATTTTGATGATTTTTTTTCTTTAATCGACAGAGGGTCGTCTAACTCAAATATTGCAAATCAATTTGACTACATTTGTTTTTTAGAAAAAACGTTACGGGTGAAAAATAACTATTTTTTATTTTAATTGGAAAGGCTTGGCTTGATTTCTCTTTGTTGGAAAATCAATTAATAAATATAAAAGTCATTGTTAAAAAAATATTTGTTGTCATGGGCAATAATAATATTAAAAGAACTTACAGCAAGAGTTTGACTGAAGGCTTCTCTGTGGCAAAAATTAATCCAATCAATTTGTTTGCTATAATCAACTTCTAAAGGGAATTTATCATGCAATAGTTTTTAGTGCCATTAATTCAAAGAAGTTTTGCCCTTTGATATGGATTTTAAAAAAAACATAGATTATTTATATAAAAAATGTATTTACACTAAAAAGAATAAAATAAAATAATTTTTATAAAAAAAAAACAGAACCGACTTCAAATTATAAATTGCTCTAAAAAGTGAAAAACAAATTCATTCTTTAAACAACATCGATGTGACTTTTAAACATAGTTTTAGAAGTCGGTGCAAAATTATGAGTCTAATTACCATTATACCATTTGCTACTTCATATTGGAACTGTTGGTAATTTTGCGAATATATATATATTTGAAATTGGATTCATGATTACAAAAGATTTTATCAATCCTAATTTTGTACCGACTTCTAAAACTATGTTTAAAAGTCACATCGATGTTGTTTAAAGAATGAATTTGTTTTTCACTTTTTAGCGCAATTTATAATTTGAAGTCGGTTCTGTTTTTTGTATAAAAATTATTTTATTTACCAGTTTTTTCAGAAAACTGGTAAAAAATGAGCGAGTTTTTTTTTTGACAGAAAATGAATAGATAGGTATAGTATGAATTGTTTTTTGTTAATTTCAGTTGTAGGGATAGCTAGATAGCCGGGTGTGGGGTAAAAGTTTTATAAAAATATTATGCAAACAAAGTGCAAACGGATCTCAGACAGGCATTAAAAATGAAATAACGCGAGCTACAAGATCGCCTGTGTGAGCCAGAGGGGGCAAATGCGTTAAGTGGTTAATGAAAATAAGAATGAAATTAACGGGAATGATTCAAATTCCAGAAAACTTTTAAACCGGTATACGAAAACAAATCATTCGCGAATCTTCTTTCGTACGCACGCAAGCGGATTTGGCAGATCATCGACCGAGAGATGTGCCTTAAAAACAGCCTTTAAATTTAAGAGAAAAAACGTGAAGTGGAAATCGATACCAGCACTGTAACATCATGCAAATGTTAATAGAATAGAATTTAAAATGTTCGTTATTTTAAAGCTTTGAAACAAACTCTATAATTCAAGAACTTTTTTTCGTGTTTGAACCCCGGTTTGATTTTGCGCTCATTTCTCGAACAGATCACTGGTGTCCGAGCCTCAGCATGCCCAACAATTCCACCATGGAACTGACCGGAGTAAAGGCGGGGGACGAGGTCAAGTACACCTGCGACAGGGGACACAAGCTTGTCGGGGACGAGGTCCGGAAATGTCAACTGGGAGGCCAATGGACGGGAAGAGATCCCATCTGCAAATGTGAGTTGTCCCATCTCGTGTTACCATTTTTTTCCTGTTATCGAACCTAATGTCTGAGTTGGTTGTCATGGCATCCTGCGACGAAACTGTAGAATAATTTGATAAATGGTGGTCTGCTTGAATTCAAAGGAGGAACTTTAAAGGCCTTAAATGACGAACGCCTTAAAAGGCTTTCGTTACAACTCTTCCTTTTGGGGGGGGGGGGGGGTATGAATATAAATGGAATATAAAACGCAAAAGGCTTCATCATTAACATTTTGAGTTATTAAATCAGCTTTTGGTAAGACCTAATAATTTAATTTTCCTTTAAAGGGTATGTCCAGCTTCTGGTAGGACCTAATGATTTGTATTTCCTATAAGGGGTATAAACTCAATGTATATTGTATTAAAAAACAACAAATCTGCATTTACACACTGTATACATACAAATAAATATACTATATTTTTTCAAGACGTGGAGGTCATTGCCCCCTACTCAGCCCTTTACATGGCAAGCATGATTCCTTCTTTGAGCTTTCAAATCGTTTCGACTACTTTGTATTGTATACCAAGAACTGTTCCTGAAATTTATGTTAACCTGTTGCTTCAAGCATTTGACGAAAATCACATAGGGTTTTATCAAAGTGATACTGGCTCAGATAAAGTTAAATAATTTATAATTTATACAATTTATTCCTCAACTATGTACGACTTTTCCTTTTCCTTCTTTGATAATTATTTTCTCCCACTTTCTGGCGTCAGGCATTTCATTGTTGAAAACCGGTTTCAAAGCTTACTTTTATACTTTTATCTTTTCAGTTGTGGATTGCGGCCGACCTCTGTCTCTGCAGCATGGAATGTATGAACTTATGGATGACGGCTTTACTACTTATCAGAGTAGAGTCTCTTATAGGTGCAACGACAATTACACTATCGTGGGCCATGACCAACGAACTTGTTTAGAAACTGGGAAGTGGAGCGGAAGGGAACCTACTTGCAAGTGTAAGTAAAAGATATGACTGAAAAAATAAATACAGTGGTACCTCTGAGGAAGGGACACGTCTAATTAAGGGACACATTTCTGGTCCCAATTCCTTTGAATAGGGACTGCAATGTATTTACCTCTAAATAAGGGACACTCTATTTAAGGGACATTCACAGAGAAAAATTTCCAAAATACAAGTTATATAAATACGAAAAATTTACTGCAAGCTAAAGTTCTTTTTCTTTCAAGCTAAAGTTCTTTTTCCCCCTAAAAAATAACTTCTGAAAGTTGTTATGAGTCCTATAAGAAAGTACAAAGAAACAAATGTATTTTAAAGTGCTTGCCAAAATCTACTTGTAAAGGCTTTTCCCTCTTTTGTACTATGGAATACATGTGTGCTCAGCATTGAAAGATAATACCCGGCTACCAACAAGTTTTTTATGCAAAGCTTCGAAAAAGTACACGTAACGTAATTTATATTGTATTGCAAATTACGTACTTTAAAACAAACCCATCTAATAGATTACTTCAAATAAATTCCTGTAAGTTACAAAACTTAGTTAATACGACATTGTTGTCAAAATTTTAATTTTTCAATGACAGAAATTTACATTTCAATGACAGAAATTTACATTTCAATGACAGAAATTTACATTTCAATAATTTCGACTTCTATTTTGTATGCATGGAACATTTTCAGTATTTAAGCTTACATGGTAACACAGGTTTATTATTAAAAAGTTAAATCAAGTTAATACACTATATGTGTATGCATCAATTTATGAACCTCCGAAGAAGGGACGCCTTTATTTAAGGGACAAAATTTCCAGTCCTTGAGAGGTTTTACTGTACACAATTTTAAAAATTCAGTAAAATTAAAAGATATATATCTATACCTATGAGCCATAGTATCTTATGCCCAATTTTCCTGTTTTTCGATGCAGGTGAAAAACAAACAGTTTCAGTACTAGAAAACTAGACTTTCCGTGCGAATCTTAAAATAAAGATGTTCGTTGGGAGCTTTAAAAGTTCGGAACCCCTCATGTAGCTAGAGGCTTTGTCGCGGTACTCTGTATGTCCATGAAGTGTAAACTCGCAATACCTCGAAAAATGGACTTAAGATACTATGGCTCTCAGGTACAGATATGCTTATAATAATGAACTCATCCGTCTTGTTTTCAAGTACACTAACTGATTGATAGAGATTTGATACATTTACTCTCCTTGCGATTTTTGATATTACGGGGACATTAGAATAAACAAGACTGCAAGAACGATAATAATTTCCATTGCAGCATAACTTTAACTTTAACCTTTCTTATTTTTTGTTTGACGTACCCTTGTAGCATCCTAAAAAAAGAAACCATAAGCATTAACACTTCCTTTATCACACACATTCATTCATTATCGATGTTTTACGACAAAAGTTTTAACTCTTGATGTAGTAGCTTTGCATTAACGTTTTACTTTGTAGAGTTAGGAAAAATTTTCTTAAGTGTAATTTAATTTTTAGTTCATATCTTTCAAAAAGAAAAAAAAAATCAAAATTTCGAAATATTCTTTATTCAAAAATAATGATAATAATAATCAAATGCAAATCTATAAAAACTAGCTATAAAGGTTTTTCATCTGTTCTCTTTTACCTTATTTTAAGCATTTTAATTTATGGTGCTTCATGTTACTGGAGCAGAATTTGTACCAGTTTTTAAATGAAACGAAAAGCACTTCCCAATAGAGCCATGTGTTATACTCAGCAATGAAAGTTTCCAAATATTTTTATTTTTTAATATTTATCAACTATTTTTCCTCTAGTAATTGATTGCGGCAAACCGGATGTCCCCGAAGGAGTTGAAATACCGAAAGGCGCAACCTTCACAGTGCACTCCGAAATTCACTATCGCTGCAAGCCTGGCCACAAGATATCTGCAGTCACTACAAACGATTTGAACACGCTCAAAACTGGAGGCACATCTGTCAAGTGCAATCACGACGGAAAGTGGTCGGGATCTCTCCCTACGTGTATTTGTAAGTACTGACTCGAGGAAGTATTTTAATACTACGTACTGTAAAATGCCCTAATACTATGCATAAAAAGTCGACGAATATTTATTCGAACGAATGGCTACTTAAAAAAAGGTGTAATATTAAAAAAGTTAATTATTAACTATACATTTACAATTGAAAAACGAATGTTTAGGCTCACCATCATAGTCTAACAAATCAATTTATTTCATCAAACCATTTCTTTGCGAGACGGAAATTCCAAGAGTTTCATCGCTAATTGAATTGCTTTCAGCAGTTGACTTACCCATTGTTACGCAATTCCTGATTAGCTGAAATAGTAATTGCATTCAAGTTGAATTATTCTGTCTATTAATGCATGAAAACAGTGATACTTCTTTTGGACACGCAATGAGCCATATTTTGGATAAATTCAATGTGTATTTTAACATATTATTTTATGTTAATTTCTTCAGAAATTTCGTGGTTCCTTTACAGTACGGCAGGCAGAATTTTTTCTTTCGCTGGAAAAGTACCTGCGTGCAAGTTGAATATTTTTGTCGATCATTGTATGAAAACTATGATCCAATACGGTACTCCTGGAAAAAATAGTGGGGGACGTTTACAGATGTGAGCATGAAAAAATTGGGGGAGCTTTGATGTAAAATTAAAAAGAACACTGTCAGAGGAAGGATAGGGTAAAATTAGAAAAAGGGGTTGCTGTCCTCCGGCGTTTTTCCTCGACTCCACCACTGCTATGTTCTTTACTTTGGATCACATAGGGTAAAGAGCCCTAAAGCTGACACCCTCAAATTAAAAAACCATTTTAAGTATTACTAATTCCCTAAAATAATTTAAAATGAGGCTTTCTTTCATTTTGAATGGTATCTCTTCTTAAATCTCTTTAAATTGGTAATACTTTAAATGTTTCATTTGAGGATGTCAGCTTTAGGTCGATTTACCTTAATGGGCCTTATTTCGGATCAACTCAAATTTACTTAAAACTACCAAGATTTTATTGTTCATGTATGCAGTATTTTAAGCAGTGACGGAAATAATGCATAATATTGTTTTTTTATTAGCTAAAAGGTATTTTAGCGATATGAATAAAAGATTTTTCTCTTTCCTTTGCAGATGTGGATTGCGGACGAGTACAGCCTCTGCTTCGAGGCGAAGTGCAGTACAGCAACGGCACAACTCACTTGGGCAGCATTGCAAGTTACTCGTGCAACGTAGGATTCCGTTTAGTAGGAAATCGCATCAGACAGTGCACAGAAAACGGCAAATGGAGCGATAACGCACCAAAATGTGAAGGTAATCAAAATTCTTCGAGTAGTGCAAACATTTCTCTCAAAAACATTTATGCATTGCAAAAGCAGTTCAGAAAAAAAAAACCTACAAGCAGGATCTGGTTATAAAAGTTGCGTTTTAAACTAGAAATAATAACTTAGCACAGGTATGCAGAGAAAAAGATTAATGTTATCTTCTTTTAGAAATTATTAGCAATTCAAAAAAAAAAAAAAATTACTAACACAAGATAGTTTATAAAAGCTGCATCATAAACTAAAAGTAGTATGACGTAACGTACACATAAATACACGAAAAGAACGAGCGAGAGGTTTTTTTTAGCAATACGTTGCGAAGGAGGTTCAAGAGAACAAAAAACGTATGAAAGTTCTTTTTGTAAAAATTGTGAACAAAAAAAAAAAAAAGGAAAAAAAATACAATGTAGCACAAATGTACATAGGAAGAACTAACATTTTCTTTTGTTATATTATTTATGCTCAATTTTCTTTTTAGAAAATCGTAGCAAAAGGAAATCAGCGGGGGAAAATTTTAAGAAAAATGTAGTTGTAAAAATTGGATTATAAATTGAAAACAGTAATGCAATAACACATTCGTACCTAAAGGGAACTATACTTTATTCTTTTTAGAAAATATTTGCAGAGGTAATACAAAAAAAAAGAAGATGTAGACGGAGAAGAAAAAAAGAAACAGAAGGAGAAAAAATGCATAAGCAAGGTCTGCCGCTGTAAAAATTTCATAATAAGCCTAAAGAAGTGCAGCATGGCTAATACATAAAAAGGGAATGATGTCATTTACTTCTTAGAAATCCATTAAAAAGGCAATTTAAAAAATAATAATAATACTCAAGCAAGTTCTGGATGTAAAAATTCTACGATAAACTGAGAATAATTGAAACACAAGTGTGTTTCAATTATTCAACCAAAGAATTAATGTTAGTTTCTTTTCAGAAATTCGTTGCGTACCCCCAGAAGTCCCGAAGAATTCCACAGTTGTGTATGGTGGTAATGACAGAGCATCTGCAGATTCCTTCCGCGTCGGCTCTACTGTTCAGTATCGTTGCATTCCCGGACATTTGCCAGTCAAGGGAGAGCCTTTAAGAACTTGCCTCCCGACAGGCGTCTGGTCCAATAATCCTCCGTTATGCACGTGTAAGTGTTCTTTTATTATTAGATAATTTGTAATAACTATCACAATATTTTCATGGCGACGTTCAAATTTACTGATTATGTGTTTTTCTGAAACAATTGGTTATTTTCGCTATAAACTTTGTCTCAGCTTCTTTGCGCAACTCTAGATCATAATATTTGTCTATTCAGCGTTATTTCTTGATTGTGAAAACAAAAACTATGCAACGTCGAAACTATAGTTTTTTTCTTCGCAATGCTGATAAGTTCAGTGCGATTATTTTTCCATCTATACATATTTCCTGTTTATTTAAATCTTTCTTTAAAGAATGAATCCTATGCGTTATTCAAAGATGTTTACCTAACTCGATTTTGTGGAATGCTCAATTGATTATCTTTCTCCCACAGACATCGACTGCGGTCTTCCTCGCCCTGTTCCTCACGGTCACTGGCTGCTGCCGTCCAACACCACGTTTTACGGAAGTCAAGCTGAATACGTCTGTGATGTGAATTACGAAATTCATGGTCCAGGAAGACGACTTTGTATGGAAAACGCCACCTGGAGCAATAATGAACCAACTTGTAATGGTAGGCCTATACGTTTTTCCACTGAAATATCCACAGTTCTACGGCTTATGTTCCGAGTTTCGACTTTGTTCTATATCCTTTGGATTCAGAAGGAAATGTATCCCAAAACAGTTTCTTTTTACTTCTTGTTTTACCTGGTGTTCTTCGTCATTTTGCATTTGCTCTCTGTACATGTACAATACTTACCATAGACGTACCGTAAAAACCCATTCCCAAACTTTCATAGTGAAATCTTTCAAAAATGACTGATCCGTGTATAAGTTCCCTAACTTAAAAACGGGTCAGTCAATTTTGAAATTTTTAAACTAAATAACGCGTCAATTACTTTAAAAACTGACGCGTGAAGTATTTGAGTCATTTAAAAAATCCGATTCCGGGGCAACAGCTGTCGATTGGGATTGTGCTGACGTCTAATTGGCGAAATCGAGACTCTTGAATGAACTTGAAGAGCATTTTCGGATGTCTCGATGATGAATAACATTAGAATGATGGAATCCTTTTAAAGACAAAAACCTAATATGTTAAATCTTTATCTTATTACCATATGTTTGATCTTCATTTGGTACCATATGTTAGATCACTAATTTTGTAACCATATGTTAGATCTTTATCTTGTTACTATGTGTTAGATTCTTATTTTGTTACGATATGTTGGAGGACCAAATTTTGAATTTTTTTTACCCGTATGTAAGTCTATTCTCTCCCTTTCGAGTATAAATTGTATCCAAAAAAAGTAGGCTTTTGATTGCCGATAAAGGGCACCTCAATCTACAAATGGAAGCAACTGCAGTTTCCTGCTACAAAAAGAGACGTGATTTATGAGTTGTTGCTGTTGAAGCAGAAGTGTATAATGTTAGAAAGTTTGTATTCTGCAATCATAAGACTTTTTACATGTGTTATTTCTGCTAGTTGCGAGCTGGACAAATTTGGTACACCTTTCTTTTCGCCAAGCATGGAACCGTTTTACATGTGTAAATGTTGCCAGTGGAGAAAACAATGGTCTTTCTATCAAATGTTCCTCGATTATAAACTTTATTCTGCCAAAAATGGGTTCAAAGTTAAAACTGATTAAACTGTTATGAAATTCAACAGTTAAACTGTTAGGAAAGTAAAAACGGATTGAACTATTATGGATTGAACTGAATATTTTAAAATATTCGCTGAACAATCATGTTTTTATTGGATATCGATTTTCAATACAATGCATTTTGCATCGACTCTCCTAATTAAATGTCTTTAATTTTCCAAATATTGATACGACAAATACGTTTCTGATATTTAGCATCGGTTTGAAGGAGTACGCTGACGGACGCGCATGCTATATCAAGTTATCCATTACTCATGGATTCTTTTGTTTTCAGTCGTGTCGTGTGGTCCGCCAGAGACGAGACTCTTTCAGTCTTACGAAGGCAACAGCTTCGTGGTGGAACACTGGATCACCTACAGTTGTGACATCGGCTATGAACTTGTGGGCAATGCTAGCAGGATGTGTGAGAGTGATGGCAAATGGAGTGGAGAAACGCCATATTGCAAACGTGAGTTAATAATTTTTCTTCTTCTTTTTTTTTTTTTTTTACTTCCTTCCCCCCCTTTTTTTTTTACATATTTTATTTTATATATTATTTCTCAGGCCTGTCTTTTTGTCGCTTCGCGAGGTCTTCCTTATTTCTTTATCAGATTCCATAATTTAACCCTCATTTTAAAGCTTATCGGGCGGATAATTACAAAAATGGACCCACGGTCCAAAATTGTACCCCTTCTTCTAAATTTGCGATTTAAAATCAACTAAGAAGAGTTCCTTTAATGAATGCATCGAATTTTCGATTTATATCGAGTCGGATTTGAAAAATATCGAATCGGATATCCACTTGAAACATCAGCATTTACATTTTTCTTTTTTAAATTGAACTTCCGTCATAATAAACATAACTATGATATGATACTTAGCCAAAAAATTCCACCCAGAAACTACAGTGCGGAATTCCGCACGGGTCGACTAGTATTTTATATTTTACTTTATTATTTTTAAGTATTGACATCTGTAAAAAAATGTAAACCTTTGTGATACAAAGTAAACATTAAAATGCACGCAAAATTAAGCAGAAAATTTGCAAAAAGTGCAGATAAGTTGAATTTATTTCATCTAGAAGCTCCCTCTTTTGCATCGAAAAAGGGGTTCCTTGTAACCTCAAAACACATGTCTGCAAATTTTGTGCTCAGTTTTAAGCTGATTTTTAATTTTTAATGACACCTGTATTTATTGCATAATCAAGAGTTTCTTGTTCCCTTTTAATGATCGTGTTTGTTTCAATTCTCAACACTACACATCATTTAAAATATAGGGTGTTTAACACATTTCGCTTAAATCTCTTCCGTTTGAATCTGAAAATGCTAGAGGAACTGAAATTAATTATAAAATGTAATGCTTTACTTAACGTTGATACAGTAAAGTTCTGTGTGTGTTAAATTTATCCTCAAACTATTAAAAAAAAAAAAAAATACTTCGTATTGCAAATTTCACCAAATGTGTAAAATTGCTTACCCATTTTATGATTTTTGTAAAGCACAGTTACACATAATCTTTGTTGCAAACTTTTGTCTTGAGAATTTTTTACAAAAGTTTGTTAAGGAAGCCCCACTGTAAGTTTTCGTTAGACTTATTAATTTGAGTAAGTATTTTGTGTTGTGTTGTAAGTATTGCTCATCAATTTTGTTTAATATCAAAATCTGAACAAATTCATAAACATTTAAAAGCTTTAAAAGTTAGACTTTGAAACACTTATGTATTTTAAGCGAAATGAAAACATTTTTTATTTTTTATTTCGTATTATTTTCTAAAAATAATAATACTAATAACAATGTATAATTTGCTATTTTAATTATAAAAAACTTCTCCAATATAATGAATAAATAAAGACGCCAAAACAATTTTTTTTTTGTGTTTATATACTTTTCTCAGTAGCTAACTAGTTTTAGTAATAACTTTTAACTTGATTTTTTCCCATGGTTTTATAGAGGAAAACTGAAAATCCATAACCACTTGACAATTACTTCGAATAACTTTTCAAGGGTTTTATTTTGCTTTGAATCAAAAGAAAATTATGTTCGTTTTTATCATAAATTATAAGAAAACAACCTAAATTTCTATTTCTGTCACTTTGAGCATGTTTACGAATTGAACGAACAATTCCTGAAATTCTAAACCTGAAATAAGAGAATGCAATTCCCTATCTTAGTAAATACACGATTTGATTATTCTTATTCAGTTCACTTTTGAGAATGTTATGGCAATCTTAAAACATTTTCCCCCGTTTTTCTTGTACTTTGCAGTTGTCGACTGTCAAACTCCATCAGCAATAGCTAATGGACAAGGGTTCCTCGCCAATGGCACTACGACATACGAAAGCGTTGTCTATTATCGATGTCTTCCTGATTTCCAGATGGTTGGAGATCCTTCCAGAACATGCCTCTCGAATGGAGAGTGGAGTGGACTTGAGCCTAAATGCATTGGTCAGTATATTGTTTCCTAAGGACTTATTTGCATACTTTTTCTTGTTCTGAGAGCTTAAGCCCGATACTATTTTGACTAAAATATCTATTGTTTAGGAAAAAATTAAGCTTTTTTTTTTTTTTTTTTTTTTTTTTTTTTTTTTTTTTTTTTTTAATATTTCCGTACTCGATTACAACTTTATAATAAATACAAATACCCCTTTTAAAATCATACTGTCATCGAAGTCGTTTTACTGTTAATTATGAAGCTAAATTATATGTATGTGCTTACGGGTTCATTTCTACTTAACATTTAAGTTTTCCGCGTGATTTTTAGTCCTGTATTAATTTTGCAAATAAATCTTCGCCTTCAAGCACATACTAAGAAGTTCAACGTTAAGTGCACGGAATTTCCCTCCCTTTTTGGGGATACAGAAACCAGTCCTTTTTTCATTTATAACAGTGTGTTTGTAAGTAGGGTTTACTTTATTTTATTTCCCTTCAATTTGTAATGGACCGTTCCACTAAAATTTTAAACCTCCAGACTTGGTATCTTTTTACAAAAATTGTTGTATTTCCTGTCCCAATCAGAGAGCAAAAATGTGCTGTTATTCCGACTACGATGGTTACAGCATCTATGGACTATAACTAAAAAAAGGAATTCTTAAGAATTATTGAATGTTCTTTCTTTGGCAATGCTTGAATGATAAAAGCACCTAGAAATGCGTTGTATTTTAAATTATCGAAAGATGATACTATGTTAAAATTTTAAAAAATAATAATAAATAAATTAACAAAATTAACGAAAACAGTTAAATAATTTTTAAGTTGTTGCAACTGAAATCGAATATCGATCAGTGTTTTGTGGAAGTTATGAATTAAGTACGGGTAGAAAGCGGTTTTTTTTACTTTAAATAATTCTATAATAATCACAATTGACGATTCAAATTTAAAACATTTATTTTTCATAAAATTCACATTCTTAGGGATTTTTAAAAATTTTGTTTGATTAAAGTTTTGAAGATTTTAATATCCTCTTTTTTCCGGCGGAGGGTATACCTTTTTTTTCTGAGTACCTAGTAGAAATAGTAAACTAGGAAGGAGGAGTAAAAAAACTAGTACCGGAGTAGTGAACTGGTACCGAAAAACTAGGTACTAGCTGTGGTACCTAATAAAGTAGTAAGCCAGTACCTAGTTTTCCGGAGTACTTGCGAAAAGTATTTATTTAATTGCCTACTATTCGCTGGTATTCAACGCACGAAAAGTGCAACGTATTTCAGCACATAACCATAGTTTTTAAAAGGTGTCGCTAAAATTAGGTTAAAGGTTAATTTTAAAGGTAAAAAACATTTAAGAAGGTGAAAAAAGAAATTAAGAACAGTTTATTCGCCACGCTCTTTTTTTTACATTGCATTTTTAAAAATCTTTTAATGGTTTATGTTCATATATCATTGAGTGTTTATTGAGAAATGGTACTACATATTTATTTAGAACTAAGTTACATAGTTAAGTTTTAATATGCTCATTGATGATTAGTTTTGAGTTTACTTAAGCATTCAGTTAAAAGTTAGTTAAAAAATTTACATATTTATAAAATTTAAATAATTGAACCTTATTGAAAATATCCCATTTCCAGCTTATAATTGAGCTCTTGTTTTTACAGATGTTGAACTTGAAATAGAAAATACTGCTGATGGTCGACGTAAGTTTATACTTCAGTTTCTCAAGAAATGGTTTTAATGATTTAAAACATGACATTTTAAAGTGTATTTATTGCATAATATTTTAACTATGCGGTTAGATTTTTTTTCAACCTTAAGATACTTAAATAATAGTGTGCTGTACAAAATACAATGTGATAGTATCATCTAATTATTGACTGCATTCATTAAAATTTTAGTTTGCAAGGACACTTTGTTTTACTTTTTATGGAACTAATTTTCATTTTATAAATGTATTATAACTGAAATTAGCATGATCTTAATTTTCCTGGGTATTTTTTTTTAACCAAAATGACATTATCGGTTTTTCTGTGTTATAGATTCTGATGGTCAAGATGCAGATGCTTCGAAAACTATTGGTAAGTACACAAAATAGAGGATGAATGGCGATCCTAAGACCTTAGTTTATCAATGATGTTATCTATTAAATTTAAAATTATGGCTTAAGTAACATTTAAATGATTTATTTTAGGTATTGCAATAGCAGTTGGAGCAGGAGCTTTGTTAATCATCATTATTATTGCAGCCGCCATCTGCGTGAAAACGTAAGAAATTATTCTTTGTTTATTGCATATTAAACACTTCCTTTTGAAAGCGAACATTAACCACGTTCGTTTCAGTTGTAATTTCCAGTTTGAAACAGCAGGTCTTTTTATGGTGAACGCAAAAATAAAAAAATAACAATGGCATATATCAGTACTTTCTAGTGCGGCAAAAATAAAACTAACCAAAGGTTAGGCATATTAGCATAATGTAGTAAAAGTAAAGACGAGATGACTTGTTAAGAGTTGACTTGTAATGAGTTGAAAAGACTGTATAGGTTGTTGATAAATAATGCTTCGCCAAAGTTCACTAATGCATTTATTTCATGTATTTGGTGTTTAGGAATCAAGCTGAAATATCCAAAGCTCTACGTTTTCAAATAAACAAATGTGAAAATGTTTATTAGTTGAGTGTGTTGATTGGAATTTTAAATTCAGTCAACAGTATACAGTGGCAAGTATGGAAGGTCACAAAAAATGCAATGAATAGTTATTGCAGTTGAATCATTTTAAGCGCTTAGTTGGTGAAAATGTTATGTAAAAAAAACATGGTTTTAAACGGTACAAGAAATACAGGTTATTATATTATAAAACGCGTATATTTTGATATAATTTCGTAAGATATGAATTGAGCTGAAAAATTTGTTTTGGATTAAATTTTCTGAAAGAAAAAAATCCAAACCAATTGTAACAGAAATATTTGAGACTTTAATCAAATACTGTATTGTTAGTTTTATGTAACACCAAATGGATGTCAATTGATTTTTAAAGCTAAAATTGTACACCAACTAAAACAATGTAAATATGTATTTTTAATTCTGTTGCTTTTTGAACATAAATTAGGATAATCAGCAAAGTCAAAAAATCAAGCATGTAAAAGAAAAGTATGTGTTACTAACACAACAAATATACTAAACCGTTATTGAAAAATCAAACGATTACTTTTTATGTGTAGTATTTCCTTACGCGCAAAAAATCGTGTTGTTTTATAGTCACATGTAGATAATTTATTTTTTAAATTTATAATAAAGTAGAAAATACTGCATAATTCAGAAAAACATGACATAAAATCGGAGCTCAAGCATAAGTTACAAAGTTCCACAAAAAATATGCTGATTACTTCAGTCAATCGTAATTTCATTTTAGCCATTTCATGATCTAAGCCAATTATATAACTTAAACGGTACATAACTAAACCTACTATGGAAGTTGGGCGCCTGTAAAGTATTTGTTTTTAATATTTTCCATTACGATTCAAAAGCTTAAATTAACACTATCTCAAAAATATCGTTTTTACTTAATCCTTTTAAAATGTACGGTGACATTACCTTTATTATTGTCTTTTAGCACTTGGAACTCAAAGGATTATAATTTAAGCAAAATAAATATGCTTGTTTGTTTTTTTAGAGTAACTACACTTATGAAAACACTACTTTTGCATCTACGGTGACATTACATTTATTAGTTTCTTTTAGACCTTAAAACTCAAAGGATTATAATTTAAGCATAATAAATATTCTTGTTATTTTTAAGTATTTGTTTTGCACTTATGAAAATTCACAACATTGGCCTGCTTACACATTTTGAAAACCATTTCATTTTCATTTCAGACGAAAAGCCAAAGCTGTTAAAAGCACAACCACCACAACATTGTCCAATCGCATCGAGCACAAAGATACCTCTACTCTCAGGGCATACCCAAGTATCACTGCCATCACTGCCACAGACGCACATAATGGTACATCACCCTTTGGGAATGGAGCCGTGAGAAATAATCCCAACGGTTTGGTCACTTTCAGCAGCAACCCTCAACCCATCTATGCGAACGTGAACGGTAATGGCAACGCGAACGAAGATAACGGCAGTCAGTCCGTTGTAGTCAGGCAACTAAGAAACGGAGTCATTCAAAGCGAGAGTCTTTGAAGATGCAAAGATTTTTAGAAACAAACCTCAATTAATTCAAGGTGTTGATTTGGTGGAACACAAGTACTATGTAGCAATCAAAATATCGCTTTGACTGATGCATTGTTTGTTTCTTATATGTGTTATGCAACAAGATTGAAGCCATTCAAAAAGTAAGTTGTGCAGTGAATATGTTCTGTGGCAACACTATAGTCTGAAGTAGTTTTACTATGAATCAAACAGGTGTTACTCGAACCCTGCTGCTTTTGTATAAACTTTGTACAAAATGCGTAAATGTTTTTCATAGCTTTTCATTCGACGAGAAGATAAGGAATGAAATGCACTTTGCAGGAACAAATTATCTTAAACCATAACTAGTTTGTGATATGAAAATTGTTTTTACTTTCGACTATCTGGAGTTTTGTCAATTACAAGAGAACTACAAAAATGATTGAACTTCTAGCGGATTCAAAATTAAAGACTTTAGAATGTAGTGTTTAATAGATTATCTGAAAAAAATATTGCAGTGTTTGCAAGTTGACTAAGCAATGTTTAAAGCTTTGTGGGATAAACAATTAAGTGAATATTGAAAGTTTGCTTAGTGGCATTTTGCAATCAAGCTGTCAAACGTTTCAAGATGTGTTGGAAATTAGGGTGACTGTTAAGGCATAAGCAATGAAAAATGAAAACAAGGTTAAAAAGAAAGAAATTTTGTTAATGACTACTAGAAGTTTCCTGTTTACTTTTCTTTTAAAAAGTATGTGTTTGTCTTAGATAAAGCTTTAATTTATTAATTTATTTGTGTTATTTTGTAAAAAGCAAACCCATACTATATTATCAAAAATGATGGATCATTTTAGACATTTTGTCGACAATCTAGAAAAATACTTGATTATTTATCTTAAAATTTTAAGGGTGTAATGAACATGGGTAACATTTTAAGGGTCTAATGATTAAAATAATGATGACAAAGCATCATATATTTTAATCAAAGTTTTCTCCCGAAGACAAATAGGGAACCAGCAACCTATCGAAGAATAAGTGGAAATATATTATATATGAAATGCGATTTAATGTAGCATGTAATAATGAAGAGTTTAGAAATTATCAGTGTTCACTTTTACGAAAATAGTACTTATATTTACTGAGATATGGGGATTTCTTCCAAAAAGCGGCAAATGAATACTAAGTTTTTTTATTCTTCTCCTTTTTTTATATTTATTTGTAACAAAAGCAGACTTCTTAACAGCACTATGCAATGTAATTTTAAGGAACTTGACAAAATACAATCGAAACAATGCCCTGTAATCAGAATTTTAAAATACTGAACATATAATTAAACATGAAAATTTGTACTAAATGCTGTTAAACTATGCATGCACCAGCGTTAGCAACATTTGTTTTCAACAATTCATTTGTCAAACGTGTGCAGATGCTCTTGTTGAAAATGCAAAGGAATAACCGTAAAAATGTGTAGAGATATCATCAATCGGAAGCATTAAATTCCAGTTCAAAAAAGGAGCCAAATAAAAAGGAGTTTTCTCCCCATTGTTACTATTTTGAGCTAACTTACAGCATACTGACCAACGTCTGTATAATTATAGCGTTGCTTTTTTCTGGAAAGAAATGAAATTTCACACATTCTATTTACGAGATCTTTTTTCATTTTCACGGTGATTCCTAGGGATTTCTACGGAGCGGCTTTATACATTTGATAGATAAGTTATCGAGAGAAAAAAATGTCAACACTGGCGCATGAGCAGTTACATCTCATTTAATAATAGCGCTCACATCTCAAGTAATATTCAATATTTGTACATTCTGATTACAGGGTATTGTTTTAATTGTGTTTTGTCAAATTATCTGAAAATGATATTGCACTGACTTGAAAATCCTGATCGTTATAAACAAAAAGAAAGAAGTACAAGACATTTGATTTTTTTTTTTTTGAATAAATTCTCATATCTTTATGAATATAGGGGCTATTCTTGTAAATCTCGTATTCGAAGTATCATAATCACATTGTTACAATTAAAACGCAATTCATGCATTACTTTGTACCGGCGTGATCGCAAAACATTTTTCATTACTTCGATTGGTTAAAGGTCCCCTATTTGTCTTTGAAGCAAAACTTTGGTAGATATATATGAGGATACAGAGATCCGACAAAACGTCTAAAGGTCATTCCCGATCATTTATGGCAATATCTTAGACAAAACGTAAGGGTAAATTGAAAAAATTGTTCAAGTGAATATTAAGTGAGTTTAATTTAAGCTTTTAATTTTTAAGTGCAAACTAAATTATTTCAGTTAATTTAAACAAATTAACATTTAAACCTAACTGCAAAATGACAATAACAAAATTCTATTTCAAAACTTTAGGATTGTGAGCTATTAATAAATTTATCATTCTGCGGTACCTGAAAAAGAATAGAATTAACTTTCTGATGAGCTCTAGCTTGTAAAAGTTTTAACTCTTCGACGACGAAATTCAAGTATAGAATTCTACAGAGAATTGAATACCTTTTGTTTCTTATTTGAAGATAAAATATAGAAATCTGCATTAAATTTTAAAAACATGAAAAGAAAAAAAAAAGGCACAAAAAAGGTACTTTTCTGGCAAGGTAAAATTATAGATACAAAACAAATATCGCTGTAAGGTTGCTAAAGTTAGTTTTGCAATAAAAATTGGGAGCTTAACTGACCTGGTACCAAAACGGCCTGAAGATTTTAAAACTAATAGGATAATCTTATATTTTACTGCTTAAAATTTATAATAAATGTAAGATACTATTTTCAAAAACTACAGTTTCAAAATTTATCGCATGCACATTTTTATACATATATGGCAAAAATTGATAATATTTGCATGAAGATTTCAAAATAAAAGCAAAGGATCTAAGCCTTAAGACAATTTGTTATTTCAAACGTGAAGTTTGTGAATTCAAAATTATTATTTTTCTTTACTTATATATTGAAAAAGCTATCGCTTCCAAATATGGCTGGACCAATTAGTTATATAGCTTTATACTACAATAAATTCTGGATAGAATTGTCTGTATGTATATTTATTTGCCTCTGTATAAAACACTTTTTGAGTAAATATATCAATTTATATGTTATAGCGTTTTCTAATATTTTTATTATTATTATTAACTCACGTTTATTAAGTATAAAAACACATTGTTCAATCGATTTCAATATATACATATTCTTTCGATAAGAAAAATTCCAATGGAAATTACACTATTATTACCATCTAAATGCAATTTTCTTCATTTTTTTTTTTCAATAAAAAAGGGTTATTTAAAAATTTTAAATAACCCTTTTTATTTAAAATTTTTAAATAACCCTTTTTAAAAATTTTAAATAACTGCACATTAAATGAAACACTTCCGTTAGCTATTTTGACAGTAGAGAAATATAAAAGTTACTCATTTCTTATTTTCCTTCCTTTTTTTTTTTTGAAATTTTTTTCAAATAATTATTAATGCTTAAAAATACGAAAAAGAAAGTTTTTAGAGACATAATCGGTGAAGAACCTATAATGTATTTGAAACTGAAGATAGAAAAAGACATTGCTAATAGAAGTCTTCAGTAATTTCAAGTAGTCAATAAATGCTAAGTCGTGCATGTAAAAATCAGTGTAATGTAATCATTATCTTATAAATTATACATTGCCAAACCTTCTTTCGTCATTTTGATAAAAATGAATAAATTTTCATCTGTCTCAGGAATAAATAACAAAGCTCTTGAATAGGGAAAAAATAACAAAAATAATAATTAAAATGAAACTTATTTCACTTCTTGTATTTTTACTGGTGTCTCGGAACTACCAGTGCGCTGGTAATAGCACATCACACTTTCTTTTGTGTTTCTTTCTGGTTGAAACAGGGCGATGTAGACTTTCGGCATGAATAAACACAGCAATTGTACTGACCCACTGAGATTGAAAAGAGTACTCAGTGTTATGGTACGAATCGTATTGCTGCTGTTGATGGTAAACGTTGGTATGAACGCCAGCCAGATGATGCACGTTGTATAGTTGGTGAAAGCAATCAACCTGGAAAATAGCAGATACATCGTGTTGAAGTAAGTTTTATGACGAAAATGTACATAAAGCATCTTAAAGTTCAAATAGACACTTAAAAATGAGAAAATATACCTTCCAGTTTTTTTAAAGTAATTTTGACTTAAAAATTTCTCAGTTTTAAATACCGATGATTACTTAAAATTTATAGGAACAGAAAGGGCAAGTATTTGCTGTAAATAAATAAAAAATTTATGGATAAATTATACGTTCAAAATTAATGCAGGTTTTTTTTTTTTTTTTGCATCCATCACTTCTTCAGAACAATAGTATTTGTATCAAAATTAAGGAACTATTTACCGCGCGAGAAGTCGGAATCATTCAAGAATGAGTAGTCTGTTTGTCTCTTTGGAGCAGGAATACAAAATACAGACAAGATTCGTCAGATTCGAATTGGACCCAGTGAAATAAGAATGGACTAGTGGATAATTAACACTATTCTGTGTTGTGCTCT
The DNA here is from genome assembly GCA_038502835.1 of Octonoba sinensis. Lineage (NCBI taxonomy): Eukaryota > Metazoa > Arthropoda > Arachnida > Araneae > Uloboridae > Octonoba > Octonoba sinensis. The sequence continues at coordinate 41,159,888 of CM076600.1, forward strand.
AAAGAACTTTATCACCCTCAGTTGGTATGCTTGGAAGCTATATTATTAAACTTTTTAATCTTCAGTCAAAGTATTCCTGGCTTTAGTGTAGAGTCGAGGCAGTCCGCATTCAAACCCCAAGTGCGGAAACTTTTTTTTAGTGATTTCAAAAATGAGATTGTATCCAGATCATTTTTGAAAAAAAGGTTATACTTAACAAATAAGAACTCGGTTTTTCATGTCTAAGTCATTTTGATTCGAAGTTATTCCCAGAACGGGATGTTCTTGAAAATAAGGCATTTCATCCCAATAACAAGAATTCTGATTTAACAGTGAGAAAAAGACGTATTCAGGTCTGAAGAATGCTTTCTGAGATGCTATTTATCACTGAGGTTAAGTTATTCTCTAAAAATCTAAGCACCAAGGAATAAGTTAGGCGACAATTCTCATTTTTCAAAAACTTGTAATTATTTCATAATTTTTACAAGTCATCGTTTTACGATCCTTTTTCAAAACTACATTTTAATCTTCAAAACGAATTTTCTAAACTTAAAAATTTAGATCAGAAAAGAAATTAAAACTATCTATTGAGGCAAGCTATTAAGTTGTAATATTCATAAAAAAGCGCACAATTAGAGGGTACATTTGAATGCTATAACTTGATTGTTAAAGTCAAACTATAATGACACTAATGGTTGCAACATCTACAGTGACATTTACGCTAGAATACATAGTAAGAATGACATCTAAAAAGTCACCTATATTTTCTTCTTAAAATTAATATTATAACTCAAAATTTATATTCTAATTCCAGTCGTGTTAAAAAAGGAAAGAAAGACAAGAAGAAGTAAGTTCTAGAAATTTATTTTTGAAAACTACTACATACTCCACAAAAATTTCATATCTCGTAAAATTTTCGTCCCTTGCATAATTGATTCAATACGAATTTCATTTTGACACCGCATATATCGAAATAGTGATCCAACAGAGGGGTTTCAAAATATTTCTTTATTTCGTTAGCACGTGCTCGTGCGCGTTTATTTTAAACGCTTGTTACAGTCCTTTTTTAATCAGAATTTCAAGTTAATGCATGATCACTTTTCACTGTTCTTTTAAAATGCGTAAAAAAATTAATTCCAACTAAATTGTTTAAAATTTCAAATTGTGTCACTTAAAACTAACTTTGCTGCATCCATTTTGCTGTTAAACTAGTTTATTGAACCTTGGCAACAGAGCAAAAATGAAAGCATAGCGGATCTAGTAGAAACGAATAATAATAACAAATTAAATAACTACTACTACTAATATTAATAATAATAAAAACAAAAAACAAAAATTAACATAATGAATACACATAAAACTAATTCATTAAAGTTCTCACTATTTGAAAAATCTACTCGCTATAATTTCTGACACACACGTTATTTAGGTTCAGGTACACGTTATTAGGTTTAGGTTTAAAAGTAAATGCCGTCACCTTTCATCCAAAACTGATGCTGTGTATTTATCGGAATCAACATTTTTATTTCTAACTATTGAAAAAAATAAATAAAGTAAAATAAAAAATTTAATAACTACTAAGACTTGAAATAATGATTGCAAATATGTAGCCTATAAAAAATAAAGGAACTTCGAACACAAGTAAACAGTGCAAAATAATGATTGCGCCCTTATTTAAGCGCAAATGAGCATTAAAATGCAGACATATGTTTCGAGATTGCTTGGAATCCCTTTTTCACTGCAATAGCGGAGCCTCTAGATACGAAAACATACAAATGAAGCTTTTGGAAGTTTTGCATCAAGAAGCTCCACTGTAGCATTGAAAAAGGGATTCCAAGCAATCTCGAAACATATGTCTGCATTTTAATGTTCATTTCTGCTTAAATAAGCGTACAATTATGATGTATCCTGTAGTAATTAATCAAAAATGATGATTTTCTAGTGATGACGCTATTACAGCAGATGAGCGCGATATATATGTGAGAATTCCTTACCTGGCTTCATTAAAACCATCTGGGCACTTCCTGGTTTTAAATGCGTAAACGGTGCAGAATCCCATTAAAATGAAGGGATAGATGAGTCCAACAAGATAACTCGCCGAATCCGCACCTTTGCAGATGAGAATTCTTTCTTCTCGACTCGGATATAGAAAAGTTGCAGCAGGAGGGTCTTGTACCAACCATATCGCAGTAATGACAGCTAATAATAAAAGATATCCAACTTCTATATTGCAGTAAATGATAATAGTTCGTAAAATGAAAATTACATGTTTAATGCCGTTATTCTAAAACTGACGGATAAAGTTAACTTTGGACACTTTGGAACTGATATTGGAACTGATAATATCATTTGCCGGCACGATGGCGTCGTGGTAAGGCTCGTGACTCGTGCGCCCCAGGTTAGCGGATCGAGCCTGGTAGTATCGGTGGATTTTAAGATGCAGAAAATCGTCTGCACCCATGTCGCATGTAAAAGAACCCTTGAGTAGACATTTGGCTTGGATGCTCTCGGCTAAATTAAATTCCAAGTGCAATTTCGCATCAACAGAGTCCGGATGCTCGCCCTTTCAGGTGGAGAAGCTGAACGTCAAATTTCTCACGCGGCAATGGTACCAAACTCATTGTGGTGTCGCTGAAAGAGATGGTACCAATCTCTGGGGGAAGCTAGGTCTGCAATTGGCAGAAGCCAGCAGCATCCCATTATAAATAAATAAACAAGATCATTTTACTTTCGGAGCGAACACACTATAGGATATTAGCATAATTATAGCGATTCTATTGACGAACGATTAGGGGTCATTCACAAGTGATCTCACGTTTCGAGGAGAGGGGGACAAAAAACAGTGACAGGTTCTATATGTGACAGAAATAATGATACTTTATGGGTTCGTTCAGCTTTAAGGAGTCCGCATTTTTTGTCGGACGAGCTTTTTTCCCAGTAAAAAAATAAAACAACATCACAGGATTTTTTAATGTAACAAAACACCATTTGTTCATACCTTCAACGGAAAGCAATGCAGCGATCATCATCATCTGCGATTTAGGTCTCGTGTATCGCACCTTGCGGCACTCGTTTCTGAGGGATTGGTCGAAAATCAGAGCAATTCTCCTGGTCTTGATCACGATTGCGGAATAACAAAGTGTGTAATAAAATCCCAAGAAGAATCGGACAGAACCGCAAGAACTTGCAGCAGGCTTCGCAACGACAGCAAATGTTGTGGTGAAAAGAAGTGAAATGCCTGTAGAAAATAAATAAAATTAATATTCAATAATTTAGGCCAACAGTTAAAACTTTCGAAATACATATTTGTCTTTTATCTGTAACCGTACGTATCATGCTAATGCTTAAGGTGAGGGCTCGTTTATGTGAAAAATGATCAAGAGATCATTGTGATTTATAATATATATATATATAGTTAATGAAAAATTAACCTTAAAAAAGTACAAACTGTCAAAGACTAATATCATGTAGAGTCATCAGAGGTAATTCTTGACAAAACACAGATGTACAAATAAATGCATTTCCAAGTCAGTTTACAATGAAAAACTAATACAAAACAAAAATTCACTTATTGATGAACAAAGCAATTGTGAGAATTTACTTACCCAGAAGTAGAAAGCCGCTTAGATCCCTTCCAGATGCTTTGATGATAGGAGTATCCCAGTAGATATAGAAAACTATGGCGACGAAAATGCAACACATTATTCCCAGCACCGAAAAACTGATTGCTCCAATGGCCCATGGGTTTCTGAAGTTCATACGTTTAATTGGTAGCTCCACGCAAGCAGTCTTGTTCTCGTTTGGAACGGAGCCTAAGCTACATTCTGTGCATTTGGTTTCTTTCTCGACAATTTCGTATTCGGTACAGTTGAGGCAGTGCCAACAGCAGAGGTCCTGATCTACGACTATCTTAGCTTCTCCAGGAAGGCAGGGGGCACTACAGAGGGATTCTGGAAATTGTGGTTTGTCGTGCTTGAAAATCATCGTGTCCCGGTGCAGTTGAAGAATCGGTACATTTTCCTTAGTTTCTGAAAAATAAATATAAATTAGATGAAAGAAAAAAAGAAATGAAAGGGGTAAAAATGAAGAGAAAAAAAATCAGGAAAAACATACCAGTAAACATAAAACAGTTTAAACCATAGTTTCTCAATGATAGTGTGTAAAAAGCCGAAAGTACACACAAAAAAACTTGCAACCTCCTTGTTGCAATACTTGTGCAACATTGAACTCTGTAGCACTTGATTGTAATTAAACATTAATTAATAAAATGATATTTCTTACTTTCTTGGTCACGTTGTGACCTCCCTTACATTTAAACGCAGGCTCAGAAACAATGGCTTAAGCTATAAATGTAACGCCTATAACAACGCTAATAATAATGATAATAATAATGACTAAATTTTTAAAATGATGTTCTTTGGTTAAAGAATCTGTTTAAATATTATTTTTTCTATTTTTTGTACTTTTGTATTCTGAGTTTTATAAACAAGTATTGCATTCAAGATTTCAGAAAAGAAAAAATAAAATTCGTTGCCTTTCTTTTCTCAATAAAATATAGTTTGAAAAGAAATGACATTGAAAAACTCATATATAAAAAACCCACGAACTATTCGAACAGGCAAGAAGTCAGAACAGTATTTTCGAAAAAGAACTGAGGATTTCTTCTTCGAATGATAATAGAAATTGCTCAAATTTTTAAACACATACAACTACAGTTTTTAATCAGTTGCATTAATTAAAATAATATTTGCTCTATTATGATTACATTTGCAACTATTATTTCAAATTTACACATTTTCATTTTAAAATTATTTAAGCTTTCGTACACGATATTTTTTTTTCTTTTAAGCGCAAAGCTGTAATTGAAGAAAAAAGAAACAAAGTTTGAATTCACTTTGCTAATACACTTACCTGTATACTTCCCAACTGTTACCCATTTGTATTCATTTGTTCCCTTGATCCTTTGGTAGTTGATTATATCATATTTTGGTAGTGCATCACCATTTTTATCGAATTGAAAAGTATTTCCATATTCATCTGTTCAAATAAAATAAATAAATAGAAAGTTTCGCACAATTTGCACTATGAAACAGTATAAAATTTTGAAAGGCCTTTTTCATTAGTTGAACCAGGGCCCAACTTACACCACATTGGGTGAGAAGAAAGTCAATATTTAGTGGTTCACTTCATCTAAATAGCATGAAATCAAAGTTTTCGAGCAGCTCATCTCCCGTAATAGGAAACCTGATCTAGAGGACATTTCATCTTGATAATAAATTTCCTCATTTGACAGATAATAATTGACATATAATAATTCGACAATAAACAATCCTAAGAACAAAGAGTTTTGAATGAATATTTTCTCGCTGGGAAAGAAATAAACCGAATCGAACGTTTTACGGAATTCGGTATAGTACAGTTTCACTCTTAAATTATTATATTCTAATTCATTCCTGGTACTCATTATTTCTGCGGGACCCAAGAAAACTGCCTCGTGTGCCCCTGCCTTAGCCAGGATTCTGAGTTCAAACGTTAGAAATGTTAGTGTTTTAACTAAGGAGGCAGTTAAGGTATTCTAAGCATTGCCATCTGTCTATTAAGAAAATTAGAATGCATTACAAAATCTATAGGAAATCGGCAGTACTTTTTAAAATTTTAATAATATACATATTTCCACGTTTAAATTACGTCAATCCTTTTAAGACAGAAACTGTTACCTTCAAAGTGAATTTTTTGGACAAACTGCTTCAGTTGAGTTCCAGTAATGTGTTCCAATTCTTTGCAAAATGTATCTCCGCAATTTTCTTTCTGAAACTCGTGAAGAGCTCTGGCGAACACGTGAGCTGCATCTCTCACGAGTTGAGCCGAAGGCATGGCTTGTAAGTACAATTCATTGGGAATCCTTTCATCTTTGGAGCAAAACCTTGTGTGCTTTTGGTTGAAGGGAGTGTCAGGAAAACCTTCCATTCTAAGGAACAGTAATTCAAGTGAAGACTTAAGTTCATGAGTTTGCAAAGTAATCTTCATTATTATTATTTTTAATAGACCTCACTTTTTTGTTGAAGGACTGAAGACTGAACAACTGAAGTGCACATGACACATTGAATCTGTTTATAACTGACAAAAATTAGCGAACATTTGCTTTAATATGCCATACTTTTCAGACTTTATTTTGAGATTATTTACATATTTCTAGATAAATTCATGAGTTAATTACACACCCAGACAGAATCATCAACACATTTGGGTCGTTCCTCGACAAATCAACGAAAAAACAAACATATCAGATTCATGTCAATTAATTCTACTGAAACTCGCAGGACATTTTGAACATCTTATTTAAGCAATAAAAATTAGAGTCACTTTAACAAATTAACAATATATATCACTGTATTTTTAATGGAAAGTCAGTATAAAATACTTTTGAACTTTTTCGTACCTTATAAAACTTTGTAATTTACACTTTAATAGCTGCAAGTTTCGTTCAAATCTCAAGTTTCGTTACAACCAAATTTTTATAGCGAATTTTTCAACTGCAGCCAAGCTATATCGTTATCGCGGGAGACTTTACAGTACTCCAACTGTGGCCACCAGCTCCGTGCGAAAGCAACCCTGAACCCTCGGCTTACAGGTAGGGGTCTGTTGGAGAGATAAGTACTCCAAATGCCCCTCTTAAAGAAAGAGATTTGCTTGAACTGCTAGGCTGTTTTGATATACAGTGGAACCCCGCCATTCGTCCGCTTCGCTATTCGTACAACTCGCTATTCGTCCTACTTGCTCAAGTAAAATTCAACTCGCCATTCGTACTTATCCCGCGATTTGTATGGCGCGGCGCCAGAGGCCAGCTGGGTTGCCAGTTTGGATTTTTTTTAAGGAAAAAATCGAGAAATTATGCGCATTTTGAACTCGTCTGGAAATAATTTAATTGGCGTTTTAGAGTTTTTTTAAATATTTTAATACTTTTTGAGATTTTACTGACAATTTTACCTTTCTAAGGGAGCAACAAGAGGGAGTGTTTGAAGAACTTTCTTCTTCAGGGGAGGAAAGTAGTAAGGAAAGCATATCCTTTGCAGCAATCAAAGAGCTGTGTTATCCCTGCGAGAAAACACAGAGAATGGTGGGAAAATGGCATCCAACACTGCTGTGGTCAACTTGTTCAAGAACAATATTATTGACCGTTTCTCTTTCACCTCTCAAGATTCCACTTATGCCATCAGCTTGCCTCAATACAAGCAAAGTGCAGTTAAATTTTTATTAATCTATAATTTCATGTACAGTACTGTACATTTGTTTTTCATAGGTTTAAATAAGCAACCATCTGTGGGTCTGGAAAGGATTAATCCAATTTACATTGTATCTTATGTGAAAAAATAATTCGCCATTCGTACAACTCGCCATTTGAGCTGCCTCCTAGAACGAATTGTGTACGAATAGCGGAGTTCCACTGTATATACATACATAGAAACTGTAAAATATTCTAATTCAACCTTTCACCAAAAACAAAGAAAAAATGATGAAATTTAGCTGCAACCAACATTATGTACTAAAGATGAACCACTATAATGGTTTCCAACTTTCACATTCATGGTGAAACTACCACTATTATAATGGTTCAACTCAGTTCCAAATGTTGTTTGCAGCTAAATTTCACCATTTTTTCCCTTTCTCTTTGGCGGGGGGGGGGGGGAAGTAGAACCAGAATTTTTTCCAATGTATATATAGATAAAATGCACCCAGCAGAGAATATTTGAATGTCGTACCTACATTGCAAATGTCCTTCCCAATATTCATAGAAAAACGGATTCCTGTCTTTGGCAGATGAAGGCGTCAAATTCATGAAGTATTCGATGAATCCGATAGGTGGCTGTGTCACATAAGAGACACTGATCGCTCCCTCGAGAACTCTTTCGTTGCCCCCGTTGGACACGTATTCTCTCTTCCCCCAAGCTTCGCTTCCGAGCCAGACGAAGCGCTCGTACACACCCTTCCGTGTAGCAGCAGACATCATGTTCCTTGCGAGCTGTTGTTCTCCAAAAATGACGATAACTGTAAAGATTGAAGGCTAGAATAAAATGTGGGAATTGCCTTTTTTCAGACTTTTCAAGGAATATAAGTCAACTAGCTGAAATCCTGCAGAACATCTGCGCGTTTTAAATTCAACAATCAAACTTGAGAATGATAGCTCGATATGAACAAACTAAGGTGTCGCCACTCCAAAGAATCGGAAATTAATCATTTTAAAATCGTAAAAAACGCTTTAAAATTCTAAATGCTTAAGAAAAGACTGCTAGATACAAAAATGACAATGATCTTTCGATATAAACAAACTAAGGTGTTGCCACTTCAAAGAATTGGAAATTAAAAATTGAGTTATGAGTGGAAATACTTTTTCAGAAATAGAAATAAATTTGTTAAAGTTCGTAAGTTACGATAATAAATACAAAACATTATGTTACTTTTCTCGGCTAATCATTAAACAAATTTTTAAATATCGTTTTACCATCGTTTTTTTTTTTTTTTTTTTTGCATGATGTCTGTATCGTATCGTATCACAAAGTTTAATCGTATCTGGTCCACGTTAAGTCAAATATATACATAGATTAGTTAATTTCACATGTGACGGAAATGAAAAAGCACAATTTTTTGTTTTGGGACCGCTCATAAATGTCACTTTTTTTCAATATATTTGACCAACTCCCCTTTTGTCACAAAACGTCACACTTGATCATGCCCCTACTCCTCTTTGTCACATGTCATGCTATATTACGCAAGCACATGTACTTTAGTTCAGAAACAAAGCACTGCATGATAGATCACGTTTTTAATTTCGTTTTTGAGCTTTTAATGGCATTTGTGAGCATAATAATAATAATGATTACATATGTGCTTAATTTGTATAAAATGAGGTTAAGGTTCACAACACAAAAGACATTTTGTAATCTCCATAATTTCCTAAATGTGAAAAGGGGCACATTTGGATTACTTAAATAAAATTCAAATTTTTTTCAAACTTATAGCTCTTTTTAATAATTTAAACTTTGTTTCATTTTCCATGCTATATTACTAGTCATCCCAAAAAAATTTTGTAAGCATTCTACTATGACTTTAACTGTAAAACAAAAAAAATAAATAAATAAATAAACAAATAAAAATTTTAATTGCTATTCTAAAAAAAGGGCATCATAATAAACAATTAAATATTTTTTAAATATTTCAGAAAATGTTTTGGAAAAACAAATGGCATAAAAGTTAAAATGATTTTTACCCCCAACTAAAATTTCTATGACTACAAGATCTAAGTAAATTTTTATGTTCATTACCAGTGGCATTTTTCTTCATCAGGTTCATGAGAACTTCATCGTAGTCATCATTCGTGAATCTTTCTACAGTCACTCTTTGCTGCGTCGAATAACAAAACTCTTCGCCAGACTGTTGCTCAAAACTCTCAAACCCTTGGCTCCCATAAGCTGAATCAGAAAAAACGATCGAAATGTACGTCCAACCGAAGTGCCTGTAATTAGTTCAAAACACTGATTTTTAGTTAGGGAGAGATTCGAAATTGTAACATTTTTATTGCTCTCATCGGAGAGTTGGAAATGACTGAGCTCACAGAAATGTATGAAGATATACCTCTGAGAAAGTGATGCACCGAAGAGACGCATTAATATTTCCTGTACAAAAGAGTATAAAATTAAGGCCTTATATCTTAAAACAAAATATATCTGCCTTTATTGTTGGTGTCGTTGTGAATATCACTTGAATATTTAAGCTCCCCTTCGCATAGCGACCAAGAATTAAGGCAGTAAGGGCGCGTATTCCGTTGATAGATGAGCACCACAACGGTTTAAGTACGACTTGGATGAATATGTATTTGGATGACACTAGTGGCACCACCACAACTACCTGCCTTTTTTGACCTAAGAGTGAAGGGAAGGGAAATTCTCCACCCTCCGGTACCCTCGGAACTGCCTCGGGATTTCAGGTTCCACGAATTTAACATGCACGTATCCCCAAGTGTACAGGGGGGGGGGGTAGGCGGGTCGGGTATCGAAAACCCACCCTTCCGGTTGGAAATCTGGCACTCTAACCACTAGGCTACCACAGCCCTATCTGCCTTTATTATATTCAGTATCCCCCCCCCCCCCATGTTCCTACGTACCTCCATTTTCCCCTCCTTTTTTTTCTTAAAAGAAAAAAAAGTATATTTCACATAAAATTACCTCTAATTAACAGAGACTGACTTAAACAAATGGTATAAATAGCCCATGCTGAAAAGATGTCGAAAAAGAAAAAGAAAGAGATACGAAACGAAAGCAATAAAAAAGTGATTAAAATAAGAAATTACTTATGTTTTTTAAGTACTGAGCGATACATTTCACATATGATTTAAAGCATATGCTTTATTTTCAATAAAAAACAATCAAATTAAAACTAAACATTTGAATTAAAATTTTCAGTAAAACTTATTATTTTTTTAGACAGTAAGTTTAAGCCACCATGCTTCATTATCTTTTTATTATGATTAAATATGATACTATAGATAAGGAAATAAAAATAATCGAGAAATTTATTACAGATTATACTATTTTATAATTTTAAAAGATTATAAATGGAGAATTTTATAAAAAAAGAAATAATTAAAGGTTAAAAATGGTATATGTAATGTAAACCCAATTAAAAGAAAAAAGAAAAGAGAGAAAGAAAGCCAAAAAACAACCCACAAAAATTCAAGACAGTGAAATTAAAAATGTACGGTTCCAATAAATGTACAAAATCTTTGAAAAAAGTGGGACAGGAATTTGGTTGTGGACACTTGAAATTAAAGGGTCCCGCTAAGGAGGGGCACAGGCAATCATCGAATTCCCTTCCATAAATCAGTACCTTTTGATTAATTCGTTTCCCAACTGTGAATACGAAAGTACTTTTTTCTTTTTAATTTAATTTTGAAAGATCGAAATGTACAGCTAATTTTGAGCAATAAAACAGCGTCAGACTGTCTCGAACCCGAGCTAAACGCTCTTTAACCAGACTCTGAGGCCAAAGCGTATGTTTCTCCTTCTCTTACACCTCTGGTACATTTTATCCCACTTTTCAAATATTAGGAATAGCTAAAAATAGTTTTCAAAATTTCAACTTGATAATCTAAAGTTAATTAGGAACACAAAAATAAGGTGTGTTAAAAACGTATTTTCAGAAAAACCGAATTTTGACAAAAAAAATTACAAACTTTAATTTTCTTTGAATTTCAATGAAACATAATTAAAAATGACTAATCATGCCATCGAAAGTGGAAATAGCAAATAAATCATTCAACAAGCACATAAGTTTACCTTAAAGTTTCCAGAATGGCCCTGACTTGATGATCAAGAGGAGGAACCGTGCGAAAGAAGTACTCATAAATATTTTTGTCACTCAGTTGAAGAGCATTCGATTTGAAGCTTACCTAAGATATTGAAATAAGTATTCTTGAAATTACAAATTACTGAATTTAAAAATATATAAGGAAAAGAGAACAAAAATTTTGCAGAACTATTTTAGAGCTAATCTAGCATTATTTCAAAACGAAATGGCGGGGGAGGGAATCTATCGAAAACATTATATTATCTAAAAGAGCTGCATTTTTCCCCAAGTTGAAAAGGTGAAACAAATGTGTAATGAAAATAATTGAAAAAGAATCTTAAAAAGTAGCCATGCTTTAAGTTATATAAATGTAAATTACTTATCTGAGAGCTAGAACGTAAAATTACTCATTAAAATATTGAAGAGCAACATAATTATTTTGATGGAAAATTAAAAAATAAATACTACAACCTCTTCTTTCTTAATGATAGAATGGAAGATAGTAACTTCAACATTTTAAAAGCTATAAATCAGACGATTATTATTAAATATGGGTAGCGAATTTCTCTGAAATTTATTTACGAAAATGTTTTTACAAAATTACAACTATAAATTGTCTGAGCGAAATTGGTGTTTATTTATCTCTGTGGAACTCACAGAATTTGTTTTCTGAAATTAAAATCATTAAATAAAACACGCACAGAGATATTTCATTCCTGTATTAATACAACACCTTATTAAATACTTTAATTACTGAGCTGAGTTACCTGAATTTTTTTACGGAATTGTTAGAAGTCAATAATTAAAACTATTACTCTTTCATTCAATTAACAAGTTAATATTTTTGTCAACAAGCCAGTTTCACTTCAAATTGCATTCTTTGGAAAAATTTTATTATTATTATTATTGTTATTATAGGACAATACACATACGCATGTACTTAAAGTCATTTAACCCTTTGAATACCGGAATATATTCACAAATCTGTTTGTCTGAACGCCAAAAACAAAAATGTCCAAAAAATGCATAAATGGCGATAAATCTATTTTTTATGTATATTTCATGAGTTTTTTACATGAAAGAGGCAAAACTGGAGAGTTGCAATCAACATTAGTCGTAGAAGCCCCATTTTCAACCTATGGCGATGTTTTGAGATGTTGATTTTAAATTTTTTGTTTAAGATCAAAATTCCTATGAGATGTAGCTTTTTTTGCTTGCAAATCGACGGCACACTGTATCAAAAGGGGGTGGTCAATACCCCCTTCTGCACCTCTAATTTTGCCATTTTCAATTAAATAAATTATTACTTATAATGTAAAGAACGAATGCATTTCCATTTGGTCAACTTTTTATTCTGAAACATAATTTATTTCCACATCAAAAATACAAAAACGCTTCCATAAGTTTGAAAATGTAAACACAAGTTTAAATTTCAAAAGAAACTGGGACTGAAATTTTAAAATTCTACATTTATGCATGAAAATATATTATGAAATAACAATAACAAGATAGTTTTAATGGTACAATTAATAAAAGTAGATTTAAATATTTTTCTTAAAATACCAAAACAATTGAAATGTTGATGCGGTACGTGATAATTTTTCATAAAGAATTTTTATTTTGTAGTTAAAAACATGATAGATATCATTTGTAAAAAATATTAAATCATTTTTCTGATTTTTAAACACATATTTACGTATTAAAAGATGAGAGCATAAAAATCTATTTATTTCAAAAAATAGATTATTTCTAGGAAATATATGTTATGTGTATGATGTGAAATGGTAACAGCAACTAATTTTTTTTCAAGGAAAAAAGTAAATTTTTCTGAAATATTCACTATAAGACAGAAGAAATTTTAAAAAATTAAATAAGGAAAATGTGCTGTATACGTACATTTTACTATTTGAGAAAACGCCGATGAAACATATTAAACAATAGTAAAACCAGTAATATTTACTTGAGGGATTCGAAAATTTCTCAAGAGATCTGCAAGCTGTATGGATATAGAAGACGATCGACCACCGATGATGCCAACAACCTTATCGAAACTCCCATTCACATAAACAGGGGCTGAAGAGTCACTGCAGGTATATTGCTGACTGCTTCTGCGGTTATTTTCCCTTGCAATAAATCCTCTCACGAAACTTACTGATTCTTCTAGAGTATGGTAAGCCGAATCGCAACAATCAACTGCTATGATACCAAGCTTGACTCCAGGAAGTATATCAGGGTTTTCATTGATTTTATCTATAGAGTAAAGCAATGATTCCAACTGATATAGGCTTTCTTCCTGGAATATCAAAAAAGGTTTTTTCTTTTTTTTAATGCAAGTAAAATAACATTTTTTTAGAAAACTATAAACTGTTTTACACTAAGAGACTTATTCACCAACCGATACAAACCTCTGTGAAACACTCGAACCACCGATTTGAGCGTTTTGATTGGTTGATAAAGCCTTTGATCTGCAGTTCGAAGGTTCAAATCGGCTGGTGAATATGGCCGTTAACCTACCAATCGAATCAACGTTTTGTAAGTTTGTGGATTTGCATGAGCATTTTGAGCTTTTATTAAATTGAAAGTGAGAGTTTGTTTTTCTATTTTTTTCAGTAATAACAAAGTGGCATTAAAATCTTTATTTATATTTCATTTACAGGAGAAAGAGTGCAGAAAGATAAAATTTAAGCGTAATATGAATTACAAATGCATTAAATCAAATAACTAACTCAATGGTCAACCACTCGCACTGAAAAAAGATGATCACTGATTGAAATATTTAAACAAAACAAACTGCTGTCAACCATAAAAACTAAAATGACTAAAAGTTGTTGAAACGTTCCAAGCTGAGCTTGAGAAATTTAATGAATTTCAGTCGAATTTTACCGCTGTGCGAACTCTAGTAAGTAAAAAAATTCGTGCAATAAGTTGAAAAAAAAAATGGAAACCTGAATTAACAATTTTTAAAAGCAGTCATTTGGCCGCTCGCGTAGGTTTATTAGCAAAATATAAAAAAATACCTTCGTATTCAATATGTTCTTCTAGTTTTTTAACAAATGAAATTTTAAGACTGATAAGTTTTAAGTAATTCTTTTCCAGTTTACCACACTCAAATGGCAGCTTGTGAGAATTTACAAACTTGATAAATACCATGCTTCCATTTCACTTGAACTTACTACACGACTTTTTCTATACAACTTATCTATGCATAGGTCTTAAGTAGCTATATATTATTCAAAAAAAGTCGTGTAGTAAGTATAAAAAAGGAAAACTGGAATTTAACAATTTTGAAAAGCAATGATTTGACAGCTCTGGAAGGTTTAGTTCCAAACTGTAAAAAAAAATACGTTGGTTCAATATGTTCTTCCAGTTTTTGAACAATTGAATTTTAAGTAACTCCCCTCCTGTTAACCACGCTCAAATGATCGCTTTTGAGAATTTACAAAGTTGTTAAGTACCATTTAACTGGAACTTGCTACACGACTTTTTCCATAATATATTGCTACTTAAGAAGTTATATCTTATCTATGCATAGCTACTTAAGCAGCTACATATTATTTAAACAAAAGTCGTGTAGTAAATAAAAAAGGGGAAAACTGGAACTTAACGATTTTGAAAAGCAGTCATTTGACAGCTCTGGTAGGTTTAGTGGCAAAATGTAAAAAATTCGTTGGTTCAATTTGTTCTCCTAGTTTTTTAACAAGTGAAATTTTAAAACTTTGTTGAATTTTAAGCAACTCACCTCCAGTTTACCACACTCAAATTTCCCTCCGGTCTCGTGAACGGCGAAAAAAGCCCCTAGAAACAAATCTCCCGGTACAACGCTCATTCGTTTCAGAGGCCAAGAAAACTTAAAGTCAGCAGCGACGGAAACCACAAGAAGAGGAAGCAGTTGCAGCATCTCTCTCTTCAAATTCAACACTTTTGACTTTAACGTTGGATAACAAAACAGAAAAATACTATCAAAATATCTCAAAGCAAAAGTTTCAGCAAACGAAATAATTTGAAGGTAACTAATTTTTAAATATTCATAACTTACTTGAGCTAAAGATGTGGATTTGAAACAAAAGATCTATAGCGGAAATTAAAATAAGGAAAAAAACTGTTTTTAAAACTTGTCAATACCAGTTTAACGGAACATAATAGGGTGATGTGCCTCCATATTGTGACACCCATCAACTTTTTAATCAGGAAGTTTCGTTCAGCTATCGGTTTCCGAGAGGAAATGCTGGCAAAAGGTATTCTTTGAAGGACATCTTCATCCGCTTTTGTTGATGTTTGTGATAGACTAACCAGGAAGTAATGAAGTTACGGTGGAAATTGGTGTAAGAAATCATATATACTTCAAGAATGAAGAGATTTCATTTTTACACTCTTTAATTAAGGGCCTTATTTGAATGGTGGGAGAGTTAAAAGCTTTGGGGAAAATCGAGTTAGCCTCACTTTCAGCAAATCATTTCAACCGCATTAGTAAACTGGTACAATTCAAACTTATTTCTGCAGATAACAGAGGAAGTAAACTCAAGCATCTTCACCGTAGAATTCTTAGCACTCACAAAAGTATTTTTGTGCGTGCTAACAATTCTAAAACCAACAGAATGGTCCATATATTATATTAATATTATAATGCTGAAGAGCTTGTTTGCTTGAACGCATGAGTTCAGGAACTACTGGTCCGATTTGAAAAATTCTTTCAGTGTTAAATAGCCCATTTAACACTGAAAGAATTTATATATATATAGCCTATATATATAAAAAAAAGCCTAAAATAGCCTATATATATATATATAGCCGCTTCCTATATATAGCCTATATAGGAAGGCTATAGGCTATATATCATTACTCTAAGACCAATAGGAGTGGAGAACCATTGAAGAATGTATCAAAATAGAGTTTTTTGCCCAGGGGCAAACATTGAGACACGTAGGAATAGATTTACTCCAAGAGTGTTTTACGCATGGGCAACTATATATTGTCCTATCGAAATCTGGTTCTGGTGAAAATCAATATATATTTCTACCGGAAGAAAACAGAACTAAAAATATAAAGTACGCAGAAGTACTCTAAAATAACATTTTTTTTTTTTTGAGTTTTCTTTTGAATAACCTACAACCTACGTGATATAAGATTATAAGACCCAGTACTTTAAATGAGTATTTTTAATGGAATATGATACGTTTTTCATAGAAATACGTCACATCACTTTTTATCCTCCACCAGAAAATGAGCATTATTTAAGATAGACCGTGCAACGCTGGACGTCGCACACACAGCTAGTTTTCTAATAAAGTCTGTAGTTCATTCATCACTGGAGTTAAAACGACTAACTGGAGTTTGATACATAGATGATGTTAATAAATTTAACTTCTTCGTCTGCAATAACTTTTCATTCTTAATTTACTAGAGCAAAAATTTCAATGTGAAGCAGTTTGCTTTCATCGCTGAGTAATAAGAACACAATTAAAGAAATTTAAATCTGACTGACGTAAAGTTCACAAGAACGTTTTAGCTTAGGCAAAAGAAAATTGAAAATTTAGGCTTTCATAAAAGTACCTATATCTGAAAAAATTACTGAAAAAACTGCTTACATAAGTAAAAGAAATATCTTCTTTACACTAGTTTAAAAATACTTTAAGAAAGCGCATAGATAAATACGTTTTAATGAAATTTTTCAATTATGATATATCTTTAAAATGAACAAAACAGAATTACGAGAGGATTTTTTTTAATGTTGAATTTTGAACTATGAGTGCTATAATTTTGTAATGTTTCTTAAGTCCAGTTCCAATTCCCTTTAATAACGATCAAAGCTAAGAATACATTTATTGCTTTAACAAGTTCCTTAACACTGGATGTTTGCTTTTCAGACCATTTCCCTTCCTTTATTTTTTTCCCTATTGTCTTCCAACCTAATTTTTGTACATAAATGGTGTAGATACTGTAAAATGTGTAAAGATTCACATAAAATTTAAAAGAAATGCAAGAACCTAGTAAATGGTTTTTTATTTTTATTTATTTTTAAAACAAAGAAATGAAACAAAATACAATTTAATAATTCTGGAAATCCGAGACAAGTTGGTATCAAGAATAGAAACGATCGAAAGAAAAAAAAATAAATAAACAAACATGTATCAATTTTTTGAAACATTTTATTTGTAATGATTACAATATAATTATTTACATATGCACTCCTCATTTCTACAGTACTCTTTCTTTTAAGATAAATATATTGCATCATCTGCTACATTAGTCGCACCTACTTTTTATGTTTCTTTCACTCATTAATTCCCGCAATTACAAAGCTAAGACATACCACTCATTTGTGGCAACAGCGACATATATAAAAAAATTGTGATTTTTTAGTTAATACTGAAAAATAATTGCTTTCATCATTGCAATTACTTCTATGTTATTAACTCACAAATTAGAAATTTTAGAATCATGACGTTGTTGCATATTTGGCAGTCTTCTCAATGAAGGAATGGTTCTATTGTTCTTAGTTTTTTAGTCACTAAAAAAGGAACAGAAAAAAAATTACAAATTTCAAAAAAAAAAACCTTGAAACAAAAAATACAAATTATGTGCCACATGCAGGACTAATCCTGCGATTTTTTTTTTAATTTTTTTTTTTTTCTTTTTTTGAATAGTACTTTTTTCTCAATGCAAATTTAGTTTAACTAGTGTACGACAGTATTCTCTGACATACTCAAGCTTGAAAACTGCCTTCCGCCACTCCGTGCAACATATTCTTCGGTGTTCTTGTGAGGCTTAAAATATGCGATGTAAATTTTTGGGGCGAAAAGGCAAAACAATTGGACGAAACAGTTGAAGATGAGGAAGAAACTCAAGGACGCTGATCGAATGGCGTGATTGTTGTTGAGCAAAAACGTTGGTAGAAATGCCAGCCATATAACACATGTTGTGTAATTGGTGAAGGTAATCAACCTGAAAAAAAATTATGTGTAAGTAATAAGCCTTAAAAATGTGAATTTTGAAATGGTGCGAAACTCACTAAGTTAATAATAATAGGCATCACGAGGAACAAATCTTACCAAGGAGCCAGTGGTGTAGCGGTAAAGTTTACAGTGAGGAAACGTTTAATTGACCCATAATATGTGGTCCTTTCAATAGATTTCTACTTTTGTCATCTTTGGCCGTATTGAAACGGATTATAATACCTGTTGTATATCGCCAAGCTGGCGTCATCCTTTGTGTGAATTAATGTGAACAAGTGAAAATTTGATTTTTTTTGGGGCTTTCATTTTGAGGTTCTTTAAATGGGGGCAGGAACCATTGTTCCTGTTGATTGCTTAATGAACAATGACAAATGTATAAATATTAAGTAGGAGCGAATTGCTGAAGCAAGAACAGGGACGTAACTAGGTCGTTTTCCAACAGGGACAAGACCAAACTTTACCTCCGCCCAACCCAGACATGCACAATAAAACAAATGTACACACACTATATACGCACACGCACTTAGTCGATTTAGTGTCCCTAAAATCTGGCGCCTGGGGCGCCAGATTTTAGGGACTCCTCCCCCTAGTTACGTCCCTGAGCGAGAGAGTGTCTGTGAGTGTGCGAAGTGACATTTATTTTTCTAAGCCAATAAAGCTAAGTTTGAAATGTTTATGCATGAAAGTAAATTCAGCCTGCGATAGTCTCATGGTCTTGATTAGCAAAAAGGATTTTATTTTTCCCCCGGTTTACTAAATTAAATACAATTTCAGTCTAGAATTCTAAGTAAAATATCAAAGGAATTCAAATTTTAAAATCTCAATAGAACATCGAAAACAATAAGAAATCCTTGATTGTTTGAAAATTTTTAAAAGAACAGAGTGTTTGAGGATTTAAAGAATTAGCGAAATTTTTTCCTAGAATTAGCGAATTTGTTAGCGAAACATTGTCTTACCTGACTTCGTCAACGTTTCTCGCCAGATTTCTCATTTTGAAAGCATATATAGTACTGAAACATGTCAGAAGAAGTGGATAAATAAGCCCCACCAGGTAGCGAGCGGAATCAACTCCCTTGCATATAAGTATATTATCCTTCCAGGTTGGGTATATTTGAGATGCTTCTGGCTCATCGTGCAGAATCCATGTCAGGTTTAAGATACCTGTAAAGTGTAAACCATTTCAATATATTTTCCAACATCTTGCGAACTTTTTACAATTAAAATATTTGTTACTAATTATATGTAGATAATGTTTAATCGCTCAAGGTATGCGTATGGGTTTGAATTTTTTTTTTTTTTTTTTTCAATTTTCAAATTAAAAATTAGACCTTATGCACATTTAAAAGGGAATTGTTTGTTAAAATGTTTATAATAAAAAAAAGAACTTATTTTTTATTAATTATCTTTTAGCTAATTAATTAGCATAAATTTGAGCAGTGATTACAGAAGATCTAATTCACCTTACAGACGCAATATTCGTGGTAAATGATGCTACTCTGCTCTATGTTTTGTCCCTAATAGCAGAGTTACACAATCCATGGTCTTTGTGGTATCTTGGTTTAACTGAAGCGCACTTGAAAAACCCACGGTTTTTTATACGAACACTTAGCTTTAAAATTGGATAAAAAAAAAATTTTTCGACAATCACTTATTATTCAGAGTCAAAATATCCAGCAGTTTTTGTAGTTCTTATTGGAAAAAAATAATGAAGTGATAATTTAAACTAGAGTTATTAGTGTTCGAATGATATGAAAAATTTAAAAACAACATTCCGAGAAAAATGCGTTGAAAGTTTCAAAATAGCATATAGCATAAAATGATATTGAAGAAGTGAAAAAGTGTTTTAGAGCAATAAAGCAACCATGTCAGTTTTCATCCATATTTGCGATTTGAAACCTTAACGCTAACCTTAAACTGCATGTTTTAAGAGGGTATTTTTGGGACATCACTACATCTTAAGAGAAAATGATGAATAACTAGTTAAGATTAAAGAACTTAATGATTTATTTTTCTTGAAAATATTTAGTCGTATATTAGTATAACATTATAAAAAATTGATTTGCCTTCAAATCATCATAAATCACGAAAAAAAGGCAAATGTCGTCACTTCTTCTTCGACTTCAGGAGATTTCGACAGATATCTATGGAGCGCAGATGTAATTCAGAACGATGGATTTTGTAAGTAGTATTATGAATAGCCATTTTCCTAAAAGTCTGATCTTACGAGCCAAAAGTTGGCCATCTATATATATATATTTCACTTAACGTAGACCAGTTACGATTAAATTTTGAGAAACGATACGATAATGACATCATGCAAAAAACAAACTATGGTAAGACGATATTTAAAATTTTGTTTATTGATTAGCATAGAAAAAGTAACATTATATTTGTATTTATAATCGTAACTTACGAACTTTAACAAATTTATTTCTATTTCTTAATTTTGAATTTAAAATTTTTTGGGGTGGCAACACCTTTAGTTTGTTTATATTGAACGATAATCCGCACGTTTATATCTTTTTCGCTTTTCGAATTTTAGAACGGTTTTTTATTTTTATTTTTTTATGTTTTTTTATTGCCCGCAGATGTCCTGCGGGAGACCAGCTAGTAAGAATTATTTTCTTACCTTCGATAGAGACAAGAGTTAAGGCGAATGCTATTGATGACTGTCTTTGTTCATAATTGACCTTTTGAATGTTGTTCTTGGAATAGTTAACTATTTTTCTAATTTTAGCTACAATTGTGGCGTAGCATATGGTGTAGCAGAATCCCACCGAGAACTGCACGATCCCACAGGTCCAAGGAGATGGTTTGCAGATAATTGGAAACGTCAAGCAAAAGCATAGGAATGTACCTGAAAAAATACTTTACTTTTAAAGGACAGTTAATTTGTGATGAAATATATATATTCACGTAAAAAATAAGTAGCACACCGAGAAAAACTGTCACACCCTGTAAAAAAAATTCCTCGAAAATGCATGAGAATCTCATGGAAATCATTTCTCCGGAGTCTGACGCAAAATTACAAAATCAAAGAAAAGAATTAAGTTACAAAGAATATATAAAAAGCAGAGAATATTTTGTAAATTGATTGCAACAGATAATGTATATCTGTGAGTACGCTGATTAACCACTTCTGGTAAGCAAAGTCGATAGTGAGTTCACTTGAGCCCACACTGCTCTCATTCCTGTACTTCTAGAGTCGGGAAGGCTGACAGAGGGCTAGCAGGTTGTTCGCTGGCGCTGAAGTTAAAGTTATAAGTCAATAATAAATAACGCATTTTTGACAATTTGTAAACTGGTAGTCACAGATCTCAAGCGTTTATTTATGAATTGTTTTTGCAACTTTCTACACTGATATTCGCAGATCTTAACATACTTAAAATGTGTGATACCAGTGTCACAGATCTTAAAGATCTTTATGATTTACCTTTACATCAGTTTTATGCAAATTAACAGATCTTTCTCTACAATTGCACAAAGTGTGAAAAACAAGGATTTTATTCAGAAACTGTTACCAAGAAAGTTGATTATTTACTTTAAAACAAGTTCTTCGCAAATTTAAAGAAACACTCAGTTTTCCTTCTGTGTACTTTTATAGAAATTCTTTTACAATGCAAAAGGTAATTTTGAAACAGAAAAGGAAGAAATGTTTTGAAAAGAATGTTGTTGTTTATGATCTCCAATCAAGTCTGACGGCTTCAAGTCCGCCGACATTCCGAAAGTTTATTAAAACTGTGAAAGAAGAATAAATTTCCTGCAAAGGGAGACCCCCCCCCCCTCCCTCCCCCACAAAGAAGTATCAGATGTTAAAACAAGGTCATGTTAAAAGAAGGAGTGAGGAAATACTACCCAAAATTGCAGTGAACCCTTTAAAGCACGAGTTTTTTTTCTGGAAAAACTATTATAGTGTAAGTTATTCTTTGCAATTTCAGGTTGAGGGGGGTGACTAGGGAGCGGGAGCTGGGGTAAAAGTTACATAGAAAATATATACTATACAAACACTCAGACGGGTATTTTAAATGAGAGAACGCGCGGGCATGGCAAACTTTCCTGTAACTTTGGCCGGTGCCAGACACGGGCAAATGCGTTAAGTGGTTAATTGTGAAACAAATCGGAAAACGGAACGAGGAAGACAACAAAAGAAACGTATGGGCTGTATTAAAGGAGGAAGAATGAACCTTGGACGGAAGAACTGAAATAGACTTTTGTAGATTCTATTTTAGCTCTTCCTGCCCTATAAATATTGCACAAGTTGAGAAAACACTGGAAAAAAAATTAAATTTAAATTACAAGCCACCAGCATTTTACTCTTCCATACTGATGTAAGACATCAGTGTATATTTTGATACTTACCAACCAGAAGAAGACAATTCAAATATCTCCCGGACGTCTTCACCACAGGTGTGTCCCAAAACACCCAAACGAAGTTGCTAACGAAGGCTGTCGTTAAAATACCCACTAATGACAAGGAGAGTGCTGCTATGGCTGCTGGATACGAGTCATTGAAGAACCTCTCCGGTATTTCGGTACAGTTCGACCTGTCTGGGTTGGGCAGCGTACCTGGAAGACATTCTCTGCACTGCTTGTTTCCATCGATGTACTGGGCGTCCGAACAACGTCGACAATGCCAACAGCACTTCCCATCACCTAAATAAATCTTAATTTCCCCAACTTCGCAGGATTTGCTGCACGACGATGAGGGAAACGGCTGGTCTTGCTTGTATTTCACTTCCTGTTCATCCATATACCGGTCAAGTTCACCTTTGGCATTACTTTCATTTCCTGCAAGGCACATTTCCATTACTTTTAATTCACAATCCTTATTCCATTTTCTTCAAATCTCCTGAATTAAGCTTAATATGTTTCTCGGTATTTCAAGAATTAATAATTTGGAATTTAAAATTAGGCACTCTTCTCCCCTTCCCCTGCTCCTCTATGATTTCCCGTGGAAAGTGCAGCACCAATCCTCATTCCATTTTGTTCAAATCTCCTGAATTAATATGTTTCTCGGTATTTCAAGAATTAATAATTTGGAATTTAAAATTAGGCACTCTTCTCCCCTTCCCCTGCTCCTCTATGATTTCCCGTGGAAAGTGCAGCGTTGTAAAGTAAACTAATTGTTCATTGATACGTTTAAAAGACTTTTTACAGAGTAGATCTTAATAAAAGTTGTGGAAGGCTTAGAAGTTTGTTGTTAAACACTAGGATTGTGATTATTTGAATTATTTGAATTTATTTTAATAGTCTTCCTAGTAACATTCGAAGAATTTCGCGAGAACGTATTATTCGCTTTATTAAAAAACTTTACGTAATGTTTCCAATTTTATTCACCAGATGTCACCATAGATATTCAAAAAGACATTGACTTTTCAGTCAAGAATCTGGAGAACTTTTGATTTCTAACAACCGCTAAAATTAAATTCGTTTTTTTTTCCCCCTCAGATTTCATTCTAAACTATTTTATGCCTGCTAAAGATTTTTGTGCAAAAATCTACTTCAGATGTAAATATTCCTCTTGCATTAAACGAAAATTATTTTCTTTCAGAAAGGATCTCATCCGTTTGTGAGTTGGTTTTCGTTCCCTTGCTACGGACACAATTGGTCTCTATATTCTCATTCTAATGTCTAGTCATCATAAAACATGTGGTAACATACTCAATTAAGATTAGATATAAAACGTATTTTCATTCGTAAACATAGATCGGCAAGTAATTTACGCTTACAGTGTAAGCAACAACTATTCTCATGCACTTTTTGTATCAGGTCGTAGTCCTAATTTGTGGGTAACGCGTAAAACTGGCGTTCTTATAATTATTTCATTTGTTATAGCAAGACCTTCATGATATTTAATTGTTAAATTAATTATTATTAAAATCACAAAGTGTAATAATAAACTGTAAAAATATTTTGAAATAGTTTCTATATTCATAATAATTCGAATCAGAAAACAAGTCTTAAAGCTTATTCATCGTTGATATTATCATAATGTAGCATATTTATCAGATGCTACAAAATATGAAAATATTTTAAGAAACTGTGATAAAGGGTTCTTCCCTACAAATATTTTCTCCAAAGTAAAGCACTGGCCGCAACATGTATAGCCTTTAGTTGTTTATTCATTTATTTTAGAACACTATATTATATTCTTGAGCATTCCAAGCCGTTGTGGATAGCTGTATTAATTATTGAAAAAAGATAATAAGAATATTTTTATTACAATATCAATTTGGAATTGGAGCTAAACATACACTTAAAGTTGCAATAAATCAAAAGAAATTTTAAAATTTTATACTTACTCCAATAACTTCCTACCAGTTTCCAAATATATTCCTCTGAATTTGGCTTTTTCTGAAAATTTATTATGCTGTATCTAGGAACCGCATCACCATTTTTATCAAAACTAAATACATCACCATTTTCATCTGCATGAGAGAAACAATTTTTGAAGAGAGCAGTGACAAAATATTAAGCTATTATTCACAATTTAATTTGTGGGAAATATAAATAATCATTCATTTTAACATCAGCTACCGGCAAAAATTTACTATCATTATTACACACAAAATAGTTACGAATAATTAAAACAGTTGATAATATCCGTGCATGATAGCCAGAGTATCTGAAGTCCATTTTTTCGGGGTTTTTGTGAGTTTTTTGTTGCGGAGCACCGACTACAAAGCCACTGCTGCATTGGGATTCAGAACTTTTAAAGCTCCCTTCGGAAATCTTTATTCTGAGGTTCGCACGGGAAAGTAGTTTTATAGTGCTAACAATGCTTCTTTTTTTTAACTTCATCGCAAAAACCCGAAAAATAGGCTTCAGATAGCATGGATCTCAAGTACAGATATATCAGTATCACTGAGAGGCAAATAAAGGAAACTATTTTTGACTAGAAAAATGTTATTGTTCACACATTTTAATCGAAGTTAATCTGGTTACCTTGGAACAGAATTTTTTGCCGATTACAAAACTATAATTTCCAGGATATCAGTTTCAACGTTACTTTTGATTATGATTTAGCTCCAAGAAATCAGGGGTGCTCAAGTCCCTTAAGTGCGATGGCGAACGCCCACCCTTCAAAAAAAAGCTAAGAAGCCAAAACTCATGCATTGACTTTTATTTTAAGTTTATGAGTGTAATTGAAAAAAAGAATCGCAGCGTTGGTGTACAACAAATTTCTTTATTCCTGCTCCTCTCAAGTTTTGAGCAAAATTTCGTTGTTCCACGCTGTGCTTCAGATCCCTGATTTTACCACCATGTACAGATCTTGCGTCTCCATCAATTGCAATTCTCATCGCCAAATTGCTGCAGTTGAAAGAAAAACCCTTCGCGCTAGTTAAAGCGTGATATAACAAGCATTAAATGCGTGATTCATGCAAATAGAATGCTCGTTCAACACATTTTTTGATAAAATAAAGCTTTCTGTTTCGATTTTTTTTCTTTTTTGCCTACTTTTTAGTTGGTGGTAAAAATGTGAACTAATAGTTTCTAATTGCTGATTTCTATTTGCCATTGTCCAAGTAAAGTATACACCATACCAGGACTCGAAAACTACATTGCCGAACACGCCCGGGACACATAAAAATTCCGATCGGGCATGAATTTTCTATGCCTTTTCCCACAAGGCATGTAATTTTCTAATCAAATATTTCTTTCTAAAATTTTATTATTTCGTATTTTATTGAAAAGGGTATCACTGGTAAGGGTGCGGTGATACCCTTACCGAAACTCAAAAATGACATTTTTGACGGACAGGCATGGTCAACAATGAAATTGGTAATACAATTTAAATTCTGCAAATTTTGACTTGTAACAACTAATTATGTAATATGTATTTGTAATGTAATTTTTTAATGATTTAGATTAAAGTAAAAATAATTCTTGATTCAGATATATAGCTGTTAATTTAAATTTTTGCCTGATTAACTCTTATGCGACAAATAGGAATGTTTTTACTAATACGCAATAAACTTCTGGGCATGTAAAAATTTTGCTCAGGCATGTAGTTTTTAGGCAAAAATGCTTGGCAGAGCATGTAAAAGTTTTTATCTTTTTCGAGCCCTGCACCATACGTCAATTAGAATGAATTTTCCGTAGGTCTAAATAAGTAAATTCAACTATGACCACCCTGATTGCTGCGAGAATCAAGATTTGTTCAGAAAACAACCTCATCGGGGCTGAACTGTACTAACCTTTATATCTTACTTCTGCAATTTTCCTCCTCAACTCTTTTCCGTTGATATGTAGGCTCTTTAGACACTGATCAAAGCTTTCCGTGCATTTTTGCTTAAGAAGGTTGTGCAAGGACTGAGCAAAAGCATACACCGCGTCTCTCACGAACTGCACTGTTGGAGTCTGCTCAATATAAGTTTCATTTACGATGGTACTGTACATAGCACAAGATCTGCTGTAGTTTTTGTTGAAAGGAGTGAGAGGGAAATCAGGATACCTAGGAACCAAAGGTTAAAATTAAAGAAGGCAAAGGTATACAAACAAAGTCTTGCTTCTTCATTTAAGGCAGTAAACTCCAACATTTTTTTTAACTATGCCTCACCAAATTATCTCAAAAGTTCCGATGATCTAGAAATGCTAATATAGGGGGCTCAGTTGCCAAATAGATTAACTCAAGTACTTCTAAAAAATTTCTTTATCCCACCTATAAAATGATTGATTTACATGTAGTAAGTGAAATTAGACTTAAGCTTTGGTTGAACCCATTTCTAACCATGCGACAGCAAAATATGTAATGCTAGTGCCTGAGTCTATGTGGAACACATTTCTTCGTCAGAACATCGTTAGAAGTTCTGTCATTGTGGAATTAATTGATTTGGCAACTGAGCCATCCGTATGAGAACCATGTCATTAGTATTACTCACAGATAATCTCTCATAATGTTAGAGCAATATGATAATTACAACCGAAAATTAGTTGATAATATGAAAAGAAAGTCACTAAACTTCGAAAGAGAGCATAACTCATTCTTCCCCTCAAAAAGTGAAAATGCCTCCTAGTTGAGTGAACGTCCCACGTTGGGAAACGTAGATCAAAGCATATTTGATACGTTCTCAGCGAAATAAAGGATAATAGCCTCATGCTGATGAAACATTAACTCGCAGATCTCAGTTTTTTTATAGCTTGTGAAAGCGAGTTTTCAAATTCAAGTAATTATTTTTAATCTGGAATTTGCATTCTCAATGAACTGAGAAAATAGAGGTGGAAATTTAACTCGCTTGATCTGTTTGTAGTCAAATCAAGAGATTTTTCAAAAGTTTCTACTGCATGAGTTTCCAACTTATTCATATTTAAAACAAAATGTAGGTTCAAAGAATAAAAGAAATAAATATCGATAGAGTTTTCATAAACACTTTCAGCATTACTATTTGTACTTTATTTATGCGTTAAAATTAAGCCATATATAATCATAAATGATAATGTATCATTTTACGATATACCATGTGCTCATAAAAATAGGACTCTTATTTCAAAGGTTTCTAGGGGAGTCAGAAAGAGTATTTACATATGAAAAATACACACATACTCACAGCATTTATTTCCTCTAACCCCCCAAAATGACGGATTCGCCGAAGTAACAAGAAGAGAATATGCTCTTTAAAATGTTTGAAAAGTCATATTTTTGAAAGAAACATTACGCATCTATTTTTCTTAAAAAATCAATTTTGAATTATAATTTTGAATTTAAAAAAAAATAATTTCAAGAACCAATAGAATGTGTGGTTAATTAGTGATCCATTTTAAAGCATTAATAAAGTTCAGCTGCCGGAAAACAATTATTTGTCGATGTTCTTCGTTTCACTTCTGAGCAGGTCGAATTTTTTTGATAGAATACACTTTCCAGTGTAATTTTTTTTTCAAATATCTTTTTCTTTTATTGCTTATCCGTATATTTCAATATTTCATTTATTTAAACAATAATAATTGCTCATTTTCAATATTTTTAGAATGAGTTTACACCTTAGTTTTCGTATTTCACTATTCTATTTATAAACTATTTCAGATAATTTATTATTGGCAGACGAGGGGAAATGAATTTCTTCCGCAGACGATTTTCTATTGCACTTATAAATTATAAACAAATGAACGCTTAGAATTTCTTTGACAACAATGATGATTTTTTGTGTTGATGACTTCAAACTTCAGTTTTTTTTTTTTTTTTTTTTTTTTTTTTTTTTTTTTTTTTTTTGATATGAACTATTGCATTCAAAAACTATTGCATTCTACTCGAATTCAAAAAAATAAACGTTTAGAATTTCTTTAAACAATGATGGTTTTCTCTGTTGATGACTTCGGACTTCCGTTGAAATTATTCTTTAGTTATTGAGGATAAAGCATCAAATAAATTAAGAAGTTATATTTGCGTATATATTGCATCATAAATAGATAATTGCGCAATTATCCAGAAAAAATTAGAAAGGTTAACAATAGACGAAACAGTTTCTCATATCAGGACTCGTGACCTTTATCAAGATAATGAAGGTAAGTCAATTTAATGAATTATTTACAAAGGGTAGTAAAAAAGAGAATGTGTGATGAAAATTTAGCTATCATTATGGTATTATTTAAGGTATCTGTTCACATGAAACGTTTAATATTTTGTTTACAGGCTTATTTAGTTTATTTCAGCTTGATAAAAATATTCAATGCATCAGATTTGTTGTGTTTTAGGAAATTGTTGTTTACGCGAAGGATATATAATAATTATTGTGGAACTACGCAAAAACCTGGCACTTTCTTCATGGTAACGTTACACGTGTTCGCATTCCTCTTGGCTATTGTTGGGTTAACTATGTTAATTTGAATGTACCAGATATTTCCGCTTTAAAAAAAAAGCGATAAATTGAATTATAACTAGGGACCAATAAATTATATGGAATATTTTTCAAATTATGCGGAATGGATGCGGTAATTTTCTGAAATGATGTGAATAATAAAAAAATACAACTAAAACAGTAAAGCAACACAGAATAATATAATAATGATAAAACATTTTAAATAAGAAATTTTAATCAATTTTTTATCATAATTGACTTTTTGCATTTCGATTCAAAGTTTATTAAAGTAAAGTGATGTTAATCCAGAAGCTGAAAATTCGCTTAATCTATGTCTTTGCTTTGTAAATATTCTGCCGTAGCATGATACTGCTCTTTCGCAGTCGACTGAATTGGGTAATATTGAGGGTATTTGCGTAATACTTGATAATACTAAAAGTCATAGAATTAAAACAGAAAGCGAAATTTCAGGGGGAAAAAACACGAAAACAAATTTTTCTCAAAAAAAGAGGTGTTCCCGAAAAATAAAATGATGCGGAAAATCGAAGATTATGTCTACTTTAGCATCTTCGCATAATTTATGCGGCTTTAATTATAACTTTATTAAAATGTTTCGACTTAACGGTTATAGCGGGAAAATCAAATAAAAACCGGCATCACGTTTGTGTCTGAAAAAGCAGCTTTAAACTTTTTCCATTGGATGTCAGTTCTCTCTCCCTCCGACGAGATCAGTAAATTAATTAAATAAAAAAAAGCTTTTGCATCTTAAAGAACTAGGGACGCAATAAAAGAAGTTTTTTTTTTAGTGTATGTGTCATTTAAATATTATTTTTCTGCATAATCGAACTGCTTGAGACCTGGATCTGAACAGCTAACAAATTTCACGAAAATAAGTTATGGAACCATTAAAAGTTGGGCTTTAATGCATGTGTGACAGTCCCAAATTGCCCTTCTAATATGACGTTTCTGATGCAAAAATGGATGCAAAAAACGAAAGACATTCTATCATTTTCTTACCTGAGAAAAATTTATGAATGTGCTTGGAATATAATTTGAAAAAGAGAGAAGAAAAGATATAATTAGACATTTTTATTCGTCTAATAGTAAGTTAGACAATTTATCAAAAATATTTGCTCATGCAAAAATCATGCTCATCTTCACTGAGGAAAAGAACTAACCACTGCTTAATAAAGCTCCTAATTCTGTATCCTAAATTAATTATAATTGCTGTCCCCCATACAATGATTTCATTTTGCAGGTATTAATGCTTCATACGTGACGTTTCTGAAACAAATATTCTTGCACAGTATTTAAAATTAAGAAAAAATCTTCTCGTACAATATTTTAAACTGTCGAAGGAAAAGGAATGAAGGAAAGAGGCACATTTCTGAACGGCGCAACATTAAGGTAATTTTTATCCCAACTTACTTGCATTTGAATTTTTCTTCCATGAATTCAGGAAACCAAGGGTTCTCTTTCCTGTGAATTTCAGGGTCAAGTGATTTTAGATAGTCGTCGAAACCGTTGAAAGACTTCGTGACATGGGACACACAAATGGCTCCTTCCAGAACTTTCTCGTTTCCATCCGCAACAGATTTGCGGCCACACCAAGCTTCACTGCCGATCCATATGAAACGGTTGTTGAGTTGTCTTCGGGTAACAGCAGCCATCAAATTTCGAGCCATGTGCTTGTCTCCAAAAACGACAACGGCTAAAGGGAACAAGACCGAAAGTTTTTTTTACCAAATATGTTGGATAAGCAGTAAGAAAAATAATTATTTAGTTACAATGCATTCTTAGATAAGAAAATATTTCGTTACAATCAAGTTACAATTCATTTAAAGTGTTTTTTAAGCGGTTAACAAACCTGCAGCGTTTAACCCCACACAAGGAAGAACAGATAAAAATCCATCAATAAGACTTTCAAAAAATGTTTAGGATAAAAGAATTTCTTCCAGAAAGATTTAAACTGCAAATTTTGTAAAAACAAGAGTGCCTAAACATCTTACGATCAGCCAAGCATGCTGGATGTAGTGGCTATCCCGTGGAAATTGTTTCGAAATCCCCCCATTACATAAATATTTAGATACCTAGACAGGCTCATGTCATTTATAGATGTAAGAGTGACTTTGTTAAATGCTTCTGAAAATGGAATGCAGTAAACAATTTGAATAATTTAGACATATCTATAATATATCAACCTCCACTGTTAAATCCAACTTTTTTAACAGGGTCCGTCGTCTGTGAATTTTAAAACATTTTTGGGAAAAATGAAATATTTTTCTGAAAATTCAAAATTTACACATACAGTGATAAAAGAATTTTGTTTGCTTTTTTTGCCTTTTATTTAATAAATAATTCTGCAAAAGTATGATTTAGTAGCTCAGAATTTTGTGAAGGGTCCGTTTTGATTCATTGGGATTTTGTGAAGGGTCCTTTTTGATTAATTGGAATTTTGTGAAGGGTCCGTTTTGATTAATTGGAATTTTGTGAAGGGTCCGTTTTGATTAATTGGAATTTTGTGAAGGGTCCTTTTTGATTAATTGGCATTTTGTGAAGGGTCCGTTTTGATTAATTGGAGTTTTGTGAAGGGTCCGTTTTGATTAATTGGAATTTTGTGAAGGGTCCGTTTTGATTAATTGGAATTTTGTGAAGGGTCCATTTTGATTAATTGGAATTTTGTGAAGGGTCCGTTTTGATTAATTGGGATTTTGTGGACGGTCCGAAAACGGACCTGAATTTCCTCTGGCGTGACCCCTGATTGCCAATATCTCTAGTAGCAGGCAACTAAAAAATGAACACATGTCAACAACCTATTGAATTTGTAAATTATTCAATGGGTAACTCACAACAATGGGGGCATATAAACTCGCTGAGACAAGTAAAGACAACTAGCTACCACTTCCACCTCTAGTGAATACTGAGAAGCTATTTAGGTTAAATAAATTAATAAATGAACAACATTTTCCAAATTTTAACGTTACGTATGAGTCGTCTAGTATCAAAACCAGATACATCGATTTTTTTCCTCCAACTATCTTCCAAGTAAAAATTATTTTTGTATTAAACTTTCAGCAAGTTAAAAGTCTATCCCAATGCTCTTAGCTAGAAAAACCTTTATTCTCTAACATTTCGAATTTCTTGAATATATTTTATATTTTATATTAAGAGTGTTTTGCCCGCCGTGAAAAATATTTTTTTGGATGTAGCTGGTTTTGAAACTAGACGACTCATACACTCCTAAGAAGCTTTTGCGAGTAGTTAAGTATTCCCACATCAAGTACGGTTTTTATGCAATAAAAGTCAAATTTTGTGGTTCATTAACTATATTAAAAGATTTTAAAATGTGGGCGTTGACCTGCTTATAAAATACTTAGTAGTATTATACTTTTATTGGAAATTTCCGCATATCGAGCTTCGTTATGATTAAAACCAAACATACGAGCATGCCGATCATTGATAGACCACTGAACACTTGATTGACGTTATTCTAAAAAAACTAAAGGCACCAGTAATGGGTTACATAAGGGTATTTCCTCAGTTATCATCCAAACTTTTTGTTTGCAGGTAAACAATCTAAACTATTAAATCAGACAACAATGCAGGGTCGTGAAAACATTTCTGCAAGTTTTTATTATAAAATTTTTCATCAACTACATCATTTGAGCTCAAAAACGTTACTTGAAATCTTTTCAGACAAAAATATTATCACTTTAAAACCAGAAATCATCATCAGGTCTTTTAAAACTGAGTGCAGCCGCTGTAAGAAACCAAACCTTTCTAGAACTTGTTCCACTTATTATCCACCTTGTCAGTAACGTTCCACATAATGTGAAAGAGAAATTACCTATCAGGGCTTTACGTAGTTTATGGAAGTGACTAAAAACAAGTGATTTTTAAATAAATGAGCATATATTAAAGGAGGAATTAGAAAATCGCAATTAAATTTAAGCAATCACAATGAACAATATTCATTAGTTCCACCATTAAATATTTCTAACATTTCAACCAAAAACATTTTATAATATATATAATTCACCATAATATTCCACCACTAAACTTTTCCCCATTTATCACAACTTTTCGAAGTTACAAATTTATGTGTCATTGCACTTTACATTCCATACACAATTCGCAATATTTTCAAAAGTATTTCACCTGTTGCATTTTTCTTTTGAAGATTCCATACAAGATTGTCATACTCTGCGTCCAAAAATCGCAAAATATTCACTCTTTGCTGGCTGGAAATACAGATCGACATCTTTTCAGTGAGTTTTTGCAATCTCACGAAGCCATCGTTTCCGTAAGGGGTATCGGAATATACCACAGAAATGTAGCGCCAATCATAAATGCTGTACAAATGGAAGATATTAAGGTGTCAAATAATTATGAAGTGCACATTTTTAAGCAATATAGTCGACGTTATATAAAGGAATTTTCAGTTACCCAAAGGTAATAGTTAACTTTAATTTAATGCTATTAATTTCCATATGGAATCATTAAATAACCTGATTTATTCTCATATCATGTTGCTGTGAATACCAGTTATATTGCCTCGTTTTTGCAATTACACTGTAAAAACTTTAGTGGCATGTTGTACCAGATGGTGTTTAACTTTACTATACTTTGGTGCTAACTTGCGTATGTTGCACCAAAATATAAAAGACACCAACTTTTACAGTAAGGAACACTTTGCACTTTTAGTGCATTTGGTAGTAATTTGCACTCTTTTTTGGAGAAACATGCAGTTAATTTTTTTACAGTGTACGCAGCTTCTTGCAACTACGAAGCATTTTACTTTTCTATTTGTGTATGTCTATATATCTATTCAAATCAGTTGAGTTTAATGTAACGTATTGTGGTTTAGCTCTAAGCCTTCTAGGGAAATATTTTTTTATATTTTTCATTCTTTACTATATTGAAATATATTTCAGAACGGTTAGTCTTATTCTAGAGGACAAATTACGCTATATTGCAAGATGGATAGCGGATTAAATGTCACCGTTCTTTTCACAATTTTCCAGAGCAGGGTGGGGGGGGGGGGGGGGAGCGATGAATATACCCTCAATGTATATTGGATTTTAAAAAACAAGAAAATACACACACATACGTATAAATACATTGCATTTCTCAAGCAAAGGAATAAGGCCTTCTCTCGACTAGAAGACGGACCTTTCTAGTGGAGAGCAAAAGATAATCTCCTTCACAATATTTTTTTCCTAACTACTTTATCAAACAAATTTTAAATACACATGAGCTAAAACTAAAACGTAAAGGCATCTTGGACAGTTACAGAGCTCGATCTTTTGCTAGAGATCTTATTACACGCTCTCGCGAACTTAGAAAAAACATTACAAATGCTAGAAAAAAATCCATTAAAATCTATTCTCAGAGTGACGCTTAACATTTTTGGTTTTCACCCACTTCATTCTCTGAATGTGAGCCATGAAAAATTTGGCAAGAAAATAAAACTTTGAACACAAAATTACCAAATCTCTTATATACTCTGTATTGTGATGGCTTTCTTAGGGTAAAAGTTCGGATATCTTCTTCTGTATGAATAAAGCCAATTTTGGTATTTATAGATAAAGAGTCTATCGTGCTGACTTTGCCTAGACAGCAAAATTTATATATTTTAATGTTTAAGTACATTTATCGCCAACGTAAGGTACCTGTAAATTCATGTTGACAACAGTTCAGAAAACCGCCTAAAAATGTAGGCCCTTTAACCGATAACTAATGCCATTTCTTTAAATGTAGTTTCTGGTTACTTGTTGAGATGATTTGTGTGAAAAATAGCTTTTTCTGCTCTTTTGAATTCTGATTGTTACGCAACAGGCATCATTAATTTTTTTAAAAGTATTCTGTTGTGAAAAGTTTCTATATTTCATATTCTTACATTTCCTTTTCAAGTAGTTTTCATTTTTCGTACTCATGAAATGCGTTTCGATTCTGATTGATATTAAATACAAAAATATTCTGCTACGAACTTAAAATAAAGCAAATAAATAATAAGTGAGAGCAAAATAACCTTAAAATATCAAGCATAACTTTAACTTGGTAATCCAACTGTGGGACAACTTTGAAGAAGTACTCATATCTGGTTTTATCACTCAGTTTTGGAGTTGCTGATTGGTAGCAAATCTGGAAAAATTATGCACATATAAAGAAAAAAAAAACATGATAAACGTTTGTTGTTTCGCCCTGCATACGCACTGTAACAAAAAGTACAAAATGTTACAAAGCATAAACAATAGCATAAAATATTGCCATTAAATCTAACTTAGGCTTCACTTACAATTCACATTAGATGCAGTGAATTATTGAGGCAGTATTTAAGGTGAATTTTTCCTTCAAGAACGAGGGAAAGATGTTAAATTCACCGCCTGAATTATTCCTGATTATCACAAATGAAATTCCGAACGCCAACTCCGCTCTTTTACTTTTTCTTCCATATTCTCCTGTACAAAGGGGAGAGCGAAATGTTTGCCGAAGATGTTCTGAATTAGAATGCAGTATATGAGCTAAAAACCTTGAACTAGAAGTGATACTGTTGTAGGGAAGAATGCAAGAAAAGGGAGATGACATGCTTTATGAACAAGAGATTTCATTATTTTACTTTAGTTCTTTTTACAGAAGCGTCTCAAAAGTGATCTTTATGTAATTTATACCCCCTTGGTAGACAATTTTCTTTCTAACTCTTGTTCTCGCTGTCTCTCATTTAATATTAATTCTCTTCTTCTAGCGTCCCTGACATGTATACTTCGATTTTAAGTTACTGAAACGGACAATGGACATTAAATTAGTCAAAATTTGGAGAAAACAATATAAGTATTTTTCTACCGTTATTGTCCGTAATGATTCTTTTAGCAGTGTAACACGACAATGGGCTTTTATGTACATTTGCTTATTCTCAAACTTTAGATATTGAAGTGCAGTATAAATTCGGAGGCGACCATTCAAAAGCTCGAACGATTTTAAGTGTTCGGAAGGGTATCAAAAGAAAGCCGCAGATATGCATAAGAAAAGTTTATGAACATTGATTCAAGCCTGAAAGTTTTTAAATGTTCAGAAGGGTTTTAAAAGAAAGTCGAAGATATGAATGAGAAAAAATTATGAATATTGAGCATTTAATTCAATTAAACTACAGCGTCAGTTATGAAAATAAACAAAATAAATTAGAACAAAAATTAAATGTTCCTTTGGAGACTTAATTTATAAAATATCTATTACACTTATTCTCATACCTAAAAATATAATATGATAATGCAATAATTTATTGCTTCACTTTTCCTGGTAAGCCCTAGATCTCATATCTTAATGAATATTGATACAGAGCGATGCGATGGCGATACCAGAGTTTTCCCCTGAAAGGAGGGAACGGTGGAAAGTAGTGCTAAAACCGGGGGAAAACAAAGGCATAGTGTGATAAACCAATTTGTAATTTCTTAAAGGAAAGTTTCTTAAAGCAATTGTGCCTAATTCAAGTACTAGCATCATGTAGGACTCGCTTTCAATACTTTTTCATTGTATAATAGAAAAACAAGATATTAATGATATTTTTTATTAAAATTATTCCGTTTATAATATATAATAAGCAATTCAATCGGCTATTTTTATAACCTCTCTTTTCTGTAAAAAGGTATTTACTTATAGCAATCAAATATCAATTATTTCTACTACTGTTTACTCTTTTATTTCATCTATTTACTTTTGCCCATAACACATATAAATTACTAGAATTTTATTTTCTTATTACCCAATTTTTAATAGAATTAAGTAAATTTGGAATTGAATAATGGTACATTTAATGAATTAAAATGTGTAATTTTATTTGAAGCAAGTCAATTACAAGGTTTTTGAGCGTTTCTGTAGAGGTAAATGGCTGTAAATTGCATAGAAATGAACAAAAAAAATAATAATTTTAAAAGAAAACACCCACACAACTATTTAAGTATAATAACTAGTTCAAGATTTTATAAAATGTATTTTCTCTGAGATTAAATATTGTAAAAGTTACAATTTACTCTACAAATTCTAAAACTGACATAAACGAATTTTCTCCCAGAAGACTGATAACTGAAGGCAACTACCATTCCTGTTACCCTGGTGAGTAACTACGGACCGAGGAGAAAGAGAGAAATCCCCAGCTATAAATTTTTTGTTCACTTCGGTTGTGACTTGCCATTATTTTATAACGGAGATTAATTTGGGAAATACATTTCCATGGGAGAAAAGAGCTTGAACTTTTCTGACTCGCGCAGAAAGGTGTAGGATTATGACATGGTGAGCTTAAAGGTCGAGACTATAGGTCGCCACTCGCCATTGGCGACTATAAACTTTTATTTGGCGACTACAAAATGATATTTCGGACGCCAAAACTGGCGACTAGAAAAGGTTTGTGTTATTATTATTTCTTTAAACATAGGGCTTTGTGTAACTTTGCGACAAAGTAGTTTGAGGTATATGTATGCGAATGTTTGTATGCAAAATGAAGCCGTGGTTGGGGGGAAGGATCAGTTTGAAACATGGTTCAAAGTGGCGACTAACTTTTTTCGGTTTACCGGGCACTGGCCACCATCAATTTTTTTTTAGTCTATACATTTACTAGGTGAGCTGTAAAACAAAGGAATATAGAGATTGGATTGCAAGATCAAAATCCATAGGCTAGCCGAATTGGGCAACTGTTTATTTTTCTAATAGGTAATTTCCGTCTTAAAAACGAAGATATGAAAATTGCATCTCCCATCAGTGGTGCCACCAGATTTTTCCCCCCAATGGGGGAGGCTTATAAGGATCCATACATCTATTAACACATTAGCATTGATTACATAACTTAAAACCAAGGGTTTCGAGGAGGTTAGTTCTTCTCAGAAACCCCCCCCCTAGTTGCGCCGCCCCTTATCTGAAATAGCATAACTTTTTCTAGATCTAACAGAATTGCGTAATACAAGATAGAAAATTAGCTTTTATTTGGGTTTATTGAAGCTGCCACAAAAATATAAATGCACTGTTAGCGAACACTGTTATGGTTGATGTAGAAGTTTTTTTTTTTTTCCTTTTACATGAAAGTCGATTTTACCCATAATCCTTCCTTTTAGAACAGAGAGGAAAATCGAAGGAGTTTTGCGAAGATTGATGGAAGATGGTAGACCACCACGATGTAAAACGCAAAACACAATGCTTATGTTTGCAACAGCAAACAGCAAAAATGCTTTTTCCCTTCTTCTTCTTTTTATAAATAAAATATTTTAATGTCTTCGTACCATTTAAACTTTCTATGATATTTGAGAGTCATTAACTTACCGTTAAGTTAACTTTTAAGTTTCTGGTCTTTTTAAAATATTAAAAGAATCAAGTTTAAAAGGTTATCATTAAACAGTTGAAAACGCTTTTTTAAATAAGTCGAACCAAAACAAGAGGTCATTTTGGGTACGAGGAATTAGAAGTCTATTTCAATCGCAAAAGAGGTTTGTATTAACATTAAGAATATTTCCGAGCTTCATCTGAAAACTTAAAGTTTTTCTTATTTAACAAATACAAATCACATGAAATATATCTATATAGCAACAAAAAAATAAGTTTCAAAATTCTGAATGATTCATAAAGGTTGATTTTTGTTCGGTGTTTTTAATCACATGACTAAATTGCAAAAAGGAATTTTTAACGATGCATAAAAAATACTCAGTTGTGAAAATTAAATTTGTTTTTTCCATAGTATCAATTTGAATTTTTAAAAATCCATAATCCTTCATAAATTACTTTGACAAAATATTTCAGCTATGGGCAAAATATTTCAGCATAAAGCTTTCTTTTATTTATTCACATTATCACATTATAGCAATTAAAAATCCCAATGTTCATATTTTACAACAAATTATTATTATACATAAATCAGAGACAGTATGAATCTTAATTAACAATCACCGTATTTCTCTAAAGATCCAATTTATTCAAACCTGAAAATTACAGTATAAAATTTTATTTACTTATTTATTAAGTGCTTAAAAGTCTTTAGTTTTCATATCCACAAATAGGTACGAAGCGCATCACTTAACTCCAAAATACAGTCGTTTCGTAATATTATTAGTATTTTTTTTTTTTAATTTATAGTTTTTACGGTTTTATGAGAGAGAAGCTCCAAAAAAAAAAAAAAAAACAAAAAAGAAAGTATCTGCAAAAATTTATATGCATAGCGTGGTTCTGTGGTGATTCAGTTTTTTTTTTTAAAGTAACTTTCAATTTAGCGTTTCTCTACTAAAGCAGTAAAACAAAGTACTTAAGCAAGCTACTTTTTAAAAGAAAGACTGAAAAAAATTTAGTTCCTGAGATTATAACCTTTATTTCATGTAAAGTGAAGGAATAACGATGTTTAATTTCTATAAGAGGTTAGTGACAATATTTAGTGACTTGAAGGAGCCGCCAATAATAATAGTTTCATAATATATAAAGATAACGATAACGAAGAAGTAAGTAATTTCCTTAAACAACTATTTAACAAAGTTCAACTGTTCAATTAGGGGGAAAATGAAAAATAATTTAAGAAATATTCTCTATATCATAGGTTTTTCAAAACCACGTCTGCTAGTGTGTCACAATTGAGAAACAGGAGAACCACCTTATTTTATCTTCTTTTTTTTCTGATAGTATCAAAAAAGATGAAATAAGGCGATCTTCACCAACTGGGATCAATTTTTAAAACAGAAGCAAACAGCCTACGAATTGCGAAAAGGAATTTCCTTTATTTTATGGCTATGCTGCTCCATAGTGGAACACGCCGTTTGCATAAGAAATTCATTTTCAGCTACGGATCAGCATAAAGCATACAACTGTGTAACTGTACAACACAGAATATCTCATTTACCTGTGGAATTCGAAATAATCGCAACACATTTGCTAACTGAATAGAAACCCGTGAAGACTGTGCACCGACGATTCCGATCACTTTGTCGAATCTGCCGTCGGAATACCTTGGAATGGAAGAATCGGTGCACTCAAAATTTAGTTCCGTCAGCAAGGCATTGTCCCTAGCTATGAATCCTTTGATGAATTCCGTAGTTTCTTCTAAAGAATATGCTACGGAGTCGCAAGAATCCACGGCAATGGCACCAAGCTTGACTCCAGGAAGTAATTTTTCATCTTCATTTATTTTCTTAACGGTGTAAATAAAAGCCTCCAGTAAATAGAATCCTTCAGCCTATAAACAATAAAATACAACATTACCGATTTAAAAGTTAAACTTTTCATATATATGGAAAAAACCTAATCAGTTTGATTTTCATTGCTCTTCCGAAGTTAACAAATAAAATATTACTTTTTTATAAACACGACCATACATTGTTAAATGGTTATGTAAGTGTTTTTGGAAGGATTTTTTCTAAAGCATTAACTATATATTCGAGGCTAGTAACAAGTAATAACGAGGATTTTAACCCTACACTGAGCCGTGTTGTTTTTAAACAACACCTCCATTTTTCGTTCACTAAGCTTTTATTTTGTAATATTTTTAACATGTGGCGCATTCTTTCGTTTCATTTTGCATGTGTGATCATATTAGTTAATATAGTTTACCCTATATCTTGTAAAATGAACTCAAGGTTTATCTTTTTTCACAAAATCATAGACATGTTGATTTCGCACAAAACATTTACTTCTTTAAAAAAAAAATTTCTTCAAATTTTAAGCACCAATTTTATTTTAAAAAATAGTCTCTAATTGCTTATATCGTTTTAAAATAAAATAAATATAAGTTGTCCGAAAGATTTTGGGGAAAATATATATTAAGGCGCCTTTTTTACTTGTTTTAAAACAACACCGCGCATTCGGGGGCAATTTTTATGCTCCTGCATTATTCGCAGTATAAACAAGAACAGGTGTCACAGGTTGTTCTATTTCACTTTATTTAGTATCTTTTAGAAGGTTATTGTTAAGTATTTCATAAATTAGCTTAAAGTGGTCGATTAAATTATTATTCAGGAATTTTGTTTAAAATCCTTTCACGTTCAACCAAAGAAGAAACGAATATTATCGCCCCCTACAGATGTTAGGTTTCTTGTTTAAAATCTTTCAGTGAAATTATTATTAAACTGTATTGGTAATCAAAGTAAAAATTTGCACATGTAACTAAAAGTTATTAGTTATATCTGCAAATTTTTACTTTTAATAAATTTTGTAAATTTATAAATAATAATAAAATAAATTTTTTTAGTAATTTTTCATCTTATAGTGCTATTTTATGATTATAATGCATGCCTGTTTATTATGGATTTGGTTTCATTTGTTAAAATGATTTTTCAAAAAAATTAT
Organism: Octonoba sinensis; assembly: GCA_038502835.1. Classification (NCBI taxonomy): domain Eukaryota; kingdom Metazoa; phylum Arthropoda; class Arachnida; order Araneae; family Uloboridae; genus Octonoba; species Octonoba sinensis. Next base: position 41,201,259 of record CM076600.1, read on the forward strand.
TATTGTTACCCCTAAATGCGCAGTGTTGTTTTTAAACAACATCAATTTTTCTCGAATTCTACTTTTCCGAATTAAATAAGAATTTTTTTAGTATTTTTCCCACTTACAACTAGCACAAACAAACACAAAAAAAAATATTTCACAAAGAAAAAAAAATTGCGCAGTGTAGGGTTAAAAAGTACCTGTCTTTTTTTAATAATAAACAAAGGAGCAATAACGATAAAAGTTTCTATAGACGATTGATTACAATATTCAGTGTTATAACAGGGACGGCAATTCTCTTACGCAAAGTTTTATGTACATTGTCATGAGGGTTTTTTTTTTTTTTCTCCGATACAAATTCAAAAGCGCCATGCTACTTAAAACTTTTTTATTTTATTGCCTTTGGTTTGGGTTGACAAAGAGAGATAGGTGGAAGATGTACTTCGTTTTTACTTCGTTTTACACTTTATGTGCCGACAGGACTTTAATGCCCCAGCCAAAAATTCGCTCAACACGACGTGAATTTTCAGTAAGATCCCATTGGGACTTTAAAACTTTCAAATCCCTCTATTTTAAGCTTCTATTTACCAAAACTAAATAACAGGACAAGCTGGTTTTATATGGTAAGTTATTTTGAAATATCTCAACAGTAAGTTAAGTTATTGAAGATTGTCCTAATTTCCAGGATGTCAATGACAAAAACACGAGCTTCATAACTTTTGAGTCCGCAACAGGTATGTTCATTTCTGTTGTTGAAGTTGGCAAATTTGTAAAATCCCTATTGATAAGATTTCTATAGAAAATTTACCTGCAGTCTTGTGCATAGTAACTTCGTGCAGCTTCCATGAATGGGGAAAAACCCTCCTATAAGCAAATCTCCAGGAATATAGCTTTTATGCTTAATAGGCCAATTAGAAATAGCACATGAAATTTGCATCAGTTGAAAAAGCACTACAATTCCAAACGTCTTCCAAGAACAGTGGCCCTTCTCCATTTTCTCTGGATGCTAAAATAAAACAGGTTTTTGCCATCATTTCTTTGCATTTTTCACCAAAATTGTTAAATTCAGATTAAACAACAAGTTTGGTCTAGAACTATACGGGTCTACTTTCCCATGTTCACTAACATCAAATTTAAAATCTAGCTGTCTCTCTTTCGTTCTCATTTAGCTCTTAATTGCTTCAAATACAATTTTTTCAACGGCAAATACACATTCATTCACTCATTCATTCGTTCATTCTTTCATTTATTCATTCATTCTTCCATTTACTCATTCATTCATTCCCTCATTGAGTTATTTATTCACTCATTCAGTTATGAATTCACTCATTCATGTATTTTTCATTTATTTACTCATCTATTCACTCACTCATTCATTTCATTCATTCATTAAAAATATCCTTAAAAACCCAGGCCAAAAAAAAATTCATGAGAAAAAAATCCATACTTTCTGCTCTCATGCTTCACAGTACTGAAAACTCTCTATCCTTTCCAAACATTATCTTTTTAAAATTCAAATATATAAAAACTTTAATTTACTTTATACCGTTTTACCAAAGTAAACAGACCATAACCTATCAAACAATCAAACAAGTGCGCACTGTTTATACGTTTATGAATGTTTTTCATATGTGAGACAATGTTACGGTGATTAAAAGTATCTCATAATAAAATTAAGTGACAAATTTTAAAAAGCTTACATCAATCAATATTTTTAATGAATTAGAAACAAAATTTGCACTTTAAGCATTCAAGACCAACTTACCTCCAAGCTACTAGGAAGAACTTTGACTTCATTTCTTCGGATCAGGAAGGATGTTACAAAAAAAAAACCACGATAATTATCAGATATTTCATTTTTCCGTTTATCCGTGCATAATATCTCTGACAAATCAATACGCTGTTGCGAGTATTCTCAAGTTGTTGTTTTTTTTTTTAAATTCAACTGATATTCTCAAATCACCATTTTTTTTCATGTATTATACTTCTTACCGGTTTAAACAGATATGATCATGAAATTTGTCATTGTAAGTGGTTTATATTTGTGGACTTTTGAATCAATGGCAGTTTTGTTTCAGTTTAAGATTCCCCCCCCCCCCCCTCTCTCTCTCTCTTGGTTTTATTGTTATTATTATACAGTAAAACCTGCCACATCCGGATCAATGTGGCGACAGACCGGTCCGGATATGAAAAAATCCGGATATCAAGACCATTTCAAAATATGTAGCTGTAAACAGGACTGAGATTATGCTGAAGCACATAGACGTTAAAAATAATTAATTTTGATGTGCTTCTTTTGTATACTTCATGTACACTAACAGGCAATAAATAAATTGTAATTCTAATTCTAATTCTTTCGCCCGTCGCACAGTTCGAAAGAAATAGTACTTTGACGTTTGCTTACTCAAAAATATTTGTTCCGCGAGCCGTCCGGATATGGGGAGGTCCGGATGTGACAGGTCCGGATGTGGCAGGTTTTACTGTATTTATTAATCGGTGTTATTATTATATCGGCGCTGAGACATTTGACAATAGGTGAAATGACTGTTCATTACCTAAAAATAAAGTAGCTACCAAATATATTAAAAATTACTCAAACTGCGTAATCCATCTTAAAGTTATGCACAAAAAAAGAACAAAGTAAGAAGGAACCATGTTGTATAGAACATACTTTCTTCTTCAAGTTATAAAATAACTATTTTAGCACAAATTGTAACTTTCAAACTATTTTGTTTTCCTTTTTTAAGACAGGATTGATTTAGTAACAATTCATCACTGTATTAGACGTAAATATTTCTTTGTGCGCCACTTTTCAATCCAAACTTTGTGTTAATCACGGATTAACTTTCTTTAATTAGAGCCATCAATTACCTTAAAGTTGAATAAAATTGAAAAAAAAAACTAGACGGTGCAATTCAGAATGCGTTTGTAACTGCTTTTTCAGATAATAATTTTGTTTCGATAATACTTTCCCAAAATTATTTGTATTTATAATTTATTTTCCAATCCATTTTTTCTCAGATCAATACGCTTAGCTCCGCGTTACTATTTCCAGTTCGGAATGAAATGTTCTTTTCTTGATTACTCTTCAGTTCCTTATTTCATATGCAGCTTCATGCGTTATTTGTCTCAGCTAATAATTTGAGTCAATAATGAATTTCATTGCATGCGTTATTATTGATAACATATGTTTTCAAATCAGCTCTTCATGAAATCATATATAGATTATACTTGCATATAGCACAGGCCTAAAAAAAAAAAAACTAATACCGACATTTTTAGAACTGGTTTTAGCTATATTTGGTGTGCTGAACTGAAATGTGAAATCCACTTTAATCAATCGGTTCTAATTTTTTAAGATCACAGTTTTTAAACGGGCAGTTCTAACACGATTTTAACCAATTTTGAAGCACATATGTTGTTGCTGTCGAGTCCTCGCATGGCGAGGAAGAATGGGTACGCTGCTCCTGAGTCTAACAGGGCCTTACAGGCAGGAGTACGGCTTGCGCCCCTTTTTTGAAGGGTCTCTTAATTTTTGAACCAGTTCCCAGATGACAGACCGTCACCTGGGATTGACACCCCCAGAGGTATCGTTTCACGTGGAGGACATTGGACGACCTATTTAACGTGCTCCATCTCCCTTTAGCGTAAACGGACCGCAGCAACCAGCCGCGAGAGGTTGTCACCCTCCCAAACACTGACCTTAGTCGATGTTGCTTCACTTTTGGTGTTCTGCGGGGACCGACCTTCTATTTTAACACATTAGTTGTTGAAAAGGCAATCAAAACTGACAGAAGATTTAGTCACATAGTACAGAAAGAGAAGGCTCATAAAAAACCAAATAGAGTCTCGAAAAGTCATGGCGAAATTTGATAGTAAGAAGGATTTTCAAGATCATGATTTTTCAGATTGTGAAAAAAAAGATATTGCAAACGTATTTGTATGAAATAAATGATACTCTTACATGTTTAATTTGTTATGTCCATATTATGTGTGCATTTCATATTTGTAAACTTGCTTTTCACTTTTTTAATAAAAATAAAGCTTCTCCCTAAATATGAGTTTTTCAAAGGAAAATGATACCATATTCTAAGAAAATTTTATATTTAATCTTAAAACATCATTTGGCACCCTTGCTGCGCCCGATAGAAATCCGGAACTTTTTTTGTCACCATAGGACAGCGATCCACCCTAGTATACAGCAAGGAAAATTAGAAGTGAAAGTTAAGTTTTCGTTATACAACAAATATAGTGAGAACTATGTGTTTTCAATAAGAAAACGAGAGCTATCTGAGAATTTGATAAGACATTCTGATGCATCCTTTTCATCTATTTCTGGTGTATTTCACCTTCCAAAAAGCGTATCGCTTTAGAAAACGAACTGTTCGCCGATAATACTGAGGGAAGACATAGAAAAGGAAGGAATGCAATAGGACACTTTCTTTTCGTGTCCAAACTCATAAAATATCACAAATGAAGAATAGTTTTGACTAAAATTTTCTATGCTTAGGAAGACAATACTCAGATATGGTTCGCCATCCACATCTTAATTCTACTCATGCATATTTATGAAAAATTGTCAAGCCTTACTTGCAATCTTGACCCAAGAAAAATGTCACACAAATAGCAGAAAATTAATTTTTTTCGTGAATGCGATGTATTTGCCGGTAGAATCAATGCTGATTTCAAATGTGATCAAGGTTTAAAATAAATTTAAAACGTCAGTTTCTTTTTTTCTTTTTTTTTTCCTTTTTTCACATTCCATTCGAAAACAGTTTTGCTTAAAAATTAACTGTGACACAAATTTGATGTGAACAAATAAGAAATACGTTGTCATGTTTGGCTGCATGAAAAAATGCTGAAAGACTGCTCCCTGTTACCATATTAACAATGGAACTCAGAAAGTTACGCTTTAGGGTGCATGGTATGTATGAGATGTTTTTTTTTTTTTTGGGGGGGGGGGGGGTTATGAAGCATCTCCTTAATAGTTTTAGACTTAGTTCTCCGATAAAGAAAGAATGACTACAGCCTTGATAAAAATTATAATTAGAATGTATTTATAGGACGGAGCGAATACACATATTCATTATGCATGCATTGTGTAAAATGCCTAGCGTGTGAAAGTTCTGCATTGGTAAGAAACCTATTTAGCTGTAGTAAGAAATTGATATCTACTGGTTCCTCATGGGCCACAAAAAATCAAATTTTTGCGACAGGGAAATTTTTAAATCATTTTCGATATTCCGTATTATAAAAGGGCTGTGCTTTGGTAGGTGAATCACGATCAAAAAAAAAAATGAATAAAATAAAATATGATCTTCCAGTTCCTCACGAGTCCAAAATTATCCATTTTGGGGAAATTTTCAAATTTTTGCGAATGAGCGTATTTTTCCGCCGATGTTCCCTGGTATCGAAACGTTTATAGGTAGGTAAGCATTGACAAAAAGAAATAAATAAATAAATAAAATAAGTTAAAACTTTATTGATTTGGCCAAAATTGGAAATTTCGGAGCGTGTAAGCATTTGAAGACAACATTTGATTTTCCTCAACTTTTTGCACGTGGTTTTTTCACCAACATACAACTTTTCTGCACTAGGGAAAATTAAAGAGTTTTTCTTTCTTTTTTTCGTTTTCGCTTCGCCCCAATATTTATATATTTTCCAGCAATCGCCTATCTCCATTTTTAACTTCTAACTTCAAGAATGTCATGGTGTAGTATTTAGAAGAAAACATCTACAGTTCTGATAAATTTATAGCTTACAGAGAGAATTCGTCGGTAGATCTTTTCACACATTCCATGAAGAGTGTCGAGCAAGCAAAAATTTCCAAAGTCCTTGTTTTGTCCGAGTTACAAAATCCTTGTTTTCCGGTGTATGAAACATTATGCCAAAACTTTAACATGTAGAAAGAAAAGAATCTTAATGCATTTAATTTATAAAGTAATTAAAAATTCTGATATGTAATGATCAATATAAAAAAAAACTAAACCGACAATGAAAAAAATCAATCAGAATAGTTTCAAAAGCAAAAATTAAAACCAAACTGTACTTTTGCCAAATGCACAAACGCAAAACCTAAGTGCTAATTTAATTAGGTCGATAAATGTAACTAATCATGTTTGATTAAGTAAACTAATTGACATAAGAGAAGTTTTTTCATGTAATTTAGTATCAAATGTAAATGAAATTACATGAAATACGCCGGCTACGAAACACGATCATCAAAATTTTCTTCCAAAATTCTAATCTCTAGGCTTCAATTGAGTGTCATTGGGTCTGAAGAAAGATGTTTTCATTATTTCCCGTCTTCCGAAGTGAGGACATGCCAGTTCTTGATCCTGTCCAAACGTCCAACCGTATTCCCAAGATGAACAGATAGGGAAATAAAATTTATCCTCTGGACATTCTTCGTACCTCTTTTTCAAATAATTGTACTTCGCTTCTCCGTGATGACTTAAACCTACAAATGGAAAAAGAGAATTTATCAGTACTGGGTTAATAACACTACGCGTTAAGCAAAATTACCGACAGTACGGGAAATTATACTTTTATGGCGTGTGAAACAGGCCTCCTTAGTGATTACACTGTTAAACAATAGTGATAAGGAAAGCAAATTTAGAAATTTAACCAATTAACGGTCGGATAATTTTCAAGAAAACGGTCGTAAAAGTGCCTATTTTTTTACCCCTGAAAATAACATAAAAATATGTGTATGAACAATATATGTATTCATTTTTAACTTTTGATATTTTTTTTTTTTTAATTTTAAATACTCCAGCCCGGCAATATCACGGGAGCGAGAAATAGAAGGCGAAATCTCAGCCCGTCATCTTCACGGGAACAAGAGAGAAGGGGTTAATTGAAATTAAAACCTTTTTCTGCTGATTATATTCTAATTTTTTATCTCTAATGCCTTAATGCTTACTCCTTTGACGGGTTCTCTCTCTCTCTATTTCTTTTTTTCGCACCTACCAACATAACTACAAAGATGATTCGGCGCTGGTGAAATGCATTAATTTGAGCTAAATTATGTCCGAAATTGACACATTCCTGGCAAATTTTGGAAATTTGGTTGAAGTAATAACAGTTGCTCGAAACACAAAATTTATTCATTTGATGAAATGCTCTTTTCTGGAAGTTTCAGTAACACTTTGTAATAAGCTTCGCAGTTCAAACGGTATGGCTACTGAATTTATTAAATTTTAACTTCAATTCGTCTCTTTAATACTGAACAACGCTAACTACATATTAAGGAGAATGACAAAAATACTTTTGATTGACTTAATGTGTTGACTCTTCTTAACTAATGAACGAATGTTTACGTTGTTTATAATGACATATGATAACTCTTAGTTTCAAGTCTCTGACATTAAATAGTACTTATTTTTAAATAGTACTTAGTATAGGGAAGGATATGGGGCCCAGTGGATCTCTTCCGCACACTTTTCATCTATTTATGTTTTAACAACAAATAAAAACGTTATGTAGTTGAAAAGAATTACAACCCACGTCATAATTTTTTATTTAAAATATTTGTAATGTATTATGAGTAAAAAAAAATGTGTGCACTCACAAGGTGGACAGTTTACCAGCCTTTGTTATTAAGTTAATATAAATTACATTTTCCCCCTTAAAATTCCACTTTTTTAATACTGCTTTAAGCTAAAGAATATGCAACATTTTTTCATGAAATAAAATCAACAAACTTTAAAAGAAATGATAAACGAAACAGCAATGTATCTAAGAAATTGGCACACTCTCAGAAATAGAGCTCTCACTTTTGGCGATTCTTTAATCGTCAAGAAGATTTCGTCATTTACAACGATTCTTTCCTAGCGCGATCACGTGACTTTAAAAAGTTACTGCACAAATTTCGCCAATTTGAGGAAAGGTTGACTCGGAGCATTTTTCGCGAAGCCGTTTCGTGAGATTTGAGCATGCGTTTCTCAGAGTGCAATGGAACTGGCAATGCTCAAGCAGGAAACTTATATTCTGTTTGTGTTGTCATTATTTACTGCATTAAATGTCATTACTGATACAACTAAAACCATTTTTAGTTAAATAAGACATCATATTTTTAAGTTCATTAGAGTACTAAATAAGCGATGTCAAGTCCGTGTCATTTTTTTTATTGCATGAGGCAATCAAAAAGCATTATCAAAAAACTTCCTTCAAGAAATTTTTCACTTTAAAAGTTAATGTAGAAACTTTTATCCGGTGCTCAGAAACCCGAGAAAAATTTGTACTATTTTTCCCTCCATTTGTAAAGAGTATGCATCTTCTGCCGTTTTCGAGAAAAATCAGACCCACCCACCATTTTTGATAAATTGCCTATTTTTCCGAAATTTCTTTAAAAATACGTGCTTTGTTATTACACCTATAAAAAATGTATCGTGAAAAAAAAACAAATTTCACTATAAAAATGAAATAATGTATGTAGTTTACACACTTATCAATGTTTCTTTCTTTTATTCTTTCTAAATTTATTCCTTACTGGTTTCTCTTTGTTTTGAAATGCATTATTATAGTAATTTCAGTTTGATAAATTAACAATACACTACGTTTTTTAGAGATCCAGAAAACCGAGAATTTTGATATCGCTAATTGATTCGCTACTGTACAAAAGATACCCTACATGTCATTGTTATTTATTAACTTCTAATTTACCTTTATAAATGAGCCTTTTTGTCTCCACAGGCACCGGTTTCATGAGCTGGGGAATTCGGGATTTCGGCTCCTCCTTGTCCTCTGCTGGAATTTCGAGTACCCTTGGTTCCCGTCGATCTGGAATGAAATCAGCTGACTCTGTTGGTAGAACGTCTTCCTCACCCTTTTTCGGAACAAAGTCATCGTCGTCATCGTCAGGTTCGTCATCCCAGTCACAGGGCCCTGAAGCTCCTTTGTTTCGTCCACCATGCTGCAAATGCCAGTTGACTCGTATCTGCAAGCGAAAAGGGTAAATATTTTCCAAATCATTTAGCATGCAATCGATTTGGCTAGTTTTTGTAGTTGGAATATGTCGTAAACATTCAGTCCATAATAATTTCAATTCGTCAGTAACTAAAAGTTATATTCGATCATGCATACGTTCATGCCTAATATACACTCTCATGGTCTCAAAAGGGATTTTACTTTGCTCAAAACCAACCCGATACCGTCATGTTTGTTTGTTTTAGTGTTTTATGGCTCGAGAGCCTCAACGGACCATTTCACGCCAAAGGAAGTTCCTTTCTGTGCAGATCACGTGTGAGGGGAGGGACTGCCTTCCTTTTGGGCTTCCAAAAGAGTGGCTGCCCAACATTTGCATGTTGTCCAAACCAGGAAAAGTCTTGTCGAGCAACTCTGTGAAGCTTAGACAGCATGTCACAACTACCACTTCTCAATCAGAACCCGGTATTTTTCGCTTTCGAATCAAATACGTTGCCACGTATTAAAGAAAACGAATTTATCATTACCGAAGTAATACTCTAATTCCTATCGATCAACTCTTTGCTTGCTTTCCCAATTAATACTGCTGGAAAATAGTAAATGTACATCTCGTTTTTCAATTTCCAAAAAAAAAAAAAAAAAAACAGTTCTTCTTTCAACACATTTAACTCTGATGTGATCAAGGTAAATTTGTTCATCCTGATGAGAAAATATCAATCACGCTATGTCTGATACATTCTTTGAATTTTCGAATAACACCACAATTATAGAACTATATAACAGTAAAAGTTTCCATTTATGTTGAGTGGTGTCATGTGTAATATTATAAAGATACATTAACATAGAGTAAATGACTTTACATTATGAGTTCAGTGTTACTTGTCTGATGAGTGAGTCAGTCAACCATTAAAAGAGAAAATCACCATCATTGTGAATTTTTGATTCTCACTCATAATTATCCTACTCATCATTATATATAAAGTTGTGTTTTGCTTCCTCTTACATTACTATATTTTTCCTTATTTTTTTTAAACTTAGAAGTGAACCAATGGGGTAATCTAAGGTGAATTTGAAGTGTTTAACTATAAATTGCATAAATTTGCGATTGATGATGTATACTTGTATAGCAGTTTAAACATCATGATATATATCAAGTGATTCTATTCACCAATGCTGCCGCTAAGTAGGTTATTTATCAGTTGGGTTTTATTATGAGTTGAGAAGGGTCCCTTCTGCCACTTTTCCCGTCATTGATGTCCCCTGCAAGTTGATTTCTCCTCGCAACCCTCCGTGAATGTGAGCCTGCCTCGTTTTGCTGATTGTATTTGATGAAATGTGAGGTGTCTGAAGATGGGTTTAAACTGATTCTGTAACAGAAAAGCTAAAATCAGAAAACTCTCTACATAAATATGAGTCCGCTTGCCTTTGTAGATACCTCAAAGTGTTTCAGCTGTCAAACTGAAAAATTAGTTCGTATCTTGATAATCGTTCCGAGGCATTTTTCTTCTTTCTGTTTGATAAACAATACTATAAAGGAGTCAAAACATTTTAAACAAAGAAAAAATAATTTGGATACTTAACGGTTATGGGGCTCATGTTGGCGACGGTTTTCCGAATAGTCGCCAACAGCAAGTTATCGCTTGGACCATCTTTGACAATATTATCTGATTCCTTAAAGTCACGTTTTAAACACATTTAATTGCATCAGATTTGGCAATTATACTGAGTCTTGCGCTGGTTGGCATCCTGTGTTATGTAATCGAAAAATACAATAATTTGTTTTTGACTGTTTGTGCAACAGAGTGAACTGTTAGCTAAGGAAGAAATTATTAGGGTCCCATCAAAAATAGCGTTTGAAATGCGCTTTGGCGACTTTTGGTGACATAACATTATAAACATTGCACCTTAATACTTTATTGAAGGGTAACCTCCACAGGAAATTATGGCCGGTAAAACGAGGAATAATACTAATGGCTATCTTAAAAATACATGTTTCCCTAAAACGTACCTAAGCATAATTCGCTGGACACTGGCGTAGATAAGGGGGTAGTTTTGGGGATAAAACCACCCCCCTGAAATGGTGAAGATTGTCTGGAATTTTGCCTATTTTTCTTGTAAAACCATGAAATTAGCTCACTTTTCCCGAAGAAACCCCCCCCCTGAAATCTGGGTCTAGCTACGCTACTGTCGCTGGACATACTCATTATTAGATTATTATGCGGTAAAATAAATACTTTAAAGTCTTAAAATCAGGTTTGATTACTCCACATATCCAGAACTGATGCTTATTCTCCAGTAATTCCATGGGAATTTTAGGATGTGTGGTTTTGTTTCTATGGCGAACTTTGATTTCAAAAATTGCCAAACGTTCGGTAGAAAAATTTCCTACCACAACCAAATCAAAGTAAAGAAAAGCAAAACAGTTGGGTTACCAGATTTGATGTTTATTACCAAAACTTTAAATAGAATTCGCAATGTCGCCAAAAAGATCCGAACACCGAAACCATCCCACATTTTTTGACGCCAATGACTATTCTACACTGATGCATTTTCGCCCTTCCGATGTTGCTATAATAAAGCGATCATTGCTCAAAATTTAGTAACCGCGCCAAAACCTCATCGTTGAGATCAGCACGGATTTCTATCACCTATCTTTTGCTATCATTGACGCCGAAAATTAATAATTTCGATAATTTGTAACGATGAATGCATAACTATACTACGCCTTCAGCATATAGTTAGTAGAAACTTTAGTCACACTTGTAAACATGACACTCCTTCCAGATCATGATCCCCTCCATTTTCGTCCAACCTAGAAATAGGTATATAAAACTATAGTATCCTTTTTATCATCCCGGGACCTTTCACAGCACAAGCCCCATTGCTGTTGTATCTCTTAACATCGCCATGTGCGGTCCATGCTTTTAAAAATGAGAAAAAATGCTTTAATTTGTCTTTACCTTATTTTCTTTAAGAATGGCTTCAGTAAAGCTTTTTTGAAACGCTGGGTCAAACATTTTTTGCCGAACACTTTTGTGAGACGTTTTTTCATCAGCCATTTTACTTAAACTATTACAAACAGAAGGAGAAAGGGCCAAAATGTTGAACTTAAACTACATAAAAGTTTTCCGCACCCGTAGGATCGAAGATGTGCTATTTTCTTTCACAAGCTAAAAGCGATTTTGTATCTAATTGTGCAATGAAATCATATTTCAGAAGACCATGCATGAAGTAAACAAAAATCACGTTCAACTTAATGATATCGTTTAGTTGCATCACTACCTCAGGTAGCGGTTGCATTCACTAAGCTGTGTTACTAACTGACGTGCTCTCGGCGGAACAATACATCTTTGGCCATTTTTCTCGTGCATACACACCAGCAATGCTTTTGGAATGAAATGGGCATGACATCGCACTCTGTCCATTGCATGATAAAGTGAAGATTAAATTCAAATATTTTCTTCATATGATATAACTAGTTGCTCAAGTAGTTAAATCGCTATTGATACTTCCTAATCTATAAGCAAAAATGGCTTCTCTTTTTTTTTTTTTTTTTGTAAAATATTGCATAGGGGTGCAAGGGCCACATTGGAACAAAGGCTATAATTTCGAAAGTACTACAAAATAAAAGTAATAGAACTTTGCACTAGATTGATATATTTGTTTGTAGCTGTAATTGCAAATGATTTGATATAATAAATAAAAATGTTCAATTGTCCTTCGGACTATTTCAGCTAAAAATAAATCCACCAGATTCAATCAGGGTCTTTTAGATGCGCCAGTTCATTTGTGCTTTCTTTACGTGTATAATTGTTTTTCAGTTTTACTAGTGCACAAAGTTCATTTATTTCATGCGCCAGTTTTTGTTTAGTTCTTTGCATTATTCCCCTAAAAATGTTGACTGTCAAAATTCAAAAATTTTCACGCACCAAATGATTTATCTTATATCCGTTAGATCAGGATTTCCAAAACGTAAACATTGCGAGCCCTTTTTTTAAACTTTGGTGTCTCATATATTAGAAATGTAAACTATACTGAGTCACTTTATCACGAGCGCATTAACTTGGTATTTTACAAATAAAAAAGAGACTGCAAAATTTTATTTACTTATATAATTCATTTTTTTATCATTTTGATCACATTTATTTTAATGTCATGTAGTTGACTTCATTTTAAATAACAGCACATATACACACAGCAGTCATAGGAAATTTTATGTTTTAAACGGAGCTTTGAAAATAATAAATAAATAAAAGAAATATTTATTATTAACTATTCAATTCTAAAATGTTAAAAACCATGCTGCGTGATTCTTTTTTTTTTTTTTTTTTTTTTTTTTTTTTTAAAGTAATTTTTGAAGTCAGGAGCAAAGTAATCTTTTAGTTAAAAAGTAAAAAAGATTAACAGAGTGTCTTGATTCACTGAAGAACAACTCACGACCCACAGTTTAACCCCTTAATTGGTTTGCCCATACGGCGTACGGGACCCAAAAATGGCCTTAACTGGTTTGCCCGTACAGCGCACGAGTATTGATATTTCCACCTTTCTTGTTTTGATTTGCCCGTATTATTAATAGATTGAAAGTGGCATTTGTGTTTCAAAGTTATAAAATAGAAAAATGCATGAATTCAATAATTTTGAATTTTTTTAAAAAGTCCTTTCATTTTCCTTTCATACTAAGTTGTTACTTTAATTATATACAATAAAAAATATGCTTTTTTTAGGAACACTTGAGGTAAAAAAAATGACCAGTTAAGGGGAAGAATATAGAAGGAAATTAAAATAAATTTAGAACGATTTGCGTTAAAAGAGCTTTTTGAAGATCATTTTGTGAAAAGGATTTTAGGGGAAGATTTTTTTTTTTTTTTAAATCTGAAAGAGGTGTGTGCGTGTTTGTATACCATACTCCTCGAAATTAACCCTAGCTTTTCCCAGTGGAAGCCTCTCTGCAATTTTCAAATTTGGCAACCCTGTTTGAGACTGACGAAGAAGTGGAAAGTCGCTTACAAATACGAATAAAATCTCTAAAACATACGAATAAAATCTATACGCTTACTAATACCAATACTCTCTCTCTGCAAATACGAAATAAATTCGTATTATTGATCTCTAATACGAATGTAATAATACGAAATTAATCTCCAATTCGTATTATCCCAAATGCGAATAAAATCTCTAAAATCTTTAATTTTTAAGGAAAAATATAATTAAAACCAAAAGAAAAAAAATTTAACTAAAATGCTGCTCATTATTGGGGAAAGGGAAGTCACATGTCATGTAATCTAGGACAAATTTCACAAATCTGCTTCACCTAATTTGTACTGGTGCTCTGGTGTTACTACTAACGTATTCCAACTAAATAAAATATTCTTAGGATAATTTTCTGTCTACTGAAAACAGTACAAACTACCTGTTTATATAATAATTATTCAGTAATTTTTTCCGGGTAGGAGTGGCGGAGGAGTTGAGACGACTTAACTCGACAGCTGAATATACTTCAAAAATGATTGCACCAATACTACTTTTAAAAAAAAAAAAGATCTAGCCTCAAACTATAGCATTAAAATCACTGTTTAAATGAAAATCATTTTTGATAATGATTTTGGATAGAAAGAACATTAAAGGGACCAACAGTATTGATGTATGCTTTCTACTTGGCACATTAACTTCTGATTACTGTCTGCAAGATTTTGAAGAAAGACAGAGAATGAGAATATTGTTGTAACACTGATTGATTGAGTCGTAAAATTGTTCATACTTACACATAAAAACACAAACAGGAAACTTTTTATGAACCTTCGCAAACGTAAATAAACGTTACGAAGACACTTTGCACACAGCTTAACCTTGAACATCATGTCTGGTACGACTCTTCTTTTAAATTGCCCCATATAGTGAATTCGCTTCCTTTCTGTATTCAAAATAAATTATAAATTTTGACAATTCAGTTTTCCATTTTTCTCAGCAATAAATAACTAGTCAGTTTCACCGCTACTGAAGCTCGTCGAAGAAGAGAAAAGTTTAGTAGAGAGCCCAAGATTTATGAAATTTATACGCATGACAGGGTTTTTCCTCTTGAGAACGCCCATGACATAAAATGGCAACCACCCTCGAACTGGAACATTCATTCTATGCGTTTCCGAAGGTGAAGGAAAGAAAGAAAGAAAGGCAAAGAAAACTCAAAAACAAAAGCATGCATACATTAAGAGCAAATCTAGAATGCATATATAAAGACAATCGCATCTGACGTGTATCTGCTTATAACTTATCAGGCGTTCTGCTTTTGACAATGGCAGAAATTCGCTTAGCCTTTTTTCTGTGTAGTTATTTCGTTCTGAGAAGTGTTGTTGGACAAGATGTGACCAATAGTTTGACAGAAACAGTGACAGAATCTTCAGACTGGACTCATTCACATCCAGTGGATTGGGATACGCATTCTACAGCTACCATTCCGGACTCCAGCCAAGGGAAGTTATTTCAGAATGAAGCTTCTGGACCTTACTCTTTATTTACAGATGAATGGAAGGCATATTTGATTTCTCAAACTCCGTTTGGAGCTAGACTGCCCCAAAATCGCCAACCAGAACCAGAAAACTCGAAAACAAATGAACAAAACACGGCCTCTGATATTTTAAATCTAACTTTACCCGAAGAAACGTACCAGCAGTTATCCCGAAGTCCAATTGAATCACCTGTTATGTCCTATCCTTATCCACCATTCTATTATCCGACCATATATCCTTTGGAATCAAGTGGATTAAGCAACCAACCTGGCTCTAGTTTAAGCAGGACGGAAAATTTTTCTACACCCTTTATTAATCCATTAATTTATGATACTGCTGGAAGGGAAACAGAATATTTGCCACCTGGAAACTTTCCTTTCCCGGCATATTACTTCCCATCTGCTCAGAATGTAAAGGACGTTGAAAATATAGCATTACCAACAGCCTTTCCGGTACCGAATTTCTATTATCCGTTCTATCCAACAGCACCAAATAACAACGAAAAAGTCAATTCCCCCCAAATTAATGTATTCGTTCGACCCCCTTTTACCAGCCAAGAAGGAAGCGCTGTACCACAAGAGGAAAATGCTGCAGCACTGCAATATCAGTCACCTAAACCTAGTGAAAGTGACTCGCAGAAAGGAATTCGAACAGCTGAAGTTCCTCTATCAGAAGAATCATTTCCGGTCGAATCATTGCCTCCCTTGCAAGCAATACCATATAGAGAATTTTCCTTGCCTTTCGGAATATTGCCACCTGGAGTTATTCCACCAGCACCTATTTTCAACGCTGATGCTCTGCCACCAGTTGTCAAAGAAACACCTCCGCAGAGACTTCAAGAAATACCACCACAAAGATTCCAAGAAATACCTCCACAGAGATTCCCCAACACTCCCGTATTACCACCTGGAGACATTTCAACCAAGACTGTTCCTTCATCAACACTTTTGGAAACAGAGGACGTGCCTTCTGAGTCTTTCCCTGCGACAGTTCCTTTAGAATCAGATACGCCAAAAGAAGTCCCCATTCCACTTATACCCAAAACACAAGAACAAATAGAAAACTCACAATATGAATTTGGATTTCTCATGAATGATGGTAACGGTAGTGGGCAGTCAAGACAAGAAATATCCAATGGCGATGGAATAGTTAAAGGACGTTACAGTTACACTGACCCATTCGGAATGTACCGGGTAGTAAACTATGTTGCAGACAAAAATGGCTTTCGAGCAATCGTTCAGAGCAATGAGCCTGGGGTAGCAAATCCAGGAAGTGCTGATGTGGTGGTCATAGCAGAACCCCCACCTCCACATGCATTAGCCGAAGGAGCCAAGAAACCAGAACTTATACCAATTATAGTTCCCGACGAACCTGAGAACTTACCTGCTCAAGTTTCAGAACTTAAGGCGCAAATAAGTAAGCGATAAAAATATGCTTCAATGCTTTTAAAAACTGGAATGCTACAAATGTTTTTTATAAGAAATTTTTACATTTTCACCATTTTATCTAAAATACATATCTCTCATTTCATAAGATAATGTTCTGAGTTCTAAAATCGATGCTGTTTTCGCATAACTTCGAAATTTGAAGCATTTAAAATGAACTTTGTATAATGTGTTTTAAAATACTGATATGAAACTTCATACTCGATAAAATGCATTGCATATTTCGTAAGAAAAATAATTGTTTATACTTTTAATAAATACATTTTATTTGCATTGTTTTATACTGCTTTTTACAAAGATATGCTATTTCCTTGTTTTTAGTTTTTTCTAATAACGGTCCAAAAATCATTTTCATGCATTATAAAAACTCCTAAAGAAAAAACACATTTTTTGTACTTTACTTTATTTAGGAGAAATATACTTCAAGTTTCAAGTTAATCTAAATTACAAATGAAATTTTAAAACAGACAGTCAGGAAGATTCTAACAAAAACACAGTTGTTAACTTAGTACAGTGAATTATGATAATTACCTAAAAACCGAGTTCGTAAAAAAATTGATTTTCTTGGAGATAGCCGAATCTAATGCGTGTTAGAAAGTTAAATTCTAACTTAACTACTGCAGCTTATCCGCTGTGTGACACGACGTTAAATAGCATCCGGACAATTTACGCATCGTCATATATTTACAACGAAAAAAAAAGAAAAAGAAAAAAAGGTAAGTCTAATAATATTAAAAAAAATTTTAAAAATTTCTTTCTAGTTTTTACGAGTTAATGTTACAATTGTTAATGTTTTTAATTATTCCATTATTTTATTATGATGCCTTTGTTTTGAATATGTGAGTTCGTCGTGCTACATTTTGTACATAAATGCATGAAAACTTATATTTTTTGTCACTCATTGCAATGCGGCGTATTATACTCGAATGCGGCGTAACTGTTTTTTTTCCCTCCAAGTTGGCTAAAATTTTCCAAACTTAATTTTGTTATTTTAAAGGAGAAGAAAGAGGCGTTGTTACAGCAATGAAAACAATTTGTATCACAAAAATAAAGCGTCAAATTAGTTTTGTGGCAGTGTTCGAGGGAAAGACAAAATGCATTCTTTAACCACTTGTTGCTTGTTGGCAATTAATGTTCAACAAGCAAGGCATTTCAATTAATTTTGCTTCTATTTAATTGAATTTTATGATATTCAACAGAATAATTGATAAATATTTGATGCGTGAAAGAGTGATTGCTTGAAAGAAGAATGTGAGCATGCATAACTTTCAATCTTTTTTTTTTTAATTTTATTTTTTTAATATTTAAATTTTAAGAAAATTATGCCCATTAAAGATTAAAAAAGCATTTAATTCCATTGAGAAATAATCACGCTCCAGAAAAGATTTTTGATCAAAGATGAAACATTTTAGGATTAGTGGTAGTATGTTAAAATGTTGAACTGTGCACACGAAATAGGTAAATCTCAATCTACAGCATGAGAATGTATTCCAAGATTTAACATGCGTACTGAATAAGAAATGAAATAAATGACTTTTCAAATTTATTTTAATTTAATTATTTGCAATTAATTGCTGATATTTAACCTGTTGCTTCCTGAGCAGAATCAATTTATATCATGAATGAATAGTTGGTGTATGTTGTATAATAGAAAAAGTTTTATCGCCATGATAAACGCAAAACTTGTGCACAGTTAACGATTTTTGTTTTCGGACTTTTTCAAGTTTAAACATATTATTTAAGTTTTCATTCTTTATTAAACAAGCTGGGGAATCACACATGCATAAACGAAAAATAAAACTAGCAATATTATCTTCGACAAGAAATTTTATTTGTTTACCTTTCAACAAAGCATAAGAAACACCGAAAATTTGAGAAGTCCAATTCCCATCGCGGGTGCAAAAAGATCGCATTTTTCGCTATGTGGGCAACAAAAATGTATGAAAACCGGCAAAAAAGAAAAACTTTTTAAAGCATAGAATATTTTAGAATTTAATTTTAATAAGGGAACGTTGATTGATATTAATGATTGCAGATAACATCGTTGGAAATTCGGGATAAATCAAGAGCAAAGAAAGAATTCCCCGACTTTCTGAATTATTTTGCAAATTTCCCTCTTTTTTTCCAGTTTTGTCGAAACCCTGCTGAACTTATAGCCCCCCCTGTCGAAACTTATAGCTAGAAAACAATAGATCTAAGAGGTGCTATGGGGCCGGAACGCACCGATACGGCGTTCCGTTATATTTTGACTGTGCGGAACGCCGTTCATAAATATCATTATTTGGCGTGACAATTATTTCATTTGAAAATCCTAATTTCTCTCCAAAACAAACATAACCTGACTAAAATGTGTTTTTTTCACACTATGTGCTAAATAACATTATTCTAAATTACGAAAGTGCAGTGCTAATCAAGATGAAAACGCCTAGCGTATTAACCCCCCCCCCCCCCAAAAAAAGCAAAACCCCTTCAAATATGTCCCCCCTCCCGTAGTAGTTTTTGCAATCCTTATTAGGTTTTGAGCTGAACACGCTGATTTAAAGAGAGCACAAGGATTTGCCATAATAGCATCATAATTTTGTCCTCGGTGGTGTAGTACCACTGAATACAGCCTTATTACTATAGCAAATACCATTTGCATTCTTTTTATTTTAATAGGGTTTATTAATAACTATTGAATAACATTATTTTCAATGCATTTATTATATTTTAAAAGTAATGTTAACGTATAATGTAGTGATTTTTACACAAAGGACTGTTAATAAATGTCACGTTTTTTTCCCATATATTTGACCCCCCCCCCCCTTTTGTCACGTCATGCTGTGTTGCATAAGCATGATGTCACAATTCTTGTTACCCCCCTCCCCCCTCGAAGCATAACATCATTTAATGAATGATCCCCAACTGTATTACGTAGGATTCAATCCTTTTCCTGAATATTGCCGGCTCACCTCCCCACCAGTGGCGTACGCAAAGGGGGGGGGGGGTTAGGGGTTTAAACCCCCCCCCTTGAGCCCAAAATAATAGTGCTTTACTACATACTCGAATTTCTTTTAGTAGTTTCAGAACATTTTATGAACGATCGCCCCACATATCGATCGATTAACAAAGCATGACCACCAACTAAGTTTTAATTATTACCCCACCACTACTGTTGCATTCAGGGTGTCAACAGATCTTCAAAAAAAATTTCGGCGATACATCGGACATCAGGTATCCCGTATCCCTTGTCTTGAATACGTACCGGATATCCGGCTCTGATGTTTGAAACCAGCAACTAATTTTTAACCCCTTAAATGGTTTGCCCGTACGACGTACTGGCTACCCAAAAATGGCCTTAACTGGGGCCCCCTATGGGAATTTTAAAAACTTTTCTGCTTCCTAAATGATAAATAGCTCTAAAGCAGCCCTTTTAACTTTCATCTTTATTAGCGACCATTCACTTCTAAGGGAAAAATGGTACACTGGCTTCGCAAAATTATTTGTCTGATTTCCCACGCACTCCTCTTCTACATTGGTCATTCCCGATATGGTTTGCAGTGCTCCCACGTTTTTTGTCGAACATATTCACACCTCTTCAGTTCAAATAATTTTCTTTTCTGCATTTAAAAATAAAATAAATTAACACTAATTTGACGCCCTTGACGCTGCGCCCGGGTTACAGCTGTCCCTCCTTGCCCCCACCTAGTTACGCCTCTGAGTAAGGACTTTAATTATATACAATAAAAAATATGCTGTTTTAGGAACACGTTTGGTAAGAAACCAAAGACCAGTTAAGGGGTTAAACATCCCAGCTAAGATATGCATAGTACAGGGTGGGGCGAAAGTAATGACCCGGTTTTGAGAGGGCATAAAAAAGAACTAATAGAATTTGAGACTTAACTTTTTATATTTTGATCTGTATATAATCCCATTCTTTTACATTAAATTTTCATTACCATTTCAGTAAAATGGCGTCCCTTAGCAGCAATACGCTGATTGAGTCTATTTCTGAAGTTTTGGGAAACTTCTTCACATTTCAAGGGATATAGCATATTTCCTCAGGCTTTCAGCTCTTCTAAAGTATGGAGCGATGTTTCAAACTTTCGTATTCAAATAACCCCACAGAAAAAGCATCGGCAAGGGACCGTAACATAACACGGGATATTTAAATGCACACGAAGAGCTCTCTGCATGGAAGAGCCTGCATCACTGTATTGCTGCCAAACAATACACTGATGCAGGATTTAAATATATTAAAAATAATTTTAAAATATTTTTTGGGGGTGGTTTTTATATATATGGTAAGAAATATTTTTTTTCTTTTTTATATCAAGCAACTCTACATGATCTATCATGTAGAGTGGGGGGTTACAGAGATGGATCCTGGAAAGAATGATAGGGAGGGGCAAGTGCAATTCCTACATTTAACTTAATCAGTCAAGTAAAAGCAAATGAAAAGGCAAAAAATTAAAGTTTTTAGTTTTCACAGGAGATAATAGTTGACCTTCCAACCCCCGGAAACCATCCCTAGGGTCAACCTCTCACCACAATAAAGTCTTATGAGAATAACCTAATTGGGGGGTAGTTTATTTAGGTTAAGTCCATATGTCTATCAAACAAAAGAAAAACCAGAGGAAACTCTGTCGGTCCAAATGTCATCTTTTGGTTATACTGATTCGAATAAAGTTTGTGATATTGATATTGAAATTTGGTGAATATTATACATACAGGATGGTTGTGGTTTTTAAATGTTTATTTATATATACATTTATTTTCAGGGGGGAAAGTTTTTTTTTTCAAAAGTCAGGTATTGGGGGGGTAAAGACCCAAACCCCCCCCCCCCCCAATACCCTTTGGTGTGCCACTGCTGTTAAAGGCTGCCCCCTTGCTGAAGTGGTAAGCAAAACAATGTAAAAATATGGGATTATTTACATTAAGCTTTGATTAACAGCAATACACTGATGCAGTCTATTCTTCCACGCAGCGTGCACTCTTCGTAGAACATCTGCGAACACAATGAATATTGAAATGCACACTTCGTGTGCATTTCAATATTCCAAGTTATGTTACGGTCCCTAGCGGAAGCCTTTTTCTGTGGGTTTATTTGAAGGCGAAAGTTTGGAAACATCGCACCATACTTTAGAATATGACTGAAGACCAAGGAAATATCCGCCATACCCCTTGAAATGTACAGAAAAGTTTCCCAAAACTTCAGAAGTAGACTGAATCAGTGTATTGCTGCTGAAGCCCTCTATCTTGCTGAAATGAAGACTTCATGTAAAAAAAATGAGATTTATACAGATCAAAATGAAAAAAATTTCAAGTCGCAAATTCTATTAGTTTTTTTAATACCCTCAAAAATGGTCATTACTTCCACCCCACTCTGTATATTTGTAATTCCCCCCCCCCCCCCCCCACACACACATATATATTTTCAAAAAGTATCCCAATTAAATTCTGAAAATCAAATTTAAAATGCCGAATAACCAAGTCTATCGTGCAGTGATCTGATTCCGGATATTAAAAAAACAGTCCGATATTGGGTATCTGATGAGAACCGATTTGATTTTATATTTGGAATGGGGCTTATATACAGTTTTTGGAAAAGTCTGAGAATTTCGGTTCAGAATCCCTCATAGCCACATATTTATTAGGCCAAATGAGCCTAAATCTCAAGTTAAGCTTCTAAATAAGAATAAAATGTAATACTTTATAATCATACTAAGATTTACCGCATTTTGGAATTTTCCGTTATATGAGGGCAAATAGACAAATTACAATATCCTCTTGTGTGTAAAATTGTGTTCAAAAAACCAGCTGGATGAGAATTTGTATAGAACTCTTCAGACTGCAGTGGTCAGTGTGTTTCATTTAACTCTGAGATTAGTAAGCAGTTCTCGATATTCAAATTATCAGTGTAAACCTAATCTCCACCTTTTAAAATTACTTTTCAAGCCATTCATGTTGATTCAAGTATTTGATTAGAATATAAAAAAGCATATTTGAAAAAGTTTTAAAATAAATAAGTGCAAAAGTATCAATTTAGAAAACTTAATTTCTAATATTTATTACAGTCACAGAATGAAGAACATATACTCAAGAACTTCAAGGAATATTTAAAACAATATATGTACATAGTATTATTACACAAGCTGCATACAGAATCTAAACAAGTGTCAGATTTAATGGACAATGATGATTAAAAATTGAAATAGTATTTTCAATCAATTTAGGGAAAAATTACAGTAGGAACAATAAACTAGTTATTTGCTTGCATTTAACATTTTTTAATGTATTATTCAATATTTTTTAATTTTAAAATGATCAAAAATTTCTCATTTCAAATATACAGTACTGAGAGTTTTGTTGACAAAAATGAAAAAACTAAATGAGGTGAACTGAACACATCGGCAAGCCAAAACAAATGATCACCATTATCCCACTTGGTATGCAAAATGAAAACTTGCTTTCAAATAATGAAACTTACTTTGAGGATCGCAATAGAACATTAAAATTCAGACACAAAAATCAACAAAAATAAAACATGCAAATTTTTCCTGTCTTTGAAAATTAGAAGCTTTACTTTATAACTACTCCTTTAAGAGAAGAATTATAAAAAATAATTTAAAAAAAGCTTTACAAAGTGCTTTTAAATATTCATTTCTGGGGGTGGGGGGAGAGAAGAAAGAAAAAAAATAAGATGGAAAAATTTTGTAATAGTTTTGATTACGTTGAACTTCAAAGATGGATACAACAATATATCTAAAACAATGGCAAATCATTTAAAAATTTCTTTTCAAAAAAATGTTGGTTTTTGAGGACAAAGTGGCTAAGTTCAATTGCATAAAAATCTGTTCGCTGCAAATAGCCTGTATGAAGATAGTTATTACATAGCTCTGCTTGCATTCAAATTATCGTTCACAGAAAATTCAGAGCTTAATTTTACTTTAGCTATGCCAAGGCCCAATTTGCTTAGTACTATCATAAATCACATTTACTTCTAAAAATAATGTAATATTAGAAAAAGCTTTTTCTTTTCATTTTTATGCAATTGTCAATTTCATACAAATTATATTATATTGATCTCAACTAAAATTGTTGAACTAATTGTAAAATAAAAGAAATATTTTGAAATAAAGCACATATAAAATTACAATTATAACCTGAGAAACTACTGTATGAAAATAATACTGCACAAAACAATATATTGAAATTGAAAAATGCTCCAAATCTCCCACTTAACACGATATACTCAAATACTATTTTTAAATCTTTTTTAAAATTAGGAAGTAAATTCTTTTTTGACACAAATAGTACATATTTAAAAATTTTAATAAAGAAACTGCTTTATTTATAAAATGTTCTTTCTTGAGAAAAAGTTTGACTTATAGTGCTCAACATAAAAATAATACCAAAATGCTTGATTATATAGTTTTTAACTAAAGTATGGCATAGAATAAGATTTTTTTTACTTATTTCTCTTTGTTACTTTTCCTAAATAAATATATCAAAACATAAATGCAATTTTTGTGAAATATGTTTAGCAGAAATATCGAAAAATATTTTGCAGATTATTCAATATCAATGGAAGAATCTGAGGAAAAAGATTCATTCAACAAGGAAACATATTCTTTTGTTGAATCACACTTGGTCATCTCATTCAGAGCATCAATTTTAACATCATCTAATTCTTTACAAATTAATTTTAGACAGTCATCTTTTTCATTATCATTGTCGATACTTATTTCCACCGATGTGCTGATAGAATGTTCAAAACAAACACCAAATTCTTTTACTTTGTTAATAAGATCTTTGTCTACTATGATGGCACAAACACTCTGTGTTTCTCTTAATGTTTCAAGCCTAACCATGAAGTTTGAAGATTCTAAAAGATTTTTTAAGGCCTCAGACAATTCAGCATCAAGTTCATGAGTTAGCGACACAAGACACGGAATGGCAAAAGGAGGGTGTAAACAATGCTCTGGCAAAAGAGCATAAAAGTTTTGAACATCATAGACAGATTCTCCTAAATCAATTAATTTTGCACAAGGATTTGCTTCAGAAGAAAGCACTTGAGCCCTCAGCCACAAGTCTTTGTAGAAAACGGCACAAACAGAAGATTCACTACTGGGTACCTCGAAAGCTTCTGTGTTGTATGAATCCTGCATGCACTTTTTAAGATTCTCAGAAGTTTCTAAATGTTCGGTGAGTTTAATGAACAATGTTATATCGCTCTTACTAACATGACAGTATGAAGTTTTAGCATTATGGAGAACATTGTCATCATAATTTACAGGAAGAGTCTGAATAATTAAGTTCTTCTTTAAAAGTTCATTCAAGACATTAACTCCATCAACAAACAGGGAAACTTTGAAAGGTTCTTCTTCGTCTATTACTTTTATCTCTACTAGTTTATCTTTAGCTAATGTTTTGAGATATTCTTTTACTTCTTCAGCTTTATTATCAAGACATGAAGCACTTGTCAAAGTACACCATATGGCAAATGGAGGAATGCATACGTGCTCTGGCTCTAAGTTCCTGAACTTTGTGACATCTGTCGTTTTCCATGAGCCATTATCTATCAGTAAAGCAACAATGCTATCCTCATCTAACATGTCGAGAATTTTTGCTCTGTACCATAAATTGTCATCTGAAAGGATAGCACACATCTGTGAAAATGAACTTTTCTCGAAAGGAGTATCTTTTGATGAATATGTATTTTGCAGTGAGTTTGAAAGTTGAGATAATTCATCCAGAAGATTTGAAGGAGTTACAGCTAATATAATTGAATTTTCAGAAATAGATACTTCAGAAACAATTGCACCGATTTTTCCTGAAATATGACGATTACCCAATAACTCAGCTGATTTAGCATCAGAAGCTTCAAAACTGGTCTCTAAAACACTTTCCATTTCAAATGGTGGTAGTACATCACTTTCGAAAGTATCTCCTAATCCAATTCTTTTGAGTTCGAACTCGCTTATTGTTTCAGATTTCAGCTTAGAAACTTCAAGGCTTTCTTTGTGATCATCAGATGTTGCATACGAGTTATCAGTGGTGTTTTCCGAGAAGTTGGAAGATTCATCAATTGTTTGAGATGGAGATTCAGAAGCATCGATATGTTCATGCATGTAACTTTTGTCTTGGCATTCATCTTCAGCAGTGCTAATAATTGTTTCAGCTTGTGGCCTAAAAGCTTCAACGCTTTCTTTGTGCTCATCAGATGTGGCATTTAAATTATCAGTGGCATTTTCTGAGATGTTGGAAGATTTATCAACTGATTGAGATTTAGACACGTCAGTATGTTCATTAGTACAACTTTTGTCTTGGCATTCATCTTCAGCAGTACTAATAATTGTTTCAGCTTGTAGCTTAAAAGCGCTTTCTTTGTGCTCATCAGATGTGGTATTTAAATTATCAGTGGTGTTTTCTGAGAAGTTGGATGATTTATCAACAGCTTGAGATTTTGATTCAGATGCATCAGTATGCTCAATAGCGAAACTTTTGTCTTTGCATTCACCTTCAGCAGCATTAATAATCGCTTCATGTTGGAGCTCAACTTCAACACTTTCTATGTATTCAGTAAGTGGAATGGTTAGGTCTTTATCAGATTTCATTCTGATACCCTCATCCTCGCTTTTATTCATGTCATCAGCAACAGAAACCTCTGAAACTTTTTGAATATTGCACACACTTGAAATCTGTGAACTTTCTACAGTTCTGTTATCAGTAACTTGATCCTGAAATTCATTTTCAGACAGGTTAGATTCTGAACATTTGTCAAAGGTCTCGTCAATTACTTCTTTATTTTCAGATTTAGCACATTCTAAGTTGGTTCCTTCCAAGATCTGCATGCTATCAGCCTGAATTTCTTCATTTTTATCCTGACTTGCACTTACTGCACTAATTTCATCAGTTACCTTAGAAACATCTTCAACTTCATTAATATTACATTCACTTGAATGTTCTTCATGTTTTATATTTTGCTTGCATATACTTTGATCAATTTCTGCAATATTTCCAGCTTCAGCATCATCTATTTTTGATTTATCTTCATTCGATTCTTCATTTAAGAACTGTGTATTATCTTCTAGTTCACTTGGACTTTCATTTACTGCACTAATTTTATCAGTTACCTTAGAAACATCTTCAACTTCATTAATATTACATTCACTCGAATCTTCATGTTTTATATTCTGCTTGCATATACTTTCCTCAATTTCTTCAATATTTAAAACTTCAGCATCATTTGTTTTTGATTTATCTTCATTTAATTCTTCATCTAAAAACGGTGTATTATCTTTTAGTTCACTTGGAGAAAATTCAGTATTAGTCTGTGGGGAATTATTAAACTCTGTACATTCCACTGCTTGAAACTCCGATTCCAGTGATTCTACCTCCAAATCAGTTGTTTCAATTTGTTTTGAATCTTCAGAAATACTTTCCAATGCAGTAAATTCTTCTGGCACAGTACCATCTTCAACTACAACATTCTGGTTGTCTAAATCACTTTTCTGTTCTGCTAAAAATTCTACATTTTCTCCAACATCATCAACAGATGGTAATACCTCAGTT
This sequence comes from Octonoba sinensis, assembly GCA_038502835.1. Classification (NCBI taxonomy): domain Eukaryota; kingdom Metazoa; phylum Arthropoda; class Arachnida; order Araneae; family Uloboridae; genus Octonoba; species Octonoba sinensis. Next base: position 41,228,674 of record CM076600.1, read on the forward strand.
TCTTTCTCAGAAGAAATACCTTCTGAAGTTTCCCCAATCTGTGCATCTGATTCCAAAGATAAGTTTCTATCCGAAATATTTTCTTCTGAAGGAAAATCTTCAGAATTATTGACAGTTATTTCACTTTCCTCTTGTGCAGCAGCATTATTCAACAGTGCCTTCTCCTCAGTTCCTCCTGCTTTGAATTCTTCAACTTCAATTTCAGTGTCAGGGTTATCATTAATACAAACTTCTTGCTTAATATTGTCAGCAGTCGTCATACTTTCTTCTACAGCATTTTCCTCTATTTTAGAAACTATTTCATCACAATTCGTAACATTCTTTAAAATATCACACATTTCAACATCATTAACATATAATTTTACTCTAAGAGGATAACATTTAGGAGATGAATCTAACAGAGAACAAGCAACGGGTATTTTGTTATTTACAATGACGGATGCAAATTTGTCAATAAAAGCAGCAGAAATTGATTCCAAACCTTCAACTCTACATGGCTGTAACAATACAGGTTGATGATGAACGCAAGAAGGTAAAACAATCAACTTGCTTGTTTGGACTACAAGTATACTTTCAAAATCTACTAATTTCACAACAGCAGTGTCGCCGTCTAGAGTCATTACAGCAGCACGGTACCAATGATCAGACTTCTTAACAGCATAAAAGCGCTTTTGGTCTATTTCTGCACAAGTCTCGTCAAAAGTGCATAAATTCTGAAGTTCAGCTTGCAAGTTTTCTCTTTCCTTTTGAAGTTCAAGAGGAATAATGAAAAATTCACCATCAAGGTACTTTTCTACAGTTCCAACAAATGTACTGCCAACTTGATGATTAACTGGAAACTGTAAGGTCACTAATTCATTCTTCAGCATAGTTTCAAAAATGTCTTCATCTGCAAATAATACAGAAGACACACATAGACCATGCACATTATGTGAATGCTTACAAGGCTTCAGTTGCACTCCTTCCTCATAAATGCATTCATCTAAAGTGCCACAAACTTCATCTTTTTTGTCATTGATTACCTTATAGCAAGATAGAATGAATCTACTTGAAAACTGAGGTTTCTGAGTAAACTCTGGAGTAAGCACATTTATATCTTTCACATTTATAACTTCACTATTTCCATAATCAATAAATTTCACTTTAACGTTCTCAGCATCAATAGACAGAATTTGAGCTCTATACCAACTTTCATCTTCTGAGTACTTAGCAACACAAAATGCCATGTTCTCTAATGTTGAAGGTTCTCTTTCCATTTCGAATACACGTCATTGAGATGAGCTTGGAGATTTTCCAATTCTTCATTCAAATCAATTGGAACAGCATGCAATATTACAACATTATCTTCAATTTCATAAAATTTAATGCTAACCGGATTTGTTTCAAGATCAACAAGAGTAGGTGGTGATACAATGTTTGAACTTGGAGAACTCTCATTCACAATTTCAGTAATCAGTGGAACATTAGAATCTACACTACATTCAACTGCAGTGGCTAAGCCTTCGTTGATTAAATCAGTAATAAAATCAGCTCCATTGTGACATAATTTAACTTTCAGAGGATTGCACTGGCAAATTTCTAATTCAAGTTCAACTTCATCAACATAAAACTCTTCTAATTTATCAGTAATTTCTTTCTCTTTAGCCTCAACAGCTTGCATACCAAACAGGCTGCATTCTGTGGCTACTACAGGCACTTCAAAAAGTTCCCGAGTTATGGGCTTTAAATTATCTAAAGAGATTATTTCTGAGTTACCATAATCAACAAATGTGACACATATATTATCACCGTCTATTTCTGTTACGAGTGCTCGATACCATGCTTCATCTTCACTGTATTTTGCAACGCAAGGCATTAATGGTTTAATGTCTTCCAGTACTTGAGAAGTGAATGATTGTTGATCATCTTTCTCTTTATCACCATATAAAATCTTCAGGAGATGGGTAACAGTGTCCAAATTGGTACTAAAATCTACAGGAGTAATGTAAAATCTGTCACACGAATCAACATAACATATTTTAGCAAGGAGTTTAGAACCAACAGCAAACTTTCTTCGAGGATAACTCTGATCATTGGTGAAAGAACATGGTTGATCTTCAATAGGTGCAGTCAAATGATCTTCAGCATATGCTTCACCTGTTTCAGTAGACGTATCAACATTAGCCAATTCCATATCAACAAGGGACTGAGCAATATCTTTATCCTCTTTTGTTAAGTTGACAATGGCTGGAATATCTTTTGAAATGAAAGTCACACCCAGGAGGCAATCATCAACCATTTCATGAAAAGTGTTGATTACATCATCAGTCCATGGCTCTTTAATTGGCACAATACCATTTAACTTGCATTTTATAGCATAAGGAGGCACTTCTAGGAACTTGGCATTTAAAATTTTCAAAGAATGTAGAGGTACATTTTCAGCATTACCATAATCAATGAAGAGCACATCAGCTGAGCTGTCTGCAAGGGAGAAAAAAAATCACTATCAGTAAATAAGAACCGCTGGTAGATAATTTAGCTACATACAAATCAAACATAAGAAACAACCAAGAGACCAAAAGCAAATAAAATTCAATATTGATGTGAAATATACCAAATACTTATTAGAGACCAATAAACTACTATCATAATTTGATATTTACTGTAAAATGTCATTAGTCACTAAGGCAAGCAATATAACTCTGAATACAGTTTCAAAAATATAAAACCTACCCCTTTCCCCTCTCCCTTTTTTTCTTTCCTATTTTTATTTGTAATTAATTTCACAATATGAATGGCAAAATCACATGTTGGGAATTATCAGCAAAGAAAGTAACATTACAAAAATTTCACTTGCTACTTGATACATCATAAAAAAAAAAATTCCTGAAAGATAATTATTAAAACACTGATTTCCACAAAAAAGGAAAAAAAATAAAAATATATATATATATTTCATTTGAGATAAAAAGCTCTGCTATCAAGTTTGTTAAACATCACAGCATTTTTGGTCAAGTTCCTCAATGCATGTGTACGTGTACACATATGTGCAAAATCCAATTAGATTCTAAAGGCCACAGAAGGGTGGGAAAGGGGCAGGTTATGAGCACAGTTGTCAACTCCACAATGAAAAAAAAAAATCAGGAAATTTTTGTTCCATGATATACAGTTGAATACAGTTGAACTTTCTTAATACGTACACGGTTAATACGAAATCACGGCTAAAACGAAAATTTTGTTCATTAAGTTTGGTTTACTATTTAATTACACTAAATATCTCGTATATTACAAAGGCTAAACTACAAATTTCGGCTAAGATGAACAAAATTTCTGACCTATTTACCAAAAATTTTCTCAATTGCGTATAATTATTTTTTTATATAGAAATTGTTGGTTATTTTGAGTTATTGTAAACCACCAAATACAAATGGCATTTTGCGCCGAGAAATGCATATGATAAAGCTTAATGTACCTAAAAAACTAACCATTAAGGATATTTCCAAAATTGCTCAATTTTAAAAGGTAATTTCACTTTTTATCAATGTACTAGTATGATTTAAAAGTATATTAGCAAGAAGAAATTGTTTTCATTATTTATTTTACTTTTTATTATAAATAGTAGTAATTATTTTTAAAATATAAACATGCATAAGTTCTTGACAGCTTATCGGTACATTTTATTATTCATCTTCATTTTGAGGGAGAAGGGGTTGTATAAGTTCTTAACTATAAGTTTTAAAGGCAACAAGGTAATATTTTGAATACTTGGTATGATAATATTTTTAATTTTACACGAATTTCTGCTATTAACTTGGCTGCTTATTTTCTACTTTTTTAGAAGAAGCAGATTTTTAAAAAGTAGATGAAAAATCCAAGTTCATGCAGGAGAAAAATCTATTATGCATGCAGGAGAAACAGATTTTTTCTCCTGCATGAACTTCAATAGACATTAAAGTTATACAAAAATAATGCATCAACTATATAAAAACTACTTTAAAAAAATGAAAAATTAAACAGTTAATTGCCTATTTGTTTAAAAGCTATTTATTTTTCAAATAAATAAATGAATAAATAAATAAAATTACATTATTAACATTGAAAAAAATCAAGTTACAAAAAAAATACTGAATTAAAACATAAGCAGATTTAAGGTAGCCCATGTTAAATTAACTTCCAACTTACAAAAAAATTGATACGGTTATAGGACGCAAAAAGATTGAAATCTCAGCATGGCATGCAATGTTCAACAAACACGTTTGATGTTAGATTCTCCAAAAGATAGGTTTTTATAGAGATTGTAAAATTAATGAAAATATAACTAAAGCACTAGAGAAAGCACTGCACATGTGCTTAAAAACCAAATGATATTTGAATGATTGTGTTGTCATGGTACTTTATCAATTGATAGTCCTAAAAATGCATAAAATCCACTTGTAATTGACAAACATTATCTTCAATCACAAAATAACGTTTAATAGACTCACAAAGAAAAGTACATTAACTCTTTATGTACGGGAAGGAAGGAAATTTTTACTACAGTTAAATCCTGGGTTCTTCTACTAGGCGATTACCGAAGTGGAATCGTCCAAGTCTGAGCACCCTCGAGCCCCCCACGGTGCTCGCCTCTTTCCTAATTGCAGTAGGCGTGTTAGCTGTCATTGTATCTACCTAAGGCTTCGGCTAAAAGTTCCTCCCTGAAACTTTCCTTGACATAAGTGTGTCAAAGTCATCCCCCCCCCCCCCTCTCCATGAAACACATTTCTGGATACGGCGTTGTTCGGAGGGAGCCACTATTGCAGCTCATCATCTGTTGCTATCAATTTACAAAATGTTCTCTTTTCCATTCTCTGCAATTTTCTTTTAAAGACTTTGTAGTTTCTTCTTTTCGGTTCATTGTAGACTGTCAGATTCCGGACAAATGATTTTCAGAGATTCTCATACATTTTCGAGCAAAAAATTTTGCAGGAGGGAGAAGAGAAGCGGCTTTTTGAATTTTTACTATCTGCTAGTTTTTTTTAATGTCCTTTATTGTTTGAACAAGAGACATACGTGACAACATGATTTGCATATCCTTTCAACGGGATAAACAAATCATGCTGAAAACAATATTTTTTCAATTGTACCTCCCCAAATGAACGATTGCATCTATCACCATTCATTTTTATTTTCCATCACCAATTTTCATCGGGATCGCTCTAATGTGTAATGAATTTCGCTCATTTTTTAAAAAATTACAGTGCTTTCAACAAAGTGATTACCACACCAGACACACAAGCACATATACATATAATTTTCAAATATGTCCATAAGTGTTCAGCGTAACTTAAAATGTATAAACTACCACATTCGAAAACTCTAGCAAATCTAATGTAAATTTTGTACTTAGAAAAAATTCCAGTTTGCCATATGGCCGACTAGAAAGATGGAAGTTAAACAGATTTTGTGTAAAAAGAAGCAGTTTGAAGGTGCTTTATAAAATATAATAATAATTATAAAATATATATAATAATAAAGAAATTAAAATTAAGAAAAAATTAATTTAGTAATAATAATAATAATAATTCAATAAAATAAAACAGCAAGCGGTACCAGCATGGCGATGCCCGTGCGAATAGCTTAAAAAACGTCTCCTGTGACGACATTCAAGAAGAGCGCCGCCCTCCCCTCCAGATGCTGCCTGTGGTAAACCCTTTTATTACGCGAGCAGAAAATATATTCCCGCAACCTGCTCCCGATCCCCCCCCCCCTGCAAATAATCCTTGCTAACAATTCAAGGAACCCCCCCCCCCCCTCCCGAAAAGCAGCATGTTTGATTCATTTAACTATAACGACGTATTCCACCCACGTAATTAAACGTCTATGTACACAGAGCACGTTTTACCGCAACAATGGTGTCAAACGCGTAGAAAAGCAAGGCATCCCCCTCCCGAAACGCGCTCATAAAAAATACTTTTTTTAAGTTGGACATTTTGTTAAAAATCAGTTACTGTAGGTGTTACTGACTATCACATAGGATTTTTCAATAAATTGTGCGTCTTTCCTTCGCATAATGGATAACCAAACCCTACGGCAAACCATAAAACCATAAAATTACTATGAAATAAAAATTTATTTTTATGAAGTTCGATGAGATTTGTTGTTATTGTATAGCGAGCAGCTATTTTCAAATAGGATCGGTATGATCGGTAGCTCCCCTCCCCCCGAAAAAAGCCATAATTTCGAAGGTTAATTATTCTCTTCGGATGCATTTTTAAAAAGCAATTCGTTATTATACAGCATTTCAATAGATGTCTTTGCCCTTTAGGATTCCTCTTTGAGATGGTCAGAATTAAACAGATATATCACACATAAAATAATAAAAATCAAGAATGGACATTTGTTACACATTCCTTTTCATTTATTTATTTTACAGAATAAGGAAAAGAAAGTTGTTCCTATTTCAAAGTTGGAATGATGAGATACTTATTTCATTTCCTGCTTCTTGCAGAAATAGCTAATTCTCAAGTAGATCAGCCATCAATCCATGTTTGCGCATCGGTGTCACTTTCTAATGACTATCCCCCAGAGAAAGACCTCCGATACCACAGGGGTCCCCCTTCCTCGCAACAGGGGTTCTATTTTCTGCCTTTCACCCTATTTTCCTGTCTGCCGGCCCATATCGGCCGAGTTCGGTCTTAACTTACAAAGCCGTTTTCGGCCGGCCTCGGACTTATAGAGGTAATGGAACACGTACAACACAGAACGAACGACACAGATACAGAACGAACACAACATCGACACAGACGAACAAGCTACCCTTCCCATGACACTATCCCTCTTTTGGCAACAGCGCCATCTATTTGTTAAAAGTACGTGAAGTACTAGGGAAGGCTGTTAAGTGGATGTCACTAAGAATTGTTTTATTGAATTATATTTAATTTTTTTTATATAGCTTTCAGTGATGAAAGGTGCAATGAACTGCAATTCATAACCTTTTAAAAAACATTTTAGAGCATAAAAAAATGCAATTTTGGTGGACTTTGTGCAGAAATTACAAATTTAAGCCTTTTTGTATAGGATGTATTGGGAATCGAAAAATCGTCACAATTTGGTGCAGAGTTTCCAACCCTGCATACATGTGAAGGAAATTTTCATTTTAAATAAGAGGCTGAGAGAGTGCAACATTCATCTCCCCAAGCAAAAGCGGAAGCTAAAGAGGGAGCACTCAAAGCAGCTAAGTCGAAGCAATTATCAAAAAAAGGGAGAGTATTTTGAATATTGAAAAAATGCCATAAATAACTTGAGGCACTATTGACAAGAAATAGCTTTAAACATCCATTATTTAAGGATTTCATTTGATATTTCAAGTGAAGTAATTGTTAAAGGCAAACATTTGCTTTTAATAGTATTAAAATGTTATGTTTTTTTTTTTGTTTTTTTTTTTTTTTGTGTTAATTTAAAAAAAAAAAAAAAATCAGTAAATTTTGCTCAAAGAAATTGTTTTTAAAAAACGTTCTTGTGATAGGAAATGTTTAATTTATCAAGTGATGCATCTATTTTTCTTACAATTATCAGGAGCCGCATAAGGATCCAACATTTGATGAAAATCTAAACTACTGAATAAAAATTTTTCTAAGTCAATTTTTTAAAGATTGGCTTCATCAAGGCTGCACATGTGTATTTATAGACTTAATTATGAGAACCTCATGAAAAAATTTCTGATTCTCTAAAAAAACAACCATTCTTCATTAAAAAAACAATCATTCGTTGCATTAACATTTCTCATGTGCTTATTACAGAGGTGGAAAACTTCAATTTTAAGGTTTGAGAGGTGTTATGTAAAGTGTTGCAGTAGGGTTTATGGGTAACGCAAGTTTTGGAACATCGATTAATATTTCAATGGCACAAAAATAGTTCCAATTTTAGCGAAACGACCCTGCAAAAATTAAATGCTAAAATATGTTTTACTGAATAACTTGAATTAAACATATAATGTTTAACATAAAGCATAACTTTATTTTTTTTAAATCATAAAGGAAGTGAATTCAATTTTCTGTCTCTTGAAATATGAATATGGAACAGGGTAAGCAAGCTTTTGCTATAGACTGAAAAAACCATGGAAAAATTGCCACGGCAAAAATAGGTTTTTGCCCCCCAAAGTGGCAAAAAATTGCTAATAGGATTCAGTGTCCATTTAATTTTTGTTCCAGGTAGAAGTAAAACCAAGCACCAGATAAAAAAAAATTCAGTTACAAATCTATGTTATTCGTATTTAATTTGAGCACTAAGTTAAATAGTAAAATATATTCATCACCGTAACAGAAACAGGGCAACACTGTCATAAACATTTAAAGTGTAGGTATTTATTATATCTTGTTGCGTTATGAAAAAACAAAACAGAACACATATCTGTAAGTACAAAGATAAAACAACGTGAAAAAGCACCAATTCAGATTAAAATTAACGCAAATAGCTATTTCGAAGCTACAAATGGAGCCTCTTCATCAGTGCATAAAAGAAGAAGAAACGCTCAACACACAAGCAAGAAAGCTGTGAGTGAACAAGGCAATAACCAGAGAGACACCGGTATTTATACCAAATGTGTCGGATTAGCGATTGACCAATCAGAGGCCAGGAACAAGGCGGGAACAGAGCCCGAAGGAAAAGGCGGGAAACGAATATGTAAATTGCAGGAGAAAACCAAAAATGGAGAGAAAAATTATAAAAATTGTTTCCAAATGTCAAGGAAAATATGGAGTGCATTTGTCTTATAGTGCATTGTCTTTTATATATTTTGATCATTTGTCTTATAGAACACATATCACTAAATTTCAAGTGAAATGATAGAAAACAGCAGTTTTATTGCATGATTTATGCACAAAATTTGCGGGCAGATTTTAAAATTCTAAAAGCTTGTTGCAGACAACTACAGAACCTTCTGCCACAGGGAGTACTTGCTATTGTCCTGGCAAATATACCAAGCAGGCAGTTAATTATTTGGATAGAAACAGTAAATTATTTAGAAGGAAAAACTAACATCATTGTTGTAGGAAAAAATTTGCAATAAAATTTACATATTTCAATCGAAGCAATTTTAATTAAAAACCTGTCCCTTACTACAGACATCCCATCCCCGGTGTGCTTCAGTTTCAACTAACAGCCCCAGTAGCAGAATTTTCTGTATCAATCTGCGGCACAAGTTTCAGAAGTCATAATTTATCTGCGGCACACAAGTATTTTGTCACAAGTCTTTGTTCATCACAAGTATTTTGTCCAATCTTATTTTAATGTTACCAACCTTTATTTGCTGAGCATTCAAATCATAACTTCTCATATTTTAAAATAAATCTAGTACTTTTTTATTTGAAATAGATTGATATTTTACTTTTGAACCAAGGTGAAACTGCTGGAAATGTGTTTTTAAATTTTTCAGCAAAATAGAACCAGCACAATACAAACACGACACTTTTTTGTTCTGCGTAGCCATTTTATCACAGATGGTAGCAAAAGCCCGTGTGTACAAAAGAAATAATTTAGCAATGCAGTTTCAGACCAGACCCAGGTTGCTGGTTGAAAGAAAGTGAGAGCTGATCATAAGTTTTCGTAAGAATAGAGGAAACGTCAGTGAACAAGTAATGTGTGTGATTGATATCTTTAAGTTTGTGAAAGGAAGGGAATTTTTCATTCTTACAATTAGAAGAAAAGGGTGATTATTTATCTTACGAGAAAAAATATAATCATGTAAAAACAGGAAAACTTTTTTTTTCCAGTCGCATTTAAAAAAAAAAAAAGTTTTCTGAGGGTGGAAATTAATCTGCAAGCTTAAGATGAATTTGCAGAGCTCACTGCCATGCTGAGCGATTTTTGCTATTGGGCTTACAGCAGGCACAAGTGCAATAATCATACACAATAACATACCTTGCAAAGAAATTATTTCTGCTCTATACCAGCTGTTATCTTCAGAATACTTTGCACAGCATGCTTGTCCAACAATAGGTTGTGCAACAGTGCTATCATCCAGTACCATTTTGTCACAGCTTTCAGCTAACTCTGTAGCAAATGCAGTTAAAGCTTCTTCACTGTTGGCCAGCTGAATGAAAAAATCCTGTGGTGTATTTACAGTACTAACATAGCCATCATGTAGTCCAAGAGGAATATCAGGAGCTAAAAACTTGACGGGTTCTGAAAAAAAAAAAAACATGAAAATGTACTTAACTAGGCTCAAATGTACAAAACTAAAACAACATTTTCATTTAACAGACGTAAAAAATTCTACACGTCTTGTCTATCATGATTAACAAGTCCGAAATGCTATAAAAAAAGAAACATTGAAAAGACAGCATATTTTTGTAATATATTTTGAAGCAATCTATCCATACATTCTGAAATAAAACTAGTGATTAGTATTTTTTGGAAGGGCACAGCACCTTGTTACCTCTTTTTGGTGTACTGTAGTACTTTTTGAAACATTATGCAGCCTTCTTTTATAGCCCTCTGGTGCCATTTTGAACTCAAACTTTTTCAGGTTTCCCTGAGTTTTGAAAACAGATTTTCCGACATTATAAGAGGCAAATTTAAATAAAGTAAAATAGAATACCAGAGATGCCACTCTAATCTAAAAGTTTTCAGTAGTAACCTGAACAATTTTCAGTAGTTTTCAGCGCTTATCAGTAGTTTATAAATATTGGAGAAATGAGGATGCAAAAACTACTCGATATTCAACCAAAAAGCCAAATATTTGCCTCAGCTGAACCATAATGGAAACAGAATCCAAGCAAAAAGACCCTGATAACTCCCTGATTGGGCTCCAAAATTTTCCCAGATTTTATAATTTTAATTGTGAATTACACAGCATCATTGCCATGTATAATGAGTGGTGAAACCAGAAAAAATATTTAGAGGTGGGGGTGTCACTACTTTTCAACTGAACTTTGTGCAGTTCCTCTTTTCTTCAGTGAAGGAGAAAATAACGTAATTTTCTAAGTAATGTATTCTGCAACTGCTGAGAGTTTTAAATCTAAAGTTTTTTTTAAGAATGAAGATCACCCTCCACCATTATTATTTTATGCTTATATTACTTTATTTTCTTAAGATGCATACTGTTGTATTGAGTAAAGAAAACAGTTTTGAAAAAAATCCAAATCATCACTTGGGGGGCATGGGTTCTCTGTGCCCCCCCCCCCTTCTTGTTGCGCCACTACAGTATAATTCACAGTACCAAACTAAAAATTCGGCATGCTGGAGGCTGGAGAGCGGTGTTAGGCCGAATTTTAGAACACAACCAAAAATGGTGAATTCTCGGAAACAAATGCCGATACTTGTCTTTTTACCTAAGATTACAATGTCTTCTTACCTCAAACACAAAAAAGTGACCTTTTTTTTGTTGCTTAATCGGAGAAAGAGCGCTTTCAACAAATGGGAAATCGGCAATCAAGCTGACCACGAGCTGAATTTTCACAAAAGTCACAAGAGCTGGATCCTGCTGGTCCGACCCTCAAGTATTTTGTCATTTAACCTAAGGCTGTGTCTTAGATTGGAATGTTCTAAAACTTTTCTTTTTTTTGTGATTTTTTTAGAAGGGAAAGAAAGAAATGAAATTATTGAATTTTGAGGTAGGGTTTTGTATATATTTAACGAATACAAAACAAATCTTTTTAAGTGGTTTGAAAAGGGTCTCTCCCCCCCCCCCCCCCATCTGTGATTTCTCCAACTCTTTAGCTTTATTTTCAATTTCTCAGACTATTTTAAGTTTCAAGGATTTCCCTGACTATATAGGAATAAGTTTTGAATATAAAATATTTTACTCAACTTGGACAGAAACCAGAAAAAACATCAATAATTCATTTGATTCAGGTTTCATTAACATTAAAACAACTTCAATGAATGAATGAAAAAAGAAACAACTCTAGCTTTGCATTCATCATTTAGAAGGGAAGATGGCAAAAGTACTTTTTTTCTAATACAATATAACTGAAATACATTTTATAGCATGAATAAAAAATAAGCAAAAATGCATGAAGACAACATAACTATTTTTCTTCACTTTATGAAACAAATTAGAACAATGAGGGAAGAAATCAAAGGAGATAGAATATTACCACATAAAGTAGAAGACACATCCTTCTTTCCAAACAGAACTTCAGCAACATTTACTTCTTCATTGTCTACATCATATGTTAATGCTACAGTGCAGACATTATTAATGATGGACAAAACGGTAGCAGTTAATTCTTCAGCTTCACCAACAAGATCTTGGAAGACCTTGGTGTTTTCGGCATTGGGCAATGAAGGAGAATTCAGAAGTTTACATTCAAAACATTGGGGAGGATGTTTTGTGAACTCGGGCAGAAGTGATGCTACCTACAAATTACCAGAAACAAACTCAAAACATAGGCATAAATTCTTAGCAGACAACATAGTAGAAAAAAATATTCAGTGAGATAAAAACAAATTCTTAAACTCAACTAGCAACTTTAGTGAAAATTCTAATCTTGGATAAGGAAATGATTAAATTGCAGAGAATATGTAACCAAATGCAATTAATTAAAGGTCAGGTGATTATGGTCTTGAACATAATATTAGGGTGTGCGGAGAATATTTCACTCTTAAAATTTTCCCAAAACACAAAATTTTTTATAAAAATTTCTCCTAACTTTAATTGCTTCAAACATATAAAAATAAATTTATTGGATATATCTAAAGGATGGAAGTTATCAAATTTTGTTCGTAACAGAACAATCTAGAAAATGTTTTTAAAAAAAGGTTTAAACTAATTAAAAAGAACAAAAATTAATTTTCCAACATTTTAGAGTGAAAAACCAGGTGGGAATTCACCATAAAGCATCAAAATAGGCATATGGTAAAAATTCTTTAATTTTTTTTATAAGCAAGAATTTTTCTTGAACAGAGTTTGCATTCAGACATATTCCGCACCTATCTGTTATGAACTAGAGCAGGCCTTTTCCAATTAGTGTGCCAGTTAAATAGTATTATGCTTCATTATTTTTAGCTGCCCAGTGTGCTTCTTATCATTCTTTTTAAAGATGATTATCTTTAAAGACCATCCCTTTCCTCAAAGTAACCACTAGTCTTAGAAGTCTTTTTTTTTTTTCTTTTCTTTCTTGCTTGCTTCTTTTGGAAATGTTGTTTTCAGTGAAATTGAGTGTATAAAGGCAATTTAATATGCACCTCACTGAAATGCCCGTTGTGAGCCATAGGTTTGCCATCTCCGAACCAAAATAACTTAACTTGATTTGAGCTAACTTATATTTACTCAATTACTTTTTGGCCTCGGCCTGTATTGCACAAGATGTTTCTGAGCAAAAATTTAATTTTCTTTGTTAGAATGCTCATTTTTTTTTTTGTAAGGAGAAAAAGACATTTCAGTTTAAGAAAATTGTTCTGTTTTATTACAAAATGATTCTAGAGTTTATATAAGGTATTTCAGGTATCATATTGAGTGATGTAACGAAGATTCGGCCACTATTCGCTATTAGGCCCTTTGGCCATATAGTCACTTCATGACCTTGACGAATATTGATGGACTATTTGGCCGAATAATTCTGCTACAGTAGAAATGTAAAGAAATAAAAGAAATTAGCAGATTTTAAAGATTTGAAATTGTACTATAGTTATTGCAAAAAAATACATTAGTATATAGTTTTAGTAAATAAAAATAACTTAGGTTTGATTGATCAAAAACTGATTTTAAAGTTATAATATTGTCTTTTATACTTAGTATTTGCTCCCAAAAGCTGGAAATAATTAGTTATGATGGATTTTACTTTATTATTATTAACAAAGTGATTTTACTTTGTTATTATTAACAAAGTGGAAGTCTGACTTTGTTTGGAATTTGGATAGACTGATATATTGTGAATATTAGGTAAGAGAGAAATATGAAAAGCCTATAATATATACTGGCAATAATTAGTTATACAATATTGAAATAGCATAAATTATTGAGGTTTTTGAAAATAAAAATATATTCTAGTTAAATGCATTAAATTTTAATGTATCTTTTACAAATAGGCCATAATATAAAAATATTAACTCCTAATAACTTTTAAAATATTTTCATAAAACTATATGAACAAGGTAAAAGTTCACTAAGTAATAGTATTTCTTTAATTTGAATTAAATAATTAGTAAAATAATGCTAACGCTTATATTAAAACCTGTAGCTTCTATTCCACTTGTGAGTGAAGTTCTTGGTTTTATTGCATTCAAAACAATACAGGAAATACATTCATTTTAGATACTTAACAAACATAATTAAATCTTACATCATAGATTAATGTGTGGAATTGGTTTTCGACTTTGAATACTTTTAAATTTGACAGATACTTTCTATTACAATGATTTTTTAAAATTTTTAATATTCCGCCTAAAACATTAGCCAAGTATTCGGCTTCGGCCTGGAACGAATGGCTGAATATTGATTCGGCCAAATCACTATACGTTACATCCCTAATCCTATTGGAATGAATGGTTTGGACATCAAAATCACATTACATCTAAGAAAAAGCACAAATGCTTCAGCCCATAAAATAGAGGTGATTTTATTAAACATTACTGAATTGAAGAAAAAAGTGCCTTATAAACTGGAAAATATGGTACCAAGCAATTTTTAGGCGATGGGAGGCAATAGTCTAACCCTCACTCTCCGTTTCACACCTTACTAAAACATAAAAGCATTCCTCCCCCCCCCCCCAAAAAAAAAAAAAAAAAAACAAGAAAGAAAAAAAAAACATCACTGAAACTGCATTTACCTGAGAGCCAGAAACAACTTCAGAATTGCCATAGTCAATGAAAAAAACTTCACAATCACTGCAAGATGGAAGAGATTTGACTTGTGCACGATACCACGCTTCATCTTCTGAATATTTTGCCATGCAGTAGCTATTAACGGTCAAAGAAGCAATATTTACAAATGGAATACTAGGTTCTTGGTATGCTGCTTCAATATCAGCCATCAAATTATCCAAGACGTCTGATTCATCAACCAATTGACACCAAAATTTAGCAGGGCTTTCTGTATATGAAACGGACACAGTTAATAACTGGCCATGCACAAAATTTAGTTCTCTATTTGGTATAACTATGGATTGACAGACTCGCTTATCCGTCTTCACCGCAGAGATTTCCTTTGTTTTTTCAGGACTAGGTCCATCAAACACAGCTAATCCATCCTGAACCAACTGTGATATAACATTTTTCTTATCACATGTCATTTCGACCTCGTAATAACCATTTGCTTTAGCGAGAAATTTACACCATGTATCTCCTTCATAATATTTTCCTATAGAATTATTAATCTGCCAAGATTTTCCTGGAGGTTTAATACCCTTAAGATGACATTTAATTGCCTGAATGGGCAAGACAGTAAAATCTTGAATAATACCTCGTATCTTCTTTTTGTCTACAGCTTCACTATTTCCATAATCCACATAAAATACAGTTATTGAACTCTTTTCAACTTTTTTTATAGTTGCACGATACCAAGCAGAGTCTTGGAAAAACTGAGCCACACAAATCATTCCTTGATGAGGTCTGTCTATTAAACTTTCAGGATCTGATCTCTTATAATAATTTTGTAATTTTTCCATCATAGTTTTAAAATTGTTACTATGAGACTTAAGTTGACAATATATTTCACCTGGATTTAATCCATAGGTAACTTCAACAGCTTCAGAGGAATTCAAACTGATATCAATAGGACTAAAACTTAAATTACTAGAAGCAGCATGTGAATTCAAAACCAAAATTTTGCTGGTATCTTCAAGACGCCCATGGCCCAAGCTGACAAATTCCTTACTCAATACATCTTCTTGTAATTTACCAATGTTAACTAAATTTACAGAATATATACCATTCTCACATTCAACAAATTGCGCAACAAAAGATTTATCTAATGTCATATCTGTGAAAGCATCAATGTCGGCATCACTCCAGCTGCCACTTTTTGGAGAAACATTGTATGATTTACAACAAAATGCTTGAACAGGTAAACCAACTAGGTTACCAAGAAGCACTTTTATTTTTGATTTTGGTACAGTACTTACATTTCCATAGTCAACAAAAAACACTTCGCAAGAAGTACTATTTACTTTTTGAATTTTCCCTCTATACCATGCACCATCATCTTCAAAAACAGCACAGCAAGGTACATTTGCAGTAAAATCTTTAAAATTCAATTCATTATCATTAATATTGGCATAAGAATCTTCAATGTCTTTCATTAATGATAAAAGTTTTGAGTTTTCTTCTTCAATTTGACAATAAAATTCACTAGGACTTATGACATGGGACACATATACATTTCTGTATGCATTTGGAGGAATTCTAGTTATATCATAATTTTTTATACTTGCAACAGATTTAGGTTCTGCATCTGGTTCCTGCTTACTGAAAAACGGTTTTTCAAAATCAGGTTTTCTTGTTTCTCTTCTATCATTTTGAAGGGGTTCTTGCCAACTATTTCTTTGCACTACTTCATGGGAAGGATAAGAATCTTCTTTAGCTATCTTGCTTTGAAATCCTCCAAGACCAGCACCTGAAGAAAAGACAAAACACTTTTCAGTACTGAAAAATTTATCTTTAGTTGATCACAATTTTGGTCATCGCTCTTTATCATTTGTATTTTATAGGTGCACAAGGAAGCTCATCACAAGGTTCACAAGTTTTTCCAAAGCAGAAAAAAAAATGTGGAGAAAATGGCCGGAAAAAACTCATTCATTAAGAACTTTCTATGTAAGTTGCAATTTTATAACATAAAATAAATATATTTTTAAAGAAAACCTTAAGTCTTTGAGTTCAACCAATAAAGATTTAATAACCCATAAAAAATATTTAAATAGGTTTCCTCTAAGTAGAAGAAAATCATTTATTTAGAATTTACCACATCTAAGTTGCAGTTTGGTAACATAACAGTGCTTCCCCCAGGCTTGGGCGGGAGGGCGCCGCGCCCTTCCCGCCCTTGGATTCGGGAAACGCGCCCATCTTGCCCTTTTGCTAGTGAAATTGCGCCCTTCTTGTAGAGCTCAAAACTCGCGATCGCCAGTCGCCAAGAGCGACCAATTTTCACGTTTTGGCGACCATTGTCTTCATTGAAGTCGCCAATGTGGCTACCCCATTTGCTAATGCTAAAACCCTTTCCCGAACTTTTATCTTGACACGTGACCTTTTCTCAAATTCTCTTGCCCACTAAAAATAACATAAAGAAGAAAGAAATAGGAGTTAATTTTTGGGCCACACGGAAACTAGTTTTTCCTCCGATTTTTACCGGAAATTGCTTACCGTGTTTGAAATTTCAATCTTTTTCCATCCTGGAATTATTTCAATTATCTTGAAAGTTGTAAGATAGTTTTTGCATGCACTACCTTAAATCTGCTTATTTGTCCTTTTATTTTAACAATTAAAAAAGAAAAAAAGTATAAAGATAGAAACAGCAGCCAAAATCGTGCACGTGCTTCGCCGAAAATTGGATTCTACGTTAGAGATTTCAATCCTTTTGCATCGGGTACAAATTTCAATTATTTTCTAAATGAGAAGATATTTTTCACACATGCTACCCGAAATCTGCTTATTTTGCATTTTATTTTAATAGTTTCTGGCTTTTTTTTTTTGAACTGTGCCGATATTGAACACGTGTTTGTCGAAAATTGCGTTTATCACTAATTATTCACCATTATTAAATCACTATTATCTTTTCATTTATTTTTTTACTTCAAATTTGATTTTAGTATTGACAGCTATTTACTTTTTAGAAAATACTAAATTGTGGGCAAAAAAGAAATTTTTAGAAAATTGTTAATTTACCTGGATCCAACTTCTTTAAAAAACAATAAACAATTATTGAAAACTGTTTGCTAAATAAACAATTATTGAAGAGAAGTAGTATTATCACAAATCATAAAATAAATAAGGATTTTTTTTTTTAGTTTAAACATTTTACAAAATTAATAATTATCTCTTTTAGGGCCGACAGTTGCGAGACTTTTCGATCACTTTTTGAGATTTTGTGGATTCTTTTTTTTCACATCATTTTATGTCTCTTTTTGGCTTTGGGTAATTTTTTGCGTGTAGCCTGAAGCTCTTCCAATGGTTCTGTGCTTGATTATATTGCAACTCTTAAAAACTCTCTATCTCATAAAATTTAGAACAGTAGGTCCCCAAAGACTAATAAGAATATTCTTTTTTTTTTTTCCCCCATCTTTATAAGGGACCCATTTGGGTCAAATATGAATTTATTACATCTGTAGACATTGAAGAAACTAACCAAAATATAAGAGAGAGAATGCTCTTTC
The DNA here is from genome assembly GCA_038502835.1 of Octonoba sinensis. Classification (NCBI taxonomy): domain Eukaryota; kingdom Metazoa; phylum Arthropoda; class Arachnida; order Araneae; family Uloboridae; genus Octonoba; species Octonoba sinensis. The sequence goes on from CM076600.1 coordinate 41,246,940, forward strand.
AAACAAGAAACTATTTACTATTCAAAATATGAAAAAGCATTTAATAATCCCAATCTAATGGTGCTTTCTAGTTATTTCAAGAAAGAAAAGTTTTAAAATGTAATAAACTTGCGGGGAAAAAAGATGGCAGCGTGTGAGGAATCCATATATTAGACATTTCCTTTTTCTCTCCTTATTTTAATAAACATTTATTTCAATCTTTAATGAAAATGTATTGTATTAATTTTGCTTCTTTTAAATTAAAAAAAAAAAAATACTATTATCATTTTAAGCTAAACCTTTTCTTTCAATTGGTATTCTTGATTAATTAAAATGGCAATTTTGCTGTTTTTAGGACATGTTAAAAATTTTAAAGTGCCTTTTCAGTGATCGTTTAGGTCATCAAAATCCGAGCTCTAATTATTATTACTGAAGCTTTATTATATTAAGAACAGATATATTTTTATTTTCTTATTATTCCTCAGAGGTGATCAGATCTTCGGAAGTACTGGAATGAACAGAAACACTCTCATAAATTAGTAAAAATGTATAACTCAGAAAATCCTTGCTAGATATTTTATTGAATTTAAAATCATTATTGGTTGATGTTGCCTTAATATACAAGCAGAATTTTTTCATGCTTTACTTCAAATATTGAAAACTATCTTAAAAATGAATATTGTCGAATTAGTTTATATATATTTTTCAATGTTCCGTTTCATTGTGATGATGTTGATGTTTGACTAAAATGTTAAATTATGGCAATAATAAAGTATTACTGCGGGAGGATTCATAAATGACGTCACCCTTCTAGGGGGAAGGGGGGTTAGTGAAATTGTGACAAGGAGAGGGGTAACAGGAATTGTGATATTCTGCTTGTGCAACATAGCGTAACATGTGACAATGGGGGAGGGCAGTCCAACAATGAAAAAAGTGTGACCTCATTTATGAACTACCCTACTTCAAATTACATGTGCCCATTATTTCGGTAAGATGCCCTAAATTTTGAAAAGTGCCCTTTTTTTTACAGTAGCACCCTGCCCTTTTTCAATCCTGGGGGAAGGTCTGACATAAAATGAATGTTTTCTAAGACAACTTTAGCTAAATTAGACATATTTAATTATATAAATTAATAATTGAACTACGTAATACCACAATTAACTTCTTTTTAAACATCCTATTTTTCTATATCTAAACTTTTTATAAGTTGCATTTACCAATTTAGAGAGCTCAAATTAAAAATTAGCAAATCAATATATAAATTAAATGACTTCCATTGCTGTATGGTCTTTTTTTTTTTTTTTACAAATATGGCAGAAACGGTAAAAAAAACATTTCCATGTACAAAATTGTAACAGACCCCTATTAAAATTACATTGATACTGTTTAAAAAATTTATTTATTTTTCACTTTTTAGTGCAATTTATAATTTGAAGTCGATTCTATTTTTTTTATAAAAGTTATTTTATGTCATTCACTAAAAGATTGAAATTAAATGGACACAGTGAATCCTATTTTTGCCACTGTTGGTGGCAAAAACCTATTTTTGACGGGGCGATTTTTACCAGGTTTTTCCGCCCATGGCAAAAACTTGCCAACCCTGAATTGAAGTTTTATTATCATTACTGAATATTTACAATTATTTATGTTGACATTCAATTATTTATGTTGACATTTCCAAGAAAACACATTTCAAAAGAAGGGATTTTGTCTAATTATATTATAAGAACATCTTTTGCCATGATTTTTAATAAGATTAATTATTAACAACATTTTTGATTACCTATTATGAAAAAAAATGCTGTAAATTTAAAAAGTAAATACTGCAAAACTTGTAAACAAATGAATTTCTTATTTCTTGTACAAAAAAACGTCATGTTTAAATATATCGCCATGAGGGGCAGTGGTGTAGTCCTGGAAAAAAGGGTGGGGAGATTACATTTTCTAACATCAAAAAGTGGGGGTACGCTTATGTTAAAATTCAAAACAAGTGGGGGGATGCTTGTGTTAAAGTAAAAAGGTAGGGGACACCACTGATGAGGGGGCATATATAGCTTAACTATAAACCAGACGCTGCGCCGACGATAGTTTCAGTTCTGAGCCTATCGTCGAGGCTCAGTTCAAACTTGGTTTTCCAGCGAATCACTGCATTCCAACCATAGATTCTAGAAAATACGTCGATCAGAGAGAAATTGCACAAAAAAGACTTTCCTGGAAACTAACATTTTTGCTTCTCATAGAAAACAGCAGGAATCGTGCATGTGTGTGGATGGATCTATTTGGAATAGGGAGGGGGGAAATGGTTAAAAAGATGATTTTATTTGTTTGCATAGATCAAAAGACGTGTACGACAAGGAGTAGAAAATGGAAGGGGTGCACAAAAAATATATATATGGGAAAAACTGAAGAGATGGGTGGTTCCAGAGATAGGTCCTGGAAAGAATGATAGGGAGGGGGAAAGTGCCACTGCTACATTTAACTTTATCCGTTAAGTGAAAGTGAATGAAAAAGCGAAAAATTAATTTTTACTTTTCATACGGGATATTAGCCGACCTTCAAACCCCTGGAAACCATCCCTAGAGTCAACCTCTCACCACATTAAAGCCTGTGAGGATAACCGATTTGGGGAGGGCTAGTTTATTTGAGTTAAGCCCACATGTCTATCAAACAAAAGAAAAAACGGACAAAAGTCTCTGGATCCAAACGCTGTCTTTTAGTTATACTGATGGAATACATAAAGTTTGTGACGTTGATATTGAAAGTTGGTGAATATTATACATACAGGCTACAGGGTGATTGTATTTAAATGTATATATATAAATATATATATATTATACACATTTTTTTCTAGGGAAAAAAGTTGTTAATTTTTTTTCAAATGTCGGGTTTTGGGAGGTTTTACCCCCAAACCCACCCCTGTTGTGTGCGCCAATGCATACAAAAGTTTTTTATGATTGAAAAAGACACTAAACTAATGGTGTAAAATTCAGAAAACAGATTACAGATCTTGTGCTGATAAAAAGGTATTTACCGGCTCAGCTAGATAAACATTTTATCTAGCTGTTTTTAAACCCTAATAAAAAAAAACTTTGTTATGGAAAAACGGAAAGGGTGGCTAGTTCTTTGCGAGAAGCGCTAACAGGAGCAAAGATTTCCAAAGATGCATTACATGCCATTCGAAATTCTTAATCCACACCCCGTCTTTCTTCCTTTTCAAAATTAACTTTGACTTACTTGCAAAACCAAGAGTGTAATGTCATTTTTTCTCATTTAACTATCTAATGGTAAACAACAAACAAAACACCAATCACTGAAGACAGACGAGTTGCGTACATGTTTTATGCAATATGCCATAACAAAATTACTATTGCATTAATGAATATTTTTTCATTACAACGAAAAAAATCTACTCATTACATAAGATCTCTATGGTTAAAGTAGTTAGTAAATTTGCAAAAACTAATGTCATGTTCAAATTTGACCCCCAACAATAGTTTCTGCATATTTACTCAAATTTTTCAGATACTCTTATTGAGGATTTTGGCTTTTTCGTCAACAAGCGAGTCTCGATAAGGGTATAATAAAAGCAGGATATGACACTCAACACACACTATTTTCCATTATCATACCTTATATTCAATCATTTGTGCTTAATATAGTAACTAAGGCTTTCACAGCCGGTGTCCATACCAAACATAATATTTTATGGGCTTATAGGGCGTGTTTTCCCTCTGAAGAAGCCTGAAACATGTCAGGAGAAACTTCAGCCAAAAACATCTTGGTTGGACCCATTGAACTCGAGGGAAGGTGGAATGACTGCTGCCTGCACCTCTCTGTGTTAACGGCGCGAGCCGGTTTTAGAACTGGTTTCAGGCAGTTGACAGGAGCGAGGCCCATAGCGTCTTCCCTATTGGAGACACACCAACTTGAGCGATTTCAATCTCAACAAATTGAAATTAAAACCATAGTAGAGGATTCTTTTTTACAAAGATCTACCTGACATCAACTTTGGAGAAAGGAAAAAGAGAATTCGTCGATAAAATTCGTCAAATTTAATAATTAGCGCAAAATTTAATTTGATAATAAAAATGTGTTTATTTTCAGTGTTTTCTTTAATTTCTTCAGTTTTTTTGGTAAACCTTAATAAAATTCATTATAAAAAAGCATCAACTACCCATCATTTAACGTATTTCACAAAACCAAACATTTGTTTACGATGAAGGTAACTGTAAATTATATAAAGACTATATTTTAAACTATATTAAGGCAAAGTTATGCCTTGTTAACGAAAAAAATGAAATCATTTCAGTAATAGTTTGCATACAATCTGCTTTAGAGTGCATTTATCAAGCTAACAATCAGTGGCGTAACTAGACTTAGTGGCGCCCGGGGCGAAACTAGAGAATGCCGCCCCTAAACCGTGTTGACAACAGAGCAGCCCCAAAGTCAAAAAACGGGTGGGGGTTATGAGTTTGGTGACCACCACATTTTTTTCGATTGGGTAATTCCAGATTTATATAATATTTATATTATGTACACGCACATCCAAGGGACATTTTAAAATTAATGTGCCATCTATATTTTTCAGAGACATTAGGTTGAATAAATGTCAACCAATTTTTCCATCCGGCACTCTTTTTCTTTCTTTTTTTTTGGGGGGGGGGGGATAATTGCGTCTGGGCATTCGGAAAAAGCTATATAAAAATCCTGAAGGTAATATATACGCACATATGGGAGGGGTTCGGGGGCTCTCCCCCGTAAAATTTTAGAAATTGAAGTCTAAAACACGCAATTCTAGGTTATATTTAGTGACGCTGAGCCTGGGGAAAAGGAGGGGTTTAGGTACTTCACCCCTCTCTTTCGACGAATTTCGCTGAAAATTCATCGATGTAAGTGCCAAAAATGCAATTTTAGCCTATATTTTCAGACATTCGAAAATTCTGCGCATGGCCATAAATTTCTCGAATAGTTTACTATAAGTCTTGTTGTCCATTTAAAGTTATTGTCGAATTATGAAAATATGGGAAATATTTTACTTCACATTTCAATAAAAAGATGCTTAAAAGTTTCAACCACATTTCAAGATAATCTTTTTGAAGACATCACATGAGTATGTATTGATGGGAATTACATAGAAAGTATGTCTTGACACCCCATTGCAAAATATTTATATATCGTTTTCAATGTGGAAATGACTTTATTACATAGGCTATTTAGAAGAATAGCAAGGAAGCAACCCACCGAAGGAAGCAAAACAAAAAGTATACCTAGTTGTTGCAGAAAAAGCCGAAACCAGACGTCAACCTGTGGCCACTGTCCGCCCCCGCCCCCCCCTTAATGTTTTCGTGATCTTTTGGAGCAATGCAACTGTCGGTAACTTTTCGAGGGGAAAAAATAACTTTGTCCTGCTTGCAAAAAAAGAAAAAAAATGTGAAAAACAAGATTGGGTTTTGTTGGAATAGGCGTTCCGGACTTTTTTCCACCCCCTGAAACAGTGCCGCCCGGGGCGGACCGCCCCCCCGTTAGTTACGCCACTGCTAACAATGAAAACGTATTTCTATAACAAATATTTCTTGATAAAAAATTTAATTTACTCATTAAAAATTTATGTTTTTCAAAGCGATGTTTTGGAAGTATTTCCTCTTAATTCTTTTAAGAATCCTAATTTCCTAAGAATTTTAGATTATTGAAATTAAAATTTCAATAATTCTAAAGTATTGAGTCTACGTTTTTGATTAAATTATTCCCTACTTATGTAAACAAAATTACGAAAGGAGAAAAAAAACTTCCTTAAACTAAAAGAGAAATTTTATGCTTCATTATTTATTTAAACGTTAAATAGTACTGTGAAAAAAAAGAACGCTGCAAATTCGTTTCCTCATAAAAATTGTTTGTTACTAAATAATCTATTTTCGTCTAAGCCTAAAAAGAGGAAGAATAATTTTGCAAACAATTTTACGGTTGTTCTTCGCTATGAAATTCAACTCTTATTTTGAGGTATACCGAGTCACAAGAAAAGATTATCATGCCGTCCTGGCTCCTGTCAGACGGTGGAGAAAAATCGGCTCGCGCTTTCTCCCTGCGCAGTCATTCCACCTTCCGTATAGTTCAATTGTTGGACCACAACCTAAAAGCCCAGAAAATATTATGTTTGGTATTTGTGCTTAAATTTTTGAGTGAATAAACATAACTTTTGTAAAATATCTCTAAAAAAAAAAAAATTACCATGAATTGAGCGAGGTACTACTAATTCATGCTGACGTAGAAGCTCTAAAATAGGAACATTGTTTGCAAAATTTTCTGTAAGGGAGATAAGCCATTTCCCACTCTGTTCTCTAAGCATTCTGGCTTGTATTGGATTGTCCACCATTAAACTAGACAATTTTTCAACAGGAGTAGCTGCCGGGAACTTTTCCAGAGCACAAGTTATGCCAAATTGAGGGTATTGAGCAAATTTCTTATTCATGGGATGAATATCCGCCAAAGAAACCTGTTCTTTGTTTCCATAATCTATGAAAGAAACCTCACAAGCAGAATCCTTAACAACATCCACTCTGGCTCGATAGAACTGCTCATCTTCTAAGAATTTTGCGCAAACTAGATTCTTAACTTTAGGCTTAAATTGTGAATTTTTTGCATTGCAATAGTATTCATTTATTTCTTCTTGCATCTGACTTAATTTATTCGAATCAAGCTTTTCGAATTGGGCAAAGAAGGAATCGGGGGCTTCAAAATGAGTAACGAAAAGATTTTCTATATCACTTACAGGTACTATTCCTATTGTTAAGGAATTTGATTCTAGCTTTTCATTGATGGAAACTTTGCCATTTTTTTCCAATAGAATTACATCATATTTTATATCCTCAGAAACCTTTTTAACTTGTGCTGTCATAGTTTGACCAGTTGTGAGTTCTTCAAATATATCAAACATTTCATCTCTCATTGATTGATCATCAGGTAAATGAACATCATATAAAGAACACTTGAAAGCTTGGGTCTGAAATTGCATGAGATCCGGAATCATCTTGCGTACATCTCTCAAATTAGCATTATCATTGTTGCCATAATCTACAAAAAAAACTTCAATATCGCTTTCATTGTTGATTTTTGTGATTTGAGCTCGATACCACATATTGTCATCAGAATATTTCACACACACTGGCATTGCATGCTCACACTCTGCAAGAGATAGTGGCAAGAAGTCCAACCCAGAATTCAAAATTTGCGACATTTTCTTCAGCTGTTCTCGGAAGGATGTGATTTGACAAAAAAATTCATTGATATCATTTATTGAGCTAATAGTTACTTCAATCAACTGGCCAGGAGCAAGCTTCTGCTGCTTGTAAGGAATAATCTGTATGGGTTGGACACTGTTAATTGCTATCAACTCTCGTCCTTGCTCTTGCAAATTCACGATATGAATATCACCAACACGTTTCAATACATGGCACGTAAACTGCTTGTTTGTAGTCGCTCTAGAAAAATCAGCAACATCCACTTCTATTTCTCTAGGTATAGAGCAACGAATCGCTTGAGCAGCAAGTTCAAAAAATCGAGGGGGCAATACTTTTAAATCTTGAAATTCTTTCATTTCATAATAGCCATAATCAACAAAAAGTACTTTAAAACATCCATTATGGATTCCTGTAACTAGAGATCTATAGTAGCATGCTGTTGATGCCGACCTAGTTAAGCAAGGCATGTGTAGAAATGGAGAATTTACGAAAGGTAACTGTTCTGTTTCAGAATATTTCTGCAAAGCATTCATCATATTTTTCAATTCCATTTCGGCAGAAATAAGTTGAACGAAAAAATTATATGGAGTCTCCACATAAGACACTTTAACAAGATGTGGTGTAGAATTCGGTTCCAACGCATTCATTTTAAAAGACACCTGCCGATTTTCATCTCTTATGCGAGCCAAGTTACTATCTATTAACCTTTGTACGAATGGCTGACTTTCGCCTTGTTTAGCAACTCGAACTACAGGAATTTTCATATGGTCGGAAACAGCAAAACAAGACAACGTTTGACCAACTAAGTGGTGTTCACAAAATCTGACTGCTTCGGGAGTCCATTCATCTCCATAATACGGTTCGACATCAGCCAAAATACACTCAACAGCAAGAGGAGGATGACGAAAAAAGTATTCATCTATCTTCCTTGCATCAGCAACTGATACTGTTTCTTCTATTCCGTAATCTATTAACTGAACTAAGATCTCAGACACACCGAAAGTTGCTGTAACACGAGCACGACACCACGTCTGCCGATTTTTAGATTTCACGGCACATTTTAGACCAATAGGGGTTTGGTTATTACGAATAAATCCAGAAGCAGAGTCTAATTCACTCGAAATTCGGTAAAATTGGCTGTCGATTTCTCGAACCACGTCTGCAGAACTTTGCGGCCATGCCCAAAACTTAAGAAATATACCTTCGCTTTTCACATGACATATAATCATGAGTTTAGCCCCACTTGGCCGGTACTGCGTCATATTTACAAATCCTGGTGGAATCTGTAAAAGGACAAACTAAACTTACAACATATTAAAATCGAAAATTGTCCACTTTTTCATAACATTGAACACGAACACGAGGTTAACATTCAAAGTGCCAAAACACTTTATTCATAACCATAACAAAGGTTAACTGTTAACTCAGTTAACTGAAGTTTCACAGCAAAAATAATAATGATAACAATAATAATAATAGAGCGGAAAAGAATCAAAAATATTGAAGGTCGCAATACAATAACAAATACTATTTACTAATAATCCTCCAATTTGTATATTTTTAATGGTTTCTAATCAAAAACACTTTAACTACTTGAGGAGGCAAAAAATCCCCAAATTTAAAATTTCTATTCTTTCTTTCCACATTGCTTCTAGATTCACAATATAAAACTTTTAGAAAGTATTTTGTAAAATTTTAGATAATTTTATGTCAAATATCAAATTATTGCCTCGGTATTACAATTTCTAACATTCAATGAACTAAGAAAATATCCGTACATTATGTAGAAAATATGCTTAGATACCTTTTGAAATTTGTTTGTTTGTTTGTTTACGACCATTTCAGGTCACATAAATATTCGAGTTTATTTGCTATTCTCAAGGATATGCCTCAAACTCTCGTCCAATATGACAGATAGAACAAGACAGCACAACAGATTTTAATATACAAAGAAGGAAATACACCCAGGGCAAGGTGGGAATCGAACCCACGCCTCTTTCTCTCTGCGCAGGGAGGCACCGGAGCCAGTCGATTTGACCGCTCAGCCACTGAGGCCCCGATACCTTTTGAAATATACTAGTGAAAGTAATTTTTCATAATGAAAGGGTATATATATGGGTCGTTATGTCCCCAAAACATTTCTCGCGTCCCGCAAATTTTCGTGTATTTAAGGATCGCCCACTACTGTCTACCACCGATGGCCGAGCGGTCTTTGAGAACCAGTTTCCGCTGCCTGCCTGAGCGCAGTGACGGAGGCGTGGGTTCGATTCCCACTTTCTCCTTATTAGTGTATTTCCTTCTTTGTATTGTAATATTCTGTTGTACCGTCTTGTTCTATCTGTCATGTTGGTCGAGAGTTTGGGGTATATTCTTGCCAATAGCAAATAAATTCGAAAATAAATGTCATCTGAAATGATCATTTGCAAACAAACAAACAAACATTTAACTGGAGTACCACCTGACAGCACAGCGCCCATGCTGCTCGAACTCACAGTCGTCTGCTCGCACCATTGAGTATCACATACTAACTAGACTGCTATCTAATGAAGAAAGGGGGGACAAACGAAAATCTTCATGAATAGTTACGAAAGTTAAATTTCAAATTATTTTTTGTATAAACCAAACATGATGAAATTATGTTCTACCTTGATGGTTGCTTAAACGGGAAGCAAAATCAAAGGATTTGGCAGTGGCATCACGTTACTAGGGATTTTCTTTTCTTTTTGGTTGTTTTATTTCCTCGCTGTTTTCTTTTTTCCTTAGCTGAGCTGAATCTCCTGACAGGCGTCTTGGCAATTTTTTAGTTTTCTCATTTTTCTCATGCATTTTTATTTTGAAAGCATCAATTTTCATTAATAAGAGCATCAAATAAATTTAAGAATGGGATGCATATTAAGAATGATCTTCTCATCATAAATATTTGCTTCGTATTTTTGTTATTGCGAAACATATTAAATAATTATTGTGATTACAATCAAATTTTTATCGATAAATATGCATACTTTCTTGACTTTTGATAAAGGACTCTACGGTAAAAAAAAAAAAAATAGTTTTTACCGTCCTGTCCACCCTGCTTGTGTCCAAAAGTGCCAAACAATTCTGGCTAATATTGGCTATTTTAAAACTAGACACACGGCAGTGTGTCCGCCAAGTTCAGAAAGTCAGCGAAATTCAGAAACGGCGACACTGGCCAATGTGTATATTTACCCGAACCATTTCGAGCTACTTTTGACCCTATCATTACGCAAAAACTATAAGACCTACATACTTGAAATTTTGTACGTCTAATAGAAATTCCCTTAACCCCTAGAATGTCAAATTTCATTGAGGTATCTCTTATGGTTATTGATTATTAAGGTTTGAAAACTAATTTTTATCACTGACTCACTGACTCGCTCATCAAAAACCTAACCCACTTCTAAAAGTGACTTAGAAACTTGAAACTTGGTATCAAAGTAGACAATTTGGCATATATAAAGGAAAAAAATCCGAAACTTCAAAAAATTACATTATCTTCGAAGTTATTACCATACTCATAAGTAGCATCATAATTAAGAACTTCAACCGATCTTCAACCAACTGACACCGACTATTCCGAAGGCCGTTTTTATAGTTCTATCGCACTTGGCCCTTTTTTCACATTTTTGTTTTGTTGGGATTTAGTTTACCGCTTTAAAGTTTACTATTTGTTTTTCCTTTATTTCAACCAAGATAAAAAATATGCATAGAATTTACGGGTTTCAATAACATCAGAACCGGATATCCGGTACAAATCCGTCATGCAAAGAGACATCGGATATTCGATATCCGACAAAATAAATATCCGAGTTGGAGGTTTGGTTGTAACTACAATTGTGAGCAATAACAACAATAGCAACAACAACAACCGAATTAATTTAAATGGCTAATTTTGGCTAAATTCTCTCTCCCAACTGGCTAAAAGTCGTCTGGAAAATCTGGCAAACCCCCTATTTAAGTAAACTTAATAAAACTTATACAGATGATTTTAACCTGGTTATATAGAAGTTAAATAAGAATAACACTGGTTACTCTCCTTTTAATAAGTTAACATTGCCTTACTTTCAAGAAAAGCGCCATTTCATGCTTTGACACTAAATTATTACTCTCTAGGAGAATGCTAATAATGTTTTCTAAAAATTATCAAGTTACTGTTTGTTTTGTTTATTGTCGTTACATAATACATTTTGTTAAAAATGAAAAATTTTGCTAGTTTAAAAATATAAGTGCCAACATTTTATCCACAGTTTATTATTGTTCAATCTAGGATTAGAAAAAGAATTTTTGTCAAAATATCATATAAAACATAATCACACAAAATCAAATTTTAAAAAGTTTTTCTTCTAAATATATAATAGCATTTAATAACAATTATGAGTCATTAAATGGAACTTGAAATTAGTTACTTTGCTACTTTCTTTTCACAACACTACCAATTTTGCATAAGGAAGCGTTTATGTCAGAGATATTAGCAATTTATTTACTTTTTTCAAGTAAAATTTTTTTTTCAATTAAAATTTCTGAGAAAAATATTATTAAACTATTTTTTAGTTACAGCTAATTAATATTTCTATTTATTCATTGCTAATATTGTACTAGACATAAATCGACTAGATTAGAACCCTTTAGCTGTAGGACAGTTTCAGACACTTTCGAACGGTAAAAACCACCTGTTCTGTCCAAAACCAGTGTTGGACGTCCAAAACCGCACACCTCTGGAAGGAAACGTGAAAATATTACTATTTAAAATATGAAAATGCGGAAAAAATAAACCATTATGAAGAAAAATTAAGTGTTCGCTAATTCTGTAAAGTTAAAAATTGTAAGCGAAAAGAACAGGGGAAAATGGTAGTATATTAAAAATAACTATCATCATAATTTATCGGCTGCCGATTAATCGGTAATTGGCCATTTTTCTTATCGGTGCATCAATAATAAATATAGATATATATACAGCCCGAAACCTCATATATATGATCTGAAAGTAAATATTAGGAAAACACAACCTGCGAAAAGCACGTTTAAACAGTTGTATAATAATTGAATAAAGAAGAGAATTAAAGTTTAACTAGTGGGTACGGTAAAATTTAACAAGATTTTCAAAACTTACATTTAAGTTTAACGTATTCGAAATGGCAAATAACAAATGAAAGAATAACAAATTTGAACAGCAAAATAACAAAAGAAAAAGCCTGCCTCTTCATCAGTGGGAGGGAGCAGGATATAAGGAGTATATTTCGGTTTGCCATTTTGAATACGTTAAATTTAATTGTCATTTTATAAAAGTCCTGTTAAATTTTACATACCCATTAGTTAAACTTTAATTTTCTTCTTTATTCAATATAGTATATTTATTATATATATATATATAGGTCACGGGCTGTTTAAGTATCTAAACTGGGGTCGCAATATGAAAAGATTGGGAACCACTCATTGAGTTGCACTTAAGTGGTTCTAGAAAATGTTCCTAACAGTGACGATCTGACCGGCTAGTTGACCGGCTGTCGTTGGTGGCCCTGGCAATAGCTCGTAAAGATCAACCAGGCCCGCTTGAACCTTGAATAAGTGTTTGTTGAAAATCCATTATGCATATAAAACAAATCAATTATCTCAGAATTGTTACTGGGAAAAGTAATTAAAACGCGCACAATATCTCTATTTGTTCCGGAAACAAGCGAAAATACGAGAACCTTTCTACACCCCCTTGGAATCGGTAAATGATATTGATAATAATAACTATTTTTTTAAATGTTGCAAATTTGGAGTAGCAAGTAAGTTCGACCACGGAATTTTGATAGTTGGACTCGCATGGCAGTAGAGAACGAATCCATTCCAGTTTTAGGGAAGTTTGTTTTCCAGGTGCGTTTATTTAGTACGCGAATCAGAACCAGGCGTGGAGTCGATTACAAAGAAACGTAATCGATTACGATTACGATTACAAAGGGAGAAATTGAGAGATTATGATTACGATTACGATTGTAATCCTTTGCCAAAAAGTAATTACGATTACGGCAGCGATTACAGTCGTTGAAAAATGTAATCGATTACGATTATGACATCCGATTACGATTTTGATTACGATTAGATTAGCATAAAATTATCCGATTTTATGCATACAACTCTCATTTTCACAATAGTGTCATAAATCAAAAAGTTATGATTTTTAATTAAATTTTTGATTTTATAAGAGATAACTGAAATGATGATGAATGCAATTATAATGAAACAATTTCATCATCACAGTTCTGGAATTATGACGTCGTTGCAGAAATGAAAAGTTTGCATTATATATATATATATATATATATATATATATATATGTATAATCAGGAAAGGCACATTCAGTATTTTTCGAATATTTAATACTCATGTGAGGGATAACTACATTGAAACGTATTTTGTATATAAGCAAAGACGATGCACTAAATGTATATATAATGCATAAGTGATTTACCTGATTCATTGTTATTTTGTGTGCATACAATCAAAATTTAGTTGGCCGCAATTTCTGAAAATGTATATTTCTCCATTGTATTTATTTTCTAGTTTAAATTGTGCAAATATTTCACATAACACCAATTAGTTTACTGAAAATAATAATTTTCTATGATTCTTTATGAAATCACTTATAAGATGTGCACGGGATAACAAAATATTCAGATAGTGTAAGAGATAAATAATCTTTTGAAAATAAATGCTGCATTTTAGAATAATTTCAAAAAATTTGAACATGAACATTCAAATAACTCTTAGCAAAATTAGTAATCGTTAAAAAGTAATATGAAGAATAATTATAATACGAATGACTATAATATTTTAATATGATTTTTGTGGTTTTTTTTTTTTTAACATGCACGAGCATATATTTTTTTCCATGTACTAACTGTTTTAATAAAAAAATAAAGTGCAAGTAATTTTACAACACAAATTTAACGTACAAGATTCAACTGAAATACAAAATTCTGTTGAGGTAATTCTAAGAAGAAAAAGATAATTAATTTTTTTAAATAATTCCTAAATATTAATTCATGCATGTAAAAAACAATTGGGAAAATGTCTGAACATATATCATTTTCTTTTACATACCTATTAATTAAAAAGAATATTAGCATTAAAATATAAATAAATTTAAGATTTAAATGTATGTACTTTTTTAAATATTCGAAGAACATATTTTTAAAAAGAATAACAATGACACGTACTAGGGTTAAGATTTCATGCATCTTAAGCATAGAGCATCATGTAACGCCTGCTCCTAAATTGCTGAAGTGTAAATGTGCTATTCTTTAGAAAAATTCTTCACTTCTGCCGTTAAAGAAAGGCGAAAACACAAAAGTCATTTCATGTCTCTTTATGTGTGTAGGTGATAGCACCAACACTAGATTTTCAGGGGGGCAGTCTACTTCGATTATTGAAAGGGAAAATGGGGCGCCCATTCTTAATGCCGGCTCCAAACCGGGACCCCGCGGAGAGAAGAAAAGGGGGAACTCTCTTTTACTCCCGGCGGTCCCGTCCAGACTCTCGCCTATTGCCCAACCGTTTGAATATGTTTTGAAGGGGTAATTAAGGAAGCAAAATGACCGATGCATTTGGTCCTTCTATAGACACCTTCCCCTTTCTTATCTACCCCGAAATCTGTGACTTGCGGACAGATTACCGCTCTTGTACCGAAACTGGACGACGCGAGGAGACCGGAGACACCCCCCCCCCCCCGAGAGCCCCAAGGCGATGCGAGTGACATATCCAGACCAGACTCCCTTTCTTCTCGGGCTCTCCAGCCATTCCCCATGGAGAGTGGAGCCGCAATTAAGAATTCTGAGAGACCGCAACAAGTAGGACAACAAGCGTCTCTAGCAGACTATTATATGGTCCTGCCATCAAGGCTCTGCGACCGCCACACAGAACCTTTTATACTATGATCGCCCATAGGTTACAGACCGCTTAGGATAGGACTTCAGTACACAGTTTGAATCCTTTTTCTTGTAATCTTATCTCTTCTATCCAAGGGTAGCGCTAAAAATTTCAGCTTTCAGCAGGTCAAGATTACACGATTGCAGGACTAGCAGATTACGGATTTTTTCCTTAAGATTACGATTAAAATTCCGGGAGAAAAAGGATTACGGGATTACACAACTTCGATTATGATTATGAGAATATGCCATCATCAGATTACGATTACGATTACGATTTTGTCAAAATGTAATCGATTACAGCCGATTACGATTACGTAATCGCGATTACTCCAAGCCTGATCAGAATGTTTACTTTTCTGTTTGTTGAAAGCAACTAAATTTATAAACTGACATATAGCACCAATTCGGAAGAAATAAAGTATGCTAAAGGAACTAGAACGAGAAGATAGAGGCCCATTCCTTACACCAGCAGTTCCTCCCTTGAGCATGACTGGATTCTTCTTGGCACTCTGCCAGCCGACTTGCTTTGGTTGATGGTAGAACTGTAGATTTGTTTCAAACACCATAAATATTCACGATTTTGTCCTAAACACCATCTAAGTATTCTCTGGTGGAAGGATGTATGGGATTCCCAGAACTAACACCAGGGTGGAGTGGAGACCCAGTGCAAGAGAAGCCAGGGTGCCCAAGAAAGCTCCAGCAGGATGCCACTGATTCGCAGTTATTCAAAGCCATCAGCCACGGATCTGGGGGGAGGAGGGGGCCGGTATCAAGGGTGCAATTTTTGAAGGTGGCTAATTCAGGTGCGGCGCACAAGCGGATATATTTCGTTTCTTGAATCAAGTGGATTCGAAATTCCAGCGGACTTCAATTTTGAGTTAAAAGTTTTCCAAAAGAAATATTCTAATACTTCCCTTTCCCTAGCGTCATCAAAGAAAAAAAAAAAAAAAAACAACGTGAAATTAAGTTTTTACGACTTCAGTTCCGAAAAATGTTTTTGAAGTTAGGGATCATTCATAAAGATGTCTCGCTTCTAGGAGGGAGGGTGAGTTCGGGAAAATGTGACAACGGGGATAGGGGAGGGGGTAACAAGAAGTATGACATCATGCTTATGAAACACAGCGTGGCATGTGACAAAGAGGGGGAGGGGTTTGTTGAAGTGTGACATTTTGTGACAAAGGGGGGAAGGGGTAAAATATATGGGGAAAATGCATGAGATCATTTATGGACTGTTCCCTACTAGTAAACCTTACTAACGTTATTAATAAACCTTTTCCTTAAACTTACTGAAGACAGAGAAATGAAAAGATTACAAAGCCAAAAACGAATGGAAACTTAAAAGAAAAGTAAATCATTAAATAAAGAGTAATTATACATTTGAAAGATATTGACGATGCATTTTTCGGACAATATCCCCAGCCTTAAAATCTGTTATAAGTTAAAAAGCAAAAAACAAAGATGTAGATCTATAGATATCGAAATTTGTAAAAGGAGAGATTTTTAGACTACATACCATTTCAAAAGCGTAAGAGAACCAGGGGATAGCTGCCATTTGGTTACGATAACACGCCTCTTTTAGCACTGTAAAAGAAAAATGGCTTTTATCAAAACGATACCACTGATAAAATCGCAATCACAATGTTCATCAAAAATCTATTCACTTGCACCGTAGTAGAAAATGCTCGTCCATTCTATATAAAAATGAATAATCGGTTATCATTGAGTCCAGGATGCAGGAACGGTTTACTTGCAGATGGAAATGGTGAAAATTATGACTTGTTATAAATAGATTAGTAAACAAGCATATGTATAGAAAGTGAAATGAATCTTTTGGGGATTTTTCTGCAGCGAGGTTTGCGATACATTTAAACTTTAATGCCCGCTTAATCGGCAGAAGAGAATTACTGATTAACCGGCAGCCAATTAATTTTAATGTTAGTTATTTTTAATACTATCATTTCTCTAAAACTATTCCTTTTATCTGCTATTTTCAACTTTGCAGAATTAACTGCTAAAGTCAATTTCTGTGAGTAATTATTTATTTTGTTCCAATTTTCATATTTTAAAAAGTAATATTTTCGGATTTTATTCAAATTCTGTTAACCAATTTTCTAATTGATAGTTAATAAAATCACATTCTGTTAACTACACCAGAAAAGTTCAAAACTTTAGACAGTAGCCAGATTTTAAGACCTAAATATTGATTTCCTGATTACCAAAAATTAGCATGAAAAATCATGTAAACGCGTATATAAAAACAAAACAAAAAGAGGAATATATAAATGAAACACAGTTGTATGCATATTTAACAGTTAAACAGTTAAACAATATCGCAACCCAAAAGAAAATGCCTCACGACCCCATTTGGGGTTGCGGCTCACAGGCTGGGAACTTCCTGCTTTTGGCAGACGATTTTATTTTAGCTCGACAATAAAATAAAAGAGTATAATCCGTGTCGATTCAGGCAGGGGGGTACCTTCATAGTCTCAGAAGTTTTTGAATTTCACATATGTTAAAATATAGAACTTTGTGAGTTACAGGTATGTTTTTGTTTTGCTCAAAAAAATTCCTGGCCCGAGATACAGTCCGCCAAAGATGGCGCCTTCGGCGCAATTTCTCACTTGCGATTTTCGACAAAAACTTTCAAGTGCTCTATTTCCTGAATGGTGCAAGATATTTTGATGCGGTTTTTTTTTATTTGAAAGATAACTATATTCTGTTTAAGATAAGAGGCTAAATTTTAAAATATCTATTCATCTTTTTTTGCTGCAGCTTTTTGAAATTTTCTTAAAAATATATTTTTTATTCTTTTTCTCAAAAAAGCCAATCTCAAAAATTTTTATTTTTTTACTGTTGGTTAATACCATTAAATACTACATTCCCTGAAAAGGAGAGCTTCCACTTTTGCGTTTAACGATTTTTACAAACAATTTAAGATTTTGCCATATATTTCATCAGTTTTGCTAACAACATAGTCATATATTGGTCCCATTAAGTCAAAATTATATAAATTTAATTTTCTTTGACATGGCATTTAATTCTTAATAAATAATATTAGCTCGAAAAAATCATGACCTTTTTTTTAATTAAAGAAAAGTTTTTTTTTTTTTTTTTAATTTAAAACCAGATTGCTTATTATAACCATAAACATAACTTAAGATTAACATTCTGAGTAAGATGCAATGAATATAATATTTATTTAAGTGAAAATAAGAATTTTAAAATGAAAAGTGTGTATTTATGCTAAAAATTTAATAAAATAAATGCAATACACTGTACTTTCAACCCAATGCGCATGTTTAAGAAAAATTAATTACTGCATATTCGCCAGGTTATTAGCAAGTAACGTAAATATATGTATAACAACCATTAAAATTATTTATGTATATCATTTATTCATTATCACAACTTGATTAATAATTAAATTTATTTTTATGTAACACATACAGTTAGGTATTTTCTTGATTCTATTTGCCATCAAGTAAATTAAAAAAGAAAACAGGTTTGGCTGTCTTTTCTCCCCCAAAGGGGTTATTTTCTGAGCTTGTTGTGAACAAATCCAAATGTAGAAAGCTTTAGTTCAATTGCTGCTGAAATGAGCATCTGAATTATTTTTGGTTGTTTATTACCTATGAATTCTTTACAGCCGTTACAATTTCCGACACTCAAATGTTGACATAGACTGCAATTTCTTTTCCAAATAAAATTCCGCAAAAAGGAAGTGCACAAATTATGAACTTCAAGCCATTACTTCATAGTTCAGTGTTTTCTTTAACCAAATTTAATTGGCTCTTAAATTTCTTACTTTATATTTTGGGGTTGAATGAATGAATGAATTGTTTTGGGGGTGGCTCTAAGGAGCACTAGCACTGCGACCTCAGGTCTATTGTACTAACAACCCCAAGTTAGTGAGTCTGGAATAAACCAGTGGCTGAGACGAATTTCAGCAATAATTTAGCAGGGAAGTTGGGTAATTCCCTCTTATTTTATATTAAACCTCTTATTTTATAGTTTGGGGTTAGAGATGGCTAAAAAAAAAGAAAGAAAGGTGTCAATGCATGTTCATATTAAAAAAAAGAGAGATTGTATAGTTACTTTATCTTGCTGATTTATGTTATTTTCTAACTTTTTCTGAATACTTGCAATAGCTTCGGCTAATTTAGTTATCTTCTTCAAATAATTTAAAGCAGTTAAAATTGGTTCTTATTGATTAGGCAGATTCTCTACATTCTGTTCCCATTTAAAATATTTTGATATTTATTTCTCTATTAAATTTCTACTTTCTTCTTTAAATACCTGCTTAAAAACTAGCCGATTGCTTGTGTAACTTTTTATGGAACGATGTATTAAATTCCATTGTACATCTGAAGGTAAGATGAATGCCATTTCGTTACTATCAGGACAACATAATTAATGAAATTATTTTTTCTTGTTTTGAATTTAGAAGATGTTTATTGTCCCCATACCTCACAACTCATAATGCTAACTCAAATTGGTAATAAATAGTTTAACATTTTGTTTGATTTGATTTTTGTAAAAACTATTGAGTAAAATCAATTATTTTTTTTTTTTTAATCATTTGCTTTAAATTATGTGCAGCTTGATAAATACTAGAAATATCTTTTCAAAAAAGAAAAAAAGGGAAAAAAAAAACATTAAAATATTACAACCAAAAACATACTAAAGCTTAAAATATATGGATATGTTCCAAAACATACCATTTTTCCAAAATTATGTTGTAAGTTATAGATAAAGCGATTAGTGGTGTTTCGTGCATGTGCTTTGTTTTTGTTAACTTCCTTATGAAAGAAAAGGAAGAAAAATGCAAAGTGATTGAATCCTAAATTGATCCCCCCCCCCCCCCCCCTAGTAGTGTTCCGCATTTTTTTTCTTAACATCAATAGCAAGATATGAAAATCAACTATAAAAAGCTATGTTTTACTGATTAACACATGTATTAAAATTAACAACTAATAGATTTGAACTCTTGCTATGAAAAAATGAGAAACTGATATTTAAAAGAAATATAGGAAATCAATAAGTATTTTAAAGTAGCGGGCAATAAGATTGGGCAATGTATGTCTGTCTGTTTGTCTACTGGTAAATTTCTTTTGTGGGAAGGGGGGGGGGATAAGTTTCTAATATTTATTAAGAAAATTAAATTAATATAATTTTGATTTAATGAGACCAATATATGACTATGTTATTAACAAAACTGATGAAATATATGGCAAAATCTTAAATTGTTTGTAAAAACCGTTAAACGCAAAAGTGGAAGCTCTCCTTTTCAGGGAATGTAGTATTTAATGGTATGGTATTAACCAACAGTAAAAAAATAAAAAATTTTGAGATTGGCTTTTTTGAGAAAAAGAATAAAAAATATTTTTTAAAAAAAATTTCAAAAAGCTGCAGCAAAAAAAGATGAATAGATATTTTAAAATTTAGCCTCTTATCTTAAACAAAATATAGTTATCTTTCAAATAAAAAAAACCGCATCAAAATATCTTGCACCGTTCAGGATATAGAGCACTTGAAAGTTTTTGTCGAAAATCGCAAGTGAGAAATTGCGCCGAAGGCGCCATCTTTGGCGTCTTGTATCTCGGGCCAGGAATTTTTTTGAGCAAAACAAAAACATATCTGTAACTCACAAAGTTCTATATTTTAACATATGTGAAATTCAAAAACTTCTGAGACTATGAAGATAAGATTTTATTTTTACCTGCCTGAATTGAAACGGACTATGCCAAAGGTAAATGGAATTCATTTTCACAGCTTAAAATAGCTTTCTGTTTAATAATAATATAATTACACGTTAATTTAAAGCACAAATGAGCAATAAAATGCAGACATATGTTTCAATTAACGTGTAATTATATTATTATTATTGTTTACTTGCACAAAGTTAAATTATTTTTATAGCTTTCTGTTTGTTTGTTTTTTATCACATACCTTTGCTCCATTAAGTTTTACATAAATCTGGAAATTAAAATTTCATCGGTAATACATATTTTTCTTTATTCACTTTTTAATGTTTTTTTTTTATTGCAACACTCGATTTAAAGCCCTAGATTTCTGAGCAAGTTTAATAATCCATTAGCGTGGAATATTTACTTTTCCTAGTGATGTTTTCTTTTCATGATTACATATCGAAGTGCAATCACGAAACAATCGTTTGTGTGTGTGATATATTTATGTATTTGAACAGCATTCTGGTAGAGGTAAAGCAAAGAATTAAGACTTACATTTAACACAGATATTCGTATTTTAAATTTCTAATTTAGGTATGTAGAGTTGCACACTATTTGCACACATGGGAAAAGTTCTTAACTTTTTGTATTGTATTCTTTTTGATGCTTTCGCATCGAATTGTGCGGGAAAACAATTGTAGTAACATTCAAAACATGAATACTAGAACATGTAATACATTACGATATGGATAGGATTACGATAATAGGTCTAAATTTGTAATCAAATAAAAGAGCCTGTTTTTTTGCTTGGAATTTATATCGCCATTTTATATTATAATTCTGGTCCTAAAGAGATTAAATTCTGCAGAATTTTATTCCTAATAAAGGGGGGAAAATCTTGGGTTTTTCAATTCCATTTTAAAAATGCCATTCAATTTAGGACGTGTTGACCATGAATGAAAGAACTTATTTTTCTAGCACTAGTGTTTTAGCACTAAAAATAAAGCGTGACCGACAGGCCAGTTATTCGTTAAATCAGGAAAAGGGGGCCTTACCCCTTCCCCCCTCCCCCGATTTTTAGACAAACAATGTATTTATACATTTATGTATGTATTTTGTTGCCGATCCTTAAACTTTCCGATTTCAAAGATAATTTTCAAAAACTGTCTTCGTAAATTTTAAAATATATATTTCCTTATGGCCTGATTAAAAATTAATTTTATGGGAGAGACAAAGAAAGAAACACGAAAAGCATTTTTACATATCTTATATATAAGAGATATTCGCACTGATAATCACGAGATGGCACCACAACAAAAATCTGAGACTTCAACGAATGAGATTAAAACTTTCAAGAATCCAACTTTAATTTTTAAAGAAAAAAAATTATAGATTGTCTGATGAGATTTTTTTTTTGTTAAAGCTTCAGATTTCGAATTATGAGCGTTAAACGGAAAACTCGATTAATAAAAAGACCTGTCCTCTTTTACGCAGCTTTTTTTAATTTTCTTGTTTTCGAAGAAGTGTTCCATGATTAGAAGAATAATATAAGTCCCTCCCCGAAATTCTATGTGCTCGTGTATATACACACGTGCATGTGCACGAGCACCAGGGGCGCATCCAGGATTTTTTTTTCGGGGAGGGTTAAAAAATATTAATGTTACATTCAAAAATGATAACTATCAAATCAAAATCAATCAAACTAAAAAAATAAAATGGAATCTTAACGCTTTTTGCATAAACTGCATTCAGGAGAAATACCTTGATTAATTGAAACAAATGGTTTTTTAAATAAAGAAATGAGAACTTATATTTCAATTAAAGTTTAATAGTACGTGTAAAAATAATATTTGAGCAAAAGACAAAGTCTTTCTTCAACATTACACTTTTCTAACAAAACTTTGTCAATTACCATGTCATCTGAAACTGAATAGCGTATGTATATTGAATAAAGCCAAGCCAGTTAAACGATTTTCGTTATTAGTGCTTCTGAGGTAAATTTTTAATCTCCTTAAAGTTGAGAAACTTCGCTCAGGTGAAACTGCTGATACTGATAGGATGTAAAGTATTTGAAACAAAATGTAGGAAGGGACCCAATCGCCGAGTTCGGCAACAATTCGGCAGACTTCCACTTCATCTTCCACATCCCCCCATTCACCTTTTATCACATCTCTATATGAAGGAAGATCATCTTCATAGAATGAATGAGATGAACGGTTCTGTCTTGAAAAGTCTTTTCAACAGCGTGTTGGGGAATAAGACTTCTCAAGGTAGAAATTGTGTCTTTATGAGGCAAAAAGCCCTCAGTAAGTGACGATATTAGATCATCTAGGTCGGAAATAAAAATCGTGAACTTATAATAGTCTTCAGTAGTTTTGTTGGCTATATTTGGGTGGTTTTTTGAAATTTGCACTCTACATGTTTTTACCTCTGTGTTAAATTTGGCAGCTAGGCTTCATTAGCTAAAACTAGAACGATTTCTCAAAATCGGTAAAGTATTCAACACTTTTTTTTAAGAGTTTATGGGGTAATCCAAGCATACAAGATCAATAAGCTATTCCTTTATAACTATCCCACACAATAGGGAATCCTGGTTCTTTCTACGAAACAAATTAAACCCTAACCTTTTCAACTAGTTATCCACACTGGTTAAGTGATGTCACTTGTCGCATCATCAACCACACCGCACTCAGACCCTAGAAGAGGGATTCGTATTCGTATCTCTTCTCTGGGATGATGTTTGTCGCGGACAGAGCCTTCTTCGAGAAACTTGACCAATACGCTTTGTCACAAGCTCTGCGTCTCCTCCGGGAGGAAAATTCCCTCTCTGCGCGCTCTCCCGCGAACAGTTACCAAATTTAGAAAAAACCAAGAGTTTTAATTTCACACTAAAATTATCTAAGCATACATGGATTTATTTCCAACTTTCGAGGTTGAATAATTTCGGGGGTGGCTCCAGCCCCTTCAGCCACCCCTTGGCTACGCGCCTGACGAGCACAAACATGTTTTTTTTTCCTCGGAGGAGGGAGGGGGTTTGGAGCTGGCACTAGTTATCGTAAAGTTTCTTTAAGGCACTATAGAAATAGCGGACATAATTTAAATCAATTCATTTGTTAAAGAGATTAACTTGTGAGGGCGAGCCTATATGGCCATGTTTTTTAATGTAATTGCATTTGTTCACGAAAAATTAATAAGAAACTTTTTGGTATGTTTTTTTTTTTCCGTAAAACTTTGTTTTGCCGTTTCATATTGAAATAGATAATTTCATCATTTTATAAAGTACTTTTCGTTTTCCTAATTTGATAATGCACGATATTCTTCAGAATTATTTATTTTTAATTATTTTATTTTAAATGTATACATAAATAAATACATCTAACCATTTATTTTTCTACAGAGTGCTCATATGCTTTTGTGTTCTCATACCATTTGATTGTTACATGGTTTTATTTAACTTGATTTGTCACGGAAGTTTGTTACGTGGTTTTCGACCGCTATTACTGCATAAATTATCTTCAAACTTTGCACACAAGCTTATTTTCAATGACAATACAATATTCCATTCATTTTATAATTTATTATAACCTTTATAAGGAAAAATATAATAATTCTGGCTCTGAGGAAATTAATAGAATTATTATTTGTCGAATGGCAACGATACTTTGTTTGGATAATGCAACGATTTTATTTAACTTGATTTGTCACGGAAGTTTGGTACGCGGTTTTTGACCACTTACTGGCCGTTCATAAATGACGTCACGCTTTTTTCCCATATATTTGACCCCCTCCCCCCTTTGTCACAATATGTCACAATTTCCCGAACCCCCCTCCCCCCTCGAAGCGTGACATCATTTATGAATGATCCCTTACTGCATTTCAGTTTTTTTAAAAATAAAACCGCGTGTCTAACTTAAAACAGTTTTTGGAGATTTAGCATTTATTATTTTTTCAATTACCTGTTTAGTTGAATGAAAATTTAAAAATAAATGTTTAAAAATGAAATAAAATAAATTTAAAAAAAATAAGAAATAATTTTTTTTTACTAATTCTGTAAGTACCAAAAAGTTATGCATATTTCTATATATGACACCAGGCGTGGAGTCGATTACAAAGAAACGTAATCGATTACGATTACGATTACAAAGGGAGAAATTGAGAGATTATGATTACGATTACGATTGTAATCCTTTGCCAAAAAGTAATTACGATTACGGCAGCGATTACAGTCGTTGAAAAATGTAATCGATTACGATTATGACATCCGATTACGATTTTGATTACGATTAGATTAGCATAAAATTATCCGATTTTATGCATACAACTCTCATTTTCACAATAGTGTCATAAATCAAAAAGTTATGATTTTTAATTAAATTTTTGATTTTATAAGAGATAACTGAAATGATGATGAATGCAATTATAATGAAACAATTTCATCATCACAGTTCTGGAATTATGACGTCGTTGCAGAAATGAAAAGTTTGCATTATATATATATATATATATATATATATATATATATGTATAATCAGGAAAGGCACATTCAGTATTTTTCGAATATTTAATACTCATGTGAGGGATAACTACATTGAAACGTATTTTGTATATAAGCAAAGACGATGCACTAAATGTATATATAATGCATAAGTGATTTACCTGATTCATTGTTATTTTGTGTGCATACAATCAAAATTTAGTTGGCCGCAATTTCTGAAAATGTATATTTCTCCATTGTATTTATTTTCTAGTTTAAATTGTGCAAATATTTCACATAACACCAATTAGTTTACTGAAAATAATAATTTTCTATGATTCTTTATGAAATCACTTATAAGATGTGCACGGGATAACAAAATATTCAGATAGTGTAAGAGATAAATAATCTTTTGAAAATAAATGCTGCATTTTAGAATAATTTCAAAAAATTTGAACATGAACATTCAAATAACTCTTAGCAAAATTAGTAATCGTTAAAAAGTAATATGAAGAATAATTATAATACGAATGACTATAATATTTTAATATGATTTTTGTGGTTTTTTTTTTTTTTAACATGCACGAGCATATATTTTTTTCCATGTACTAACTGTTTTAATAAAAAAATAAAGTGCAAGTAATTTTACAACACAAATTTAACGTACAAGATTCAACTGAAATACAAAATTCTGTTGAGGTAATTCTAAGAAGAAAAAGATAATTAATTTTTTTAAATAATTCCTAAATATTAATTCATGCATGTAAAAAACAATTGGGAAAATGTCTGAACATATATCATTTTCTTTTACATACCTATTAATTAAAAAGAATATTAGCATTAAAATATAAATAAATTTAAGATTTAAATGTATGTACTTTTTTAAATATTCGAAGAACATATTTTTAAAAAGAATAACAATGACACGTACTAGGGTTAAGATTTCATGCATCTTAAGCATAGAGCATCATGTAACGCCTGCTCCTAAATTGCTGAAGTGTAAATGTGCTATTCTTTAGAAAAATTCTTCACTTCTGCCGTTAAAGAAAGGCGAAAACACAAAAGTCATTTCATGTCTCTTTATGTGTGTAGGTGATAGCACCAACACTAGATTTTCAGGGGGGCAGTCTACTTCGATTATTGAAAGGGAAAATGGGGCGCCCATTCTTAATGCCGGCTCCAAACCGGGACCCCGCGGAGAGAAGAAAAGGGGGAACTCTCTTTTACTCCCGGCGGTCCCGTCCAGACTCTCGCCTATTGCCCAACCGTTTGAATATGTTTTGAAGGGGTAATTAAGGAAGCAAAATGACCGATGCATTTGGTCCTTCTATAGACACCTTCCCCTTTCTTATCTACCCCGAAATCTGTGACTTGCGGACAGATTACCGCTCTTGTACCGAAACTGGACGACGCGAGGAGACCGGAGACACCCCCCCCCCCCCGAGAGCCCCAAGGCGATGCGAGTGACATATCCAGACCAGACTCCCTTTCTTCTCGGGCTCTCCAGCCATTCCCCATGGAGAGTGGAGCCGCAATTAAGAATTCTGAGAGACCGCAACAAGTAGGACAACAAGCGTCTCTAGCAGACTATTATATGGTCCTGCCATCAAGGCTCTGCGACCGCCACACAGAACCTTTTATACTATGATCGCCCATAGGTTACAGACCGCTTAGGATAGGACTTCAGTACACAGTTTGAATCCTTTTTCTTGTAATCTTATCTCTTCTATCCAAGGGTAGCGCTAAAAATTTCAGCTTTCAGCAGGTCAAGATTACACGATTGCAGGACTAGCAGATTACGGATTTTTTCCTTAAGATTACGATTAAAATTCCGGGAGAAAAAGGATTACGGGATTACACAACTTCGATTATGATTATGAGAATATGCCATCATCAGATTACGATTACGATTACGATTTTGTCAAAATGTAATCGATTACAGCCGATTACGATTACGTAATCGCGATTACTCCAAGCCTGTATGACACAGTACCACAGTTTAAACTAGCTTTTTCCCGAAATGAGACCACGCTGAGCTCAGAACTGCTGTCTATTGGTTACTGTCTAGTTTTCTTAGATGATACCTTCCTTGATTTTACGCATGCGTCAGATGTGCTTTGATTTCATCGAAATAGAGGTGAGAAGAAAGACAAAGATGAGAAAATGTTTACCTTTTATAAAGGTTCTTTTTCTTTCCTTTTGTGCTAAACGTTCAAATCTGAAATGGAATGAATTAACACCGGAGAAAAAACAACAAATGTAAGCCAAAAATATAATTTCGGAAAGTGACAATCTCAGACTTTCGACTCTTTATCGAATAAGAACCTTTCTAACCAGAATCACAGGAATCCTGAAGCGTCAGTTGAATAACCACCCAGCTGGTGCGCCAATGCGGCCACCCACATGGAACTATGATAAGGCTGTCTAACGAAGGCAAGTCGGTGCGTAAGTTATATTGAAAGAGAGCCGTAAACAAAAAGTAAAGATAATCTTTCCGGAGAACTTGTACTAGTGTCTTCAGAGCTCGATTAAGACAGTCGGGGGCCCAAGGCATAACATTATTTTGGGGCCCCCTATGGTACCAAAAGTAAAAATACTGGGTATAATGTATAAAGTTAAATAAGCTTGAATATTCCTTTATTAATATTGGGTTCATATCCAATTGGCAAGGGGGAAAAAGCACCTACTGACACGACATCCTGCTATTCTGTATTCTATATTGTTTTTATTCAATATAAATTTTTGTGTTATTCGTTAAATAAGCAAAATTTTTTGAATACACATTTTTCATTTTCAAACTTTACTGCTTATAATAGTAAATAAATAAAAAATGTAGAAATGCCTCAGTGATTAAAGGATACTATTTAGCATGATAGTCAATGAAGATATTGATCTGATTGTGTATAGTTTACCCCTTGTTTGCGCAAATACTTTTAGCTCGCCATTTAAATGAGTTAAGATCTTTCCATTTTGAAAAGAAATTATCTTTTAAGAGATATTTTCAGAACTCTTTTTTAAAATTTAAAATTTGGGGGGATTGTTGTGATAATTGATTGAAATAACTTCGTGTGCTTCTTTTAGTTTTACCAAGAGACGTTTGCAACGTCAGGGGATAAGGGAGACCTGATCTAGTTTGCATAGCATGTGATGATGGCTAGCATAAAGCATAAAATAGCATGAATATTTATAATATTTTTGCTGCTGGTTCTCGTAAGGGAAAGCTGTTTTGCTATTGGATTTTCTTCCCCCTTTTTTTTACTAGTGTAAATTTGCAAGGATATAGAAATCGTTTTTAAAATAACGTAAATACAGCACAAGTTGTGCAAAAAAATAACAGAGGCGTGTTTTGAAGGTTGAAGGAACCCCTTTTCAATGTAAAAAAGTGAGCTTGTCACCGCCTGTATTTTTTTTTTTTTTTTGCAAATTTTGTTCGAAACTAACGTTTTATTTATTCTTTTGATTTTCAACAAAAGGGTTGCTATTACTGTTGGATTAAGAAAGCCACGACTGCAGTTCGAAAAAAATGATTCTACTAAGCAAGGTATTGATACGCTTAGATGTTTTTTCGAATCTACATTTTCGGATGCATTTTTTGTTGATTTTGTTATCGTTCGCAAATTAAATTTTTAAAAAAAAAAATCAGAAATTATTGTTTTTTTATAAAAATAAACATTCTCATCTTTATTTCTCATCCCTATTTCGATGTAATCGAGGCAGACCTGACGCATACGCAAAGTCATGGCAGGTTTCGGCTAAGAAAATCATACAGCATTCTATTTCTTATTGTGTGGCTTTAGTCCTAATTTACTTATCTGGATTTTGTTTGGACCATTACTATTAGGTCTTAGTCTCTTAGTTCCTTGAATAACTGAATCTATTGAAACGTTTTGAAGTGCCTAATGAGGCCTGTTGTTAAAGTTCATCTACTCGTGATGACGTCATCGACGGAGCTACTTGCTTTCCGACGGTGTTGCTAAAACATGATTTGCTGGAAAGATATTGGCAAATGCAATACCTTGTAATAAAATGGTTGAAATATGAGGGACGGCAAAAGACTTATTACAAATATTATTTAATTTTTTATCAACATGGTGGGTATCTAGAAAATCCAACACTCCGATAGTAGAAAGTCTGCAAATAATTTAGACTCAGAAAATTTCGATTTGTGTATCTTGATTTGAATTACAGATCCTGATAAATCAGTAATGTGATATATTATAATTTTGATGAAAGACCTTTGTTGTTAAATCATGGAAAATGAAATACAAAGACTGAGATAGATAAACTGGAAATAATTTTGTAAAAATCATATTCCCCGAATGCATGCAATACTTAGTTCTTTTCTTGCAGCGACATTTCATATTTCCATGACGAAAAGGAAGGGGGGATGTTTAATTACATTAGACGTACCTCAAAGGGAGTTAAGTTGAGATCAACTCTTTGAAACAACTATTATTACTAGAGTTCCCCCAAAAGTCGAAATTTGACCGTAAAAATAAACTGATGAGACGTCGATTGAGTATTTTTACCTTCAGCACAGATTTTAAAAAGAAGTCGATAGATATGCTACAAAAACAGTTTACAGAGAAACGAACAACTGCAAAGAGCTATAACAAGGATATCATTTATTTACCATTAATGCAATGAAGAAAACTGAAGAAAAACTTCCTTATCATAAATGAAATAACTAGGTCATACTTCAATGAGCTATTCTTAGAAAGAAACGATACATTTCAGGCAGTGAAGATTTAGGTACATAAGTGTATGATGGAAACTTTTGGCTCCCTCAAAATGTGACATCAAAAGCAAAAAATATACATGTTATTTTTCAAAACGAATTTTTTTTTCTATTTCGGATGTTAAATTCGTTAAATTAATTTTGCTAAAAGTGATTTACTTTATTTATTTTAGTGCAACAAGTATGGCAGAAGCTTCAAAGTTTTCAGCCCGATAAGTTATCATCAACACAAAAAGTTAAAAACATTGATAAGTTATTTTTTAAATATATGCGAGAAGAAAAACTGTCGATTTTGTCCAAATTATATAATTTGTAATTCAAAAACCTATAACACTAAACGTGAAATTTTCTCAAAAATTCTTTTCAAATTCAAAAAATCAGAAGCAAGAATTTCTTTGTTTAAAATTCCGTAAAAATTCGCCGAATATTTTTAATTTCCCCACAAAAAAAAAAAAAAGTGACAGGTGTGCATTCTTGGGAACAAACCGAAGTAGCATTTGAAAAGGTAGGAAATGACTAGCTAATTCCGGGGATTGAACGTATTTTCTCCCACACTTTTCAACATTAATTCACCAATATTTTGAGAATCCCAAAAGTTGTTGGGGTGTTCTTTAGAATAGGGCGAGATATATATAAAAGAGAATCGCAGAAAACAAAGAAACTATGGAAACTAAAGAGTTTTACGCAAAAAGTATTGAAAAATAAATAAATAAAAGGAAAAGAAATTTTGAACATTCCGGGGGTTGTTGAAAAACTTCCATTTGATAGAATCTAATTTTTTTATATGCTTCGTTCGACCACGGAATTTTGACATTTGGACGCTTCTGCGCATGGCAGAAAAGAACGAATCCATTCGAGTTTTAGGGAAGTTCGTTTTGCAGGCTTTTTCATTTAGTACGCGAATCAGAATGTTTGCTTTGTTTGTTGAAAGCAACTAAATTTATGAACTGGCCAAGCATCAGTTTGCGAGAAATCAAGTATGCTAAACGAACTAGAACGAGAACAAAAATGGCACTTTTCTTGTACCAGCAGTTCCTCCCTTGAACATGAATGGATTCTTCTTGGTCCTCAGCCAGACAGATTGCTTTGGTTGATGCAGAACTGTAATGCACATTCATGTGCGTTGTGAACAAATCGGTCTTATGTCGCTCAATGGCACGGGCCATCATTCCTGACGTCACATGCGCATGCTATGAGCAGCTTACTACGAGTAGAGCACATGCACTGATGGCGAAACTCGATGGCGAACCTTTTTGAGACGTGGGTCAATTTTTCTTCTTTTATTTTTTCTTTCTAGCTCGTGGGTCACTAATACCCATTTGCACGAAAGTTAAGTTTAAAAATGTTTAACTTTGTACTTTTAAAACTAAATAGCTTTAAAATTCAATTTGCTTAACAGGTGAAAATGGGTGTGGTTTCACGATTTAAAAATTTTTAGTGGGGTTATTCGCGTGTTTGGTGCAAATGGCAATAATTGTTTGAATGAACAAGGAGTAACGAAAAATACATACAATACGTTAATAATAATTTAACTTTGTGCAAGTAAACAGTAATAAAAATATAATTTCGCGTTAATTTAAAGCACAAATGAGCATTAAAACGCAGACATATGTTTCGGGATATGTCTTTCGGGATCCCGAAACATATGTCTGCGTTTTAATGCTCATTTGTGCTTTAAATTAACGTGAAATTATATTTCTATTACTACATACAATACGTGTTATGAAATATTACTTATTAGTATATATATATATACATATATACATGTAACATCACCGTTACAAAGCATTTAATTTCATCGAATGTCCGTCTATGAAGCCATCGTATAAAACAGCCGTGACCAGAGTCCAGTTAATCATTGGTTTATTTGAGTTTCATCATAGGAAATACACATTCAAAACAATACAAAGACGAACACCAACATCAACGTTTTTACAAGAATATTTACATCGTGAATCCCCGCGAAAAGCTTGCGAGAGCCTTTTATACCCTCTCGAGCTACATTTTCACGTGATGATGCACCAGTATTGCTATTCGTTACTATTTTTAGTTCACATTACATAATCTTTCCCGCGTTAGTTTCCTGGGCTGGGGGACACATACAAAATATCAATGTTTCAAAAACGAAACAGAATTCAAAAAGGGGTCTAAAAAAGTTATTTAGTTTTCAATGTTATATACATACATATATATATAATATATATATATATATATATATATATATATATATATTTATATATTCATATCTGTATAACAAAATTGATTATAAAGCACTTAACCCTCTAATGCCCAAGATTTGTTTTCGTCGTCCGCCTTGAGGCGGAGTTGGGAATTAGAGGGTTAATGAGAAATCTCATGCGCTTTATTTTCAGACCTTAGAAAATCTAAATAGACCCGCCTAAACAAACAAATGGTTGCTTAACAATCGTGGGTCAGTTAATAATCTTGCGTGGGTCAGTGTCTGACCCACGGGTCATAGGTTCGCCATCACTGCACTAGAGGGTGTGTGACTTTAGGTCTGCCCGAGACGCTGAAAAGAAGCTTGACATTCGCTCAAAAACTGTAGGAGTATTTTCGTCAAGTAGTCGAATACTCTATATACGTGCCCTGATATTAATTGAATCAGCAGAGTACAGAGGGTGTTGCGTGTAAGTATCTGCTTTAAAATACATTGTTTAAAATGCAAAGACTTTTATTAAAAATATTACAGTAAAAGACACAGTATAACAACTACTAACTTCATAGCTAACGCAAAATATACTGTAACAATTTCAAGTATATTAACCATCACATGTTTTATTTCTTTTTTATCCTTAATCAAGTAGCATAGAATGTACGAAAATTCTTTCAAGTGATCAGTTTAAGACACACCTTCTGTTCGTCATTTCTAAAAAAACTAAACTCAGTGGCACGACAGCCCATTGGGGACCTATGGCCTATTGTGCCCATCCCTGTTTTCGAGACCGAGGAGCTTGGGGTGTAGAAGCAGATCTTCCGGTCATCCCTAACGATTGCAAATATTTAAAAGTATTTTTAGAATAATGAAATATAAATGCACGGTCGAAATAAAATGATAATTCCAATAAAAAAAAACGGCTTTCAGTTAAGATTCTTTTAGGTTCAAACTAATCTCCAAATTCTATTTGCAATTGAAAACAAAATGGGGAAAAAAGCGCTTTTTCGACGTGCATCGTGTATTTGTAGGGGGAAAACACCCCACGTCTTGTTAAGCTTTTTGACAGTTTTGACAGGGATATGACGCCATCATCGCGCCTTTGACAAAAGCTCGTCGGATAGCAGGATGAATACCAATATGGTTGATCTAATCAGTCCTCGAAAACGTTACATAAAACATGAGATGCAAGTTCAATCAATGTATCGTTATTAAGTATAATCAAACAGTTTTCCTTCTTTTATGAATTTGAATCTCATCAAAAGTAACATTTCTATTTATAGAAACGTGCAGTTTTCCTTTAAAATGTATTATATCACACGAATATAAAGGTTACTCAGTTATGATCACTCATTCTTTTTAAATTGGATTTACAACAAAAAAAAAAAGAACTTTTCTTCTCGATACGAATTTCCCAGAAAAATTCTTTTTTTCTTCAGACTGCGGAGATGATTGGTTATTAAAGGAATGACGTCAAATCTACTGCATATCAAGCAAAAACGCACTTTCTCCACGCTATTCACAGCCAAGGTTAACGATTTCAAGTGTCTCGGTTTTGAAACTGTTCTCAAATTTGTGCGAAGTTACAGGCAGATCAGGAAAGAGTTGATTGATTTTGCTTTAATTCTGTCTTAATGAGGAAATATTTTGATGGAAAGGATTCAGACGCATTTTTGCAAAGCTGAAAGAAAATATTGCTTTTTTTCTTTTTTTAGTTTTCCATGACATGTGTGAGAGTTCATGAAACAACACTGACGAAACTAAAAAATGTCCTCCCTGTTCTTTTATGAAATGAAAAAAAAAGAAAATGAGTTTTTAAATCTAATGTCTTCATAGTAATGTCAACATTTGATCTCGCTTCATAAAGATGAAATAGCAAAATTTCATAACTGTATGAACATATACAATAAAACCTGTAAAGTTGACCACTTTTGTCAGGAACGGAATTAGCCCTATATTATATAATGTAGGGAAACCTTTGTAACTTGACCATCTGTCTATGTTGACCACTTATAGCCACCAAATTCGGGTGGGAGTATTATAAAAAACCCTTTTTAAGTTGACTGCCTAGTTATTACTATATTTATTTGTTTATATATTTTTACAAAGTTGAAAAAAAAAAACTAAAATAACTTCTCCAGGATATTTTTTATGCTATAATGCTAGACCAGTATTTGTCAAGATGGATGAAGCATCAATATAAAGTTTGCTTAAACCTCTTTGTAAGTTAACCATATGGGAAAACTACTATGAGCACTCTATTATCCTTTAAACAAGTTTCTTCGTTTTTTCTTTTATCTGATATAGCCATTTTGAAAAATTATGTATTACTAGGAAATCTTTACCATCGGTCAAGAACCATTTCTCTCGTCAGTTTTTACCATATAAGCAACTTACATATTTAATAAGCTATTTATCGTTGTTTTAACTCAGTATTTTACTTTTAAAGTTGCATAGGATACATTGCAAATCATTCAGATTAAATTTCCCCAATTATATTTTAGATAATTGTCAGAAAAAAAAGCTAATCACTATTTTAACGCAACGTTAATACATGAAGCTATATTTTAACCCTCTCATGCAAGCATTTCTTTATTTGTTTTATATGAAGAAAATCCATATGCTACAAACCACTTTAGTATCTTAGGATTGTAGTGTAATAATTTATTTTGGAAATTTTTGTTCTGTATAGTCAAAAATTTGAGTCCTTGTATGAAGACGTTTTATACTTTTTTGCCATATTTATTCAATATAATAATAAACATGGCAAAACTGAATATTCAGACTTAATTTATAACGAATAAGAAGTTATAAAATAATACCAAACGTCCCATTAATGTAATACTAATAATGTTGTCGTTTCAAAATAAATAAGCAGAATTTGATTGACAACTGAGATTTTCTCATCTTTCTTGAATCCTCCATGGACTTCTAAAGAGATCTTAATCTTTTGACTATCTTGAATACCCTATGAAACTTTTTGTGGTTTCCAAGAACTGTTTGGAGTCTCCGGATGAGGACGACATGCAAATTGCAGCACAAAAGCGAATCTGCATAAAAATTTGAAGCAAAAATATATGTCACCTCATATGAGGTTTACATGCATGAGAGGGTTAATAAGTTGCAAATAAATAAATGCATAGTGTAAGAAATAACAAAGGGAAAATATCCACCTTCTATAAGTTGACCACCTGTCCAAGTTGACCACTAAAGTGCTGCACCGCGAGTGGTCAACTTGCACAGGTTTCACTGTATATAGATAGAGAGC
Organism: Octonoba sinensis; assembly: GCA_038502835.1. Classification (NCBI taxonomy): domain Eukaryota; kingdom Metazoa; phylum Arthropoda; class Arachnida; order Araneae; family Uloboridae; genus Octonoba; species Octonoba sinensis. The sequence continues at coordinate 41,282,425 of CM076600.1, forward strand.
GTGGAATGAATGTTAATAACTAAAAACTGCACTTTCAAAGCGTCATAAACTTTTCTTTAGAATATCTCCGTTTTACGTCAAAACAGAAATTTGCAATTATTTGTAAAAAAAATTTCACATTATTTTATGTCTTTTTTCTCCTATAAAATTTTATTGGTTGTTTAAGTTGCAAAAGTAGTCATTTTACTATAAAACGCGTCACTAGAGTTTCGCGACCCATAAGTTTGAGAAACGCTGATTTATATTCACGATTTTTATTCCAAGATAAATTTAAAGTGTAAAATCAATCGGTAATTTATATCCTTACACATATTTGTCCTAAAAACATGAAATGTTTTGAAACGCTTAATGAGACCTCTTGTTAAAATTTATCTATCTGTGATGACGTCATCGCTGGAGCTACTTGCTTTTCGGTGGTGTAGCTAAAACACGATTGGCCGGGGAGATATTGGAAAACCCAAATCCAAAATCATTTAACCCTTTATCTACTGCATTATGATCTGCAGTATTTTTTTTTACAGAAATAGTTTGTCTAGGGATTTACATAAATAAAATGCTCAGTCTATAAGTAGGGTCAGGTGGGGTAAAGTGGTCAACGGGCTAAAGTGGACATACGGCAAATAAAAAGCTATAGCTTTGAAATAAATAAAGGAATTGGTTTAATTTTTTTATTTTAGCTTTTAATAATTAAAAATTAAATTTTACATACAAAATTATATTAATAGCAACTCTTTAGGTGGCGAAAACACTCGATTTGTTTGTTTATGCAACACTTTGAAATTGAAATATCTCTTTTAACTTCTCTCTGACATTTTGTTTTAAAGAATTTGCAGCAAATGGACAGTGCAGGTAGTTTCACACAGATCTCAAAAATACTTCCTCACTAACCGCGAAGTTAGATTTAGTTTATATATTATTTTACAGTAGTTTAAGTAAGATGGGGTAAAGTGGACATAGTATACGGCTTAACATGTGTCGATGTTCTAAAATTACTTTAGGTTAATTTATTCGGTAGACCAGGGATTGACTTGCATAGGAATTCCCAGAAGCTCAGTTTCCATATTTATTTTCAATTTTTAACGATTAGAGGGAATTCAAGCTATTTACGCAAGAAAATAAATTTTGAAGACTGCAGTGCTCGCACTTTTGTTAGAAATCAAGTCACGAGACAGATGTCATTTACACTTTAACTTATTTCACTAATACTGTATTATTTTTTTTAAAAATAACTTTTAAATTTACTTTTTCGAAAACCGGAACTAACACAACTGAGCTCAAAGGCAATAGAGATTGAAATTACTATAACAGTCCTCTTACAATGGTGTGTTTAGTGCTGAAAAATTTTCAGAAGCACTTTTTAATACAAGAATTTTCAAGTATCAATGATTCATTTATAAACAGACTTATTGTAAGTATTATTAGGCTGTAAATGTTTAAAACTAGTAGTGCTTTGAACAAGAACAATACATGAAAGAGAGAGAGAATTCCAAAATAGCTAGGTTAAAATATGTGTTTTTCTCCCTTTGATTTATAACAAAATTAAATTATCTAGAACTCTCTTATTAGCAATATTTTCTTAATATGTTATTTAAGTACAATAATTCAGTCATCAGTTAAAAGCTATTTTAATTTTTTCACGGAAAATTTTGAATTTCATATTTATGTTTTATTATATGTATTGAGTTAAAGTATAGACTTATACCAGCTCTCTAATAGTTAGGGATTAAAACCCAAGAATACCTACTATTATGTATCCTAACATGTTGTGGTACTTCACTTCGTTTTAAGACCGTATATGCAGCAGCTGAAGAGACTGAAGCACCTTACGAGACGTTGCGAAGATGAGGCTAACTTTTGACCATAATAGAGGACATAAATAAATGTAGTTGAGGGAAATAAAGTTGTTTTCTTTAAGGAACATTTATTATATTTATTACTACTTTTATATAGCTTTTTTCAACTATGACCACTTTATCCAATGCACTACTCACTTTACCCCACCCCATGGGGTAAAGTGGTCATGCATACATCCCAGAAAGAATTCGTCATAAAATTATTTTACTAAATTTTTTCTGCTCAAAGTTAACTGCAATCTGTTCCTTAATAATGTAATGTAAAATAACAAGTAAAAAATCTGAAGGTTTTGAAAAAATTCTTATATTTAATGCCAAAGAAAGTTGAAAAACATAGATTTTACGACCACTTTACCCGACCTGCCCCTATTTATTTCTTCACAGCTAATAAGTGCCACAGCGTATTTACCCTGTGAAATTAATTACATACTTTTTAATCGAAATATTTCGTCAAATAGTTTTCTAAGTTCTTAACTAACACATTAAAAAAATCAGTGACTTTATTCTTGAATTTTACTGCTTTTCTGAAGCGAAACTCTAAGGGAGCAATCTGAACAAGATGTAAGTTCAAAACCCAGCATCAGTTTCAAAACTATCTATGTCCCTTTCATCGCTAAAATACTCTTTATAGAACCCTTGCTGATATGTATCCTGAAAAAGGGGAATTTAAAGGCTGTCCCGGCAAAGTGCCATCAGAATATTGGTAAAAATGGTTGCTGGGATGGAGTTTATAGAGAATGGTACTTATAAGTACCGTCAGTAGATAAAGGGTTAATAAAATGGAAGAAATTTTAGGGCAAAAGACTCATTTTCAAATATTATTTAAGTTCCACAAAATTCAACTCACCGATAGTTGTTGTTTTCAAATGGGCTGCGTATAGTATATCGGCTCTTAACCATAGTAGACCTAGTGCGGTCCCAGAAATGGGAACCAAGTCTTTCAGCGGCACCAGAATGAGTGTGGTGCCATTTGCCGCATCTTTTTGACGCTTAGTTTTCCCCTAGATGGCGACACCTGAGCTCTAATTGATGCAACCTGCACTGTAGGAATTTCAATTTAGCCGAGTTTCCATTCCAAACGGATACTCAAGGGATCTTTAACATGCCGCATAATCGTACGACATGGGCGTTGACGATTTTTCTGCAGCTGGGAAATCTACCGACTTGGGCGTAGGAGGCCTGCGCCTTACCACTACACCACCCTGTCGGCTACTCACCGATAGTAGAAGGCCTGCAAATAATTTTAGCGTCAGAAAATATGGATTTGTGTGTCTCGATTTGAATTCGGCCCCATTGCGCTCATAAATATAGCTGTTTGTACTTCTGCAGCCGATTTCATACTAAGTTAAGTGACAGTTGAATGAAACTTAAATTGTTTGTTTCAACACAATATTCTCATTTTTCAATCCATTGTTCCAAAGAAACCTTCACTCAAACTCTTATTATAATTGCTTTTAATATTACTGCTTAATAGCAACAAACTCTTTTTGACAATGAGTTTTATATTTACTATTACCCAATAATTTACTGAAGGAAGACATGTTGCCATCCGCTATCTATATCAATATAACATTACAATTATAAATGAGGCTTGCCTCGCAAAAGAAAAGGGGAAATAATGAACTAATAATATAGTGCTTCCAAAATATTTTGATTGATGACACAAAAACTCGTCAATAGCTACTAAACAAAAAAAGTAAGAAAATCGGCTGAAAAAAAAAATGTATCTTAGCTGTTTTGTTTTGGCCCATTTATATATAGATTATTGTATTTCTAAATCAATTGAATTTTCAATGCAATAAAAATATCGACATTGTTAATGGCGACCTTCATTCAAACGATTTACGCTAATGTGCAGATAAAAACGTTTTAAAGGTGAAACGGGTATTCCGCAACAAATGAGCTTTTCTATCAAATCGTACATTGCACAGATGCCTTTAAATTGCAATGATTAAATTCAGTGCGTATAAAATCACTTTTTTATAGTAATTTTAAACAATGGAAGATTGCTAACTGTTTTGCAACTATTGAGTTCTGCAAATTTTTCATTCGCTATTCTAAAATCGGAAGAATACCATTTTTTAGCGTACTTTCTAGTAAAAGGTTTTAAAAAATAAAAAGAGAAAAAAGTCCCAATGTGTAGTGAAAATATCTTTAAAAAAGTCAAACATAAATTAAATGATTAAATAAAGATTGGAATTTAAAAAATTAGAAAAACAATCTTTTTCTAATTTTTTAGCTTTGAAATTGAAAGCTAAAAAATTTGAAAATAGGGCATGGGTAAAATCTGTGTCTGTCGCTCTGTCTATATGCCTATCCGTACCCTAATTAGAGCCGTTAATGTTAAGATTTTTTGAACCGGTCAAAATTGAAGAAAAAATTGTTGAAATCAAAAATTAAAAAATCTGGGTATTAAGTGTCGTTGCCGAGATTTTTCGAACGCATTTTTATTCCTTTTTAAAAAATATTACTGTTCCTCCAAAAGTTATTAGGGGGGGGGGGGATTCAATGAGGCGACTTGGAAGTTCCATAGACATACATTTTCCCATCTCTAAACCACTTTCAAATTTTCCGTTTTTCAATATTTATTAAATTACTTAATCTATTTTTGATCTTGTTTTCGATATTTTTGCGATACGTCTTTCTTTTTAATTTTTGCGAGAAAGTAGGGTAAAAAGGGAAATATTATTTACATGGCACTTGAATAAATTCAACGTAAATAAAAAGCTTTACAAAGCAAGAAAGAACAAAAACCATAAATAAAGTGTACAGTTTATATTTACCATACATTTAAATTGTACATTGTTAAAAGTTTTCCGTGAGAAGTTTGAAAATATATTTCTTATAGCAGATAAACTTATTTCCATATTTTATTAAAAATAGCGCAGTGGGTGGACCCGCACACCCTGCATTTCACACACCACCCCCTCCCATAGCCGCTATTTTTAACAACATTGGAATTTTGAAATCCATTTTTTTGGTCACCTCCTCTTTCATCGCAATCAGTGATATCAGCTAAAGTAAAGCTTCTGTTCACGCCATAAGTTATCTGAATGAAAAAAATATATATAAAGTAAATGAAATCGTGAATTTTTTTCTGTGAGTCTAAAATTAGAAACACTCACTCAATCCGAAATAGATTCTGTAATTCTTATCAGCACGTTGCTAAATATGACAAGGCATGGCGTGATGTGATAGATTGCATTGGCGTGACTAAATTTATGAACAACAGTTTTAATTTTTCGTTTATCTAACATTTTAAAGCGTGGCACCACTTTGTCACGCATTCGGTTTGTGTGTTTGTCAGTGCTTCGATGCTGGAACGTACATTTTACCCACATGCTTACTTATTTTCTTTATAAAGATAGGGTTTCCCTTTTCTTTAAATGTTTCGCAATGTTCTAAAGGTTGAGGGGCATTAGACAAGTCTTACAAAAAGACTCGTTGTATAACTGTTCGGAAACTCCCTGTAAAATACAAAGGAAAAAATTGATTAAACGCCAAATAAAAACAATCTTCTCTCGTCTCAGTCGCCTGACACCGCGCCAATAGCGGGAACTTTCTAAATGTGACGTCAAATGTGAAGGTATATCGTGAGGTCATATAAAGATGATGAAAAATTTCTGCTAAGCTCTTTCGCCATTAACATCGCGAGATCTTTTCAGCTGCTGACTTTTCCTCTATCAGTCGCTCTGCTTCTTTCAAGCTGATCAAGAATAATCGTGGTTTCTAACGAGCGCAAATGTTTTGGTGACAGCTCTGAAATCTATTTCGGTTTGATTTTTAACTGCACTTTCGAGCTTTTAGTTCTTTGAATCAGTCGCAAACATGCCAGATTTCCCGGCAAACAATAACACGGAGGAAGTACCTAATGAGAATAACCGAACTTCAAAATTAAAATTCCAAAACCTCAAAATTGAAAGCATGGACGATTACAACAAACTGTATAAACTTTCCGTAGAAAATCCGGAAGTTTTCTGGGGCAGCATTGCGAATGAATTTGCATGGAAGACTGAGCCGTCAGGAAATTTTTATGAGTTCAATTTTAACCCCAGCAAAGGACCGATTAGTATAAAGTGGATGGCCAATGCCGAGACTAATATCTGTTACAATGCCTTGGATTTGAATGTGCAAAACGGTCTAGGAAATAAAATTGCGTACTTTTGGTAAGTTTTGCAGCTTTATAAGAAATCACCGATTTTTTTTAACAGTATGATTCTTTGCTTAGGTTTGTATTGTTATTAATTAAATTCATATCATGTAAACTTCATCGTATAGAACAACCAAGGCTGAACTTGATCCAGTTTACTGTTACTGATCGGTTTACTGTTACCAGTTTACTGTTACTGTACGGTAACGGTTACGATCAAGTTCAGCCTTGGAACAAGATATATCTACAAATTTTCAAGAAATGTGTTAAATATGTTGCGACTTTGAAATACCGTTCCTCAAATTCATAGCATGAAGGCGTTTACATCTTTACAACTTATCGCGTTAACAAATGATCGAGTAATTTGACGCTTAGATATAAGACTATTAAATTTGTTTGCAAATTTGCGAACTCGGTGCTCGTTGTAAGTTTACCAATTAAGTGACATTTAAAAGGTTTTCATGGCATTTAACGTTTCTGTAAAGTGACAGTTTTCCAAAAATATCTGTTGGAGAGAAGAACGCAAAAAGATTTTGAAGGATTATATCGTTCAAATAAATATATTAGTACGTCGGATATTATACTCAAAAGAAATTCTTGGCATTGAAACTTTATTTTAAAATTCTAAAATAATTTATTTTTTTCCTCAGAAAACTTGTGTAAGTTTTTTAGAGTTTCGATTCACTCTAAAAGGACACATTTTATAAAATTTTCTCGCGAGAATAATTTATTAGTTGATTTTAAAAAAAAAAAAAAAAATCCTATTCAATCTTTTATAAAGCAATGTTTATGAGATTGCTGTGAATCAATGTAAAATTACTTTTCTTTCACTTTAATTATTAATGCATTTTTAAAAATGCTTCTCTAACTATTAACTATTTTTTAAAATACTGATAGGCTAACCTCACTGTTAAAAAGAAAGAAAGAAAAAAATTAAAGAAAAAGAATCATTCAGATGAGTGATGAAAATTAACTTTGAACTTGACAGTTTTATCTTTGAAGCAAAAACTTTCAAAAAGTTTTGAGTTCTCATAAATGTCAGGTTTTGTTATTTTTAGTTTCATAAATTCACCTAGTTTGGGTCAGAGTTTTTATTTATTTATTCTTTTAACATAATTATTAAGATAATAATTTTTAAATTAAAATTAATGTGCTTTTGAAAATTTAATTTTGACAAATTAAAATAATGATTTTTTTCTTCTCAAGAAGTAAGAGTAATTTTAAACTTTGATCTTGTGATGAGGTTTTCTTCTCCTAATGCTAGTTCATATCTGTTTTTCGTATATTTTTACTTATGATTAGTTTAATCTTTTTTCTATATTCACCTCACTATGACACGTGTAGAACTTTTGAACCAGGAATTACTACTCATTAAAATTGTTTAATTGAAAGATATTTGGGTAATTCAATAATATCTGTACGGCTAAAAATATATTAAAGTGTTGTGAAAGAAAATATTCACGTCACCTTATTTTTTAACGGCTTGTCTTATTTTTAACAATTTAATTTTAAGCAATTCGTATAAGTGACTGTTGAATTTTCCTTTTCATAAGAATAATCTTTGAATTTTGCTTTTTAAAGTAATCAAAGAGAGGTATTTTATGCTTGACGTTTGTAAAAATATTGTTTGCAATCATTATGTTTATGTTACTGAGTGACGTTGTTTGCACCAGACGTGGCTTGGGAGAAAAAATATAGGGTAGCTGTACGATTTGGTAGCAGGTAAACTCCTAGGAGAGCCCACCCCGTTTCAAAATCGCCAATTTGGCGCCCATCTCGCAGAAAGATAGAAGCTGGGTTTCGATCAAATCAGGGTTACCGAGATTGCGTGCTCATCGCCAACCATGCCAATGGGGTGGGCTCTCCTAAGATTCAACCACAATTTATTTTGTTTTGGCACTTTGTGCTTTATTTACGTTGTGTTTTCCTTGTACTCAAATAATCATCCATGTTCTGTTTCAAAAGTACAATAAATTGCCATATCGTTCGATAATAACGACTGCGAATGATGGGAAAAAAAACTGTCGAGAAGTACAGATCGGCCCTCAAAAAAGAGAGCTTTGACTGGCAGAGTGTCAAGAAGAATCCATTCATGCTCGAGGGAGGAACTGCTGGTACCGAAAATGTGCCGTTTCTGTTCTCGTTTTAGCATACTTGATTTCTTCCGAACTGATGCTATATGCCAGTTTATAAATTCAGTTGCTTTCAACTCACAGAGAAGCAAACATTCTGATTCGCATGGTAATAAACGCACCTGCAAAACGAACTTCCCGAAAATTGGAATGGATTCATCCTTTTCTGACATGCGCAGAAGCGTCAAAGTTTCAGAACTTTGTGGTCGAACAGTGTACATTCGCTTACCACATAATCCCAAATTTTTAAATCAGATCTATTTTACACGCCAGTCCAGTCCCCCCCCCCCCCCCCCGCATCATTTTTGTGAAAGAGGAATTTTCTCCCATCTAGATTTTTAGCATTCTTTTCTATCTTTGATTACTTATAGGTTTATTCTGAATTCAGTTCGTAATTAACTATGAATTGTAAAAAGTAATAATGCACGCTTATTTAAGCACAAATGAGCATTAAAATGCAGACATATGTGTCGGATTTGCTTGAAATCCATTTTTCAATGCAATAGAGGAGCTTCTAGATGCGACAACATCCAAATGAAGCAGACAAAGCAACAAAAAGACGGCTTATACAGCCAAAGATTCACCAGCAAACCAATTAAAATAAAGGCAGCGTGGAAGTAGAAATAACCGGAAAGGCACCAATAAGAAAGCAGCAAACGAACCCAGTTAAAAGTACTCAAAGTAAAAAAGGAATATCAGATATAACAAAGAAAAAAAGACTACAGCATGCATAAAAATGCGACAATACATGAAAAAATGTAAAAACATTAAAATGTTTGTTTGTTCTTGTGCTTAAATGAGCTTGCAATTATTACTTTTTACAGTTTGCTTGTGCACAAAGTCTCTTTACTTTTTTTAAACTATGAATTGTTTTGAAAAGAAAAAGAAAAAAATTGCATCTTTCACTTCAAGTGTCATGTTATTTGACTAAAATTTGGCAAGGTGAAAATTTACAGGCAGTGCAAATGGCACATTTGAAGCGGACTCTTGCCGACTGAGTCTGGAATTAAGATGCAAATTCATAATTCTGCAGAAGATGTGAAGGAAAAAATCGCGCCTTCTTTGAAATGGACATTTTAAACATAGAACGGGAGATCCAATATATATTTTGTTATAAATAAGATCAATCGCTTGCCTGGAAAGGTAGGACGAATGTTATGGGGGCCACCTTAGAGTTGGTATAGTTCGACCTTGGAATTTTGACATTTGGACGGTTCTGCGCATGGCAGAGAAGAACGAATCCATTCGAGTTTCAGGGAAGTTCGTTTTGCAGGCGCGTATGTTTAATACGCGAATCAGAATGTTTGCTTTTATGTTTGTTGAAAGCACCCAAATTTATAAACTGGTGTATAGCATCAGTTCCTAAAAAAAAAGTAAAGCTAAACGAACTAGAACGAGAACAAAAACGGCTTTTTCCTTATACCGGAAGTTCTGTCCTTGAACATGAAGGGATTCTTCTTGGCACTCTGCCAGGCAGATTGCTTTGGATGACGGTAGAACTGTGTCTGGGGGAGGGGGAAGAATAAGAAAAGAAAACTGTACCCTATAAGAAGAAATTACTATTTTTTTCTATCCTTTGAATTTTTCTCGGTAAGACATTAAAACAAGGCGCTGCTTATGGACAAAGCAAAATGTTCAACACGAATTTAAAAGGTCATCTCTACTCAATCAATAATTATCCGCTTCCAAGAGTACATCATGATAACATTCACAGGGATATTTTTAATCTATTAATGTGTTGTTGATGACGCTGTTATTGACGGACTGAAAGTGTAATTTTAGAATAAATAACTTTAAAAATAAAGTGATTTTTGTTGTCTGAAGTTGTCAAACAACTTTGATGGAAGATAATATAATGTTTGAAGAGTTTTAGGAATCTGTAGTAATTCTATTTTATTTATGGAAAATGTTTGATGAAAGGCATGTATGACTCGTCTTCAGTAAGTTAGGAACTAACCTTGAGATAGTTAACCTTTAGGTTACGGCGCTCGAGCTCCCGAAATTCTCTCATACAACGGCAAAACTGCGGAATATTTTTTCCCCTCAGTGTAACCACGGGGGTCCTTAACTCCCATTATACCTCTTTTGAGTGTGATTGACTTCATTAGAAGGGTTGCCAAAATATAAACTTTTGTTAGTCAGTTGCTATTTTTTTGCTCCCAATCGCCAATTCGAAGTAATTATATGATTTCTAAAGTTAATTTCCGTAAGAAAGTAAAAAAATAAGAAATCAAAACAATAATAAAAATTTGAAAACATGCAGCTTTTTTTCTTCCTCATTTAAACTACAGCTTATTCTTGAAGTCTAATGGGAGTTTCCCTATGTTTGTCTAAAAAATTTTGCTAAGCAAAAAAAGGCAATCAAAATTTCTGTCCAAATTAGAGTTAAAATTAACAATAAAATGTGATGTTTCATATAGTTGAATAGTAGTGACCTTTCATTGTTTTAGAGCATCAATATATATATATAATTTTATTTTTTTGCGATTTTTCTGCTCTGACATTTGATTTGCTTTCTTTCGGGACTTGTACGTAATTTGCCTAGTTGACAAACATCTCGTAAAACATTTTCAGTATATTATTAGTACACGAATTCTATAATTCGCAGCGGTTTCATGAACTGAACAAGGAAGTAAAGTATCTCCTCATTGCTGAAACTGATATCCTCATAACGAATTTACTTTATCCTAATTCACTTAAAAATTGCAGGTATGAATAGACAATTTTTCTTTTATTCTATTTTCACCCCAATGACTTGTTGATTTACTCGCATAGTAACTGGAAAGTGGTCATTCACCGAAGATGAACAGAATTCGCTTCAAACTGTCTGTTGTACTTCTAAAAAACCCCTGTCTGCTGATGGCTCCGGGGGGAGGTCCTTTGTTAACAAAAGCAAGACTCGATGTGCAGCTATTGTACTTAATTTCCCTTCACTACCGATGGTTTATCTTTATCCAGGACCTTCTTTTGCTTCACTGCTGTATTTTTAGTTGAATGCACTTACAAGAATGTATGACATGGGGTGGACGCTTAGTATTACAACTTCGACACGCGTAGCGTACATGTGATTTTTATTAGAAAACCAAGAAAGGAAGAAATATAAACATAGTATGTTACCTCCAGCGCATCGAGCTGCTAATTGGATTATTCCAGGGCGGCAGATCTCTGAGTGCTACAGAATAACTCTTTTTAAAATTAATACCAAAAGATGACAAATATTGAAAGTTTTATTCAGGCCCGTCATTTCAATATTTTCTGCGGGGGGGGGGGGGGGTGACCAAAGGGAATATATTAAATTTATTGATAAAAAGCAACAACACGTAATAATACGTAAACACACGTATAAATACATTATAAATCTAAAAGTCAGGTCTCCACGCCCCCCTCCCCCCCGAGATCGTTCAAGTGATTGGCTATGTTTCATTGAGTATTTATATGACTATAAATGTTATCCGTCGATTAAATGTGTGTCTAAAACAGAAACATTCCAAATACTCGCCAGACAGTAAATCAGCGCCGCGTATTTCGCCAAGAATAGTCGCGAGGACAGGAAATGCTAATAACTCTCGATTACTTTCTCACCTCCTGGTGATTTCCTTCCGCTCAGGAAGGGGACGAAAGGTCTGGTACATATGCTGTACCGCAGCCGTAAGGAAGGCCAAACTTTTTTGCGGTACATATGCTGTACCGCCGTAATTTAAAGGTTAATTGCCTTTGGGGGGTGTAGTAAAATAAGAAAAGGGGACTGTCGCAATCGTAATGTGGGAAACGGTAGGAGAAACGTTGTTCAAAATTTAAATTAAACCAATGAATATCTTTCAAATGTTTGAAATCACATAACAATAGAAATAAGTGAATTTCAAATTTTGTACGTATTCTTCCTAAGACAGTCACAGCTTTTACGCATTAACGGGAAAACGATTTATTTAAAATCTTTTTTACACTCCGTACTAATGTGTATATAAATTTAACATTTCGTTTTTCTTTTACGCGTTAGCGATTTTAAATCACACTCTTGTAACATTATTTTCGTGAACTTCCTCTCGCATCACATGAACCCCTGGGGGTTCGCGAATCACTGGTTGGGAAACGCTATTCGAATACCTACTAAGAATGTGAGCTTCTACAATCAGGAAGATCGCAACTAAAATAAAATTTTAAAAAAAATAAATTTCAAATGTCAGCAAATCTAAAAAGCACTTGGACGACCAGAAAATGAAAGAGTTAACAATCTGAAAAAAAAAAGAAAAAAAAAAAAAACAATCATCGCTCTATTCGAATGCAACGCTACCGCTCACGAATGGATTTTTCTTTTTCTTTTTTTAATTTTTTTCTTCTGGATACTTCTATGATTGAAAAACACGTTTATAGGTGTGCATAGCTTTGTATAATTTAATGCTGAGGTTTCCAGAGTGGATGCCACACCAAGAGATGAAAGGCACCGCTATGTGTCCGTGACATTAAATCTTCTTTGTTGTTGAGCAAGCAAAATATTTTTGTCCAAAATCGTACAAATGTATAATTATCATACGCACCACGGATACTGATCGTTTACGAAAGTCGAGACTATCCGTCGAGAAGATTCTATTCGGAAAAGGGCAATGGGCACTTTTCGAAATTATATTTTACGCTGTCATTTTTTGCATTTCCCTGATGGTGACATATTCTATTTCTATTTTGAATCTTTAACACAAAAGAGAGAGAGAGAAAACCTAGTGAGTTTATTATTCTTAAAAAAACCATTTCCTAATCTTTATTCATCCTCTCACCCCTATTTCGATGAAATCGAAGCAGACCTGACGCATGCGCAAATTCCAGGAAAGTCTCGGCTAAGAAAATCGGACAGTAGATATTATATGACTAGTGCGCCATGACTAAATACTAATTCTTACCAAGGATGCGACGACTTGAAAAGTTTTAGGAACTCCGGCTTTAATGAAAATAATTTCAAAATTATTTCTTTTCTCTATTAACGGAGAAATAATGGACGCACATTAGCAGTTTTTATCTGTACAAATTCCCTAAATAATTATTCGCCGCAGTTAACTTTGTACAAATATCAGAAGAATTATTCGAATAAATACTCAAAACGATTATTTAAAAACTTTTAAGAATTTTATAAAATCCTCTAACGAAGAGGAATCAAAAAGTAACTTTTGAAAAAAAGTTGTCTCCTCCGAAAAATTAAGCTTTGTTAAAATGTTCAGTTTACTAAGAAAACTGAAAGGGAATTAGTTATTCAGGGTAACTTTGAACCATAGGAATAAACTTTGAACGACGTCGTATTTTTTACTATATTTGGCTTAATTTAAAAATTGCGAGTATAAAACTGATTTATAACCTATTTAGCTGAGTGCAGCGCTCTTCTAGTTTCATTTTTTAGTCAAATATATTAAAAGATGTAACATGGTTCAAAGTTAGCCTGAATGACTGCAGTTGAAGTGGAAGCAGCTCCGTATAAAAGATATAGCATGGTTTCCACTTGTGATCTTTTCTCTTACAGGGAAGGTAATGACGAAGATGACAGATGCTCCATTACATACCGACAACTGTTAAAACAAGTCTGTAAATTCGCAAATGTGCTGAAAGACAAAGGTATTTATCCCTATTTTTATTTCAAATCGTTTGGGGAAATGCTTCCTTAAAATGAGTTCCCAAATTGATCTTTTCTGCACTTTTTCTGTGTTTTTAACAGGTGTGAAGAAAAGAGATCGTGTTACCATATACATGCCCATGATAATTGAAGCGGTCGTAGCTATGCTCGCTTGTAGTAGAGTAGGAGCTACTCATAATGTTGTGGTGAGTTGGATTTCTAATATATAAGCCGCTTAAGTGTCTGTTTGTCACCGATAGCTTCTTCCGAATTTCGTATTCCGAGAAAACTGCATGGTGCTGCCATCTACACAATTGTTTCTATAATGAAATCGACTAATAATCAAAACATCATCGCTATATTTGCAATCTCCGTTAAAAATTTATGTAAACCCGAATTTAATTTAATCCTTCTTTCTTTGTTTTAATTTTTTTATCGTCTACGCTTTTATATATATTAAAGTGGCAGCGCTCTTTTTTTCCAGTTTTATTCAAACTATTGTTTTGACGATGATTCTGTTGGATATAAATAATTCACGAACAATTTGATTATATAGTAAATAATATTTTTCTTTTAGATTATTATAACTTAGATGTTCTTTTTTTTCGGTAAGAATATTTTTCTCCGAAGTTATTATATCGCTCTGTTATTTGCCAACTGTTGCATTTGCAAAACGACAGTTTTTCAGGAGAGTGGTTTAAAGTTTTTTAAGACAGTTTTTATTTTTTACCATTTGTCCCGTTGCATCGACAATGTTTTTTTGTCCATATAAAAATCCTGACTATCCTTCCCTTAAATATGGTTATAATAAATAATATGTGTGCCTCTAAGTTCTCCTGTAATTAATTTTTTAACGCAGTTACAACAGTTGGACCTAAAAAAATAAGTGCGCTTTACTGTTTTATAAGGCAATGTAACTATTTGACCCTCAAATAGGGTCGGTAACTTGATTGTTTTATGGACCAATATAACTTTTTTCTACGTAAAAAGGACAACTAATGGGTCGATTTGGGCGACATTAACACAAGAAAAGAATCAAAATTGCATAAAAAAGGAATATATTTTTATTTTAAATCACAAATAATTAAATTTAAATCACAAGTAATAATTATTGCACTAGGCTTGGTAACAATAGTTATATAAACTAAACATAAGTAAGTAAATCAAACACAAAGTAAGTAAATAAAACACTCCCCACTTTGGGGACGACCTTTAGACACCCTGGTAAAACGATGCATAGCATTGAGGGATGAGGCCTTTCTTCAAAAGACTCGGTAGTCCCGCTTTCTATTTATCTGCAACTAGCAGTGGGTTTAGATAGGCAGGCATTAATTTTCCTGCACTCCTTTTTGGAGGTTTCTACGTCTTCATTATCCATACTACTTGCTTCTTTTTCATCGTCCAAAAACTCTTTCTTGTTATTCTTGCGAGAATTAGATCTTCGTTGCTGTGCGTCATTTTCAACCGTTTCGTTCTGTACCTTCTTCCTTTTCTGCTCATCAGGAAGAATTACCTCGAACTCTGACTCCGTAGGTGTTTTTCCACTTCAAGACGTACGGCTCTTTCTTCTCCACGAGCATTACATGTCGATCTTGTAACTTTACTTTAGGTCCCTTCTTGAGATCTCTAATGGTTAGGAAATCCATCAGCAAAGATAATTTTCTGAATATTGACGTTAAAAGGTTACATGTGACATTACAGCTCTCCGCTGAAAGCTTCATTCAGCAACGATAGGTACAGAATTTATTGCCAATGGTTACATTGGCGCATGGGAGGGACCTAGTATAAAGATACAACTGTTTACTTACAAATTTTTGCGATCCTTCCTCTTCCGGATGTCAAACTAAAACTGAAACATTGACCATAGCACCTGTCTTCTGCTACATCCCGCGCATTTTTCCCGCTCAAATCCAACAGTCACAGTGAATTCTAGCGGGAATTCAGATGTAACACTTGTACGTAAAAATAGAGAAAAAAAAAAAGAAAATTTTTGATGTAAAATTTTTTTTTTTTTTTTTGGAGCTGCAACACCTGGCAAATAACAGAACGATATGTTTATTATTTATTCATTAAACTTTACTGTTCTACCTGATAAATATCTCTTTGATTTTATGTGAATTTCCGGTTACTGGGAGAAAGGTATATTTATAATATCTAGAACAGCGGTCATTTCGTATGACCGCCGGGCTTACTAGTTTATTATATGTTGACAGATATATTTGAGGTGTCATTATTGGTGCTCGCATGAGAAGACTGACAATATTTACTCTCTTCTGGCATCTTCTCAATCGTTTTCACTAAGCAGAAAGTTCCTGAAACATGTGTGTATTTACTTTTGGTTCTGCCTGCTGCAGTGAAATAATCGTTGATTGTTGAAATAACTTGCGTATTTTGAGACATTAGTTTTTCAAATTGGTGTATACGAAATTGTGTAGAAGGTAAAAGTCAACCAAAATAGCATGGACTGCAGATTTTATTTACATTACGAGCTGTAAAATGTTCCACGAAAATTCAGAAAATTATGTATTAATCCGACCGTTTGATCAGTTCATTTTTTTTCCTAGTGCAATTTATTCTGTTCTGATCTAAAAGAAAAGAAGAGAGCAAGATTCAAGTTACAAAAATGATCCAAATAGACGACTAAAATTCTAAAAACATTGAAGACCATTCCCAAGCCAAGCTCCTTCGAATTGCGGTTGTGATTTTCTTTCCAGTTTCCTACTAAAGCCAATTTTCGTGTAAAATGGATTAAGAGATTAAAAACCCCAAGGCTGATGTCGTCTACATCAAAAATATCAAGTGCATGAGTAACTACTTATACTGCAGGTGCTCTTGAAAGATTTCGAGTAATCGGAGTAAGAATTGAAACAAAAAAAAAAAAAAAAAATAGTTCCACGTTTTAGAATGATTTCTAATTGCTTTTTCTTAAGCAGATCATTACGAAAAGAGGAAGTACTAAAACTAACATTCCACTCTACGCATGCTTAATGTTCTACATTCAAGGAAATTCAATTTCATACGCACTATCAAGGTTCAACACGAATGCGGCAATGAAATTTTCTTTGCTGTATGCAGCTTTGGAGCAACGCCTATCGTTAATCAATCGACTAAATTTTGACCAACTAAAGTTACATAATACTTCGCTAGTAGCTTTTCCAGAGATGACAGTGTAGAGGGATTTGTTTTAATAGGGCATTTGCAAGTTTTACTTCACAAATAGATTTCCCGAAGGAGAAAAAAGAAAACAAATAATATGGAGTCTTAAAGTTTTGAAACTAAAATATTTTATCTTGGTTGATATCATGTGTATATTTTTTAGCTGTTGGCTTCTGATAATTGCCAACCTTGCCAACCGAGAGATTGGCACCATCTCTGTCAGCGGCACCACAATGAGTGTGGTACCATCGCCGCATGAGAATTTCGACGTCCGGTTTTTCCACCTGAAAGGGCAAACACACGGACTGTTGATGCGAAATGGCACTAGGAGTTTAATTTAGCGGAGAGCATCCAAGCCAAATGTCTACTCAAGGGCTCTCTTACATGCCGCACAATCATACGACATGGGCGCAGACGATTTTCTGCATCTTGGAAATCCACCGACACTGCCAATCTCGATCATCTAACCTGGGGCGTACGAGCTCCGCGCCTTACCACGACGCCATCATGCCGGCTCATGTTCATAATACCCTATTCCTTTCTTGATATAAACCAAATGTATTTTACGTTAAAAAACCACAAAATACATAATACATAGATGTAAAAATATTGTTTTTCTCAAGCCAGGAAAGAGTTGCAACCGCCCCCTGCATAATTTTAGATATGCTTTAAGTGATTTTTTTTTCTTTACAGTTTGGTGGATTTTCATCAGAATCGCTGGCAGAAAGAATTCTGGATTCGAAGAGTTCGGTTTTGGTGACTGCAGGTAAATTTGAACATTCGAAGTTCTTGCCCTGTTTTTTTTCTTCAGTATCTTGAACACTGATAATTCTAACCAAAACAATTTAGTTCCCTGAAAATATGAATAGAGTTTAGTTATCGTATGTATCGTTTGCAGTTTATTTGAATCAAGCTGGTCAAATGCTGTATAAATATAAATTCGCTGAAAAATATTGGTGCTTTAACATTTTCTCTTAATGTCTAAAACGGTTGTTCCAAAAACTAAGAAAAATGAATAATATGAGAACAATGTTCACATTAGTGAGGAATATACATATGGGATTAACAATATTATAAGGCTGAAATGTGCAAATAAATTGCGTGCACTTGTTTCAGGTTTACATGGGACCTCTTCGTTAACGAAAAGATATAAGCTTCAGGGATGTATTGCAGTGAGATATTCAAAACCTTAAATATCGCAACATCAATGTTACGGGACTTATACACTACTTGACTTCTGAACAGCTTAATTTTTGTTATTATTATTTTCAATTTATGATAAATTTAATATTTGATGGATGTGGATGAAATCTCGTTATTTGTAATATCTTTAATGCTTCTGATATCTTAAAATTTCCGAATTATATGTCAATAAATGACAACAATAAACTACTCCGAGATCAGAACGGAGCCGGAGCAAGTTCTTAGAAGTCAGAACGAAGCTGGAGTGGAGCAACTGGAAAAAAGGGCTTCTCCAGTTCTCTGCAAAGTACTGGAACAATGTCCGAAATTTTATCAAGGGCAAGAAAAATATTAAATCATCCTTAACTTGTCAAATCGGTTATAGAAACAAAGACATTCTAATCTGTTGACCCAAGTATTGAAAGATGTGGAGGATGAAAATGTTAAGGAAGCTTTTTTTTTATGCAGCTCCTAACTAAAAAACGTGTTTCCAAGGTAGAATTTGAATTATCGTACTTGTAGATCACTTTCACGTGTACCATTAGTTATCTATCAATAAAAGAATGATTTTAGCTTCATTGCGGGAATTCTTCTTATTCATCAATTCTTCATCAAATACAATTATATTCCGAAAGTGACACTATATGTACCCTGTTTTGACTTTTCTCAGTTTTTTTTTATTCTATAGCTTTATGTACCAAATGGAGTTATTGAACATAATTTAAATACTAATGGATCACGGCTTACTAGATTAACAGTCCGAAGAACTGTTTGGTCACGTGACACAATTCAGTACTTTGATTCGATGTAAGCGCACAAAAAAAGTCAAAACCAGTTTTATTCCCCTCAATGGGTTGGATCAAGTCACGCGGTCAGAGTCCTCTGGTATTTAGTATCTAGCTGGCCGTGCCTGCTTAAAGCGTTAAGCAATTTTATTCGCGCAACTCCCAGATACATTGAATAAGTAGCAGTTCTGTATTTCATTACACTATTTATTTTCGGTTCTCCTATAATCGGTTGAATTATTGTTTTATGTTTTCAATTCAGATGGAGCATGGCGTGGAGACAAACTCATCAACTTGAAACAACTTGCAGATGGAGCTGTTAGACAGTGCCATTTGAAGTAACTTTTCCTTCGTAGTTTTTATGCACGGTTAAAAAGTGTTCAAGCATTAACGCGTTGTTCATTAACCTTAAATTACAATATAGTATTTCAATGATATGATTGCTCAGATATTTTTTCTTTTTTTAACAGCAATAAAAAAAATTGGAATATGCAATTAACTCGCATATTTTCACATACTCAAGTACAACTCACATCTCATATTTTATTTTTGAATTTTTTTGCTTCTTATAATGTTGTGCTGTCGAAAAAAAATCTCTATTTTCAACTTAATAGATTGGCAAGTCTGAATCAATTTCTTCTTCAAATAACCCTTGATGGATTCCGTTGATTTATTTCTAATACGGAAGCATTTCTCAACTTACTTATATTAGTACTTCGATATAGGAAGAAACAATCCTCTACGTGCACTTGTTATAACGAAATTCGATATAACAAGGAATGTGTTGTATCAACCAAAGCCAAGAAAAAGATTTCAAAGTCAAATACTCATCTCATTTTTTGACGTGTTCTTATCTTTAACTGTCCAGTATGTCTGTACAGTTATTTTAAGGCCTTTTACTGCATAGAAACTCCGCGCCAAGACATGTGCCAGTTGAGATTTTTTTCTTAAACATCTACACTCCTAGCGATAGGCCAACTGCCAAGAGATAAAACGAAGAATGTATGGGTTGATAACCTCTTTTTTACGGAAAGGAAGATCCCCTCTTATCGCAAAAGGGTTATGTGTAATGTTTTGTTTTTATTCTTAAGGATGACGACCTCCGTTATAATGAACTTCAGCGTCTGTTGAAGTGGTTTTAGTAATCGAATGTGCACATAAATAAACAGTGTCGTATCTGCAAAAAATCGTTTTTTTTTTTAAATTTTCATATCAAAATTTTCAGCTTTTTTTGCTCTTTATATTGGGAATACTGCCTTGGGTAAGTGTTCAAAAATTAAGGCTAGAGGCCAACTTAATTTTTTTGGTGCAATATTGTAATAACTGCTTTTTATAGTTATTTCCAATTATTTTGACATTAACATCCATCATGCTAGAGAAAACTAGAACAATAACTATTTTCTGAACAAAATCGATTATAATAATCATTGAAGCAAATAAGGTAATTAAATAATACAAATTGTAAAACGTTCAAACTCCTCTCTTGAAAAAGGTCCATTTTGCAGATATGACACTGTTCATTTCTATCAGCGATATATAGGATTGTCTGAACAGTAAATGAATATGTACGTATGTATATGCTTAAGAGCAATTTCATTTTTTAAAAATTACAACATTTTTCGAAAATATGTAGCATTTAATACATGACAGTAAAATAATTTATACGTATATGTGGAAATATTGTTAAAAAAAAGTTGGCTGGGGGGGGGGGGTGAATGGCCCTGCTTCAGGTGTTTTTGAGTGTGCAAATAAAAAGTGGCAAAGACCTGTGGAGTAACAAATTTTTCCAGTCACTAACCTTGTAAGATTTCGATTTTAATAACCACTCAGGTGTCGCATACCTTGGAATTGCATGGTAGGACACCCCCTCCTCCCATGGTTGTCATCCCGTCTGGAAAAAACCTTCTGAATATTCATTTACTACAGTTGGCTCGTTCATTGGTCGGTTAATTTATATAAAGTTGTCACGGAAACATAGCTTTACACTATTTCATAAAATAATCTTATTTCCTGAAATAATGCTGCTTATTAATGGTCACGTATTTTTTGCATATTTTAAGCAACAAAAACTTCAAGATATGTTTTCTATTGCAAAATAAATAACTCTTAGAAGCAAACAATGAATTAGGTAGTAGAGAAAAACTCCGAAAGTTTTAAGAAACTTCCCTTTTTGGGGTGTCGTGCCCGAAGCTAACAGGTCTGAAGCTCACAGTAGGAGAAACGTGGCTCTAGCTCACATAGACCAGCATCTCGTGTCAAAAGCTCACAAATACTTTTCGTACCCAACTCTCTTGTCCCCCCCCCCCCCCATCCGAAGTGGGCGGACACGAGGAAGATGGTTTATTCTGCTTATTTTGAACTTAATTATAGATAAATGGGGATTTTTTAAAATAAATTAAATAATAATTTTGGTGAGATTTATGATAAATTTTTCCTCACGCTTTTACCCCAGGCTTGAGACTGGGCAGTGTCAGTTAGGACTCAGGCGGTTTAAAAGGTACAGGCAGTTTCCCCTTTGTCTGTCTCTCTTTTTTTATGCTGCAGACTGTAAACTTGCTATTGTCGTGTTTACCATTATTTAAATTATCCCATTTCCAGATTATTCCACTTTTTGTCTCGTAACTTAGTGAGGCCAAACACTTGTGTAGGTTATTAGACCGTCTGTAGTCTTGCATAATGTTTTCAATTTTTTGATCCAATTGTGCATAAACTTTTATTCCCTTTACTCCTGCGCTGCAATTTCTTTTGCTCTTAACTGGGTTGGATACTTTTACCGATTGATCTTTCAAAGACTTTAGAAATTGCATATTTGTTTTTTTTCTTCTTTTTTGGGTGATTTCGCACCAAAGGCGACAAAGAAAAAAAACTTGTCTTTTCTTATCTACGCAAGCGTAAGGCAGATTTTTGCTTTCAAAAATATGCTCTGCGGTTGCGCAGATGCGGAAAGACAAGTATTTTTTTTTGTCTTTGTCGCCTTTGTTGTGAAGGCACCCTAATACTTTCTTTTGGTGAAACAATACGTCAATTTGTAACTTTGCTTCCCGTTTTTGTCCTTAGTCACTTGCAAGTAAAATGCGTCGTTGTACGACATCTAGGAGAAGCTCACAACAACAATATCAATGGCTACAATTCCCCTCAAAGAGGGAAGAGGATAACTCCAGAACTTCACGTAAGTAACTATACGTTGCTATGATTGGCCGAGGTTACTCATAACTCACCCAGTCAAGAATAATGACACTTGTGTAGGTTATTAGACCGGTTATTAGACACTTGTGTAGGTTATAAGTCGAAAATCCACGAGTATGATTCAATTCGCCATTCACTACCGCAATTTTTGTCATTTTGCCGTGAATACGCCTTTAAATTTGCTACCATACGGGAGCAATCCAAAAAATCTAATGATAACAAAATCGGGAGATACAGTTTGGCGTCGTAGTTTCGAATTTATCCTCTACATCCAAAATTAAATAATACCACTGGATAGCTAAAGGATCAAAGAATTCATTACGATAAGCGAGAACAGGGACGCATAGCGGGTGGTAAAGAGGGAAGCGCCGCCATTTTGAGGTTATTTTGCAGCGTATCGAAATTTGCAGTTATTATAGCTTTTGATTCGTAGCAGCTACGATGTTCGTTTAAGTTTTAATCATCAGCTGCCGTCAAAGTCTATCGATTTTATATGAAACATTAGTTTAAAGTAGTGGCAGTGAATATAATAAGGTGTTAGAATAAAAAAAATATCAAATATATAGATAATGTCGGCTTATACGCGTCGAAAAGCCAAAACTATAAAGTTATTAATTAATAAAGTCATATTGTAACATAATAACTATTTGCGTCCTTGCTTATATTCTAAATACATAAATAAACATATTTTATTTAAAATATATAACCCGTTGCATAAACGTATTCACGTACAACACACGGCCGTGCCCGCGACACAGCCATACCCCACATTTTTTTGTAAGTATGGAGCAGTGACATTTCTGTAGCAAAACTCGCTACTCTGCAACGGAAGTAACGCTCTACTTGTTTACATGCGTAAATGAAATTTAGCTCTCCTGAAAAATGAGGTATTTTGACTTGTGTTACTTTTCTTGCTCGGTTGCAATATGTTTACCATGATTTTTTGATAAAATGCATATCCACATTTTAATAATATACACATTTTGATTTTGACTCGCAGTCAAAAAAAAAAAAGGCAATGACAGATGATCTTTGATATCTTTTACGGCTTTGTAAAAAATAAATTCTTGTTCACAGAATGAAATTCTCAAAGTTTTTGATATTTGTTAACTTTTTTAATGCCCAACGTAAGCGACAACCAACCGGCCTCAAACAGCAGGCTTCCTTTGACTCATAAGGGTAAACACGGAAAATAATTTGAAAATTTAAGTTATAATAGAACTTTACGACAACAGTGTTTTTTAGTTTAACAGAACTGAAAGCTCCCGCCAGTTAATAAAGGATATTAAGCTACCGTTAAAAACATTAATTTTTGCAAGTTGGTTGCTCAAAACCGATGGTGAATACTGTAAGCTTGGGGTAATTAAGACATTTTAAACCGTTCTTTGTTTTTTTTTTTTTTTTTTGCTTCAAAATTTATTATTACGAAAATTTACTGTTTTTCATTACAATCTCCCGCAGTCAACTCAGAGCCCAAATGCCAATTTGAAACGGGCAACTTGACGGGATTCAGCCCCCCCCCCCAGGGCGGTACATCCTGGTCATATAGCTGAAAATCGGATTGAAAGCACTTCAAATTTAGGTTATGTATTATTCAAAGTTAAATTATGCCAATTTGCCTCGAAACATGTAACTAGAGAATAATTTTAAATGTCTGAAGAATGTATATAGAAGGCAGTGGGAAGTCTGTTCATGTCTCAGCCCAATAGTGGACATGGGCTTGAATTCGAGATCGTGATGGCTAGTTGTGGTAGTCTAGTTAACTATCGTGTGCGTTTATTTCTCCTAGACAACAAATTTCTGCTTTGAAGTTTAGATGCTTTAAATACTAATTTAGCAGTGATAGAATGTAGAACCACACACAATATTCTGGAAAGTAACCAAGAACAAAATCTGTTAGTAGTCTACCTACCTGCATTTTACATTATTTTCTGTCTATGGTTTTGAAGTTGGCTCTAGAATAATATTGTGAAGTACTCGAGTTTTCTAAGCATAACTTTACCATCATCTAATTTTTATAGTGTTACGTACAACTTATCTTCACATCCTTGAAAAAAGTTGCATTCGTGTAAGTTTTCGACAATAGGCTGCTTACTTCTTTTTGATGTACTGTTTACCCAACTTAACTAATCATTAAAAATACCAAGTTTTAAAAAATATTTAGTAGAAGTTTGAGCAAAATTATTAATCTATTTGTTCGTGTAATTGATGAAAACAAATTCCTCCTTTGATTTTGCAGATAGCGTGGAATTCCGATGTCGATAGCTGGTGGCACGAAGAAATGGCTGCTGCTCCTGTTACTTGTGAACCAGAATGGGTTGAAGCGGAACATCCACTGTTCATTCTTTACACCAGGTAAAAATCGTGCATTGGGGCAAAAGCTATTTTAATCTCTAGTTTTTTCAAAGTATTAAATTCATTTCGTCAAACCATACGTCAAATAAATGCATGCACTTTCTCCTAGTGGCTCAACTGGCAAACCCAAAGGTGTAGTCCACTCTACTGCAGGATATATGTTGTACGCAGCAACTACATTTCAATTCGTATTTGCCCACAAATCAAAGGATGTATATTTCTGTACGGCAGATATTGGTTGGATAACTGGCCACACGTATGGCGTTTACGGTCCACTACTTCAAGGAGCTACTAGCGTTTTGGTAAGACTTTGTCCTTCCTTGATATAAACATTAAATTCTGAAAGAAAAGATTTTTCTTTTGAAACGATCAAGTACATGAGAATGAAGAGCTTATTGATGTTCTTTGCTTTTATGATCATCGTGGATTAAATATCGCTTTACAGTTTCAGGGAATTCCTACTTACCCCGATCCAGGAAGATTCTGGGCTGTTATAGAACGCTACAATGTTAGTAAATTTTACACAGCTCCTACTGCAATTCGAACATTAATGAAATATGGAGATTCTTATGTAAAAAAGTAAGTTTTACGGGCAACTTTTCTTAAAATTTGCTATTAAAATAACGGTATTCCAACTATTTGTACTAGGGAAGGGATTATCATACCTTGGCCTAAATCGTTAAGCAATTATATATATTTTCCCCTTTATCAAGCATTAATGGATATAGTAACATTCAAGGAATTGCATAAATCTATCAGTTTAGAGTTTGGATGTAATCGAGTAAGATCGTAGGAACAGTGGCGTAACTAAGGGGAGGCCCACCCGGTGTCGCTCGTTGTGTGTCGCCCCATGTCGCTCCCTCGGCGGCCCACCCCTAGGTGGGGGCGGCCTGCCCCGGGTGTCAGCCGTTCTGGCGTGACACCCGTCCACGAAGGGGGAAACAATAAACCTTTAAAAAGCTCCATATAATGAAATAAATACCTTGAACTGGATTTTTTGTTCTATCATTTTCATTTCTACTTTTAACTGAGCAAGTGGTCTCCAAACAAAAATATTCAAAGCGGTATTTTACTGCTAAACACACCACTGCCGTCAACAAATACTTGAAATATTATAACTCCCATGATACGAATGATATTTTCTTCTGCTTTTTTGCTAGGCTTTCTTCTATGCATTTCTTCTTCTTCGTTTTTTTTTTTTGGGGGGGGGGGGAGGGGTGACACCATCGATAACCGCCCCGGGTGTCACCTATGCTAGGAATGTATTGGTGGGTAAAAGCGTAGGGATGTTTCTTTTTCAAGTTCAAAGAGGCAAAAAGTAAGTATCAGTGGCTGTATCAGTATTTCGTGTTTGTCAATAAAAAGTTCTATCTTAAACACTCAGGGACGTAACTAGGGGGGGGGGGGCAGACGGGGCGTATGCCCGGGGCGCCAGATTATTTTAGGGGCGCTAAATTGACTAAATGTGTGTTTGCCTAAATACATATACTTTTTTTTGTGTATCTAAGAGGGGAGGGGGTGCTAAATCCTGGTCTTGCCCCAGTTAGAAAATGACCTAGTTACATCCCTGTAAACACTTACGGGGGTGTCGATCCAGGGGCAAAACATAGCACAAAAATTTACGGCCCACTTTTAAGGTATCGGTAACCATTCATCAACGGCTGCGTAAGTCACAATTACAGAACGTTCTTTAAACCTTCGAGTTTAGTTAGCAACAGAGCGAATTCCTTTTTCATAGTTTAGTGACATATAAATTTTGCTATTGAAAAATATACCATTCGTTCATTGCAGCTTGCTTAGGAAGCTCTAAAATAACATTACGATATCATTCATTTTTATGCTGCAAACTGATTATTATTTGTATTTATGTTAATTTGTACCTTAAAATGTGAATAATGTCTTTATGAAATAATTTCACATAGATAACTACTCCGAAGTTGGTATCAATAGATGCAAAATTGTGGAACTCAATAGCAAATACTCGAAGCAGTAACATATGAGAAGTTGATAAGCACACCACTAATTATCGCAATTCTAAACAAACTTTTGAACTAAACCTTAAAAAAAAAAAAAAAAATAATCGCAAAAAAGTTCGATCTAAGAAAAGATTCGATAAACTTTTAGGCCACTGATTAAAGCGTTTTACGGACATTTAAGTTAGCTGACATGACTAACATTTAATTTTTTTGTCTAACATGTAAAATTTAAGAGGAGATTTTGTACAGCTCAAGGTAGATTCAATCTTTTAAGCTCTTTAATAATAATTTTTACAGGTATAATTTGGATTCACTGGAAGTTTTGGGATCAGTTGGTGAGCCTATAAATCCAGAGGCCTGGCAATGGTACTACAGAGTAGTTGGAGGAGGAAATTGTGCAATCGTTGATACATTTTGGCAATCTGAAACTGTAAGAAATGTTTATAGTATTTTATTCTCTTTCAAATAATCTTCGAACGGAATTTTTGTAAAGAACTGCCTTATATTTTGTTTAAATGATCTACTAAGCGTACATTCTGGGTATAACACAGTTGAGAATGACCGTGTGATTTTTAAGAACTGAGCCTTTGCTTTGCAAAGCTATTTTTTCATTGAATGAAGATATGTCAGATTCAAATGTTTCTCCTTTTAAAGTATGATGCATTTTTCTTTGATTCAGTTGTAAGGGGTTAATTTATAGCAAATGAAGTGCGGGTGGGGGCGCAATGGACTTCAGAACTTACGTCATACATAAATAGCATGAATTCCGTATAATTTGTAAAAATTCGCATTAAAACTTTGATCATGAAGAGCGAGATAACTCGTCTTCCAGAAACATTCACTGCACTCTAGGGAAGAAAATTCGTTCTCTACGCAAGGTTTTTCTATATTATTGCAGCGTATCCAGCAACATTTTCCTCAACATTTGAGCACATGCCTGTCCGTAATATTTTGTCTTTACAACATTTCTAAAGATGTCGCTAGTAGCACAATTTTTAGAGCCTTTGTGACATTTTTAAAACATTGAAGTTTGATTTGCACTCTTATTATTACGTTTCTCATATTTTATAAATATTTGTTGTGAGAAAAAAAGGAGTGAAAGAAAATTAGACAATAAAAAAAAAAAAAAACACATTATAGCCTGCTATATGTGTAGTACCTTGATTTGAAAAATTTTATACTTCAGAAAGGCTCTAATTTATGCGATATTTAAGAGTTATTTTTATGTAAACACAAATAAATTATTATAGTGAGTATTGTTATCGACTGCGATTGATTATTATTTTCAAAAGTAAAATAAACAAGTTTTAAGAGAGTTTGCCTTTTGCTTCAATTTTAGCGCGGCGAGGGAACTCTTCGCGCGGAGGATTGGAAAAAGGCGCGTAGTTGCAACGATGGAAGTGTTAAATTGGAAAGAACTGCAGGAGCTGACCTCCCGAAGCTCCATGTACATGAATCCTTATTCAACTGCCTTAATTCTTTTTATAAATGTTGCCGTACGTGATCATCTTCATTCAGCCAAACATGCCGGCTCTTGATATTCCGCAGTAAATTTTTGTCTCTATTTCAGATGAAAATAGTAGTTTATTTTGTCTTTGGGTGCTTTCACACCAAAGGATACAAAGACAAAATACTTGTCTGTCCTCTTCTGTGCAAGCGCAGAGCACATTTTTGAAGGCAGAAATATGTTATGCCCCCAGAGAGGTTTTCGTGTTCTACGTTTCGCTGGACTTGTAATTTTTTCACTCAGAGAGGTTCTCGTGTTCTACTTTTAGTTTGAATGCCGCGTTTCTGGACTTTGCTGATTTCTTAATCTTCGGACTTATCGAGTTCGCGCTATTCGATATAGAAAAATGGAGAAATATTGTCTTTGTTACCTTTAGTGTGAAAGCACCGCTCAAGATGTTGGTGAAACACGAGTAAAACGTCACAAGCACCATCAGAATATTGAAACGCTTTCTCATCCCCTCTTTAAAAAAATGGAATCCTTCAATACTTCTGAAAACAGAAGTCTTCCTGTATGAATGTTCAAATGGTAGGGGGGGGGGGGGCACTGATGGTACATGCATAAAAGGCTTGCTTTTACGAAAGGTACATAGATGTCCCATTGTGGTCGATCGAAGGGTTAAGGTCCCATAATGGCATCAACAAAGAATGTTCTAATACGTGAAAATTCAGTGAGAGGAAAGCGATTATGACATGAAAGAACTCGTTTTAATCCGTTTATCCCATAGCTCAAATCATCCTAAATTTTGCGATGATCTGCTAAGAAGCTCGGCTAACTTTCTAGCATAAAAAATTGTAAAACAAGTGCGTGAATCGAGAAAACTATCTGGATTGTTCTAACTTCACATAATTGTTTAATAATCACAGAAATGTTATTATTACAATAACTTAATTTATTGCAATTCTCTGAAGTGTTTCCTTCCCTTCCACCTGACAAACATTTTCCCAAAACTGAAAATCGTAAAATGCTCTAAGAAATCCCGGAAATTTTCTTAAGACTGTTTGGTGACTTTAATTTATCTATTCTCGGTACTATCCGTCATTATTTGTAGATAGAAATTAAGTTTTGTGCTTTATTCTGAGAAAATTTCCTTGAAAATTAACATAAGTTTTTATAATTTACGCTAGATTTACCAGGCCGTTTTCAACCATTCCCAAACTTTTATTTTATACCACGTTGCTACTACTTATAATAAAACTCTTAGTCACATTAACTTGTTCTCCTTACAGTGTATCAGAAAAAACCAATGCCATTGAAAGTTGCACTATAATTAGTAACAAATTATGCAAAAATAGAAGCTTCGAAACAGACAAAATGACTGGACTGGTAAATCTAGTGTTAATAGGCTTTAAATCCTTTCTTTTAAAAGCCATACCTAAAAATAAAGAATCTCAATCTAATCATTAGATTCATGGAAGAGATTTCAGTATCTGATTTAAAGTCGCTGAACCAGTTGATAAACAGACGTTAACCTATTGAATAATCCCATTACATAAAATGACTTTCATAAATGAAAACGATCTAAATTCGTCCTATTTCAGCAGTTGCATTTCAGATTCCCCCCCCCCCCCCTTAAGTTATGAAGCGTATTAAACTACACAAATTTTATGAGAAGTCATGAATCAGACCCGTCAAACGGGATGGGGGGGGGGGTTCAATTGTCCCCCCTGACTTTTAGAAATGCATTGAATTTAACCATGTGTTTCCGTATTTTTTGTTTTGTTTTTACCTATAATATGCACTGAATATATATCTTTTGTCCCTCCCCCTGTAAAATTTTGAAATGACAGGCGTATCGTAAATGCAATGTATCATTTAACTTATATTTTTATGAAACATAAACTTGTCAATCTTGAAAAATAATTAGAATTAAAATGTTTCAGATCATTACATTAATCTGCCTCAAAACTCTTTTTCCGATTCTTTTTTTACTTATCATGAAAGTATCAATATTCAGACACATAAATCCTCATAATATGCACAAAAAAGGGGAAAAATACAAAAAATAATAAATATTATACACAATTAGCACAACATTTATAATGGATGAGTTCCAATTTATCATATGCAAGTATTTTTCACTTTATAATTAACTTTATTTATTTACTAAATCCATTAAAAAAATCTCAGTTCGACCTTGATCACATGTCAGGAGATTATGTAACACTTTTATAACGTTAACTGCTAGTGTTCCGTATGAAATGTTTTACCTAATAAAAGAAATTTTTCTTAACAGTAACTTTTCATTTGTATGGTCTTGCAAAGTTTGATTGTTTTACATTTCACTCATTTGCAACAACAACGTCATAGCTCAAATAATTATGATTTTTGAGTTAATTGTACATAATGATTGCAAACCTCAATCATCCCTATAGTATTGACTCAAAAACTATGATTGTAAGAGTTACGACGTTGTTGCAGCAAATGAGCGAGTTCATCTACTGAGTACCTTAAAGCATATTTATTAATCATCCATTCTGACAAGCTAAGTATAATTTTTCAATGTCAGGCTCCTTCCATGCAAGATTAACAAACAATGCAGATGAATTTACTGGAGGGAATTTAAATAATTGGCTGATGTCACGAGCTAACAAGTACCATCTTTAAAACTGATATGTCATCCATTGTTTAACGAGCTCACCAAAATGGGTTTTTTGCTTGGGAAAACAAAATTTTGCTGTCAAAAAATGAAGCATCAAGGAAAAGAAATTATTTTAACCAATAAATACACTTCTGTCTTACGTTCTGTGGTTACAATTTGAAATTCCCATTAAATGATTAACTATTAATTCATGCTGATGTTGTAACCTCAAAGACAATGAAATTTCTCATTTTTTTAAATAAGCAACTTTGTAAGTAAATTACCCATAATTTGTTCGAGGAAGCAAGCTAGTAAAGAAAGGAATATGTTTCATTCGATTTTTTTTTATTGTTGCGAAATGCTGAAGGCACGCACTGCGAACATCTGAAATTGCTGAGGATATTATCAAGGAAAAAAGGGTTAATACACAATGGGCGTTTCTTACTCACAGAAAAAAAGAAGTTAGACGAGCTTAAATTAGCAGCTCCCCAGATATGTTGCTATGCAAAATCGTTGGTTGGTCTTGACTGGAAGTTAATTTGGGAATTTTAGTGAATCCTCTCAGTAATGTTGAGCAAAAGCGAGTATTTAATAAAACCAAAACAGTACAAAAAGAATTAAATTTGTTATAATAATAATTTAACTTTGTGCAAGTAAACAGTAATAAAAGATAATTTCACGTTAAAGAACGTACAAATAAGCATTAAAATGCAGACATATGTTTCGGGATTGCTTGGAATTTCATTTGGATGTTTTGCATCTAGAAGCTCCCTGTCGCATTGAAAAAGGGTTTCCAAGCAATCCCGAAACATATGTCTGCATTTTAATGCTTATTTGTGCTTTAGTAACGCGAAATTATTTTTTATTACAATTAAATTTGTTCTGTTTTTTTTTTTTTTTTTTTGAGAAAAATACTTTTTAGATATGGAGAGAAAATTTTAAAATATATATATATTCTAATATCTCCATAACTTTAAAAAATGATAGATAAATAAAATTGATTCTGAAAACAAATATTTTTTAAATCCTCACAGTTTATGATCGTGGTTTTATGTAATACCTTCGTAAACGACTTCAGAAAAATTGATTCAATTTGAAGATTTTAATCAACTAGTAACAAAGCTGGAAATAAAGACCGCGTTTTCTCTATTTGTAATGAGGTGAAAACAGTTAATTTATGCATATTTTTAAAATGGAGTTGCATTAATACCTCACTCTCCCATAAATGAGATTTTATCTCGGGAGATCCCTTCAGATTCGATCCTTTCCCCAAAAAAATTTGTTTGCTCCCACTTTTAGAACCCACTTGTAGATCCGTTGTCAAGCTGGATAACTATTCCCAACTTCCCGTGCTCAAGACAGGTGTTTCAAGTCGGTGAATGAGTTATAAATATCTTGAAGAATGTCTTAACAGAATAACTATGTACAACAGCCAGAAGCGCATTCGAAAGATACATTGTCTTTATTTTTTAAAATACTTTACTGAAGGAGTTTGTTCAAAGAGTAGATTACAGAACAGTTTGAAACATGACTAAAAGAGTTCCAGACTTGGTTTGATGTGACGAAAATCTTACAAATACTTTTAATTCGTTAGTCTCGTTTAATACTGCTCTCAACTCCAATTTAAACATTTAAAAATGTACTTGTCTCACATGTTTTTAAGTGCATTAAGTTAAAACAACTCTTATACCCTCGGTGTCCGTTTAAAAATGATAGGTAATTGATTTGTAATGAAATTTAAAAATTCTGGTAAAACAAAAATAAGAAAACTAAAGCATGCAATTTTCATTTCGATGATTTTGAATTAAAAAAAAACATATTTTGTTATCAGAGCAGCGACTAGAGGGGAAGGGGGGCGACCACCCTGAACCCTCGGCATTAGCCCAGGATTTCCAATCTTAATATGTTTGAAGTCAGTTAACTGCCCCCCCCCCCCCGAAATAAAAGGCTAATACCCCTAAAAATTTCAATGGTGCCATGACTTTCTCCCTTGAGTCCCACTAATACTTTCATTTTTGTTTTCAAATTAAAAAAATATTATCTTGAAAACGGCAAGACGAGGGGAGACAATTCGAGTCGAAAAAAGCCGGTTTGTTTATTTTATGAATTTTTTTTAATTAGTTTCTATGATTATGCTATTGGGATGGTTTTTTTGTGCAAGTTTTTTCATATCGATTACATGCCAATATTGTCAACTGCATTATACATATTTTTAATATCGATTAAAATATCTCACAAGAGTTAACAATTGTTCTTTGGTATCAGGGAGGACATGTGATAACCCCATTACCTGGCTGCACTGAACTAAAGCCTGGTTCAGCTGTAAGTATTTTAGCTGTTAAAAATATTTTTGTTATGCCGATAGCTAATATTGTGCGTAAAGTGACTGTTTTTTAAAGCAATGCTGTGTTTTTAGACTTTTCCTTTCTTTGGAGTCGTTCCTGCTATTTTAGATGAGCAAGGAAAAGAGATTGAAGGTCCAGGGGAAGGCTATTTAGTAAGTTTGCCATTGCCATTCTATTACAATAAAATTAGCATTCATTAAAAAAGTAATAAAAAGCATTTTAGGTAATGAATTGAATACGTCAAACTGTAGGAAATTAAAGTCTTAGACTTGAGCAAGTATAAAGTTATAATAAAATTCCAATTCTAATTTGCGTGACATATTTCGCTCAGTGGGGCTTTCGTGTGATCATCGAGCAGCGCCCTTGTCTTAGGTGTCATAGTTATTTAAAACTCCTGGAAAATTTAGCTGGTTTTGCTTCATTCATCTATATATATAAAAATGAATGTATGTGTGTTTGTCCTTTATGCATTACTACATCATTCATCCGATCGCCATGAAACTTTGGGAAGTTGTTGAGTACACTCCTGCGAAGGTTTCTAGACCCGTTAGAAAAAAATCCGACAGGTAGTTCCTTTTTTATTCCAAATTTACTCAAATTTCTACATAAATGCTCCAATATGGGGGTGGTAAATACCTTGCACATATCAATATAATATATCGATTGAAAGCGCTGATTTTTATGCACAAGATGAAATTTGTTCGAAGTTTCCAAGTCATAAAGAACGCCAGTTATAAGCTTTTTAGTTCGATTTCTTAAGGCTTACCTGGATCCAAAAATAATAATTAGCAGTTTCCTCAACTCTGAAATCTATTTTTATATTGAAATTAGTGTTTGCTTAATTTCAATATAAAACTTATTTTTCAAAATAGAGAGACATGAGTTTAGTTTTCAACGGAAAAACAATAAGAAAGCATACCTTCGATTGAAAGTTTTTCTCAAATTAGCAATAGGTTTAAAATTCGAGATTGAACTTGATAAAAGTATTGTTTCCCCGATTTAACGATTTCCTTGACTTAGCAATATCATTTAAATAAATATCGCCAGAATAGGAATACGTTTGGTTTATACTAGATTTCAAATAACGTGGCGAATATGACACGCTACAATTTGACTTTTTAATGAGTCATTGGCGATAAATCGGAACTCACTAACGAAATTGCGCATACATTTTTTAGGTAAGGTTAAAATTCAGCACGAGCAGCCCCGTACGGGTACCTCTAGGTTTCAATATGAAACTTATTTTTCAAAATAGTTCAGTTTAATAAAGACAAAGCAATAATAAAGCATATTTTCGATTTAAAGTTTTTCTCAAATTAGCAATAGTTTTTAAATTCGAGATTGAACTTGACAAAAGTTCCGTCTCCCCGATTTTACGATTTCCTTGACTTAGCAATAGCATTTAAATAAATATCGCCTCGAAAATTTCACGGACGTATAGTTTATTCTAAACTTCAAATAACGTACACGCTTTAATTTGACTTTTTAAATTAGGCGTTGGTGATAAACCGGCAATAAAGAATACTAACAAAATTGTGCATGCGTTTTTTAGGTATGGTGTACAGTATCATTTAACTATATAAATATTATCACCTACTATTTCATCTCTATGGTACCGCTAGCGAAGCTTCATTTCATCATAAAACTTATCTTTCGGTTAGCGAGACAACAGTTCACCATGGCTGGGAAATAAAATAAATATGATACTGCAATTTCATTCTTACAATCAATCTAAGATCATCGCCAAGACAAAGACTCATTCCAGATGAAAAGTAACGCAACAAATGACGCCGTGCTGCAATTTGGCAGTTTTAATTACCCTCTGGTGATAAATCCGACCCTACTGATGGAATTGTTCCCAAGTTTTCTTAATTGATCCTTCTACATGTTATATTACTTTTTCAAGCATTGCATTGACAATGTGTAATGTTTTTTTTTTTTTACAAATAGACACACGATGTTTTTCAAACAATGCAGGCTTTATACCGCAGGAGATTTTTTTTATACTCTTAGCAAGAACAGCGCCGAAGGCGACGTTTTTAAAATTCAGCCCGAGCAACGCCGTGCGGGCACCGCTAGTTAAGAAATAAAATTTATAATATTTAAGCTAAAGTTGTCGATCGATCTGAACTTAGCAGGCACAGTATACTGTATATTTTAGCCATCGTATTATGTACATGATACTGCAGACATAACAGAATACTTTACCAGAATTTAAGAACTTTCCTAAACTCTCACTCCCCTCCACTCAACGACTAATAAATGACCGTATTTTATGGATCATGAGACGTCACCTTAATTTTTAAACTACTTCCCTGAAGATTTTTCATTAAATTAAAAGCCAGACCGAAAAATATTTTTTAAATAGTTTATAAAACATCTTTAAAATCCCAGAAAATCATCGTTTGCATAACGTCTCTTCTCTGTAGCATTTTAAAAATTGACGGGAATTTTAATTCAAGCAAACACTGGACTGAACACTTTAATATCAATTTCAAGTCTAAGGCGCACCTGAATTTTTGAGGCACGTTTTTGAAGAAAAAAAAAAGCATCTTCCAGTCCGTAAAATACGGTAATTATGTGAAGTTTCTAAAAGAAGAACTTTTGCCTTCATACTAGTTCTGTAAATACAGAGCAAATTTCAGTAAATAAAGTTGAAGCTAAGTGGTTATGTCGTAACAGTAATATGTGTCGTAACGGTAAACAGAAGGGAAAAATAGAGATAGTTAAGTTAGGGATTATTCATAAATGATGTCACGCTTCGAGGGGGGGGGGGTTCGTGAAATTGGGACAAAGTGTGACAAGGGGGAGGGGGTAACAAGAAGTGTGACATCGTGCATTATGTAATATAGCGGGACCTGTGACAAAGGGGGGAGGGGGGTCCGCTGAAGTGTGACATATTGTGATAAAGGGGGGAGGGGGGTCAAATATATGGGAAAAAAGCGTGACATCATTTATGAACGGCCCCTTAGCTAGAAATTCGATGTGAAAATTCCATTCAAACTCCATTTATTCTTATGTTCAGTAGAAGCATAAAAAAACATGTTTTATTTAAATGAAAGAAACCCAACTGACTTCAAATATTTCTCTGTATTTGAAATGGTATGAAAAAATTATTACAGCTTCAAGTTAACATTATTAAACCGGAAGAAGATGCAGAAGCATAAATTTGACACATTTTTTCAGTTTTTCAACATTTTTTGCGTGTTTGATATTTACTTTTAGAGTTCTTTTTAAATATATGGATAAGAACTTTTGATCACTCTATTTCTTTGTACAGTAATAGCCTAAAAAGAAGATGGCTTCTTTTGCATCTTATTCGGTACGAGATTTTATCTAATTAAAAATAATAATAATAAAAATATTAGAGAAATGTATTATAACGTGTTTAACAAAAGACGCCACTAAATTGTTGCTCATTTTATTCGTACCGTTTATAGGAGTAATTTAACTCGGGATGGCATAAATTAAAAGCATCGCATTTTTTCTTTTCATAAATAAAATGTGTTCCGAATTCACAGAAAGCTTTGAGAACTTTTTCACGAACAAAGGGGTTGATAAATTTCAACTTTAACAATGGTGTGAAAAACTGCAAAACATACCGACACGTCGAAGAAAATTGTAGGGCAGCAAGCAGAAGAGTTCTCAAATCTGGAAAAATTAAATCTTGCTGTCGCTTCCCTTATCCAATTTGATTGAAATTTTCACTTCACTTGGTTTCCGTCAAGCGTGCAGCCATTTTAAAAGGTACTATGAAAAAAAAAAAAAAAAAATTGAAATCACCATATATTTGTTCCTACTTCATGAGTATTACGATGAGAATCAGTTTTCTCTGCATTGGTACTGTGCCAGCTGAAAAACAAGTTGTACAGAAATTTGTATCGAGAATTTGAGTGAGGGCTTTAGAGTCAAAATTGGCAGCAATGTTACCGAGTTGGTGATGCATTTAAAAACAAAACCTTTTATGTCATCGAAAAACGAGAAAGGTCTCTAGATTCTGGAACCTTTATAGTACGAGATATTGTTCGTTTACAAAAGTTGCGAAAACCCGTGGAAGGATTCGTTTGGGAAAATGGGTGATGCCTTCAGACTGGACAAATCCTTATATTTCAGACGCACATTTGTTGTTTTTCCCCGATTTTGATTACTCCGTTTCTAATTTAAATCTTTAGCAGAAAAAGAATGAAGTTACTTTGTGATTCTTCATAAAAAGTAAACATTTTCTCTTGTCATTCCTATTTTTATGACATTGAAGCTGACCTGATGCATGTGTAAATTCGAGGAAGTTCCCGGCGAAGAAAATCAGCAAATACCGATAAATTTCTTTAAAAACTTATTTACTACTTGGCTTCAGGTCTCAGGTGTGAAAGCGAGCTACTGCATGGTTCTGCTAACATGACGCCCGGACTCGTGGGAACTCATTTCTTCTGAGGGGGGAGGGGAGTAGTATTCCTATATCAAGGACCCACAGAGGGAGGGGGACGGTCATGTCGCAATTGTCAATTTTGGTCTTGCGCAGCTTTTAAGGGGCCTTCTATTTGGAGGGTCAGGGTATAGTTCTTCGGGGGGAGGGGGCGGGTGCCATCACTCTTGGTTAATGGACACTCCTGCTTACATTGGCACAGCCAATAACCATCACAGTACTCTATCGGCGAAGTTCAACCGGATGAGATTAGCTTGTGTTTAAAAATCACGTAGAATATATTCCGGTAGTATGTTCTCCGTGATTTTTTTTTAATTGTACAATTATCTGTGTGAATAAAACAGTTCCATGTGAATAATCGTTATTTCAAGCATGTTTGGCGTTTATTAAAATGTGTTCGGTTGTTCAGCATTTGGATCTGGTCACCGTTGTTGTGACGATGCAAAAATATTAAATTCCTAACTTAAAACTAGAAAGCTATAGTCACTGCCAGTAATCATCTCTGCTTTCGCATAGAAAAAAAAATTTCTGAAAGGTTTTCGTCGAACAATACTGGAACGTAAAGGCTTAAAATTTCTATAATAATAATATAGTATACCATAGCTGTGCCAAACCTTCCTTATTTTGCAGAAGCTTTCTTCGTTTAATCCCCATTTTCTGCTTTTCTGCATTAATAAGATCTTCCTCATTTTTGCTAAGAGTAATAAAGTATGACACGCTACTCTTTAGGCACATCCAGATTAAGATGCACATGCATATGCATTGAAAAACCGAGTTTGAACTGAATTTTTGCTGCATGCTCTAGGAATGTTTCCTAACCGTCCATAGACTGCAAAATAATCACAAATGCTCGGCGCGCCTCTTTAGCTTAGACCAATCGGCTCAGAACCCATACTATCTTCGGCGCGGCATCTGGTTTATAATTTAGCTATGTTTTCCACTTCATGGTGATATATTTGAACATGACGATTTTTTGCACAAGATTGCTTATTTCTTGTGCAAAAAATCAAGAAATTCACTTGCTTACAAGTTTTTACTTTTTAAATTTGCAGCATTTTGTTTCATACTAGAGATAATCAAATGTCTTGAACGGTCTTATTAATAATCATGGCAAAAGATTTGTTTATATAATATAATTGGACCAAATCCCTCATTTTATAAACATGGGCTTTGTAAAAACAAATTGTAAATATTCAGTAATGATGATAAAACTTAATTTTTAGTTTACTTTAATCATCTATGGTGTAATATGGCATTGCGTAAAATCTTCTGCAAGTTTAAGTAATTTCTTCTGCAAATTTTTAGATTATCTTCTGCATTTTTTGAAATAAGGGTCGGCAGGTATGGTATACAGTAAAAATCGCTTAAGACGCTCCCGTTTCAGACGCTTTCCTGCTTAAGATGCTCTCTTCTGTCAGTCACAAGACATTTCCAATACTAATTAATGCAAAATCCACCTGTTAAGACGCTTTGTTCTTACGCGGTTTTTTCGGATAAGACCCTCCAGCGAAAAATCAGTTCAGCGATATCATCGAAACATGAAATGTAGCAAATCAACTAAATTGATGTTCTAGGTTCCATTAATTACATCAGCTCTGCTTGGGATAAAATTAGACAAGACATAAAAAGAAACTGCTTTCGGAAAGCAACGTTTGGTTGCTTGCTGGAATGATTCAGAACAAGCTGACAGCTCAGGTCTAGAAGATGAGGACTTGCAACCATTGGAAATTTTTCCCGATTGTTGCAACTGTCGGCGATAACCTTGTGACCAGGAACACTCGCACTTTGCATTGATCGCTGCTTCAACGATTATGGAGAATGAGAAAGAGAAGGGGAAAGAGGTTGATGATGAACAAGAAATCGACGAGGAACCCTGGTGCCGACACCTACAGTTACTGCAGACTAGCAATACTTGGGAGAAATACAAAAATTATAGAACATGCCGAATAATTCCTCTTTGGAACATGTTGAAGAGATGTTGCAGATGTCCCCACCAAAACTAATAATTTTTTTGCTGCAGCCCGCATCCAGAATCTCAAACAACTTAAAA
This sequence comes from Octonoba sinensis, assembly GCA_038502835.1. Taxonomy (NCBI): domain Eukaryota; kingdom Metazoa; phylum Arthropoda; class Arachnida; order Araneae; family Uloboridae; genus Octonoba; species Octonoba sinensis. The sequence goes on from CM076600.1 coordinate 41,321,699, forward strand.
TAGATACTTTCTTTCGCAGTACATCAGAAAAGTAAGAAAACTTCAATAAAATAATTTTTATAAAAAAACAGAACCGACTTCAAATTAAAAATTGCGCTAAAAAGTAAAAAATAAATTCATTCTTTAAACAACATCGATGTGACTTTTAAACATAGTTTTAGAAGTCGGTGCAAAATTAGGATAGATAAAATATTTTGTAATCATGAATCAATTACAAATACATATATATTTCCGCAGAATTAGCAACAGTTCCAATATGAAGTAGCAAATGGTATAATGGTAATTAGACCCATAATTTTGCACAACTTCTAAAACTATGTTTAAAAGTCACATTGATGTTGTTTAAAGAATGAATTTATTTTTTACTTTTCAGCGCAATTTTTAATTTGAAGTCGGTTCTGTTTTTTTTATAAAAATTATTTTATTTTATTCTTTTTAGTGTAAATACATTTTGTATATAAATACTCTATTTCTTAAAAAATCCATATCAAAGGGCAAAACTTCTTTAAATTAATGGCACTAAAAACTAATCATTTGCATGATAAATTCCCTTTTGAAGTCTATTTTAGCAAACAAACTGATTGGATTAATTTTTGCCACAGAGAAGCCTTCAGTCAAACTCTTGCTGTAGCCCATGACAACAAACATGTTTTTAACAATGCTTTTATATTTATTAATAGATTTCCCAACAAAGAAAAATCAAGCCAAGCCTTTTCTTGGAAAAATTAAAATAAAAAATACTTATTTTTCACTCGTAACGTTTTTTCTAAAAAACAAATGTAGGCAAATTGATTTGCAGTATTTGAGTTAAACGACCCTCGATCGATTAAAGAAAAAATGATCAAAATCGGTTTATTTAGTCAAAAGTTATGGATAAAAAGACAAAAAAAATACTACATTTCTGCCCATTACTTTTGTTCCAATTATCGAATATGGTCAAACGAAAGTACGGGACCTATGGGAAACCACCCCTGATCGATTGAAAAAAAAATCATGAAAATCGGTTCATCCGGTGCGAAGTTATGAGTGGACAAACAAAAAAAAAAAAAAAAAAAAAAACGACATACATACAATACGAATGTATAACCTCCTTCCTTTGTGAAGTCGGTTAAAAAGTATTCTAATGTGCATTGTACAATATTTGTAATAAGTTTATGAAGTTTAATGGGTGATGAGCAATATATATATATTTTAATCTTTTAACCACTTGAGCTTTCTTTTTTCTCAATTCACCCATCATTCATTCTTTCCCGTTATGACGCTCTTTCGAGCTGGCCCCATCAACAGCGTCTTAAAAGAGTTTTCCTGTATTCATTTTCCTTTCTAAGTACGTTTGGTGACTGTTTGAAAATTTTTAACAGGTTTTCAAAAAACCTTGGCCTGGTATGATGAGGAGTCTATTTGGGAGCCATGAACGATTCTCAACAACTTATTTTAGCAAATTCCCTGGGTACTATTGTTCCGGCGATGGTAAGCAAAAAAAATTTTTCTTATCATTTATATCCACTTTTATATTTCCGTTACTGTAAGTTGAAATGAAAAAAAAAAAAGTTCTTTAGTTGCACTTTTACAATGTAGTGTAGTTATGCAGGTGTTGTACTTTCATGAAACGTATTTCTTTTGTAATTTGCAGATTTTAACAAAACATTTTCTCTCAGTAAAAGAAAAAGTTTCATACTGCGCACATTCTTTTCGATTTTTGGCAAAGATAAAATTGCTGTTTTATGTACACCGGTTCCTGCATTTTCAATTTATAAATCCGCATTAAATATTTAATTTTATTCAAATTGAAAACTGCAGTCACAATGAAGCCTAAAAACCTTTACGTGGAAAAGAGGTTACTTGCAGCCACAAATCACGCAAAGGGGAATTAGTTTGCACGGAAATTATTTTGAAACTTGAGTTATAACGCTGCTCTTGACATTCAGTTTGCGCCAAAAAGTAAAAGCGCATTGAAGGTTGGCCAAGTTTTAGGTGGAAACCTTGCAGTAACCCCAGACTTTCGACAGAAAGGAAAATAAAGGTCTGTACAGTTCGACCGCGAAGTTCTGACACTTGACCGCTTCTGCGCATGTCAGAAAAGCACGAATCCATTAGAGTTGTAGGGAAGTTCATTTTGCAGGTGCGTTTATTAACACGCGAATCAGAATGTTTCCTTCTCTGTTTGCTGAAAGCAACCAAATTTATAAACTCGCAGAAGCATCAGTTCGGAAGAAACCAAGTATGCTAAGCAAACCAAAGCAAAATGCGAACACATTCCTTATACCAGCAGTTCCACCCTTGAACATGAATGGATTCTTCCTGGCACACTGCCAATCGCAGATTTTTTTTTTTTTTTTTCTTTTTCTTTTTTAGTGATAAAGCTGTACCGCTTTTAATTAAGTCGAAAACGAGCAGTTGCGTAACAGAATTTAGGACATGCAAGGCAGACTAAAGCAAATGCGGAAGTGCTCTTCAACTTCGTTGAGCAGAAAGATTTACTGTTTGTTTTTAATTATTTCACTTCAGGTGCTAGAAGAGACAAAGATGGATATTATTGGATAACGGGACGGATGGATGACATGTTAAACGTCTCAGGCCATCTGTTGTCAACTGCTGAAGTAGAGTCGGCTCTTGTAGAGCACGAAGCTTGTGTAGAGTCTGCTGCTGTGTCCATGCCCCATTCTGTGAAAGGGGAATGCCTTTACTGTTTCGTTGTGCTTAGTGAGGTTAGTATTCAAATTTACCAAAAGAACCTTTTCCATTATGTTGAATTTCGTTCTTTTATGCTTTAGGCGCTTTGTTATGAATTCTGTATTTGTTAACAAAATTCGCAATATAAATTCTAAAATCTCAAATTTATTAAAATATTCCTATAAAATAAAATCTCGGCACAACGAGAGCGGGTAATAACGATAATTTTGCTACTAATGAGTCATTTGTGAAGCACCGCTGACGAGATAATATTAAGATTCGAAAATGTGCTTATTACCATCAAGGAGGTAAGGTGCTGACATTCTCTGTAATGCCAAAAAAAAAAGGCTGGTGAAAGAGAAATCTTTTTTATATTTTCTTAACAAATTATATGAACAAAGATAAAAGCTTGACATTCCTTTACGTACCTCACATGGCGATATCCGTTTCGTTTTTAATTTTCTTGTGGACATCAACAGCATACACCTTTACAACTCTTCATATATTCCCGCACAGAAATGACCGAGTTCTAGTAAGTGTACTTATATAATGTAAGCTAAAGAAAGCTATTTTATACATGGATTGATATTTTAATAAGAAATAATTCGAAATAAGTAGAGGCAATAAATTTTTTTATTTTCGATCTTGTTTTATTTCTTTTGGAGCAGTAAAAATATAAATTTGTATTTAACGAGAAGTCTGTTAATCGAGAACTCCCTTTTGCTATTTTGAGCGCTCTTTGTAACGGGTTTTCAATGTATATGTATTTTTACTACTTGTATGTATAAATTTTCCGCTGTTGCCATCACCAAGATGAGTGAGCAACATCAATGCGAAATAATACAGTTCGAAATCAAAAACACATAAATAGGTTAAGAGCAAAACTGGTATTTATTTATCAGAATAATTCCGTAACTTTTTGTAATTTTATTTTCTTCGACCTTAATAAATTTTTTCAAGGTTAAAGAACCCAATTTGCATGTTAGACTAATTCCAAGTGAATGTTAAAAATTCATGCATTTGTATTTTATGCAGAAATTTAACTTTAATAATAATAGCTGAAATTTTGTTTAAATTTACTGAATAGTAATCATTTTTTAAAAGTATTTAAGGAAGGAAAAAATTAATACTTTTTACGTATTTCTCAATTTTATATATCTTTTCTTCTTTAGGGAATTCCTGCCACTCCGGAACTTGTTCATGAGCTTAAACAACAAGGTAAAATTAAAAATTCTTTTTTTAATTATTTTCCCTCAAGTTACGCCATAAAAAACGTTATAAAATGTATATTTATACTTTTTTTTTTATTGCATGAAGCATGAACGGGTATGTAGAAGAGCGACAGTTTTTTACTTTTCCCGAAACTTTCATTAAGCTGGATAAAAACATATTCTATAAACTATAATGTAATTCTCTAATGGCTTTGATGAATGTTTTAAATGAAAGAATTCGTAGCAATTTAAGACTTCAAATAACTTGAATTTTAAGTTTATTGTAAAATTTCAAAATGGTAGCATATACCCTATTTGACACACTTTCAGTTGCATGTAGTTGATACGTAAATAAAAGAAAATGTACAAAATTGCGAACAAAGAAATAGAAATTTTAAACGCGGAAGGCATGCGTCCTCCGCTGTTAAGTCTTTTCAAAACTTTTGTAACGTGCATTTTTGTAACATAGGAAATTAAGGATTAATGAGTTATGTGGTACCAACATAATATTACACTGCAATAAGTGAACATACACTGCAGCTCTTAAATACCATCTATCATTTTCAGTTACTTTCAGACCATGAAATAGAGACATCTTCTTGACACAGTGCCAAAAAGGATTCATTCAGATTCAGGGGGATAAACAGTTGGAATTACTTGTGGTGATAAGTGCTTGAGTAACGCTTGTGAATAGAGTGTGTCTTGTCGCAAATAAATTCGCTGTTTTCTGCCTTCGTCCAGGTGTCTCAAATTCGCAGCTGATCGCATGCAGAAACTTTCGATAGGATTTAAAATAATAATTAAAAAAACACTTGCTTCGAATTATTTATGAAAATCTTTTCGGAGGAATAGTTTTCTTTCCCGGCACTTTTAACCCTCCGTTTAGCGCGCGAATCTGTCAGATGCATTCATACTTACGCATTAAGATGATCTAATCACTTTATTGGGGAGATTTGGCCTTACATAGACCCTGCTGTCTGAGATGTGCTGGTGTCAACCATCTCATTGGCACTGAACCCTACCGGGAGTGATGAGAAACGTATAGATGGAGGGGCAGCACTTTCCCGTCAACCGTGTGGGCGTAGCTCCGAAATTATTTTATTTATGCATCTGCCAGGATCGCGCGCCTAACGGAGGAGTTAGCTTAGCATTTGCGGAAAAAATACAACAAATGAGCAAAACTTATAAATCGCAAATCGTTTCTTTCTTAATCGACAAACTAATTTTTTTTTTTTTTTTGGCCTTTTTCAGTTCGGGGTAAAATCGGAACTTTTGCTTCTCCTGATTACATTCACTTTTCTGCTGCACTACCCAAGACTCGATCCGGGAAAATTCTGCGCAGAATACTAAGAAAAATTGCGAAGAATGACAACGATTTAGGGGACTTGAGTACTGTTGCAGAAGAATCGATTATTAAAGATCTCTTCCTCAGCAGGCCTGCAGCAATCATGACATGAAACAAGTGAAGAAACATTTTCTGTGATAAACATTTTTTAGTTACTAGAAATGAAAAAAAATTGAATACAAATGCTTAAAAGTTTCTACAACGATTTTAATTTTAGAAATATTTCTTGTTTATCTGTGTAGATCATCCTTGTGTAGTGTTTTGCCAGTTATTTGGCACTTGTGAGACTTTTAATTCATCTTGTGGTGTTTAATGTATTGTAATTTAGTAGCCTCAAAGAAAGTTTCTTTTTACAAAAATCTTATACTAACTTGGGTTTCCAGTATCTTTAAAGCAAGGTTCATGTGTTGCTAAATCATTTTTAAGTTTTGAGTTTTAAAATTCCATTTTAAATTATTTAATTTTTACTAAATGAGTAAATTTGGAGTTGGAGGATGTAACAGCAACGAAATCTAGACGAAAACGACCAACAAAATAAATGTAAAAATTAGGGGTTTTGTGTCAAATTTCTAAAAAAATGCGAAAAACTTTTAATAGCTCATTGAAAAAACAAATAAAGAATAAGATTTAATTTAAGAAATATCTTATATAAAGCTCTAATTTTAGTATAAAGAGTCGAACTTTCTTCAAAATCACCACCGCAACCTCGAAGTGGGGTAGTTGGGATCAGAAATTTCTCCGAAAACAGATGCCTCAAATAACGCTCAAAAGTTTTCTGTCAAAGAAACCCAGTAAATAAATCGATTAGCACCGAAAACAAATTAACGCCAGTTCCAAATGGAATTCTGTTCGATTTCTTGGATTACTGTTCGAGTTATAGTACCCACTGAAAGGTATCCATCCATATTCAGAAACGCGCATGCGCATTTGTGGTCACGCTTTATAATAACAAATTCACAAAGAGTTTTAATTCTTCTTTGCAATATTAAATTCCAAAATGTGCATAATTGACTACCGCAAATATTTGATGTAAACAGAATATGGTATTAAAAATAAGACATTACACGTTGTTAAACCCAATTAAAGTTAGTTGCCAATAGTTTTATATTTTACTTTAGCGAGAATTAATACAATAAAAGTTTTGATTTCTTGGAGAACACTGGCGGTAAGTGTTCCAATATTGTCAACATATGATCAACTATTTTTCTTAAAACTCGTATATTATGAGAAAATTAATTTATCAAATTGAAAACCAAAAAACATCCTTTTATGAAGAGATGTTAACATATGTTATTGGTTGAATATGCAATGAACTGCTAAATAAATACAAGGTTAATTGATCATTTGTGGCCGAAATTGGTAAAAAGGCCCTAACTGAACTTTTACCCTACTGCTTTTAAAAATTTCTTAAAAGGATCAACTTACGATAATACAGAAGTTCTTTTCGCTTTGCAAAATATTTAGAACGTCAAATCATAACATTTTGCACATTTTCATAGTTTTCTGCAAAGATTTTAAAATTTTGTTCCTCATTAACCCTCTAATTCTCAACTCCGCCTCAAGTCGGACGACGATTAAAAAAATGGGCATTACAGGGTTAACCCATCCTTGTGTTGACTGATTGGTACTTTTACTGACGCAGTAGAAGCCGCCAATCTGTCAAAACGAAGGTGGAGTTACTGAGCTATTAAGAGCCAATTAGGTTAACCACAGATTTCGCCAATCCGTGGTCTCGCTCATACCTGTCACCGTAAATGGAAGGGAAGGGCGTAAGGGGATTGACCCTCTAATTCCCAACTCCTCCTCAAGGCGGACGACGATAACAAAACTTAGGCATTAGAAGGTTAAAAGTTGGTTTCCAAGTAACTGACAAAAGAGTTGTTTTACATCAAAATATTTAGTCATGCTTCCATTTCACCTATTGCCTCCCTCCCCCAAAAAAATATTGTGGGAGACGTTCTACATTTTAATTTGGTATTTGTAGAAATGTTTGTAAATAAAACGTTTTTGTGTATTGTATGTATAGAGAACGCCATTCCAGTTTGTCATTGTTTATAGCATTTATTACTGACGCATTTGAATAAAATGATCATGAAGTCTTGATGTGGCTCTTTCTTGGTTAAGTAATATTATTTCAAAAAAAAAAATTTATTGTACTTAAGAAATCTTAAATGATCTGAAAAAAAGTCATATGGTGAAATGGCATACAAATTTCAATATTGTAAAAAAAAAAATCTCAGTCACAAAATATTAAATTTCTTTCCGTTTCGTACATTTAAATGTCGAACAACACTAACTACATATTCAAGTAGGGCAGAACTGCTTCTAATCGACTTATTTTTGTTGGTATACTTCTAAAACGAGTGAATATTCACACGGTTTAGTGGTATGTGGCTTGAATCTCAGTTCTAATTATCCAACATGAAGTAGCACTTTATTTTTCAAATATTTAATAGGTTGTCAAAGAACCGGTATTTTTCTAATGTTATTTGACATTACAATAACGTTTATTACTCGCGATATCTTCATCAATTAAAATGATTTAGGGTGAGCAGTGCGTACCCGAATCTTCAAAGATCTCGTTCATAAAGATTGCAAAGCTAGAAAATTTTTCATAGTCAACTGTTTTAAGTTGCATAGTCAGATTCTCTATTGAAGTTTCTAAGTATTTACTAGCTCGACTGTGCTACAAGTAGAAGTTTTGAATCGTTTTGCAACACTACTGTTCAGGGCCGCACTTTCCCCATTTGACGGGATAAGTGCGCATCGAGATCCTCTCATTCGCAATGAAAAACTTTATGAATTATGTAAACGTGGTATCTCTGCCAGCGCAGTGCTGATGCAGGAAAAACAACTTTTTACTAAACAAATGGGGGTACCGAGTGCGGAGTCATGCGAAAAAAGAAAATACATTTCTTTCGCAGAGCCTTGTTCTCGTCAAGCATTCATATTTTTAGTGAATGGAGTATGAGCGATTTAGGAGTTCTTAAATTACAAAACATTTTTTTAGGAACCAATAGATATAGTTTTCATTAAATATTGTGATCTAGCTCTACTTAATGTAAAAGAGGAAAAAAATTTAAAAAAAAAAAAAACCAAGTTCCCTTCAGAACTATACGAGCCTACTTTCCCGCATACACCATCATCAAGTTTATAATCTAGCTATCTCTCTCTTCCTGATTTAGCTTTGGTTCTTAATTGCTTCAAATATACCTTTTTCAACGGATAATACATATTCATTCAGTCGCTAGTTCATGCGTTCATTCATTTATTTATTCACTCACACGTTCATTCAATCAGAAATATCCTTAAAAATCCAGTTCAAAATTTTTCATCGGAAAATAGGCTCGTTTAGTTCTGGATGAACTTCGTATCTGCACATGTTCCACGTCATAAGATCCTTCCGATAAAGTTTGTTTAAAGCTAAGCTTTCCATACGTCCTAATTTGACCGGGACAGTCCAGGTATTTTGCTCTTGTCCCGGTGTCCCGCCCAGTTTTATCAATGTCCCGGAAACGGCTGTAAGATGTTAAACGTAATGAATTTATGTTTTTAAGAATCTTTTGTGAAGACATTAAAAATCTTTAAGATGACAGAGCATTAATGAGGGAATCCACTGCAACAGCATTGATTGTATGCAAAATAAACTTTGCCGTTTTCTTTGCTCTGACGTCTATGAAAAAGTCAAGCTTAACAAAGACATCTTTAAAAAAGTACATTCAAGTCAAAAATATGAGTGGGTTGAAAACAAAGAATAACATTAACTTATTAATTGGTTTTTTAGTTTTAGGAAAATGCTTTTTTGAAATGGTTTTTGTAGTTAGGCAAAAAGTTATTAATTAGACTTAGTAATTAATTGTTCAATTAAACAATTTTATGATTTTAAACTCTTTAAAGTAAATTAAGTAGCGAAAATTCCATATTTTTAAAAGGTAGGTAGACTAACAATTTAGGGTTCCATATTCCCCACTCCCGTTACTTGCGTAGCGAAAAAAAAGGCCTTAAACTCACCATTTTGCTTTTAATGTTTAAAAAATTTCACCAGAACACCCCCTTGCTACTGGGGGTATTACATACACCCGACCCCCCGGTATGCCCATCCTATATTAATGTGTCCCGGTTTCACTAACCAAAAATATGGCAAGCCTATTTAAAGTAAATCCGTCCGTTTATATCAAGAGTTATGTGGGATTGAAATTTCCCATAAGGCGTTGATGTTAATTTTATTTCAACTCTTCAAAATTGAACAAAAATTGTTCAAATTAAAAAATATTTCCAGTTCAGAGCTTCAGAACTTGGATCTTATGTCCAGGGTTTGTATTAATTTGCCATTTATTTCCCCAATAGCGCTAATGTTAAGATTTTTTGAGCTGTCCAAAATTGCACGAATAATTGTTTGAACCTAATGTAAATGGAAATGGGATGTCTTCACCAAGATCTTTCGAATGCACAAAAAAAAAAAAAAAAAATTAAAATCGGACAATTTCCTCAAAAGTTAACAGTGGTGGAGGACAGATTGATAGAGAGACCGAAAGACACATTTTCTCCATCTCAAAACCCTTCTTTTTTTCTAATTTTTCAATCTTAAATTAATTGCTTCACTTATTTTCTACTTTACTTTATTTTTAATGATATTTTCACGATATACATTGACACCTTCTTTCATACTTTTTTATAAAAACTTAAACTGGAAGGTATGCTATAAAGGATATAAAGTGAAATACAACAAATAAGCATTTTATTTAACCCTTTAAAGGGCCATTTTTTTGTAGTATCGGTATGTCAAAATATTTTTCAGATTTTGTTTTGTTTTAAAAAAGAAATTCATATAGGACAGTAAATACTAGTATGATTTTTTCCACCCCCCCCCCCCTTTTTGAGGAGGGATAGTTATAATATTTGAATGTTGATGCATGTGGTGGTAAATATATTTCCCAGAATCTTTGGAGGCAAGATTCTACCTATCAGAAAGAGTAAAATAGCTTACTATCAACATCTATAATTTGATGAATTTGGTGAGAAGCATACTTCCCACCGCCTTAGAAAGAGTTAAAAAAAGTAGGAATAATTGATTAACTACACTTGAAAAATATTTAAAAAATATGGTGTAAACTATGTCACCGTGCATCAAAACTTTTGGATGTAACAGGGAAAAAAAAAAGAGTTTCTTACTTCGGCTCACAGTCGGTTGTGAAAAAAATGAAGAACTTGATTTTTTTTCCTACCTCCACAGAAAGCCTCAGTTTTTAGATATCATTCTTTACATTCAGCTCTCTAATCACAGCTAAACGACTTGATTTCGAGTGTTGCTTGGAGGACTTTTTTGTGTGAATACGCTGTGCGCCACGTCCAGTCTTTCGAACATAAGCTTCCACCATTGTCTACAGATATATAAACACACGTAACTTAGTTGAAATAAATAAGTAAATTAAAAAATAGGAATAACAAACGAAATTAAAGGAAATTGCATGGGGTCGGCACTTACCCCAGACTATATCCTTCAAGAAGGGAAAGTGCAACCCCCATTACAAACAAAGCCTGGATAAAGCATTTAATCAAAATAAACGTATATTATTAGTAATTATTACTAATTAGAAATAAATTACCTTTGATGGCTTTGGCTGTTTAATACAAGAACAAGAAATGCAAAAATGTGATCTCAATCTTCACACTACAGCTGTGCACAAAATAAGTGGGATATCGCTGATTGTTTGTTATCTATGTAAGCTAGGGCTGGTTCAGTTGGAATTACTGCTGGGCAGTTACCTAAACTGTCCAATATATATTACAGAAGTTTCCCACTCTAGCATTCACATAACAGGACATCTACCCCGGATGCACTTTCCCGACCATAACCTATAAATTTAATGTTGCGCTATGTACACATGTATAAATATCTATTCAAAAACGAGTGAATTTCAGAAGTCATTGAAATGCGTATTAGCAATTTGTAATCTATGGATATCAGTTACATAGCAAAAAATTATTATTATTATTTTGAGCTGCCTCCTCAATTAATTATAATTGGAAGTTTCTAATATTGACAATTTATTTTTGAAATATTCCCCCAATTGACACTAAAATAATTCAAAAATTGCTCTTTAGTGTAACATGATCCCATATACTGAACTCGCCACTATTCAAAACTACCATTATTTGATCGAAGGTCCTACAGGTGGAAGCTTCAAGAAAGATTGAAACTTATGATGCAGAAAAAAGGTGCGTTATTTTAATCATACATCCTGTGTTTATATTAATTATAAATAATAATGAATACTTATAATACATGTCTTGTATACTTAGCATAAATAATTTTTAATTGGTATAAAATAACTTTTGAAAATATTTTTCAACGTAGATGAGGGATTCTTCAAAAGCGTAAGGTCATTTTTTTTAGAGCTGAGCGACTGCGCTCTATTATAAAAGGTTACAAAAGTTTATATGAAGCTGAGAAAAACATACTGGATTAAGTCAAATGTTTTTGAAAATGTAGTTAATTCAAATTCCCATAATAAGGACTACCTTTATTTACAATACTTCAAAAAAAATTAGTTTATGCTGATAAGTTTATATGGCTATATTTATGGCATCATTAATTTTTCCTTATTCAATACCTTAACATTGTAACAGGCCGATAGGGTGGCGTAGCGGTAAGGTGCAGGCCTTATACGATCAAGTTCGCAGGATCAAACCTGGCCCAAGTTGGTGGATTTTCAAGATGCAGAAAATCGACAGCGCCCATGTCGTATATGAGTATGCGGCATGTTAAAGATCCCTTGAGTATCCGTTTGGCGTGGATACTCTCGGCTAAATTAAACTCCTAGTGTAGTCTGTATCAATGAGAGCTTAGGTGCCGCCACTGTGGAGGGAAATTGAGCGTCAAAAATTGCGGCAATGGTACCACACTCATTGTGGTGCCGCTGAAAGTGTTGGTACCAATCTCTGGGAACTCACTAGGTCTGCGATGGTTAAAAGCCAATGTACGCAGCCCATTAGAAAAAGAAAACATTATAACTGAAATTAAAATGCCGTTTCTCTAAAAAATACTAATCGCTTGACTTACATTATAGTCTGTAATTAGAATCGGCGTGTCAAGGTCATATACAACTCTACCTTTTGCTTTTCCCCTTCTGATCGCCATGGTTTCCGTGCTGGAAGCTTTTTTCCCACATGGTTTGGGGAAAATAAGTCAGTTTGTTGTTTTAGTTATAATAATAATAATAGACTGATTAAAATCAGATTTATTTCTCAATCGCAAAAATAGATTGCGTGAGATAAAGTATTCTAATATTTTGAACCAATCCAAATATTATTCTAATACTTTGATGTGTTTCAGAAAGCTATTGTATAGCTAATTTATTGTATTTTATATTTTGTAAATGTTAAAATCTTATCTAAAAATTCCAGATTTAATTTATGAGAAATTTAATTGCATTTACCTAATATCAAAAATAAATAAATGGAAAATAAATTCTTTCTTATTACTTTTCTCAATTATTCTAATATTTTGAATCGGAGGTGTAGTAATGCAATTGCCTTAACTGCAGTGCAAAAAAAAAGTCTGGCTCTGTTATCTTTCTCGCAGCTGCCATGGAGACAAAGCAGGAAGCGTGATGCGCCTATTCTAATTACACAGACTATAGAATGATTCAAACCCCCTCATATTTTTAAATGAAGCATTAATGGTTATCAGACAGCAGTTTTGAAGCTTCTAATGAAACATATTCGTCAGTGCAAGACTGATCTCTAATCTGACTGAAAACTAAACTCAATTCTTCAAGTTTTTGCGACTGAAGGTAAAAAATAAACATTTTTAGCACTATTATAAGACTCGACTTTGGGACAATCGAAGAATGAACTTAAGATAGTAAGGCTCTCAGGTATAGAATTCATTCATTTCCTTATTTATTCATTCATTTTTTTTTACATATTTATTTAATTACTTCTAATAAGCAAAATGATAAAATTTAACCCTGGCCAGAGGGAAATTGCCGGTATGACTTCTCTTCTTCACTCCATGGTCTCTTGTGCTCCCTGTCATTTGCTTACAGCTCAACTTCCATTCAAAACACTGGATCGAGATATCGAGATATCGAGATTATATTTAGGAAATCTGCAGACAATTTTTTTAGTTTTTGTGATTGTCATTATTGTTTTCTTGGAGCTGTAAACAGAAGGAACTTTAAACATGGGTTGGAAGTTGCTTTCATATTGTTGCAACATAAATTTAGTTCCAAATCTGGAAAAATAAATGAATGCTCCTTGACACATAATGCTTCAGGTAAACATGTTTGAATATTACCAAATATTATGCATGAAAGCATTCATTGTAGTAATTGTAAACATTTATTTACTCGTTCATGTATTTTTTAAACTTTTAGTATTGTTGAAGCTTTTTTTTTGTCTGCATATGAATTACTTTTTTACAAATTCGATGAATAATAGTCCGAGTAACTAGTAATTAGTTTGCATTGTATAGCAAAATTGACTGTCTTTAGATTGAAATTTTCATTGCAGTTTAATTTAACATTTTTATAGGATGGAGGCTGAAAATGTCGAAGAGAAAGTTTCTTCCCCACCTACATCTAAATTAAGTAGTCCCACAACTGAAGCACTTGAGACTGCTATTTTGAAAGTATTTTTAAATTCCGGGAGCTGTGTCATCGTCAAATTTGCCGTTGACACGTTAGTAAAGGTAAGTTCAAATTTGCAACGAGTTCGGTAATTTCAACTGTCAATCCATTAACTCTCTTAAAGTTAAATAATACTTTAGCAGTAATAATAATATATGTATTTATAATCTATTTGAAAAATTTATACATGCAAAAGTATGTGTTGTAGCAGTTTTCTGGGTTTTGCTGTATATTTTTTTATGCCCTCACAATAATTTGTATCTGAATTAATGGTGTTTTGCAAAATTTTTGGGACATGTATGATATTTTTTAAGCTCAAAACAGCAGCAGAAAAACACTAGTATAAAAGCTAAACATGTAAACCTTTTCCAATGTGCTTGCTTATTTGGAAGTTAGATTGAGTTAACCTTCTTATGGGTCAATCTAATTCCAGCAACAGAAATTTTTTTGTCATTTGACTGATAGCATAAGTCATATTTTTGCCATCTTTATGAGTATTTTACCCCGTGGGATGGTATAAAGTGGGTAGCAAGTGAGGTAAAGTAGTCATGATGGAAAAGTAGATGTAGAAACCTATTGAAAGCAATATAAAATTGAAAAATAATCAACAAGGATTTAGCTATGAAAGGAAAAAAAATCTCGGAAAATTAAAGTATTCACTCAGTAAATTAAAGTATAGTAAAAGCTAGTTTGCAGATCTACAACATCCTAAAATGAGAGCTTAAATTAAATTTTATAGAAATCTTATTCCCTGCTGTTACTAATTTTATAGAAATCTTATTCTCTGCTTTTACTATTTCATTCACAACATAAATGATACCCTTCTGCAACAACTCATAAACTTTATAATTGTCTATTTTCAAGCATAAATATTAAATCTTCTGTTGAATATATGACAGATAAACATTGCAGCTGATGAATAAATTGATTGAGAGGTTACCCCCCTCCCCGCCTCCTGCATCCTGCTACAATGCATATTAATCTAGGCTTCATATTAAGAGGTATAATATTGGAGAGTAAGTTTGTCATGGGCTTGAAAATTGCCCAGTTTAGAACTAAATTTAGAATTTTCAAACAAGGTACGTTCGAAGGAATTACCGATACAATTTCCATGCCACTTCATTCTTGTTCCATCAGTAATTAACTTTTCTGAGGTGCTTTAGTACTTTGCTCTCATGTTTTCTGTGTTTCTGCTTTTCAAAAATCTTTACTACCTTAAAATTTTGCAGTCTTATTACTTTTTCAATGCCTTCCTTCTTTTTTCCATTTCTGTCAAAATTAAAATATTGTTTTATAAATATTTTAAATTTGTTTCTGTACTGGCAATTGTATATATTTTAAAAGCAGTTTTGAAAGTTCTTTTCTCGTGTGTATTATTTCTCGGAATGTTTTTTGTGCATTATAGTATAATTCAAATCTGGTTTTTGTGGCAATAAACCATTCCCTTTTATGAACACTGCTCTTCAAATGAACTTTTTTAATGTTGCCCTCATTTTAATAAATTTAAGTATCCTCTACTTTTTACATAAAGAAATTCTGTTTAAATACAGTGTCAAAAGATATTATTTTGTTTCGTCACTTTTATCATTGTTATGTTATTATTTTTCGTAAAATATAACTGCAAGTGTTCTTAGAGAGAATTACAAATATGGGCAAGACTAATAAAATTCTAATGTAATTAAATTAACATTCTTGTATTATTATTTTAAATATAGTACACAAGTAAAATTAATTCTAATCTAAGAAGTATGAACTGTTAAGTATTATTCTTATTTTCTCCTAGACTGTTGTGCAAGCAGTAAGCAGCCAAATAGCTTGTGGAACACGTGTCTTTGAAAGTTTATATGGTATTCGATTAGCTCATACTCTTTCTGATGATGTGTACTGGATTCATGGTGAAAGTGTTGTCCTGCAAGTTGTTAAAAAGTACCAGGCTCTGTTATCCATTGACGAGTGGAGGTAATATATTTGTTTCATTGAAGAATGAGAATTTATATTCATTTCATATGCTTTGATAAATCTTATTATTTTTTGCAGATATGAGCTACGAGTTCGCTATTTGCCAAGTGATTTACGAGAGTTGTATGAAAAGGATAAAGTAACATTCAATTACTTCTATGAACAAGTAAGTTTCCTTATTTTGGATCTCAAATGCATTAACTTGTTAAATGTTAGTGGTTTCTATAAATCCACTACAATAAAAATTTGCTGCTACATTCCATTAAAATTTATAGACTTCAATTTTTTTTTTTTTAGGTGAAGAATGATTACTTGAAATTAAAGTGCAATGTTGACCAAGAATTAGCTCTTCAACTGTGTTGTATAGAAATTAGGTAATATTATGAGTTTGCCTTTTCCTTACACAGAGACTGATAAATTTATAATCTTATAAAAATATACATTAATTTCTGTTTCGCAACTTCATGACGTGAGTAAATTTTTGTTGCTAAATATTTTTGTTGGATACTTTTTCTCATCTGATTATTTGTTGCCAGAATTCAAGCTTGATTTTGATTCAAAAAAAATCATAAGATGTGACAGTATCATATTTTGTAATTATGACAGAACATATTTTTAAAACATATTTTCATCATTCTGCCTTTCAATATGTAAATAATAGCAAATAAATTTTATCCCTTCAATTTAAAGAAAAATCTGTTAGAAAATAAATAATAATTATAATAATGGACATTGAAAGGAAGAGGATTAGTAACTCATGGACAGTGAAATATATGTAATGTTTCAATATGATGTGAAAACGAAAGAAACAAAGCAGACTGCACATCAACTATTTTGACTGATTTTGATAAATATATATTCGATGGTTCTAAAGCTGATATTTATTTATTGAATGATTTTTATTTCATAGCTTCCAACTTTACTATTTTAGAAGCACAAATGTTCTAAATTTGATTTAAATACCATAAAGGTTGATAAGTAACAACAATTACATCCTAATTGCAGAGGAGAGTTGTTTGTCCCTTTAAAAAATAACCTTATAATCGAATTTGGCTAAAGATACTTTTAAAATAAATGAATTTTGTGTTAAATAATTATATCATGCAGATTTAGTTTGAAGAGAAGTTTATTTTATAATAAAAATTATTTTTATTATTATCATTATTATTTTCCAAGTTTCATGTCATCCTGCTTAGAGATGAGAACGGGCGGAAAAAAAACGGAAATTTTGGGGGGGGGGGGACAGTTTTTTTTTGTTTTCTTCCGAAGGGGTTTATTTCCACCCAGAAAAAATTGAAAATTTTGTCATTTCTAGTATAAAATAATACATTCAGAAATTTATAATAGTTACATTCCAATTTTTTTTTCTTTAAATATTTTATATATTTAAATATAACATAACACAAAGTTTCCCTTTTGTACGAGGAAAAAGGACAGAGATATTTAATTTCAAAGCTTGGAATTCTTTCTAATTTTCTCGGAATTTATTAAGGGGTCGGTTAAAAAATCTGAATGAAGTATTCATTAACAATGAATAGAATGAATACTTCATTGAAAATTCTTAACCAACCCTTTAATGCAGCCCAAAAAATAGGGAAAAAACCCCAAACATTGAAACTTTTTTTTAGTATCTCTGTTAATTTTTGTCATACTGAAGGGAAACATTTTGTGTTATGTTCGTTAGGATGGGCGGGCGTCAACCTTTACTAAAATATGACTATAAAGACTGGGGGACTGTATAAACAGTTAGTTTCTGTAATTTTCACAAAATTGATTTTTTTAAATTTAAAAATGCTATTATCATAAATGCTTACAATTTTTGAACATTTTTATGACTGGAAGCATATGTTTGTGACCAACGGTTACCGAGATAAAAGCCTCCTAAGGACTTTGATTTGCACCCTGTATATATACAAACATACAAATGCATGTAACAAACTTTGGAAGAAAAAAAACTGAGCAACTTTGTAAAAAAAATTATTTGATAATTTACAAAAGTTACATATGCTAAAATCTACTTGCTTTATAACCATTACTTGTTCTGAGTTAATTACTTTTACATTAAAAGTAATGATAAATCAATAAAAAAATGTTGCTTTAAAATTTATGATTAACTTTGGATTCAAATTTAATTTTATTTTTGTGATTAACTTTAACTCGAATCAGTATCTGAATTTATTGAAGCAACGCTGCTGGAAGATGAACATTCAACGTTCATTGCAATACTGGACTTGGACTCTTCATTAAAAAATCCTAAATTCCAGCGAATAGCAACCACTTTTATGTGAACTAAACAGTATTTTAAGTTTACTTCAGCTCAGGGTTCGTTGATTTAAATCAGCTTGATTTAAATCATGATTTAAATCGCGATTTAAATCAAGTGATTTTTTTTAAAAAAATCATTGATTTAAATCAAGCGATATTTTTTTTTCTTCAAAAAAAATAATTGATTTTACTATGTTAGGAAGTGTTGTAAAAATGAAATATCTTGCAATTACAACTACTGTTTCAAACAAAACTTCCTAGGTCCATCTGTCTGTGTGCATAACATATTTCATAAGGTTAGAATTAATAACTATTAACTTAACTACTTAACCGCAAAGCATAATTCATTCAATCATTCAAATTACAATTCATAATACATAATCATGAACCATTCTGTGTTTTTTATCTTAAAAATAGTATTTTAGATTAATTTAATCAATGCCACACAATAAATAATTCAGAATGATCGTGTTTAAAACAACAATTGTTAGCATTTAGAATATATATCCTTAAAGTTTCATCCATGCCCCCTAATACCTTAAGGCTTTTTTTCCTTCTAAAATATTTTTTTATCATAGAAGTTTTAAATAAAGATACTTGATTAAAACAAAAAGTTTCAGTTTTTAGTAATGGTATGAGCATATGATTTTTCGAAATGGGTAAAAATATTTCAGGCTTTTTTATTTATAAAACTGAAAAAGGATTAAAGTACATTCTATGTAAAACTTTAGTACACACAATTGGTACTTTTTTCAGCTTTCAACAGCAAAATAATTATTTTTATTAAATTTGTTCATTTTCTATGTACTTATGAGTGTACTATTATTCCTGGTAGGGTTAAGTTTCATTTGAGTCATGCATTTGTATTAAAATTTGTCATTAAATCATTATTACTATTAAAAAATATTTATTGCTGTGAAAGAAATTTCAAGTGTGTTTTTGCATATTGATTAAGATTATAATCGTATTGTTTCTATGAATGTAACATAATAAATATCCAAAATATTTGGGGTCTTTTTTAAAAAATAAAAAAAAATCCGACTTTTTTTTTTTTTGATTTTTTAAAAAAAAATCGAAAAAATCACGAACCCTGCTTCAGCTTTAAAATTCTAAACGTAAACCAGTACAAAGTTTTGGTTTGGGTTTAGATTAGAAAGCTTAACAGAAACTAATGTAGTTCTGGTTTGTATTTAGACTGGAAAATAAATTAAAACTGAATAAAATCTTTTTACAGACAAAAAAAAAAATATTGCAAGAATTTTTTTTTTTCAAAACAAATTTTTAAACAATGAAAGATTTGATATTAACAATATTTATAATGACAGCCACATTACAATTAAATATTTCTTTCAAACTATAGTAATATTGTTACTTTTCTTTTTTTGAAAAAAAAGCTTCAATGGCAGTTTAAAATAGAAAATGTTATTGTAATGATTATACAAAAGGTCAGAGGATTGGTAAGATTACAAAGATATAATGAAAAAAATAATTACACTTTTTTTTTCAATAGAAACACTCCCGATCCCAAAAACTATTTTAAAAAATTCACTTTCACTTGTAAAAAATCAATTTTTCCAGAAAAAAAACGGAAAAAAACTGGGTTTTTTTTCCCACCACCATAAAATTTCCCGAAATTTTACATCCCTGATCCTGCTGAACCTATAAAATTAGCTCTACATTTTAGGACATAAAAAAAATTTTCCTTCCTTTTTTTTTTTTTGGTACTTGGGCATTGCAAACAGAATTTCTGTTCAGCTTCAACGTTTAATTATGATGTTTCACTTGTTGTTCTCTAAATATTCCAAGTAAATTTCAAAATGATTTGACTAATTTAACATCTAAATCCATTAGAATGTCCTCTGCTCATATATTAGTTTTAATTTTTAAAATTTTCTTAAAAGATCAGAAGAAATTCATTTTTATGGATTCAAAAGATAAACTATTAAAAACATTATGCTAGTCAAATAAAAGGAGATCAAAATATGCTTTCTTAAGCTTCAGCATTTGATTGTGTGAAAGTATACTTAAAATACTTTTACAATTTGTATTGTAATTGTTTATTATCCTCTATAATAACTGAAACATCAAGAACATGTGTTGTATTCAAGTATATATTTTTTTGAATAATCACACATTTAACTTTACCATTTTATTTTACAGGCGCTTTTTTAAAGATTTATCCCACATAGCTCTTGATAAGAAATCGAATTTTGAATATCTGGAGCGTGATATAGGTCTTCATAAATTTTTACCAGCTGCAGTTATTACTGCACATAAGGTAATAGACATCCATGCTTTTTTTCCCCTTAATTTGCATATGACATGTTTTTATGCTTAATGATTTTGGTTTTTAAATGCAGTAATTTTCCACTCTACACATATAACAATTTCCAGTAATTTTGCAACTTCAAAATTAACTGTAATATGAAACTGCAGTCTTTGTTATTTTATATATTTTGTGCATTTTTATTACAATTGTCTTATTTTGCAACCTTTTTTGCTATTAAAAATTTGCAGATGTGTAAATTTGAATATAAAAACGCCAAAAGGTAAATTATCTTGTTCTTTACACTACTTAACATTTATTTAATACATTGAAAGTTAGACAAAGATATTGTATATTTCTTGTATGTAAAAATGGATGAAGGGGATTGCATTCAATCAACATAGGATTTACTGTTTAAATATAAATACATATGAATTATGCATTAAAATAATTTAATAATGGTCATTCCAAAGCATTTGGATTCACATATTAGAAAATTAATTTTCCAAGAAATTGAATCTTGTCTTTTAAAGGTTCATGAGTTAATTAGTATATTTATTCTTTTTGAACATTTAAACTTATAAGTACTTTGTTTTAAATCGTATTTTAATAGAATTAATATGAATTATAATGTTTATTAGATTTGGTTTTTTATCACATGTCCCAGACAGTAACACAAATAATTAAATACCATATACTAATGAGAAAAATTGTTAATATTAATTCTGGTATGTAATGAAAGAATATATATTTATGTATACATTAAATAAAATTTCGTTATACAGCGTGGGACCTCAAATCCGGAAGGCTTCGGGCCGCAATCTTTCCAGATTTTGGAAATTTTTGGATTTTGGGTCCTCATTCAAAACATTTTGTAAGAAGCATCACAGACCATATAATTTGCTCTGGAAGTTTTCATTAGCATTTTTCACATTTGTAGCATTTTTTATTATTGTAGATACTCGACTATAAGTCTCGTAATTTAGCTCAAGAAAAAGTTGGAGTTGGCTTACATTCGAGGCAAAACATCGAAAAATCTAGACTTGTCCCGATGTTATTTTAACCTGTTTAATTAAATAATAAAAGAAAATAATTCTGTCAAATTCTGATATTTCATATTTTCTAGCCACTTAATAAAGACGTTTTATTGCAGAAAAAGATCAGACTATTGGGAAAATGCGAAAAACGCCGAATTCCAATTTTGCAAATGTTGTGTATCATGTGAAAATTAGAGCTCATTTAAAAAATAAATGTAATGAAACTGCAAGAAATAAAATAGCAAAAGTTAATTATATTAACTCAAAATTAAAGCAGAAATTAATAAAAGCTCTAATTGCAAAAATGAACCCTTTTCAGAAAATCCCGAAATAACTTTGTAAACTGCACATTTCCAATTTTTAACATGTTTATTACATTTTATTGTCCTTCTTTTTAAAATGTTTATTTCCAAAAAAAAAAAAAAAACAGTCCAAAATATTTCTTGATTTTTCTTTTAAAAACAAAGCCTTTTTTTTTTTTTTTTTGCAGCTGCTGTATTTTTTGAAAAAGTTCCGTATTTTGGGTCTTGCGGATTTCGGGATTCCAAATTTGGGGTCCCATACTGATGAAGGTATAATTTTGGAGAAAAATTCAAAAGCACTTAGGTACTATTTAAAAAAAGATCTGTACTGACCAAAACTTTAATGTTTTTTAAACAAACTATTAGCCACATTAAGTTGAAATTTTATATTAATGTTACTCAAGAAGGGGGAAAAGGTAATAAAAATATTTGAAAAATTTGATTATTTCTACAGATAAAAAAAATTCCAAAATGTGGGTTGTCTTTATTACCATAGACTGCATTTATTTTTTGTCTCATAAAGTTCAAAATCCAAAATTCCTTCCCCAACCTGAGTATGTTATAATTTTTTGGAAGAAAATTGTTTGTTAAACTTCTTCTAGTAGACATATAGTATTGTAATGTTTGAAATTTTTTTACAGCCAAAGACTCTTAGAAAGATGATGCAGTCTCAAATGAAGAAGTTTGTATCTCTGAGTGAAGTAGATTGCATGTTCAAATTTTTACGTCTAGTCCACCCTATTCTACTTTATGACAGAGAAATATTTAAAGTTGCCCTTGGAGTAAGTTTTTAATTTTTTTCTGTAACTTGTAATATGTTTTGGTACCAGATTTATTCAAGTGTAAATTTAATATTGTTTATTCTATGCATACTGCATCGTAATTACATAGAGTGCAGCAAATGTTATGATTAGTCTTTGAAATGTCGCCTCCCTCCTTTTAGTATCTAGGCAAGCTTCTTACGTTTGCCTGCTCCTTCCTATGAAGATTTTTTACATATCTGTCGTTTTGCTAATAGTTGTGCTTTATTTAATATTGTCTATCATTTAAGCATTAAAAATATATCAAATTATTAATCTGGTACCTGAAGTTATGCACAGATTTTCTGCTTATCAGTCCGGAACTGAAAGTTCTCAATTTCGGAAGGAAATTGTGAAAAGCAAAAAGAAAATCTTTTCTTTTTGCAGCAGTAAGTTGAACCCATGTCATAGCTTACAGCATCACCAAACCTTTACGAAAGTTAGTCTATTAATGAAAATAAAAATATGGGCAACAAATGTACTAATTTTTAAAAAAATATCTGAAACCTTTCATTCCGTACTACAAAACACAAATTCAGTAAAATAAGTATTTCAGAACATCTAAAATCTTTGAACTCTTGTAAATGATACTCTAAATATATTTTTCAGGTATCATCATATTTCAAAATAAGAATGATCATCAATAGTTGTTCCAAAATAAGTTTTTGAATGTGTTGGATTTGTGCTGTTAAGAAATTAATAAACCTATGTATTAGCTATTAAAACTAGAGGAAAGTGGAATATAATATTTGGGATTCTTGAGGGGGCATTTTAAAGAATTGGAAAGAATCATAGTCGCATTATTTTTTAAGGGGTCATTCACAAATGATGTCTGGCTTCAAGGGGGCTTGGAATTGTGACGGTCTGTGCCCAGGGGCTGGGGTAGCAAGAAGCGTGACGTCACACATTTTGATTAAAAGAACATTTAAAATCAGAAGATTAAACATTTTTATAAAATTTATTTTAATTTTTTTCCTGTTTTGTATTCTTATTGATGTTATTTTGTATCAAAAACATGATGCTGAGTTCAAAAGGTTAAAAATGTAAACAGAAATCTTCTTGGGCTTCACTTTTAAGGCAAAATAGTGTGGGTCGTTTTTGCCGAATTCGGACAATTAATATTTTATACTATTATATACTATAATAGTTATTGTTCTAAACCTTAATTTTACTTAATCCACATTAAGTACACACATCATCAGTATTATTACTATGTTCAATTATCATTAAAAGTTCAAAAAGAAAATTGAATATTTAATGCTTTGTTTCTGAACTGGAAGTACATATGTTTACTATGTAGTATTGCATGGCAAGGGTGACAAGGCTATGTTGAAATGTGACATTTCGTGACAAGGGGGGGAGGGGTAAAATTTATTGAACAAAAAATTTGTCATTTATGAATGATCCCTAAATTAATTTTATTCATCTTTTTGAGTCTTCAGCATTAGCATCTTGCTTATGACTCGCAATTATTACATAGCCTCCTTCCAAATTATACGCGTATCAGGCCTCTTCCATTTTTGTTAGGCTAAGAAGCAGGTATATAGAAACTAAGGTTAGTCCTATTTTTTTCACCTTGGGCCCTAAAAAAAAAAGAAAGAAAAAAATTGTCTAGAAATGTTTTTTCTCCATTACGAAAACTTTAGTATTTTTCTTTTTCTTACTTTTTGCAGCAGAGTTTAGAGGAAGAAAAAAATTCCTTTTTTTTAAAAAATAGAAATAGTGTTTTTAAAATATAGGAAAAAGCAAATAGAATTTCTTTCATTGCGATTTGCAATAAAATTAATTGGTGCCAATTCATTGTGCTGGTATTCTTTTTGTTATGCAGGTATTCTTTCCAATGCACATATTGTAATTCATAATTTGTCGAATTCTCGTTTAACAATGCCCTTTTGATACTTTAAAGGGTGGTTGGAGTGTGCCAATTGAACTTGTTGTAGGTCCTGATCTTGGTATCAGCTATTTGACTGACAGAGCTACTCAGGTTTGTGAAACTCTTTGATAAATAAAATTGGCCTGGTTTTTATGTGTCGGAAGTAATTCTAGACTAATTTGATATTTCAGCCTACACATGTAGCAAGTTTCCATCAAGTACAATCTTTACAGACTATACAGTCCGAGTATGAATCTGGTTGCAAAGCAATATTACAGCTGAAAATTGCTGGTGCTTCTGAGGTAAATACTTTCTTCTGTAATACTGTTTTTCATCTTCCTATGATTGATTCAAAAAATGTGTTTTTTTCCTCTTATATTATTAAAAAAATGCATATAAAAGTGGATTAGAAGAATACCAGTGGATATACAATGTCATTTTTTTTGTTATGGTAAATATTCCTTGTTCTGAGTAAAATGTATATCTCTTTAGATGCTAAGTATATCCTGCCCAACTTTGGCAATAGCAGAAAGTATGGCGGATCTTATTGATGGATATTGTAGATTAGTACACAAGGTGCAAACTTCCTTTTGGAACAAAAAAAGTAATTTCTTTTAACATTTAATTAATTTTTAAAAATAATTTTTAATTCTCTGTTATGCAGAAGAAAATTTAAACTTTTGAAATATTTTCTTTCTATAGATGAGCGCTGTCCAAGCTTAAAGTAAGTGACTTTCCATTCCTTTTTTTTTTCCCAACTATTATTTAGGTGTTTTTAAATTAGTTAAAAATGCAGGATTTTCTTAAAATTTGTACTTTTAATTTGGGGTATTTTAGATTGTGTTTGTTGTTAAATGGTTAATTAGATTTAAAAAATTCTACCTTATTTTTCTCGCTCTGTATTTTTATTATCTTATAATCATTCTTCATGTTGCACTTAAACTTACCACCTGTAGCATTTAGCAGATGCGCTCGCTTTGCACCATCTAAGTGAGAGCTTTCCATACCTTTTTGTTTTATAGATCATTTGCCAATTTTTTTTTTTCTTTTTGAGAGACTCTCTCTTAGGGCACGATGTTTGAAAGCCAGTCTGAGACTTGAGCATTCCAAAAGAGTTTAAAACTATTTACATGATATCTCATCTGCAATCATTTATGTGATATCCGTACCAACAAACAAAAATGACAGCAAATATGTTCTTAAAAATGCCTTTGCATATCAACTATGTTTTTGTTTCAGCATGAGATAAGAATTAGGTATTGAAAATTTGATAGGCTTTACCCAATTTTGTTTTAATTACCTTTTTTCTTTTTCACTCTCCAGTTCTCCTCAGAGTGATGTTGCTGATGAAAATGATAAAAATCAAGATATTGTGTTTCGAGGTAAGTTATGTTTCTTGTATTTCAGAATAAATTGTTTTTCCTTTTCTTGTTTAACTAAAAATTTTTATCCTGCAAATAACACTGTGCAACACGAAAAATGTTCTTTAGATGAAAATGTCTGTTTCTTATGTATTTTTGGCTGAAAATTATGAATCTGCAATTATTTTTTGCCTACCACGTACCATTTTCCCAAAATTCCACATTTTAGCTTTTTATATATTTTTGGATAAATGCGCATAGTTTCATAATTTATTGACTTAATTTAGTATAAATTATATCTTCCTCATTGACAGTGAGATAATTGTCATTCTAAAGACCTTTTCAATCAACTTGGGTTACTTTAGAGACATTTTTGGCAACAAAAGCTTTATCTCCTTTCTCGAAGTTTCGATTCATTTACAAGAGGATAAAGGCATTTTGCAGACTATTTTGCAGCGAAAGAAGAAATAGTATTGCTGTGATGTTAGTGTACAATTTCAAGCATTAGGACATGAGCACAATTCAGCAGATTAGCACTTGTTTATCAGTGCTCCTCCATCTAAATATTTTTTCCCTATTTATTCCTGTAGCATATTCTGTCAACGACAAAGAAAATTTCAAAATTATGAGTGGCAAAACATATCAAATGAGCCACTTGTAAACCAACAATGTGCTTTTTTCCACAATTGACCATTAAACTGGTTTATCGAAATATTTGTAAAAGGTCCTGTCAAAGAAGGAGTGACTTTCTTGTATCTCAGGAACAAATTCAAATATTTAAGTGAGGCAAAAGTAAAAGAAAGGATTTTTATTGGCCCACAACTTAAGGAAGTCTTTTATTAATGAAGAGTATTAAGACAAACAATCAGAAGCCAAAAAATCAGCCCGGACTGGCCTTTAAATCAGTGTGCTCACGTATCCTTGGAAATGAGAAAACTGAAGACTAAGAAGATCTTGTTGGTGACATGATAAAATGCTTTTGAATTACAGGTGGCCATATGTCATTAAAACTACACTTTTTAAACTCCCATAAGGATTTCTTTCCTCAAAACCTTGGCTCAATAAATGTTGAGCATGGGGAAAGGTTTCATTAGGACATCTCTGTGTTTGAAAAGCGTTTCAGCTGTCAATGGAATGGAAGTATCGAATTGAATATGATAATCTGTTATCAGGGCACACCAACAGATGCCCACAAGATGAAATGGCCAAAAAAAATCAGTTTAGTGTTTGTGTTTTCAATACGTAAGCCTCAGTTACATTCTTCTATAACTAAATTGTATAAATATGGGAAGTGGGTCTCCAACAAAAATGGTACGTGATGGACCATTTTGATTTGTATATTTCAATTAAGCACCTTTTGTTCATATAGAATCACATAGTTTCATCTAAAGGATAAAAAAAAAAAGTTCAAATTTGTTGCACAGTGTAATTTATCATTTGTTTTGCATATTTTTAACATACATCACACAAAACGTTTTGAAATATTTTTTATCGCATTTTCCTTTTGCAGAACCTCTTTTTTTCTCTCTCTTTTTTAGCCTACTTCCCCATAAAAGTTAAAAGATAATAATAAAGCATGAAAGAAGGCTTAATGTATTGTGAAAATATAGCTAGAAACCAAGGGAAGTAGAAAATACTTTAAGTAGTTAAATAAAGATTGAAAAATAAAAATTTGAAAGTAGGGTTTTGAGATGTGGAATTTGTGTGTCTGTTGGTTTGTCTGTCCCTCCTAATAACTTTTGAACAAATTGTCCAATTCAAAAAATTCTTTTTGCATTCGAAATATCTTGGCAAGGACATCTCATTTCCATAATTTAATTTTTGATTTGAACAATTTTTCTTTCAATTTTGAACAGTTCAGAAAATTTTAACATTAGCGCCTATGGGCGAAAATGAAGCAAATTATGTAAACTCTGGGTGCAAGTTCCAAGGAACAAGCTCACTGGAAGAAGCTCTTGGCATGAAATATTGATTTGAATAATTTTTGTTCATTTTTGCATAGTTCCAAAAAAATTAACATGGCACCTACGGGGAAGTTTCAATCCTATATAAATTCTGATCTAATGGACCGATTTGCTTGGCACAAATTTTATCAAAAGCTTATAAAACGTAGAACATTGTACAGATAGAAAGTTCATCCAGAACTAAGGAACCTATTTTCCTATGAAATTTTTTGTTCGGGATTTTCAAGAATATTTTTGAATTGATGAATGGATTAAATAAATAAGTGAACAAATGGATGAACGAATGAGTGAATAAATGATAACAAAAATTAATGAGCGAATGAATGAAAAAATTAGCTAAATTGGTGAATAAATACATGAATGACTGAATGAATATGTATTAATGAATGAATGAATGAATTAGTGAATGAATATATATTAACCATTGAAAAAGGTATATTTGGAGCAATTAAGAGCTAAAGTAAACTAGAAAGAGAGATGTAGCTAGATTATAAATTTGAAGGGGGTGTATACGGGAAAGTAGGCTCGTATACTTCTAGACGGAACTTCTTGTTCTTTTTTAATATTTTCCTTGTTTCTGTTTAATCTATTTTTCCTCATCAATTCCCTAGCAAAGTTTGTCATACAATATTATATTACAAATTATTTCACCGAAATGTTAATTAATAGTTAAATTGTTTCTAAAACATATGGAAGGCATTTTTTATAATGTATCTGCTCTTAATTATTTAAAAATGAATAATGAATATCCAGCCAAAATTAAGAATGTGGATGTTCTGTTTCACAATTTTCATCTTATAATATTTCTTGTTTATTTAGTCCTGATTTATCATTTTTGAATTTACCTTTAGGTGAAAAATTCATTGATTATTCCATTTCTTGTTTACATTTTTATCCTATATTTTAATACACCGTTCAATTATTTTCATTTACATAACCTTTATCATTATTGAATTAAAATTTCAGTGAAAAAGTTGTCCTCATTAACTATTATATTTCTATATGGCATCTCACCTTGTTCATTTATTGCAGTAATTGGTTCTATTTTTAAGTGTTGTTTTTCAGCACTTTTTCTTTTTCTTCTTTTTTCTTTTTTTATGGTGTGCATGTGGAATCTTTAGTTTAGATTTATGGAGATGTAATTGAAATTGAATTAATGCTTACATCATTCATTCATATGCTTGTCATAATGCTTTTTTAAAACCAAGCTGTGCATGTGACTGGTCTAAAGGGGTCATGTACTTCAGATCTTTGAACAAAGTGTTTCTATAAAATTATTTGGTTTATTGCATTTTCAGACATTTCTACTGCACAGCATTTAAAACTGAAATTAAATATTAATATTAAAAAGTGTTGGAAGATTGAAATTCAAGAAACTCTCTGAAATACTTTCAAATAAGTTTCAAATAAGTAAATACTTTCAAATATATTGCCTGCTGAATGCATTTTTCATTCAATTTCATCATAGCCATTAATCATGTTGAGTTACAATGTTCTTGATTTTTTTCAAATATTTCAGGTGATTCTAGTGATTTAATTGACGACGAAGGAGACTATTCTACTCCTGTTGGTAAGTTTTAGTTAATGTATTATGGGGCAATCATGTTTTCCTTCCATTTAGTTTCTATTATTTTCCTGGTAGTTTAATCACATCTTTAATTTTATACGTAAACTTTTGCAATTAAATTAAGTCTGTTAGTGATAACTTATTATTACAAATTGCTAGATTTATAGGCAATTATTGTCATTATCAGTGGTTGTAGAGAATGTATGTATGTGAGAAATTTCCTACTGAAAAGCATTAACTTATTAATTTTATATATTTAACCTTTTGTCACTTGAATTTTTAATAAATATTTCAAATTGATTTTTAATTGCTTCCTTTATTCTATAGTTAAAATTAAAAAATATTTTGATATTATTTTGAAATCTTTGATTAATTTATGACACATTATTAGTAAATTCTCATTATTATTAATATGACTACTGTATCATACTTCTTTTTAATGTTCTCTCTCATTTTTGCAGCTAGAGATTATGAATTAAATCGTGCAGATGTTGTTTTGGGTGACATTATTGGTGAAGGACAGTTTGGTGATGTTCATAGAGGCACATATAAATCTAAAGTATGTTTCTCTTATATATATTCCACATCTTTTTATACATATATATATACATAGTTTTTTGTGTGTGTTCTTCCAAGTAATTTGCTTTCACGTAATAAAAAAATAATTTTTCAATTAGTATTATTGAATGCATTAGTGTATGTTTGTTTATAAAAAAAAAAAAGAGCTTGTAGTACTATTAGTGTTATGTTACACCCCCCAGTTGGAATTAAAATTTTGATTACTTAATGTATTTAGAATTTAATTTCCCAAAATTTTGATTAGGCCGAAATAGTGTTTAGGAATGAAAAGAGGAAAGATTCGACTTACCCATTAGTTGCTGGTTTGTAGATCGTTGTAAAAAAAATATGCAACAAAAATTTAAAGAAAAATAACAAGGAATTTATTTTGAAGGAACATTCTGCATACTACACTCACATAAAATGAGAAAAATACTATTAGGTGATCACCAAACATAAAAAAAATACATTACTATTGTTCAAAAACTAAATGCATTACTCTTCAGCAAAAATTAACCTAGGCAAAATTTTGTATGATCATGACCTGGCGTACAGGTGCAATTGTTGAAAGGAGATGTCTAAAAAGCTGACGTTCACATTATGAACCTTCATTTCAGCGCACCAAGGCGAAGCACACAAAATTGGATCTTTCAGGTTCGCATCATCAGGGAGCAGGAGTGGTAGTTTAGAGGCTATGCAAATGAGACTTTGATGTTTCAGCTCCTATTCAAAAATCACGAGCCGCTCGGCTCGGATATCATTGTGATGCGACGTCACCCTGGATCGGGAGTCGCTAGGCGGAAAAAGGTTGGGGCATCGATGAAAAAGTCGAGGTTCTGGTGAGATTGGATAAAATTTAAAATATGATTAAAAAACAATATCGCTCGCACTCTGGAGCGCGCTGGGCCGATGACTCTACGGCACGGGTCTCAGAGCAGTTGTAATTCGTTTTCCGTCACTTTCTCCTCACGCAATTCTCAGATGGCAACGGTGCACGTCACGTGCGCCAATGAGAGCGCAGGAGGAATTTCGGCGGGAACCAATCGTTGGCCGACTCTTGATTCTAAACCAAAACTGAAGATAGACATTGCTATGACGCATCGAAAACAACCTGATAAAATCTTCAAGACAGGATGTTCAAAGATGGACACAAATTCGTTGAAAACAAGATGGCTATTTGGTAAAAAAGGTGGTAATTTGGAAAAAGGAATGAAAAAGATTTATATTAAAAAGAAAGCTTAGCGTGGTAAAAAAATTACGAATCGGTAATTAAAATAAGCGAAATTTTGATGTTAAAAGAATTTAGTGCCGAAAATACCGATTTCGTGAAAAATAAAATAAATTGGAATAATTTAATTGAAAGGTAGCGTTACATAAAAAATATTAAAAGATAAAAAGTTTAGAAAAATAAAAATATATTAATTCATAATGAAAAAAAATATTTTAAATAGAAAAAATGTGATGCAATATCACAATTAGTAAATATACCCTTTTTTTACTGTAACTGTTTTGGGCTCAAAGTTTTCTCTTGATTGTGTGAGGAGCAATTTACAGTTTACCTACATACTAGTTTTAACTATAAACAAAAAAAGTAAACATTAAAAGCCAGGATAACAGTAAAAATTGTAGGCATACGATTTGAGGTTACAAGGAAACCCTTTTCTTTCTAAATTTTTATTGCTATTTTGTACTTTGGACATTTCTTTTTGCACAAAACTGAACATGGTATTTAGAAAAATGTTTGACTTCTCATAGTTTAAAGAAGTAGTTGGCAGTGATTGGAGGTTAATTGTTATGGGAATAGAATTGATCTAGATACACATTGTTCTTTGTCATTCTTAATTCAGTTATTTAGTTGGAAGGGTGTTAGTGTATTTTTTTCTTTTGATTTTAGGATTTACTACCTGTACCAATTGCTGTGAAAACTTGCAAAGTGGAAAGTGAAGAATCTGTTGGGGAAAAATTCTTGGAAGAAGCATGTATGTATTTCCTTATCTTTCAATATATTACGGCATTTGGTGTTTTATTACTAATCAGATTGAGTGACACTTTAAAATGTACTAAGCATATATCTTGAGGTGCTATTATACTGTAACATAGAAGCATATATAAGTTTATTTCGGGAATGGCCCCTAACATTAAGAGAATTTTCCAAGAGAAAGTTTTGAAAGAGTTTAGAATCTTTATTTAAAGTAGGTTGTTTTGAATTTCTTTCGGGGGTACACCCTCTAGATCTGGCCTTGCTGTAGTGGCAACTAATAACTTCAATATTGTGCAACATGCACTTTTAAGCAGTACACAATGAATACAAGAGAAGTAAATTGCTGGAAATATGCTTAGAAAATGTAAAACAAAACCTAAGACTTTCAAATTCCTGGGCATAGGATATAATCATGCAACTAATTAATCTTTTGCACTGCAAATGATATGCTTTCTTTGGTTCTGTCATGACATGTGTGTCTTTAAAAGTGCTACAATTCCTCTGATGTTAGTTTAAAAAACCCGTAAGACTTTGAGATAAAATGCATAGATTTATCAATAATATCCTTGTAATGCATAAACATGCAAATTAAGTTACATAAAAGAGTTTTTTGGTTACATGAAACCCCATTTTTAAATGAAAAAGGAGTGGACTAATGGATGAAAAGACGCCTAAAAAAGAAGCTGAAAAGGTTTTTTTTAGATGCCCACACTTTCAAATATTTTGCTTTGAAATTCTCAAAACACCTGCCTATCATAAAATTTGCATAAAAAACTTATTACTGCATTTAAGTAAAAATTTACTTCATGTTTGTACATTGGTATATTTCTCACACGTGTGTTGTTTCTGCACCATAAACTCACAATGTGGTAAATGTAAACTGTTATATATGCAAAATAGGGTAATTGTAAGATTTTTCAAATTTATATATTTCGGCAATTACATAATATCGATTTTTATCAAACATGTCCCGAGAAATGTATTTTATTTATGTCCTCCTAAAAGAGAGATGGATGAAACCTGAAGGATGTAAGCCTTCGAAAAAAATCCTTGTATTTCCCCCCCCTCAATTCATTCACTTTTGTTTCTTTTTTCTTTCTTTCTTCCTCATTTAGTTCTTGTTTAAATTCATTCAACTCCTCCTCGATTAATTGCGTAGTGCTTGATTTTCAGAAAGTTTTTAATCCTCTACCTTTCCAATATTCCAAAAAAAAATATTTTTATTTTGTTGTGTTTCCAATGCAAGAGGGCTACAACTCAAAAAGGACTACTTTTCTGGAGAGGCATTAGCAAATTTTACCCTAAATTTAGCTTTAAAATCAAGTTTTTATTTTTATTCACTGTTATCTGTTGAAATTGAAAAGCCTTTCAGAGTAAGTAATATTATATGTAAATTGTTAAATAAATACAGTTTCACACAATTATTGTAAAATTGCTTCATATTTCAGGTCAAATTTTTGCTGGATTTATCTTGTATGCCTTAAAAAATAATATAAATAATGGTATGCGGTTAGTACACAAAAGTGAGAACCAGCAAAACATATTAATTCTGAATTTATTGCAATTACATCTTTTTTTCAGCTATGGCCCTCTTGCATTAGGAGTACAAATTTAACTGTTTTCACTTTCAATATTAGAGTTATTTGAAAATCATTTTCACAAAAAAATAAAAGAAAAACTTATTGTATTCATTAAAAATTGTCTTCGAAGTTTTTTAAAAGGTTGGACAAATCATAGCTTGTGAAGAAGGATTTTTAGACTCCTATCTGAAAGGTTAAAATTTAAAAATTGGATATTTTTTAATGTTTCCCATAATTAAGCTTGTAATACATGATTTATAAAACAATTATATATTTTTTTAATTTTATCTTTTTATTTATTTAGATATAATGCAGCAGTTTGATCATCCACATATAACAAGATTAATTGGCATTTGTTCAGAATCTCCTATATGGATTGTGATGGAGTTGGCAAAGCATGGAGAAGTATGTTTAGTAGTTTATGTGAAGATGAATATTATAAAGAAAAGTTAATGTTTGTAGCTCTGAGAAACAATATTTTTATTTACTTGTATTCTAATTGCAGATGAGGGCTTACTTGCAAAACAATCAATCTCGACTTGATCTGGGTACTTTAATTTTGTATGCTTATCAGTTAAGTACAGCACTGTCGTATCTAGAATGTCGCAAATTTGTGCACAGGTAACTAAAATTTTTCATTTAAAAATGTTTAATAGCTAACTAATTTTGGAATACTTGCTTTGAAATGACTTTAATTATATTAATGCTTTTTCTCTTCCTAATCAATTTCTAAATTGCCAACTAGTTTTTCCAAATGTGAAAAACTGTTAGTAATTTATTGAATGCTATTATAAATAATTAGATTGTGCACTAGGTTTTTTATTACAGTGTAGTGTTGAATTGATTTTAAGTGAAAACGTGACATTAAGCTATACTACAGTTAAATAAATATTGTCACTGTTTTGTAAATATATTTGAAATTATATTATCCATTTTTAAGCTTCATTTTAAATTTGACATTTGTAGTCTTTATTTTCATGTTCTGAAATATATATTTTTAGGGATATTGCTGCTAGAAATGTCTTGGTGTATGCCAGAGATTGTGTGAAGTTAGCTGATTTTGGCTTATCACGGTGGGTTGAAGACCAGTCATATTATAAAGCATCTAAGGGAAAACTTCCCATTAAATGGATGGCTCCTGAATCCATAAATTTTAGACGATTCACAACTGCTAGTGATGTCTGGATGTTTGGTTAGTATCCCACTTGAAAATTTTTAAAAAATGATTTGGTTAAAAATACTTATGATACAGTAAAACCCTGGTTTTACGCCCACACTTTAAAGCGCTTATCTCATTAGACCGCCACATTTGTGTCAAAATGAAGATGTTGCATAGGAACTTTAATGTAATTGATTTTATAAGATGCCAACTAGGTATAGCGCCAACTTATGTCGCTTCTCAGAGAAGTACTTTTTAAATTATTTCCTCCTTCCTACTTTTTTTAAAACTGAACTTTCTTTTATTTTTTACAATTAGTGCTATTGTCAATATTCCTCTTCCATGTCTTGTCTATGTATGTAACGATTATAACTTTCTCTTTGGAATGCTTTTGGCCTTTTCAGGCCTCAAAGTTAAAATGCCGTAAGTTGCTTCCTGGAAAAACCACTCAGTGGAGAGTTTGTTAACAATAATGCTCCACCAAGCAAAACACATTCTGCAATAAAGTTGCTGTTGTCAAAGTTCGACTGCACATGTACACACCCTTTTCAATGCCTTCAGCTAAATGGGTTCCCGACTTCAGTGACAGTAAAATGCTCTTATCTACCCAGATGTCAGTCAACTTTATTATGCCATTTTTCTTCTCACTTCCTGGGGTGTAAAACTCATTTCTTTCCCTTTCCCTAGGCGTCCTTTCTACAATTATTTAATGTTCTGCCTAAATGTCCACAACCTTCTTGTCGTAGGAAAGATACTGGGTTATTTTGGACAAAAAAAAACAAAGTAGCATTTTGAAGTATTTTGTACCTGAAAAAAAATAATTGGGGATAAATGATATTGGAACTCTAAACCCATTACATTTTTAAATATAAATGTCTGTAACTGTCTATTATTTTATAATTTAACCTATAGAGGTTAACATGCTTTATTTGATCATATTTATTAACATTACTATAATATATATGTATACAATCACTTCCATTATGATTCGATGTACCACCAAACTCGATGTAACATCACCCTGGAGTCATAACCAATAGTGGCATTATATTGGGATTTGACTGCAGGTTAGCAATGTATTATGTTAATCTAATTTTTCCTATTGGATCTTTATACTAGATATATGTTATTTTTTGTAATATTTAATGTGCCTTAGCTCCACTATGTAGATGGGAATTAAGTAATTTGCTTTTACAGATTGTGATTTCCTGTACTTGTTTTTATGAGTTTATTTGGCTTGCATATAAAATTTTGCTTGCTCTGTGCAGTGTTAACTGCAATTATTGCCAGCATAGTTGTCAATTCAGTTTAAGCATCAGAAGTTTCAGGTTTTCAGTTTTTGAAAATTAATATACTTCTTTATTGACCCAAATGCTTCCTAATTTCATGTTCAGTTGAAAGAAATAAGTTAGACTTCTGGGTTTGGTAATTTTTACATTTTTGTTTATTATTCATTTGATACTTTTTTTCTTAAATATGCTTTTCTTTCAGGTGTTTGCATGTGGGAAATCTTAATGTTCGGCGTAAAGCCTTTTCAAGGTGTGCGGAATAATGATGTCATCGTAAAAATTGAGAATGGAGAAAGACTTCCTTTGCCACCAAATTGTCCACCTCGGCTCTATAGTTTAATGTCACAGTGTTGGTCATATGAGCCTTCAAAGAGACCAAGCTTCAAAGAAATGAAACATATTTTAAGGTAATTAACCTTCATAATTTTTGGCTGTAAAATTGTTATTTATTAATAGAGATGTAGCAAATGTTTTGGCCAAAGTGCCGAATACTGAATATTTTTCCAATTATCCCAAGCCGAAGCCAAATATTTAGTGGTCCAAGACAGAATATTCTGTGGGTGAATAATGCTTTTTCTCAAAATTAGTTGTATTTAAAAGTATTTGTTAAATTTAAAAGTAACCACAAAGTCATGGTCAAATTCCATGTATTATTTTTTAACTATGGTAAAATGCTCTTTTGTAAACTTAAACTGAATAGTTTGTAATTGTATTTTAATAAGTGCAATGATGCATTAAAATATGAGTGTTTTAAGCATTTGATAAAATTTGTCTGAAGTTTAAAAAAATGCAATATATTGTAATTAAAGTTTTAAATCATTATTAATTATGATTGTTTTACAAATGATGTGTTATTGCAGGATTTTCAATAACTTCCTTTCTTAGATTTAAATATTTAGTTTTTAATGAAACTAAATATTTCCATTTTTTAACAGAGAAATTTTAGAAGATGAAAGGACACAAGTTGAAGATACACTGAAACGTGAAAATAGACGAATTCAAGCAATGTCATGGTGTAAGACTTCTAAACTACAAACATTTATTTATTTATTTATTTTGAGAAATAGTAATGCAGTATTTTTATTGCATAGGTTCTTCTGGATCAGATGAGCCACCCCCAAAGGTATTT
The DNA here is from genome assembly GCA_038502835.1 of Octonoba sinensis. Lineage (NCBI taxonomy): Eukaryota > Metazoa > Arthropoda > Arachnida > Araneae > Uloboridae > Octonoba > Octonoba sinensis. The sequence continues at coordinate 41,358,651 of CM076600.1, forward strand.
AATTGCATTAGAATTTTAAAAGATATGTTATTTAAAATTATCCATATTCCAATAGCAAGGTTGTTACTGGTATTATAAAAAATAGCAGTTGCAATTGTTAATTTTAAAGAAATTCCACCATGAATTCGTCTTCCCGATAAAAAGTAGTGCTTTTTTTTTTTTGTTTGTTTTATGTATTTTTATTTATATGGGAGCCACAGGAACTTAGCTATTGTAGTTCTTTTCAATCTTATGTGGATTTTTACCTATTAGACAAAATTCGGACCATTTACACATGAAAATAAGTTACTAAGGCTATAGGGCTTCTGCAATTCTTTTTTTAAAAATTAAGTGCTGATTATGTGCATGTATGGTACTTGTCCTATAAGGGCTTTCCATTCAAGTACATTTTACCCTTCGATTCTTTTGGTAACCTGCATAAAATGAATTCTATGTAAAAGTGGACATCTTTGGAAAACATTAAAATGAAAATTTTTAACAAGTATTACTTTCCTATGCTTTTTGGGATACAGAAATTAATTTACAAACACTCTTCCTACCCCCTTGTGAGGAAAAACTTCTCCACAATAAACAATTTGGTTGTCACTAGATGAATGTTAGAAGCCCATTTTTCTTTTATGTTGCTTTGGTTACTACTGTTTTTCGTATGCATAAATTATTAGCCTAACACCAAAGAATACCACAAGTGTACATCTTTTTTAGCATGCATTACTTTTTCATTTAAATAAAAATTTCCTTGTCACAAGTTCATAATTCACAGGTTTTTGAATTTGTTTTGTATTTTCCAGTACACATGTCTATTTCATGTTGCGTCGTTTACTGCAATGTTTTATACTTTTTTCTCATTAAGAGTAAAATAACAGGGTTTCAAATAAGGCCATATACTAATGTAGCTGAAAAAGACAGTAAAGTAAACTATTTATATTTAATACTTCACATGTTATAATTATTTAAACTTTTTGCTTCCAAATGTTGCATCAGTTACCGTGGAATACACCATAAGTAATACTTCAAAATCTGAAGTACTTGTTACACAATGATATGACGTCCCTGCAATAAAATTTTTTTGGAAATATGATAGGAAAAGTTTTCTTAGTTGGTCTGATTTTATTAAACGAAAAGTCTGATTTATGATTGCATATATATATGAAATATTGTAATTACTCATGATTTGACCTGTAAAAGTATTTCAAACTTTTATCATACCATTGACATAATTTTTTCTTTCCTTTTAGCCTGCGAGACATCAAGTTGATATAGTGGCTCCACCTGTTGAGCCAACGACATATATAGTAGCACCTAATCCTGAAGTACTTGCTAAGCTTATTCAGGAAAATGCGAATTGTCTACCTCCAGCTTGGGCATATGTAGCACCAGCATCACCAGCTAATACATTTACAGTTCAGAAATATGATACTGAAGAGGGAGGAGAGGAAGGAGCAAAGGTTGAAAAATAAAGCTTTTTTTTTTTAATTAAATAAGTTATATATGAGTCGTTTGATCAGGGTATCCGCACACCTGGAAAGTCATTATTTTGATTATTATCGAAAACTTTCATACGTTATTTTCCTTTTATTCAAGCTTTTTCTTTCTTTCTGGTGTTATACTCGATTTATAAATTGTGTGCCGATTTTCATTTTTTTGTCTGACCCTTAATTTTAATTTCATCATAGAATAGTGAAATATTGTTTCATGAAATTTAATTTTTTGAAATATAACTAAAATATTTTTTTACAAGGGTAAAAAATATGCACTAAATTGTGCCAATTTTCAACTCCTGATATATCTTATGTAAAAAAAGCATAATGTTGCAATGTTTTCTTCAAACTGTGCCAAAATTGCAATTTTTCTATTCTAGAATGTTTAAAAGGTAACATATCCCTAAGATTTAAGTTTTGAAAAATTTCCATACGGGAACAGTCGAACCATATGCTTAAGATAGAGTTGTAGTTCTATCCCCCCCCCCCCCCCCCCGTTCTGATGTGGACTTTTCTTTTCAAGAAAATTTGTCTTCCCATTTAAAAAAAAAAATTAATAACAATCATACAATAGATTAAAAAAAAAAAAAAAGAAATGAATCTAGTTCTAAACGAACCTTGTTTTGTTTGAACAAACGAAGTTTGTTAGTTCAACAACTTTATTCTTGCAATTCAGAAAGTAAAAGGCTTTCAAATTGTGTTTAACACAAAAGAAAAATCTTTTCACATATGGCATTCTTTTCTTTATACAATGAGAAACAAATTTTTGCTATTTGCTAATATAGTTATAAATACATTTTCTTTTTGAGTAATTTTATTTGATAGTTGTCTATGATGCAAATATTTATTTATTTATTTATTAGTTAAATCAGTAGTAGTAGTCTGTAAGACATTTTGATGCACTCCAATTCCTTCTTATAAACTAGTTTCTTCAAGTAGCATTGCTGCTCAAGTTGTGAATTAGTCTGATACAAGACTGATACAAAATTGTCATTGACCTATTACAAAACCGAGTTCTGATAGAAAAAATGTAAGTTGGCTTGATACAAAACCGATAATCCTAATTCAAAACTTGTATTTTAACTGACACAAAGTTGATACAGAACTAAATTTTTGATTTTCCATTGCTATTAGCAATATATTTTACTTAGAATTTATTTTCTTTCACAATTCAATTCTTACTTATCTTTTTGTAGGATGTAACCGGTTCAACAGACCAAGTTTTAGAAACTAAAATTGAAAATTTAGCTCAAAAGTGCCAAGAACTAAATTTAGAACAGGTGTGTATACCTTGATACTATTTGAAAATATTTTACACTAAATTGTGAATTTTTTATTGAATAAGATTCATGTTGAATAACAATAACTAATACACGGCATAGTTTTATGTTTTATTTTGTAAATAGCAGCTTGAAAAATCTGGTAAATGAGAAGTTGTATACAAATATTTCAGTTTTAAAAAAGCTAAAGAATTATTTACCAAGGCATTCTATGAAACAACAGAGTAATGATAATAATAAAAAATAAAACAAATTTTCAAGTATTTTGAAAGAAAATGAGGAGTAAAAGATTAAAATTGATATTGGTTTTTGTAACTTGATTAAAAATCAATCACTTTGTTTCATATAAATATTTTTTAAAAATTATAATTTTCTTAGAATATTCTTTTACATTTAGTAAACATTCTAGCCATTAATTATCTTGTAAATTTTTTAATGAAAATGAAGATCTGGGCTTTATAGAATTCATTTTTTTTCTTTTGACATTACATGTTAATCATTTTATACCTTTCAATAAAAATCACTGAAATGTATTATGCTTAAATTATTATATTTAAGTTATGCATTTCTAAACTAGAAAATTGGGCAAGACTGGAAATATTAATCGGATATTTTTTTTTATATATTAATTAAGTGTATCAATACATTAGTAGCTTTTTAGCACCAACAAAAGTGCATTGATAACCAGCAAGTTGTAATTTAAAATTTGTTCATGCATTTTCTTAAATTTTTCATTCTACACTATTTATTTTATTGTAAGAGTTGATTATCTCTATAAAATAGTAATAATAAAAGTACCAAACAAAATAAAGTTTTCAAAAAAATGTTTTACTAAGGAAGTAAAAGAAAGTTCAACTTGTAAATTTTGTAGACCTTCATCAAGGATGATACAAAACAGATGTACCCCAACGTAGAACATTTGTTAAGTGTTCCATGGAATATTTATAAGTGTAATTCAATAGTCCAAGAGCTTTCGCTCCCTAATTTAATGGAATAGATTAAAAAAGAAAAAGAAGAATTATTGCTCTTAACTACTGGCAGTCATTGCTTTTCAAATGTGAAAGATAAAAAAAAGAGAGAAAATAAAAAATCATTTGCTATCACAATTGATAGAAAACAGAGTTAACAGGTGTGTTGTAGTTTTACCTTGCTCACAAGTTTATTCATAGAAAATTTTTGAATTTACAGCTAAAAGTTGTTTATGGATACAAAATTGATGATTTCTTGTTTATTATTTAGGCCAGAAAGAGATTGTCTTATAGTGATCATTCACATGGATCAGATTCCGAAAGTGCTAGCACGGTACCAGGGTCTCCAACAACAGTTGGTGATCAAATGTGTGAAAATTTGGGTAAGCAATAACTGTATTGCATTAACATTGTGTGTGTGATTTATTATTATTATTTAAATAAAGCAAAGCAACTACATAATATATCATGATTCAATTGTCAATAAAACCAACACTTCTGAGGAAAAGTTATAGTTTTTTATTGCTGTGCGGCATTCTCAAATATTCTTTTTGATAATTCTGCTTTTTGCAACTGTTTGTTATCTTGTTTCTTTTCATACTAAAGGGCCTTATATATAAGTAGGGTATACAAAATTCATAGGATACCTAAAACATTTAGAAGTTTCTCTGAGGAAGGAGTTTTAAATATTAAAAGAAAATCATACAAAGACGAATCATTTTAAGCGTAAAATTAGCAATGTTCTCATGACTGTTAAAATTTTGAAATTTTTTCAAATTATCCTATAAAACAAAACTAAGTGTAATTAGTATTATTTTTTCATTAAAGTTTGTAACCAAAGGTCTATTTTTTAAACTGAAATGAATTAGCAGTGAATGTAAACAATACTTGTGATAGAGCTTGCTCATAATAAAAACTTTTCATGGAGTTATAATGAGAAAAACTAACATTTCTTGTTTCCAAATTCATTCTATTTTTTTTGGAGAATCAAGACAGTTACCAAAACCAAGTACCCTTCAACTTTACAGGTTTAGGGAGTGCATTGAAGCATTTCCCAATAGTTATACTTATTTGAGGTCAAGAATGTTTATTTGCAAACACCATTCACATTTTAATTTTTATGTTTTTCATTTCTACTTTGGTAAGTCAAAAATTACCTACACTTTTTGCTCCATGGTTATAATAATGAAAGATAGGTGGTGGCAGCATGGGAATGCGTTGACTTCGTGCCCCTGTCACGTGTGCGCAGTGTAATCACAATCGCTTCAGTTGTCATTGCAGCTACAACAGCATAAGCATGTCAGCTATGCTATCAGATTGCCCCAAAAAGGAGGAACGAGGAGGGATTAGAATTTTGTGGTCAGAGGGAGTGAAAGGTGCTGAAATTTATTGTAGGCTTTTGTCACAATCTGGGCCTTATTTACCATTAGGTCCGTGAGGCCCAGGCCTAGAGCCCCCACTTTTAGAAGGGTCCCCTAATTTTGGTTATTATTTATTTATTTATTTTTTTGTTTTTGCAATTTAAAATTATGTAAAAAAATTATTTGAAAGTAGGATCTTTCAAAAACAAACTGTTAGTGTTCTGTTGCTTCACAGAAAATTTGTATTATTAAATCATTTTAAAACCACAAGGAATTTTCACTTTGTGGGACCCCAAATTTTGGTCTGACATTTTGAAATTTGAAGAACAAAATCTATTTTGCACTTTGGGAGCCCCCAGATTTTATTCAAACATTTTGTAATTTAAAAACAAAATCATTTTGCTCCCAAATGTTAGTCTGACCCTTTGACATTTGAGAAACAAATTAGTTTTTGCGCTTTGGAGGTTCCCAAGTTTAACAAACACATACTGAATGTTATGTTTAAAACATTTTTGTTGCATGATAGGCCCCCAAACATGAGTTGTGCCTATAATGATTCAAAATGTAAATCGGGCCCTGGTCACAATATGGGGAAGTGCTTGTAAAAGTGTTTCTTTGTGGATCAAAATGTTCAAATGTGGCAGCACGAGTGTACACGAAAACAGGGAACTGGGTGACATTCAGCAAGCTCAAGAAATGATTTCAGCACATAGACGATTAACCAAAGACGAGGTTGCATGTTCTTTAAACATCAGTCATGATCTTGCCTATCAAATTACCCACAACAAACTCAAATTCAGGAAGAGTTTGCTTGGTGGGTTTTGCAAATGCTTACTTCAGAAAACACTGCCCATAATAGCATAGAAAAATCAAAAGGTTGGGCTTTGAGACCTTTTGGGACTCCCTCCCTACATCCCAGATCTTTGCTCTCTCAGACTTTCATCTCTTTGGACCACTCAAGGAAGCTTTGAGAGGTCGTTGATTTGCCTAATCAAATATAGAAGTTCGGGATGTGATGCAAAAATGACTTCCTGACCAACTGAAAACCTTCTACCAGGAAGGCATACAGAAGCTTGTGGCTCACTAGAACAAATGTGTTGCTCAAGAGGGAATTCATCTTGAAAAATGATGACGAAAAGTGTAAGTAATTTTTGCCTTACCTTGGTAACTTAGTAGCACTCCTAATGTTTCTTTCATTTAGATCATCCTTCTTTGCCTCAGCTTTTATTTTAACTAGATTTAGTATCATTTTTTCTCATTTTATTGTGAAAAATAGTGTATAAAATTGAATTCATTTTATTTATTAATAATTGGTTTATTTGTTATTAATATTATATAGATTCAATATCAGGAGAAAGAAAGCTTTCCAATGGTTATGCTGAGCAAAACGTTTTCTCTGACGAAGCTGTAAGTCTAGTATTTTCATTGTGAAAATCTTTTTATGTGATTTCTAAAAGGTGTAAGTGTAATTTTCCCCCTTCTTTAATTCAACGTTTTTAAAAATCTTGAATGAAGCTCTCTATAATTCACTAATACCTTTGCAAAATTATTTAACTGTGCATGCATATGTTATTATGAATTATTGAATTCCATGGTGTTGAATTTATGTTTATCTATTTTTTTCTTTTTTAATCATTAATTATAATGCATCTTGCGCTATACAATTGATTATAATCTCACAAGTTTTGCATTTTTAATCTTCCCACTGTTCACTTTATTTATATCTTTTCATTTTTTTAAAATAATTAAATGTATCACTCTTCTTACTTTTGGAATATATCCTAATTTTAAAAATGCACAGAGGAGAAAAAGTGCTTGCTATGCATAGTGCACTGAAAATCCTATTATGCATGCACAAACTGCTTAAGAATTAAATGACTTGATTTTACAGCAGTAGGGCCAAAAATAACCACAAAAAATAATGTACAGTAGCCAATATTTTGTGTTTATTAAATAATTTCCAACTTCTTGATCACTGTATTAAATAAATTAAAATTAATTAAAACTATTTAAGCAAATGTCAGGAAGTTACCACATTCATAATTAGGTGTCACAGCAGCAAGGCAACAATTGTCTGTAAACCATTAATGTAGATAGCTTGCAAGGTTGCCCACCAGCGATGAGGGGGCTATGGTGCAGACTGTTCCATTGAGATTTTGGGGAGGTACTTGGGCAACTGTTTGGCTGATTAGAGGAGGGTTCCCATAGTTTTTAGGGGGTGCATCATGGCTCTGAGAGGGGGGCACCCCTACAGTTTGTGTTTAGATCTTAAAATTAAAGCATTTGTAAAAGTTGCATGGAAACATTGATGCACATAGTTCAACTATGCATAAAAATATTTATGTATGTGATTATTATGTTTTAGTTTTATAATCTGTCTGCCACAAGAAAAGCTCGCGTCAAAATGTCAGTGCCTGTCTATCACAATGGCAGTGAGGTGCGTCTGTTTTTTTTTTTTTGGGGAACTTAAAAGACTGGAGGGGTATTGTCTTTTTAGCTACCCTTTGAAAAAATCAGACTCATCCCATTGCCATGGTGGCAGACAGGCAGACATTTCGGTGCAAGCTTTTCTCATGGCAATCAGACTATACATTCCATTTTTTTAGACTACTTACTAAATCTTGACCTATGTGGTGTGTTTGATCCCCCAAATTTCCATTGCTGCCCTACTCTAAATAGAAATCTGAATCTAAAGCTGTCATTGCATGAAGAGTATATGATGTAGACATTCTATATATAATTTAACCAGTTCATATGCATATTTATCAATCTTAAATGCATATACTCACTAATGTATGTGCATAGTTACCATACATGGTTATGAAAATAGTAGCAGCAATATCTTGGGCTTCTTGTAAAAACACACACAAGAATCAACTTTACTTTTGGTTCTTGCAATACAAAAATATTGACACAAACTAAGCTAAATTGCTCTTCCGATTATGTTTTTTCTAGTCTTCTTCAAAACCACAAACTCCTGGTGCTTCTATTCTGTCACCTTCGCAACCTTTGAACCCTAGTCATGGTAGTGATCCAATCTATGAATGTACTACAAGTGTGGTTCGTTCAGTGATGCAGTTGCTACAAGGAGTCCAAAAAGGTCAACATGCCGATTATTTAGAGTTGGTCAAGGTAAGAATGATCTTCAAAATTTTTAAGCGTTTTTTATGGTATATACAGGGTGCTTCAAAAAAATGTATACACACTTTAAAAAAATGTATACACACTTTAAACTATTTTAGTTTTCCCGCTCTACAAGGCTAATGTTATATTTCTTCGCCAGGTGCCAGCATAATCGTCCCTCTATGTTTTATTATCAGTTGGAATTTGTAATATCAACATGGGGGACGTACGTTTGAGTTTTGAAGAATGTAAGCAGGTTATTAAGTGGTACTGGAAGTTTGAGAATGTAAATGAAGTTCAAAGACAGTGGAGAAGGGAGTATGATACAGAACCACCTTCAAGATTAACAATTACACGCATACGAGACAAATTCGAAGTTCATGGAACAGTGTGTGATGTGCATAAAGGTCTTGTGGGGCACAGTAAAAGATGAGGTGTACAAACGTAAACCACGTAACCTAGACATTCTTTGGAATGAGATTCAAGCAGTGTGTAGAGAAATCTCATTGGACGTTTTGATACGATGTACAGAATCAGTGGTGACTCGTACTCAGAATTGTATTGATGCTGCAGGTCACCAATTTGAACAGTATTAACATTTGTTATTTATGTTTCATTTACATTGGACTTTCAGCTTTCTATTTTCCTGAAATTTAACTTTGTAGAACGGTAAATAAATTTTCTATGGAAGTTCAAAGTGTGTATACATTTTTTTGAAGCACCCTGTATTTATTTGAAACCTTCATTCTTGTTAACTGTTTAGAGATATGTGAAACATCAATGGCTTTTTTTTCTGAAATGTCTTTTGAGCTTTTGTACTTTTTTTGTGACTAGTACAAATGTGAAAACAGGTAGAAAGAACTTTTATTTAAGCTAAATATTTGCATTAAATTCCAGAAACCAATAATTTATTTTACGAATGCAATGCTCTTTCATGTAACAAGAACTATCAACACCAGTTTTGGTTCTAAAATTTGGCTTTAGAAGGTAGAATGCTTCCTTTACATTTGAAAGCAGAACTTGATGCATTTTTAACAACAATTATAATTTTACAAAATAACAACTATTCAAGTTTGATAAACAAGATGTACATATGTTAATAGCTTAGAAAAAATAAAGCTAATATTATTTTTTCGTTATGCAAGTCAAGATCCTTTTACTTAAGAAATAAAAACCGTTTACTTTTTTGAAGAAGAAATAAGTGATAAACCAAAGTTATTAAAATATAAAAATTGCAAAATATGGCGTACAAGTATTTCAATGTTAGAAGAAGTCCCATTTTTAATGCAAGTAAGGTCTTAAGCTTTAGGCACTGAACAGCAATAAAGAGAGAGAGAGAGAAAAGAAATAGTTGGCTGAAAGTTGTTACTTTGTAGCACACATAAACAATATTTTTACGATTGTGTGCTGTAGTAACACGGATTTTGTCATTCCTTTCTTTACTTGCTTAAAAAGGTGTTGTGTGCAAAACAAGCGATTGTGCTATATTTTAAAAGCACTCATCAAAATGAGTATATACATTTATTATAACATCACTTTAATCCATAAAATTATAATAATGTCATAGAACATTTCACATTACAGTTTTAATTTCTTATTATTTATTTACTTGTTTTTGGAATTGTTTTTGAAAAAAAACTCAAGTTATGTATAAATTTTAGTCATTATGAATGAGTTTATTAATTCTTGTTTCGATCTCCCTAGAATGTTGGGATTGAGCTTCGAAGTCTGCTTGCTGCTGTCGATCATATAGTTCCCCAACTTCCTTCTTGGTCTCATAAAGAGGTAACTTATTGTCATAAAATGGAATTCAGAATATCTAATTTGACTTTAAAGCATTGTGAATATATATACTTTGATCTTATAAAATGCTGTTGTACAAAATAATTAATCTGTTAATTCTGGTTGCGTGAAATTCTTGTATGTCAAAAGTGAGTTTGTGACTGTGTTGAAAGGCTGATTGTAAATAAACATATCAATGTGATAAAGATTTTATAAGGGCTTTTACTATCATTTGTCATTTCTAAGTTAAAAATGTTTATAATGAAATTGCTTTCGAGAAACATATAATTCTTGTAAAAAAAAAATATTTGAATCAATTTAATAACAAAAAAAAAAAGAACTTTTGAGAAATAAAAACGAGCTAGAATTGCAGAACTTTTGAAAGAGCAAATCAAATGTTCCCTCCCCTCATTAATTGTTTATTGGTATTATTATTAATGCAAAATAGGTGAAATGCACAGCAGCTGTTTATGCAATGTACGCAAGTTTTTATTATTTAAGAAATATTTTCTGGTTAAAGAGAAATATTTAATTGTATTAATATTTTACTTTTTTTTTGAAAATATAAATTATGTATGATTGCATAAATTTACTTCTATATGTAAAATGGTGTTTTTGAAGAACTAATGGATGTTATTTCATAAGTCATTAGCAAGTACTATCAAAAATTTCAAAAGCCACAATGGACAGTTCTGCCAATAAAATAAGAAATAAATTTGAATGCCTAGCTTAAAGTGGGAAATTGATTAAAAATATGTACTTCAGAATCAATGTCTTTAGAATTAGAATTTTGCATATTTAACCTTTAAGGTGGAAAAAATCTCCAGGGACAAATTACTGCTCAAATTATTCAAGAGGTCAATGTCAACCATTCAGTCTAACACTTATTTAAATTTTTACGCTTCGAGTACCAAGAGGGCATCTATGTGTCAGTCATAAATCTAAGCCATTCGTGCATGTTTCATATTTAGTTACCTAAATAGTGTTAAAAATTTTGAGTTTAAGTTTTTCCAAACATGTTATAGCAACTGGATTGTTGCTGGAACCTGTGGATTAAAAACTCTGGTAATTAAAAAAGATGAAACTTTTAACTTATTTAGAATTCTAATGCTGATCTGCATGTTAAACAGGGTCACAGAAAGGGGGGGGGGGGCAATAAATATTTTTTTAAAAAATTGTATTAAAAAAGTTGAGAACACAGAAAAACGTGTGTATCTTTTTTCTCCATGACATATTGCCAGACATTCGCCATTATTTATTATTGAATGTTTTATTAGGAGCATTTATCCCAAGAAAAATGAAATATCCTCATAAATATGTATTTATATATAGATCCGCCACTGCCAATATGCTCTGTTGCAAGTACTGTAGTGAAAATTAAAAGCTTTAAAGATTTCTTCAATTTTTTTCATTGCCAGAGGCATAGCTAGGGTTTTCAGCGCCTGGGGACGACTGAAGATTTTGCGCCCCCGCCCTCAATCCGCATCCCTGGGGGCCTAGGGGCGCCCCTGGTAGGGAATTAAAAAAACTTATATGCATCTTAAATGACAAATAGCTCTAAAAAGCAGCCCTTTTAACTTGCATTCTTATTAGCGACCATTCACTTTGAAGGGCAAAATGGGACACTTTGGCTTGGCAAAATTTTTTGTTTTTCTTCTTTCTCAAGTGACCTTTCCCGAGTTCTCTGGGCGTCCGGTTCTTTTATCTCTGCTGCTCAAAGAAAATGCCCCTAGCCCTTTTAGCAGTGGTGTAGTCGAGGGGGTACGCAGGGGGACGGCGTCCCCCTACCTTTTTATTTTAATACAAGCGTCCCCCAATTTTTTTACATTATAACATAAGCATCCCCCCACTTTTGATATCAATTGCTTATCTTCGTGTGCATAGGCGTCCCCCCAACTTTTTTTTCAGGATTACACCACTGCCTTTTAGAGAGTCATCACGGGTCCGATCCATAGAAAATATCCCAACTCCAACTCAAAAGTTGTATCACTGCCTTTTAAGGCTATTTCGCATGCACTCCTGTGCTACATTGGTCATTCTTGGTATGATTTGTGATGTTCCCACTTTTTTTGTCGAACATATTAACACCTTTTCAGTTCAAATAATTTTCTTTTCGCATTTAAAAACAAAATAAATTTACATTAATTTGGCGCCCCATGATGCTGCGCCCGGGGACAACTGTCCAGCCTTAGCTACGCCTCTGTTCATTGGTGGTATAGAACAAGTCTTCAACTCAACTGAACAGTTAATAAGTGTTCGACCAGGTCAAAATAAAACCAGCTGGACGGCCAAAATTTTGGCATGATCATCAAACCTATATTTGGCAAAGCCGAATACTGTATAGTGTTGGAATGTTCATTATATCCCTGTTATTTATTTACATATATCTAAGTCAAACACATTTATGACTATATTTTAGTTTAGTAAATGATGCCTTTAGGGGGAAAAAAAGAAATTCACCCTTTTTGCTTAGAAGGGCTTATAAGAGATTGCATGATATCTATACTGTTACAAAATATAATATGTCAGTTGATTACCTTAATTATTTATTTATTTATTGGTATATTCTTTGTCCTTTTAGATTGAAATGGCACATAGTGTATTGAGCAAAGATATGGTCAATCTTGTTCAAGCAATGAAGCAAGCTCAAAGATTTGCACAAACGACCCTTGATGGGGAATACAGAAAGCATATGCTGTCTGCTGCTCACGTAATTGCAGTAAATGCTAAAAATCTTCTCGACACCGTAGCAACAGTCAGAGCAAGAGTACACTCTGGACTTGGACCTGATGAATCATTTTCCATGGGAACTGTACCACCCATGGATGAAAGCTCTTCATTTGTTGATAATTCTGTGCATCAACCAGTTGAAACATCTTATTATAATATACAGACAGAAACTGCTAATAGGGAAAGAGACTGTGAAGCCCCATCTGAAACACAAGACAAAACTGGGGAATTTGTAACGTAGCTTTTAACTTCCTCAGCATTTTTCAGAGTGTTGTGTTTATAAAATACTCAACCAGAACAAAATTTCTAAAGTTCATACTTTGTCTCGCATATATCTATACATATGTATCTATGTATAGATTTATGTATATTCTTTGATCTAATATTTAATGACTTTAATTAGATATTTCAAGATAGTTTTATTTTTTAGGAATATTTCCCTTTTTACAGCATAACATGTTTTAAGACTTAATTTGCATTTGCACTATTTTCCGATACTGTAGTTGTTTTGCTGATTCTTTTTAAACTATTGAATGGTTGGAAAATTATGTCCAAGCAGTTTGTTATATGTTGTTAGGATTTTTTTAGGAATTTGTTTTTACATTTCACATGAAACTGGCAATATTTCCATCTTTCATTCTGTGCAAGTGAATTTATTATATTATTATTATTATTTTCATAGAAATCTTACATGTCTCACATTGTCACCCTTACTTGTGTGATATTTTTAAAATGTTTATTCAATGCCAAAGATGTTTCATATTCTTATAATAGTTCCTATTGTAAAAGAGAAAATTCTTTCCTTCTTTTCCCCCTTCAACTACATCGTCTTTCTCATATTATGCAAATATATATATTTTTTAATTTTCAATATTATCTTGCAAAATATGTAAGAAAATTCTCTTGCTTGCTAACATTACTTACAATTTTAAATAATTATTAACCCTTAATACTAGTTGGCAAGAGAATTCTTTTTATTGATAATGACAATAATTTGTGCATCTAATATTTTTAATGAGAGTGATAAAATTGTCTTTAAGGGGTTAAATATTTCTTCATATGTAAAACATTTTTATATGGAAAGATACCTGTTTATTGGCAGTCAACAACATATGATTCCTCTCATAGCATTTAAAAGTTATTCATGGAAAACTAAGATATTGCCACTCAGCTTCACATAAAAAAAAGTCATCTGCCCATAAAAATAATGAAAAATATTAAACCTATTTTTAAGCGCTATTTATGCATGAATATTCTAATATGACGGGTTCAATAAAATAAATATTTTTGATTGCAAAGTATTAATATTTTAAAGTTTTTTAGTACTGATTATAAAATATTAATTTTCAAATTACTGGCATTTAAAGAAATGGTGTACAAGAATATGAAATAATTAGTTATATATTTTTATATTCTTGTACATATATTACATTGTTTCCTTTTTTTTTTTTTTTTTTTTTTTTTTTTTTATGTTAAAAATAATTGTCTGTAAAATTAGCCAGAGTACCAGTTATAATCTTTTCTCAGAATAATAATTTCCATCTAGTTGAAAAGAAAAGAACATAATAATTGAAATCTTGCAGTAATTAAAGATTAATATATCCTACAAAATATATTTTGTTGATATTTTCCCCTAAATTATTTAATGTCTTCTAGCTGTTTAATTAGATAGTGCAGAAATGAATGGAATTTTCTAATGTTAATGTAGATACAGTGATAATTTTTAGCATTTCTCAAAGTTTTTTTAAGCAAAATAGATATATTTTCTTCATGTATAGATTGAATGTTTTTCATTAATTGCATTTAATGCTTTTTAGTGGCAATGTTTTTTATGTGTATTGATTAGATGTAAAACAATGTTTGATTTTCGATGTTACTAATATTTTTATTTTATATTTATTTAGATATACTTATTTTTAAACAAATTATTATATTGTTATTGTCTTTAATTGCAATAATTTATTTGCAAACTGTTATTTTTTTATAAATTACCATGATTATTATTATTTCAGAGTTTCTATATTGCATTTTAGATTTTATAGTTATTTGTTTACACCACTTCAATACTTGGAGGCTTTAGCTACTATTAGTTTTGCAACCAATTTACAAGTATAGAATATTGTTTTTGCAATGAGTTTTAAACTTTGACTCAGATTTTATTTAATGACACTTCCCCTGATCTGCAAGACATTTCAAATCATATTTTTTTTTTTTTTTAGCTTTTATAAATGTGTATTTCAGTAGTGTAAGGATATGAATGAATGCGTAAAATTTTTACTTGACATTTTTTTTTTAAAGATATTTGATGGATTTGAAAAAATACATCATAATAATTTGCCCTTTCTCGGCTTTTATACATTACTTACGTTGACTTTTGTTTTCCGGTGATATATTGACCCTTTATTACTGTGGTATTATATGAACAATACTGTTAATGTCAAATATTTTACAAAATTTAAAGATTCAAAAATCAAATTTACTTCTCTAATTGTATCAATATATTCCAGTATAAAAACTCCAATGCATGAAATTGTCTGAAAATATTTAGCCATGACATTTTGACATCTATTGCTGGTAAATTACGTAAATAGAAATACGTTCCCAAAGAAAAGCTTACTGAAATTTTAAAAAAGATAGCATTAGATAGTGGAAAAAGTTCCCAAATTTACAAAAAGTAAGTGACTTTTGTTTTTTATATATGTGTGTTATAGAAATATTGTTTAAATTTTTGAGAGAATGGATTTATTTTACATAAATTTGAGAATTTAAGTTTTTATGTAAAAGTAAGAATAAAAAAAAATAATGCACTGTTTTGCTTGTACATAGGTATATTCAATTGCTAAATTAATACTGATAAGAAACTGAATGAAAATAACAAATTTTTATATCTTGCATCTATAAAACATGATAAATATCATTCATGTGCATTGAAAAATTATATTTTTTTTGACCTGGTGGTTTAAATATAACATATTACTCTACCTTCAAATTGCTTTGGAAGTCTTCACTCTTTTCAACATTTATTTAAAGAAACTTCTATCAAAAAACATCTGCTTTACAAAGATGGTTTTTAAATTTCTATCCCAAAAAAATATCAACTAGTCAATATGGAAATGTTTGATACGTTAATGTGTTATGTGCTTTGTGTGTAATTAAGATTGTCATTTCCTTGTAGTTTGCATAAATGTATAATCGAAATTTTTACTTAAATGCCAATAATAACCTTACATTTTCTCTATAATTATTAATAACTATGTAAGAATAACATTAAACGTCATATATTCTAAATTTCCAGTAAAATTATTTCAATCTTAAACTTAAGATCATTTAATAAATTAAAATAATTTGTTGAAATGCATAAATTTCATTTCATACAATATTATTTTTAAATTACTTTTGTCAAAATTTCACACATTGAAAAAGGTCAAGGATTAACTGTTTATTAAATTATCTACTTTGATCTGAAAGTTTTATTGTACACATGCAATTTTTGTTCATTCACTGTTAGCTTTTTAGATCTGATTTTATCTGCATTTTTGAAGAATTTCATTAGAAATGTGGATGTTTAGTTGTTTCTACGGTACTCAAAATGTGGGTTTTAAATGATCAAGATGTAGATTTTTCTTTGAAGTATATCAATTTTTAAAAAAATGTATTCACAAAATATTTGTATTTTATAAAGCACCATTGATACTGGATATTTGAGCTGTCTCTGTTCAACTTCTGATCTTTTAAAATTATTTAAATGTAGAATTTTAAAATTATATTTAACTACTTTATTGCAAATGTTTATACTTAAACTTACATGAGTAGAATTTCTGTTGTACATTCTTAAAACAATATTAATGATTTTATTCTTCTAAAAATTTTAATATTCTAAAGTTGTCTTTTTTTGTTTGATCGATCTAATATGCATAAATAAGGTTATACTTTGAACAAAATCCCACCCTATAACAGTTTAATTAAAAAGTAAGTGTAACATAATTGTATAGAAATATATGCATTTGAAGCTTAATACTCCATGTTTCATTACTAAATAAGTTGCAATATTTTCATATAATCTGCATTTTTGTCTGAAATGCAACTACATTGTACTGATAAATTCCTTTCAGCAGACTGGTTTAATTTGCATCATATATTCAATATGTAAATATACATATATGTAATATCTTTCTTTGTTTAAGCAAATCTGTTTCTGTATAGCTTTTCTGACATTTTTGTAGGATTATTTTTGTACAAATTTATTATACAGCTTCATAACAAAATGTAAGCTGCAGCAAAATATTCTAGTCTTCTCTTTTTTTTTTTTTTGCTTTTATTTAAAAGTTAGAATATTAATGTTGATCTTCTTTTGAAATTTATTTATTTACATGCATTAAATATGTATTAACTTGTAATATTGTCTCTTTTATGTGGCATACAATGTTTTTTTTTAAATCTGTTAAAGAATATGACATAAAATGTTTTTATGACGTTATTAACATAAAACTTTTGAATTTAAACAATGAACCAAAATTATCCATGATAAATTTTAGAAAAAAATTATAGTACACATCAAATAAGTTTAAAGGGGAGGAAGAAAAAACCTTAACAAATATGCCAATTTTGTAGTTTTGAAACATAATTTATGTATATTTGAAGTGCCATAATCGTGTATGACATCATTCAATAGAAATTTATTTCTTGGGTCACTTAATTTTTCATGGTAAACTTAATTCTGATTCCTTTTTTCCCCCCCTAATAATATGTATCAACTCGTTCTCGAAGTATTTAGCTGTTTGAGATGGCATTGTACTTTTAAGCAGCTAAGTCTCTGAAATCAAAAACTCAAATTAAGTATCAAAGAACTTTTTTTAAAAAAAACTAATTTTAATGAACAAACAAAGGCAAACAAAGATGTTAATGAATGATATACATTATTTTTTTGAATTATTATAAATTAACGTTGAGACACTTTACAATATCTACTTGAATTACTTAATTAGCTTGTTAAAAAGTTCATAAATGTTCAAGAATGAGATAAAAAAAATATAAAACATTTGCAGTCTTTTCACAATATGCAAGAAATACATTCATATACTTTTCATTCAAGAAAAATAATTTCTTGAGTTAAGTTTTCTCAGTCTTACTTTACATGGAAAAAAAATATAAATACACTAAGTTCACTTGGCACTTTTTATACGTTTGAAATTGCAAGTCTAAATTTTATAATTACATTATAAATATCTAACATTTTTATTAATAGAAAAGTTTAAGCATTCAAACTGCTTGATATGAAGAATTTTTGATATTAGATATTTATGGATGCATTGTCTAAACTTATTACAAAATGATTGAGATTTTGTTCGAAAACTTTCTTCAGCACTGGTTGGAATGTTATTAAATTTTTAATAACTCTCAATATATCTTAGCTTACCTGTAAATTAAATAATATTGCAAGAAGAATTTTAAATCACATTTTTATACCAGAACTTCTGGTATCACATTCGAAATAGGAAACTTGCCTTAAGTAGCACTGGGACTTGCAACCCATTCATCATCATAGTGACAACACTTCGCCACATACCTCTATAGCGCGACAGTTTAGTAAAAGGCAGTTACAAGTAGTGATTCTTTCGAATCGGCGTCATTAGGTTAGTTCGTCTGTGTTATATCACATGGCTATATACATCAGTATGTAAAAAATAAAACATCGCATCTCTGTCGGTATCTTCACCTCCAGCGTTCTCTCTCCTTTTTCATAGGTTCGGATTTGTTAGAAGAGTTGGTAAAAGAAGGCGTCCTCCTCACTGTGGGGATTCTAGTACCAGACCCAAGACCCGATGTTTGGGAAGACGCACTAGGCGTTCTCTGGCGAGCTCCCGTGGAGCCCATTTTTCTTGCGCGGTAGCTATCGACGTTGTCACCAGACAAGTCGCTGGCAGCTCTGCTTGGTGGGCGACTCGACGGTCTGCTCGGAGGTCTACTGGAAGGTCGGCTGCCGGCTCGATTATTGATAGAGCCTGCGAACGTAGCGGTAAACGTAATTGAATTATGTTACAATTAAAACAAGTACAAACAACAAATAATTTACACATATTTTAACTACCTGGAGTTAAACGATTTGGTGTTGCTCGAGACTTTGCCGATTTCGAGCCAAAACTGCTATCGGCGTCACTATAAGTTGCACTAAAGTCGCTGCCGGAGTCATGGTTTCTTTGTTGCCTCATTGGTACGCTTCGTTCACTCTTTTCTCTCACCTGTATTCATACAATTTAGAAGTTTATTACTATTGCATTACACAATCATATATATATAACGATCATTAGGAAAAATGCTCTTGTTAATTATAATGCCAAAAATGTGTATAAATACAGAATACCTTTTTCAGATGCAGCTCATATGACATAGCGAGAAGCAAAGGAGTGCAAGTGACAGAAGAATTTGGTAAAATAAGCGCAAAGTTTGAATCATATAGGAGTTTTCCTAAATTATGCTGGATAGGAACACTGATCAGTACTACCACTAACATCTCTTGCACAAAAGATATATTAATCTGTTTGTATTTTTTCCTACCACTTGCACTACTTATCCTCAAATTTTCATTTTTGTCACCTACACACCTTTGCTTATAGGTGCCTCAAATCAAAACATTAATTTTTTTATTATAGCTATATTCAAAATGTATAATAATTTGAGTAACGCCACTTCATTAACTGTCTGCATATGTGCATGCCACACATGTATACCCAAAAACATCATGGGCATCATATGTTGTGATGACAACTGAAAATTCCTCACAATTTGGTCAAATGATGTTAAAGGGTAAACAAACAGCACTCAATAAGTAGACGGCCTAATAAGGTAATAATTCAGAAACATCATTTCCACCCTTTAGTTATTAAATCTTTAATTTAAAGAAGATATTTCATCACAACTCAAATGTTTTATTAATTGTAAGTTTCTCATACTCTTATTAAATCTAATTAACATGATAGAGCATTTAATACAACATTCTTTTCTGGGTGCTATCATATTATACTTACAACATCAAAGTATAATTAACTGGATAAAGGCATTATTATATTAAATTATTTACCATTTACTGTGCATCAGTGGTGTAGTCCTGAAAAAGGTCGGGGAGACGCCTATACATATGATAAGCAATTGAAATCAAAAGTGGGAGGACGCTTATGTTAAAATGTAAAAAGTTTGGGGGGGGGGGGGTACGTTTGTATTCAAATAAAAAGGTAGGGGGACGCCATCCCCCTGCGTCCCCCCTCGATTACACCACTGCTGTGCATTTGGAAGTTCAAGAAACTGATGAGTCATTACACATTTCTGAAGGGGGAGGGTGCAAAGGGTATTTTCTCATTACCAAAGGTCGTACACATTCATTAAAATACCTTATATTTTCAAAGCCAGGCAGGGGGCAAATGGCTTCTCTAAATCAAAGGTCTGTCAGGAAACAACTCCTACTTTTTAGACATACTTGAGTAGATAAGTGTGAAAATAGATATGAGGTTGATTACATCTCTCTTATTTCAGATTAAACGTACAAGTCGAGCTGAGCTGCTGCTTCTACTACAAATTACATGCTTTAAAGTGAAAGGCAATAATTTCGAAGCTAGGTTTGTTTGACATTAATTTGATGACATATTTTATTCAAATAAGACTTTCACTTTTATTTTGTAAACTAAACCACATTGAAATTATTTCAATTCAAACCAACGAAATAAGCAATTTCATTCTTCTAAGGGTTATGATCCATTTTTGAAACAAAAGTAGGATCACTAATTATGGTTTCTGTAACAAGACAGCTATAATGTTCTCATTACAATCCAAAATCAAAATTAATACTCCAAAATATGATAACATTTAAAAACAATTACTTCCTTGAACTTATAGGAATCATTTTAAACATTTATTTTAACAACACTGGTTTTCTGTGAAGTATGAGAAAGGCCTTTTATTTTTATTGCTTACGTATCTTTGTTAATAAAGCAATTTAAAAAGAAACAAAGAATAGGAAAAGCTTTGTTACCCATTGGAAGACAGGAATACGTGATCCCTCATCAGAGGGCACTGGATTATAAAAAGAAGGCTCAGGAGTTTTAACAGGAAGACATCGTAGAAGAAGACAAGGAGCTGCAACAAGTAAGTGGCTTCTCGTCACCAAAGAGTTTCCAAGAGCAGTTAATAAGATAAATTTTGTTGGAAAAAGAATAAGCCATTCCAATACGCATGCATGAATGGCATGAAGCAGAGGAAAATAAGGAACTAAATTCTGATGCAAGTTGAAAAAAAGGAAAAGAGTGGAAAGTGCAGAAACTAGTGCATTTTTTAATGCAATGCCAATTAATGCTACGTAATATATTTGCATGCTGTGTTGCAATCTACTAATTACAGGAACCATAAAACTAAGTCCATACACTGTGCTTATGCTTCATGATACATAACAAATTTATGCATGCTATTACTAATTATTATTTTTTTTTTTTTTTTTGCATGAAGCTTCAATGTAGAACAAATGATTTAGGAATTAAGTATTTAATATTTTATAAAAAATATATTAAAATAAACTTTTCATAACGCTTTTCCTAAATGCACTGTAAACATGCATATATTATGAATATAAATTTTAAGGGAATTATACAGTATTATTCCTTTCAATAAGAAAAAAATTGCTTAGTACTTTTATAGTTCCAGATAAAAAATTAGTTACTAAGCCTTTCATAGAGAGTAACTGTATGACAAAGATTTTTGGTAGTATTTAATAAATATCTTTTAGAAGTATCTCAACCAGTCGGATTAAGAAAAAAGTTAGCGAATACATGCAAGCCAATTACACAATTTCCTTGATTAAGCATTGACATTATGTACTTGAAGTGGTAATACCAAACTTTTCTTTAGACATTTAAAAATAGCACGTATCAATATTTGTGATTTAATAAGTACCTTCAATAATCGATAATATAGTTATGTACTTGGCACAAAGATTTTAAAGAATCTTTTTAAGAAAATATTTTGTTGCAGGTGCGTTTTCTTTTGTGATTTTAAGCAATAAATAGATGCAAATAGTGCAATGACAAGTACATTGGTATGAAAAATTCAAGGATACTAACAAAACATAACATATATGGGGGAAGGGGGGTACTGCTCACAATGCACTTTTAAGCGAGCAGAATACTAAATACATCTATTGCATAGTACAAAGCACCAACATTTTTATTTCATATTTATGATATTGTTAATCTTTTTTCAAAATTATTACTAATTATTCTTCTAAGAGGCAACTAAAGATCCTGTAAGGAAATTTGGCTAGATCACTGACCACATCACATATATCGAATCCCAAGTTTTGAAGCAGAAATTCCCTAAAATATTTTTAAAAAATGTATTTCAGGCTTGCCGAGAGACCCATTTATCAATGAAAATATTAGTGATCTTCAGGATATAACTTGCTTCAACATACAAACATATGTTATAAAAGAGACATTGAATCACTTTAGTCACATGCAATGCACTGGTGTCCCATAAGGCTAAAAGTTCTGCTTGCCAGTTGTTTTATAGACTTCAGAGGGCATAGTTCAACTAAGCAAACCTTTATCTTTAATCACTTTAAGGTTCATGAAAGGATGTCTCATATCTTACACATGTAATTCTGGGATTACCTGCTTCAGGATGGTTAAAACCTTTTTATATCATGAAATTGTCTCCAGTATTGTTTTAAATATATAAGTTGATGAGCCTCTAGTAAACCTTGACGACAGTCAATGATAACTGACCAAACACTCGTTGACCATTTCCCAGATCCAATTATCAGAGCAAAATGGGGAGGGGAAGGGGCAGAAAGTGGGCTAGTAAAATTCAAATCTTGACACAAGAGACTATTCTTTACAATGCTATCTGCATAAATAAGCATTTCCCTAACCTTTATAATTAATTTCATTTAATATTCAGTTTTCCAAGTTACCTTTCAATTTTACACGCCAATGTATGTCTAAAAGTATGAAAGATTATTTACTCACAAATTCTTATAATATCATAGGTTTGCCAACTGTGAAAACAACACAGAGCTGTGAATGACAGAAAGCAAAAAGCATGAAAAATAGCAATGTGCATAAGGAATATATAAGAAAATTTCAGCATAAGTTTTAACCCTTTCTCAGATACCAGTGAATGATTATAATACTTTTATTTCCAAACTCTTAATCTTACTAGATTTTTGAAAAACATGCAGCAATATGTACACTAAATCACTTTTTGTTCCATGCCATGCTAAAAGTTTTAATCAAAAATGAAAGTTCAGATCCCATATTTTAGTGAAGAAAAAAAAACTGAAGTTTTTCAAATTAAAAATTTCTCGGCCATCTTAATCATCTTACAAGATTTTTCAGAAATAAAATCCAGATAAATACAAATCAATTAAAACTTACCAGATGTAATTTTAGTGTATTTTTCAACAAAATAAAATTTGTAGCCTTCTTTTATTATTTTTTAAATATTCATTATTATTATATTGCTTGAAAAGAAAAAAAAGGCCTAATATATGCCTTTTTACTCAAACGATGTTTCATATGAACCATTTTTAAAAACTATTCCATTTTTTTTTATTGTAGAGTTTATGTGAAATATCTAAATCACTCTTTTAAGAAAAGATAAAAGTTTAATTATCAGTTCTTTTCCTCAAAATGTTTAGCAACACATTGCCATTTTGTGGAAAGTAGGCTAAAATGGTTGTAAAAACTGATAATTATGACAAACCTTTGTGATAGGACCAGTGGCAGGCAATGACATTCCAGATCGGTTAAATGATGAGCCTCCACTTTGAGAAGATTGTGAAGAATTAGGACTGGCTTTAGGTTTGAAAGGTTGAAGGGACTGACTAACCCCTTCAGCTAATATGAACTGCTCTCTCAGTTCAAGATTGGTCCTGCCCTTAGCTGCATAACAAAACAAAACAAATTGCAAGCAACTAAAACACATGCATTCATGCAAAATAAACAAAACAAGCAACAAAGTATTTATGGTAAAAATGGTTTTAAAATATATCATGGAACTACTTCATGCAAACTTAATTTTAAATCTGAATACTGAATCTACAAATCAGAAAAAACTACATTTAAGTTCACATAAGGTACAATTTAAAGAACTATGACTACAAAACTATCTAATATTACTTTTTCAATTTACATCATTCAGTTTTAACACATCAGAAAAAAATAATAAAAAATACCTATAAAATTAAATAAAATCAATATATCTAAGAAAATTAAAACTCAAGTTCAGTAAGATAAACAAAATTATTACACTGTGCATTTAGTATTATAGCCAAATATCAACATGACATCTCATTACTCTGAGAAGAAATTTCACAAAATAAATAAAGCACTTAATATTACATAAAAAGGAAGAAATATGCAAAACTTATTCATTTACAACTATACATCAATACTGTTCATTATTATATTATGCATTGAATAAAAAGTTAATTTTGAAATGTTAAACAACCTTGCTTTGTAAGTTTAAAACCACAACAAAGGCTAGTCAAAATATTGTTTTTTATAATTACTACACTATTTATCATAGGGTATACAAAATAATTGATAAATCATGCATAATAATTTAAGCATAACTAACTGTAGGACATCTAGGAAGAATTTTAACTGTATGCAAGTTAGAAAATTAACAATTTTCTAAACAGCTTACATTTAATCATATTATTGAAGCAGTCTATTATAATAATTGAAGGGCTTAGTCGATGTTTGGTAAAATAATAATAAAAAAAAAAATCAAATTTAGTTTCTTTATTTGCTCTTTTTTTTTTGGTTTGCACTATCAATTTTTTCGTAGAGTCGTAATGATGATACAAAGGTATTTGTTATTGCAGATATTTTATTTGAAATTTTCTGCGATTAGCTTTGTGTTGGTATTGTTGATATCAACATCTTCAATTTAGTCAGATCTTGTCTTATCATTGAAAATAGCATTATTAGAAGGGTTTAATAAAAATTTCAATTTCTTCAAAAAGTCACTTAACGTATTCATCAAATAGGCTCTTCAATCATTTTCTCATGTAAAACTATTATTTCAATATATTCAACACTTTTAATAACCAACATTTTTGTCATTTCATTAATAGTAAAAGAAATAATTTTCTTCAAAATATTACCTCTACAAGGGTCGTTCTTTACAAGGAATTCATCTAAAGCTACCCATCCTCCTCCTACACGAACCATGACAGTGCTTCGTAAAATTCTAACAAGGCGTAATTTTTGGGATTCTCCAAACTGTATAAAAAGTCATTTTTATAATAAGAGTCTTGTAGTCATCAAAAACAAGTACATGAATAAACTTTTTATAAAATACTCCAAATATCTTATGTTTCATTCTAAAAGTTATTTCATATTAAAATATTCTTTTCTTCAATTTAAAAAGAACTGCAATAATGTGATGTCGGTAAAAAAATTTATGAAAACTCATTTGAAGAAGATATAAAAAAATATCTTGATCATTTCAGCAATTCAAAATGAAACATTTGCATGTAACCTATTCATAATAATTTAAGATTTTTTTTTACATGTCTGAAAGCTTAGTTATGTTTTCAAAATAATCTAAACAATAACAGGATAGGATATTTAATTGCTTTGATTAGGAAGTAAAAATATTACTAATTAATAAAAGATGGCAAAGCTTACTCTATATTTTCCTTCACCAACTTGGTACACTTTAAATCTATGAACACAAGTACATTGAGCAACTTGTCTTTGAACTTCATCTTGTATTTTCTCAGCCTCAGATATGGGTCCCTTCTAAAGTGAATAATTTTTTCTATTATGTTTAATTCCTTTTTAAATTATAATAACGATAAACTAGACATTAAATATTTCTTACTTCACGGTCTGGTCTTAATGTGTCGATGTATTCTTTGTGGTCTATGAAACCATCACCATTGCGATCAAAAATTTCAGCAACCCTTTCCATTTCTAATCTACTTGTTGGGAATTCTGAATAGCAGCAAAAGGCAAAAAATTATCACTTCAAATAAATATGCATTACATGATTAAAACATGTTTTTTAAAAAATGCGTTTCAAAATCACTACTTATAAAAAATTTAGAAGGCATACCTTGCAAGATAAGCATATTTTATGAAATATTTTCTCAATCAAAATATTAAATTTGATGAATACACAAAATCCTCTAAAGCTGTTACTGATTAACTTCTTTAAAAATTATTTGAATTCAACTGAAAATAAATCTGCATAACTTTTAAGAATTTATTGCTTACTTGATTTCAATATTCCATCAATGAATTCTTCATATGTGACTTTTCCATCATTGTCTTTGTCAATTTTTCGGAACAAATCCATTACTCGAGCCTTTTTGTTATTCATAAATGCTAAGAACTACAATTATAAAAGTGGAAGAAAATTAACTTTAAATATATAATTTATAAATAATAAAATTGACCGTGAAATGAGATGAAAAATTTACCTTTCTTCGCCATTCATCAAAGTCAAAGTTTTTAATTCTTTCAAGCTGAAATTAAAACAAATGCAAATAAATTATCATTACATTTGAATTTAAGAGTAAAATTGCTCTGCAAGCTAATGCATTAAGTATTAATAAAACTTTACCTCTTTGAGATAATTCAATTTATCTTGTAAACGACGTTGTCGTTCCATTGCAAGTATCCAAACATTACGCCATCTATCCACAAGTTCCCTTGCACGAGGATTTTTAATTTCTGGCTCAAAACTTGGACGACTAATAAGAAAAAAAATGCAGCATTATATAGTAAGGTATTTCATAAATATATTTTTAGAACTTGTAAAACATTACTAATTGAAAAATTTTATTTATTTGTTTCAAATGAAATTTATCAAAATCCTGATATTCCTCTTTCATACAGTTGTTCTTTGTAGAAAATTTTGGTTTTTAATTTCAGAAATACTTTTGAATTCTACCATTTGCTCTCAGATAAATACATAGTTTATTTTACTTAAAAGGTAACTAAAGTTCATGTTGAGAACTACATGAAAATTTTATGTCAGAATGTTACTTTCAAAGTGGTTCTAATTTTTTCACATAATATACTTCATGATGTTGGTCAACCTATCTTCAAAAACTGAACTTTTTTTTTTGAGGAATTACACTGCTAAACACTGAAATAAAAAACTTGTGATGCAGATTTTATTTTTTGTATGCATAAGTTTAATCTTAATAAAGTTAGATAGATACAGCAATATCACAGTAACTACAGGAAGCGATAGTGCATACGACCCATTCTCATATTATTACATCCACTATATTTATCCATTTATCTACTGCTAATATGTACTATTTAAGCAAATACTTTATCCAACACATTCCTGCTTTAAAAGACTAAACTATGTCAGAATCCACTTTAGAATCACATCCACTCCCCATCCGTAAACAGATGCCATTTGGATGAGACAATTTACTCTAGATGTCAAAAGATATTTTTTGAAGCAGATTCTGCCAGACCAAATATGCAATAAACGGGTGATTGCGACCCTGAAAATTTTTTATGCAAAAAGTCGGTATCACTTTTTACGCACCATAAATTGTATGACATCTTTTATACACATATACTCACAATGGCATCTTTAAAATAACTTTTGAAATTAAAATTTATATTTTACTTACCTAACTCTAACTAAAAAGAAAAATTTTATTTATTTTTTGCAAATAAAATGTAATTTATAGTAAAACATAATGAATAGGAATTTCCCATGACTATATATTTTTTGTCAAATTTTTGCTGTGAAATACTTTTTCTATTCAGAGTTATTATTTTTTCATATATTTGTCAAATATCTGCAACTTTTAAAATAAAAGTTGAGAAAATAATTCGAAGTCCAGCGCCGATTTCAGGAAAAGAACGTAAAAATGTGTTATTATACAAAAAAATGAAGTTCGGAAAATGAGTTCAACTTTTGCGAAAATAACTAAATCCAAAAAACTCCCAAGTTTTTTTAATGGTTCTTTTAAAAATAAAGTCGGAAAAAAATTTACTACTTTTGGCGATGTTTACATCGGGAATGTAAACATCGCCAACGCCGGGATTTGGCGCTGAAAAAAAAATTCCAAAATGGCGCCAACGCCCAGTTAGTTATCCATAACAATGAAAGCACATGGGATGTGCGGTATCGTTCGTGCTCGGACGATACAAAGGACGCCAAACAAAGATGTTTGGCGCCATTACAACCCTAGCTGCGTAAAGTTGCTACAAAGGGAATGTTTATCGCTTTTCGACGTATTTTTTTGTTCCCATCCGCTAAATTTTCAATTTTGAAGACTAAAATCTCCGATTTTTAAAATGAGGATATGAAAAACCCGGATTTCCGGGGTACACCCGGAATACAATCACCCCTGAATAAAACTGCTAACTTCCCTCAAGTAAGGGGAAGAGAAAAAAAAAAGGATTATGACATACTGAACTTTTCAAAACATCTAGAGACTTTATAGCAAAAAATTTCAATGAACGTGAAAACTCGTGACTAGCGCTCATTTATGTAACAAAGAATATGCTCTATATGCTTACAGATTTGCTTTTGGAATTGAAGGAGTTCCTCGTCCAGATTTGCGATCCTGTGCTGATTCATGCCTCTCTCTTCCTTTTTCTTTAGATGGCTGACCTTGTTGTGGTTGCCTCTTGGACTGGAAGGCTTTTGTGACCCTTTCTACATCTGGTTGACGCTTCGTCATATCGTCAATGAATCCCTAGGTGAAGGAAATATTTTTGAATCATATGAACAAAATTACATGTTAAAGGGATTAGTTTTAATCATTAATGATACATAATAGAATAAAATTTCTATCATAACTCATTCACAAGTCCTGACATATTAATGTGACTAAATCAGCATTTAGTGGGAAATAAAAGACTATTGTTATATTTTTTTCAAATGTCAATGAAGAAAAATTTAAAGCATACAAAAAAAAAAAAAAAAAACCATATCGGTTCTTCAAAAAATTCTTATGTGAACTTATCTTAAACTGTTGGCAAATGATTTTTTGTTTATTGTATATTTTACAAGTTGCTTATGCAAATACAGTAAACTTGTCTAAACTGGACATGTGACCACTAAACGCAGGAAAAAAAATCAAATTCAACCATT